>JASPKZ010010696.1:1475000-2837500 GCA_030220185.1 Diploptera punctata
CATCCTCAACTAGGTACAAAATTAAGAACTGTACATAGGGTGATGACTCCACTATTGCCGGTCCCAAGACCGGGTGAGAAAGGAGGAGGGGGAGGAGTAACACCTCGTTAAAAATCTAGGTTCAGCTTACCCGGCTGATAGTACCTAGTAAGGGTCTCTCGCCAGGGTTACGGTGAAGACCACAGCAGAGCAGGAGATCTACGCAGACGGCGCGGCGGATGAGGCAAAAAGGATGGATCAGACTCTTAGTTGCAGTAAAAGCGACTAATCTATGGTGGACTTCAGGAAAAGTCTCTGGTCCTCCAGGTTGGGGGTTGATGCTTAGGGCCAAGTCCTCAAACATTGTAAAAAAAATTAATGCTAAAAAACCAAAATACATAGCCTCGGATAGGAAACACGCGAAGAAGATAAATATGACAGAAGGTGACACACAAGATTGGGAAGTATGGTAGAAAAGAATTGTATATTTTGGTTGAGGATACCTGTGTAAATAACATAAACAATTCCGAATAATAATACAGGATGATTCCGTGAGAGCCAAATTTAAACAAGGTATAAGTGATATTTCACTGGTCAATTTCGTAATACATTTACTGGCGATCTTTCGCTACTTATGTCAGTTCTTTTTTTATTCCACCTCAAGCACTGTACATAGTGACATGTTGGATTAATGTTAATGTTGTACTTTGCAAGTGGTAGATAAGATTTTTCTGGTTGAAGAACTCAGAGATCTCTCGTCACCACTTTTAACATATAAACGAAGATGCTTCTCTAGATCTCTAACTCTACTCTCCTTCCCCGGAAGGCAGAAGTTCAGGGTTAAAAGCTGGAACCCACGAAAACGGATATTGTGCAACGGAGAGGATCCAGAACGCTATCTCACTCAGAGAAAGAGTGAAATACATACTATTATTGTATCATTTCCTTTGTTACGGAAAAGAGATTCTTTCCGGATTTATAAATGCGATCTCCTAAGACCATTTATCTTTTAAAGTTTAGCCTTTTAGTACCATTCCAACATTTTTTTGTATTTAATTCTATGCTTCCTTTCAGCAATTTTTGTATTTACAAAGAAGTTAGCTTTGTTTGTTTCTAGTACTTTATTTATTTATTTAGCCTCGTGGGGTTAAGCCATGTGGCCTTCTCTTCCAATCACCAGGACAAACATATGTTAAATTCAAACACAATAATATTAGATACTAAACGATTATCTGGCCAAATAGAACAATTATATTAATAGGATCCGATAATGCAATAAAGTTAGAGATAATAATTATTAAAATTAAAGCTAATAAAATAATATAGACACAAAGGAAGAACAGATTCAATCTACTATACATAAAACAAAACAAAGATAGCAAGAAACTGTAATGAATTTATCTATCGCTTATATATATCCATCCATAGTAATTCTGCCCGAGGGCAGGTCTTTCACTGCAATAGCATTTCATGTTATCCTTTGCAGCTTTACTAGGGAATTGAGGTGTGGTAGATTCCCGTTGCTTTCCACACCGGTGAAGGATGATGATGATGATGATAATGATAAGGATGATGATGGCCATATCATTTCGGGGACCGTTTGGGCCTTAAAGTTTTCCTGACATTTGTCTTACAGGCGAGGAAAACCCCCGATAAAAACCTCACCCAGAAAAATTGTTCCGACCGGGGATCGAACCCGGGTCCGCTGCGTGACAAGGCAGCACGCTACCTCGAAACAAAAGCTATATATATATATATATATATATATATATATTGTATGATAAGAAAAATAAATGCCTGGACGGGATTCGAACCCGGATCTCTGAGTCTGTACCTCACTTGATATAGTCAGCTACTAGATGGCAGTGAAGACAGTGTTCTCGCGACATCTAGTAATAATGGAGAGTATAATACATATATAAGAAAAATAAGTGTTTGAATTGGATTCGCCTGGTAGTGTAATGGATATCACGCTGAGGTACAGACTCAGAGATCCGGGTTCGAATCCCGTCCAGGCATTTATTTTTCTTATCATACAATATTAAGCTTGCATTGCTCAATGTTAAACAATTAATTATAACATATATATATATTATATATATATATATATATATATATATAGTCCTATATAAGACATGTAGAAATATTGATTTATCTTAACACTATTTTTATTGAACAAAACAAAATAGTATATTATGATGTGAGGCTGGGAAGTGGTTTTTACAGAATCGGGGGAAAATGTTTTAATTTCCGAGATTCTGTAAAACACTTCACAAACGTGCGTTGTACATTATTTTTTGCGCGATGGTGTTTTCAAGATAATAAATAATAGCAAAATAATAACATATTCACTGGAAATATTTGCGTTCATTATAAACAATTGACTAACTTTAACACTGTGGGCAATGTTTATTAGTTGAAACTACAGGAGGTCGTGCGACCATTTAGTGACAAAATGGCTACAAGTACATATTTATTGTTTTATATTGTTTCAAATAAAGTTCAGTTCATTTAAAATGCAGTGATTTGTTTTGTATAATGTATATTAACACTACCTTTTGTATATTTTTTGTATATACATTGTATGTAGTATACATAGAGGGCAGTGGTTTTACTTCCCACACGCGTTTTGTAATATGCAATATTACAGTATAGTTATTTTATTACAGAATAATTATTTAGGTTGGTAACCCCGAAATGTAGGAAGTTGAACTTTCAATCCTGGTCGCCATTGCTGTAAATACGACAAAACTCACTATCGCGTAAAAAAATATTAATTGTTTAAAACATACCGTATTATTAGTGAGATGTTTATGTAAGTCAGATAATAAAAAAAAATTGTTCAGTTTTTTCTGAAAGATGTAAAAGCTTGGCAATCTCTGACATAGGGTGGATTGAGTTTGATAAAATAGGCCTTCATATCGAGTGACTTGCTGGGCCGGATATTGATGGGTTTTATTTAAGGATTTTTCGTCAGGTTAGATGTGTGGGGATATGTCTACTGTAGTGTCTATAGTTCAGAAGGTCGTGGGTTGAAACTTGACAAGGGTCAATGGATTTTTAAAATATAAAAATTCAAGGGACAATTCATCCAGGATGAACTTTAAGCCGTGGACACAAAATAGTACCTCTGGCGTGAGCAAAATTTAATCAACCTTCCCCATCTAAGCCATACCTTACGAGTAATTACTACTAGATGTCTATCTGAGGCGATGTCCTGTATATAAACCTAAAAATATACCGGCTCTAAAATAAATATATAAAACTCATGGGATAAAGGTGATTTTATTTTATTCGTATAATTGTTCCATTCTTCAAGCGGCTTCGTTTAGCAAAATCCTTATTTACAAAATAAAATTTTGCTTAATGAGAACAAGAGGACTGGAGGACATGGAGTGGATAAATAGGGACGAGTGGAGAAGGAAAATGGAACTTTAGGGACAGACAGATGTGTGAGCATTCAAAATCTGCAAATAAATAAATTTATAATGTCTTATCTTGAATGTAAACATTCAAAATATAATGTTAAAAACCTACTTACAAAATAATAAGTAGAGCGGGGTTACTTACCTACTCACTGGCACTATCGAACCCGTAAGTTCATGGCCGCGTGGACATAAGCTCTCCACACATCCTCATCCGGAGCTAATGCTTTCCAATCGTTCCCTGTATAATCTACTTGCCTCAAATCATAGCTAATGTTATTCTCCTACCTCATTCTTGGTCTGGGCGTTTTCCCTCTAGCTTTGCTACAAGAATCTTCCATGCACGTCTTTCATTCCCCATACGCGCAACATGTCCTGCCCATCGCATGCTACGAGACTTAACTGTTCTTATTATATCTGGCTTCCTATAAAGACCATCCCAATTGTGAGTTAAAAACCTAGTTACAAAATAATAAGTAGAGCGAGGATTTTTATAAAATTTCATGTTTTTAACTATTAGCCAGAGAGCGTTGAGACAAACTATCTTTACATTTTGTGATCTGTAGAATCAAATAAGACCTAGATATTTTTTTATATTTCATAATATTTTGGCAAAATGTTCATATTTTAGCAAAATTTTAACATTCCTTCATATTTTTCAACTTTCAATTTTTAAAATATAATTTCTATTAATTGGTTAAAAAAATCTTTGAAGTGACTGTAGTTTTGATTTTTTTTATAATGTAATATGATAGCCGAAAATTCCTCAGTATCCCATCTGGAACAAGATAAATTGATTTGATAAAAGAAAATAATTGAAAAAAAGGAGTCATGGAATGACCAAGTGGAGGCTTTTGTTCGAAACTACAGAACAAGAACAGGGATTTCCTAATCTGTGACAAGAACATGAATAAGTAGAACAACGATGTTACAATAATAATCACCTACTCTTTCTCTCAGGTAATAACCGGTTCCTTTTTTTTTTTTTTTTTTTACGTACCTAAGGACATTTCTTACTTTGTGAATGGATTACAGTATTTAAATGTAGGGAAGATTGCTGCTGCTAAACTTGAAGTTGTGCTGGGAAATAAGGTGTTACTCCACAGTTTATGAAATTAGTAAAGTTCTTATAGGTAAGGCCAATATTATTCTCACTTACATCAAACTACCATATATAGCGCTGTACATGTTTGCTCCTATAACATCATATGGTGTGGAGCATACTTTTTGATCGTACAAAATAATTTTGACAGACAGGCGTTAAAAATATAGAAAAAAAACTCCTAACTATGTATTACGAACAAAATTGATAACTGGATTATTAAAAAAACAAGTATACCATACTGTGCTCGGGCAAATTTCATGGACTATTTAACTCATGCCCCAAATGTGAGTCAATGGCCAATCACATTTCAATGATTTTTAATTTACAACCAATCACAGTCGTGTTTCGCCTAGAATTTACCAACTAAAGTTTATCATAAAGAAAGCACCTCCTTTTTAACATTCTGAATAGGTCATAGCATTATTTTGCAGTGACTGACCCTCGAAGAAATACGGCTACCAGATTGTATATATAGTGCATGAATGTCAGCAGAAAGCGCATGTGATAGACAATATAAAAACATCTGTAACAATTGATTATACCACAAAAAAAAACACTGTTTGCATTTCCTTAAACGAATTATTTTCCAGGGAATGACGTTGCAAAAAAAATATAATTCACATATTTACATCATAGGACATCAAATTAATTAATACCTATAACGTTGGTTATAAATTTCTCCACTAGGGTGCATTCTTACAACATTGCGATCCTTTGGCAGTAAATGATATTATGATCTGGTTGCAGTGATAAACAAATGAAGAAAATGAAGCGCACCAATCGTTTCTCATTGGTTTTCTAACATCGCCGTTTACATTAAATATATAAATATTTTAAAATAACTATAGTTAAATAATGATTTGTGAGTAAATAGCTTAATTTTATTCGTTAAATAGTCCTAACAAATGCCACTCTTGATTTCCAAATTCTCTAGATAAATTTATCGATAATTTGGAAATCACTCGTGGCATTACTTAAGAAAAACTAATGTTAAAATAATTCACACTACATTTCACCATGTTCATAGTGTAATGTATAGGATTAAAAATAATTGTAATTGCAAAGAGAGTTTTGAAATATACCCAACAATTATTTGTGATTAATTCATTTTAACATCTTGTTTCTCCAAATATGACATACAGTACTTGGTCTACTGCGATGGGCAGGACATATGGCACGAATGAGGAAAGAAAGGCGTGCATGGAAGCTTCTTGTAGGAAAACCAAAGGGAAAACACCCAGTTGGTAGACCAAGAATGAAGTGGGAGAATAACATTAACCATGATTTGAGGTAATTAGATTGTAGAGGGATGATTGCAAAATATTGGCTTAGGATAGGGATGTATGGAGAGCTTATGTCCGTGCGGCCTTGAGCCTACGGGTTCGATCGTGCCAGTGAGTTAGTTAGGACTTGGTCTAAGTGTGTTCTGATTCATCCAATTTAATGTTATTGTGACATTTACATATACTGGAGTTCATTATCTTTAGGCTATGCAAGGTATATAGAAGTCATCCAAACTGTACCTACTCTAAATTTTGTCAGTGGTATATTCGATGGAATCATGTCACTATGGTTACTATACTTACTTACTCACTGGCACTATCGAACCCGTAGGTTCATGGCCGAGCGAATATAAGGTCTCCATACATCCCTATCCCGAGCCAATGCTTTCCAATCATTCCCTGTATAATCTACTTCCCTCAAATCATAGTTAATGTTATTCTCCCACCTCATTCTTGGTCTACCAATTGGGCGTTTTCCCTCTAGCTTTCCTACAAGAAGCTTCCATGCAAGTCTTTTATTCCCCATACGTGCAACATGTCCTGCCCATCGCAGTCTACGAGACTTAACTGTTATTATATCTGGCTTCCTATAAAGACCATGTAGTTCGTTGTTATGTAGTCTTCTCCATTCACCTGTCTGTTCATCTCTCTTTGGTCCAAAAATTTTCCTAAGTACTTTATTCTCAAATACTTATCTCCTTTCCTCCCTTAAAGTAAGAGTCCATGCTTCGCACCCATATAATATAACTGGTAGAATAATAGGTTTATATATTTTCAGTTTAACGTTTTTTGAAAGGAGTTGGAACATCAAGAGTCTCTGCAATGCATAATAGCAAGCATTTCCAGAATTGAGGCTATGTTTAATTTCTTTGTGCATCTCATTCCTATTTGTGATTATTGTTCCTAGGTATTTGAATTCAGCCATTTCTTCAAAATTTCCCTCATTTGTCATTAGCTGTCCATTTCCATTATATAATGAACCTCTACGTGTGATAATATATTTAGTTTTATTGATATTTACTTTCAGTCCTAATTTCTTAGTGTTACTCAATAGTGTGCTGTTGTCCTTTAGTATCTCCTCGCTATCGGCCAGTAATACTACATCATCAGCTTAAACTAACAGCTTATTAATACCATTGAATTGTAAGCCTTCCTTATTCTCTAAAGAGTTAATGGCATGTTCTAGTACAAAATTAAATAGTAGAGGAGATAGTGCATCTCCTTGCTTCAACCCATTCTGGATTTCAAAAGTGTCCGAAAACTGTTTGCCTACACGTACCCTATTCTTTGTGCCATTTAGACACATTCGTATAAGTCTAACTAACTTTTTAGGAATTCCGAACTCCAGCAGGATACTATATAACTTCTCCCTCTTAATTGAATCGTACGCTTTTTTGAAGTCTACATACAGTTGATGTACAGTACCATTATATTCCCATTTCTTTTCTAAAATCTGTCTTATACTAAAAATCTGATCTGTTGTAGACCTGTTTCTTCTAAATGCACATTGATGATCTCCTAGAATGTCATCAATATAGGGAGTAAGTCTGCTTACTAATATATTTGTTAACATTTTGTACGAAGTTGAAAGTAATGAGATGCCCCTGTAGTCGTTGCAATCAGTTTTATCTCCTTTCTTATAAATTGGTTCGATAATTGATTCCTTCCATTCATCTGGAAGAGCTTCTATTTTCCAAATCATACTAAGCAACCAGCGTATCTTGTCCATCAATTTTTCTCCCCCTGATTTTATCAGTTCTGCTGGGATCTCATCTGAACCTGATGCTTTATACATCTTCAATTTTTCAATAGCCATTTCAACCTCTAATGTATTTGGTTCTGCGACTAGCATTTTTGCTGTCTGTAAATTATCCTCCTCAATGTCCTGTTCTGTATGTACATTTAGTAGCTGATTAAAGTAACTTTTCCATCTATTTAAGATACTCCTGGAATCTGCAAACATATCCCCATTTTCATTCCGAATTATGTTTGTTCTAGCCTGAAACCCTTTCTTCTCTATACTGATTCCCTGATATAATTCTCTAATATTCCTATTTTTTGTTTTTTGTTTATGTTTGGATTTCGTAATTAAATATAACTGGATAAATTAATTGATCATGTTACGTATATATATATATATATATATATATATATAATATATATATATACACCCAGTATTAATTTATTGAAATAAAGTATCAAACTATAGGCTTGGGAGGCCCTTGGAGATGGATGTTGAGACTTCCACATTTCTAGACAATCGCCAAGGGATGTCCACTGGGTTCTTAGTCCTACGTGACGGCCGCCTTTGCCCCAGAACATGCGTCTGGTACTCATTTAAATTAAGACCTGAGTAGACCCTAGGGCTATGATGCCGCCAGAAGGTTTGGTCCAGCTAAAAACCTGACCCCATTGAGACTCAAACCCCCGAACTTCCGGCTTGTTAGCGTGATTTCTCAAACAACTACACTTCAACGTGAGCCATTAGAATTGCTTCAAACCATGAACATGATATTCTATACTGGGTCAGAATTAATGAAAAATTAATTAAAATGGAAATACATTGAAACTCTTGATTTCTTGAGCTACAAAAAAGTCTTCTTTTTTCATTTGTATGCTGGTATGTATACCCATAACTTATACAGGGCTTGTGTACATAAATATATCTAAAATGTTAATTAAAATAGTAGCTTCATAATATTTTTGTGTCTTAATTTTTATATGTTTCATATTTTATTATTATTATTTCATATTTTAGTATAATTTTCTTCATATAATTCCTCGTTCTAATAATAAGCAATGTTAAAAAGTGTGTTTTTTTTTTTTTTTTTGCTTTTCTGAAAATGTTGTTAAATTATACTTACGAATTTTTATAAGTAAAGTGACGATATACTAACTAAAAATTAACTCAATCGAATCCGTAGGTTCGTGGCCCCGTGGACATCCCTATCCTGAGCTAACGTTTTCCAATCATCTCCTGTATAATCGACTTCCCTCAAATCATGGATAATGTAATTCTCCCACCTCATTCTTGATCTATCAATTGGGCATTTTCCCTCTGGTTTTCCTATAAGAAACTTTCATGCCCCTCCTTCATTCCCCATTCGTGCCACATGCCCCGGAAAAGCAATTCCAAATTTACTTCTCGCTGCACTGCCATAATACAAAGCTTCCTGGTTCCTGACTACCTTCTCCAGGCCATCTAACTCCCTGTAAAGCGAAAATATCCAAGGGCGATTTATCTAATTCCTTTGTTAATAGGCCTATATCTAGTGCCCCACTACTAAATAATGTCGTAACATTAAATGTTCCCAGGAAATATCCCTGTGTTTTTTAGCATTTAGCATGGATGGATTCCCTGAAGTAGTCACCGCCCTCCCTCCCTTCCGCCCTGAGAACCGAATGGGGGACTATAAAACAAAACTCACTTCAGATTTCCTTAGACAATATAATATACAGGGTGTATCAAAAAGGATGGCGCAAACTTACATGGTTGAAAGTACACGATAATAGAAGCAACAATGTCCCAGTAAACATGGGTCCGCAAATGAGCCGTTTGCGAGATAATTACAAATGTATGGTTACAAGCCGCCACTGACTTAATTGTAAACATCGCCCTAGTTAGTACAAATTAATTGGAATTTAGACATTACTATTAATTTTTTTATTCATTTAGTTCACTTTTCGAATTTCAAAGTTCACTTCACTTATGGGTTACCTGTTAAAGGAGGTGTTAGAAGTGTCTTCCTTGCATCTGAATGCAATACTGTGCTCGTCTCGGCAATAAATGTCGAATTCTTTCGAAAAGTCTTAGATCATTTCTGAATTCCTGACAAGCATGTAAAACTCTCTGCTCCAGTTCTTCAACCGTATTAACGGGTGTTCTGTACACTTCGCTTTTGAGGTGACCATAGACACAAAAATCCAAAGGATTTAGATCAAGTGATTTTGGAGGCCAAGGTACAGATCCGCCTCGACCTGTCCATCTTTGGCCGTATCTGCGCGTTAGAAGCCGTCTCACAGCAGCAGCAGCAAAATGTGCCGGAGCTCCATCATGCATGTACCACAAACTCCGACGTTGCTGAAGGGGAACATCCTCAAGTAATCCTGGAAGGTGACGCCGCATAAAACTAAGGGATCTTCGTGCATATAGTTTCGTGGATGGAAGAATGTTGTTGTCCACTGAGATTATCACCCTAGCTACCCCTAACCACACATTCCGTGAGAAACTGGTGCTGATGTGGTGACTCATGAACAGCATGTAGGTTTATTTCACACCAAAAATGTGTATTATGATAATTAAAAACATCCATCGCGTGTGAATCCTGCTTCGTTTGTAAAATAAATTTTTACATTGCAAACCGAGGGTTGACTACAGTCTGTTCGTTGGCATTCCACTGACAAAACACTCACTCTAGGAACAAAGTCCGCATCATTGAGACATTGAACTCGTTGGAGGTGGTAAGGGTAGTAAATTGCGCTGTAAAATTCTCCATACACTACTGTGGCTTAGTACAGGCACTTGTGTGGCAATTCTTCTCGTCGAGGTTCCTGGAGAGAGCTGTACTGCTTCCAACACCATATTCTCAACCTCAGGCGTAATGCGAGCAGGTCTACCTACTGCTCTGCCCTGTGCAAAACCTCCATTTTCTCTCAGGCGCTGACGGAACCTTGTAAATGTACGACTTTCGGGGTGTCTTCGATCAGGATATGTTTCTTGATACAAGCGTGCAGCCATTAGCCCTACCGTACATGAAATGCATATCCGCATACTCTTCGTTGCGTTACTGTAACGTTTAATTCATTGTAACTACAACAGAGCACAAGTGGCACTCCTCAGACGAAACTGATAACTTTTGAGACTGTGTACTGTATCCGTCCTGTACGTTCTGCGTGTATGATTTGATTACAACTCCACCTCTCGGCAATGTTCAGTTTTTGTAAACAAAGAACATAGAATGGCTTCAAGTGCGCAAGGAGTAAACCGTACGGTGTTACAAACAATGACGGCTTGTAACCACACATTCATAATTATCTCGCAAATGGATCGTTTGCGGACCCATTTTTTACTGGGACATTGTTGCTTCTATTATCGTGTACTTGCAACTATGTAAGTTTGCGCCATACTTTTTGATACACTCTGTATAACCGTGTTCCATGTATTATTTTGTTATTACTTTGTATTTTAAACTTTTCTTACCAAGCCAATTACTTAAACTAAGTATAGGTCATTATTATTATTATTATTATTATTATTATTTATTACTATTTTTCTTTCTTTTCCCTGTCAACTTTATATTGTGTAGCTTATATCTGTTATGTACTGCATCATTAATCAACTCTTTTTAACATTTATTTTGACGACGTGGTAAGACCATGGAAGCAAATGACGACTGGGGGAATTAACTTAGGGAATATAGTAATAAATACAGTAGCCTTTGCAGATGACCAGATTTAAATAGCAAAAACAGAAGAACTACAAAGAATGCTACATAAACTAAATGAAATATAAAAAAAAAATACAACATGGAAATATCATCACGAAAATCAAAAACAGTGACCTTCAAGGGCTCTCATCCAGTTCGGACAAAGATAATATTAGATAAGTAATAGTTTTACAAAACTAAAACAACACGCTTTATTAGAAAACCGAACTAAAAAATGAAAAATAATTTTAATTTCCAACACGCTTTCGATTTCCTGCGATTCTGGCCAGGATGTTAGAAAACAAATATGAAAATATTGTATTGTCACAGGTTCTTTACAAGTATACAAAGTTTCAAGTCGATCCAATGTTTCTAAGTGGATGAAAATCGTGTTCAAATTAAATATTCCGTTACATAGATACGAAGACACGTTTTTTTTATTTTCTGATGATTCTGGCCAGGATTCTAGAAAATAAATATGAAATTATTGTATTGTCACGGGTCCTTTACAAGTATACAAAGTTTCAAGTCGATCTAATGAATTTAAGTGGGTGAAAATCGCGTTGAAAGATTCCGTTACATAGATAGACAGATACAGGTCAAGCTAATATAAAGCGTGTAATAAATAATAGTTTTAAAAAACTAAAACAACACGCTTTATTAGAAAACCGAACTCAAAAATAAAAAATAATTTTAATTTCCAACACGCTTGGGATAAATTTAAAGTGGTCAACAAAAAAATCATCTCCGACACATATAGAATAAAACTAGAATTATCAACAAAAAGAAAATAATTTTACCATCAAAAGCGTGGGGTGCTCTATATCAAGTAATATATTTGATAATAAACAGATACTGGTAAAAGTAAAGTCTCTAAGAAGAACGTGTAAAAATCATAAAAAGCACCCCACGCTTTTGATGGTAAAATTGTTTTCTTTTTCTTGATAATTCTAGTTTTATTCTATATGTGCTGGAGATGATTTTTTTGTTGACCACTTTAAATGTATCCCAAGCGTGTTGGAAATTAAAATTATTTTTCATTTTTGAGTTCGGTTTTCTAATAAAGCGTGTTTGTTTCAGTTTTTTTAAAACTATTATTTATTTATTTTTATTTTTTAGTTTTAATATTTTACAGAATAAGATAAGAATGTAAATATCTTTAAATTCCATACTATTGTAGTATGAGCTAAAAGTATTACTCTTCTAAAAAAAATCCTCCCCAGCCGGATTCGAACCAGCGACCTATGGATTACTGAAATTATATACCACTAGTTCACCGCTCTACCAACTGAGCTCTTACAACGATTGACTAAAAAGTCGACAAGTCCGTAACCTATTATACCAGTTTTAATTTTTTTTTTATTTTCTGATGATTCTGGCCAGGAATTTAGAAATAAAATATGAAATTATTGTAGTGTCACGGGTCCTCTACAAGTATACAAAGTTTCAAGTCGATCCAATGTCTCTAAGTGGGTGAAAATCGTGTTCAAAGATTCCGTTACATAAATACAAAGACACTTTTTTTTATTTTCTGATGATTCTGGCCAGGATTTTAGAAAATAAATATGAAATTATTGTATTGTCACGGGTTCTTTACAAGTATACAAAGTTTCAAGTCGATCCAATGTCTCTTAGTGGGTGAAAATCGTGTTCAAAAATTCCGTTACATAAATACAAACACACATTTTTTTTTATTTTCTGATGATTCTGGCCAGGATTTTAGAAAATGAATATGAAATTATTGTATTGTCACGGGTCCTTTACAAGTATACAAAATTTCAAGTCTATCCTATGTTTCTAAGTGGGTGAAAATCGTGTTCAAAGATTCCGTTACATAAATACAAAGACACTTTTTTTGATTTTCTGATGATTCTGGCCAGGATTTTAGAAAATAAATATGAAATTTTTGTATTGTCACGGGTTCTTTACAAGTATACAAAATTTCAAGTCGATCCAATTATTTTAAGTGGGTGAAAAACGCGTTGAAAATTCAGTTACATAGATAGATAGATAGATAGATAGATAGATAGATAGATAGATAGATAGATAGATAGATAGATAGATAGATAGATAGATAGATAGATAGATAGATAGATAGATAGATAGATAGATAGATAGATAGATAGATAGATACAGGTCAAGCTAATATAAAGGAGTGTAAAAACAGTTCAAACAACCTCATTAAATATCTCCTTAGACTATATAACTCATGGTAGTCAATGACCAATCACGTTTCAATGAATTTTGTTTTACAGCCAATGACAGTCGTGTTTCACCTCGCTCTTTATTCATTTAACTTATCTTTATCAGCTCCTGCTTTTGTGATAAACAAAGCTCCTCCTTTTTAATGTTCTGAAAAGCTCAGAGCAGTATTTTTCTCCAACAAATACATGTTGAATATAGCAAATAATGAACAGATTCCTTGATTTTACCGAGTTGTTTACTAAAAAAATAAATGAATAACCTATGTTGATTATAATATACAGTTTGATGGGTTTTATTATTTCTCCACTAGGGTGCATCCTTACAATATTGCGATCCTATTTGACAATAAATAATATGATCAAGCTGCAGTGAATATACATAACCTCAGATTTCAGATTTTTTTCACACATCGCCGTTTAGATTAAATATATAAATATTTTAAAATACCGGTAAATATATTTAAATAATTACCTTTAAGTAAACAGCTTAATTGTATTTGTTAAATAGTCCTAACAAATGCTATTCTTGATTTGCAAATCCTCTAGATATTTGGAAATCACTCGTGGCATTACTATGACTATTTAACTCATGCCCCAAATGGGACTCAATGGCTATTCACGTTTCAATGATTTCTGTTTTACAACCAATCAGAGTGGTGTTTCACGAAATATTCATCAGTGTTATAATTACCATATTAAAGAAGACTACTCCTTTTTAATATTCTGAACAGGTCTGCCCATTATTTTGCAGTGACTGAGCCTATGAGAAATACGGCTACCAGATTGTATATATAGTGCATGAATCTCAACACATGCCGCATGTGGGAGTTAATATAAAAACATTTGTAGCAATTGATTATACCACCAAAAAAAGAAACCACTGTTTGCACTTTCTTAAATGTATTTTTTCCCAAGTAACAATCCAGAAAAATATAATTGTCATATTTACATCATACGACATCAGAAATGAATTAATATACAGTTTGATGTGTTTCATTTTTTCTCCACTAGAGAGCATTCTTATAATATTGCGTTCCTTTGGCAATAAATAGTATGATCTGGTTGCAGTGATAAACAAAAGAAGCAGATGAAGCGTACCTATCGCTTCTCATTTGTTTTCAAACATCGCCGTTTACATTAAATTTATAAATATTTTAAAATAACTATAAGTTAGTTAAATAATGATTTGTGAGTAAACAGCTTAATTTTATTCGTGAAATAGTCCTAACAAATGCCACTCTTGATTTCCAAATTCTCTAGTTAAATTCACTCCTCACTTCGTGAGTCGTGAATTTATCGATAATTTGGAAATCACTCGTGGCATTACTTATGATAATACAATCATCATCATCTTCTTCGGCCTGTTGGCCCGTTCCGCTCCCCGGTGCACTATAAGCTGCAGGTGTAGGTCGTCTTTCCAACGACGTTTTGATCTTCCTACATTTCTTCGGCCTAGAGGTTTACAATGAAGCGCTGTTTTGATAAACGATTATTTGGCATTCTTTGTATATATTCAAACCAATTAAATTTATTTCTGTGCATTCTCTCGTTTATATTATATATTTGTAATTCATCTCTGATGTCTTGACTTCTCTTTTGATCTCTTAGAGATACACCTGCAACTGATCTGAGAAATCTCATTTCAATTGTCTCAATTTTATGTTTATAAGAGATCGTTAAAGGCCAAGTCTCAGACCCGTATGTTAACGTTGGAACGGCTACTTTTTGTAAAATTTTAATTGAGTTTCCCTTGTGGTCTTAATTCTCAAATATCTTCTTATTGAACTGCATATCTGTTGAAATTTCCCTAATTTCTTCTCCATGACCAAATTTTGCAAGTACGATATCATGCATCCCAGATGTTTGAAACAAGTTACCTATTCAATTATGTTTGCTCCAATTACATTTTTTGTTCTTTTATGCTGATTCCAATAAATGCCATTGACTTTGTTTTCGCTGTTGATATCTTTAAATTATAATTGTTTATTAGTTTTCATAATTAATAAACTGAATGATAATACAATACACTATATAATCATGTTATAGGTATATTTTTATTATTCTTTCATATTTTTCACTGTCTTAACCAAGTCGATCATTTAATCAAATTACAGGTTATTAATATTATTATTGTTTTTAAATTTTTTTGTTCTTTCCCAATCTGTATATTATGCAGTCTATGCCTATTTTGTATTATTTTTTTCAAATTGTAGATAATTAATAATTGTTATATATGTATAATTTAACTCTGGTGAAGTGAATAGAAGATATTGTAGTCTTAACTCCATCAGGCAAAAAAAAAAAAAAAACAGTATATAAGCCATTAGCTAATACCCGGTGTGCGCTGCTACGCCTAAATAAATGAAAATTAATGTTATTTTACGTCTGTTGAATAAGTAAAGGGAAAAATAATTATACATTTATATATTTTGTAAATACCCCGTGCTGATAACCGGCGTTGCCCGAGAATCTAATTATCCCGATCTTCTTGACACAAATGAGCAAAAATACGAAAGTTAATGTGTTTTATGTTTAATTGAATGAGGAAACGGAATAATGTATATTGTAATTATTTGTAGATATCCCGTGCTGATTACCCGGTGTTGTCCGGGAATCTACTCATCCCGATCTTCTTGGCACGGCATAAATAAGCTGAAAGACGAAAATTAATGTACTTCTTATGATTAGCTGAATACGTAAAATTAAAAAAATATTATAAATGTATATCGTAATTATTTTAAGATTCCCCGTGCTGATTACCCGGTGTTGTCCGGGAATCTACTTATCTCGATCTTCTTGCATAAATGAGCTAAAAAACAAATTTCGTTATTGTGAGTTATCCCTAAAAGAATACCCGCCATATACTCCTATGCTTGCACAGGAATCTACGTTGTCTCGATCTTCTTGGCATCAATGAAAGACAAAAATGGTTATTGTGAGTTATCCGTAAGAGATAAACATATGCTGTCGTGGAATTTTTTGTAGAGTTTTTTGAGATATTCAATTCTGTGTACATTCATTTTGTGTATTTGTTATGGTTTAGGCAGCGTAAGCCATTTAAGCGTTCAAAGAGCTACTTTTTTCACGTTTTCCATTACAAAAGGCGATTTTTAAGGGTGTAGGAGTTTAATATCACAACTCTCTTATAGTCTATGTTCATCCCGGGAATCTCCTGAACATTTTTCAAAAAACCCCATCACAATCGGATCAACGCATAAAGTACAAACAAACATCTTTATATATAAGGCATTAAACATTCACGATATTCATGCCCTAAATGTCCCGGCGACTTTAAACCCGTGAGATGTGGAATCAGAGGCAAGCACGATAACTACCGTTCATCCAGGTCTAACCTTCCGTAGATTCATGGCCGCGCGGACATCCCAATCCTGAGCTAACGTTTTCCAATCATTCCCTGTACAATCTACTTCCCTCGAATCATGGTTAATGTTATTTAAATATCTCTATTTCGTTAATGTATTTTAGAACATAAAATATTAAAAATTTCAACATGTGGATAGTTTAGAGCACAAGTTGACCAAGCCTAAACACTATGTTAGATCTATTTCACGAAAAGAAAATGTTAAAATAATTCTAACTGCATTTCATCATGGCCATAATTTTATTACGGAACTGTCAACCATTCCATGTCGAAACCTAACTTGAAATTTTGTCAGAGAAGCGTTGTGATGTAACGAGTTCGTGTCAAAAAACTGTCATTTTTAACTTCAAGGCACATAAATAGATCCCACAATCCAACAACGTTGTTTATAAGCTTCATTAACTTGAGAGGGTTTTCTTATTAGATGGCCATGATTAAAGTGTTATTTAATAATTTATATAAAAATGAATATTTGTTTGTTTGTTTGTTCGTACTTTATGTGCGGCCATACCGTTGATCCGATTATGATGGGGCTTTTTGCAAGATGTTCAGGAGATTCCCGGGATGAACATAGGCTATAAGAGAGTTGTGATACTCAACTCCTACACCCTTAAAAATCGCCTTTTGTAATGGAAAAGTGAAAAAATGTATCTCTTTGAACGCTTAAATGGCTTACGCTGCCTAAACCATAACAAATACACACAATTAATGTGCACAGAATTGAATATCTCAAAAAGCTCTACAAAAACTTCGGCGACAGCATATGTTTATCTCTTACTGATAACTCACAATAACCATTTTTGTCTTTCATTGATGCCAAGAAGATCGAGACAAGTCCGTAGATTCCTATGCAAGGATACGGATAACTCACAATAACGAATTTTGTCTTTTAGCTCATTTATGCCAAGAAGATGGAGATAAGTAGATTCCCGGGCAACACCGGGTAATCAGCACGGGGAATCTTAAAATAATTACGATATACATTTTCAATTAGTTTTCATTTTACTTATTCAATTAATCATAAGAAGTACATTAATTTTTGTCTTTCAGCTCATTTATGCCAAGAAGATCGAGATGAGTAGATTCCCGGACAACGCCGGGTAAACAGCACGGGGTATCTAAAAATAATTATGATATAAATTTTTCCTCTAACTTATTTAACTAAACATCAAACACATTAATTTTTGTATTTCAGCTCATTTATGTCAAGAAGATCGGGATAAGTATATTCCCGGGCAACGCCGGGTAATCAGCACGGGGTATCTAAAAATAAAAATTTATAGTTATTTTTCTGTTACTTATTCAAGTAAACATAAAAGCACATTAATTTAAATTTATTTAGGTGTAGGAGCGCGCGCCGGGTATTTGCTAGTTCCGAATAAAATTATCAGATGTAGGAGTTTTAGCTGATAGCAAAGTGTGGGAAAATTTCTGGGCCAGACAGAGAGATGAGCAGACATGCGAATGGAGAAGATTACATAACAGTGAGCTACAGGATCTTTATGGGAAACCAGATATAGCAAGAAAAGTTAAGTATCTTAGACTGCGATGACCAGGACATTTTAGTACAGATGGAAATTGAAAGGCGGGGCATGGAAGCCTCCTGTGGGAAAAACTGAGGGAGAACTCCCAGTTGGTATGCCAAGAAGAGGTGGGAGAATAGCATTATTCATGATTTGAGGGAAGTAGATTATACAGGAGATAATTAGAAAATATTAGCTTAGGATAGGAATGTATAGAGAGCTTATGTCCGCGCAACCATGAACCTATGGGCTCAATAGTAGAAAAAGCTAAGGTTAAAACTACTAAAAAAAGATTCAACAATGCGACAATAAAATTTTCATTCGTGAATTGAACTCACTTTTGCTCTGATTTCCAGTTGACGGGAAGGCACAGAATGAGTAGAAATAAAATGAAAGAATCAAGTGATGTAGACAGATGGTGGTTGCTATAGAAACGGAAAGCGGGCTAAAGTGGTGTCCGCTTTCCCACCCAGGTAAGACTCAAGTCCTCCCAATACAATTTTCAAGTACATGTCTGGGCTCCGCAGATTGATTTTTCAAACCTAGCCTACCCCATATCCAACCTATTTTATCTTGCACTGCCCAGGATAGTAAACAGAGGTAAGATAAAATCTACTTTAATTAAGACCCTAAATATATTAGAATTTGTTTGCAGTTGTAACTAAGTCTCTGTCGTCTACACTACAACCCAGGAAGTTGCTACAGACCTTAAGGGCTATGCCAGTGTCCCCCTACGTACAGAGGGTAGATGTTGCCAAACTCAGAATAACGGTATTTGTTTGTTTAGGGAGGGGTCGAGGGGCAAGGTTAGCAGTACTTTCTCTAAATCTATCTACTATACATTTAAAAAACATATTTTTCCTTTTACAACATGCAAACTAGTTTTATAGTAAATAGAGAGTCGACACTTTCACACAGGATAGTACAGATCTGCATGAGCTAAGTGACAAGTAGTAACTGTTTTTTAAGAGGGGGTGGATGGACGCCTACAACTTACAACTATGTACCTGCTGTGTTGCAATCTTCAGTTTTATATAAGGGTTTCTCTCAAGAAAATACTGTTAAAATGGCAACCCAGTTCCCTATTCTAAACACACAGTAACTTCCTGGGTTGAATCTGACTGTAGACGGACGCATGGCTAGCCCGCGCGTCTGCTCCGACTGGGATCTCAGATTCGAATCCTGGCGGTTCCGGAGGGAAAATGGTGGTGGGTCACACCGGGATTTTTCGGAGTTTTCTAGAGGTTCTCCCTTTTTCCGAGTTTCATGTCATCAACACTCTCCACTCCTCTTCCCTATTCTATTATAGGCCTATAATTTCATTTCCATTCATTCGTTTCATTTCACTTTTAACCTCATTTCATGTTTGATAAAAAGTAGCAAGCTACAGGTGTTTAAAATATGTTGTTCTAGTGATCTAATGGGGTACATTCGATCACTTCCTCATGACTCTGAGGTTGTGTCAACTTACGGAAGAATAGGGCCAAAGGGAGGGTTTGTAGTCTCTCCTCGAAGCCTTCGCTCTAGCCCAAATAAACGGCTGTATGAGCCATGGGTGTGAATGCTTTATGTGTGTCGAACTAGAACACTATAATAGACTACGTATCACAGTAGAGTTAGTTTCGTCTCATTCATTACATAAAGGTAAAAATAGGCAATACAATGAACCAACAAATAAGGTTGCCATCTAAAAATAAGGCCGTGTCTTAAAAATCCGAACCCATCTTTACTAATCTAACTCACTCGTACTATAGAATCTAGATATTCGTACTTGTGCGGAAATAAGCTGTCAATACAAAACATATCCTAAGGTAATATTTCCCTAAAATTCCTTATTAAAATTCACCTCCCTGAAATCATGTTTAAATATTTTCTGTCAGCTCAGTTTTAAAACATCTTCAGGCTATTGTCGCTTTTCTTGCCTACAGTTTCCGTGCCCGATATGTTTACTTACTTACTCACTGGCACTATCGAACCCCGTAGGTTCATGGCCGCGCGGACATAAGCTCTCCATACATCCCTATCCTGAGCTAATGCTTTCCAATCATTCCCTGTATAATATACTTTCCTCAAATCATAGTTAATGTTATTCTCCCACCTCATTCTTGGTCTACCAACTGGGCGTTTTCCCTCTGGCTTTCCTACAAGAAGCTTCCATGCAAGTCTTTCATTCCCCATATGTGCAACATGTCCTGCCCATCGCAGTCTAAGAGACTTAACTGTTCTTATTATATCTGGCTTCCTATAAAGACCATGTAGTTCATTGTTATGTAGTCTTCTCCATTCACCTGTCTGTTCATCTCTCTTTGGTCCAAAAATTTTCCTAAGTACTTT
Organism: Diploptera punctata; assembly: GCA_030220185.1. NCBI lineage: Eukaryota > Metazoa > Arthropoda > Insecta > Blattodea > Blaberidae > Diploptera > Diploptera punctata. The sequence continues at coordinate 1,495,662 of JASPKZ010010696.1, forward strand.
ATTCTCAAATACTTGTAATCTCCTTTCCTCCCTTAAAGTAAGAGTCTATGTTTCGCACCGGTAAATAATCTACTTAAAACTCAGGAAAGTATTTACTCCCTTACTTGTCTGTCTATTCACCTATTTTTTTTTGTATCTTTCTTGACAAATTTCCTGCTGGAGTTCGGAATTCCTAAAGACTTAGACTTATACGAATGTGTCTAAATGGCACAAAGAGTAGGGTGCGTGTAGGCAAGCAGTTTTCGGATACTTTTGAAATCCATAATGGGTTGAAGCAAGGAGATGCACTATCTCCTCTGCTATTTAATTTTATACTAGAGCAAGCCATCAAATCTTTAGAGGATGAAGAAGGCCTACAAATCAATGGTATTAATAAGCTGTTAGTTTATGCTGATGATGTAGTACTATTGAACGATAGCGAAGAGATACTAAAGGACAACACTATTGAGTAACACTTAAGGAATTGGGACTCGACTAGACGATATGAGGCTTATTAAAGCAGCGAAGAAACTACGTCCAAGAGGAAAAAGAGAAGTGGGCAGACCCCTCAAGAGATGGAATGAGATGTAATCATCATTGACATAGTGTAAACAAACAGGCATATGCCTATAAAAAAGAAGAAGAAGGTATTCAAATTAAATAGTTAACCAAGATAACTCACATCCAACACTGAGCTGGTCCCTCATTCGGGTAGGGCCTCCGTGTGTTTGTATGTTCAAAAAAGTATGTGTGCTGTCCATAGTTAGAAATCCCTCTCCCGACAGGTTTTATCACTGTAAGATCAGGATTTATTTATTTATTTTACCTAATACAGTTAAGACCGTAAGGTCCTGTCTTCCATTTCACAAGGGTTAAATTATACACATAATAATTATAAATTATCTACATGATTAATGATACATAATAGATATAGACAGGCTACACAATATAAAGTTGACAATGGAAAGAAATAAAATTTGTAATAATAATAATAATATTAATAGTAATAATAACCTATAATGTTATTAAGTAATTGGCTTGGTAGAGGAAGTTTAAAATATAAAGAAATAATAAAAGTATACATGGAACACGGTTATATATTATATTGTCTAAGGAAATATGTAGTGAGTTTTTTCTTGAACTGTTTTTGAGTCGGCAGTCCTTGATATACGAGGGGAGGGAATTCCAGAGTCGGGTGGCTGAAACAAGGAATGATGAGAAATAGTGAGATGTTCGAAGTAGAGGAACAGCTAGAGTTACATTTTCTCTCGACCGTGTGTTTAAGTTATGGTGGGAGGATAGTGAATGGAAGCTGGTATGAATGGTCATGTGACACATTAAAATACCTATAAGTCGAGAGGTTAAACTGGAATAAAATTATGCTCTAATAATTCAGTGCGTTGTTTGATTTCTACAGAAATAATAAGTAGAATTTTCAGAAATGGTTTTAATTTACCTTTTTCATACCTCTCCATAACAATGTATGTAAATGAATGTTATTCCTAGGAACGTGTTAGATTAACAAACGCGATCATTCAACAAATTTTCCAACCTTGTGATTAACATTCGTCTTCCGCTTTAATACCACAGTTTGTTTGTGAGAGTGAATTTGCATTCTGCTCTCTGTCGGTTGACGGAACCCGGCTATAGAGCTCCCCATCCACCTCAACGCTTGATATAAAACAGTTTATGGAGCTTCATCACGAATTCCAGAGGAAAAGCCATTCTCTCCCCAATATAAAGCTTTTTTATCCTCATGGGCCTGACCTAACTTTTCAATATAAACACAATGGCTCCGTATATAGAATTCCCAGAATTTATAAGTATAAATACTTAATTTTAATCACTTCAATATTTAAATTCAAACTTGAAAAAATAAAAAATGGAGATTTTTGCGCAACGGACCAGTTAATGTGATGTTTTCAAAAACAGCAAAAAAAAATATTTTTTTAATCCACCAGGTTGTCCTTTTGGACATTTCAGGTGTTCTCTCCTGGCATTGGAGTAATTGTAACCCACTTCTGAGGTTCGGGCGCCTGGAAGGCGGGGTTACGTTGCCCCGATAATATGATGGGTGATGATGATGATGATGATTGCGATGGCCATACAATGTTCGGAGACCGTTTGGGCCTTAATTTCCTGACATTCGTCTTACAGGTGACGAAAAACCCCGATAAAAACCTCACCCAGGAAACTGTTCCGACGGGGGATCGAACCCGGGCCCGCTGCGTGACAAGGCAACTCGATACCTCGAGATCTTAGCGATGGATTACGGCCGACTTATTGTTGGAAAATATGATTACTGGCAGTTATTTTAACGGCGCACTTTGTATTTTAGGTCATTAGCCAAGAAATTCAAATCTTGACGTAAAATGGTAGCAAAACAATTTTCAGAGAATTTTTTTCAGGCTTGAGGTTCAGCTTAACTTCCCTTAAAAAAATGTTTAGAATTTTAATGTCCTTAAAAATAAATCGTGATATTAGAAGATTCCAAACGCATCATTAATATTTGTAACAAAATTTAATATTTGGGAGTTGAAATAAATGAGGGCAGAAACAATGATTTAGAAATAACAAAACGAATAGTTAAAGATCGATCTGCAATAGCAATGTTGGATGGAATTTTGTGGGACTATTTAACTCATGCCCCAAATGGGAGTCAATGACCAATCACATTTCAATGATTTTTTATTTACAACCAATCACAGTCGTGTTTCGCCTAGAATTTACCAACTAAAGTTTATCATAATAAAGAAAGCATCTCCTTTTTTAACATTCTGAATAGGTCATAGCATTATTTTGCAGTGACTGACTGTCCAAGAAATACTGCTACCAGACTGTATATATAGTGCATGAATGTCAACAGAAAGCGCATACGAGATTTAATATCAAAACATTTGTAACAATTGATTATACCACAAAAAAAAACACTTTTTGCACTTTCTTAAACGAATTATTTTCCAGGAAATGACGTTCCAGAAAAATGTAATTGACATATTTACAATAGGACATCAGAAATTAATTAATACCTATAACGTTGGTTATAAATTTCTCCACTAGGGTGCATTCTTACAACATTGCGATCCTTTGGAAATAAATAATATGATCTGGTTGCAGTAACAAACAAAAGAAGCAAATGAAGCGTACTAATCGTTTCTCATTTGTTTTCAAACATCGCCGTTTACATTAAATATATAAATATTTTAAAATAACTATAGTTAATTAATGATTTGTGAGTAAACGGCTTAATTTTATTCGTTAAATAGTCTTAACAAATGCCACTCTTGATTTCCAAATTCTCTAAATAAATCCACTCCTCACATAATTTGTAAATCACTCGTGGCATTACTTATGATAAACAGATATTCAAAGAAACTAAAATCCATACTTTATAAAGCAAAAATAAGAAGTTTAATTGCCTATGGGGCAGAAACGTGGATTATAAATGCCAAAATAAATTCATAATTGCAATCTAAAGAAATGGATTTTTAAGGTCCCCACGATGGTGTAAATCAGACAGGATCATAAAAAAAGTATTATCCGAGAAAAAAAATCACTTTAACGAAACAATTATGCAATGTGTTGGACATAAACAATTACAAATGTTTGGACACGTGAAGAGGATGAATAGAGATATATTGCCAGTTAGGAGTTTGGAGTGGATTCCAAATCGGAAGAAAAGAAGAGGGAGACCTAAGAAGACATGGATAGAGGGAATTATAAATTTGCTGGACAGGGGACTGCAAGATGGTGACTTGAAGGATAGAGATGAGTGGACGAAGAGAATCAAAACTTAATATTTGGCACATTTACAACATGTTTAAGAAATGAAAATAAATCGGATCCTGCCGAGTTTGAACCAGAGTCCATTAGCATCTTGATGAACACATTTAGTTTATTTTACGAAAATCGTAAAAAGTTAATTAGAAGTGGAGATAGAAATAACCTAAAAAGTTACATAAATTTACACATACATATTAATATTACAAATGTTTAGTAATATGTTTATGAAAACAACCTCAATAGTTTCATTCCTTCCAAATCCGCTGGAAGTAATGAAAAATCGCCGAGATTTGAACCCAAGAGCTTCCGAATATGAATCTGAAATACTGCCTCCTCAACCAACTCGCTCAAATAATATAGCATCTTATCCCCGTTTTTCATTACAAAAGTGACAGCATCTTTCTCGCTTACGAAATGTAAAACTTTGAATTAAATTTACATTCACGCCTTTTGTCAGGTATAAATAAAGTTTAATTACTTTCTGTAAGTCAGTTTTCATAAAGAACAACAGGAGAAATTCATACATCCATTGTTTGTATTTTAACATTAAGTTGAAAGATGAAGCTGGAAGAGTAAATGGATTCTCTACAGCAAACAATGAAAAGGCTCAAATTATATTTACACAAGAGAATTGTGAGGAATTTTAAATAACAATATGAAATTAACATACTGTTAAAAATGCAAAATGGGTTATTTTATTTAGGGTTTTTGCATGTAAATTGCCACTAAAATACATATGTCTGCAGAAATTTAAAACGTTCCAATTTAAATTAAAAAGAACTTTATAAAATAAAAATTCAGACTTCTTACGTCTGTACTCGCAAAACTCTTAAATTTTTCATCGATCTTCATGAAAATTTGTACGTATAGTGCAGCCGCCCAGTCTACGGCTCTGATGTTTTGACGACAGTGTTGCCGATATGGATATTCAGTGGGAGGGGCCGCTCTATGTACCACGCGGAATATTAAATCATAGCACTTTCTGTTTATCTAGAACGTAATATTAGAAATAAATGCTCATTTTATTACGCGAAATTGAAAACGAAACAAAAATATGAGATTTCTCATTTATTGCTACGAACATACTATTCTCAAAATATTCACAATTCTAATAAATTCACGAAAAAACAATTCCATACATCACTTCAAAACTACGGTAAATGCATAAAGAACATAATTTTTATTTTTAAAAAATCCCTTCTCATCTATCGTTAAAATAAAAATCTTGCCTTTATTGTTAATCAAGAGGAAAGACGCCACAATCTTCGTGTATATAATTTTCTGCCTCATCACAGCTGATAAATAAATTCTCGGCTTTTTACTCGTATAAGAGCCGATTTTCTTTTTTGATCAGATGAGCCACTCGCCATATTAAAACAATAATGGACTGAAGCTGTATTGTTAACAGTTAATCACAAGAGTGAAACAGCAAACAAACACACTCTGTACTGCAACAAAGAGCAACTGAAGCCACGTGGTTAGCAGAAATACAGCCGACAACATCGCAGCAATTTCAAAACATATTAGCGGCGTCAAGTGCAGTGATTGGTTGTAGCAGACGCTCGCTCACACTCAACTATTTTCTTATTGGCAGTAGAGGGCGATGTCTCCCCTTGCCCTTCATACAACCTAATCTTCAGATCCGCAGATGGAGTGGCCAGAGTGTACAGGTTTTCAGATACGGCGAGTGTTTTCCGTTGTTTTTCTCTAAAAGAATTAAATGAAGGAATTCGCCTGAAACGAAAAAGATAAAAATCGCTCCAGCGGTTGCATTTTTTGATGTTTCACAACGAAACTCAGTATAGGCTATAAGTTACTATTGAAATAAACTGAGGTTTAATAAATCGTTCAATAAAATCCGACCATTAGAAGTGAGGGTTTAACTGAAATTAAACATTTATTCTAGCAACAGCCATATTTAGTCTATTTCAATCAGACGCTCGGGGTATCTAAAAATAATTACGATATAAATGTATATATCGTTTTTTATTTTTATTTATTAAACTGAAAATAAAGTAAATTTTATTTTATTAGGTGTAGCACCGCGCGCCAGGATTAGCTAGTTATTAAAAAATATTACATCAAATGTTTCATATTCCATTCTTAATTTTAGCTTCCATGTTGTCATGTACGTTGAATAGGTCTACGTATATCGTTCTCCTAACTCAGTGACACTATCTAACCCATACGTTCATGGCCGCGCGGACATAACATCTCCATACATCCCTATTCCAAGCTAATATTTTATAATAATTTCCTGTATTATCTACTTCCTTATAATCGTGGTAAATGTTATTCACTCACCTCACTCTTGGCCTACCAACTGAGAATAAAGTTCTTAGGAATGCTTTTAGATCAAAGAGAGATTAACAAACAGGAGAATGGAGAAGACTAAACAACAGTGATCTACATGATATTCATAGGAAATCATATATAATAAGAACAGTTAAGTATCGTAGAATGCGATGTGCAAGACATGTGGAACGAATGGGGAATGGAATAGGGGCATGGAATATCTTGTAGAAAAAAACATAGAGAAGCGCCCTTTAGGTAGACCAAGAATGAGGTTTGAGAATAAGATTAACCATGATTTGAGAGAAGTAGATTATACAGGCGATGATTGGAAAACAGTAGATCAGGATAGGGATGTATGGGAAGCTTATGTCTGTGCGGTCATGAACCTACGGGTTCGATAGTGCCAGTGAGTTAGAGTTACAGGTCTATATGTCAGGTAAAGGTCTGTGACGGAGTATAAGTGACTGCTAACGTCCGTTTGCCAACATGACAACACACGTTCCCGCTATAGCCAATTGCCAACATGTTTATTCTGACGTCAGATTGCGATTTATGTACTCAATTTATTTCGTTAGCTGAAAAAAAAGGCAGTTAGCTGAAAGATAGAAAAGTTAATGTACACCAGATTAGTTTGGTTATTGTGATCGCATTCGTTTCTTAGTTTGCGTGTTTCTTTTGGTTATTCTGTTTGAGCGACAACTAATTGTAAATATGTTAATTTCAGTTTACTTTTACCTCAGCTTCTAGTTTAATTTTAAGGCATTCCTCTCATTTTCTTTCATAAAACTCTCTGAAATCATTATCCATTTCAATGTAGGAAGTCAATGATTGAAAAATCAAGTTATTGTGAAGTTTTCCACATATTCTACTGCCTTTCTACCTGGCCACCATCTAGGTGAAAACACATCCTCCATCTTTCAGCTGTGAAACGAAATGTAGACCTTAACATTTAAACCGTAAAAAAACCTGCTGCTTCTGTGATGCGATTCCGTAAATCAAGCAGACGTGATGAGGACATTTTTTTAGAGTGAAACGTAGGATTTTCCACAATCTGTGCGAGGGACATTCAACTCGCTACTAAGGCGTCCAGTTGATGCGTTCGGACTTTCACTGGTAATTTGAACCTGCTGAACTGTTTCTGCTGATACGCGTGGTCGTCCATAACATGCTTCATCATTCATCACACACACTGCTGGATTTGTTTACAAGCAGATGAATGTGTGCCTATGTTGTGCTCGTTTAGGGAATTAATGGGTAAATTCAGCTCTCGCATCTTCATATGACAATCCTCGTATACGTGCATAGACAATGGCAACCCGTTCTTCCGTGCTAAAAATGTTGCACTAAGCTATCAGTGTATACAGACCAGCTGATTTCATAGGTTTTTTGAAAAGATCTCTAGGATTTTTTGTTAAGAATAATGTCGATATTAAGTTATGGTAATGACAGCTGTTTGGAGACAAAACATTGTAATTAACAAACATGGCCGCCGACGCAATTTATTTTGTATCGAAAAGGAACTTAAATTTCATGCTTTAAATGTTCGTAATGCTTCGGATAACAGCTGTTTTTGTGGTGATGAAGACCCGGACTGTGATACTCTACACTATATGAGTGCAAATAACTCGGATCCGAATGACTCCTAAAAAAAGTCTTAAAACGTAAGAAAATATACTTTTATTTCTTAACCCTTTTGAAGTAAAACATGGTATGTACTTACCGAGATTTACAACCCCTTCAGCTTTTAACATACATAATGAAAGTAAATGTTGTACTTTTCCTTCATCTAAAATTTTATAAAACAATGGCTCTTCCAACTCTACTTAATGGCTCTGAAATCTGGACTGTTACTACTGCAGAAATGAAGTTATTAAGACCTTTAGCGGGTTATACGTTTCATGACCACATGCGTAACGAAGATATCCGCAAAGCTCTCAACACACCAGCAATAACTGAAACCATCCAAATATACCAAAATAATTGGCATGAACACTCCTTAGAATACCAAACAATAGATAACCTCTGCAGCTATTCAACTACATACCCACAGGACGAAAATACCCAGGAAGACCTAAGAAGCGATGGAGGGATCAATTTCTATCCTGAAGCGGAACAGGCCATTAGCCTAATCCATGACTGCAATTGATGATGATGGCTATGAGTTACGTGTGTGTAAATGGATTTTGCAAAACATAAATGCAATGCATGATTTAGAATTAACCAAAAATGTTTCAGAATATTAATAACAAAGTGAATTTTTTATTACAACTGTTAGCAAAAATGAATTCATACTTGGATGAAAAACGAGGTATATGCGTGTACCCCTCCTCTGTAATTAATTTTTATATCCAGGGGAAAAAAATATGAGAAGCAGCTAATAAAAAATTATTTCTCAACAGACCAAAATACTAGGATATTCGATAACAATTATCGCGGCTTCGTCTAAGAGATCGTAGGACTGTCCATTCCCTATCCCTTCTCTATAAAATACTTCACACATCATCGCTATTATTTATCACGCCGTTTCATCAGATTATCCGACACACATAATCTTGACACTCGATCCCATCAGCACACCGTCGTTTATATCCCTCCTCATCACACAGTGTATTATTCATTACCTTTTGCAGTATCACTTGCCAAAACATGGAATTCCCTTCCGCCCTATGTCAGAGACTGCAAATTATAACATCGTTCAAGGACAAACCAAATAATTATTTAATAACAAACTAACTTATACACCTCATTGAAAGAATTACTTTAACAATTAATACATGTAATTATTTATGAAAATAATATTAAAATTAACAAATATTTTAATTTTTTTAAATATTGTATAACCGTAAAATTAGTTCTCTATATCTTATTGTTTTTCTTTAGTTTTTTATATAGGCCCCTACATTAAACAGGGACGGTCCACCAATAATTTAATTTATCTTGCTAGAATACATTTTATTATTAGTTTTAGTCTTAATCTTAACTATCATTAACTGGTTGTATTATAGATCGTAATATAATGGATATTATCTTATTGGTCAAATCTTCATTTAGTATTTAATATTAGAGTTAATTATTATTGTTATATTCTGATGTAATATATGTTTGTCCTGGTGGTAGGAAGAGATGGCCACATGGCCTTAACTCCAACAGGCTAAATAAATGAATAAATAAAATAAAAATAAATAAGTAATAGCAACACTGCTGTAAATCAGCGATCCTAGTGGTGACCATTGTAATCTTGTAGTAGACGTATGTTGTTGAACAGTCTTTGTTGTACAAAATTATAATATTAAAAATCTTGAAATGGCAATATTTTGTGCATACAATCACTATTTCTCATATTTATTAAGTAATACCGCCCTAAAAAGATGTTCAGTAGAATTTGCTTAGAGAGAGGAATTGGGAAGTACTCCAATATTCACCAAATTCACCAAACATGAGCCTTTGTGACTATAACATACTCAAATAACATCTGGAGGCATTCGATTTCAATGGAGAGTTGATATCCAGAAATATCTAGATCGATCAGATGAAAAAGATATCCAGAAACGGTGATGTAGATGGAGTGCGTTATCTTCCAAGAATTTGGCAACGTACAGTTGACTTGGCAGGAGACTATAAATGAAGTTCGTGATGTCAAAAGCAATCTGAATAAATGTTGTGATGTTATATGAGTGTTGCCATTACTTATCGAATTCCCAAGTAATTACATGTGCAGTATAATTGATTATATTTTATAAAGCAAAGTACTTAATACTATCATCAAAACATAATAATCGACTTCCCAAAAGTTTCCAATTTGTTAGTTACCACGTTTTACGGCCGAGTGCCTCAATTTGTGCGTTTTTTTCGGCGTTGTTATTTAAATTTATGGAAACTAATACTTGATATAGAATTCGCATATTGATATACTGTTGTTTCGCTGTAAACCCCATTCTTTTATCGATATATTTATTTATGTCTGTAAATGTGAACATTTGTTTTGTGACGTACTGTGCCTGAATGTTTACATGTTGCAGGAAAGAGTACGTTGCCGCTCTATCTATCATTCACTTAAACAAAGAAATCATCCGTGTTTTATCAACTTCATGCGGCTCAGTATGAGTATCAGGATCTAGCACCGCTTTTAATATTTTGAAATTATACTGAATATTAAAGGCCACACACAGGGTCTCAGATTTGTATCAATTTCACTTCAACGGTTCAAATACATCTAAACTAATTATATATATATATATATATATATATATATATATACATCCAAAGTAATTCTACCGGAGGGCAGGTCTTTCACTGCAATCATGGCATTTTCATGCTATGCTTTGCATCTTTACTAGGGAACTATAGGTGTGGTAGCTTCCCGTTGCGTAGCACACCGATGAAGTATGATGATGATAATAAGAATGGTGATAATGGCCGGATGATTTTCGGGGACCGTTGGGCCATAAGCTTCCTGACATTTGTCATACAGGCGAGGAAAATCCCCGAAAAAATCTTACCTGTCCCGACCGGAAATCGAACCCGGGCCCGCTTCGTGACAAGGTAGCACGCTACCTCGAGACCCCAATGGTGGATATATATAGTTTTTACAATGGTGTAATAGCCCAATGTTGAGCCATAACCTCTCCTTTCTTAGGAGTTTCTAGACCAAGTTAATTTAGTTTCGCGTGTTTACTTACATGTGTCATGAATGGTACGCGGTCAACATTCAGACCCAATGAGACATCTAGCAGGCAACTAAGGTATTACTAGAATGATGAGGTCGGTAAAATTTGTTTAGAGCCCTCTTTATTCAGGCTTATGGATCTTTTAGAGCTTGAAAATCTTCAGACTCGGGTACCCACGGCTTAAAGTCTCTCCCGGAGGACTTGCCCCTTGGATTTTTCAATCCTAAAAGAAATCCATCGACCTCGGCTGGGTTTGAACCCGCGACCCTCGAGACCAGAGGCAAGAAACATAACGACTACTCCATCGCGGATCAATTATATTTTTTTTTAATTTAGTTATTGCACTAATCCATTTTTTTAATTCGCAATTACATTTTGGGCCTTTAAAAATTGAAAAGGTGATCTCAAAAAGCATTTATGTTACTCATGTTCATGAGGTTCTGAGAAAAGCTAAAGTTTCCTCTTTTGATAACTGGCATACTGTAGGCCTACTGGTACCTCTGTGCTTTAATCTTAGGATTAATGAATTTCAGAATTTTCTTTTACATAGAAATAACTTAAAAATCTTATTTTTTTTAATGAATGATTATTGTTCTCATCTGGGACATCCATGATGATTATATATATATATATATATATATATATATATATATATATATATATACATATCAACTAATGTAACTTTATTGGCAAAAAGTACTTTTTAAAAGTATTTCTACCCAACACGCAAACAAGAAAAAAAGGGCGGGGTGTATCACGATCGATTTTTACTTACGCATTTTAACACAACTTAAATACAACAAATTTGCATCTATTTATATAATTATTCTTTTTAGCACTGGAAAATTATTACCTTAAACACATTTTAGTCGTAAATATTGAAAACAATGTGGGACTATTTCCTGTCCCGACCGCTCTAATAATACATCATGGAGGTCATGACCATACTAATAACTGAGGTTACAACTATTATTCTATGAGATATTGTATGAACCAGCGATAAACTATCTAATAACCAACGATAACCACGTTAATTATTACATCACTTTACGTCTGCTTTTACATATTAAATTAATTTAGGGTACGTTAGAGTAATTGATTTAGGTTAGGTTAGCTTTTAGTTTCCTATAAGTGGGGTTAGGATAGTTTTTAGTTTCATATACATAGGCTATATAACAGTTGTCCTATAACAGTTCTTCTATTACATTCCGACGGTTAAAATGGAAATTACATATTTAAGCTAATTTATTTCATATAATGTTTAAATACTTCAATTGAGCTTATTTTCCAAAGATTCATTTCATTAATACCATTACGTAATAAGAATATTTGCATTAAAATTGTAATCAATAGCGTAATTAAAAATCGACTGTAATACACCCCTACCGAAAAAAAATAATAAAAATTTTTTTGTCATAGTTTCGGTCAGAATCCCAGTCTTCCATATTGCTTTCATTGCGATTATTTCCTTTAACTGTTGCCTAACTTTCAAATAAAGCTCTTAACCAGTACAAAACATTCCTGTGATGGAAAATTCTGAGAAATGTACTTTTGCATTTAATCAAATGTAATATTTTCTACTCCTTTTTCATTATTTGCCCTTTCAATGTACATTTTCATTTGATTATAAAATGTATTTGCTTCCTTTTGATATGTTTATAATGTAAATAAGAGCTGCCTTGAGTAGGACTTCATTTTCTTGTGCTCAGATTTTAGTGTGAATGCTTTTACTGTTGGAGTACACATATCGCTCATTTTGCGAGAAGAGTGACATAACTCAAAACACATACTTCTTCAGGAGATGCATTTAAAGGTTTGAAAACAATAGAACTTTGCCTCTATTTGTCATAAATATCAAATTACTCTACCAACTTACTGTATTCAATCGCTTATGTTGTTCTTCCAGAATACATAACTGAGTTTTGTCCTTCATGTAGAGCCATTAACTCAAAATCGGCAATTTTTTAGTTATGCCACGCTTCTGGCAATTGAAGGATATATTCTCTAATTTCCAAATAAATAGTTGAAATGTTCTTTATATAATTTCAAGAACTACATTTAATATATTACATCGTGCACAAATACTTATAAAACTATCCATTTTGAACAAAAGTGGACTTGAATGGTTTTTGATACCATCTATTCAATTATGTTTAATTTAACCACTATTGAATAATAATATATATATTTACTTACCTTATGGACTGTCCAGACTATTCCAAATCGATAAGAAAATCAAAGTATCGCCGAATAACGTACATAAATATCGCGACACTTGTGCACGCGTCCATCACAAACAACGCACTACTAGCTTTGCTATTGTGAAAGGATGGTCCTGATTGGTTATTTCCATATAATCACGTGATAACATGGCGTAGTAACACAGCTTGCCACGTTTGCTATCATAAGTTGATTCCAAACTTATTTAACATAATAAATCAATGTTATTTATAAAAGAATAATCCCATTTTTTAACAAAGCGAATTGGCAATATGTACTCGAAATTTTCCAGATTATAATTCCAGACAGATAGTTTTGTAACAAATATCATGTTTATTTTCTAGTTTTAATTTACATTTTATATTAGGTCATAAACTACCTATCGCTATAGTCTCATAACAAAGTAATTGCTTCCAACACAGCGGGACCAGGTTCGATCCCTAGCCGTGATATATTTCCTGTGTGAGGTATTTTCGGGCTGTACGATAAATGTCCGGAAACTTTGTGTGTGTGTGTGTGTGTATATATATATATATATATATATATATATATATATATATATATATATATACCCCATACGTCCTGCATGAGGACTCGGGTGCTCCCAAACGGGATTTTCTTAACCAGTCTAATTTAGTTGCGCTTATTTGCTTACAAATGTCAACGACAGATATGTGGTTATCACATCGCTTCAATGAGACATCTAGCAGATTAACTAAGGTATTACTTGGATGTATTAAGGTCGGTTAAATTTTTCACAGAGGACTTTATTCAGGCTTGTGATTCTTTCGCGAGTCTGAAAATCTTCAGACTCGGAACCCACGGCTTACCTCCTTCCTGGAAACTTTAAGACCTGAATATTCCCAGAATATAATTTGATTATCTCAATCGTCTCATTTTTACCTCATTTACTGTGAATATATAACTAATTCACTGGCACTATCGAACCCGTAGGTTCATGGCCGCGCGGACATAAGCTCTCCATATATTCCTATCCTGAGCCAATGTTTTCCAATCATCACCTGTATATTCTACTTCCCTCAAATCATAGTTAATGTCATTCTCCCACCTCATTCTTTGTCTACCAACTGGGCGTTTTCCCTCTGGTTTTCCTACAAGAATCTTCCATGCACGTCTTTCATTCCCCATTCGTGCCACATGTCCTGCCCATCGCAGTCTACGAGACTTAAATGTTCTCATATCTGACTTCCTATAAAGACCATGTAATTCACTGTTATGCAGTCTTCTCCATTCACCTGTCTGTTCATCTCTATTCGGTCCAAACATTTTCCTAAGAACTTTATTTTCAAATACTCGTAATCTCCTTTCCTGCCTTAAAGTAAGAGTCCATGTTTCGCATCCATATAATATAACTGGTAGAATAATAGATTTATATATTTTCAGTTTAACGTTTTTTTGAAAGGAGTTGGGAAGTCAAGAGGCTCTGTAATGCATAATAACATGCATTTCCAGAATTGAGCCTATGTTTAATTTCCTTGTGCATCTCATTACTATTTGTGATTATTGTTCCTAGGTATTTGAATTCAGCCACTTCCTCAAAATTTTCCTCATTTGTCATTAGCTGTCCATTTCCATTATATAATGTATTTTTATGTGTGGCCATAGGCCTATATTTAGTTTTATTGATATTTACTTCCAGTCCAAATTTCTTACTGTGAATATATGCGTATCTTAAATGTTCGGATTGTCTCTGAGGTGGACATGGTATTGATCTAATCACTCATCCGGGGAGGAACAATATATCTGTGTGTAGTCTAAAAGTAAATGCAAACCATAATGTAGAAACCATCTCCTGATATGTGGTCTTCGTGCAGGGTCCAGGGGCATGGTATAAGTAAAAGTACTTGAATTCATTCATTCATAGTGTTCTGCCCAAGAGCAGGTCTTTCGCTGCAACTCAGCATTCTCCACTCTTTCCTTAACTATGTCTGCAGCTTTACTAGGGATATATCGGTGCAGTAGCTTCCCGTTTCTTTCCACACTCCACTCTCTCTTTTGCATCTTAAAATCTTAAAATATCTTAAAAGGTCCAGAGGGGCCCCAACTTGGAGAGTGGATTTGGCTAAGTTAGACCATCCGGACTTCACCGAAATTCACCCCAGAGGTTAAATATCAGTTTCAAAGAAAGATATTAACTAATAAATACATACATACACGCACAAACACACACACACACACACGCCATGAAAGGGGAATGAAGAGAGTTGATTGGATGAAATTCTGTAAAAGGGAAAACCCTGAACAAAAAACCGAAAATGACGGTATGGTCCACAACAAATACCCATCCGGAACCGCTAAGATTCGTAACTGAGATCCCAGTCGGGGCAGCCATGTGTCTGCCGGAAACCGGCTTATTTTCATTTTCGTAATTTCTTCTCCTTCCTTAAGTAAAAATGTACGTTTCTCATCCAGAAGGCATAATTGGAAGATTGTAAAAAAATAAAATTAAAAACTTAACTATAAACAGCACTGGATTCACTAAACACAAACTTCTGCGCCGGATTGTACGTCTCTGAATTCTGTGGCAATACAATCTCTCCTGTATTTACGAATTTCCCCCATGCAAAACTTTGATCAAATGACTAATACAACTCATCCTGTTTGATAAAAAAAGTGTTACAAGAAGAGAACTCTTAGGAAAAAAGAAAAAGAAACTTTATATTCCCGTTCTTGTTCGGCCTACAGTTCCTCCATTCACTGATAGCGTAAACTTTCTCAAGTATTTTCTAATATAATACTCTTCAAAGCCCGGATCCAATCGCCTGTATTAAGAGAGAACATCTAATCAAAATAATGGATTCTACTCCATAATGTTACAACCGTAGGCATGAGACGGAGACTACATGGAAATCTTAAACTTCTTATATTTTATAATTACAAATATGAATGAGATGCAGAAAAAAATAAACATAGACTCTATTCTCGAAATGCATGCTTACAGGGACTCTTGTCGTTCCAACTTATCTAAAAAACGCTAAACTTAAGATATATAAAATTGTTATTCTCCCAGTTCTATTTTATGGATACGAAACATAGTCACTTATTTTCAGAGAGAAGAAAAGATAACGATTATTTGACAATAAAGTTCTTAGGATCATTTCTGGACCAAAGAGAGACTAACAGTAAGGTGAATGGAGAATACTTCATAACAGCGAGCTACATGATCTTTATAGGAAACCAGATATAATAAAAACAGTTAAGTTTCGTAGACCGCAATGGGCAGGACATGTGGCACAAATGAGTAATTGAAGAGAGGCATGCAACGTTCAGGAAAATCAGAGGGAAAACACCCAGTTGGTAGACCAAGAAAGAGGTGGGAGAATAACATTAACAATGATTTGAAGGAAGTAGATTATACAGGAGATGATTGGAAAACAGTTCAAGCTAGGGATGTTTGGACAGCTTTCGTCCGTGCGGTAATGAACTTACGGGTTTCATATCGTCAGTGAGTTAGTTATTCATAATAAAATTTAGACGAAATATAATTCTAAATTGATTTAATAGCTTTTGTAGTATTTAGATTAAATTAGGAACGGTAAAAGCTATAAAATCAATTTTAACATCTTCATAAGAATAACCTGAATACTTCATTCATTCTAATTCGCTTAGTTCACGCAGTTCCTCCACGACGGACTTCACATTAAAAATATTAAATTAATTAAAGCAATACATCTTATAGAAAATACTGCCAATTTAAGGGCTGTTAAAGTGTATGGTATACATTGTGACGAATCAAACATGGCGGTTGCCAGAGTCAATTTTTAATTTTCGGGTTTCAGGCAAACTCCAACTTCTGATGGTTGGATTTCGCTGATTTCTAGAGAATACCTTCCTCAGTTTATTTTTAATAGCATATATGGCGATTAGTTAATGATGGAACAAGAATTTCTGAAAGGCCTTCACTATTTTAATAAATTTTAATTTGTTGAGGACCGAACTAATATTTCAGGTATACAGTTTATAATATTTTAGCTTTTAGTTGTGATACATACGAAACTGCGACCGCTATATCGACTTTTTTTTTACACGCTTTATATTAGCTTGACCTGTATCTATCTATCTATCTATCTATCTATCTATCTATCTATGTAACGGAATTTTTCAACGCGATTTTCACCCTCTTAAAATCATGGGATCGACTTGAAACTTTGTATACTTGTAGAGGACCCGTGACAATACAATAATTTCATATTTATTTTCTAAAATCCTGGCCATAATCATCAGAAAATAAAAAATAAATATGAAATTATTGTATTGTCACGGGTCCTCTACAAGTATACAAAGTTTCAAGTCGATCAAATGATTTTAAGTGGGTGAAAATCGCGTTGAAAGATTTCGTTACATAGATAGATAGATAGATAGATAGACAGATAGATACAGGTCAAGCTAAGATAAAGCGTGTAAAAAGTGTTTTTGTATCAATGTAACGGAATCTTTCAACGCGATTTTCACCCACTTAGAAACATTGGATTGACTTGAAACTTTGTATACTTGTAGAGGACCCGTGACAATACAATAATTTCATATTTATTTTCTAAAATCCTGGCCATAATCATCAGAAAATCAAATAAAGTGTTTTTGTATCTATGTAACGGAATCTTTCAACACGATTTTCACTAACTTAGAAACATTGGATCGACTTGAAACTTTGTATACGTGTAGAGGACCCGTGACAATACAATAATATCATATTTATTTTCTAAAATCCTGGCCATAATCATTAGAAAATCAAAAAACGTGTTTTTGTATCAATGTAACGGAATCTTTCAACGCGATTTTCACCCACTTAGAAATATTGGATCGACTTGAAACTTTGTATACGTGTAGAGGACCCGTGACAATACAAAAATTTCATACTTTGTTTCTAAAATCCTGGCCAGAATCATCCGAAAATCAAAACAATGAAAACTGGTATAATAGGTTGCGGACTTGTCGAGTTTTTAGTCAATCGTTGTAAGACCTCAGTTGGTAGAGCACTGAACTCTCAGTGGTATATAATTTCAGTAATCCATATGTCGTTGGTTCAAATCCGGCTGGGAGGGTTTTTTTTATAGAAGAGTATTACTTTTAGCTCATACTACAATAGTATCGAATTTAAAGATATTTACATTTTTATCTTATTCTGTAAAATATTAAAACTAAAAAATAAATAATAGTTTTAAAAAACTAAAAGAACACGCTTTATTAGAAAACTAAAAAATGAAAAATAATTTTAATTTCCAATACGCTTGGGATAAAATAAAGTGGTCAACAAAAAAATCATCTCCAACACATAGAATAAAATTATAGTTATCAACAAAAAGAAAATTATTTTACCATCAAAAGCGTGGGGTGCTCTATATCAATTAATATATTTGATAATAAACAGATATTGGTAAAAGTAAGCTCTCTAAGAAGAAAATGTAAAAATCATAAAAATCACCCCACGCTTTTGATGGTAAAATTATTTTCTTCCTGTTGATAACTATAATTTTATTCTATATGTGTTGGAGATGATTTTTTTGTTGACCACTTTATTTTATCCCAGGCGTATTGGAAATTAAAATTATTTATCATTTTTTAGTTTTCTAATAAAGCGTGTTCTTTTAGTTTTTTAAAACTATTATTTATTTAATTTTCGTTTAAGGTGAATTCGTTTACGAATTTACAGGTTAACAAACTCCACCTTACTTTTTAAATGAATTGTTATGTGCCAAATTTGGTTTCGATTAAACAAAAATTGCGGCCGCTGGAGCGTTTTTACACACACACACACATATATATGTATATATATGGCTGCCTGGATAGCGTAGATGGTAGCGGTAGCGTACTAACGTATCAAGTTAGAGGTCCTGGGTTCAAATCCCGGTTCAGGCATTTACTTTTCTTTTCATCTCATCTTTGGCCTTCATTGCTAAATGTCAAAATTTAATTATAACATCGATATAAAGAAGGGTTACTGTTATAAAAGAAAAATTTTCTTTAATTTGTTTACATGTTATAGAAGCCACGAGAGGGAAGTGAGACCGAGTTCTCGCTATCTCATGACAGAAAAAAATATATAAAGGAAAAATAAATGTTTGTGCTAGGATGCCTGGATAGCACGGGTGGTAGCGCACTAACGTATCAAGTTAGAGATCCTGGGTTCAAATCCCGGTTGAGGCATTTATGTTTCTTTTCATATCACACATACACACACACACATTTTATATATATATATATATATATATATATATATATAGTAATTCTGCCCGAGGCAGGTCTTTCACTGCAATCACAGCATTTTCATGCTATGTTTTGCAGCTTTACTAGGGAATTATAGGTGTGGTAGCTTCCCGTTACTTTCCACACCGGTGAAAGATGATGATCATATTGATAACGATGGTCGGATGATTTTCGGGGACCGTTGGGTCCTAAGCTTCCTGACATTTGTCTTACAGGTGAGGAAACCCCCTGAAAAACCTCACCCAGGAGCCTGTCCCGACCGGGAATCAAACCCGGGCCCGCTGCTTGCCAAGGCATCACGCTACCTCGAGACCACCTGCCCGAAGGGAGGTCCTTCACTGCAACCATAGCATTTTTTCATGCTATGCTTGCAGCTTTACTAGGGAATTGTAGGTGTGGTAGCTTCCCGTTGCTTTCCACACCGGTGAAGGATGATGATGATGATGATAATCATGGCCATATGATTTCGGGGACCGTTTGGGCCTTAAAGTTTTCCTGATATTTGTCTTACAGGTGAGGAAAACCCCCGATAAAAACCTCACCCAGAAAAACTGCTCCGACCGGGATCGAACCCGGGCCTGCTACGTGACAAGGCAGCACGCTACCTCGAGACCACAGCGGTGGACTCGATAGACTATACATATACATCGATAAAGTGTCACTGCTATAAAGTAAAAATATTCTCTTTCATTTGCTTACTTGTTATAGTCAGCTACTAGATGGCAGTGAAGACCGAGTTCTCGCAACATCTAGTAATAATGGGGAGAATATATTACATACATAAGTAAAATAAGTGTTTGAATTCGTTTCGCCTGGTGGTGTAATGGATATCACGCTGAGATACAGACTCAGAGTTCCGGGTTCGAATCCCGTCCAGGCATTTATTTTTCTTATCATACCATATATAGGGCCTATATATGCTAGTATATATTTTTCGGTGTCTAATATATAGGGTCGCTGAAGATCTATAATTTTGTTTATGTATAGTTGGCAACAACCTCTGTTTCGCTAATAAATCAGTTAGGACCTAATAATTCGTAGCCTTGCCGCTTGAGCTATCTGACTCTGCAAAGGAATAAATTCAATATTTCATATGTCTGTTTTGATTGTCCCAAAATATAGTTTAGGTGAATGTACAAAGTTTGCATAATGGAATTACTCATGTGATTACAAGAGTATTCAACCAGAGTTAAACCCATATTACAAGTTGGTAGAAGTTGCCAGGATATCGGAAGTGAGGCTGTGTTTGTCTTCACGAGACAGCATTAATCAACAGCGTTCATGGCTAAGGATGAAGTTAATTTCCTCTAGTTTTTATGTTCAGTCTTCTCACGTTCGTTTATTCTGCCGCAATCTTGTCCTATCTCGCCCATTTTCCACTTCTTGCCTCTCGTTTATCATCTAAAGATTATAAATGTAAAAAAAAATTGTCGGATGTGTTCAGGAAGACAGAGAGATATTTCTCGAACTAACGTTTACTGAATAACAAGTTTTTATAGGTTCTCAAGAAGTTGATAACCACAACTTTATATTTAATATATCTGGATTATAAAACTCTCTCTCTCTCTCTCTCTCTCTCTTTACCTTATACCTCTTTCAAGCTGAGTTCCAGTTGTAAAGTAAACAAAACAGATGTACAGACTGCATTTTCATTGGTCAAATAACTGATTTATCTTTAAGCATATTATAAAATGTAATTCGCTCTCTAACACTCGAGATAACTGAAATAAAAATAATAAAAATATATATTACCTAGCACATGTCCATATAAATTTATATGGGATAATCTTAAAATATCCATCCATCCATAGTAATTCTGTCCGAGGGCAAGTCTTCCACTGCAATCATAGCATTTTCATTCTATGCTTTGTAGCTTTACTTGGGAATTATAGGTGTGGTAGCTTCGCGTTGCGTTCCACACCGGTGAATGATGATGATAATGATAAGGATAATAATGATGGTCGGATGATTTTAGGGGAACGTTGGGCCCTAAGCTTCCTGACATTTGTCTTACAGGTGAGGAAAAACCCCGAAAAAACCAAAAACCTCACCCAGCCTGTCCCGACCTGGAATAGAACCCGGGCCCGCTGCGTGACAAGGCAGCGCTATCTCGAGACCCACAGCGGTATTTGACCACAATTGTAATAGATTAAATAAGCATTATTAAATTCTAACGCACGCGCAATGCAGCATACGGTGGGATTTCTATTGTTTTCTGTAGAATTACTTAAAAGACTGGAAAAGAAACAATTTGAAAAGTGGAGAGAAACGAATTATTTTGAATGTTTTCAAATAGTTTAGTGAAAAGTACCCTACATTAACCATTGAGGATGTGGTGAAAATAATAGAATTTACAGGTGAATCACAATGGAGCATAAATTCTGCTCATAATGAAATTGAAATAAAGGATATCTATCGACATCATGGAAAAAAAGTAAACCCCTGATTAGACCATATATAATTTTTTGTTGTAAGTAAATAAAGAATGCAAGTTCCTAAATTGGCACCACCTTACCTTGTTTTCAGTCTTACGTTGCGTAAGAACAATGTTTCTATCGATCACAGTACCGTACACAATTCAGTCAAGTGATGGATAAAAGTAGCACCACGGTTCCCCCAATAGACAGATCATTATACAAGTTTGTTAACGTAAAACTGGAAGTACGTTGGGAAACAGTATAGTTTAATTATCTTGAAGATTTTCGGGCTGTATAGGCCGTGGTCGTGAGGCTTATAGTTCCCCGACGTTTCGCCAGAGACTGCGTCTGGCATCCTCAAGGGTTGTCTCACGGCCTACAGCCCGAAAATCTTCTTCATGATCGTCATAGCAACTCCGGCCGTGAAAGTCTACGTCAACCCAGTATAGTTTAACTTCTCCCTTAAAGGGTACTTATACTTACCCAATGAAAACCGGGCCTTAAAGGGACATGGCCTGTCGGGAAAGAATTTGAAGCTCTGCATTACACACATTTTTTAACACATTAGTATATTAAGATGCGAGGTTGGGAAGTGGTTTTTACAGAAGTGAGGAAATGTTTGAAAACAGAGCGATAGCGAGGTTTTTAATTTCCGCGATTCTTTAAAACACTTCACAAACATGCGTTGTACGTTATTTTTTGCGCAATGGTGTTTCCAAAATAATAAATAATAATAAAATAATAACATATTTGTTGGAAATATTTGCATTCATTATAAACAACTCACCAACGTTAAGACTGAGGGCAATGTTCATTAGTTGAGACCAGAGCAGGTCGTGACACCAATCAGTTATAAAATGGCGGCAAGTACATATTTATTGTTTTAAAAGAATTGAAGACTACGCCAATTTTTGGAATATATTAAACAGTACCAACTAAATTGGAAACACCATCTTGAAAGAATGAGTTCAAATCGGATCCCCAAAGCTGTTTATAATTATATACCAAGAGGACGAAGATCTCTGGGCCGTTCTATGAAACGCTGGAGGGAAAATTTTGGAAGGAAGAAGAAGATATTGTTTCAAATAAAGTTCAGTTAATTTAAAATGCAGTTTTTGTTTGGTATAATGTATATTAACACTACATTTTGGATATAGTTTTGTATATACATTGTATGTAGTATATATAAAGGACAGTGGTTTTTCTTCCCACACGAGGTGTTATTTAGGCTGGCAACCCCGAAATGTAGAAAGGTGAAATTTCAATCATGGTCGCCATTGCTGTAAGTACGACAAATGCACTATCGCTCAAAAAAAGAGCATGGAAGCTCCGAGACTACACAATTCATTTAAGACAAGACACACCACACTCACACATTCATATTAAATAATGAGAATAATATAGTGATTGTTGTGATACGCAGATGATATTCGAGGACTATTTGGGTCTTTGCGTTTATTGGCATTTGTCTCGCAGGCGAGGAAATCCGTTTAAAAAACCCTTTGCTCAGGAAACTTGTATCGGTGGGGATCTAACCCGGGCCAGCTGCGTACCAGGCAACGACGTTATCATCCACTGTATAATCTACTTTCATCAAATCATGATTAATATTATTCTCTCACTTCAATTCTTGGTCTACCAACTGGTCGTTTTCCTTCTTGTTTTCTTACAAGACTCCTGCGCCGTAGTCAAGTGGTTAGGGCAAGATGCCTTGGCGCAGAGCTGTGAATATTTCGGCCAGTATGGGAACTGTGCCCAGCATCGTGAAGAATTTGGGTAACTATAATAAGTTGAGGCTGCAAGTTGAAAAAACCAACTATAACGACGGGGGGACCCGACATGCTGACCACATGTCACCCCTATACTGGCAGGATGGTCATCTACTCCTGATTAACACATGTAAATGTGAGGTCAGCAGCCGGTTGGTAGGCCAAGAGCCTTCTATGCCTGTCGTGCCAAGGGGTAGGCTATAGTTTTTCCTTCAAGAAGCCTTCATGTCCCTCATTCATTCCCCATCCGTGCTACATGCCCTGCCCATCCTAGTCAACGAGATGTAACTGTTCTTATTATATCTTGTTTCCAATAAAGGACATGTAGGAGTAGCTCACTGTTAAGTAGTCTTCTCCATTTGTATGTTATATAATTAAGGCCGCGGTGGACTAGTGGTTATGCTCCTTGCCCTCTGGTCCCGAGGGTCGCTGGTTCAAACCCGGCCGGGGTTGATGGTTTTTTTAGGACGGAAAAATCCAAGGAGCAAGTCCTTCGGGAGGAACTTTAAGCTGTGGTCCCGAGTCTGAAGAATGAAAAGGCCTCTAAGCAAAATTTACCGAATTTTCCCGTCCTAGTACTACCTTCGTTTCCTAGATGTCAGTATGAGGCGGAACGCTGACCACGGACCACTCAAAATGACATCTATACGAAAAACAAGTGTAACTAAATTAGTATGGTTCAAATTATTCCCTGTAGGGGAGAGCGCCTAAATCTCTGTAATGGGAAAACATGGGCTTACAATACAATAATTAATAAAAATATTATGTAGGTTTAATATACTGTAATAGTATTCAATTGAGGATTCGTGAATTTGTTTTTAATTCCGAAGATATCTGTTATCTACAAAGTCTGGGGACCATCGATATAACTGACTGGTGGATAAAGATTTGTGCGTGTTCCCTCATCAACCGCACAACCGCGCTGCACAAGGTACATATTGACCTGGTGTTCAACGGGATCAGAAAGCGGTCTGATTCCTGGTTTCATGAATTAATCCCAAGTCTATTAATATGCACATTTACAGCTTCACAACCCAATCGCATTCATTTCAATCATTACCGGATTAATTTATCAGTTATATCGAATTCCAAAGGAGATAGGGTAGCGTTATGACTCATATTCTGAAGGTCCAGGCTTCAAATACCAGTGCAGGCCACTATTTTAGAAAATAATATTTATCTTTTAACGGTTTAAATAAAATGTTATGTAACATATCAGAAAGTTTTCTCCAAATTTTATACAGAATGCAGCATGTTAACCGGAAATGCAAATATATTATTTTCTGTATCTTACATCTATTAAAAAACTACCCAAATTATTCCCTAGTTAAAAAATTACCTCAAGCAGTAATGTTTGAGATTATATTCTAAAGGTCCCGTATTCAAACCACAGTTTCAACCAATCTGATTTTTTATTGCAACTATGTACAGTGGTTAATTGACTTACGCCGCACCCTGTATATTAAATTTCCCCACCACTATATATTAATATTAATAATAATAATAACAATAACAATAACAATAATAATAATAATAATATTAAATATTGAGCTACATGATCAGTATGGGAAAACAGGTATCGTAACAACAGTTAATTCTAGTACACTATGATGGACAGGAAGGACATGTGGCACGAATGAGAAATGAAAGAGGGGCATACAAGTTTCTTGTAGGAAAACCAGAGGGGAAAAAACACCCAGTTGGTAGACTAAGAATGAGCTGATAGAATAACAACTATGAATTGAGGGAAGTAGATTATACAGGAGATGATTGGAAAACATTAGCTCGGGATAGGGATGTGTGAAAAGCTTATGTCCGCGCGGTCAAGAATCTACGGGTTCAATAGTTCCAGTGAGTAAGTTATTATTATTATCATCATTATTATAATCACCAACACTACTATCTTTATTTTTATTGTATCTAGGGATACTCTTTAACAGCTAAGAGTCCAGATTTCAGAAGTTATCTTCTCACCACAATATTGACACTAGGTCACAACAATCCATCTTCATAGCACTTCCTCTTATTCTACTTCTTTCACAGTAGTCTCTTCCCGCTCCTGGAATTTCCTTCCTCAAGATATCAGGGGCCACCGCACACTTGGCACTTTTAAGTCATGCTTACACAAATATATGTTGTTAAATAATTAATTTTTCTCGGCAACTAAATTGATTCTGTCATTAATAGTTTTTTTTTCTGATTATTCTATTTTGTACATTTTGTATTTCAATCGTTAAATCTAGATTGAATCAAAATATTTTGTAAATAATAATTACATAGTAGACGTACCATGTATGTTTATTGTAATTTAGATGTAAGAATTTTTTTTAACCTGATTGAGTGGTAGACAAGGCCTTAACTCTGGCAGGTAAAATAAAGCTATTATTATTATTATTATTATTACTACTATTATTATTGTTGTAAAAATTCAAATTTGGATGTGAAAAGGACAAACAAATTTGCTTAGAGGCCCCTTTTCACATTTCTTAAAGTATAACGAACTGGCAGGATTTAAAATAAAACTGGCTTTGACAGAAGCTCCGCATGAACGATGAACTTGAGACCGGAACAGGTCGCATTGACCTAATCCTGAAAAGGAAGAAGATGAAGAAACATTTATTCATCTTTTCCAGTTTTATTTAAAGTCATGTCCGATTATCAGTCAATCACATGGAACAATTTGTGTTTCACAAGATTTTGAGCGACTTCCAAAATAAGAGAGACACCATGTATGTATTCGCCACAACATGCTTATTTTTTAGCTTTACTTTACATTTACACACATTTGCCTTAACCTCATGTATCCTTAGGTATCGTTGAGTGCCTCAGTGATAGGTGCCTAACTCACAATTTAAAAAAATATGCTTTTCCCTGTAATTGCACTAGAAATAATCATCTCTGTCAGAGCCACATCTGCCTGTTACATTTTTGTGTTAATTGTGACTCATCCAATGTCATAGGCAGATGTGGCTCTGACAGAGATGATTATTTCTAATGCAATTACAGGGGAAAATATAATTTTTTAAATTGTGGGTTAGGCACCTATGGCACTGAGGAAATAACTTTGGAGTTATTTTTTTTCCTAGCTTTGGTGTAATCGATGGTGTCATATTCAATAACTTCAGAGCTTCAAGCTGATACTTAGTAAGGCATTCGGTAAGTAATTGCAACACTGTTGTAAATCAACGAGCCTAGTGATGGCCATTGTAATCTTGTATGTTGTTAAGCAGTTTTTTGTTGTATAAATATGTAATATCGAACGTCTCGAAATAGCAATGTTTTGTGAATGCATTCACAGTTTCTCAAGTTGACACCACCCTAAAAGATGTTCAGTAGAATTTATTTAGAAAGTGGAACTGGGAAGTACTCGAATATCCACCAAATTCACCAGACATGAGCCCTTGCAACTATAAGTAAAATATTGTACTTCTGTTTGCAGTTAAGCTCTTGAGGTTAGCCACGCAGAGTGAAGTGGTAGAAATACAGGGTTTCCACGAAGTCCTACTATCAAAACAATGTAATTTAGCTCGTAAACTATTTGAGATGGAGACATGCGGTTTTTTGCAACGTATTCTACATCTCTCAATGTTTTGTTTACGTTTGTTGCAGATTGTGATTTAAACGACAATGACCACACCACAGGAAAAGGCCCAATGTGTATGGTGATATGTTGAGTCTGGTAAATCACCAGTAACTGTTCGGCGAAATTTCCGCCAGCAATATGGAATAGATCCTCCATTTAAATCATCCATAATTAGATGGACCGAGAAATTTCTAGCGACTGGCAATGTAATGGACTTGCCACGGAGTGGACGATCAAGTGTAAGCCAAGAAACTATCGACAATGGGCAACTTGCATGTCAACTCAGACCTCAAAAATCGGTTTGTCATGCTTCATGGGAACTGAATTTCATAAAGTCCTCCATAAGCGGCTAGATTTTCAGGCCTATAAAGTGCAAATTACACAAGTGTTGCTACCAACTGACTTCCTTCAGCGCGCTGAATTTGCTGATTCCATGCTGAACGCCATTGACGATTACAATGAGCACCTGCAGAGAGTGATGTTTACTGATGAAGCGACTTTCTTTGTACCGAAATCATCTTTTCGGTAGGTGAAAACTACGTTACAACTACGTCATCGTGTCTTCCCTCTACAGTGATGTTATAAAACAGTGCCAAATTCCTGTCTTCGTTGTCCACTCTCCTACGTAACTCCCCTTCCTTCTTTATGCGCTGCGTGTGACTACGCATCTTCCCTTCGTTATCGAAAGCCTCAAATAAGCTGTGCAAGTTAGTATCAGGGTCATCATTAAGTTTGGGATCGTCGTGGTCAGGTCGACGGTAGCTCGAAGTAACTGTTTGGTTTCATCAGTCCCATAAGCCAGGGTAGGGCAACCCTTGGCTGGATTGGATTGTGTGTGTGTGTGTGTGTGTGTGTATGTATGTATGAATATTATTATCATTGTCTTTTTTTTTTAATTATTGATGACCGATTTTAACTTATATTATTTCATTCATATATTTTCTTTCAACGGTCAAGAAGATAACATTTTGTTGAATTATTTGTATTTCAATTATCTAATGATTTCCATTAAAACTTTTTAATTAACATATGTTTACTGATTGTGTAGCTAGTCATGGCATTGGCTATTTCGTATTGATATCTTTTAAAGCTTTCTCAAGCCAAATTAATCCCCTTTTGCCTTCTAGCTTCCACGATTATAATACTGTTTAGCATCCAGTAGGCCTACTATATGTTAAGTAATTTACAAAGGAAAGGTGGATTAATATTTGCCTTCTATGGGCCCGAGCAAAGGAATGTCGGTATAGTCACTCAAAACTTTCAAACTCAAAGTAATAAAAAGGTAGGATCGCGCGGCGCATCTTTGTGTCTGGACATGTTAACCGCCATAACTTTGGGATATGGGGTACTGGTGATTTACCAGACTCAACATACCACCATACACATTGGGCCTTTTCCTGTGGTGTCGTCATTGTCGTTTAAATCACAATATGTAACAAATGTAAACAAAACTTTGAGAGATGTAGAATACATTGCAAAAAAAAAAACCGCAAGTCTCCATCTCAAAAAGTTTATGAGCAAAATTACATTATTTTGGTAGCTGGACTTTGTGGACACCCTGCATGAGTTAGTGTTGAATGTCCAGTGATTTACATCAGTAAGGAACTGAATGATACTGTAAATAACATTTGAATTGATTTTTGTTTAGATGGTCTTCTGGGCTAAATGCCGTGGTCCAGTTTTGTAAATATGGACGTTCATCCAAAAATTTAGGAGAAAACTGTCTTAAATGTTCGTATTATCTTGGAATTATTATTGACATCACTCATTCGGGTAGGCCGTCCATACGCTTGTCTGGTCAAAAAAAACGTATGAGCCAGATTAAAAAATCCTTTTCTGATAGTTCATGTCCTCTTATAACGTCCGGGTGAATTAGGGTATATAAAAGTACCTATAAAGGGCGAGGATAACCAAAGGTAAAGAGAGAGACAGTACTTCCTACCAGGGCGACTTCTATTATCTAAAAATGAAAACAATTAATGGTATATTACAATGCGAGGTTGGAAAGTGGTATTTATAGAAGCGAGATTCTGTAAAACACTTCACAAACGTTCGTTATACATTATTTTTTTTGCACGATGGCGTTTTCAAAAGAATAAATAATAGTAAAATAACATATTTGTTGGAAATATTTGCGTTGATTATAAACAACCGACTAACGTTAACAGTCTGGTCAATGTTTATACGGTAAATGCCGAAAATAATTTAGTTGAGACTACAGCAGGCCGTGACACCAGTGATAAAATGGCGGGAAGTACGAATTTATTGTTTTATAATTGTTTCAAATAAGGTTCAGTTTATTTAAAATGCAGTGATTTGTTTCTTATATACATTATAAGTAGTGTACATAAAGGACAGTGGTTTTACTTCCCTCGCTAGGTAGGTTCGCTGTAATATTACAGTATAATTATTCAGTTATTCATAGGTTGGCAACTCCGAAATTTAGAAAACTGAACTTTAAATCATGGTCGCCATTGTTGTTAGTACAACAGAATTCACTACAGTGTAAAAAAGGATTTTAAGATAAATTTAAATCAAATAAATATGAATTTCGTCACTGGTAAGTGGTAGTATATAATGAGATATAACAATGTAGATATTTTGTAAATGTGCTTTATTTTAGCTGTACTTTCCATTAATGTCTGCTCTCATTGCAAAATAAATTAAAGAGAATTAAATTGAAGCATGATAAACGAATATAGGCAATTATCGCGGTTCATCATAACTTTCCAATAAATGCGCATCAGAAGCAGCTAATAAATTTAACAATACGTCCATTAAAATTCCCCCTCCATCAAAAATTGCAATTTTTGTAAAAACAAATGGGTTACGATACAATTTTGCAAACACAGTAATTCTCCAACATTCATTTATATTGACATGAACAGTTAAAAAAGTAAAATCCTCTTTAATAGTAATGTTATTTTCTAACTAACTCACTGGCACTATGGAACCCAAAGGTTCGATATTATTATTATTACTATTATTATTATTATTATTATTATTATTATTATTATTATATTATTATTATTATTATTATTATTATTATTATTATTATTATAGCACGATAAGGGACCTTATGCAAGTTGAAAAAAAATTGAAAAAATAGAAGGAAAATGTTTTAAATTAATAATGATCTTGAAGAAGATTTCCGGGCTGTCGGCCGTGGTCTTGAGGCCTGAAGTTCCCCGACGTTTCGCCAGAGACTGCGTCCAGCACCCTCAAGGACTCATGACAACCCTTGAGGATGCCGGACGCAGTCTCTGGCGAAACGTCGGGAAACTTAAAACTTCAAGAGACTCAAGACAACCCTTGCGGATGCCGGACGCAGTCTCTGGCGAAACGTCGGGAAACTTCAAGCTTCAAGACCACGGCCAACAGCCCGGAAAACTTCAAGATCATCATTATAACTCCAGCCGTGAAAGCCTAAGTCAATATACGTTTGAAATTGTATGGACACCTCATAAGAATGGAAGAAGATCCTTGAATGGAAAACTAATGGAAGAAATGGAAGGCTTAGAGAACGTTGGATAGATTAAGTGAGGAGAAGTATGGAATCTAGAGATGTTTTAGACAGAAACCTCTGGCGATAAATCACTATGGGTTGAAGAAGAACCGCTGTAGTGTGGAATATTCGTAATAAACATATTATTATTATTATTATTATTATTATTATTATTGTTATATGTAAAAAACAGACTAATCTATTATCTATTTTTTCCACGTATCTTGTTTAAATATTTATGTTTTGTTTTATTCAGAATTTCAAGGCCAGAGTTATATTTTTATTCATAGGCTCCCTATACGTATTAAATATAGGAAAGTTACTGGCAGCCATTATGGATTTTATTTTGATGCAACCTCGTGTAGAATATAAATTTAAATTTTAGAGATGTCAAGATAAGAAACAAAAACTTTATTGCTTACACGCCCAGTAATTATTTTTACGATCATCAATTATTTTTTCATTAAAACAATTTAAATACCCTCTATAAGAATGTATAATATCATCTTAACAAATCTTCACATTGGTTAACTCCGAATTTCAATAATAATAATTAATGGATAATAATCTTATACATAAAAATAAATGTTTGTTTGTTTGTTCGTACTTTATGCGCGGCCAAACCGTTGATCTGATTGTGATGGAGCTTTTTTTGCAAAATGTTCAGGAGATTCCCGGGATGAACATAGGCTATAAGAGAGTTGCGATACTCAACTCCTACACCTTTAAAAATCGCCCTATGTAGTGGAAAACGTGAAAAAAGTAGTTATTTGGATGCTTAAATGGCTTACGCTGCCTAAACCATAACAAATACACAAAATTAATGAACACAGAATTGAACATCTAAAAACGTTCTACAAAAAAGTCCGCGACAACATATGTTTATCTCTTACGGATAACTCACAATAACCATTTTTGTCTTTCATTGATGCCAAGAAGATCGAGACAAGTACGTAGATTCCTGTTCATGATGGGTATTCTTTTATGTATATCTCATAACGAATTTTGTGTTTAACTCATTTATGCCAAGAAGATCCAGATAAATAGATTTCCGGACAACACCGGGTAATCAGCATGGGGAATCTTAAAATAATGACGAAGTACATTTATAATTATATTTCATTTTACTTATTCAACTAATCATAAGAAATAGGCTACATTAACTTTTGTCTTTCAGCTCATTTATGCCAAGAACATCGGGATGAGTAGATTCCCGTACAACGGCGGGTAAACTGCACGGGGTATCTAAAAAATAATTACGATATCATTTTTTTCCTTCCACTTATTTAACTAAACATAAAACACATTAATTTTCGTATTTCAGCTCATTTATGTCAAGAAGATCGGGATAAGTAGATTCCCGGGTAACAACATGGGGTATCTAAAAAATATAAATTTATAATTATTTTTCCATTAACTTATTCAACTAAAATATAAAATCACATTGATTTTCATTTATTTAGGCGTAGCAGCGCATGCCGGGTATTAGCTAGTATTATAATGTATTTCATTTACTATTGTAATCCTGTCTGTGCTTTACGTCCGTAACTTTTATATTCTATCAGCTTTACTAGGGATATATATGTGCGGTAGCTTCCCGCTTCTTTCCACGTCCCACTCTCTCTTTTGCATCTTAAATAGAAGGTCGCATTGAGCAAGTGGAGAGCTCAAATATGATACATTTTGAACTTAATTAATGCATTTTTAAAAGTTGCATAATATATATATATATATATATATATATATATATGAAAGACCCTGTATATTTTTTATTTAATTAACACATTGAAATTATTCAAGTTTTAGGCGGCTCCATGGCGCATGCGGTTAGACTCTCGCTTCTGACCGCTGGGGTCCCGAGATCGAGTCTCGGACACTCCATGTGGATTTCGTGGTGGACGAAACGGAGCTTGGACAAGTTTTCTCGGGGTTTCTACCGTTTTCCCCTGTCACAATTTAATTCCACCATTTCTCTATACTTTATCTCATCCATTTCGTTTCATTTCGTTCATCTGCTCTCGTAATGGTGCGCCAGGCATGGTCGGCCGGCACTCTCGTCATTCACATATCTTTATATGAGGGGCTTTATCCCATCTCATCCCTCGACCTGACTCTGAGTTGGACACGGGTTAAGAATATTTATTAATATTTAATTCATGTTTTATTACCCGTTTAAGGAGTAAGCGCAGTTGTAGACGGAGGGCACTGCAGTCGTGTTTATGCAGGAATAGAACACGTGACACTGCTATCTAAGAGTGCCGGCGGGGAATGGGACGTGGGACGCTGACTGTGTACACTGCCTTATATGACGTCACGTGCAGCAACAAACAGAGCTTCGTAATTCTTCCGCCTGCAGAGATATTTTTAATGACTAATAAGAGAGCTAACTTTCCAGATGAAAAATATTTACATCTATAGTTTGTCTCAATTAGTAAGTAAATCACTCAAGAGTTGTTTTGGCAGAAAACATTGTTGAATGGAATGACATTATTTATCCTGTTGTCTACAAACACAGGATAGTCTTCGGCTGTGATACTGTGAAGTAAGCTGTTGGGTTTGATGAAAGGAAGGAAAACAAAACAAAAAAGATTACAAACATATATACAACGAGTTGTGTATTTTGATTCCGTTCCCAGAACTTTCTCTCAGTACAGATACAGTAGTGACAAGAATCCTATTAAATACTGTTACAATATCTTTTCTATCACTATCACTTAGTTATTAATCGATATGTATTCCTTCTAAAAACTCTATAATAAAGAACAATCATTTGAACTTCTTGCTTAGAAAATAGAAACGACACGTATATATTTTACTTATGTAAATTTAAGAAGTTCACATCTTTTATTTAATATATAATTTTATACACTGAAATATTATCTGTAAGGAATATAAATTTACCCTAGAATTCATGTCATCAATTACGTCATATATTATATTGAACCCGTTTGAACTATTTACTATATAACGAATGTTTTAAAATTGCTTAAGAATTATGACCATATCTAATCTAATTATTTATTTTGATATATTGTTTATTACTTCATACAGCGAAATTATTAATTCAGATCATTCTGTTTATTATAATTATCACACTTAAATATGAGTAAATGTAACCACTTCAGAGTAAAGACGTTAATGACATATCCAGAATTTAGAATTGAATAAGAGGAATTAACAATATTTCTTAGACGCTACATAAAAAAATATATTCTCAAGGACGAGGCACTTATTTGCTATTTACTGGACATGTCATGAAAAAAATACCTGACATAAAAATTTTAGAATAAACTGCCATTTCTAATAATGATTGAATCAATAATAAAGGGGTACCACGTGTATATTATTTTTCAATATTCTTAATATAGCCATAAAAGAAATTAAACATTATAAATTGAATATAATAATAATAATAAAAAATAAATGTTATTTCAGAAAGGCTTGTGTTCAGTTGATACGGTTTTCAAGAAAGTAAAAATAGATGCAATTATTGTTTGAAAATATTTGAGAATATCAATTTATAATGATACACTGTATATTAGATGATAATTGCAAAAACATAGTAATATTTTATGTATCAAGAGCGAATTCAAGATGATTTTATTGAGGACTATGGGATTATCCCCAAGGGCTTTCAAGGCAGAGGGTACAAGCGGCAGGAAATTCTAACATAAAATTTCGAATGAGATGTATACAAAATTTCGAGACGCAATCTGTAATTAAATTAATTAAATTTTGATTAGAGTTTCAAACTAGATATTCGCTGTGCGTTTGTATGCCTTAATGGCGTGCTTTGTTTTCGTATCTAGGGACTGTGTATACTGTAAAAAAAATAGGTCTTGGATGATAATGTTATACTTTTGTTATTATAGCCTTGTGTAAAGAAACTATATATATCACCAGCTTAGAATCAGATTGTTCCTACTCCACGTTTTAAAAACTTTTTTTTTATCCATGTTGTATTATAGCCTCACTCTGATGGTTAACAGTTTATATAAAAGCGGGTGCCGCGCGGCAATGCTTGACATGCGGTGTTGTCATGTTTCTCATAGCGCTTACTTACTTACTTACTCACTGGCACTATCGAACCCGAAGGTTCATGGCCGCGCGGACATAAGCTCTCCATACATCCCTATCCTGAGCTAATGCTTTCCAATCATTCCCTTACCCCAGATGAACCCATGTCCGCATTTCTTGACGGTTGTATTTTTACGGTGAAAGATCGTCACTCTTTCGCCCAAGGTACTTTTTTCGTTCTCATAGCGCTATGGTCATTTATTACTGATTATTTATGTTATTATTTGGTATTTTTTATGTTTTAAAATTAAAACTATGTACGTATTTATTTATTAAGTAATTTAATTCAAACATTATTACATAATTTTAATATCCATACAAAATCATGCTGGAAATATATTTATTATTATTATTATTATTATTATTATTATTATTAACATTACTAACTGTTCGGTCTGAAATTTTTTTCTCATGGCCGCCACATGTTGAAATCACTTATATATAAACTAATATAATATATAGACATGGTATTATTATTCTAGCTATATATCATTATAAATCATTGATAATTATACAATTAATTACGGTATACAATTTTATAACTGGATTGAATGTTCCACATCGTTCCGAATTTTAATTGAAACTAAGGGAAGAATAGCGATGTGGCAACATCGTGGTAGTCGCGGCAGTCGAGGTCTTTGTATTTTAATAACATATAACAGCTGCAGTGAAACAAACCGAGCCGCTTGTTAAGCATCATAGCGAGGCGATAATAACTCCTCTTCGATCTCAGTTTGGTCAGAAATTGTTAAAACTTTTTCGTAAAATCAGTGCTATTATTGTGATTTCCAAAACTTCGCATAGTTCTTTGAAAAATTAAAAAAAAACCTGGAACTAGAACATCCTAATTCTAAGCAGACGATATATATATATATATATATATATATATATATATTTATTTATTGAAACGAATTTCTTTTTAGCCTGCAAGAGTTCAACGAGTTGTATTCGATCTCATGTCAAAGGGGAAATTAAACAATTATGAACTAATGCGTCATAAAATATTTTGACGAACAAACCTAGATCCAAGGGGCCGTATGAATAAAACTGGATGTTTTGCTTATGAGCAAAAGATAGAGGTAGAACTATTTGCTTGGAAGCAAAAGGTAGAAGTATAAGCATGTGCTTTGAATAATATGAATAACCTTTACCTTACATTTCTACCTTTTCCTTCTAAATAAGAAGCACGTGCTTCTAAACTCCCAGGGGATTTAAAAGGTGAATTTTTGGGTGAAATTTAAATTTTAATTTATTTCTAATTATTTTTGATGAGGCTATGAAATCTAATTTAATAACCGCGTTTCGTAAATGAATCGTCAGCATTCTTTACTACCTGAGCGCTTGTTTATGTTTTCATTCTTTAGAAGCAAATTATTTTCAACCAAAACAGATCACAAACATGCTACTTTTATTTCCGCTCTCTCAATGCAGTCAAAACTATACTTGTAAAAATGACCTTTTCTGTTTCGGATGTAAGAAATAGTTCAAAGTCTTAAAAATACAATGACATTTTTAGTTCCTGCTCAAGGAAAATATCCACAATTATTACAAAAGTCGCAAATTCCGGAAGAAAAAACTTGTAACCAATTAAAGAAATCATTAAATTATTTAAACTTTATTTTGGCATGATGATAAATTCAAACCAGTTGCTAAAGAAAATTAACAATATGAAAACTATAACTCCATGCGCGACGGGCCTAGAAGGCCCTTGGCCTACCAGTCGGCTGCTAGCCTCACGTCCACATGTATTAATCACAGAGGTAGACGAATATAAGCCAGTGTAGGAGTGACGTGGTTAGCATGTCGGGTCCTCCAGCCATATGAAAACTAAGCTGAAGAAAAGACAGATATGAACAGAAGGAACAAACCAATCTTTTTTCGCGTACTGCTCTTATAATTTTCCCTTCAGTGAAATTTTCTTCTCCTTCGTTGTATCTTCATCATCATTGCCTGAATCATCACATTGATAAACGCCTATTTATTCTCCTACACCAGTCTGAAACCCTGGATCGGCCATGGACCAAAAAATACTTAATTCTATCTTCAGAGAAGGGCACTAAAACACTCGATAATAAAACTTTTTTTTTAATTTTACTAATTTGCGTTCATTAAAATAAGTATTTTTATCTCAGGTTAATTAAAACTTTAAAAAAATTAAATTTAACAGATTCTTCTTACAGTTTAAGACTTAAGTTCTGATTTTCTAGAAATTAATTAAACACGGCATTTTCATAATTAAAATGAATAAAGTGGCTACAATTACAACGAAAACAGAAAACAGGGAAATCTAATGTCAGAAGAATGTCACAGTCTAACATAATACGAGATGGACACGGATGGTACAGAAAAATATGTAATCTTTGGCTAAAATATTAGATGGCCCTTTGTTTCCAAAACAATATTTACATTGCCTACTGAAACTGAATTTCAGAGAGGAAGGCAAAATGTGAAATTTAACTAAATTAACCTCAACGAGACGGGTAGGACCAAGATACATCACACCTGTAGGCACTGAGAACTCCGGCTGTTTGATCTAATGACAGTTTTGTGATGTGGTACATCTTTTTCCTTTCTAACACTCGAAGTCAGTCTTTCTCCCATTTCCTTCACCCCAACGTCCATCAGTTCCGCATAACCACTCTCGTCACTAACATTATCCTCTTCTTCACGTTCTTGGAGGTCCTCATCTCGCTCCCCAGCTGTTTCCATAGCGTCCTCTTCTTCCGATAAGGAGTCCAATTCAGATACCTCTCCTGGAAAATAATTAAAAGCAAATATTTTATGCAAACATTTCTGAAAGCTCTACAATAATGTAAGTTTTTACTATAATATAATTAGTTATTTGATAAAATACTTATACAAGTATTGCAGTGAGATCACATATTTAGGAATTAAAATAAATAAAAATGGGAGTTATGAAGAGAAAATAAGAAATAGAAATAATAAAGGAAATTTTGCAATTGCTTGCCTCAATGGAATATTGCGGAATAAAAATATAAGTAATACAAATGAAATAAATATATATATCATGCAATTGTTAAAAGCATAATTACTTATGGAGCAGAACTTCGGCCATTAACAACAAAATCAAATAGTATATTTTGGCAACGGAAATGGATTTTATAAGCAGTTCAGCAAGAATTTCAAGAGAAAAAAATAGGAACTCAGTTATAAGGGAAAAAATGAAGATTGAAGACGCTATTTTAAATTATATTAAAATTCAGCAATTAAGATGGCATGAACGTGTCCAGCCAATGGAAGAAGATCTGCTACCAAAATGTGTTTTGGATTGGAAACCTGAGGGAAGACGAGGCAGAGGAAGACCTAAACCTCCTGGAGTCAGGGAATATATTTATACATGAAGGAGAAACATCTACAACCAGGAGATTCGATGGACCGACAAAATTGGCTATTAGGAATCGGGCGATGTCAAATACATTAATCAACCGATGATCTATCTATCTATCTATTTATAACTATTTCAAAATTGAAACTATTTTATTTTAAATGATCTACTATATTAGCATCAGGTAATATTAGTATATTATATAAGTAGGGTAGAAAAAATTAAAACATATAAAACAATACTGAAACCAGTAATTAAGTTCGGAAGCGAAATTGGACATTATCAGAAAAAGATAATAAGTTCATATTTATTGCAAAGGAAAGAAAAATACTAAGGAAGATATATGGAGCAGTAAAGAACTAGATACATGGAAAATTAGAACGGACCAGGAATTGAAATAATTGTATAGTCATTTAGATCTGGTAGGAGATATTAGAAGAAAGAGACTGAATGGGTAGGACATGTTTTGCGGATGGAGTAGGAAAGAATTGCAAGAAGGATTTTAGAAGGAAACCAGAAAGAAGAAGACATATACTAAGATAGTTGGATAAGGTTGAGGAAGACTTAAGAAAGATTAAAAGACGGAGACGAAAGCTAGAAATAGAGAAAAATGGGCAGATGTTATGAAGGAGGCCAAGGATCTTAGAGGACCATAGAGCCAAGGGAAAAAGAAGAAGAATATTAATGTTAAATATAATTATGCATTAATTCGTGTCATCATGCTTGGAGTGCTGGAGGTTATGGCTGGAGAACACTAGTTCACACAGTTTGTAATTCAGACAGAGTAACATCTCACCATATATATATATATATAATGGCTAAACACAATTATAACAGAGATATTCACTAATTAAATATTTACATTCACAGTGAAAATTAAAACGAAACAATAAATAAAATCTGAAGTAAAAATCCCATGGTTGTATTTTGGAGAAGTTTTTATCGTTTATAAATGTTTTGTGGTAATGTTTTAGTTTAAAATATTAACATTTTAAAACTCGTACCTTAAGTAACAGTCAAAGTTCTGATTAGAAAACTGCGTCAAACATTAAAGAATTCACAATGGGTAGATGCTGATGATGGAAGACTGTCTTCTGAAAGGCCTACATTATTTAATGTTTGACGAAGTTTTTATAAACAGAAGTTCGTTTAAATTGAGGTACGAGTTTTAAGATATAAAATAAAAGGAGGATAAGAGGAAGATATTAAGCTATAATTAGATAATCAAAAGCTGCATTCTCACAATGGAGATCTAAACAAATTTCAAATAGAACTAAATCAAAACTATTTAATAGCGATATGAAAAGTATTTTGCTGTGTGGGTGCGAGACTCAGAAAATAATAATTTTATTATATTAAAAAATTGCGAGTACTTATAAATAGATGGCTGAAATTTTTATAATCTCATGGCTAAAAACCATATCAAACCAGGTATTATGGAAGATAACATCACAGTATGAAATGTGGATGGAGATTAAATATCACAAATGAAAATTGATTGCACATATTCTCAGAAGAGAACTATCCAGTGTGCCAAAGAGTGTACTGGAATGGAATCCACAGGGATTGCCTAGAAAAAGAGGAAGACCAAAAATTACATGGCGTGGCACTGTAACAACAGAAATTGAACAACAAGGAGAAAGTTGGAATGAAGTCAGAAATTTGGCAAATAACAGAGTCTGACGGCGTGCTTTCACAAAGGCCCTATGTTTCCAAGAGTAGTGACAAGAACTACTACTACTACTACCACCACCAGCAATCCTACTATGAATTTAAAATTGTTAATATTATAATCAATAACCTCAACGGTGGTCCACCATGAATTTTAAAAGTAATGCTTTAGTTTGTGGGCATAAGGGCATTGGGTGATAATGCAGAAATGATTGGTCCTTGTTAAAGTTGAATACGTTGCTATAAGCTGCATAGATCCGCAATTCTCAAGTGCTGAACTGTCAGGAGTCCAAAGATTCGATAATTCCGGTAGACCAATTCAATAATACTTTAAGAG
Source organism: Diploptera punctata (assembly GCA_030220185.1). Lineage (NCBI taxonomy): Eukaryota > Metazoa > Arthropoda > Insecta > Blattodea > Blaberidae > Diploptera > Diploptera punctata. The sequence continues at coordinate 1,535,536 of JASPKZ010010696.1, forward strand.
GGCGTATGACAATTTCGTTATAGAACCGACGTTTCATATTAGAAAAACTAGGTATATGTCTTTATCATTAATTGCACTTACATCTTCTAAAATAACGATCTAAAGATATTAGTAAGAAAAACAAAGATCGTGGATTTCAGAGGAAAAAATCCAAAGTTATTTTAGAAAACCGAAGTATAGAACAGGTGTTTAGTTTAAAATATTTGTGCTGCGATGTTAGCTTCTATATGGAAAGAGATATTGATTACAAAATAAATACAGAGTGGAACAATATAGAAAACGTTCAAAAATAGAATAAACTTAATAAAGAAACAAAAATAAAAATATATACAGTTATGCCAATTCCCACAATATTGTATGGATGTGAGACTTCGGCTACGACGAATAAGCAGATAGATAGAATACAGACGGCGGATATGAGGTTCCACAGACAAGTTAAAGGATGTACAAAACTTGATATAATTAGAAATGGAGATACAAGAGAAGAATTAAAAGTGCAGCCTTTATTGGATAAAGTCACGAAAGAAATATAGACAAATCGGAATGGAAATTGGGATATGATTGCATATTCCAGGAGATTATTAAATAGATGGAAAAGCTACTTTAATCAGCTATTAAATGTACATACAGAACAGGACATTAAGGAGGATAATTTACAGACAGCAGGAATGCTAGTCGCAGAACCAAGTGCATTAGACGTTGAAATGGCAATAGAAAAATTGAAGATGTTTAAAGCATCAGGTTCAGATGAGATCCAGCAGAACTGATAAAATCAGGGGGAGAAAAATTGATGGACAAAATACGCTGGTTGCTTAGTATGATTTGGGAAAAAGAAACTATTCCAGGTGAATGGAAAGAATCAATTATCGTAAAAATTTATAAGAAAGGAGATAAAACTGATTGCAACAACTACAGGGGCATCTCATTATTTTCAACTTCGTACAAAATTCTAACAAATATATTAGTAAGCAGACTTACTCCCTATATTGATTACATTCTAGGAGATCATCAGTGTACATTTAGAAGAAACAGGTCTACAACAGATCGGATTTTTAGTATAAGACAGATTTTAGAAAAGAAATGGGAATATAATGGTACTATACATCAACTATACGTAGACTTCAAAAAGCATATGATTCAATTAAGGGGGAGAAGTTATATAGTATCCTGCTGGAGTTCGGAACTGCTAAAAAGTTAGACTTATACGAATGTGTCTAAATGGCACAAAGAGTAGGCTGCGTGTAGGCAAACAGTTTTCGGACACTTTTGAAATCCAGAATGGGTTGAAGCAAGGAGATCCACTATCTCCTCTACAATTTAATTTTGTACTAGAGCATGGCATTAAATCTTTAGAGAATGAAAAGGCTTACAACTCAATGGTATTAATAAGCTGTTAGTTTATGCTGATGATGTAATACTATGGGCCAATAGAGAGGAGATACTAAAGGACAACACGCACACACTATTGAGTAACACTGACAAATTAGGACTGGAAGTAAATATCAATAAAACTAAATATATGGTCACACGTAGAAATACATTATATAATGGAAATGGACAGCTAATGACAAATGAGGGAAATTTTGAGGAAGTGGCTGAATTCAAATATCTAGGAACAATAATCACAAATAGGAATGAGATGCACAAAGAAATTAAACATAGGCTCAATTCTGGAAATGCGTGCTATTATGCATTGCAGAGACTCTTGATGGGGCACGCCGTAGCGTAGTGGTTAAGGCACTGAGCTACAAGCCGGAGGGTCGAGGGTTCAAGTCCCGTTGGGGTCAGGATTTTTAAACTGACCCAAACCCTCTGGCGGCACTCAGGGGTCGACTCAGCCTCTAACGGAAATGAGTACCAGACGCTTGTTCTGGGGGTAAAGGCGGCCGTCACGCAGGGCTGACAACCCGGCTGACATAAAGTGCCGATTGTCTAGAAAAAGTGGGAGCCTTAACCTCCTACTACCCCAAGGACCTCCGGGTCTGTTGTGGGATCACTTTACTTTTACTTTAGAGACTCTTGATGTCCCAACTCCTTTCAAAAAACGTTAAACTGAAAATATATAAAACTATTATTCTACCAGTTATATTATATGGGTGCGAAACATGGACTCTTACTTTAAGGGAGGAAAGGAGATTACAAGTATTTGAGAATAAAGTACTTAGGAAAATGTTTGGACCAAAGAGAGATGAACAGACAGGTGAATGGAGAAGACTACATAACAATTAACTACATGGTCTTTATAGGAAGCCAGATATAATAAGAACAGTTAAGCCTCGTAGACTGCGATGGGCAGGACATGTTGCACATATGGGGAATGAAAGACTTGCATGGAAGCTTCTTGTAGGAAAGTCAGTGGGAAAACGCCCAGTTGGTAGACCAAGAATGAGGTGGGAGAATAACATTAACTATGATTTGAGGGAAGTAGATTATACAGGGAATGATTGGAGGGCATTAGCTCAGGATAGGGATATATGGAGAGCTTATGTCCGCGCGGCCATGAACTTACGGGTTCCATAGGGCCAGTGAGTAAGTAAGTATTATAGACAAAAGTGGATTGATCACATGAATGGAATCAGTAAGGAGACATATCCATTATTAGCAAGAAAGTATTAAACAAAAAGACGTGATATTGGAAGACCTAAAAAACGTTGGGCTGATGTATTATGAAGTCGGAAAGGGCAATTGCCTAATCCTTGGAGTGACGTTGATGATGATCTTTTAAAATGCACATTTATGATACAAGTGACAAATGTAAAGCTTTAGTAACGAATGGGATCAAATTAGAACACACCCGAAGGGTGTGTTTTTGAAGTCTCAGGAATTACTGAAGCTTATTTGTAAAAGTGTATTCAACAATATTTTAACCTACGTTTCGGGTATTTAACGGAAACTACTAGGGGGATCCTATGCACCATACCACCTTCATAAATTAAATAGGCCTATATATATATATATATATATATATATATTGTTGCAGTATGTGAATAACCGAATTTTCCCGTCCTAGTACTACCTTGGTTTCCTAGATGTCAGTATGAGGCGGAACGCTGACCACGTACCACTCAAAATGACATCTATACGAAAACAAGTGTAACTAAATTAATATGGTTCAAATTCTTCCCTGTAGGGGGAGAGCACCTAAATCTAAGTAAAGGGAAAACACAGGCTTACAAATGTGAATAATTACCTGAGAGAAATATATATATATATATATATATATATATATTTGTTTTATTATATAAAACTTTCCTCATTAGAGGATTGCCTCAAGGACAAAGTGATACAGACAATTAAATTTTTAAATAGATGAAATACATTTTGTAAATACATTTAAAAGAATCCAACTTGTAGGCCTGATTGAAGTATACATATTATAAAGTAGTAATTTTGTAAATATGGTTTCTTAAAATTGAAATTGATCCTCTAATGGCAGCGATGGCAATTTTAGGAGGATACACCTTGTCCAAATCTAAGGAATTCCAAAATTTGGCTAAAAATCCTGGGATAGTACCTCTTGCCCCGATCATCAATCCTGGGACAGTTACACTATCTAGTTGGTATTTATCTTTGTAATAGTCAATTGTTGGCTCATATATGGCTTTCTTTTCAGAGTTAACTTCTTCAGGTTGGCCACTATGAGTCTCAAAACGAATTGTGGGATCTAATATCATACCAATTTTACAAGATGGTCTACATGCAATAATATCTATTCGTCTGTTACTCCCATTAGTGGCCACGCCATGAACTTCCTCATAAACTGTGTATCCACATATATATATATATATATATATATATATATATATATATATATATCATATATATATATACATATATGTGTGTGTGTGTGTGTGTTCATTTTCCCCAATAAATGTGAGTCATGCCTTAAAATGTAGAGTAAGACGTAACTAAAACCAGAATATTTAGCATTTAAAATATGTATTAGTCCTTGTTCGGTCAGTGTAGCCAACTCATCGCAAAAACACTCTAACAAACAAGTGAACGCTAAGCTAACTCGCCCATTTTTTCACCCTAACTTATCCGTCTAAGACTAACATCAATTTTCTCACCCTAACTTGCCCACTAACGTAGGTGGACTACTTGGATACAATCCCCTTATATGTGAGTAAACATGTTGGCAATTTGCATTAGTGGGACCATGTGTTATCAGATGCGTCAGCATGACGCTAGCAGTCACTTGATTTTCGATCGAATAATCGCAGGTGGCACGGTGGTATAGAATAACCATTATTGTTTTTTTTTAGCGACGCCTTTAAGTTCAAAGCCATATAGCGTCTATTTATTTAATTTGCTTGTAGGTCTATTTTAATTTTATTTTATTTATATCACATTGTGAAATGGTGAATATGATGAAATGAGTCCTGGTAACGATATTCCAACCCAAACATTTGTCTTGACGATTGAGAAAAGTCAGAAAAAAAAATATCAGTCAGGTTAGCCGGTACCGGGATTTGAACCAATTCGCTCAGTAAAGAAAGTCATCATTCAAGAAATATTTTTTATAAACTGTAATTCATTCGACTTAGTCTAAGTCTACTTGATACTTTACATAATTTATTTTAATTTAACAAACTATAGCATTATTTTTTTTTACACAATATAAGTGTTTTTTTTTACTTATAAGTCCAGATTAACAAAAAAATCGCAACTAACAAAGGAACTGTCAACCACTACATGCCTAAACCTACCTTGAAATCTCTTCCAGAGAAGCGTTGTGATGTACCAAATCCATATCCTAAAAAAAATATTTGGCGATTTTAATCGAAGGCACTAACATATAACGCAAAATTTCTAATTTAAACTATACGAAAGTAATAAAACTCCTAAACTGGTAGGTTGGATAACTCTCACTACCTGCCGTTCACGCCTCACTCCACTCCGCCCTTAAGCAAGTTTTTTTTTCATTATTTTACGACTTTGGTACATGACAACGCTTGTCTGGGAGAAATTTCACGGTATGTTCTGGCATGCAATGGTTGACAGTTTCCTTGTAAGTACATTATTTTGGTTAATATTTTATTAAAGATGTGTTTCAAGTTTTATGCGTATTTTGTGGGAATATAATTACATGTTTTTATTCTTACTGTTTACGATAAAATATTCCTGTAGTTTCATAACTATCCATTCATCCATAGTAATTCTGCCCGAGGGCAGGTCTTTCACTGCAATCATAGCATTTTCATGCTATGCTTTGCAGCTTTACTAGGGAATTGTAGGTGTGGTAGCTTCCCGTTGCTTTCCATACCGGTGAAGGATGATAGTGATGATGATGATGATAAGGATGATGATGATGGCCATATGATTTTGGGGACCGTTTGGGCCTTAAAGTTTTCCTGACATTTGTCTTACAGGTGAGGAAAAACCCCGATAAAAACCTCACCCAGAAAAACTGTCCCGACCGCGGATCGAACCCGGGCCCGCTGCGTGACAAGGCAGCACGCTACCTCGAGACCACAGCGGTGGACATTCATAACTATAGTAGATAAAATATATTTAAATGATTTTATTACCTCCATTAACACAGGCAACTGCTGAGGGCGGGGGAAAGGTAGCTGATCTTCTTAGTTGAGCTGTAAGCCTTTCCATCTCCACCGGCACATTCACCGGATGTCTTCTCTTCAATGGCCCACCTGTAGGATGCAGATCAACTTCCACCTCATCTTCCGGAGTCTGAATATCTGCATCTTCATATACATACGGCGCGAGAGGTTTACATACCTTCAAACAAGGCGGAACGCTCTCAAAAACTCGAGAAGTTCCTTCAAATACACAGCTTGCAGAGCTAGTAAAACTTTGTAAACTATTTGAAACTTCATCACTTTCACAGTCTTTCAGAGAATTTGAATTTTGTTCATGTTTGCATGTTTTTTCCGTTGATGGAGATCTTCTTCGAACATCGCCATCTTTACAGGAACCAATTACCAATAGTCTTTCAGTCTGATGATTATACCTGTTCCAATTATTACTGTCTTCCCTGCTACTACTAGTTTCGCATTTCCAACTAACTCTCCTCTCTCCGGAGCCTCTAAACCTTACCAAGCTTTTACTACACTTTTCTTCAGAAGAACCTTCTTCAAGCACGTTTTCCCTATGTGAGTCTGATACATTCGTTAAAGAAATATTTGTTTCAATATCTGAATCCTTATCTTCCGATATAAAACTTGCTGCACCAATTAATTCCTCGCATTTCTCTTTGTTTACAACATCCCCGTTTGATTGTAATCTAGAAAGTGCTCTTGAAAACGCATCTTCATTTCTGGAATACTTAAGCAGTGGTTCTTCTGAGACTGTCGAAATTTCTTGATAACTTTCTTCGCCTACTGCTTCATCTAATCTATTGAGCACCAAAGAATCTCTGTATAACCTATTTGTATGATCTCTTTGACAATCAGAAAACTCTTCCTCGCATTCTTCGACACATTCCTCGATAACCATTAACTTTGGAGCAGATTTTGATCTTTCCAAAGGAGGTCTATAATTATGCGATCCAGTTGACAATAGAATCTTCCTCCGAGGTAATGAAGGGTTATCATAAACAGAATTTGCAAGTGACAGTCTAGCATTCTGTCGACAAACTTTATCGCGTTTGAATTCAGACAATGACTGCGCTAGTTTTGTCTTGAGCTGTGAAGCCATGCGCCTAGCCACAGCTTCTTTTGAGCAGAGCACGGCATGACATCGCAGTTCTTGCTTGAGCTTCCGGCCCTCGTGGCGATACACCCAACAGAAGATTCGTGGGAAGGAGGCCGGCGCAGCGCAGTACGTGATACGATGGCTCCAGTACTCAGTAAGTCCATGCTCTTTGGTGACGGCCTTGAGACCCGCCTGAGTTACGGTTACTTTCATCTGCACGTCCGGTTTGGAGCTGCCCGTGTAATTCTTCCACAGAGTGGATAGCGGTTTCTCCACACACCCCTCTCCTGAAACACAGAAACAAAATCTCATAAGTAATCAATTTACAATATCAATTAATAATACCGTAGTAGTAAACACTAAAACACACTGTACTACATACAGAATTTACTATACACTTTTCTAAGTAGGCAAAGACAACTGCTATACGTTAAAAAAAAAGCAGCCTACACAAGATCCAGCAGTCCTTTCGTTATCTTAGGCTCACAGACAATCTGCATTAATAAGACAATAATTAGATGATTCGATAGGTGTACCCTAGAACTTAAAATAAGCGATCTAGCTTAGAAAACAACATTCAAACTTGCATTTTGGACATTGTAATCCTAGATCTAACCGAACTAAAAGGCTATTTCTTTATGTGTCTCGGATGAAATTCCATTATCGCCACATATTTTAACGAATTTAATGTTCGTTTAGCAATTAAAATTTTATGTTTACTTATTTAACTTATTTATTTAGCCCAGCAGAGTTATAAACATGTGATCTCTTCCATTCATCAGGACAAATATATGCTACCGGTATATTCAAATACACAAATCTGCATAACATTAGATCATAAACGATTTTTTTGACCAAATCGAACATTAAAAAAAGTAACATATGAAAAAATATAAGGAAAATAATAAAATGTAATGAATTAATCCATTGCCTCTATTTCTTAAAATATTGATAAATCTTAATATTATTTTAATTATTTGTAATTTTAATTAAATAATATTATGATTCATCAATATTCATAGCTAAAATTAAAATATTTCTACATTATTTTATCTTCAGATTTTTTTTTAAAATTCAGTTAAAGCCTATTTCTTAAAGATATATCGTACCGTTAAATATTATTATTATTATTATTATTATTATTATTATTATTATTATTAAGTTTCGCCAAATTTTATTTAGCAGTTTCACTAAAATTACACTGTGGTTTTTGTATTTTAACTTATATATGATTGGTTAATTGCCTTGTTGAGTGAACGAAAAGGCCGCATCACAAACTCTAGCATTCTAAATGAATAAACACTGAATAAAATCTGACCTGATCAGTAGATCTACATGAGTTTTTGTTTCAAAACTAGATACAAAAGACTAGCGTTATTTCGTACAATTATGATACGCCTAAATTGAACGAGGCATATTAAATAAAATAATTGCAAATTAATTTTATTTGAGGAATTAAACAATAAGCCAATATGAAAAGTTAGCTTGTTCAGAAATATGTAGACTATCGCACTAGCCTAGTTGGTAAATCGCCAGAGCATAAAAGTAGAGATTTGTGGTTTATATACAGACTCATAATTCTTTCTCTTACGGTATGTAAACCACAGCATATATTGAATGTTAAGAAAATTACTTTCACAATTTCGTACTAACACAAACTAAATTCAAATTCCTTCAACGCAAAATAACATTTACTTTAAATTATAATTCCCTAAATAAATTGAAACTCGTTTATATTACAGCATACACTGCTATTTTTTCTCTGGTCATTAACCCTGACTTTTCCTGTAACTTTCTTAATTCCAAGTTTTTATAACATACCAGCGCGCGCTGCTGCGCCTAAATCTAATATATAAAAATTAATGTTTGTTTGTTTGTTCGTACTTTATGCGCGGATACCTTTGATCCGATTGTGATAGAGCTTTTTGCAAAATGTTTACGAGATTCTCGGGATGAACATCGGCTATAAGAGAGTTGTGATACTTAACTCCTACATTCTGAAAAATCGCGCTTTGTAGTGGAAAACGTGAAAAAAAAAAAGTAGCTCTTTGGACGCTTAAATGGCTTACACTGCCTAAACCATAACAAATACACAAAATTTATGTACACGCAATTGAATATCTCAAACAGTTCTACAAAAAAGTCCATGACAGCATATGTTTATCTCTTGGGGATAACTCACAATAACCATTTATGTCTTTCATTGATGCCAAGAAGATCGAGACAAGTATGTAGATTCCTGTTCAAGCATAAGCAGCACATGGTGAGTATTGTTTTACGGATAACTCACAATAACGAATTTTGTCTTTTAGCTCATATATGCCAAGAAGATCGAGATAAGTAGATTCCCGGATAACACCGGGTAATCAGCACGGGAGTCTTAAAATAATTACGATATACATTTATAATTATTTTTCATTTCACTTATTCAACAAATCGTAAGAAGTACATTAATTTTTGTCTTTCAGCTCATTTATGCCAAGAAGATCGGGATGAGTAGATTCCCGGATCACGCCGGGTAAACAGCACGGTGTACCTAAAAATAATTACGATATATATTTCCCAATTTACTTATTTAACTAAACATAAATCACATTAATTTTCGTATTTTAGCTCATTTATGTCAAGAAGATCGGGATAAGTAGATTCCCGGCCAACGCCGGGTAATCAGCACGGGGTATCTAAAAAATATAAAATGTATAATTATTTTCCTTCCACTTATTCAACTAAACATAAAATCACATTAATTTCCATTTATTTAGCGTAGCAGCGCACGCCGGGTATTAGCTAGTAAATTATATATTACTATGAAATACATAATTTGCATAAAACTCTAAAAAGCTTTCAATTCCATGCTATAATCTTTTTTATACATTTTTGTTGTTGCGTGGAAAGTAGTGGGATCTGCCGTCGAAGGGCAGCGAGTTTGCTGTTTAACGTCACAGAATTTTAACGAGAAAAATTAAATGCACAGTCGGTTCAAACTACTCCAACAATTAATTAAAACAGTTCATATTTGTAATTCATTCCTAATTTAAGGTAAAACCAACTCAAAGGCACTCTCAAACCCGTAGGTTCATGGCCGCGCGGACATAAGCTCTCCACACATCCGTATCCTGAGTTAACGTTTTCCAATCATCCGTTGTATAATATACTTCCCTCAAATAATGTAAATGTTATTCTCTCATCTCAATGTTGGTCTACCAACTGGGCTTTTTCCCTTGGTTTTCCTACTAGTAGCCTCCAAATCTCTTTCATTCCCCATGTGAGCCACATGTCCTGTCCATCGCAGTCTATGAGACTTAACTGTTCTTATTATATCTGGTTTCCTATAAGACCATGTAGGTTATTGTTTTGTAGTCTTTTCTTCTTATTAAAACTATAGACATTATATCGATTTCCAAATATCTCAAGGACTTTGATTTGTGTTGTAAGCTTTTAAGTTCATTGTGAAGAACTCATAATGCTTTATATAATGACGTTCTTTAACAATTTAATTCATCAGCATCGAAAATTAGATCTGAGAGTGAAAGGTCCGATACACAGTAAGCGTACAGTTAAACATTTGTTACTAAGGACCGGTTTCACCAACAGAGGTAACTGTATTACGCCAGTTACCCCGTGTATAATGCATAGCATAAACTGGCATAATACAGTTACCTCTGTTGGTGAAACCGACCCTTAAAGTTCAAAATATTGTCATTCGATAAAGATAATTAGTAAAAAAAATATTTTCATAGGTTATGTTTACGGTACCTTTAACGATAATATACAAAAATAGTTACACTGCCATACTAGAAGAGTCATGAAAGTAAACAAATATAAAAGTTTAATCATTATTCTACGCGCAAGAAGTGAGTGTAGGCCCTTTAGTGTCCTCCCTCTTCTCTTATAAAGATTTCCAACCCCAGCAGTGTTGTACAGAATACACAAAACACGACACCAAAAATAAGATAAGAAGAATCTAGAGCTTATCGGCAGAGTTGTGTAGAATGTACAAAATAGTTAAAAGGCTCTAAAAAAGAAGATAAATAACAGAAAAAGAATCTTAAGATTATCAATAGGTCTACAGTTGTGCACAAAACACCAAAGTAGTTAAATGGTTCCAGAAAGAAAAGAAATAATCGAAGATGAACCTAAACATTCTCCGTAACTTGTAGTTGTGCAGAATACACAAAACTTTACTCCGAAAATAATATAAGAAGAAACTAGAGATCATCTGTACAGTTGTGTAAAATATACAAAATAGTTAAATGGCTCCGAAATTAAAATAAACGACAGAAGAAGAACCCAAAAAAATATCAGTAGGTCTATGGTTGTGCAGAAAACACCAAAGCAGTTAAGTGGTTCCGGAAATAAATAACAGAAGAAGAACATAAAAATTGACAATGCAGTTGTACAGAATACACAAAACAGATAAATGGCTCCGAAAAGAAAAGAAGAAGAATGTAAAAATGTCAGTAAATATTATAGTTGTGCATAATACACGAAACATGACTCCAGAAAGAACAGAAGAAGAATCTAGAGATAATAAATACAGTTGAACGAATGTAAAAACAAGTTAAATGGCTCCGAAAAGAAAAGAAGAAGAATGTAAAAATCTCAGTAAATATTACAGTTATGCAAAATACATGAAATATGACTCCGAAAAGAATAGAATAAGAATCTAGAGATTATGTACAGACGGCAGAGATGCGGTTCCTAAGACAAGTTAAAGGATGTACAAGACTTGATAGAATAAGAAATGAGGATATAAGAGAATAATTGAAAGTACAGCCTTTATTGGATTAGGTCACGAATTACAGACAGAAATGGATTGATCATATGGATGGAATGAATAAGGAGAGATATCCATTGTTAGCAAGAAATTATCAAGCAAGAGGAAGGCGTGATGTTGGAAGACCTAGAAGACGCTGGGCTGATGCATTATGAAGTCGGAACGGGCAATTGCCTAATCCCTGGAATGATGATGATGATGATGATCTAGAGGTTATCAATACAGTTGAACGAATATACAAACAAGTAAAATGCCTCCGAAAAGATACAAGAGAATGTGTACTTAAAATTATAGTTCGGTTCAATCATCATCATCAATTGCAGGCATGGATTAGGCCATTCGCCTGTTCCACTTCAGGATAAAAATGTATCCCTCCATCTCTTCTTAGGTCTTCCTGGGTCTATTTGCCCTGTGGGTCTGTAGTTCAATAGCTGCAGAGGTAGTGTATTATTTGGCATTCTAAGAAGGTGTTCATGCCAATTATCTTGATATTTTTGAATGGTTTCAGTTATTGCTGGTGTGTTGAGAGCTTTGCGGATATCTTCATTACGCATGTGGTCATAAAGCATGTAACCCGCTAAAGATCTTAATAACTTCATTTCTGCAGCTACTATCCTATTTAATTAACCTATAGTAAGAGTCCAAGTTTCAGTACCATAAAGTAGAGTTGGAAGAGCCATTGTTTTATAAAATTTTAGAATTGTATTTGGGTGTACTTTTCGGAAAAGAATGCTTTTTATTGTTCCTATGCGTTTTTGAAATTTGACCAATTTTATGTCTATGTCTTTACATGTATCGTAGGAAAGATTGAAGCCAAGACAAGTAAAGTTATTAACTTGTTCTATTATATTGTTAATAATAATTTTAGTTCGTATCGGTATTTTCCCTTGAAACGCCATCGTTTTTGTCTTTTTGTATTGTATTGTAAGCCCATGTTTTCCATCGACCCCGGCCGGGTTTGAACCCGCGACCCTCGGAACCAGAGGCAAGGAGCATAACCATTGGTCCACTGCGTTTTTGTCTTACTCATCGAAATTAGTGGGGTTATATTTGACAATCTATGTACTGCTCTCTGTAGGTGGTCTTCAGAAGTAGCCATTATTACTTGATCATCAGCATACATTAATGTGTTGAGGGGTCGACCATCAATCATAAAGTGTGATTGTGATTGGTTTTGTTCAATAATACATGTAAATTGGTATCAGAAAAATCGAATATGATTCCATAGTTCATATTTTTTAAGAGAAAATAGTTACCATGTAAGAGTGGCAAAAGGGAAATACTTTGCCAATTAAAGAAAAATACATAAATAAATATATCAAATTACCCACTGTACGATCATTTTTTACACCTACCGGTACTGCATTTTCCTCAGATTCCTCTTGTTTCAGGAGTGAGGTTATTTACTTGCCGCAAGTCTACTGTGCAGACCAATAACTTTATTTCCATTCCGAAAGAAATCATATTCAGGAATATTATGCCTTTAAAAATTCATCTACCCGCGAACCTCGGAATCCGATAGGCCGAATGCCCGGGTGACACGATACATGTATTACTCGCCCAAGTAAAATCTACACGCCAAAAATAAGCTAGGAACATGATGCCGATTCTCTTCCTTCTCTTATTATGTTGCCACTTCTTGTCCCCTGTGTTGTGTATTTGACTGGGAGGAGAGCGCTGGTAAATACAGGATGTCCAAAAAGTCCTGCTACCAAAACAATGTAACTTAGCTCGTAAACTATTTGAGATAGAGACATGCAGTTTTTTTTTTGTAACGCATTCTACATCTCTCAAAGTGTTGTTTACATTTGTTGCAGATTGTGATTTAAACGACAATGACGACACCACAGGAAAAGGCCCAATGTGTATGGTGGTATGCTGAGTCTGGTAAATCACCAGTAATTGTTCAGCGAAATTTCCGCCGGCAATATGGAAGAGATCATCCATCCAAATAATCCATAATTAGACGGGCCGAGAAATTTCTGGCGACTGGTAGTGTAGGCCTAATGGAATTGCCCACCAGGTGTGAGTCAAGAAACTATCGACAATGGGTAATTTGCATTTCAACTCAGACCTCAAAAATCGGTTCGTCATGCTTCATGGGAACTGCATTTACTAAAATCAACCATTCATAAAGTCCTCCATAAAATGTTGCAAATTACGCAAGCGTCGCTGCCAACTGACTTCCCTCGGCGTGCGGAATTTACTGATTCCATGCTGAACGCAATTGACGAAGGCAATGAGTACCTGCAGAGGGTGATGTTCTCTGATAAAGCGAATTTCTTTGTGTCTAGACATGTTAACCGTCATAACATTCGGATATGGGGGCACTGGTGATTTATCAGACTCAGCATACCACCACTCACATTGGGTACTTTCCTGTGGTGTCATCATTGTCGTTCAAATCACAATCTGCAACAGATGTAAACAAAACATTGAGAGATGTAGAATACTTTGCAAAAAAACTGCATGTCTCTATCTCAAATAGTTTACGAGCTAAGTTACATTGTTTTGGTAACAGGACTTTATGGACACCCTGTACTGTACTTTTTAAATGATCCTACACCTACAGTAGTCCTTGACCAAATGAATAATCGGGCAACCATGTTACTACTGGGGAATGAGCTCTCCCTCCTATATGCCTTCCTCATTACATGTTACCATTTCCCGTTCCCCATTTTGTGTTGTGAGGCTGGTAATAGAAAGATGACAAACATTGTGTTTTATGATTATCTTGTAAAATATTTCCAGGCTATTGGCTGTGGTCTTGAGGTTTGTATTTCCCTGACTTTTCGCCAGAGACTACGTCCGGCATTCTCAAGGGTTGTTTACACTGTGATTTTAAATTATCGGAAACTTTCAGCAGTGTTCGACTAAATGAGTAATTTGATAGCCATGTCTAACGATATTTTACAAGTGTTTAGGACTTAATACTAATCAAATTCATATCAAATTCCGTTGAGGTGAATAGTCATAAGTAGAGACCGGATTATATGCATTTGCATGTTGCATATAAATTTGTTTCACCTGTTATTGCACATTTTAACTAAAAAATAGTGATAACGAATATTTTTGCGCTATACTTACAAATTTTAAAAATCTGTGTTGTTTTACAATGAACATCTCGAGGCCATCAAAAGTGTAGTAAACAATTTTGATACTGAAAAGGCTTTGGGAGTTCATCAGTGCAAGGAAGGATTTAATGATTCCAGAATTAAAAAAAAAACATAGCTGTGATTAGCATTGATTTTTTCCATATACCTGCAACTATTAAAAAGCTTGAAACTCAAGGTTTGGCGTTGATTGAATCTATTCAGTTAATGGATAAAATTCGACAACTGTACTGTTTATTGCCAAAGTATTGCCGAACAAACTTAACGAAAATTTGAAAACATTTTGAACGATAACTCAGGCTTTGAACCTTTGTGTCAAATTAATAGTTTTATAAATGGGACGGACGAGCTTTTGCCAAAATAGCACCCAAATTCAAATACTGCCCAATTACTTCAGTGTCATAGAACGGTCATTTTCTGTTTATAAACATATTTTGAGCGATCGAAGACAAAACCTTACTACCGAACATTTGAAACAGTATCTGATCGTGTTTACAATAGTAGCAAAATGTAGAACATTTTAATTTGTGAACAATACTTTTACCTGATACTAATTGATAATTTATCATTTATCAGTGATAATTGATAATTTATCATTTATCAGTGATAATTGATAATTTATCATTTATCAGTGATAAATGATAATATTAATAAATAGATAATAAAAATACTAATTATGTTAATTTAGAAATAAAATATCTAATAAAGTAATAAGTATGTTTTTGCATCATTTGGAATTTCATATATTGACATTTTTCCTGCATATTTAAAGCATTTTTCATGAATATTTGTATGCATATTTCGAGCTTGTTATATTGCATATAATCTGGTTTCTAGTCAAAAGATAAAAATTAAAATATATACCCCTGGCAGGTGCCGTTGTCAACTGTTTAGGACTTCTCCCTTCGTAGCACTAGTGCTCATAAATTTCCCCTCTAGCCATGCTGCGTTTTGGACAAGTGCCTATAAATCGAGTGGTTAAACTAAACAAAGAGAGAGAGAGAGAGAGAGAGAGAGAGAGAGAGAGAGAGAGAGAGAGAGAGAGAGAGAGAGGTGAAAACGAAATTTTTCAACACGTATAAAGTAAATTTCGCTTCACAATTAGCTGGTAATTGAATATTTAGCGAATTGTCTGTCAGTTCCGACATACTATTAGCAGTTAGATACTTGTTGTTCCCTCAAAGTTAATTAGTATTAGCTTCACAATCAAACAATTGCGTTAAAAAAGTTTCACCTAGGGGCATTTTTAGACTACCTTACTACGGCAGAAACAAAAACAAGAATTTCATTAATTTGCTAGTAAACCGGATCTAGTAATTGCATAGCAAGTGGCAGATATGTTAAGTTTTTTTCATTGCTATTTGACTTGTTGGTCTAATCAAACAACTTAGGGTAGTCCTTGACGTTAAACATACTTGCATCAAGTTAACTAAACCAGATTGTCTTTATAGCTTCTCCTCAACATGTTTCATGTATCTACGTACTTCATTAAATAAGATGAATAGTTCAATTAACCATACATCTCTGTGTTCACATTTATTTCCAGTCTTTTCTTATATCCACTTATATTTTTCAATGCTATTAAAACAAACAGAGTTTTAATACAAAACAAATCTATGGCCACGAGCCACTAATAGGTTATTTTTTATTCTTTTCATTTTCCTTCCTTTCGCAGGACTTGGATTAAATGCCATTTAGTGGAAGAAAGAGCAAAATATAGTTACGCATGAATAACCTGATTTACTTTTTGGTTTAATAAACATTTATATTTTATTTATGTTTATAAATACAGTACTTTTTTGTTTATAAAAATAATAATGAGTACTGTGTTTATAAAAAAAATAATTTGCCATTCATGCACAACTACATTCTGTACTTCCTTCCAATGAATGGTCAACAGCGACGTCTGACGCGACAACTTTTCCTGCTGTTTACAAACATTCTACCACCTGTGTGCACAACACTTAACGTTGAATGGTGCCTTAATTCCGAAGTCTACTTATGACCTTAAATCTCCCCATTAAAGAAAACTATTATTATTATTATTATTATTATTATTATTATTATTATTATGTTTGATGTGTAAAAATAAGGGCTGTATGTATGTGAGTTCAACACTGTAATTTTTTTTGTGTTTTTTAAATTTATTATACATATTGTTTACTGTATATATATATATATATATATATATATATATATATATATATACACATACATACACACGTATATAATTTTATATTAATTTGACATGTTTGTGTAGAAGAGAATGCCTTATGATGTTAACTCTGTCAGAATAAATAAATACATAAATAAATAACAATAATAATTATTATTGTTATTATTATTTGTAAGTGTATAAAATATTGGTTGTATGTAAACGAGTTCAACAATTTTTTTTTAATGTTTTTGTTTTTAAATACAAAAATGTATGTATGTTATTTGAGAGAAAGAGAGACTTTAAATTAGTCAGAATAAATAAAATTATATCATTATTATTATTATACTTACTTACTCACTGGCACTATCGAACCCGAAGGTTCATGGCCGCGCGGACATAAGCTCTCCATATATCCCTATCCTGAGCTAATGCTTTCCAATCATTCCCTGTATAATCTACTTCCCTCAAATCATAGTTAATGTTGTTCTCCTACCTCATTCTTGGCCTACCAACCGGGCGTTTTCCCTCTGGCTTTCCTACAAGAAGCTTCCATGCAAGTCTTTCATTCCCCATACGTGCAACATGTCCTGCCCATCGCAGTCTACGAGACTTGACTGTTCTTATTATGTCTGGCTTCCTATAAAGACCATGTAGTTCATTGTTATGTAGTCTCTCCATTCACCCGTCTGTTATTATTATTATTATTATTATTATTATAGCTGATGGAAAAAATATAAAAGTATTGTTAAAGTATTGCCCATCATTGTTAAATTTGTATTTTCTGGTTCACATTTTAAGACAAGTAAGTTTCCATAATCGACAATGGTTTTATAAACCCATTTTTTCGACAGAAGAAAGCTGTAGTAGTCAAGACGCCATTAAATTCCTTTTGAACTGTGTTTTAAACAGTAATGAGAATTCTGACTCAAGAAGTTTGCAGTTGCCGTTGATATTACAAACAGTAAATCAATATTATCGCTAGCGTACAAAACGAACTGAGAATGAATCCTGACCTCCATGTGTACACGCTAGGCTTATCGATTATTCAGACCCAAGTGCTGCGTAGAAACCTCGAAATAATTTAAAATCAATACATGTTATTTTGTTCATGCATTTTATATAAATTTCCCTTTAAATAGCACATGCAGTGCATATATCTTTTATTTGGTTTTACACACTTGTTGTACAACCATAGTAATTTTCTAGCAAAATATGTAACTAGACTTATATGTGGGTAAATATTAGTTTTATTGATTCATGTAATCCATCCATCCATAGTAATTCTGCCCGAAGGCAGGTCCTTCACTGCAATCATAGCATTTTCATGCTATGCTTGCAGCTTTACTAGGGAATTGTGTAGGTGTGGTAGCTTCCCGTTGCTTTCCACACCGGTGAAGGATGAAGGATGATGATGATGATAAATGATAAGGATGATGGCCATATGATTTCGGGGACCGTTTGGGCCTTAAAGTTTTCCCGACATTTGTCTTACAGGTGAGGAAAAACCCCGATAAAAACCTCACCCAGAAAAACTGCCCCGACCGGGGATCGAACCCGGGCCCGCTGCGTGACAAGGCAGCACGCTACCTCGAGACCACAGCGGTGGACACGATTCATGTAAAAAGCTATTGGATTTTAAATGTTCTAACAATATAACTCTATATGATAATAGTGTATTCATTTATAGGCCTAACTCATGTAATAATGTTACGCATTGTTGGGTTGGTTTTAAATTTCGGGGTCGACGGTGAGAGTCGGATCTCACCTTAAAGGTAGAGAAGAGCCGACGACTCACGAATCGGACAGCCCGTGGAGAGATTTCCATACGCATCTATGCCTCCATTCCGCTTCCACTCGAGAAAAGTCCAGAATGGCTTCCAGGTATTTCTGCCATCGCTTATAAAAGGAGATGCGAAGATCGAACAAACCACTTATAGTTGTGTATGCATTGTAAAGAAGTGAAGTAATCATAAGAGCGAAGACAAGAAAATTGTCCAAGTGAAACCATCAGCGAGTGTAAAGAACTAAGTGATTAATACATTCTGAAGGAAGAGACTTTATTAGCAACACATTATTAGTGAAGAATAAGTGAAATTATTGTGAAATAAATAAAGTTAATTTGGAAACATTACATAAATATCTTACGTTAATTTAAAGAAACTCCGTCTAAATCCTACGAGACCGCGAGGTCCTCCAACATAACAGAAATATGCGAATAACAATTCTAAAGTAAAACTAGGATCAAATTTGACAGATGTATTCAAAATTACAAATGGTCTTAGCTGTCAATTATAACTTATATTATTGAAAATTCACTTTAATTGAAATGTTGAATAATAATGACAATGAAAGTGTAAACCAATGGGAATAGTATATTACGATGCGAGAATTGTGGAAAATGTTTAAAAACCGAGCGATAGCGAGGTTCTTAATTTCCGGGATTCTATAAAACACTTCACAAACGTGTGTTGTACATTACTTTTTGCGCGATGGTGTTTTCAAAATAATAAATAATAGTAAAATAATAACATCTTTGTTCGAAATATTTGCGTTCATTATAGACAATTGACTAACGTTAACAGTGTGGGTAATGTTTATTAGTTGAAACAACAGGAGGCCGCGAGACCATTTTAATGGTAAAATGGCGGCAAGTACGTATTTATTGTTTTATATTGTTTGAAATAAAATTCAGTTCATTTAAAATGCAGTGATTTGTTTCGTATAATGTATATTAACACTACCATTAAATATTTTTTGTATATACATTTATGTAGTAGGCTATACATAGAGGGCAGTGGTTTTACTTCCCACACGCGTGTCTGTAATATGTAATATTACAGTATAGTTATTTTTATTCAGTACAGTTATTTAGGTTGGCAACCTCGAAATGTAGAAAGTTGAACTTTCAATCATGGTCGCCATTGCCGTAAGTACGACAAAATGCACTATCGCGCAAAAAAATGAATTTATTTCATTCATAACATGATTTACGAGTACACTGTTTATTTTGGTGGCAATCAATTAGTATTGGCTGAAGATTAAAGCAATTTAGCATAAATTATTAGAAAGTTTCCAGAGAATTATAAAAGAGACGGATTAAAGATTAATATTGGAACATCTGAATATTCAGTAGCAGGCAATACAATTTTAAGTAATTTACTATTAGAAAATAAAGAATTAAACGTGTGGTAAACTACAAATATTTATATGTAACAAAACTGGTAATAACAACGAGGAAATTATATGTAGAATAAATAATGCAGAAACTTAACAAGATGTTTAAACTCTACTTTGGGAGACAACATAAAGGAAAGTACAATATATATATATATATATATATATATATATATATATATACACACACACACACACAAGGTATTGTTTAAAGCGTTATAGTACAAGGAGCTGAAATATGAAGTGAATACAATAGAGATTAAGAAAGAAACTTCTGGCTACTGAGATGGTTTCTACGAAGATGTAGAAAAACAAGATTAGAAAGAATGCCAAACTTGCAAATAATTTAAGTTTTGGGAGGAGATCGAGATATCATTGATGAAATACAGACGCGACATTTATTTTTAATGTGGTATGAGCACACAATTAGGATGGACAACGGTGGTCGAAGAATGTTTTAGAATGGATACCACAAAATAGGAAAATGTTGAGACAAACTAAATACAGTTGCAAGAATGTTATCCAGGAAGCCATGAAAGGAAGGTGATTGGAAAAGAACTGTTTAGACAGAAGGAAATGGAAACTGGAACAGAGAACGATCGCCAGTTGTAACTTTCCATAAAATAACAATGAAGCTAGTTCGCATACTTGAGATTCTGTCTAATATATATGGGACAGTTCTAAATTATTGGTAAAAAAAAAGGTAATATTTATGGGCTCGGTGAAACGAATTTATTTCACAAATACTAATGTAACAGTTTAAATATCAAATTATAAAATTAATACTTGCAAAGATTTTTTTTTTCAACTGTAGGACTTAAGAGTCTGACTCCATCCTCAACGGAACGTCCTTACGCTACTTACGACAATTGCTTACGGCGATTGAAATAGAGTTATTCGCATCAAAACTAATAAAAATTCATATCACATTCCGTTCAGGTGAATAGTCATAAGATAAAAATTAAAATGTATACCTGTTGGCGAGTACCGTTGTCCTCAACTTTGTTAAAATAATTATTTAAAATATTAATTGGTGGCCTTTCGCAAGTTAACTTCTATCATCAGCAAGATGAGTTTGCACTACTAGTTGTTGTATTTAAGACGCTGTAGACGTTGATTGTCTTGATGTGTCACCAGTAAGAATTAATAATTAAAATGTACCTGTTGGCAGGTGCCATCGTCTTCAATTTTGTCCAAATAATGTATTTAAAATATTATTAATTGGAGGACTTTCGGAAGTTAACTTCCATCATCAGCAAGGTGAGTATGCGCTACTAGTAGATGAATTTAAGATGCTGTAGACGTTGACGGTCTTAAATACAACTAGTAGCGCATACTCATCCTGCTGATGATGGAAGTTAACTTCCGAAAGGCCTCCAATTAATAATATTTAAAATACATTATTTTAACAAAGTTGAGGACGACAGTACCTGCCAATAGGTATCTTTTAATTTTTATCGTATTCGTATTATGTGCCTACTCATTTAAAATGACGTAGTAAATTTCTTTTAAAATGACATCTTGTCCAGTGATATGGGAAAGTTAAGCCCTTAAGGCCCCTACTTTTCCACACAACAAACACAAATATAAAAAGTACAGATTTACAATAAAATTTATATACAGTAAACAATTCATAACAAAAAATTCATTTTAAGTTCATATATATATAATATATATATATGGGCTATATATATATATATATATATATATATATATATATATATATATATATTATTGTGCTTACTTTAATACACTAAATAATAATAATAATAATAATAATAATAATAATAATAATAATAATAATAATAATGATAATGTTTCACTTATTCTGGCAGAATTAAGGCCATGGGGTTACCTACCTACTCTTCCTTTCAAAAACACAAATATAGAACTTACAGATTTACAATTTAATTTATACAGTAAGCATGTAGAGTCGTCCACCGCTGTGGTCTCGAGGTGGTGTGCTGCCTTGTCACGCAGCAGGTTCAGATTCGATCCCCGGTCGGGACAAGTTTCCTGGGTGATTGTTTTTTTTTTCGGGGTTTTTCTTCACCATTAAGATAAATGTCAGGAAACTTTAAGGCCCAAACGGTCCCCGAACATCATCTGGCCATCACTAACATATTCATTAAGTTTGGGATTAAAGCCTCTCCTGGCGCATCATTACCATCATCATCGCCTATCATGTATCATTGGGGCTGCGTAACTCCGCCTTCCAAGTACACCAAGCTGCCAGGAGAGAATAACAGAATTTCGAAATGACATTGAACAAAAAAAAGTAGAGTTCATATATATCCTCTGGTATCAATGACAGCTGCCGATGCCATTCCTCTCTGTCCATTCATTGATGTATATGTATATAAAACACTTGTGTTTGTCCATTAAATATAATAATAATTTAATAATAATATCAACAATGTATTGAAGGAAATAAATTATACAAAGGAGGATTGGAAAACATTAGCTCAGGATAGGAATGTATGGAGAGCTTATATCCGCACGGTTCAGTAGTACCAGTGAATTAGTTAATAACAATAGTAATAAACATAATACTTACTTATTCACTGACACTATCGAATCCTTAGGTTCATGGTCGTGCGGACGTGAGCTCCCCATACATCCCTATCCTGAGCTAATGTTTTCCAATCATTCCCTGTATAATCTACTTCCCTCAAATTATAGTTAATGTTATTCTCCCACCCCATTCTTAATCTACCAACTGGGCGTTTTCCACCTGGTTTCCCTATAAGAAGTTACCATGCACGTCTTTTATTCCCCATTCGTGCTACATGTCCTGCCCATCGCAGTCTACGAGACTTAACTGTTCTTATTATTATCTGACTCCCTATAAAGACCATGTAGTTCACTGTAACGTACTCTTCTCATTCACTTGTCTGTTCATCTCTCTTTGGTCCAAAAGTTTTTTTCTAAAACTTTATTCTCAAATAATACTATTACTAATAAGCATAACAATAAACATATTAATATTAAACATATTAATAATAATAACAATAATAATAAACATAATAATAAACATAATAATAATTTTATTTATATAGAGAATTTTAATGTTTACACATATTTCTGTGCCTAAAATTTTATTTTTCTTCTCCACTCGTCTATCTCCATCCAATCCATGTCCTCCAGTCCTCTTGCTCTCATTTCAGTTCTTATTTCCTGCATCCAAGGGGTTTCGAGGTCTTCCTCTCCTCCTTCTTCCAGGTGGACACCATTCCAATGTTTTCCTGGGTAATATTTCTTCTTGCATTCGTCGTACGTGCCCATACCAATTTAATTGTTTATAATAATAATAATAATAATAATAATAATAATAATAATAATAATAATAATAATAATCTTCACGGTTTAGGCTTATTTACTAGCCTGTTCCGGCTCCAAATTGCTGTTCTTTCCATCTTTTCCTTGGTCTTCCCAAACTTCTTCTTCCTCGTGGTGAATAGTTGTATGCTGCTTTTGGTATTCTATTCTCAGTCATCCTTGCCAAGTGTTCTTTCCAGTTTGTTCTGTATTTTTCTATTGTTGAGTTTAATTCCTCTATTTTTAGTTGTTGTCTTATTTCTGTGTTATGTTTTTTGTCTGTATAATAATAATAATAATAATAATAATAATAATAATAATAATAATAATAATAATAATAATGCATGAGAACGCGAGAGGATCAGTACTGTAACTGGTGTAGAAGTACATTGTGTGATTTACGTAACCACAATAAAAAGAAGGAAATAGTACCGAATAAGAGATGGGTGCAAGGTCAGGAACACGGCATGAAAAAAAGAAAACGGAATAAGAAATTGGAAACTAATAGCACAATAGAGAGATGACTAGTAACAGGTTGTGAAGGGGGTCAAAGCCCACTAAGGGGTGATAGGACCATGTAGAAAGGAAGGAAGGGTGGGATCAGAAATGGTACGATCTAATTTCCTTCTTCTAAAAGATTTAAACTGTAAGATCCATCTTCTGAATAATTTATAAGATTTAATTAATTATTTTCATTCTATAGAGGACCGAAATTTAATAGCAAAAAATACATTAATGATGCGTTTCAGTGTAATGAACTAAAAAGTAATCTAGAAGATGTGCTTAAAGTTGGAAAGAATGAGGAAGATGGAGGAATTCATACTGTGGTGTGAAGAGAGAACATTGAGAATTGAGATCACATTCCCCATAAAATCAGAGAATTGGAACAACGTTCAAAGTCTCCGTGGTACGAAAACCCGAGCTGAAACGTGACAAGAATGAAATGTCACATTTCCCCATGTGAACACTGCATTAACACTAAGTTTAGAGAACATGGCGAAACTGCTTCCCGTCGAGTATGAAAACGGAGAGAGAATTGTTCCATACATCTACGTTAACGAAACAAGCTGTACAGAATCGTACAAAGTACAGTGAGCAAGCCATATATATATATATATATATATATATATATATATATATAAATTTCGTGTCACGTTGTTTGTCCGCGTTGGAATCCTAAACTACTGAACAGATTTTAATAAAATTTTGCACACTGTGTGCAGTTTGATCCAACTTGAGACATAGGGTAGTTTATAACTAAATGTATAGTCGCATTATTTTTTATTGCAAATTATTTGTTTATTATTTAACAAAGAGTTATAGTTATCTGTGAGTTCCATACGGTTCTAACAGATGGCGGTGTAGGGTACAGCTCGGGTCCAAGCTCTGTGTGTTTGCGGGGGGAAGTGATGGGAGTGGAGCAGGTACACTTCTCTGCTTCGCATAGTACTAACAGCTGAGTCAGCAGATTCCTTTCAGACACACGGAGCTGGGTCCCGAGCTATAATGTGGTAAGGTAATTGGTTTATTATTTAACAAAGAGAGATCCAGATGACTGTGCTTTTTGTTGCAACCGCGAATTTCAATTGAATTACATATATTGATTATTTCAGTGTTTATTTTATTTTCAATATTGTTAATTTCGTGTGTAAGTATTAGTTTTAAGTAATCTGGCTGGAAAGACAACAACTTAATTTAAATTTTCATATTATGTATATCTGACATCGTCCGATTCGTAATAGCCAATTTCGTCGGTTCATCCAATCTCCTGGTTGTAGATGTTTATTCTCCATGTATAAATATATTCCCTGACTCCAGGAAGTTTTAGGTCTACCTCTCCCTCGTCTTACCTCAGGTTTCCATTCCAAAACACATTTTGGTAGCCGATCCTCTTCCATTTGTTGGACATGTTCGCACCATCTTAATTGTTGAGTTTCAATAAAAAATATATATATAGGCCCTATATCAAACGAATTTCAAAACAAAATAATACTAATCTTAAGGTGTGAGTTAATTCATTTTCAATATATATATATATATATATATATATATATAGTCCACCGCTGTGGTCTCGAGGTAGCGTGCTGCCTTTTCACGCAGCGGGCCCGGGTCCGATCCCCGGTCGGGGCAGTTTTTCTGGGTGATGTTTTTATCGGGGTTTTTCCTCACCTGTAAGACAAATTTCAGGAAAACTTTAAGGCCCAAACGGTCCGCCGAAATCATATGGTCATCATCATCATCACCACCACCATCATCCTTATCATTATCATCATCATCCTTCACCAGTGTGGAAAGCAACGGGAAGCTACCACACCTACAATTCCCTAGTAAAGCTGCAAGCATAGCATGAAAATGCTATGATTGCAGTGAAGGATCTGCTTTCGGGCAGAATTACTATGGATGGATGGATATATATATTGGAAATGAATTAACTGAGATATATATATATTTATACACACACACATATTGGAAATTGATTAACTGACATCTTAAGATTAGTATTATTTTGCTTTGACATTTATTTATGGATTATATTTTCTCTTTGTTTTGCCTTGATATTTCTTCTTCTTTCCGTTTCTTTTCTTGTTGTTTATATAATAATAATCATATAATTGTAAAGTAAAGTGATCCCACAACAGACCCGGAGGCCCTTGGGGTAGTAGGAGGTCAAGGCTCCCACTTTTTCTAGACAATCGGCACCTTATGTCAGCCGGGTTGTCAGCCCTGCGTGACGGCCGCCTTTACCCCCAGAAACAAGCATCTAGTACTCATTTCCGTTAGAGGCTGAGTCGACCCCAGGGCCATAGTGCCGCCAGAGGGTTTGGGTCAGTTTAAAAATCCTGACCCCAACGGGACTTGAACCCTCGACCCTCCGACTTGTAGCCCAGTGCCTTAACCACTACGCTACGGTAATATAAAATATATAATAACAGATCTGTATTGCTTCTTTTACAAACATTGAATACTGTAGATGCAAGGAAATTGGAGTATGATGAATATCTAATATATAAAAATGAATGTTTGTTTGTATGTTGGTTTGTTTGTTTGTCTGTTCGTACTTTATGCGTGGCCATACCGTTGATCCGATTGCGATGGGGCTTTTTGCAAAATGTTCAAGAGATTCCCTGGATGAACATAGGCTATCAGATAGTTGTGATACTCAACTCCTACACCCTTAAAAATCGCCATTTGTAGTGGAAAACGTGAAAAAAGTAGCTCTTTGGACGCTTAAATGGCTTACGCTGCCTAAACCATAACAAATACACAAAATTAATGTACGCACAATCGAATATCTAAAAAAGCTCTACAAAAAAGTCAGCAACTGCATATGTTTATCTTTTACGGATAACTCACAATAACCATTTTTGTCTTTCATTGATGCCAAGAAGATCGAGACAAGTACGTAGATTCCTGTGCAAGCATATAGCAGCACATGGCGGGTATTCTTTTACGGATAACTCACAATAACGAATTTTGACTTTTAGCTCATTTATGCCAAGAAGATTGAGATAAGTAGATTCTCGGGCAACACCGGGTAATCAGCACGGGGAATCTTAAAATTATTACGACATACATGTATAATTATTTTTTAACTTATTCAACTAATCATAAGAAGTACATTAATTTTCATCTTTCAGCTCATTTATGCCAAAAAGATCGGAATGAGTATATTCTCGGACAACGCCGGGTAAACAGCACGGGGTATCTAAAAATAATTACAATAGGCTATAATTTTTTCCTTCCAGTTATTTAACTAAACATAAAACACATTCATTTTAGTATTTCAGCTCATTTATGCCAAAAAGTTCGGGATAAGTAGTTTCACGGGCAACGCCGGGTAATCAGCACGGGGTATCTAAAAATATAAATACAGAATTATTTTTCCTTTCACTTATTCAACTAAACAAAAAAGCACATTTTTTTCATTTATTTAGGCGTTGCAGCGCACGCCGGGTATTGGCTAGTAGACTTCTAAATAAAGACTCCGACTCGATATCGAAGGTAGGGAATAAAAATAAAAATAAAAAATATATACACAGTTTCCAAATTGTTTTTATTGATAACACTAAATCTTGTCAATAGCTACAAAAAAAGCGGTTGACAGACAGAGGAGAAATGGTACTTAACTGTTTAGTATCGAAGGTAGGGAAAAAAGTAACTGTTTCCAATTTTTTATCGATGTCACTAAAGCCCGTCAATAGCTACTAAAAAATCGGTTGACAGAGGAGAAAAAGGTATGTACTGTTTTATTTCCATAGTAATTCTGCCCGAAGGCAGGTCCTTCACTGCAAACATAGCATTTCCATACTATGTTTGCAGCTTTACAAGGGAATTGTAGGTGTACCGCGGTGGACTAGTGGTTATGCTCCTTGCCTCTGGTCCCGAGGGTCGCGGGTTCAAACCCGGCCGGGGTCCATGGATTTTTAGGACGGAAAAATCCAAGGAGCATGTCCTTCGGGAGTGACTTTATGCCGTGGGTCCTGAGTCTGAAGATTTTCAGGCTCGTAAAAAATCCTTAAGCCTGAATGAAAAGGCCTCTAAGCAAAATTTACCGAATTTTCTCGTCCTAGTACTACCTTGGTTTCCTAGATGCCAGTATGAGGCGGAACGCTGACCACGTACCACTCAAAATGACATTTATATGAAAACAAGTATAACTAAATTAGTATGGTTCAAATTCTTCCCTGTAGGGAAATCTCTGTAAAGGGAAAACATAGGCTTACAATACAAAAAAATACTGTTTTATTTGTACTTATTTATCTCTCTCTATAATCCCCGTATACCCATAGTAGTGGCATCTGTACATATTATAACAGAGGTTTTCTAAAATGGATTATGATCGGAATTACTACTCGAGTTAAGTGGTGGCGGAATTTTCAAGAAATTTGTTAAGGCAAATTTATGAACACAATACACAATTTTTATAACCCTTACGTAAAGAGAAGGAAGATTCGCACAATAACTGAAGGTCAAACAGTTCAGTTCAGCAACATTGTGAAATTAATTTTAAATTACTCAGGGATTCCCATGTTTTTATTTTCCTCCAACTCTCAATAAATCCACCACATGAGTATGCATTTTTTTCTAATCAGAAGCACGAGGAAAAATTTCCCCATCATAATTCTCATTAAAGAAAATAGGGATAATTACCGTATGTAGTTAAGGAAAGTATTTTTGGAATTTGATATAACGTTATATAAAAGTGATCAGGCAATTATGTAACTCTGTAAGGGATTATCAACAATTCACATGTTAAAAATTGTAAGGTTCCTTGTGGTTTCATAGAATGCAATTGAAAATTTGAATCCTTCTGTTATTCGGCCTAACGACATTTCTTGTAACTTCTGACAAATAATTAAAAATATTTTTTTTTTGTATTCGGTGTGTTTTCATTCTCTCTATAATTGTTCCTATATTACTCTATTTTATCTTCTTCTTCTTCTTCTTCTTCCTTCCAAGCATTAGGCCAAGGCCTGTTACGATCCTATAGAAAATAGGACGGCCCAGTGATCTTCGTCCTCTTGGTATATAATTATAAACAGCTTTGGGGATCCGATTTGAACTCATTCTTTCAAGATGGTGTTTCCAATTTAGTTGATACTGTTTAATATATTCCAAAATTGGCGTAGTGATCCTTCCGGGAAATTCTCGTAAAAGACTTGAAAGCATAATAATTGTCCCTTCGATTGGTTGCTGGCCAAAGGAAGGCAAAACCAGTGATGGAGCTGCCATCTTACAGCCTCTGCTCAGGATTTTCTGGAGAAGAAAAGAAAATAAAGGAAAGAAGAAATGGAAGAAAGGAAAGACTCTCTAGCCCTCGGATGCCCTAATAGCGTCGGGGTCGAAAAAAAACAAGAGTTAACCAAGAGAGGTTAGATAGTAAAGTTAAAAGAGTGCAAAATACAAGTAAGTGGAAGAAATGTTTTGCTCAGCTTGGGCACCTTGTGGTCGCCATCCACATATCCCCTAGATGAGGACCCCTGAGGGTTACTCTATTTTATCCATCGGTTAAAAACAGTTATACACGCAACAAAGGAAGTAAGTAACACATTAAGATTAAATTAAAATGCTTCATACTTCACCTCATATCCAAGTTCAATTCAAAGTAGTACATAACTAGCAGAGGACGTGTTTGAGCCCGAGCTTTAATAGGGGCTAGCAAATAAGTTTGAGACTAATAATGTACTTACTTCCCGAATTGCGTATATAATTTTGTTCACTCTTATACTAATAATTATGTTTAATTTTAATATTTCGTGTGAATTTATATCTTAGTTTGAAGAGTTCAATTGTTTGATAGCAAAGGATTGTTGATAAAACAACTGCAATTGTTTATTGTTGTCTGAATTAGTGGAATTAGTGCAGATGTTTGAGAATAAAGTTCTTAGGAAAAATTTTGGACCAAAGAGAGATGAACAGACAGGTGAATGGAGAAGACTACATAACAATGAACTACATGGTCTTTATAGGAAGCCAGATATATTAAGAACAGTTAAGTCTCGTAGACTGCGATGGGCAGGACATGTTGCGCGTATAGGGAATGAAAGACGTGCATGGAAACTTCTTGTAGGAAAGCCAGAAGGAAAACGCCCAGTTGGTAGACCAAGAATGAGGTGGGAGAACAACATTAACTATGATTTGAGGGAAGTAGATTATACAGGGAATGATTGGAAAGCATTAGCTCAGGATAGGGATGTATGGAGAGCTTATGTCCGCGCGGCCATGAACCTACGGGTTCGATAGTGCCAGTGAGTAAGTAAGTAAGTATTTTAAATAACGGTTTCAGACTACATATTAATTAGATATATGAGTAATAATTGTGATGTAGAAGAAGTGGCGAATGCTGCGGTTCATTTTCTATCACCAACAAAGTCGAAACATATATATGAAAAATTATACAGAATATTTAAGGACTGGTATATAAAAGAAAAACCTCTTTACAATATTAAGTAAATTAGTTTTCTTCCTTTGGGAAGTAAGTTGAGCAATTACATGCCGTCGTCAATGGATACCAAGGCCTCTCTAGTGAATTTAACTTACTCCCTAAAA
Source organism: Diploptera punctata (assembly GCA_030220185.1). Taxonomy (NCBI): domain Eukaryota; kingdom Metazoa; phylum Arthropoda; class Insecta; order Blattodea; family Blaberidae; genus Diploptera; species Diploptera punctata. The sequence continues at coordinate 1,565,780 of JASPKZ010010696.1, forward strand.
ACAGAATGATAATTAGGCCATTATTACTATAGGAGTGAACAAAATCTAATATATAAAAATTAATGTTTGTTTGTTTCTTTGTTCGTATTTTATGCACTGCCATACCGTTCATCCGATTGTGATGGGGCTTTTTGCAAAATGTTCAGGAGATTCCCGGGATGAACAAAGGCTATAAGAGAGTTGTAATACTCAACCCCTTCGCCCCTAAAAATCACCCTTTGTAGTGAAAAATGTGAAATAGACTCCCTATTTTGACGCTTAAATGGCTTAATGGCTAAACCATAATAAATACACCAAAGTAATGCACACAGAATTGAATATCTCAAAAAAAACTCTACAAAAAATTCCGCGACAGTAACCATTTTTTGTCTTTCATTGATGCCAAGAAGGTTGGGATAAGCAGATTCCCGGGCAAGCATAACAGCGCACGGATGGTGGTTAAAACACATTAACATTTATTAAGGAGTAGCAGCGCAAGCTAGGTATTAGCTAGTACTTTATAAATTCCTTGTATCTTCATTTTCCTTTTATCCAAAAGCGTGCAACCGGGTACATCTTAAAAACCTCAATTCTGCTGCTTGCATGGTTTTTCCCTCTCTTTGGGTTCGAATCCAAAACTCACAACATTAAGACGAAAAAACACAAATCAAACACATTCATATTAAATATGGCGAATATGGTAATGATGATTACGATGTTCAGGGACCGTACAATTTATAGGGAACCATGATTTTAAATTGCATTTTTCAGATGAAGAAAAACCCCGAGAGAGAGAGAAAAAAAAAAAACATCACCTAGGAAACTTAAACCCGAACAGGGCCGGTGCGTACAAGACTACAGCGGTGGACTAACTCCATTAATTTATGTGAAATATTTATGGGATTACTTTGTTGTACTCGTCCACCGCTGTGATCTCGAGGTAGCTGCCTTGACACGCAGCAGGTCCGGGTTCGATCCACGGTGGGGATAAGTATCCTAGGTGATTTTTTTTCTTGGGGTTTTTCCTCACTTGTAAGATAGATATCAGAAAACTTTAACGTCCAAACGGTCCCCGATCATAATATGGCCATCAAAATCAGTATCACTCATATTCGCCTTAGATTGGGGATACGCCATAGCATATATGGTTAAGGCAATACACTACAAACTGGAAGGTCTAGGGTTCGACTCCCGATGGGGTCAAGATTTTAAACTGACCCAAACTTCTCGTGACACATGGCCCTGGGATCGACTCAGTCTCTAACGGAAACGAGTACTAGACGTTTGGTCTGGGGGTAAAGGCGGCCGTCACAGAGGCTGTCATCAAGTGCTGATTATCTACAAAAAGTGGGAGTCTGAATCTCCTACTGTCCCAAGGGTCTCCTATGGCCTGTAGTTGGATCACTTTACCTTTTATTCGCTTCGAGATTAAGTTTAGGATTGAGAACTCTCTTGGCGCACCACTATCATCATCATCACCCATTATATCATCGGGGCAGCCGTAAGACCGCCTTCCAGGCGCCCCGACCTCAGAAGTGGGTTACAATTATGCCAATACCAGAAGAGAACACCAGAAATGTCTAAATGACAACCTGGGGCATTGAATAAAAAAAACAACTTTGTGAAACTCATCATTTTGCCTGAAGACTAACGTAGACTCTCATAGAGTTCTACTTTACTTTTAAAGAACTTGAATAAAAAAAGATTGCACACGTCTTGCAAAAAACGTTATTCTTTCCCCTCCTACTTTCTAGATCCTTAACGCGAGTCTTTATTAAAAGCCCGACACCCGGAGGCTCAGAGAAAGAAGTGGTTCACCTTCATTACAATACTGAAGTCAAGACCAGGGACAAGGATCGTGTGCGATAGGATGAAACAAAATTCATAACTCATCAATACACGGTGCAAAGTATATCTAGACATTAATACAGGCCCTCCGGGTAATAACGAAGAAGACTTACTACACATAATTGTATTTACAACTCACTGGCACTTTCGAACCCGTAAGGTTTATAATAATAATAATAATAATAATAATAATAATAATAATAATAATAATAATAATAATAATAATAAACAACAATAACAACAATAATATTAATAATAATAATAACAATAACAACAACAATAATAATAATAATAAAAATAACAATAATAATAATAATAACAATAATAATAATAATAACAACAATAATAATATTAATAATAATAATAAAAATAACAACAATAATATTAATAATAATAATAATAATAATAATAACAATAACAACAATAATAATAATAACAACAATAATAATAATAACAACAACAACAATGTATAACTGTAGGCTTTCACGGCCGGCGTCTTGATCCCTATTAGGTTCGTCTTCCGGGCATATAGGCCGTGGTCCAGTCAGACCTACCATATATCAAGACAATAACGGAGAGGATTGGTCGAATATTAAATAAATATAACATATCTACAACCTACAAGCCAACACAAAAAATCAGCAATATACTGCGCCCAGCCAAAGATACAAGAGATCCGTTAAGTACTGCCGGTATATATCGCATCCCTTGCAGTTGTGGACAGGTTTATATCGGCACAACAAAAAGAATGGTTACCACAAGATTGCAAGAACACAAGAGGCATTGCAGACTAAAACAAAAGGAAAAATCAGCCGTAGCGGAACACTGGATGAACAACCAAGAACATATAATAAGATTCGAAGAAACACAGGTATTGTCCCAAACATCACATTATTACACCAGACTGTACAGAGAAGCCATTGAAATATATAAACACAAAAATTCCTTTAACAAAAAAGAAGAAACCATGAAGATAAACAAAATCTGGATCCCGGCACTGCACAATACGACAACGAAGCCTATGACTTCTGCTAGCGACAGCCTGGACAAAACAGCACGCAACACGGACCGCGCAGAAAACCGCCTCTCCACCAGGGGCGTGCCTATAAATAGGGAGGGAGTTTCCAACGACCAGCCAGTCTGCAGCCGACTGTTGAGGAGTTCACAGAGAGCACGCAGTATCTCCTGAAGATGTCTACCGCAGCAGTAGACGAAACGTCGAGTAGAAGAACGACTGGACCACGGCCTATATGCCCGGAAGACGAACCTAATAGGGATCAACAACAACAATAATAATAATAACAATAACAACAATAATATTAATAATAATAATAATAATAATAATAACAATAATTTTAATAATAACATAATAATAGTTTTATTTTACCTGGCAGAGTCCATAAGACCTACTTTAACATTCATCCAGGTTAAATAATTACAAAATTTAATGTTACATCTAAATTACAATAAACATAAATATTACATGGTACATCTACAATATAATTATTATTTACAATATATTTTGATTTAATATATATTTTACGAAAAAATATAAAATGTACTCGTACAAGATAGAAAAAAATGGAAAAAAAAAATATAAATGACATAGAATAAAGTTAATTCTCGAGAAAAAAAATAATTATTTAACAAGTAATTGTATAAGCGTGACTTAAAAGTCTCAATGTTAATTAAATAAAAATAAAACTTTATATGAGTTTTATATGATTTTGTTGTTGTAAGCCTTTATTTTTCCTTTACAGAGATTTAGGCGCTCTCTCCCTACAGGGGAGAATTTGAACCATACTAATTTAGTTACACTTGTTTTCGTACAGATGTCATTTTGAGTGGTCCGTGGTCAGCGTTCCGCCTCATACTGACATATAGGAAACCAAGATAGTACTAGGACGGGAAAACTCGGTAAATTTTGCTTAGAGGCCTTTTCATTCAGGCTTAAGGATTTTTTACGAGCCTGAAAATCTTCAGACTCGGGACCCACGGTTTAAAGTCCCTCCCGGAGGACTTGCTCCCTGGATTTTTCCGTCCTAAAAAATCCATCGACCCCGGCCGGGTTTGAACCCGCGACCCTCGGGACCAGAGGCAAGGAGCATAACCACTAGTCCACCTCTAGTTCATATTTATTAAAATACAAATTCCTAACAGCTGTTTCAGTACTTTTTACATTCTTCAAACGAATTTTATCATGATTACAAATGAATGTTGTTATTATATATATTATTTGTTCAGATGAATTTTATCATGATTACAAATGAATTTTGTTATTATATATTATATTATTTGTTATTATATGTATAATAAGAACATTCATTTGTAATCCTGATAAAATTCGTCTGAAGAAGGTACAAAGTACTGAAACAGCTGTTACGAATTCGTATTTTAATAAATATGTAAAATCATATGAAACTTTAAGTTTTATTTTTATTTAATTGACATAAAATGGATTTTCATTTAGTGAACGCCAAATCAATTGATTAATTAAAAGTGTTAAGTGTGCGGCAGCCCCTGATATCTTAAGGGAGGGAATTCCATGAGAAGGTACAGACTACTGGGAAAGAAGTAGAAAAGAGGATGCTCTATGGAGATGGATTGTTAGCAGACTGTTAGGCTATCTTATGAAGTTATGACCTTGTGTCAATATTGTGGTAAGAAGTTAACTTCTCATATCTGGACGCCAGAAATCTAGGACGTAAGATCTCCCATACATGACTTCCTGAGCTAATGTTCTCCAAACATTTACTGTAAAATCCACTTCTTTAAAATCATGATTAATGTTATTTTCCCACATCATTCTTGGTCTACCAACTGGACGTTTTCCCTCTGGTTTTCCTACAAGAAGTTTTCATACCCATCGCAGTCCACGAGACTTCACTGTTCTTATTATATCTGGTTTTCTAAGAAAAAGGGCATGTAGCTCATTGCTATCAAGTCTTCTCCATTTGCCTGTCTGTTCATCTCTCTTTAGTCCAACAATTTTCGTAAGAACTTTATTCTTAAATACTCCCAATCTTTTTCCTCCCTTAAAGTAAGAGTCCACGTTTCATATCCATATAATAAAACTGGGAGAATAACAGTTTTATACATTTTCAGATTAACGTTTTTTGATGGAGTTGGGATGACAATATTTAATTGTGACAGATTTACAGCATGCAAATGAACCTCAAGCCTGAAAAGTAAAGAGGTTTCTCTGCAATATTTGTCGACCTTTTCACACCTTAGCTGTTAAAAATCGCCGTTAAATAAAATAACATAACACGAGAAAGTAATTGACTGAAAGCATAAAATGTAATTTAAACAATGTTTACATAAAGGTCATTAAACTGAACGACAGCTGACGCAGGGAAAGTATTGAAATAATGTTTTATGAGCACATAAAAAGAACTTGAAAGTAAGAAAAAACAACAGCTGTCGATACGAAATGCTCTCAATGGAGGCCATTGGTTTCCATTTACAAGGACACAGAGTCGAAACCTACATACTACGTGAAGGTGAAAGGGTACGAATTAAGAAAAAAAAAACAAGTGGTAAGAAAGTTAATTTCCTTTCATGTCAATTACATGAACATATTTCCTATGCACATAGACCTACAGGCTGTTGTCAATAATGAGATATTTATTTTGCCCTGTTTATTGCAAGCAGCGATTTGGTTGATGCATAACATCTTCCATATGAAAGATATTTGGTCGAGAACTGTAATTGCATCCTGATTCTAGAAAAATTAACGCATAAATGCAAAATAAGATAACCTGAAGCCAGGTAATTATAATGTTTGTTTTATAGGTCTGTAAGCACTTATAGAGATGCCAGATATCTGAAAGCATGAAAACCGTTCCGCCAACATGTCGAATGCTTCATTCGCTTGCGCGGGCCGCCTGCGATGCTCCTTGTAGTATAACTAGCTCACTGGCATTATCGAACCCGTAGGTTCATGGCCGCGCGGACAAACTCTCCATACATCCCTATCCTGAGATATTTTTTTCCAATCATTCCCTGTGTAATCTACTTCAAATCATAGTTAATGTTATTCTCTCACCTCATTCTTGGGTTACCAACTGGGCGTTTTACCTCTGGTTTTCCTACAAGAAGCTTCCACGCACATCTTTCATTCCCCATTCGTGCCACATGTCCTGCCCATCGCAGTCTACGAGACTTAAATGTTCTTATTATATCTGGCTTCCTATAAAGACCATGTAGCTCACTGTTATGTAGTCTTCTCCATTTATCTGTCTGTTCTTCTTTCTTTGGTCCAACATTTTTCCTAAGAACTTTATTCTCAAATATTCGTAATCTCCTTTCCTCCCTTAAAGTAAGGGTACATGTTTCGCATCCATATAATATAACTGGTAGAATAATAGTTTTATATATTTTCAGTTTAACGTTTATTCAAAGGAGTTGGGACGTCAAGAGTCTCTGTAATGCATAATAGCATGCATTTTCAGAATTGAGCTTATGTTTAATTTCTTTGTACATCTCATTCCTATTTGTGATTATTGTTCCTAGGTATTTGAATTCAGCCACTTCCTCAAAATTTCCCTCATTTGTCATTAGCTCTCCATTTCCATTATAAAATGTATTTCTATGTGTGAGCTCCTCAAAAAACATTGTATTTTGTGACAACCCCCCCCCCCGTCCGAAGCAACGACGTTACCACCAGACTACAGCGGTGGACATTAAATGAAGCTAAATGTATGATAGTTAAACTGAATATATAGTCACACGTAGAAATGGATTATATAATGGAAATGGACAGTAAATTAAAAATGAGGGAAATTTGAAGAAGCAGCTAAATTTAAATGCCTAGTAACAATAAAATTATACACAGGAATGAGGCGCAGAAATAAATTTAACATGGGTTTAATTCTGGAAATCATTGCAGGGATTCTTATATTCCAACTTCTCTCAAAAAAGTTAAATCAAAAATATGTAAGATATTTATTATTCCTGTTGTATGGATGTGAAACATTGCCTCTTAATTTAAACTTTAAGGGAATAGAACAAAATTGCGAGTTTTTTTTTTAGAGAGAGTAAGAACAGACAAGTGAATGGAGAAGATTATTTAACACTGAGCTACATGGTCTTTATGGAAAACCAGATATAATAAGAAGAGTTATGTCTTGTATATGTGATGGCCAGGTCTTATGTGACGAATGGGGAATAAAAGATGGGCATGAAATTTCCTCTTAGGAAAACTAGAAGGAAAGCCTCTTGTGGGTCGGTCAAGAATGAGGTGGCAGAATAACATTAAACACGATTTGAGGGAGATTAATTATACAGGGGATCATTGGAGAACAGTAGCTGAGGATAGGGATGTATGGAAAGCTCGTGTCAGCGCAGCTATGAACCAACGGTTTCGATAGTGCTAGTGAATTAGTTAGTCGGGTATTGAACCTGGAGTCGCTAGTCAGAAGCGACAATGCTAACATATGAGATATCGCGACGGAACGTGGGAACTGAACTTCATAACTAGAATTTCTTTTAAAATTAGGAATAAATGTGTCGCATTGTCTCCTGCTGCGAGTTTCAACCTTGGAAAATACACTTGAGTGAATTTGACACGCAATTACATTGCCTTCTTGCATCTTTGTATGTAATTCGCCTCTTTGACTGCTGGTTCTTTCCTTCACCTTGGCCTTACACAACAGGCTTTGTGTTCTTAGTTTACCAAGATAATTATGGGAATTTCGTGTTCCAGTGTTGCATAACAAATTAATATACATTGGCATGCAATAAGATTATATTCGTCATAAATGTGACATTCAAGACGTCCAAAAATAAAATCTTCAACAATTTACAATGTGATTATCTCGCAAATAACATTAATATCCACATACATTTATTTTCTAGTATATTTAGGGTAACACAAGCAATTATGAGACCCTTCATTATGTGAGACCCTAGTCTAACTCATCAAGTAAGTATTGCCAACTGCAAAGAAATGCTACGAACGATCTCTATCAATGTATTTAACATAATTATGAAAACATCCACACACAGAATAGAGACTTAATAATAATAGGCCCATTGGTTATTTATTTTTTAGACACTAGTAGGCCTATTACTAAAGATACTATTTTGCGCGATTGTGCGTTTTGTCGTACTTACAGCAATGGCGACCATGATTGAAAGTTCAACTTCCTACATTTCGGGATTGCCAACCTAAGTAACTATACTGTAATATTACATTTAGACCCACGAGCGGGAAGTAAAACCACTGCCCTCAATATATACTACGTACAATGTATATACAAAAAATATCCAAAATGTAGTGTTATTATACATTATACGAAACAAATCACTGCATTTTAAATGAACTAAACTTTATTTGAAACAATACAGAACAGTAAATACGTACTTGCGGTCATTTATCATAAGTAATGCCACGAGTGATTTCCAAATTATCGATAAATTCACGACTCACGAAGTGAGAAGTGAATTTATCTAGAGAATTTGGAAATCAAGAGTGGCATTTATTAGGACTATTTAACGAATAAAATTAAGCTGTTTACTCACAAATCATTGTTTAACTATACTTATTTTAAAATATTTATATATTTTATGTAAAGGCGATGTTTGAAAACAAATCAGAAATGTGAGGTTATGGTCATTCACTGCTGCTTGATCATATTATTTATTGCCAAATAAGATCGCAATATTGTAAGAGTGCATCCAAGTGGAAAAATAATGAAACACATCATACTATATATCATAATCAACATTACGGGTTATTCATTTATTTTTTTAGTAAACAACTCAGTAAAATCAAGGAATATTTTCATTATTTGCTATATTCAATGTATTTGTTGGAGAAAAATAATGCTTTGACCTATTCAGAACATTAAAAAGGAGGAGCTTTCTTTATCACAAAAGCAGGAGCTGATAAAGATAAATCGATAAAGAGCGAGGTGAAACACGACTGTCATTGATTGTAAAACAAAATTCATTGAAACGTGATTGGTCATTGACTACCATTTGTGGCATGAGTTAAATAGTCAATAATAATGGTCTCACGGCCTCCTGTATTTTCAACTAATAAAATTGCCCACACTATTAACGTTACTCAATTGTTTATAATGAACGCACATATTTCCAACAAAGATGTTATTATTTTACTACTATTTATTATTTTGAAAACACCATCGCGCAAAAAAATTATGTACAACGCACGTTTGTGAAGTGTTTTACAGAATCTCGGAAATTAAAAACCTCGCTATCGCTCGGTTTTTAAACATTTTCCTCGATTCTGTAAATACCACTTCCCAACCTTGCATCGTAATATACACGTTTTATTGCCTCGTGTTTATAAAAGAAATAAATGAAAAACAAGTTACCAAAATATCGTAAAGAGCCTAGCGTGACGTTACGAAACTAGCCTCACACAATTGTTCCTTACTGCCTTAAATTCCACCTCACTATAAAAATTATATAGCCCTATTTTAAATTCTGATGGTAACGAATTAAAAAAATTGTTATTCTGGAGATATATATATATATATTATACATAATTTTATGATACTTTTCATGCAGTTCCGTGGTGCAAGTGTTTATACATTTCCCCTCCATCTCTGGGTCCTGAGTTCGCAAATCGGTCACTGCGTGCACGGATTCATGTTTCGCATCGATATAATATAACTGGGAGAAATAACATTTTTGTATATTTTCAGTTTAACGTTTTTGTAGTGAAGTTGGGACAAGAGTCCCTGTAATGCATAATAGCATGCATTACCATAATTGAGCCTATGTTTAATTTCTTTCTGCATCTCATTTCTGTTAGTAAATTGTTGTTCCTAGATATCTGAATATCAGCCACTTGATCCAAGTTTCCCTCTTTTGTCATTAACTGTCCATATCATATCTAACGTATTTCGTGTTATCATACTAGGCCTATATTTAGCTTTATTGATATTTAGTTCCAGTCATAGTTTCTTAAGTGTTATATAATATTATAATCTCATACTGCATTAATCACTCTTATCACATTTATTAACTATTTTAACATCCTTATACTTTAGGGGATCCAGAACAATCAGTGTTATTTTTATATTTTTCCGTTTCCTTCACTGTCACAAGTACAGAATGGCCCATAAAAAAGTAACAGAAATTATATGTCGTTTGTAATATACCTTTTTATTTCCTCTATAGATTATTTCAAACAATAGAATGAATAGAAGCAACAGAGGCAACAATATATAAAGCAAAAATAAACACAAATTAGCATACATAACTTCTAACGTAAGAAAATATTCTGTATACAAACACTTATATTCTTATGATCACCCTGTAGAACTCAAACAAAGGTTCTCCAGTGAAAATAAATGAAACTGTAGAGAATGTCAAAGATTTCATATATGAAGTTTAGTTGTGAAAAGAAAAATTGTAAGAAGAAGAACAACAACAAGGACAACAGATATTATTTATTTATTGGGTTCAACATCTCCTATTTCTCCCACTTCTATTTTGCGTGCTAGGAGTTTAGATTCCATACTCAACCTGTAACGGAAATTAATATCAGACGTTTGTTCCAAGGCGGCTGTCATACTGACAACCCGGCTGACATTTCGTGTCTATGCTCTAAAAAGTTGGGAGTCTGAACCTCTTACTACTCCAAATGTTTCCTAAGCTGATATTATTCACACTGATATTAACCTGCCCTTCGCAATAAACGGCGTTACTTTGGATGGAACGTGCAACTTTACCTATGTATTAAGGCAGAAATGCATCCTCAAGGCAAATAAACCTTATACTGGCAAAGCAAGTGTTTGAGATGAGATGGAGGGCATGCCCTGATCTCCCTGTTCTAGGGTGTTACATTTGCTCTCTTCGAGTTGTTTGCTAATTAGTTTGTAATTTTTATAATTAGATTCGTTGTGATCAAATTGTGTATATGTCCGGACATTGAAAAGAGAAGTTATATGGACTATTTAACTCATGCCCCAAATGGGAGTCAATCACAGTCGTTTTTCACCTGGATTTTATCAGTTTAATTTGATCACTGTAAAATCAAGCTCCTCCTTTTTAACATTCTGAATATGTCATAGTACCATCAAACAGTCTTGTCTTGTCCGGTGTGCTGCATACTGTTGCCCAAGGGGTTTAACTTGGCAGCAAATTCCTTTGTGACTATCAAGTAGTGGTTGTTGATTATATAACCTCAGCCTCAAATATAAAAGAGAATTAAGTCACATGTGGCTACCAGATTGTATATATAGTGCACGAACAAGGTGCTTGTGGGAGATAATATAAAAACATTTGTAGCAATTGATTATACCAAAAAAACTGTTTGCACTTTCTTAAACGTATTTTTTTCCAGGTAATAACGTTCCAGAAAAATATAATTGTCATATTTACATCATAGCACATCAGAAAATAATTAATATCCAGTTTGATGTGTTTCATTTTTTTCTCCACTAGGGTGCATTCTTACAATATTGCGATCCTTTGGTAATAAATAATATGATCTGGTTGCAGTGATAAATAAGTGAAACAAAGTTTCTCATTTGTTTTCAAACATAGCCGTTTACATTAAATACATACATATTTTAAAGTAACTATATTAAATAATGATTTGTGAGTAAATAGCTTAATTTTATTCGTTAAATAGTCCTAACAAATGCCATTCTTGATTTCCAAATTCTCTAGATAAATTCACTCCTAACTTCGTGAGTAGTGAATTTATCGATAATTTGGAAATCACTCGTGGCATTACTTATGATAATTTTCATGGTTGAGAAGGTGAAACGATTTTTTAAAAGTTGTTAGATTTTTAAGAAAACGTATGCTCAGGGAGGGATAATATATATAGTATCCCTCTCTGAACATATATATATATATATATTTTTTTTGTAGTGTCGCTTATATTTGTTTATTAATTGTTCTGAGTTTAATAATAATTCTGTGTATTGTAATGTATTGCTTTTGGTCTTAAATGTACTGTTATTTTATGTGGTTTTACCGCGGGTGTGTGACGGGCTTCAGTTGGGACCGGTACGTCCTCTGTATCCAACGGACACAACGGTCCCAACTACTAATTTCTCGTGTCAGTCTCGTTATTGAGAGAATATCAACAAATACATTTATCACTTGAATTTCTAAATCAAGAGAGTTGTCAGTTATTTGAATGATGCGGATCGCACTGAAAAAGATATACATAGGCTAACTATTTTTTTTGTCTAATGCCACCAGGTTGTATTTTATGACATTTCTGGTTTTCTCTCTAGGAATTGGCGTCTAGAAGGCGGAGTTACGTTACCCTGATGATATTATGGATGATAAATGATAATGAAGCGCCAGGAGCGTTCCTAACCTAAATTCCAGACCATGGGCAACCACAGGAATAATTCCCTTTAAGGAAAATTTCCCTTGATTTACCGGGAACATGACTATTATTATGGGTACATTGAGTAATTCTACACAAATTAAAGTAATGTATATTCTCTCGTTTTCTTATGATGTATTAAAAATATTAAATATAATAAACCAATTAACGTATCGTAAAGACATATTGCCAATTAAAGGGTTAAGTCGGCATTAGAGGAGGAGGAAGAATAAAAACAAGTGAGCTGGCAACGACGTTTTTTTCTTGAAAATCAATTTGAACTTGGACTTCAATTTAGCGAATGCAAATGTCCTGACCTTGACTCCTGTGTGATAATTCCTACTGGCCTGTATTGATTAGCTTATAATTGTAATACACGATTTACAAAAATACATGTGTATTACCAGAAACAAGATAAATTATCTCTAATTAGTACGCTATAATTTATATACAGAGTGAATCCGAATTCTACCTTCATACTTTCACAAGTTATTCGGGACGTTTTCTAGAGTGTTTTGATATAAGGAACCCAAGGCTTCAGGTGGCTCATTACCGTTAATTATGATGGTTAAACTCAAAATACTTGCCCATCGCATGGGGAATGTACATATCCCGAGGAATATTTTATATACAACCTTAGAAGGCAAAATAAGAGTGGGAAGACCGAAAAACAGATGGATTGATGCAGTAGACGAGGATGCAAAGGTGATTCTAGGAGTGAGGAACTGGAAAAAGGAAGATTTGGAGGAGTTTAATACAGGAGGCCAGTTCCGACATCGGGCTGTAGCGCCATAGAAGAAGAAAAAAATTGCCGATATAATTGTATGAAGTTTTATAAAACATTGGCAGTTCCCGCATTACTTTATGGGAGTGAAACTTGAGTAATGACCAAACAATTGAGTTGCTCAGTGGAAAAGAGGCACATGCCACAAATCTGCCGATTGTGAGTTTTTGTTATGGTTAAGTAGATCCTGCTATCTTGCATATATTTCCAATAACTATTTGCATGGTGGTATGTGTCTATTCTTTAACAAGGAGCATAATAAAACTTGAAGATTCTGAATTATAGAAATAGCTAATGGAAAAAAGGCACATGCCACATTCTTTCTCTTTTATCTCAAGTGGTTACAGTCAATGTTCCTGATAGGTTGGCAGAAATGAAACTAACCAATCAGAATATAGTTCCACTGCCCTCTGATCTATAATATTATAGATCCAGAGGGCAGTGGCAGTTCTCAAATTACCTACAACATTTCCAATACGTCTTACATAGATGTTGAGGTTTAATGCGTTTTCTGAAGAAAAAAGGCAAATTAATAGTAAAAGAAGGACTCATCATGAAAATAAGTGGGAGGATAATGAAAGAAAACGTCTGAGAAATAGTGTATAACAATAAGAAGATTGTGACAGGAAAGGAGTTTGTAAATAGTGGAACACGTGTTGCAAACTAATATCATGTGATTTCACTCCACTAATGATTAATGAAGGTAAGAGAGGTTATACAAAGAAGAGAAAAGATGAAACATAAGTCAAAGGAAGGTTTCATTCAGGTACTATGTTCGTGTAACTAATACTAGGGAACTTGAAGTCTGTAGAAGTGCATTTCTAGCAGTCCACGGAATATCAATAAAATGTTTAAGAACTGTTCGGAAAAGTGAAGAATGTGTTAGGGAAGTTTCTGATGATGAAGAGAGTCAATCAATATCAGAAATTTGTGTCCATACACCCACTGAAGATAGAAGAGGCATTATGTGGGGCATATGCCACTACTTAATTTGCACAAATTACTTGTCCTATTACTTAAAAACACTTAATACTAGGAATATTTCAACTAATATTTAATACGATATTCAATACATCATCTAATTCAAGATCCTGGTTAAAAAATTAAAACATAGTGTCCATATTCCGCAGATAAACAACTTTCAGAAATTCCTTGTTTCTGTAAAATAATTTTTTTGTGGCATGTGCCTCTATTCCACTGGGCAACTCAATTACAAAGCAGAATACAAAGCGTAGAAATTAACTTCCTCAGAAGAACAAAAGATTGTACAATATTGGATCGGATAAAGAATTAAGATATAAGAACAGAGTTAAATATATATCCATTGAATGATAGAATCAAAGAATATAGAGATAAATGTTTTAGACTTGTAGAAAGAATGAATATAGGAATGTCAGTGAAAAGATGGACAGAACAACTGTGAGGCGAAACAGACAATTTGTCTAGCCCCTAAAGTGAAGAAGAAGAAGAAGATAACTGTGTGCAAAAGTCCCTCAATATGTAGGAAAAGAATCTTAATTCCGTGATACTTTTTTTTTACTTTTTTATGCAAATGTAACAATTTATAAAATTGTGACAAAATATGAATGCAGGAATCTTTCCAAAATATTATTTATCGAGAAGAATGAAGAAACATGCTCATATTTACAAATATTGAATAAGTTTAATGAAGACAGAAAACATATTTTAAAATTTTACAAATTTTTTACAATAGGTATTTTCTACATTTTTAAATATTCTAACATTTCGTGTTTGCTTCCTTACACGTTAATATAATTTTTGTACGATTATTTTATAGATTCATTTAAGTCACTCTGTATCAGTTGAGTTGCGAAAGCTTTGTAAATTATTTTCATAGTACACGCGAAGCAATAAAGTCAAGTGCGGTGTGTCTCATTGTCTTCTCGCCTTGACCTTATGTATAAACGGTGGCACAGGTCTCTCACTTATGCAACGTTTGTTCTTCAGGTTAAGAATCTCGTTGGTATTTATCTCCGATTCTTTATTTAGATGTGACGTAAATATATGGGAATCTAACTAATTAGTATAAATGAGCACTGTCCTCTTTTTCTCTTTCTCTGAATTTAACCTCTCCCTTTATAGATACTCTCACTAATCAAACAGAAGCAACTCCTAACGGTAATTATCCTGGCTGTAGAAACATGTCTGGTCTGGAAATTGTAAAATTTAAAGAAACTTACATCATCATCCAGTCATAATAATTAGAGACCGATTTATAATATGTTATATAATTTCTAAAATATGTATATACAAAAGATAATTCCAAATATATGCAAATAAAATATGCGGACAGTACTGACATATTTAATAATAATAATAATAATAAATAATAATAATAATAATAATAATAATAATAATGACGGCTCCGTGGCGCAAGCCGTTTTAGACGCTCGCCTCTCACCGATGAGTTCCCGAGATCGAGTCTAGGTCACTTCATGTGGGTTTCGTGATGGACGAAACGGAGCTCGGCCAGGTTTTTCTGGGGTTTCTCCTGTTTTCCTCTGCCACAAATTTTATTCCTCCATTTCTCCGCACTCATCTCATACATTTAGTTTCATTTCGTTCATGCGCCCCTGTAACGGTATGTCAGGATTGGTCGGCCGGCACCCTTGTCTTTCACAGACCCTATGCATATAGGGGCTTCATCTCATTCCTCAACTCGACCCTAGAAGGATATATGAACCTATTAAGGAAAATACACAATGGCGGATGATATATAAGGGAATTATATGAGTTGTATAAATTATAAAATACCATTACATATATTAATACACTCTATAATGAAATTATACAAGACAATGGCAGTGCCTATTATTACTTATGGATCCGAAACATGGGCAGTGACAACACAACAATCTGCCAGGATACAAGCTGCTGAAATTAGATTCCTCAGACCAATAGCAGGATATTAAAGAACAGACAAAAAACATAACACAGAAATAAGACAACTAAAAATAGAAGAACTAAACTCAACAATAGAAAAATACAGAACAAACTGGAAAGAACACTTGGCAAGGATGACTGAGAATAGAATACCAAAAGCAGCATACAACTATTCACCAAAAGGAATAAGAAGCTTGGGAAGATCAAGGAAAAGATGGAAAGAGCAGCAATTTGGAGCCGGAACAGGCTAGTAAATAAGCCTAAACCGTGAAGAAGAAGAAGACAGATATTAAAATAAACGGACTAAGATGGGCAGGAAAAATGCAGTGGATGACTAAAAATGTAGTTAGAATAATTATAGATAGTAAGCCAGGAGGAAGCCGGAGAACTGAAAGACCAAATTTGTGATGAATGGATGGAGTACTATAGGATGTCAAACAGTAGAACTCAAGAATTGGTGAACGGTTGCAGGGATAGAGAAGCCTGGAGAAAAAATCTGAAGGAAGCCTTGACCCACACAGTTGTGCTACTCATGATGATGATGATATATATATTTCTAACTGTGAAGTAAGTAAATATGTTCACATTATCCACTAATACTTTCGAATTGAAATGAAATTAATTTACAAACATTAAACCGATAAGCAAATTCAGATTCGTGATATAGCGTGCAGAGATATGTGTGATTATGAGCTCATTTTGGGCAGGCGATGTATAGGAACGTGAATAATGTTTGCATTATTAAACTCCGTTATTTTGTTTCAACGCCACATTGTGATTACAATCCAATTTGTGTTGATAAATATTAATGAATATGCAATATTCAAATCATAGGCTACCGCATATTTTTAATCAATATGCAAGCATTCAAACGAAATACATATATGTATCAATACTTCTTCGTAATTTTCTTATTTATATAGGCCCTATAAAAATTCAGCCTGCGTATGTTTGTGACTTCTAAATCCCTCAACAGATCTTCATAAAAATTTGTACATACATTTTTTTCAAGGTCCACCGCTGTGGTCTCAGCAGGACCGGGTTCGATTCCCGGTCAGGACAGATTCCTGGTTGAGGTTTTTTTTCGAGGTTTTTTCCTCACCTATAAGACAAATGCCAGGAAGCTTATGGCCCAAAGGTCCCCGAAAATCATCCGGCCACCATCATCCTTACCATTATCATCATCATCCTTCACCGGCGTGGAAAGCAACGGGAAGCTACCACACCTATAATTCCCTAGTAAAGCTGCTCGGGCAGAATTACTATGGATGGATGAATGTTTTCAAGTACGCTGAGTGTTTATGTTCTAAAACCATTAGGTGAAGGAGTTCACCTGAAACGAAATTAAAAAGTCGCTCCAGCAGTCACAATTTTCGATGTTTCACAACGAAACTCAGTAGGCCTATATGCTATTAAAATAAATCGAAGTAGGTATTATCCAAAACTCAACGAATCAAACCGTTAGAAACTGGGGTTTACCTGAAATACGAAAATAAGAATTTACTGTAGCAAACCGCCGTTTGAACTGTCGCTATGTATAACTTCGTGCATGCACATTTTCAGGTACGGCGAGTGTATAGCAGCTATTATGCTCAAAAAACATTAGGTATAGGAGTTTTACCTTAAACTAAAATTTAATTAAAAATTATATGTCATGTATTTAGGCGTAGCAGCGCACGCCGGGCAGTATCAAATAAATTGTTAGGCATATTGGTGAATTCTTTCTGGAAATACGTACTATTACGCATTACAGGGACTCTTGACGTCCCAGCTCCTTTCAAAAAACATAAAACTATTGTTCTACCAGTTATAATATATGGATGCGAAACATGGACTCTTACTTTAAGGGAGGAAAGGAGATTAAGTATTTGAGAATAAAGTTCATAGGATTTTTTTGACAAAAGAGAGATGAACAGACAGGTGAATGGTAAGACTACATAACAATGAACTACATGGCCTTTATATGAAGCCAGATATAATAATAACAGTTAAGTCTCTTAGACTGCGATGGGCAGGACATGTGGCACGAATGGGGAATGAAAGACGTGCATGGAAGTTTCTTGTAAGAAGACTAGAGGGAAAACGCCCTGTTGGTAGACCAAGAATGAGGTGGTAGAAAAGCATTAACTAAGATTTGAGGGAAATAGAATATACAGGGAATGATTGGAAAACATTAGCTCAGGATAGGGATGTATAGAGAGCTTATGTCCGCGCGGCCATGGATTCGATAGTGCTAGTGAGTTTGTTATTGGTGAATTCTTTAAACTTCATAGATATTGACGATTTTATTATTAATTTAACGCTTCTCATTGAAGGATAAATTATATTTGAAGAGAAAAATTTTCGCCTAGACCGGGACTCGAACCCGGGACCCTTGGCTTTCCGGGCCAAGTGCTCTACCAACTGAGCTAGCGAGGCGAGTTACGATCTAGACGCAAATTTTTCTCTTATGTACGTTGTAATTCCCAAATGCACCAAATGCTTGAAACCATAGCTTCTATCTTGGCAAATGGCGGCTTCTTAGTTAAGAAGACATTTATTGGGAATTTAACACTACTTTATAGGCAGTAGGGCTTCTATTGACGATTTTATTATTAATTTAACGCTTCTCATTGAAGGATAAATTATATTTGAAGAGAAAAATTTTCGCCTAGACCGGGACTCGAACCCGGGACCCTTGGCTTTCCGGGCCAAGTGCTCTACCAACTGAGCTAGCGAGGCGAGTTACGATCTAGACGCAAATTTTTCTCTTATGTACGTTGTAATTCCCAAATGCACCAAATGCTTGAAACCATAGCTTCTATCTTTGCAAATGGCGGCTTCTTAGTTAAGAAGACATTTATTGGGAATTTAACACTACTTTATAGGCAGTAGGGCTTCTATTGACGATTTTATTATTAATTTAACGCTTCTCATTGAAGGATAAATTATATTTGAAGAGAAAAATTTTCGCCTAGACCGGGACTCGAACCCGGGACCCTTGGCTTTCCGGGCCAAGTGCTCTACCAACTGAGCTAGCGAGGCGAGTTACGATCTAGACGCAAATTTTTCTCTTATGTACGTTGTAATTCCCAAATGCACCAAATGCTTGAAACCATAGCTTCTATCTTTGCAAATGGCGGCTTCTTAGTTAAGAAGACATTTATTGGGAATTTAACACTACTTTATAGGCAGTAGGGCTTCTATTGACGATTTTATTATTAATTTAACGCTTCTCATTGAAGGATAAATTATATTTGAAGAGAAAAATTTTCGCCTAGACCGGGACTCGAACCCGGGACCCTTGGCTTTCCGGGCCAAGTGCTCTACCAACTGAGCTAGCGAGGCGAGTTACGATCTAGACGCAAATTTTTCTCTTATGTACGTTGTAATTCCCAAATGCACCAAATGCTTGAAACCATAGCTTCTATCTTTGCAAATGGCGGCTTCTTAGTTAAGAAGACATTTATTGAGAATTTAACACTACTTTATAGGCAGTAGGGCTTCTATTGACGATTTTATTATTAATTTAACGCTTCTCATTGAAGGATAAATTATATTTGAAGAGAAAAATTTTCGCCTAGACCGGGACTCGAACCCGGGACCCTTGGCTTTCCGGGCCAAGTGCTCTACCAACTGAGCTAGCGAGGCGAGTTACGATCTAGACGCAAATTTTTCTCTTATGTACGTTGTAATTCCCAAATGCACCAAATGCTTGAAACCATAGCTTCTATCTTTGCAAATGGCGGCTTCTTAGTTAAGAAGACATTTATTGGGAATTTAACACTACTTTATAGGCAAATATAATTTATCCTTCAATGAGAAGCGTTAAATTAATAATAAAATCGTCAATAGAAGCCCTACTGCCTATAAAGTAGTGTTAAATTCCCAATAAATGTCTTCTTAACTAAGAAGCCGCCATTTGCAAAGATAGAAGCTATGGTTTCAAGCATTTGGTGCATTTGGGAATTACAACGTACATAAGAGAAAAATTTGCGTCTAGATCGTAACTCGCCTCGCTAGCTCAGTTGGTAGAGCACTTGGCCCGGAAAGCCAAGGGTCCCGGGTTCGAGTCCCGGTCTAGGCGAAAATTTTTCTCTTCAAATATAATTCATAGATATTATTTTACCATACTCTCACTCTTGTTTTTCAATTATTTATATATTATATAATATCAATGTCATTAACTAAATATAGGCTATGGATTTTCAATCTTTAATAATAATTGTAATTAATATGTACGCTTTATATCGGCAACTGACGTAACTGTAAAATGGGTAGTTGCTGTGAGGTTTCATTAATTTGTAGTTTAGATGTTAAATTGTCATCACAGTTAATATTTATTCTTCTTCTTCTTCACTTCATGAACTAGGCAAACTGCCTGTTCCGCCTCACAGTTGTTCTGTCCATCTTTTCACTGGCCTTCCTACATTCCTCGATCCTCTTGGCATGTAGTTAAATGCTGCTTTTGGTAATCTTGTTACATTAATTCTTTTTACATGTCTAAACTATTTATCTCTACATTCTTTGATTTTTTCATTCAATTAATATATATATATATATATATATATATTGTAATTTTTGGGTCATTACTCAAGATTCGTTCCCATAAAGTAAAGCAGAACTGCCAATGTTTTATAAAACTTCAATCTAGTACATATGTTCTTGTTTTCAATTAATTATTTATATGAATATTGTATTTTGAAAAATAAAATTCAACTGGAATTTGTAGAAGGGACAAAATAAGAAACAGTGTAATTAATAAAAGAAAGATGAATGTTCATATTTAAATTGTATTTCATAAAAACCATCATCATCATCAGCAGCATCAAGGATTAGACCAGCTGGTGTGTTCCGATCTCATGTTAGAATTGGTC
Organism: Diploptera punctata; assembly: GCA_030220185.1. NCBI lineage: Eukaryota > Metazoa > Arthropoda > Insecta > Blattodea > Blaberidae > Diploptera > Diploptera punctata. The sequence goes on from JASPKZ010010696.1 coordinate 1,586,478, forward strand.
TATCCATATTTTACTGGGTCTTCCAACATTCCTTCGTCCTAGTGGTTTGTAATGAATCTGTTTCGGAATTTTATTGTTATCCATTCTACTGATGTTGTCCATCCATTCATCTCTGTATTGTGTAATTCTATATAATAGTTTGAATATATTCAGTTTTCTTTGTATATCCTCACTTCGTTTTTTTTTCATAAAAAACAAACAATTATTGTTGAATGGTCATATAAAAAGAATGACAGAAGATACATTCCCAAGAAGAATACTAGAATGGCTGTCACTTGGTAGAAAAAAATAGGACTGCCAAAAACAATGTGGACTGATGATGTTTTGAGCAGCATGATAAAAAAAAAAAAGGATTGGACCATGAAGATGGAAAGACAGGGAGATGTGGAGGAGAATAACAGTAGATTAATTGGACACAGGAAGATATGAAATAATGTGAAACCTGCTAAACAAATTAATAAATATTAAGTTATTCAGTAAATAAATCTAGTCATCATATCGGGTCCTCCGTCCGTTATACCTGGTTTTCTCAACCTGGCGATTAAGTGATTAATGTCGTAGCCCATTGTTGAGCCGTAGCCTCTCCTTTCTCAAGAGTTAATAGACAAAGTTAATTTTAGTTACCTTAATTGCCCAAAGATGTCATGAGTGGCATGCGATCAACACACCGACTCAATGAGAATCTAGCAGGCGACTAGGATGTTTGAGATCGGCAAATTTTGCTTAGAGGCCTCTTTGTTCAAGCTTAAATGCCTTTTATGAGCCTGAAAATCTTCAGAATCGGGACCCACGGCTTAAAGTCCCTCCCAAAGGACTTGCTTCTTGGATTTTTCCATAAAAAAATTAATCGACTGCGGCCGGATTTGAACTCGCGACTCTCGGGACCAGAGGCAAGGAGCATAACTACTAGTCCACCGCGGCCGATTTTTCTCTACCTGAAGTCGCTAATTATTGTAGCAACCCAAATGCCTCGTGATGCTGGATGGGCACCGATCCCATAATGGCCGAAATTCTATGTGAAAATTTCTTCCCCCATGGAGACTTGAATCAGCTCAATTTCCATAGGCGCCAGGAATCCTAACTTAACCACTTGGCTACGGCCCGGGACGAACCACAAGGAAATCATGCTTCAAATCTGAGCACTTTCATTACGTCCATTCTACATACATAATACCAAAATTGGTCAAAGCATACTTTTAAATATTTAAAAATAACTCGATGACAAACAATCTTATGCAACAATATACTGTTTAAAATTTTACTGCTAGACGTGCTTGCAATTAATAATTAATTAATTGCTCATTAAGATCCCCGTCCTTCATTCCTCTAACTAACTTCGTTAACGATCTTAATCACTTTAATGACAAGTTCATAAACATCACGCGTGCTGAGAACACGTGACTACGTAAACACCTGTTTCAGGTGGAAGGTATTTTTGTGCATCAGTCAATTTGTTACATAAGCTTTTTGAATAACATTAACTACCAAAAAATAAGAATGGTATTCTTTCATATATAATTAGAATAAACTCGGATAAAATTATTCGAATAAAAAACAGGAAAATCCCTTCATTCATCTGTCTAAGCTTCACAAATGAAGGTCAAAACAACGTATCAATTCACTATTTTCAAGGTCTAAAAAGAACAAAAGATATTCCCTAAGCAGTTACTTTAAAAAAATAATAGTTTATTTTAAGAATAATACTTTTTCAACTCATATATTAACATTGTATTTTGATTTCATTTAATGCTAATTAAGGATAGAAAAATTAAATGGTAAAAATGGATTTAAATCCAAACAAAATTAAAACAATGTACACTAATAGCGGTATGTCTTATGGAATTACACATACTGTATCATAAGTAATGCCACTTTTTAAACAAAAATTTATGTTGAACTTTTTTCTGGCAAGAAATTAAACTACTCCTTAAAGTAGATACCATCAAATTATACGGTATTGAGTAATTTTTCAGCGAGGTAAATTGTCCCGTCACTGTACCGGTCTCAGGTTTTTGATGCGAAGAATTCGTTGAGACCTAATTACACAGATTCAATATTCTCAGTGTTATCGAAATTTCACCTAAGAATTGGGCCATGGATCGAAACAGATGGTAATCTGAAGACGTAAGTTCAGGGCTATGTGCTGGGTGTGGTAGCAGTCCGATTCATCCCAATTCCTTTTTTTTTTTTTTTTATGGTTCGCGCAGCATGGGGTATGGTCAGGTATGAACCTACAACCCGCAAAATTTCAAGAATTCGATCCAGTCGTTGAGAATAAAGATCCGCATCGACTGCACGCCCGTTTGTAACGATCTCCCAATGAATCACACCTTCAAAATCCCACCAAACATACAACATTACATTAAAAACTGACGTTACTTTCAAGTCAAGCTAATACTCGTTTGTATTGTAGCCAATACATTTATTTTATGTTCATCCTTCATAACGAGAGGTTACGCTCAAATAAAGATCAACAGAAAAACAATAAGTATGTCTACACTTAGAAAAAAAGTGAAAGTGTTACAAATTTCACGATAATGTTCCTATTTTTTTATTATTATTATTATTATTATTATTATTATTATTATCGTTATTATTACCATTATTATTATTATTATCATCATTATTATTATCACCATTATTATTATTATTATTATTATTATTATTATTATTATTATTATTATTATTATTACTACTACTATTATTATTATACAACACTATCAGAACAACAACTGGAAAGCCCATCTTCAACGATTGTCGTCTCATAGAAATCCAAAATCCATGCTTCGTTACTGCCCCCAAGGCAAAAGATCGCTGGGACGTCCAAAAAGCGCTGGATGGAAACTCCTCTTTAGAACCGTAACAAGCCACACGGCCTAATACTTGCATGGATTATTATTATTAATATCATTATTATTAAAATATTTAGGCTTTTTAGCACTGTTATTTTTTTGTGACGAATAGGGAGCTGGCCTGACGCATCAACCCACAACCTGGAGGACCAGGTAATTTTGGTCAAGGGTTTCTTCCTCTAGGCTTTATCAAACCAATGATGAACTGCAAGGCAGCAATATATGTACCCTAGATAAGATGCCCTCACAGGGTACTATCAGCCGGGCATACTACACCCTGTTTTTTTAACGAGGTTGTTTACTCCTCCCCCTCACCCTTTTCTAACCTGGCTTCGGACAGGCTTTGAAGCAAGATGTTCAAAATTAGAAAAAATTAGAAATACTGTCATAAGAGAAAAAATGAATATTAGGTATTCAATAGTAGATTATATAAGATATAAGCAATTAAATTGGTATGGGCATGTACGACGAATGCAAGAAAAAAGGTTTTACCCAGAAAAACATTTGAATGGCGCCCACCTGGAAGAAGAAGGAAAGGAAGACCTCGAAACTCGTGGATGCAAGAAATAAGAACTGGAATGAGAACAAGAGGACTGGTGGGCACGTAGTCGATGAATAGAGACGAGTGGAGAAGGAAAATAAAACTTTAGACACAGAAAGAAGTGTAAGCATTACAAATCTGTATATAAATAAAAATATTATTATTATTATTATTATTATTATTATTATTATTATTATTATTATTATTATATCCGGCTGCCTTGTAAGCAACAGTCCCGGTATTTATTCAGAGTTCAGCACAAGTTTCCTGATGATGCTTTTTCTTTGACACCAATAAAAAAATATGTCAGGCGTGAACCATCCTCCATCATCATCTGCTATCATAGTCAAATTTATCATATATTATCATATGATATTGTTTTTATTTTATCTATTTCGAGTGTTAGAAAGCGAACTACCGTACATTTTCTTACACACTTAAAGGTAAAATATCTATTCGACCAATGAAAACGCAATCCATACATGTGATTTCTTTACATTACAACTGAAACTTAGCTCGGGAGAGATATAGCAACTGTAATCTCAGTTCTTCTGTCTCTTTACAAATTGCTATAATATGTTGCAATTTTCCCGCCCATTGCAAGGAGGACATAATATAATGCCTCTGTCGCTTGTTAAATTATGGGCCATCCATCCGCCTAGTGACACCATGCAGTAGCGCTTCTATCATCCCCTTTCCAAGGGTCAACATACTCCTCCATCCCACCGGATATTTTAATCCTATGCTAAATGCTAAACTGAACATGTAAGAGAAATCACATTTTCTTCAAGCATTTTGAAACACATTCTGTAACTGAACCTATTCAAATATTTTTTTAAAGATTTTATTATGACTATAATTATATTGCGATATTTGTTTCGTATGTTTGCAATCACTGATAGCTAATGTGTAAGCAATATTTTTTTTATATTCTTCTACTGTCTAATGGAGTGCTGTCAATGTACAATATTCTCCTTACAAGTCAAGTATTTTTAACAATTTTATTTATTGTCTTTTCAAGATATATTTTAAATTAGCAGTAAAATAATAAAAAAATCTTCTGCATTATTACCATATGATTTTTAGAATGAGTTTATATTCTGTTCAAACAGGATTTGGATCAAATTCACGACGTAGGGATGTCAATAACAGAAGGTGGGTTCCAGCATAATGCATTAATATAGATCGTTTGTAAAATTCTAGCTCTTGTGAAATCAATATGTAAAGCAAACTTGCATAAGCCTCCTGTCTACAACATGCCCGACATATTAATGCCATAGGACATTTCACTTTACAGACAAACCCCCCTTTCCCCTCCACACACACACACACACACACACATTACCCCTTGTAGGTGATTACACGTGTCCCGACGTCACCCCAGGCGTAAAGAGACAAGAGCTATCGGCAGAGCATTTTTAACTTGAAACACATAAATTCTCTTTTGCCCACAAGAGGACATGAAGGACCTCTCCGCAAGAGTGATCAGCTTAATTATGTGGCCACATCTGAGACAACACCGACTTCTAAAATAAGGCAAGGTTTTCATTCAATCACTTGTATTAAAGAAAGAGAATAATTATGTGGATGGCTATAATGGACAGATGATGTTCTGGGACAAGTTAATCATGTGCCTTAAAGTATCCTAACATGTGTCATATGTGAGGAAAATCCCGAAAAATCTCATCTAGAAAAATTGTCCTCATCGGGGATTGAATCCCCTGAGCCTGAGGCAACGATGTTACTCTTAGACCAAAGTGATAAGCCTAACGATTTCTGAACTGCAATATCCGAAACGATGTTATATTTTGTAATGTTTCTGAAATGTGCATGAAACCACACACACACACACCACACATATATATATATATATATATATATATATATATATATATATATATATTATATATATATTTGAAAACTTCCTTCATTAGAGTATTGCCCCAAGGATAAAGGATACTGAAATAGTTTGTAGGCTATACATCATTATTATTATGTAGTTTATACACTGAGGTTCACTCGACTTGCGGCCACTAGCGTGGACACTACGTGGGCAGCGTGAGTTGATGACTCAATGCTTGCAGTCACTTTTCCCGCTATCGGCCGCAGGTCGAATGAAACTCACTGTATACTATATACCTGTTAGTTTAAATTTAATACCAAGATCAACATTTCTTACAAAACAAAATAATTAACAAAAAGAAAATTCTAGAGACCGAAAACATGGAATAAACTTTACGATGCACTAATGTAATTAAAATAAAAGCTTCTGTTTATCTTTAAACAGAATGAATAAAAGTCATAAGCATGACCGCACACAAAGTAATTTTGTTTAATGTTGTGCTAGAAACATTTCAACGTATATCTACTTATTAAAGAAAACATAGCAAGTAAATACATTTTAAAATGACCAAAACCTGAGAGAAATAGAGAAAATGTACTTGTTACTATGAACTGTATATGAGATTATCCTACAATGTTTAAGTGATAGAACAAACATTATTAAAGATCTTTTCTTTATTATTTTTGTAATTAAATATAACATTAGTGAAGAAATTAAACTAACTCCATAAGATTAAATATCTTGAAGTGCTTTGAAGTAATGAAACTGACGCAGTAACTATTTTTAGAATCCAAAAGGGAAGAAAGATAATTGGTTGCCTAAATTCAGTTTTGTTAATAAAAAAGGGGGGGATTGGTACAAGGACGGTAGAAACAGTTACATGCTATAGGAGTGAAAAATTGTGCTTTAATAAGATATTAAATATAAAAATTGGTACCTGGTAAGTCAGTCGTCCTGAACTAAATTATTAAAAAAACAAGTAGTTTCAATATGGAGGCCTTTCAAAAACAATGTTTAATCTTATGCATTTTAACAGGTTTAATAATTTAGTTGAGGACGGCTGACTTACCAGGTACCAATTTTTATATTTAATATCTTATTACACAACCTCAACTGTGCTTTAATATGAATTTTAGAAGTGTTGATTGTGCTTTAAGTAATCCAGACGAAAATCTTGGTGCTTGATGTGGACTATTTGAGAAGTACGAGTAGTTAGGGATTAACGAAAATAGACAAAATCCCATGTGAGGAAACAAGAAATAGAATGGACGCAGATGAAATAATAATCGAACGAACTGAACAAAGATCATTAACCCCATTCGCCTCAAAAGACGAGGTAGACTCGTTGGCAGCTAAATGGCCTTCAACTCAGAAGACGAGGTACTCTCGCTTAATTCTGCTGAGATATATATATATATATATATATATATATATATATATATATTTGCAATGTTTTGTACATCCCTTGGGAGGGTAATAGCCTGTTAACATTTATCAATAGTAAAGGAATGTGTTTTTGCCTTAACCCTTAATGTGATCTCAAGTACCGTTATATTTTGTTTGTTTTGAATGTCCGAAAATAGACGATATAATTTACGGTAACTGAAATCCGGTTTCAGGGAAAATGCATCGAGCATTTAAACCTGAAGCGAATGGGTTAAGATAGTTGGATCATGTGATGAGAATGAGGGGCGGTAGGTAATAGAAAAAATATCCAATTGGTAAAATCCTGGCTAACAAATTACGAATATTTGAGAAAAAAAAAGTTAGAAAATTTGTTGAACCAAAGAAAGGCGAATAAAAACGAGAATGGAGGAAACATGGTTACACAATCTTTGTGGGAAACCAGATATAGTAAGAACAGTTAAATCTCGTAGACTGCGATGGACAGAACAAGTGGCAAGAATGAGGAATGAGAGAGGGACATGAAAACTTATTTTAGGAAAGCCAGAAGGAAAGCTGCCATCTGGTAGGCAAGAATCAGATGGGATTACAATATTAACCATATTTGACAGAGATAAATTACTATACAGGAATTTAGAAAACATTATCTAAGAATAGGGATGTATGAAGAGCTCACGTTCGCCGGTCATGAACCACAACGTACAATAGTACCAGTAAGTCAGTTTATTTAATTAGTTATTGTTATTATTATATTATTTTCCACGTGTTACTTAATTTACTGTTGCGAAACAATGTATATAATTTCGTATGAGATATAGGCCTACGGTAATCCACGTTTAACATTTTAATTTACGATCCTAACAAAATACACTCATGTTTGCCTAGTTTAACATGTTTAGTGCTTGTCCCAGTAGCAGTGTTATACGTAATGAACATACATCCTCCTGTTTTTATTCTACGTTATAGTTCAATCGATTTAGCTGTGGCTCTAAATACCGACCTAAGTAATTGTTCTACATATGCAACGATATTACGGAGCCCAGTGACGATTTCAATAATAATAATAATAATAATAATAATAATAATAATAATAATAATAATAATAATAATAATATATAATTTATGTACAGAATTTTAATGTTCACACATCTTTCTGTGCCTAAAGTTTTATTTTTCTTCTCCACTCGTCTCTATCCATTCACTCTATGTCTTGTTCTCATTCCAGTTCTTATTTCTTGCATCCACGAGTTTCCAGGTCTTCCTTTCCTTCTTCTTCCAGGTGGACACCATTCCAATGTTTTCTTGGGTAACCTTTCTTGTTGCATTCGTCGGACGTGCCCATACCAATTTAATTGCTTATATCTTATATAATCTACTACTGAATAACTAATATCCATTTTTTCTCGTATGGCAGTATTTCTTTTTTTTTTTTCTTTTTTTTTTTTTTTCTAATTTTGAACATCTTGCTGCTCTCATCAAGAAATCCATTTTCATCGACATAAGTTTTTGTTCTACGTTTATGTTGAATTTCCAAACTTCAACTCCATATGAGACAGTACTTACCACTATTGAATTATATATTTGTAACTTATTTTCCTGGTTGTATGTCTGTTCCATAAGACTCCATTCATCATTGCTGTTATTGCTCTCCCTTTATTTATTCTGTTCTTAATATAACTTTGTTGTTTATCCTCTTTATCTACTTTTACTCCCAGATACTCAAATTCTTCAGATCCTCTAATATACCCCTTTTCATCTTCTAATATTAAATCTTCGGTTTCGGCTCCACATCCCATAGCCTATAAAATGTCTTTTTCTAAATTTATTTTCAAACCCGAGTTATCGTATTCGTCCAATAGTTTTCTGAACATAAACTCCATGTCTTCAGATTCTTGAGCAATTATTATCTGGTCATCCGCAAATAACAGTGTATATATTGTATATGTTGATCCATCTCCAATTGGTACTCCCATTCCTGAACAGTTTTTGCTCCAGTTTGACAGTGCTTTATGTATAAATATCTTAAATAATGTGGGTGATGTGCTTAAACCTTTACGAAGGCCTTTTGTTACTTTAATTTCTTCTGATACACATTTTCCAATTTTAATTTTAGATACAGCATTTTTATGCAATTTTTTTATTGCATTAATAATTGTATCGTTTATGGCCATATCTTCTAATGCTTCCCACAACTTTTGTAAAGGTACGGTGTCATATGCCTTTTCTAAATCCACAAATGTGAAATGAACTTATTGGTTGTTATTATCAGTTTTTCAATCAATTGTTTTATAATAATAATAATAATAATAATAATAATAATAATAATAATAATAATAATAATTTTTTATTATTCTGGCTTTTACAATGAATATACATTTCTCCGGTACCCATGTTCACAGTTAACTACTCATTTGTTCCAACACATTTTTCCATTCTTGTCTGTTCATCCATATATCTTCTTCTATTTCCCATTCCCTCTTAGTTTCATCGATTTCCTGAATCCACGTAATATTTGGTCTACCCTTCTTTTTCCTTCCCTGTGGTTCCCAATCCACGATTATCTTAGGTAGCCTTCCTTCTTCCATCCTTCTAATGTGTCCGTACCAATTTAATTGTTTCTTCTTTATAAAATCTAATATTGAATATTGTACCTGCATTTTTTCTTTTATATATGAATTTCTGATTTTATCCTTCCTGGGTATTCTTGCAGCACGTCTCCAGTAGTCCATTTCAGTGGCGAGTATTTTTTTTTCATTTGTGCATTTAAAGCCCACACATCAGCTCCATAGGTAATAATGCTTCTGATTATTGTATTAAAAATAGTTTTTTTTGTTTCTTTGAAGATATGTTTGTCCCATACTATTCCATTTAGGGCAAATGTAGCATACTTTCCTATATTGATCCTGTTTCTTATCTATGTTTCTTGTTTTCCATCTTTAGTAATTTTAATTCCCAAATACTTATAATAACAATAATAATAATAATAATAATAATAATAATAATAATAATAATAATAATAATAATAATAATAATAATAATAATCATAATAACAATAATAACAATAATAATAACAATAATAATAACAATAATAATAACAATAATAATAATAACAATAATAATAACAACAATAATAATAACAACAATAATAACAACAATAATAATATGACTAGTTATTATTACTATTGTATTATTCTGTATTATTAAAAATATTAATATAAAATTATATTATTATCAATGTCCATAGCTGTGATCTAGGGATAATGTCGATGCCTTCTACGTATGCACGGTATCCGGATTCGATCCCCATTGGGACAAGTCTACTAGATTAAGTTTTTTTTTCAGTTTTTTCCCCTCGCCTGCGTGACAAATGTCGGTATGAGCGAAAATTGTGGCTTGTCTCAAATCTTGAATTGTCTCGGAGGTTGCTCTACTCAGCTGATCTTGGGAAGCCCTCCATGTACCAGATTGACCTAAAAAGTGAGTACGTTATACAGAGTTTAAATTCTAAATGGACAGTGAAGGCCTGAGAGACGTACGGTATTTAAAGTAGACCTACCTACAAAGGGAGAGGTTAAACTAAGGAAAAGAAAGAAAAAATAAATACATTATTATTATTATTATTAATAATATTATTGTAGATAAAGATAAAAAATTGCTTTAACAACAGAATAAATAAAGGTAGAGCAATGGCAGCAAAATGTCAAACGGCGTTCTATGGAATAGACATACAGTATCCATCCATAGTCATTCTGCCCGAAGGCAGGTCCTTCACTGCAATCATAGCATTTTCATGCCATGCTTGCAGCTTTACTAGGAATTGTAGGTGTGGTAGCTTCCCGTTGCTTTCCGCACCGGTAAAGGATGATGATTATGATAATGATAAGGATGATGATGGCCATATGATTTCGGGAATCGTTTGGGCCTTAAAGTTTTCCTGACATTTGTCTTACAGGTGAGGAAAAACCCCGATAAAAACCTCACCCAGAAAAACTGCCCCGACCGGGGATCGAACCCGGGCCCGCTGCGTGACAAGGCAGCACGCTACCTCGAGACCACAGCGGTGGACACATACAGTATAATCAGGAAAAATAAATTATCATCATCATCAACAACAATCACGGATTAAGCCCATGTGGCTTGTTCCGGTCTCATAGATTCTCATTCTCATTCAAAAGTTGGATCCAACTCTTCTTCGGTCTACCAACATTCCTGCGTCCTTTTGGTTTGTATTTAAGTATAATTTTGGGAATGCGATCATCTTCCATTCTTTGAACATGTTCTTTCCATTTTTTCTAGATTATGTTATTCTATCTAAGAGTTTAAATATATATAGCTCATTTCTAATATATTTACTTCTTCTCTTATCTAGAAGTTTGCAACCAGCCACACTTCATAGAAATCTCATTTCAACGGCTTCTATGATCTTCTCTTCTCTTTTAGTTAAAACCCAAAATTCACTACCGTACAATAGTAAGGGGACTGCCACTACTTTATAAAATTTTAGTTTTGTTTCATTTCTTGTGCTTTTAAATGTCCTTTTGATTGTTCCACATATATAATTAAATTTATTAAGTTTGTTAAATAGATCTTCATTTTTAAAATAGGAGATTTCATAACCCAGGTATTTAAAATGGTTCACTTGTTCAATGGGTTTCCCCTCCAGAATTATTTTAGCTCTTACGGTATCTGATCCCTTAAAAGCTAGGATTTTCGTTTTACTTATTGATATTTTGAAATTATATTTCTGTATAATGTTATTTAACTGAAAGAGCGATTTCTGTAGACCATCTTCTGAACTAGATATTAGAACTTGGTCGTCTGCAAAAAGTAAGGTATCTAACATCTTATTTTGAAATGTGAGTCCAAATTTATCTGCCAATTATATATGATATCGTCAATATAACTATTAAAAAAGGAGGATGAAAGTGGACATCCCTGTCTTACACCTCTATTTATTATTGCTGTTATATTGTTTTTATTTTTGCCTCCAGTTTCTAATGTTATTTTATTTTCTACATATAGACTCTTTATTGCAGTTATTAGGTGCTGAGGTACTCCTTTCTCTTTCATTATATTCCATAATTTATTTCTGTTAATTTTGTCAAATGCCTTTTCAAGATCTATGAATGCCATAAAAGTTGGTAGATTATATTCTCTATGTTTCTCAATTATTTGATTGATAGTGAAAATGCATTCTGAACAGGATCTGCCTTTTCTGAATCCATTCTGGGCTTCTAGAATAATACTTTCCATAATTACATTTGAACGATTTTTCAATATAGTTGCATACATTTTGTAACAGGTACCCAAGATATTTATACCTCTGTAACTTTCAAAATCATGACGATCTCCTTTTTTATAAATAGGATATACTTTGGCCGTCTTCCATTCTTCTGGGATATGACTAGTGTTCCAGCATATATTCAATAAATCCAAGATACGTTGTTTTAGTTGAATAGAGCCATATTTTATTAGTTTTTTTTTTTGTTTTTACAATGATTGATGACAGTTATTAATTCTTCGAAAGAAATTGGATCTATATTTTCGTCAATTAATACATTACAAAACATATAATTCAATATTGAAAAGTACTATCGAATATGGAGCTGAAACATGGATATTCAACAAAAATTTACGTCGATGGAAATGAATTTCTTAAGGAGAGCAGCAAGATGTTAAAAAAACTGCAATACGAGAAAAAAATATCCAATAGTTGATTATATAAGATAGCCATCCATAGTAATTCTGCCCGAAGGCAGGTCTTTCACTGCAATCATAGCATTTTCATGCTATGCTTTGCAGCTTTACTAGGGAATTATAGGCGTGGTAGCTTCCCGTTGCTTTCCACACCAGTAATGGATGATGATGATAATGATAAGGATGATGATGATGGCCGGATGATTTTCGGCGACCGTTGGGCCCTAAGCTTCCTGACATTTGTCTTACTGGTGAGGAAAAACCCCGAAAAGACTTCACCCAGGAGCCTGTCCCGACCGGGAATGGAACCCGGGCCCGCTGCGTGACAAGGCAGCACGCTACCTCGAGATCACAACGGTGGACACATAAGATATAAACAACTAAATAGATTTACAACGAATGAAAAAAAAAAACATTGCGATGGTGTCCACTTCGAATAAGAAAGAAAGGAAACCTCGAAACACTCATGGATGCAAGAAATGCGAACAGGAATAAGAACAAAAGGACTGTAAGACATAGAGTGGATGGATCGGGTCCAGTAGAGAACGAAAATGCAAGTTTAGGCACAGAAAGACATGTAAAAATTGAAAATCTGTATGTAAATAAAGTATGTACTATTAATGGGGTGGTAATAGTAGTAGTAGTAGTAGTAGTAGTAGTAGTAGTAGTAGTAGTAGTAGTAGCAGCAATAGTGATGGCAGTATTAAGATAGTTTGGAATCTGCAATGCTTTTAAATCCAAGTCTCAAGAAAAGCCTCAGATATGTGGTGACATCATGGCCAATGACATACCACAGTCAGAAACAAGTACGTATGACCCGAGGACACACCTTACAGTTATAACTCGCGAATGTGAGAAAAAATTTGACCTCAAACCAATTGTGGGGTCTCTCAATGGCTCGCTTTTAACCTGAGCACAGTTTTAAAACACAAGAAAAAAATTAAACGAATTATTTCATTTTCTAGAATTTACATTATTATTTTAGAATTAGTCAGCCCCTGTGGATCAGTATTTACTAATGTAGCCTCCAAACCCGAGGTTCGCAGATTCAAACCAGTCGGGTGTCATGGATTTTGAAGGCAGAGAAACTCTTGAATAAAGCTTACTTCGGAAGATTTACTGCAAGAAAAATGTCCTCATATCTGTAATAAGTGGACTCAGAGGAAAATCAGTGGCTCCTTTCGTGTTCAGATTTAATTTGCTAACGACCTGAAATGTTAAAGAATGTCTTTAGTTAATACATAATAACTAATAGTAATTTGTTATTCCTGTGAAAAGTCGATTTATTTATTAAAAATAGTCCTAGTTCTTAAAAGTAAGATAGACCTGTTATTTTAAAATAGAAAAAAGTGTTCCACCTTTAACAATGGAAAGTTAACGAAGGTGTTGGAACAGGTAGTAGACTTTCAACATTTAAATTCGTAAGGAAGTTCCGCGTTCAGGTCCCGGGGCAATCGGTTGCGTTTAATTTTTCTGTGATTTTTTTCGGTCGCAAATTTTATATGTTCATAACTCTTCTTCTACTTATAGAATGCAACTAAGGTATTACTAGTATGAAATAGCTCCGTAAATTTTGTTTAGATGCCTCTTTACTCAGGCTAAAGGATCACGAGCCTGAAAGACTCGGGACCCACGCTTTAAAATCCCTCCCGGAGGAGACTTGCTCCTTGGATTTTTCCATCCTAAAAAAAAAAAAGAAAAGAAAAAGAATCCATCGACCACGGCCGAGTTTGAACCCGCGATCTTCGGGACCAGAGGCAAAATTTTCGATTTTTTAAGCCATTTTTCGAAAAATTTGAGCATTTTTCCGGATTTTCGAGTGCATCAAAATATCCTCAACATTAGACTTAAAACAATCTATATTTACAAACAAATTCCAGAGGAACATAACCACTAGTCCACCGTGGCCGACAAAAATAATGTAATACTGTTAAAAATGAAAGAATCGAATATCAATTGGAGTAACTGCATGACATTTGCCTACGACTGCAGGTATTTAAGTAATTATGAAATGCCTGTATTAATGTAAATCATGTTAAACGAAGGAACGGAATGTTTGGTTACCTTGAGTTAGAATGTTTTAGGAATGTAGAAATGTTTGGATATTAGTACACTGGTTATTCTGAACGTATGTAATACAATTTATGGGTCAAGCATTGCGAAGAAGATAAGTTTTCAAGCCTTTCTCCACATCGCAAGAGTCATTTTGCAACAACATCTAAGCCTATCAAGTTTATACAAGCGACGCTTCGATTCAAACCGCCAGAACGTCTCCAGACTATAAGCTAACATATTTACATTACAGTATACCAATATCCGATACCGACCAAACACAAAGAAAATATTAGTTTATTTTTAAATTTCAGCGTCGAAGCTGTTTTCTTTCACTCCGATTTCCCTAGACCTAAGCACCGGATACGGGCAGAGGGAACCTCATTAATCCATTTATGCGCGTCAGTAATTACACGATAGATTCCAATTTTATAGGTCTACTATTAAATAATTGCAATCCATTAACGCAGTTTAAGCTATCACTTTTTAGGTACTTTTACGCGCCACATCCCATCCGGGAGGAACTTTCTGCCATGGGTGCCGAGGGTGAAGATTTTCGGACTTTAAAAGAACCTCAAGCCTTGACTCTGGTCCCGAGAGTCGCGGGTTCAAACCCGCCCGGGGTCGATGGATTTCTATAGGACGAAAAAATCCAAGGAGCAAGTTCCCGAGAGGGACTTTAAGCCGTGGGTGCCGAGTCTGAAAATTTTCAAGCTCATAAAAGATCCTTAAGCCAAAATAAAAGGCCTTTAAGTAACATTTACCGACTTCAACGTCCTAATAATACCTTAGTTGCCCGTTAGATGTCTCATTGAGTCGGAGTGTTGACCGCATATCATTAATGACATCTACGGACAAATAAGGTAACTAAAACATAACTTGGTCTAGTAACTCCTAAGAAAGGAGAGGCTATGGCTCAACATTTGGGCTACGCCATTATATATATATATATATATATATATATAAGAACCTCAAGCATAAATTAATAGCTCTGAGTAAAATTTAACCTACCATCATCATCCAAGTAATATCTCGGTTGTCTACTGCGTGTCTCATTGAGGTGATGTATTGACCACATGTCGCTCACTAATATAGGCCTACGTAGGGAAATAAGCATAACTGTACTAAATTAGATCATGGAATTCCTCGTTAGTGGAGTACCCATTTCTCTAGGTACTTATATGAGACCGGTGCCACCCAATACCATCATGAATTTGAATAGCTACAATAATTAGCGACTTCAGTTGAGAAAACCAGCTATAACAGCTGAGGGATCCGACGTGATGCCCATATGTCACCCCTATATGGCTAGATGATAGTCCACCTTTGTGATTAACACATATGGATGTGAGGACAGAAATCGGCTGGTAGCCAAGGACCTTCTTAGTCTTGATATTCTTAACATTCAGCTTGTACTAAAAGCAAGTTTTTAAAAAGCTCGTTATATCAAAACTAACTTATAGACTTGCCTGAAGAACATCTGAAAATTTGTCGACAGAACACTTACAAGAATCACAAAACTCCAGTATTTGAAATGTTCTCTTGGCTCCGATTGGAAGACAGGCGAAATATAAATACATCTGCTTATATAACAATCATCAAAAATGAAACATATTTAAGACATTTTCGCTTTCTAAATGTAGTTAATTATGCAGCCATACCAATAAATACATTTATTCATATATATTCTCCACTTCAACGCCCCTTTATATTTCCATTCACTATCTTCCCACCATAACACACAAACACGCGATCGAGAGAAAATTTAACTCTAGCTGTACCTCTACATCGAACATCTCACTATTCTTCATCCTTCATTGTTCCAGCTACCCGACTCTGGAATTCCCTCCCCTCATATCAAGGACTGCCCGACTCAAAAACAGAATATAATATATAAACCATATTCTAGGTATATTCTTATTTCATATTTTGCACTTTGATTACTGAGCCAATTGTATTCAATCTCCGTCGTTATGACCACGTTTCTCGTCCATTTTAGGCCGTATCATGGCTACTTCTAAATGACGGAAGAACTCTACACTCACATGTTTTACTATTCGAAATTCTGCACATATATTTAGCAAGTTATTTATCAACCTCGTTTTCAATATTTATCAGCTCATCACAATTCAGGCACAAGATCACAAGACACTTCTTTACTTTCTATACCACAACACAGAACATGTTTATACTCTAAATCTTACACAATATCTATGACTAGAACATGGAACTAACTTCCAGTCATGCCAGGGACTGTCAATCACTACCAATATTTACTCAAATTATAAGTTATTATTATTATTATTATTATTGTTTTAACATTGTTTTGTTCTCTCCTTGTTATCTGTATATAGTGTAACATGTACCTATTATGTAATATTAATCAAATTATACCTAATTCATAATTGTTATTATAACCCTGATGAAGTGGAAGAGAAAACCCTACAGTTAAATAAATAAACCATTAAATATAAGAATTCATACTAATTCAACATTGAATTTAAAAACAAACTCTATATAAAATTAATTACGAAACTAACACGTGAGTTAACATTAATAAAATTCACGATAATATTCCGTTGAGGTATTAGTCACAAAATTAAAAATGATAATATAAAATTATAAAATCGTTACCTAAAACTTCGTCTCCTCAATTTAAAAATTATTAATTATCTGAAGCGCTTTTGGGACTAGTCCCATCATCAGCAGAAGTAACACGATACGGGTTCTTATCAGTTGAGCCCTGATTCAATACTGGTGTTCCACTGAAAATCTGGTACAGGCAGTTACATGTACTGGGTGTGTTCTCATTAAAAAGACGGTCGTTGTTAACTGCCTTCAAAATTTCCATCTCCTCGAGTATGTTTATCTTAGCTGGATTGTTTTCACTGTGCAGTATTGTTAAGGGTGTTGTCAATATCCAACATACGATGCCCTGCATGGATAACGTGTCTTGCATAGCTTGATTTTCCTTCTGCGTAAATAAAGTCTCGAAAACGTTCTTTAAATATGATATTAAAACTTCTGCGTGTTCTTCCTATATAAAATGTATTCCAGTCTCTACACGTCAATTTATATACTCCTTTACTACTAAAACTTATTTTCTTCGATGTTATTGCTTATTATGTTATTTAATTTATTAGTCCTATATGCTATTTTTATGTTTTTGTCAGCTTTGTTTAATGTATTCGCTAACTTTGATGTTTCTTTTCCTGTATATGTGTTATTCATGTTCTTTTGTTATCAGATTCTCTTTCAAGTTTAGTTATGTTAAATATATTATACTTTCTCTTTTGTTTATTTACAATATGTTCATTAGAGCCGCTGGTTTTGCCATATATTTAATGTAGTTGTATTCTTGAATATAATTGTCTTTGCTTAATGGAAGTTTTAACATTCTATTGATTAAGCTGTTAAATGTACGTATTTTTTTGTTAAAAGGGTGAATATAATTTCTGTTTATTGTCGCATAGATTTTTAGTTATAGATAAATCTAAGTAGTTTATACTATTATTAACTTCTATTTCCTCAGTGAAAGTGGTTTTTCCGTGCATGTTATTTAAGTTTTGTAATATTTCTTTTTGCTTTTCTATTTTCACTGTCATAAATTACTAGTACGTCATCGACATATCTTACTATCAGTTTTATATCAAATGTATGTATTAGTTTCTCAAAATGTTTATTTTCCAGTTCTTATAAGAACATTTGGGTCATTATTCTGGAAGTAGGACTTTTAGATAACTATTTTATAATTTTATATTATAATTTTTAATTATGTGAGATATAGAAATCATATTGAATTCGCTGGATAATGCAACAGACCAGTTAACATACTAAGTGAATTTGCAAATTTAAATTTCCAATATCACTAAAGCTGCAACCGGAACTATGGTCATGGCACAGTTTCCTGCCACAAAAATCAACAGCTCTTTGAACTTCACACATATGGAAATGTCTTAATTTACACGTTCATGGATACAATCAATCACACAAGCATGAAAAGGTACTCATTAGAAAAGATACACCTTTAATAGACTCTAACAAGAGTAAGCAAAATATTTTTTTTATTTCATACTATGTCAATGTTATGATTTTGCACGACACAATCAATTTTTGGAAAACTTAGGAATGTTGTTTTCAGTGACTTTAACTCATGCCAAAACGGAAGTCAATGACCAATCACGTTTCAATGCATTTTGTTTTTCAACCAATAAAAATTGTGTTTCACCTCGCTCTTTATCGATTTCTCTTTAACAGCTCCTGCTTTTGTGATAAAGAAAGCTCCTCCTTTTTAATGTTCTGGACAGTCAGAGCATTATTTTGCAGTGATTGACTCTCGAACAAATACATTGAATGTAGCAAATAGTGAACAGATTCCTTTGAACTACATATTTGATAATTGTGTGTTCAATAATTGTGTTTTTAAATAATGATTTTACTGTGTTGTTTACTAAAAAATGAATTAATAACCTACAATGTTGGTTATAATATACAGTATGATGTATTTCATTTTTCTCCACTAGGATGCATTCTTACAATATTGCGATCCTATTTGGCAATAAATAGGCTAATATGATCAAGTTGTATAGTGAATGAACTAAGGAAACAACCAAACATTTCTGAATTGTTTTCAAACATTGTCCTTTACATTAAATATATAAATATTTTAAAATTCTACTAACTATATTTAAATAATAGTTTTTGAGTAAACAGCTTAATTTTATTTGTTAAATGGTCCTAACAAAAGTTACTCTTGATTTTCCAAATCCTACGAAGTGACTCGTGAATGTATCAATGATTTCATGGCATTACTTATGATAAAACAAAGCATTAAAAAACTTAATGATAAATACTTGTGCTAATTTGCTTAGGCCTACAGGGATTCTTATTGTCAAGTATGCTAATTTGCTTACGGAAATTGTTAATTGGTTGAAGCAATCATAATGAAACTGATATAATTACCTATGCATGAATATTTTCACTTCTGTTTTAATACAACAACTCCACAATACAATAATGTATAGTTTGAACCACTTGTTTCTTATAATAAAATATGTTACACCTTTCATCTCAGTTATATCCACTTTTATAAGATTCATGATGTGTTCCGTTGAGGTTTATTCAAAATTAATATAAAATTATAGAATATTCACCTGAAAGGTCCGTCTCCTCAACTTTAATTATCATTTAACTGTAGCGCTTTCGGGACTTGTCCCATCATCGGCAGGATTCAAAACTGGTGTTTCACTGAAGATCTGGTAGAGGGGTACAGATCAGTGAAACACCAGTTTTGAATCCTGCCGATGATGGGACAAGTCCCGAAAGCGCTACAGTTAAATGATAATTAAAGTTGAGGAGACGGACCTTTCAGGTGAATATTCTATAATTTTATATTAATTCAGTTATATCCAAGTATTTTTCTTTCAACCGAAGTCATAATCAACCAATGTCAACCCTCTGTACAGAGCAGATGGATTCCATGCTTGAGTAAGAGCGGAGAAGAGTGAGGCGGGACGCGGCGTGGACGGTAGGCAGTGAGTGTTATCCAATCTACCAATTCGGGAGTTTTATTACTTTCCTATAGTTTAAATAAGATATTTAGCGCTCGATTTTAGTACTTTATAGTTTAAAAACGGCAAACATTTTTTGGACACGGCCTTGGTACATCACAACGCTTCTCTTGGATACATTTCAAAGTAGATTTCGGCATGCAATGGTTGACAGTTCAGTTGTCAGAAAAATGTAAAAAGTACTAAATACTAAAGTACAAGAAACGATATTAATAAATCGCTGTGTATGGCAAGGACAACTAAATTCTTCTTTGCATGTAACATTTGCACGGTTTCTGTGCACTTCTCCTTTTTTATTAACTAGCTAATATCTGGCGTGAACTACTTACTTACTATTCGTATATTAAGCTGTATAAAAATCTTATAGGATTAATTAAATGCGTCGCATAAATTGCGAAGAACCAAATGTTACTGTTACTAGAGTCAATTTTTAATTTCGGATTTCAGGTAAAACCCCTTTTCTAATAGTCAGATTTCGGTAATTTTTTGATAACTGCTATTTCGGTTTATTTTAATAGCAAATACCGAGTTTCGATGTAAAAAATCTAAAATTGTGTCCACTAGAGCGATTTTTAAATTTTCGTTTCAAGTGAACTCCTACATTCAGATTCAACCCAGGAAATTACCGTGTGTTTGGAATAGGGAACTGGATTGCCATTTCTTGAGAGAAATCCTTACATAAAACTGAAGATTGCAACACAGCAGGTACATAGTTGTAAGTTGTAGCCGTCCAAGTCATCCCTCCTAAGAAAAAAAAAACAGTTACCACTTGTCACTTTGCTCGTGCAGATCTGTACTATCCTGTGTGAAAGTGTCGACTCTCATATTTACTATAAAACTAGTTTGCATTCCGTAAAAGATAAACTATGGTTTTTAAATGTATAGTACATAGATTTGGAGAAAGTACTGCTAACCTTGTCCCTCCATCCCTCCCTATACAAACAAATACCGTTATTATGAGTTTGGCAACATCTACCCTCTGTACGTAGGGGGGAACACTGGCATAGCCCACAAGGTCTGTAGTGACTTCCTGGGTTGAATTAGGGTGTACACTTAATGATTTTAAAGCATAATAGATAACGGCTGAACACTTGCCGTACCTGAAAACCCGTATGTAGAGCCTTTGAAATAATTGTTGGCGCACAGGTAATTTTCAAGTCCCAGAACGAAGTCACTGCGCATGACCAGAAGTCAGTTGTTTGGTTCACAAGTATACAACTATTTGAGAAACTAAAATCCGTTCTATTCCGTTGTGTGTCGTGCAATGGAAAATAATTTTGCGTATATAAGTAATGCGGTAAATGCTGCAAATAAAACAAAGCAAAAAAAATGAGATAAAGACGAGAAAGAGACAAAAAAAGCACGACAGCGGGATCGAACACGCGGCCTCCTGCATGGGAAATAGAAGCTCCTTCCACTAGACCACAACCGTTCCCTGCTAGAAAATGTCTTTACGAAGCTATGCAATACTCCAGGACTTACTTGTATAATGAAATTATATATTAACTTGTCTTAATTTAAATTAATCAGACACATTTTATATTAGTGGTGTAAATAAGCAATCTTGTTATGCATTGTGGTTTTTAAACGAAGTAATGAGACTTTACAATCGTTATTCATTTTATATATATATATATATATATATATGTGTGTGTGTGTGTGTGTGTGTGTGTGCTGTTTCCTTTAATTAATTAGTTAATTTCCCTATATATATATACATATACATGAAAAGAAAAAAGAATGCTTGAGTCGGGATTTGAACTCGAGACTCGAGTTCAAATCCCGACTCAAGCATTCTTTTTTTCTTTTCATATCATATTTGCCTTCATTGCCAAATGTCAAAAATATATTTATAATATCTATATATATATATTATATATATATATATATATATACACACACACAAAATTTATTTATATAACGTAGCCTGGTAATGTGTAAGCATTATAAAAAAACAACGACGTTATTTTAAAAAAATTCCTGGTTAGGATCGAACATGGACCTGCGTCGTCGCAAGAAAGCATCTTACCGACTGCTCTACTGAAGCAAACGATACAAATACTGCATCAGAAGTAAGCGCTAATTTACTATTGATTGGCTTAAGAGATCATTACTTGCTTTCTGTCATCTGATAACTCTCTTAACTTAGAAATTAAATTAATATATATTTATTCGTTGAAATTCTTTCATTAATGATTGCTAGTGTGAATCGCTCTTCAAAATTTTTAACTTTCCACCATCAAGAGTTTCGCCATCATTTTTTTCAAAGGCTATACATATTTTCAAATCAATCGATTATTTCTCGAGTTTTACGAGCACAAACTTACGTAGGCTGAATTTTTATATATAAAGTTAGCAATATTACAATTTCAATTTTTTTTTTTGTAAATGATAGTTCTGAATGTTGACACCTAATACGTAGAAGAGTTGTGCGTTGTATCGCAGAAAAGTGTTGTTTAATTCTTAACATCCTATCACATGTAGACAATGGTACAAAGTCTTGGGCAAGCCGTTGTCGAGTCCGTCGGATGTGCAGTGAACCAAATGCTCTAGTTCCTAGCAGGAAGAGAGATAACGGACACAAAAATAACTGCACATCTACCAATAATGTAATTAAGTGTTATTTTCATTTAAATACACATTCTTTAAGAGGCCATTAGAGTTATAATTAAAATCTGCCCATGAAATGTGTCGACAAATGTTTCTCATAAGTTCCATTCTTATTTCGGTGCAGTAGCTCTAAGCCACTGGGTTACACTCCTTATGAATTAAGTATATTACAGAACTTTTACGCCACGAAATCTGATTTCATATATATCTCTATCTATATATCTATCTCTCTCTCTCTCTATATATATATATATATATATATATATATATATAGTCTATGGATACACGACTTGCTGAGAGAGAATTGCACCGAGGCAGATATATTTTTTATGTAATATCCATTATAAAACCAATCACAGCGATTTTTAGTTGTTTATAGAGTAGTAGCTAATAATTTCCCTAAGGACTTTATTCTCAAATGCTCGTAATATTTTTATTTCCTCTCCTATTTTTTCCCCCATGTTAGGGATCCATATAACTGTGAGAATTAAGTTTTATATTTTTTCAGTTTAAGTTTTTTTTTTAGAGAAGTTGGGACGACAAGAATCCCTGTAATGCATAACAACAAACATTTCCAAAATTGAGCCTATGTTTAATTTCTTTGTGAATCTCATTCCTATTTGTAATTATTGTTCGTAGGTATTTGAATTCAGACACTTCCTCAAGATTTCCCTCATTTATCACTGACTGTACGTTTCATAATATATAGTATTTCTACTGTATGTGTGACCATATAGTTTTATTGATGTATAATTCCAGTCCCAATTTCTTAGTGTTACTCAATAGAGTGTGATAGCCTATATATATATATATATATATATATAATTAAATAGCATCGGTTTTATTAATAAAATTGTAAGAACTTAATTACAAACAGTAGGTTTAATACTTTCTAAATTATCTACTAATATTAGAAATGAGAGAATAAATGGAGATGTAAATGGGAAACCACGATTTTCAATTAATTTGAATAAACTTTTTGAATATGTACCAGAGTTTTAATTTAATTGAATGCAATCTAAAGTTAATTAATTCTACGTTGAAATAAGAGAATATGATTTCAAACAAGTTATATAAAACTTGGTTTTAAAATGAACTAATTTCGTTCTCCTAGTTTAGGAAATGCATTAAATCATTTCTAAGAATTAGGTCACAGTTTCAATTGTATTAATATCAGATTCATGAAGTAACATACAATACAAAACATTAATCAACTGATTTGAAAACCATTTATCGCGAGTTTAATCTCAATTAACTAGACCCACATAGTAAATGCGAACAAATTTTGTTGGCTTATATTCAACTTTATAATTTAATCATTCAATGGGAAAATATATCAACTGCAATTATTTCCGTTTTTTTTGTTTTATTACTTTGTTTAAACTATGGCTCATGTAATCACGTATCTATGCATCTACGTATGCTTACTCCTCGTCGGAAATAGCCCAATTCTAACCGGAACTTTGTTAAACCACACAAAAAATCGACCCAATTCAGTGAGGAGAAAGTGAAGAGAAAGGCATAAAACCTTCTCCCGTAAACATTTTGGTTTCTTGGTGCTGGGCCTTTTCATATTGTGTGATTCAATTATTAGACACGCGTTCATAGCCGAGCAGTTTAAGGCATGGTGTCTCGGTGCAGAGCTAAGGAATTTGGCGATGGTTAGAGTTCAGATCAGAAAATTAACACTTTTTATCATCATCATTAATAAAATTATCGTCATCGTTATCATCGTCATCGTTATCGTCATTATTATTATTATTATTATTATTATTATTATTATTATTATTATTATTATTATTATTATTATTATGAAAGGATTTTTATGTACCAGTACTAAATATTAAGATCCCAACAAACATAGTACAATGTTCAAGTAAATGGAATGCTATTTTTTCCTAATGTAAAAATAGCATGCGTAATGTGAAGGTAATATTTGCTAGATTCCACAACAAGCTGTGAGAAACGTTTGTTTGTCGATTCCGAGAAAAAAATGATTGTAAGGTATTTTCAATCGATTAAAGGTAAACATTTTACTATTTAGGTAGTATAGCCTACTGCGTTATAACTCTAACTTTTAGCAAATAACGATCTATATTATTATTATTATTATTATTATTATTATTATTATTATTATTATTATTATTATTATTCTCGTATAAGACTTGAAAGCATAATAATAGTCTCTTCGATTGGTTGCTGGGCAAAGGAAAGCAAGACCAGTGATGGTGCTGCCATCTTATAGCCTCTGGTCAGGCTTTTCTGGAGAAGAAAAGAAAATAAAGGAAAGAAGAAATGGAAGAAAGGAAAGACTCCCTAACCCTCGGAAGCTCTAATAGCGTCGGGGTCGAAAAAAAAGAGTTAACCAAAAGAGATTAGATAGCAAAGTTAAAAGAGTCTGGTATAAGTAAGTGGAAGAAAGGAAAACATACCACATCGGTTAAAGATAAAAGTAAAGAGCAAAACACAAGTAAGTGGAAGCAATGTTTTGCTCAGCTTGGGCACCTTGTGGTCGCCATCCACATATCCCCTAGATGGGGATGAGGAATCTCAAACTCGATGCTATTCTTTTTGCAGACGATTTAGCTCTTCTGGCACTTTCCGAAAATGATTTGTAACGATCAATTTATAATTTACAAAAAATAGCTGCCAAGTTTAAAATGGAAATATCAATTAACAAAACTAAAATTATGGCATTTCAAGGGAAGGACCCCATACAAAGTAAAATTAATCTCCAGAATAAAATTTTAGAGAGATCTAATCAATTTAAATATCTTGGATATTATCTCTCTATCTGGGATGAAAAGGATATCCCTGAAAAAATTTCTAGTTATTATAAAAATTGGGAATTATTAAACAAGATATGAAACCATCCCTTCTACAAAAAAAAAAACACCAGATTACGTTTATATAACACTTTGGCTAGACCACTGTTGACCTATGGTAGTGAAGCATGGGAACTAAAAAGACAACATGAAAGCAGAATAACAGCTTGTGAAATGAGATTCATGCGCAGAACAGCGGGTTACACCAGATGGGATCGGAAAAGGAACACCGATATCTTAAAAGAATTGAAGACTACGCCAATTTTGGAATATATTGAACAGTACCAACTAAATTGGAAACACCATCTTGAAAGAATGGGTTCAAATCGGATCCCCTACGCTGTCTATAATTATATATCAAGAAGACGAAGATATTTCGGCCGTCCTTTGAAACGCTGGAGGGAAAATTTTCTAAAGGTTCGTAACAGACCTCGGCCTAATACTTGGAAGGAAGAAGATTATTATTATTAATTATTATTATTATTATTATTATTATTATTATTATTATTATTATTATTATTATTATTATTATTATTATTATTGTGTACCTTAATTCTAAAGATACGAGTATATCTGTTTATGATACCTTCTTGAGTAACTCCTGCCAAAATTAAGTCCCTTTTTACTTCACCAATCCATTTTATGGTATCCGCTGGTGCTTAATAATAATAATAATAATAATAAATAATAATAATAATAATAATAATCTTCTTATTCTTCCTTCCAAGTATTAGGCCGAGGTCTGTTACGATCCTATAGAAAATTTTCCACCGCTGAGGTCTCGAAGAAGCGTGCTGCCTTGTCACGCAGCGGATCCGGGTTCGATCCCCAGTCGGGGCAGTTTTTCTGGGTGAGGTTTTTATCGGGGTTTTTCTTCACCTGTAAGACAAATGTCAGGAAAACTTTAAGGCCCAAACGGTCCCCGAAATCATATGGCCACGATCATTATCATCATCATCATCATCATCATCACCCTTCACCGGTGTGGAAAGCAACGGGAAGCTACCACACTTACAATTTCCTAGTAACGCTGCAAGCATAGCATGAAAATGCTATGATTGCAGTGAAGGACCTGCCTTCGGGTAGAATTACTATGGATGTAAGTGGTAGGTTGGCGAAGAGGACAAACCCAAGGAAAAACTGGAATATATTGGACAGAAGAGAGAAAGAAAGCCCATAGTAAAAATAACGAGGCACATAATATGGATTCAAAGGAAACGCATCTAAGCACTTTGCGTAGTCCTACATGGGCTAATTCGCAATAAAAAATATAATAATAATAATAATAATAATAATAATAATAATAATAATAATAATAATTCAATGCAGAATGCGGAAAGGTCAGTGTTAGATTAATCAGGTATCATAACAAAAATGTACATGGTAATTGCATTATAATTAACAATATTTTGAAAAACTGACACAAACCAGTTTTTCTTTTTAATTTACTGGAATCTGGTATGCACTTAACGC
This sequence comes from Diploptera punctata, assembly GCA_030220185.1. Lineage (NCBI taxonomy): Eukaryota > Metazoa > Arthropoda > Insecta > Blattodea > Blaberidae > Diploptera > Diploptera punctata. Next base: position 1,613,345 of record JASPKZ010010696.1, read on the forward strand.
GAATATATACAATAACTGTTTAGTTCTTTTTATTCGAATAATGGATAATTTGGTACGACAAATGCTGCATTCAGAAATACCCCAACTCCAACCGACGCTATTCACAATTAACGCAATACAGTTCATAATTCCGAATTCCTCTTTCCTGAGATGCTACCAATATTGCCCTTCTATAACTGAATAGTTGTCCCGAAAATAGATCTAACCCATAAAAAATCGAAAGCAGAGTTTTCAGGGATTAGTGATCTATCCGGCATTGTGGATGTAAAACTATCCCTGCTCTCTTCCAGACCCGTTTTATTTTTAAAAGTTGGCAATCAATTGAATAGTGATCTAGGCCTACATATAATAAAATGGCGGAAGAAGTTAGTCAAGTCTTGAGTAGCAATTTATGGGTTAGATCTGTTTCGGGGCAACTATTCAATTGTTTTCCTCAGGCCTTTCTAATATTGAAAAAAAAAATCTGTCATGCAATCGAGCTGCATGATCTGCTCATCTCATTCCCCTAAGCTTAATAAACACGAAGTCATTAGTTCCTCATTGTTCAGCTTCCTCTATTCTCCATTTTCATCCCCTTATGGAAGCGAACATTCGTCTTATAACCCAATTTTTTTAATACGTTTATCTTGTTTGTCGCCCATATATTACCAAAGAAAACATTGTGAATTTATCCATTTTAATCTTTGGATTCTTAGACAAAAGTCTAGCAGAATGATATAACTGATGAAGGTGGAACAGCTGTTACGAATGTTAAATAAAATTAATATTTATGAAAATCTTACAAAACTTTGATGGTTTATTTATTAAATACATCATGGATTTTCATCAAGTAAACACCAAATCTCTAAAAACTCCAAACTTAAAGTACACACCGTGTCCCATTCAAACCTCCCACAATTTAATTAACCATAACTCTCAAAATATGCGGAATTATGAAATGAGGTTGGCTTTAAAAGAAAGAGAAATTAATAGAATTTTTGTTTTCATTGTTGCAGTTAATTCATCTGTCACATGTTGGACAATAATGACATAAACCAAAATGGCGATCCTCAGCAACGAGCACAAATTTTTTTTCTGGTACGCAGAGACGAAGTCAATAATTACAATACAAAGAAATTACCGGAGAGAATATGGAGGAAATGCACCTATGGGAAGACCATTAAGTCATGGCTTGAGAAGTTTCTGGCGACTGGAAGCGTTAAAAAAGAATCAGGAGATGCTCCTACACGTGTTTCAGAAGAAAAGATTGAAGAAATTAGAGCAGGATTTCAGAGAAGTCCACAAAAATCAATTCGCCAAGCTTCCGGGCAGTTCAACGGACATGTTGGACAGAATGTGGCAAGAAATCGAATACAGACTTGATATTGTTCGTGCTACAAATGGTGCACATATAGAGGTGTTTTAGAGTGTGACAATATGTGGCAATGAAAATTCTTTGAGTTTCTGTTTCGTTTAATACCGACCTCATTTCATAATTTCGCATAATTTGTTAGTTATGATTAATTAAAATGTGGGAGGTTTGAATGGTACGCACTGTGCTTTACAGTTATAAGACCAGTTGTAAAATATTCTAGTGAAACTTGGACACTTAAAGAAGCAGAAGGGCAAAAGCTTTTTGTCTTTGAAGGAAAGAAATAAGAACAATCTTTGCACCAATAAGGAATCAGTGCGGATCATGGAGAATTCGAACAAATGAACAAATAAACATAAATATCAAAAACAAAAATATAATTAATTCATTAAAGCACAAAGATTAAGCTGGATCTTTTTTTACCATCCTTTCAAAATGCATTCTCTATATATGATGAAAAAATGGTAAAAAAATCTACAAGTGGAACCCATAAAAAAAAAGACGAGATGATGTTGTAAATGATATAAAACTGATGAAGAAAAAAAAATTCGAAAGACGTGTCTAGAATAGTGGAAAGAACTTGTTGAGAAAGCTAAAGAATTATCCAATTGAAGCTGTATCGCCTTATTAATAGAAGAAGAAGAAACGCCAAATCAATAATATACAAATGTATTTTCATATTGGCCCTTGCTCTTCCGTGCTCCTAAAATATTATCTATTTATTTCTAACGTGAGGAAATCGGTCTCTTTTTTCTGTAACAGATGTTATTTATATTTATGAGGGAAGTGAATAAATATATTGCAGAACCAGGAAACATACTGCACTTTCAATGTGTATCGAACCAGAAATATAAGCAACTTCCTTAACCTATCACCACAATGAAGGAAATATCCAATTGGATTCCAGCCAAACGTTGAGTAAACATGTTTGTATAATGCTTGAGAGTCAGCAATGTATGACTAATCAAGCACAATGTAATACCATAGAGCTGTCATTGTATCATTACATATACAGCAAATACAGTATCTAGAGTTTGTTTACCGGCTTCTGCGTCTCAATGTCTTTACAAGAATAATCCATCCATAGTAATTCTGCCCGAAGGCAGGTCTTTCATTGCAATCATAGCATTTTCATGCTATACTTTTCATCTTTACTAAGGAATTATAGGTGTGGTAGTTTCCCGTTGCTTTCCACACTGGTGAAATGATGATTATGATAATGATAAGGATGATGATGATCATGGCCGGATGATTTTCGGGGGACCGTTGGGCCCTAAGCTTCCTGACATATGTCTTACAGGTGAGGAAAAAACCCGAAAAAACCTCACCCAGGAGTCTGTCCCAATGGGAATCGAACCCGGGCCCGCTGCGTGACAAGGCAGCACGCTACCTCGAGACCACAGCGGTGGGCTTAAAAGAATAAAGTCATTAGAAATCGTGAACAAAAATATATCCTAATAGACATTGATTTCGCATATTTTTCTGTGTATATTGAAATTATTATTTTTTCATTCTTAATTTAACCTATCTCCTTTTAGATACTTATTTTTTGTCCCATCCCATCCGGGTTGGCAATGCAGACCTAGAAGGTCCTTGCATACACAGCCAGCTGCTGATCCGACATTCACATGTGTTAAAGACAAGGTTTTATTCCAAGGATTTAATTTTAGAGATGGTTTCATTAAGATCATCCAGCCAGTATATAGGTGACATGTGATTTAACATAACGGGTCCCCAAGCCGTTATAGCTGATTTCTTCAACCTAGAGACGCTACTTAATGCAGTTACCCAAATTCCTCATAGTGACATGACCCGTCGGGAGATTATTTTAAATTCTTAATCACACACAAGCTTTCTTACTATATAAGGATGAGTGAATAGCTCAATCCTTGAATCCCCCTATTAAATAGGGACAACACGCCATATATATATATATATATATATATATATATATATATAAAATAATGAACAATTATTTATTTATTCTGACAGAGTTAACGCCTTAAGACTTTATATACTCTCAACCAGCACAAATATAAAACAAACAAATTAAAAATTATAAATTAAGTTGAAAACTGACCAAAATTAGTATAATACGATAATTTCAAAAGTCTTCTGCGCACTTTTAAGTAGTTGACAATCAGGAACTATAATAGTTTCCGAGATTTAAAGATATTTGATCTTTGGTATTTCGTAAGAATAGTACATGTTCTCAGTTAAGAAAGTGGTTCCCTGAAAAGTAACGATTTTATAACAAACTGTCTCACTGGAATTATCGAACCTGTAGGTTCTTGGCGGCGTGGATATAAGCTCTCCATACATATCTATCCAGAGTTAATGTTTTCCAATCATCTCCTATATAATCTACTTCCTTCAAATCATGGTTAGTTTTATTATCTCACCTCATCCTTGGTGTGTGTACTGGGAGTTTTCCCTTTAGTTTTCCTTCAAGGAGTTACCATACCAACCTTTCATTCCTCTTCGTATCATATGTCCTGCCCATCGCAGTCTACGAGACTTAACTGATATTACATCTGGTTTCCCATATAGACCATGTAGCTCAGTGTTATGTAATCTTCTCCATTCACTTGTATATTCGTCTCTCTTTGGTCTAAAACTTTTCCTAAGATATTTACTGCCATGTTTCACTTATTTATAATAAAACTGGGAGAATAACAGTTTTATATAGTTTCAGGTTAAAATTTTTGAGAAGTTGGGATGACGAAATATCCCTATAATGTGTATTATTCATCTGGCTTAACTTTGCAAGACATTTATAGAAAGAAACAGCTGTGCTCACTTCTCATTCGCACCGGTGTTGTCGGTTTTCATCACCAGATATTAATAGGGGTAAATGGGAAGACTTGACAACAGGATGAATTATTTATTTTGTAACTGAATAAAAGCGGTCAAGGATCTACCCTAATATCTCCATTATCTCCCTTTGCCAAATTAAGCAGGTATACAATAAATAATAGAATGCATTTCCAGAATTGAGTCTACGTTTAATATCCGTCTGCATCTGATTGCTGTTTGTAATTATTGTTCCAAGGTATTTGAATTCAACCACTTCTTCAAAATTCCCTTCATTTGTGATTAACTGTCTTAATTGCGATTTTATACTTATCTCTTACGACTATAGATATAGGAATATATAAACTATGATAAATCATAAAAACATTACCAATAAGATGCTTTAGAATTTATACATACATATGTCCCATCGTTTTATACACTAAACACAGAAATAAAGAGGCCTCTGATCAACATTTTTCGGTTCTTCCACGCCTAGATTTGAATTGCGACGCTAATTACGTAAGCTGCTAAAGATCAGTTAAATAAAATGAAACAATTACAAGAACTTTCCATTAATTAAATAAAAATAAAACGTAGTTTTATTTGATTTTCATATTTATTATATAATTCAGTGACAGATGTTTCGGTACACTGTACCTCCTTCAGACATGTTAACAAATTATGATTTGTTAACATGTCTGAACAAATTATGATTTGTTAACATGTCTGAAGAAGGTACAGTGTACCGAAACAGCTGTCACTGAATTATATAATAAATATGAAAATCAAATAAAACTACGTTTTATTTTTATTTAATTAATAAATATGTATTTTCATCAAGTAAACACCAACTCAATTGATTAAGAACTTTTCATTTGCAAAAAATAAAATTAATGATTTTTAAAAGATAAATAGTAAACATTTGTTGGTAAAATAAATATCGATGGATAGGAATATCGAAAGTGAGTTTACGAAATGAGATCTGCCTACGCTTTACATACACTCAACACGACAATAATATAGAGTTTGTTTGAAAGTTTCTGATCCAAATTAATGAGAAATCGACCCACGCAAATATTTAATAGGGTATGTGTATTTCATAATAATTCGAGTTAATCCAGTTGCCAGTGAATGAAGTTGTTCAGGTTTAACTAATGTAACACAATCTCCTATAAAAGGCGTGCCAGCAGAGAGACTGTGCCCATGACAACATTGGCGATTTTCTATCACACCACGTCATAGTTCCAAACACTTTATGAATATTTTTAAGGGAGTAGGCGTATTATTTTAATATACAAAAAGAACTAAAATTTCGCCAACATATAAATCAATAATAAAATTAATAATTTAACAAGAAATGACAATCAGTAGGAATTACACTGATATAAATAACAGGTTCATATCATGAATACGTCGAACGCTGTGGTCTCGAGGTAGCGTGCTGCCTTGTCACGCAGCGGGCATGAGATCGATTCCCGATCAGCACAGGCTCCTGGATGAGGATTTTTTCTCACCTGTAAGACAAATGCCAGGAAGCTTAAGGCCCAACGGTCCCCGAAAATCATCCGACCATCATTATCATCCTTACCGCTATTATCACCATTCTTCACCGGTGTGGAAAGCAACGAGAAGCTACCACATCTATAATTCCCTAGTAAAGCTGATAAGCATAGCATCAAAATGCTATGATAGCAGTGAAAGACTTGCCCTCGGGCAGAATTACTATATAATTATGAATACTTATTTCATTACTAGCTAATACCCGGCGTGCGCTGCTACGCCGAAATAAATTAAATGTTTTTATGTTTAATTGAATAGGTAAACAGAAAAATAATTGCAAATTTATATCGTAATTATTTTTAGATCTTGTAAACTGCGATGGGAAAGTCATGTTTCAGAAATGGAGAATTGAAGAAGTCATGGAAACTTTTACAGGAAAACCAGAGGGAAATTGTCCTTTATCTAGACTAAGAATGAGATGGGAGTATCACATTAACCATAATTTTAGAGAGGTAAATTATACGGGGATTGGAATGTGTTATATCAGGATAGGGATGTATGGAGGGCTTATGTCCGAGCAGCTGTAAGAGTCTGGATTCGATGTCAGCGAGTTAGTTAGTTATTTAAAAACTTAAAGTTTGTATTGTATATGAATCCAACACACACACACATATATATATACACTCATAGTAATTCTGCCCTAATGCAGGTCTTTCACTGCAATCATAGCATTTTCATGCTATGCTTGCAGCTTTACTATGGAATTGTAGGTGTGGTGACTTCCCGTTGCTTTCCACACCGGTGAAGGATGATGATGATGGCCATATGATTTCGGGGACCGTTTGGCCCTTGAACTTTTCCTGACATTTGTCTTACAGGTGAGGAAAGACCCCGATAAAAACTTCACCAGAAAAACTGCCCCGACCGGGGATCGAACCCGGGCCCGCTGAGTGACAAGGCAGCATGCTACCTCGAGACCACAGCGGTGAACTATATAATCGTGAATTTTAATTTTACCGACAAACTGCAGGGACTGATTCCTGACTGGAAAAGGAGGATAAATTGTTCTATGAATAAGTGTCCACAAATGCATCGTTGCCTCGGTAGATGACACTGACGAATAGCATTATTCTCTCGGACTACTTGCAGAATAGTCTTCCTGTTTTACTTGAGAATGTACCTTTGGCAATAAGATTGGTGATGTGGTTTCTGCATGATGGAGCGCCACCTCACTTCAGCATTACAATTCGCCGACACCTCAACAAAATCTACCAGAGACCTTGGATAGGACGTGAGACCCTGTTGCATGGCCTACTAGATCATCGGACTTAACCCCCAGGGTTTTTACCTCTGGGGGCACCTGAAAAACGTTGTGTATGCTGAACCAGTTCCCGATATGTATATCCTTCAACAGTGTGTCCAAGTTGCCTGTGACGCTATTCGGAGAGGCATCAGGAATATGCGAAAGAGTGAGGCAATCCATGATACGGCGTGTGAACGTGTGCATTGCATCCCATGGAGGTCACTTTGAACATCTATTGTGATGTACTTTGTGCCGGGACGATTTGTTGCCGTTGCACGCACATCGTTCATATCCGGACACATATTTATAGGAACCTTTTTGCTTAATTTCCAGTCAGAAATCAGTTATATATATATATATATATATATATATGGTGAACAGTAATTGCACCGTATATGTGATATATATATATATATATATTGTTGTAATAAAATTATTTAGAAAATGTTTAGAAAAGGACCCGACATTTAATCGAACTCAGGATCATGAGGAACGATTTTAGTTTCATGATATATTGGTAGTTACAATTAACATAATTTGAAGAGAATCATTAAATTAGAATAATTGTTTTCATATCGGTGTTCCTCGTCATAAATTATAGATCGAGGCGTCGACAATGACTGCATTTAATGATAATATTCATAGGATATCAATCAAATGGAGATAAGTCTATTATATACAGCAGAGGCTGCATATCTGCCACCAGAATGCTGATTGATTGGTATAGACTCCTGATAAACGTATGGGAGCGAGATGTCACGTTCCATATTATTCATAACTAACCCAGCTTCCATATTGTGCCATGCCATGATTCAAATTCTAGCGAAAAAATGTAGTTATCTTCTTCGTCCATACCTGATTCACGTCCCATGATCACTGATTGGGTTCCTAACCATTGGAATATGTTGATTTTTTATTTATAGATGTTTTAATATCAAAGTTATATCGCGTTTTCAAGTGCAACTTTTAGTTTGTTTGGTTTTATTGGAGGAAAACCTAGGGAAAGTGTACATTAGCTGGACAATAATAATAATAATAATAATAATAATAATAATAATAATAATAATAATAATAATAACAGCTTTATTTTACCTGCAGAGTTAAGGCATTAAGGCCTTGCCTGCCAAGCAACCAGGTTTTAAAAAGTACAAAAATTGTCTTACATCTAAATTACAATAAACATAAACGATTACATGTTATAAATAAAATACAATTATTATTTGATTTACTCTAGATTTAACGAATTAAAATAACATGTACAAGATATACAAAAAAAGATAAATTATTAATGACATAGTATAATTTTAATTAAATAGAGAAAAGAATAAGGTAGGAGTAACGATAATTTGAGGAAAGTAAATTATATAACAATTATAAAACATTATTTCAGGATAGGGATGTATGAAAAGCTTATATCCACAAGATAGGGATGTATGAAGAGCTTATATCCACAAGGCTGTGAACGTCCGGATTCGATAATGTCAGTGATTTAGTTAGTTACAAACTTAAGTTTAAATAGCAATCATATATATATATATATATATATATATATACCCTCAACTCATGTTCAACTCAGGGTTTGAATGAGGGATGAGATGAAGCCCCTACATTTATAGAGGTCTGTGAACTACAAGGTTTCCGGCCGATCACTCCTGACGCACCGTCACAGGGGCGGATGAACGAAATGAAATTAAATGAAATGGATGAGATGAGTATGGAGAAATGGTGGAATGAAATTTGTGATAGGGGAAAATGGGAGAAACTCCGAGAAATACCTGCACAAGCTCCGTTTCGTCACCACGAAACCCACATGGAGTGACCGAGACTCGATCTCGTGCTCGTGGCCCCAGCGGTGAGAGGCGAGCGTCTAGCCGCTTGGCCACGGAGCTGCTTATATATATATATATATATATATATAATGTATTTGTACTGCGTTTTGCTTACACAGGCAAATGTGGTTTATATGACTGTGTATCTGTTTTAATGCCACATAATGTAGTTTACCTGCTTCGGGATCCGCATTGGGTGGATAGATGGCGTTAATGTAATATATTTCGCCATTTCCCTTTACGTATATGATGTATTCTTGTATTGTGTACAGAGAGGAGTATAGGATGAATGTATGCTTAGGTTTGCATACTGTAAAGTGCATGAAGCATGATGATGAATAGAAAGGAGAAGGTGAAACCCGGTGCCAGCACATATCCTACTCCTATCGAAAAAGCACCAAGAGGACCGCCAGATTTAACGTCCCAAATCGACGGACGAACTAGCGACAGTAGCTACCATATGCCTTGTCAACATACGAAGAAGTTTGCAATTTAGTGCTGGAATCTGGTGCACAATCTAGCACTTAAAATTGCACATCGTCACATCTTCTGCCTCCGTCATAACATTTTTATAAATGAAAATAGATTATTTTATTAGTTGCTGAAACAACACTATTAGAGAAGAGGGTAGATTAGTTTGATATTAAACAATTCTTCAGCCATATGGGTAATAAAAATAGGACCTTTTTGTTAATGTCGTTTTTGAGTATGCTCATTACTAAATATGTGTTAAAATTCAAGCAGCCAACATGAAATGTTTACGAAGAGCAAAAGAATGCACTACAATGGACTAGATAAGAAACAAGTATATCCGTGAAGAACTGCAGATCTACTCCATAAAAGAAATGATATTTAACAACAAGATTCAGTGGAAAGAACATGTAGAAAGAATAAAATCTTACATTATTTTTCGAGAGGAAGAAGAGATGTCGGACGGAATAGGCAACTAATGCCTAAACCAGGAAGTGAAGAAGAAGTAAACATGTGTACGGCATCACATTTCCAAGTCCTGGTATTTTTCTTTGGGGACATATCAACAGTATGGTGTATGAATTCGAGTTGCCACAGGAGCTAAGATGATTAGCAGAATGAGTAACGTGCTTCATCGCATCGAACATAATCCTCCCAAGCTCGACAAAGTTGAACGATTATTTCAAGATAAAAATAAATATAATATGTAGGCCTAATAGATCCGTAGTCCTCAATTAAATTAAAATCATTTAAACCTGCAGCTCTTTTGAAAAAAACGGCTTCCATCTTCAATAGAAGCTTTTGAGCTACTCTTCGCCTGGTTTCCCATAAAGATCATTCAACTCACTATTATGTAACTCTTCTTCAATCACCTGTCTGTTCGTGTCTCCTTGGCTCAAATATTTTTCTCAGAACTATATTCTCGAATAATCGTAATATTTTATCCTGTATTAAAGTAAGACGATATTTAACAAACGCTATACAGTTTAGCCTATTTTTTTTGTGGCGGTACATATAAGGTGCCATTTTTAAAGCATATTTAATTAAAAGCGTAAAATTGTGGTATATTTCTTGAAAATGAACAGTTAATGACAAATGAGGAAAATTTTGAAGAAATGGCTAAATTCAAATTCCCAGGAACAATAATTACAAATAGGAATGAGGTGCATGAAGAAATTAAACATAGGTTCAATTCTGGAAATGGATGGCTGCTATGCATTACAATTATCAACTTTTCTCAAAAACATTAAACTGAAAATACAAGTTATAAAACTGTTATTCTCCCAGTTATATGGATGCAAATCATGGACTCTTACTTTAAGGAAGGAGAAAAAATGTGGAGGATTTGAAAATAAAATTATTATGAAATTTTTTGGACGAAGAGGAGATGAACAGGCAGGTGTATGAAGATGACTACATAACACTGAGCTACATTATCGTTACAGGAAACAAAATATAATGAGAACAATTAAGTCTCATAGGTTGCAGTGGGCAGGACATGTTCCATGGATGGGGAATGAAAGAGGTGCATGTAAACTTTTTTTTAAAGGAAAACCACAGGGAAAACGCCATACATCAAGAATGAGGTGTGAGAATAACATTAACCATGATTTGAGGAAATAGATTATACAGGATATTATTGGAAAACATTAGCTAAGATAGGGATGTATGCAGAGCTTATATTTGTGTGGCCATGAACCTATGGATTCGATAGTACCAGTGATATAGTTAGTACATTTCTTGACGCATTTGGGAAGAATGACATGTAGTACTTTATTCAACGAAATGTTGACAGATGACTTGGTAGAATATTTATATAAACTACTTACTGTATTCTGAAAAGTTAATTCTCAACCATTAAAGTAGCGTCCATCGAGAGCAATTTCACACATATGTACTCTAGAATTGAAAGAGTTAAGTAGACCGAAGTGAACAATTTTGACATCTGTGTAATTTGTTTCATATTTAATGTATCAATTACTTATAAAAGTAGACCAACTGTATCGACAAGATCCTGATACTTATAAATGTGAAAGGTTTCAACATTAATGACCACGACTAGTTCTTTTTTCTCTCTCAATCATCTTCGTTTTGCCATAAAATTGTCTTCATATCCAAGTTTACCAGAGCAGAAAAGCAAAGATGAAACTTAAAACGCAGAATGTTTTTATAAAGAGGAAAATTTTCAAGTTCAAGGTCAAATATTTTAGATGAGTGAATTCAGGGTGTGCAATGTTGAGTCAGAATTATATCCTGTGGATGTTCTCACTGCTTGCATGGCGTCTCTTCTTTCATAAGGTAACGTAATGTAATGAAATTATCATAATTGTGAAAGAGCTAGATCAGCGGCTACAAAATTTAGTAGTTAACTTTGAGATTGTTCTCCATGGTATATTTAACTTGTTGTGGTGGAGTGGCTTGCGTGCTTAAATGATTCCGAGAGCTATGCCGGGTAGCATTGCTCCCTAAAAGATTGTCCATGACTGACAGATCGATAAGCCATAAGGTACCAAAAAAGTACTCAACGGTACAATACAACCGTCAAGAAACGCGGACATGAGTTCCACTGGCGTAAAATATTCCAGAGGTAACATTAGCTCTCAGGATGGGGATATGGAGAGCTTATGTCCTCGCGGACGGCCATGGTCCAATGCGTTCGATAGTGCCAGTTAGTTAGTTAATGTTGAGATCGTAGATATGTTATCGCCTTTTTTTAAAAAAACTGATATTATTTTTCCAATTTTCCATTCTTCTGGTATTGTATTTTCTTTCCAGCACTTGTGATAAAATTTTAATAATCTTTCTTGAACGTTCCTTGAGGCATTTTTTTAGCAATGGTATGTTTATGGTGTCTATTCCGCATACTCTATTATTTTTACATTTCATTAATATTTCTACCATTTCTTGCATTTCAAATTCATCTACTTCTGCATATTGTTTATTTCTTTCAATTCTTTCTTCTTTATTCTGCTTGTCCGACCATAGTACTTTATATCTTGTATGTCCACCGCTGTGGTCTCGAGGTAGCGAGCTGCCTTGTTACGCAGCGGGCCCGGGTTAGATTCCCGGTCGGGACGGTTCCTGAGTGAGATTTTTTCTGTTTTTTTATTCACCTGTAAGACAAATGTCAGGAAGCTGCCATCACCATCATCCTTATCATTATCACCATCATCATTTACCGGTGTGGAAAGCAACGGGAAGCTACCACACCTCTAATTCCCTAGTAAAGCCGCAAAGCATAGCATGAAAATGCTATGATTGCAGTGAAAGACCGGCCCTCGGGCAGAATTACTATGGATGGATACTTTTCCAGTCTTCTTCAATTTCCTCTTTTGTCTTCAGCATTTGTATAGTCTCTTAGCTTTCCCAAGAACTTTATTCTCAGATACTCGAATTAGTATCAACTCCAACTGACTTATACATCTCACTGATTCTATTTTTTACAATAAATAATTTTAATTACTTATGAAAATAGTATTAAGATTAAGAAATATTTCCATTTGTTTGTTTTAAATATTGTAATACCGAAAAATTTAGTTTTCTATCTCGTTATTTTTCCTTGGTTTTATTATGTACATTAGATTGTAATAGTCTACCAAACAATTTAATTTATCTTGCTTGTACACGTTTTATTATTAGGTTTAACCTTAATTTTAATTATCATTAACATTACTGTATTATAGATCGCAATCTTATAGAAATTATCTTATTGATCAAATCTTCATTTAATATTTACATTTTTACTATATACAACTTTCCTCATTAGAGGATTGCCTCAAGGACAAAGTGATATAGACAATTTTCGAAATTGATGAAATACATTTTGTAAATACATTTTTTAAAATTGTTATTGAAGTATACATACTATAAAGTAAGTATTTTGTAAAGATGGTTTCTTAAAATTAAAACTGATCCTCTAATGGCAGCGATGGCAATTTTAGAAAGATACACTCTGTCCAAATCTAAGAAATTCCAAAATTTAGCTAAGAATCCTGATATAGCTGATATAGTAACTCTTTCCCCGATCATCAATCCTGTGACAGTTATACTATCTAATTGGTATTTGTGATTGCTATATTGTAATATATCATATGTTTGTTCTGGTGAATGGAACAGAAGGTCACATGGCCTTAACTCCACCAGACTAAATAAATAATTTAAAAAAGTAAGAGTGTAAGGTAAGAGTCCATGTTTCGCATCCAAACAATTTTATTTTATATTTAAAGGCATAAATGGGATTACTGAAGTAAGAGTACATCTACTTGAAAAATACAATAGATATTACGTCGTACGTCCCTTCTTTCTTTTAAAATATGAGTAATTAACTCATTTTATTGAAGAATGAAAATAGTAAAGAACAAAGAATGAAAAGTTAAAGGGCGAAATAACTGTTGAAGTCTTTTCATTTGTGAGTAACGAATTTCACCCTTCTAGCTTGTAGAGATCATTTAAGTGTAAGAACATGAAGAAGAAAGACAAGTGAAGTGTCATTTAATTTATGAATCTTGTAGGCACAAGTGTGGAAAAGGCTAACATTAAGTGCTGACTAGGATTTTGAGAACTCTACAGTAATTGTGCAAGAAGACGTAAATTCAGATGTGCTCCGAGGTACATAATTGCTGTTTGTTTATTACCTCTGCTACCTTCTCACCGAAAAGTCATCAAAATGGATTTTACAACGCACTGTAAAGTTACAAGACAAATTTCAAATGACTTAGAATTTATCACTCTACTTATACAACATGGACTCTTACTTTAAGGGAGGAAGGAAGATTACGAGTAGTTGAGAATAAAGTTCTTAGGAAAATGTTTAGGCCAAAAATAGATGAACAGACAGATGAATGGAGAAAACTACATAATAGTGAGTTACATGATATGTATAGGAAGCCAGATGTAATAAGAACAGTTAAGTCTCATAGACTGCAATGGGCAGGACATGTGGCACGAATGGGGGATGAAAGAGGTGCATAGAAGCTTCTGGTAGAGGGAAAACGCCCAGTTGGTAGACCAAGAATGAAGTGAGAGAATAATATTATCCATGATTTGAGGGAAATAGATTATACAGGGGATGATTGGAAAACATTAGCTCAGGATAGGGATGTGTGGAGAGCTTATGTCCGCGCGGCCATGAACCTACGGGTTCGATAGAGCCAGTGAGTTACGCCATAAATACCAGTGTCCAACTTATGTAAATTAAAAAATTCTTCAATTGAAGATAAAAGTACATTTGAGTTAATTTTAATTAAATGGATATCGTTACTTGTTGACAAAAATAGGCGGTTGTTTCTAACTCATTATTATCTACACTAGAAAACAACTATTTTTAGTTGCTTACGAAGAAATAAAGCTATTTGCATTGTACTCATAAAAATATTTCCGAAAAGTTAACGAATCTTCATAGGTTCTACCCAGTAGATACCGAAAATCAGAATGACAAAATTTTAAATATGTACCTCATTCCTGTTTGTGAGGAATAATAATAATAATAATAATAATAATAATAATAATAATAATAATAATAATAATATTATTATTATTATTATTATTATTATTATTATTATTATTAATATTATTATTATCATTTCTTAATTATTTGGCGGCCTCATGGTGCAAACGGTAAGATGCTCGCCTGTCACCGTGGAGTCCCGAGATCGAGTCTCGGTCACTCCATGTGGATTTTGTGGTGGACGAAACGGAACTTGGGCAGGCTTTTCTCGAGATTTCTCCTGATTTCCCTGCCACAAATTTCAGTCTACCATTTCTCCATACTCATCTCATCCATTTCGTTTCATTTCATTCATCCGCACTGTGATAGTGCGTCAGGAGCGATCGGCTGACACCCTTGACGTTCACAGGCCTCTTTAAATATGGGGGCTTAATCTTATTTCGTTCCTCGATCCGACCCTCAGTTGGACACGAGTTGAGTATATTTATCTATTTATATATTTATTTATTATTTATGTATTTATTATGGTAGAGTAAAAGCTATAAGGCCTTTCTTCCACTCAACCAGACAAATATACAAATATGTATTTACAGTATAGATTATATACACAGTATACTAATTAACTAATTATAATGAATTAAAGATGCATTAAAATTACAATGTGAATTCCATGTAATATATACGATATTTTATAAGCTTAACATAATAATAATAATAATAATAATAATAATAATAATAACAGTAATAATAAATTAAACGGGAAACACTAATTAATACATCCACATTAAATGAGCTAATGATCAAGTCAGAGCAAATATAAACTTAGATTTCTTTTAAATAATTCTTACGTCCGGCAGCTGCTGATTTCCTGTGGTAGGGAACGAGATACAGAAAAAAATTAGACTCGCTTCTGGAAATGCATGTAAGAATGCTTTACAAGAATTCTTTTCATCCCAACTTCTCTAAAAAAAAAAAAGTCAAACTGAAAATATTCAAAACTGTTGTTCTCCCAATTATGTTCTATGCATGCGAAATAATGAACGCTTATTATCCCTCCATGGTATCTTTACCTTGTCGTGGTGGAGTGGCTTGCGTGCTTAAATGATCCTGAGAGCTATGCCGGCGGTGCATTGCTGCCGATAGGGTTACCCATGCCGGACTGGTCGAAGGTGATAAGCCAGACGAAAAAAGTACCTTGGGCGAAAGAGTGACGATCTTTCACCGTAAAAATACAACCGTCAAGAAATGCGGACATGGGTTCAACTGGGGTAAAATTTTCCGGAGGTCAAATAGTCCCCCATTCGGATCTCCGGGCGGGGACTACTTCAGGGAACCCATGCCAAAGGCTCAAACACAGGGACATGTTCCTAGGAACATGGAATGTTAGGACTTTATACAATAGCGGGGCACTAGAGATATTAACGCGGGAATTAGATAAATCGCCCTTGGATATAGTCGCTTTACAGGAAGTTAGGTGGCCAGGAGAAGGTAGTCAGGAATCAGGAAGCTTTGCATTATACTACGGGGGTGCAGAAAGACCTGCATTTGGAACGGGTTTTTTAGTCAGAAGGAGGATCCTATCCGCTATCCGAGATATTAAGTTTGTTAGTGATAGGATATCATACATAATTCTAAAGGGTAAACGACATGATTTTATAATTGTAAATGTACATGCCCCCACAGAAGATAAAGATGACAAGATCAAGGATGAGTTCTATGAAGAATTAGAATGCTTATTTGATAGCCTTTCACGATATCATATGAAAATTATCTTAGGAGATTTTAATGCAAAAGTGGGGCGGGAAGATATATTCAAACCAACAATAGGCAAATTCAGTCTTCATGAAGATAGTAACGACAACGGGGTTAGATTAGTCACATTTGCCACATCAAAGAATCTCATTGTTAAGAGCACAACATTTCAGCATAAGGATATTCATAAATACACCTGGACGTCCCCAGATGGAGAAACTCGGAACCAGATAGATCATGTATTAGTGGATAAACGCTGGCACAGTAGCATCATCGATGTTAGATCAGTTAGAGGGACAGACTGCAATTCGGATCATCATCTGGTCAGAGTGAAAATCAGACAACGGCTATCGCTTATGAGAGGAACAAACGCTAAAGATGATTCTGTAAAATTTGAATTAAAAACTTGAAAAATGATGAAATGCGGCAAGAATACCAAATCAAAATTGCTAATAGATTTGAAGTACTGGAATCTTCAGATGACAATGTGGCAAACGAAGAAGAAACTGATATAAATAAAGAATGGGAGGCTATAAGAGATACTATTAAATTGTCAGCATCAGAAAGCATTGGTTGTTTAAAAAAGAGGCAAAACAAGAAATGGTTTGATGAGGAATGTGCCGACATTGTAAAGGAAAGAAAGCTAGCAAAAATGAAATGGTTACACGAGCCAAATGAGGTAAATTTAGAGCAATTGGGTAGTATTAGACGGGAAACCACCAAGTTACTAAAGAGTAAAAAGAGGGAATATTTGAGAGAGAAGATTAATGATCTTGAAATGAATGCAAAAAATAGGAACATTAGAGAATTATATCAGGGAATTAGTATAGAGAAGAAAGGGTTTCAGGCTAGAACAAACATAATTCGGAATGAAAATGGGGATATGATTGCAGATTCCAGGAGTATATTAAATAGATGGAAAAGTTACTTTAATCAGCTATTAAATGTACATACAGAACAGGACATTGAGGAGGATAATTTACAGACAGCAGAAATGCTAGTCGCAGAGCCAAGTGCATTAGAGGTTGAAATGGCGATTGAAAAATTGAAGATGTATAAAGCATCAGGTTCAGATGAGATCCCAGCAGAACTGATAAAATCAGGGGGAGAAAAATTGATGGACAAGATACGCTGGTTGCTTAGTATGATTTGGGAAAAAGAAGCTCTTCCAGATGAATGGAAGGAATCAATTATCGTACCAATTTATAAGAAAGGAGATAAAACTGATTGCAACAACTACAGGGGCATCTCATTACTTTCAACTTCGTACAAAATTCTAACAAATATATTAGTAAGCAGACTTACTCCCTATATTGATGACATTCTAGGAGATCATCAATGTGCATTTAGAAGAAACAGGTCTACAACAGATCAGATTTTTAGTATAAGACAGATTTTAGAAAAGAAATGGGAATATAATGGTACTGTACATCAACTATATGTAGACTTCAAAAAAGCATATGATTCAATTAAGAGGGAGAAGTTATATAGTATCCTGCTGGAGTTCGGAATTCCTAAAAAGTTAGTTAGACTTATACGAATGTGTCTAAATGGCACAAAGAGTAGGGTGCGTGTAGGCAAACAGTTTTCGGACACTTTTGAAATCCAGAATGGGTTGAAGCAAGGAGATGCACTATCTCCTCTACTATTTAATTTTGTACTAGAGCATGCCATTAAATCTTTAGAGAATGAGGAAGGCTTACAACTCAATGGTATTAATAAGCTGTTAGTTTATGCTGATGATGTAGTATTGTTGGCCGATAGCGAGGAGATACTAAAGGACAACACGCACACACTATTGAGTAACACTAAGAAATTAGGACTGGAAGTAAATATCAATAAAACTAAATATATGGTCACACGTAGAAATTCATTATATAATGGAAATGGACAGCTAATGACAAATGAGGGAAATTTTGAGGAAGTGGCTGAATTCAAATACCTAGGAACAATAATCACAAATAGGAATGAGATGCACAAAGAAATTAAACATAGGCTCAATTCTGGAAATGCGTGCTATTATGCATTGCAGAGACTCTTGATGTCCCAACTCCTTTCAAAAAACGTTAAACTGAAAATATATAAAACTATTATTCTACCAGTTATATTATATGGATGCGAAACATGGACTCTTACTTTAAGGGAGGAAAGGAGATTACAAGTATTTGAGAATAAAGTACTTAGGAAAATTTTTGGACCAAAGAGAGATGAACAGACAGGTGAATGGAGAAGACTACATAACAATGAACTACATGGTCTTTATAGGAAGCCAGATATAATAAGAACAGTTAAGTCTCGTAGACTGCGATGGGCAGGACATGTTGCACGTATGGGGAATGAAAGACTTGCATGGAAGCTTCTTGTAGGAAAGCCAGAGGGAAAACGCCCAGTTGGTAGACCAAGAATGAGGTGGGAGAATAACATTAACTATGATTTGAGGGAAGTAGATTATACAGGGAATGATTGGAAAGCATTAGCTCAGGATAGGGATGTATGGAGAGCTTATGTCCGTGCGGCCATGAACCTACGGGTTCGATAGTGCCAGTGAGTAAGTAGTAAGTAAGTAGTGAAGTAAAAACTCCTTGCAGGAAAACCAGAGGGAGATCGTCCGGAAGATTGACCAAAAATGAAGTGGGAGAATAACATTAGCCATGATTTGAGGGAGGTCTATTATACATAAGATGATTGAAAAGCATATCACCAGGATAGGTATGTATGGAGAGCTTATGTCCGCGCGCCCATGAATCTACGGTTTGCAGAGTGCCAGTGAATAATTAGTTGGCTTTGTTAACATTGTAGGGGTGTATGGGTTGACCAAGATTTCGATCCATAAATGCATGGATGGATGGATGGAGTTCAGAAGAACCTGATAAGTTGCCAATTAAAGGATGGTGGCTGGTCGTCAGGGATCCAGGATCATGGAAGGGAGTTCTAAGAGAAGCCAGCCTCAAAATGAACTGCTGTGCCGATAATCTCTGGCCCGAAATAAAAAGTCCGTGACGCAGGAACTGCATAACTAAGCTAATTCCTCAGCAAATCGAATTTATTGCTCATTTTTTCTCGTTTACGGAATATGTATTACTTTTGTCAAACTGAAGAAACTCAATTTCTGATACTAGCTGATTTAAAACTGTTGGACTGCAGTGAAAACAAATCATGAATAATCGTAAATTATTATATATTTGCACACTGCTGTATAATTTGACATAAATTAAAATAACATCTACTGATTCAGTTTTTCATTATTTTATTAAAAATATTAAACCAATGTATCTTAGGCCTATAGGATACATTGACAAGTCAAGGGTTATTTAAATTGCATGGTATACATTGCGACGAGGCAAACATGGCGGTTACTACAGTGAATTTAATTCCCACTTTGATGCAATCTCACATTTCTAAAAGTCGGATTACGCACTGTTTTTTTTTTTTTTTTTTTCAGAAAGCACCATTTTCCTTTAATCCCAATTCCATAACATGCTGAATTTCGTTGCGAAACATCGGCAATGGAGACCACATTTGGTTCGTCTTCAGGGCAAACAGGCCGTGGTCCGATTTTCTTGAAACTCAACATTTCGTCTACTATTGCGGTAGATTCTGCGTGCTCTCGGTGAACTCTTCAACAGTTCGTTGCAGGCAGTTGAGGTGTTCACAGAGAGCAGGCAAAAACTCCTGAAGATGTCTACCGCAGTAGTAGACGAAACGTCGAGTTTCAAGAAAACTGGACCACGGCCATCCAGCCCGGAAGTCGAACCAAACAGGAATCAAGGACACCAGACGGGAAATCCTACAATTTTACATAAATTGAGACCACTCTAGCGATTTTTAAATTTTCGTTACAGGTGAATTCCCACACCTAAAGGCTCCTTTTTTGTTGATTACTATTTTAATTAAATGCTACATGCCAAGTTTGGTTCCGATGAGACAAAAATTGTTGCGCGTAGAGTATTAACAGACATACACACATTTTATACATAGAAATATATATATATATATATATATATATATATGCACCCATAGTAAATCTCCCCAAGGGCAGGTCTTTCACAGCTTTACTAGGGAATTATAGGTGTGGTAGCTTCCCGTTACTTTCCACACCGGTGAAGGATGATGATGATAATGATAAGGACGATGATGATGGCCGGATGATTTTCGGGGACCGTCGGGCCCTAAGCTTCCTGACATTTGTCTTACAGGTGAGGAAAAACCCCGAAAAATACTTCACCCAGGAGCCTATTCCCACCGGGAATCGAACCCCGGGCCCGCTGAGTGACAAGGCAGTACGCTACCTACGCTATAATATATATGTCCAACACTGTGGTCTTGAGGTAGTGTACTGCCTTGTCACCCAGCGGGCCCGGGTTCGATTCCCGGTCGGGATAGGCTCCTGGGTGAAGTATTTTTCGGGGTTTTTCTCACCTGTAAGCCAAATGTCGGGAAGCTTAGGGCCCAACGGTCCCCGAAAATCATCCGGCCATCATCATCCTTATCATTATCATCATCATCCTTCACCGGTGAGGAAAGCAACGGGAAGCTACCACACGTATAATTCCCTAGTAAAGCTGCAAAGCATAGCATGAAAATGCTATGATTGTAGTGTAAGTCCTGCCCTCGGGCAGAATTACTACGAATATTTATATTAGTCGTGGTCATTTTAGATGTCTACTAGATAGGGTCTGTGAAGATACGTATTTTTTTCAAAATTATTTACATGAGAACAACCTTACAGTTTCAACACTTTTAAAATTCATATTAAAGCATCGTTGAGGTTATGTAATTAGATATAAAATATAAAGTTGGTACCTGGTAAGTCAGTCGTCCTCTCCTAATTTATTGAACTTCATTAAGTAGTTCCAATATGGAGGCCTTTCAGAAACAATGTTTCATCTTCTGCATTTTAACTGGTACTGATGTTGTATAAGTTGTACAACGGGTTATGTCTGCGGGCGTGTTCTCATTGAGTAGGTCTGAATTCTTTGCTTCTTTTAGAATCTCTATATCTTCAATGATGTTTATCCGTCCGTCGTCGTGGCGTAGTCGGTAGAGTCCCTACCTTCGACTCCGGCGACCCGGGTTCGATTCCTGGCGGGGTAGGGGATTTTTAAATCTCCACCTTGGGTCTGGATGTGTGTTCTGTCCTTATGTGTATGTGAGAATTAAAAAGAAAGTTAACAAACGGGTAAACCAAAGAAAGAAAAAGGTAAAACAAGAAGGAAAACCAGTACAAACGAAAAAAAAAATTCTGTTGTTATACTCTGTGTAGTACTGACATAGTATTATCGTTTTTATCGAACTGATGACCCATTTCTAGAATGTGTTAGGCAAAACTTGATTTTTCTTCGTTAATAATAAAATTTTTGAAATGTCCAGAATATCGTGTGTTGAAAATTCTTGTTGTTCTCCCTATGTTGAACTTTTCGCGATTATTGCACTTTAGTTTATAAACGCCTTTATTTTCGTATTTATTTGTTGTTTCTATTTCGTTGGATATGATGTTGAGTTTGTTATTGATTTTAATGTTTTTATCTTGTTTCCTGATCGAAATGGCTAATTTGGTCGTTTCTTTTCCTGTATAAGTTAGTGTAATCCAACTCTTTGTATTTGTGTTACATTCTTTTTCTAGTTTTGTTATATTTGTTAAATCTATTCTTCTTCTCTGGAACTACTTAATGAAGTTTAATAATTTAGTTGAGGACGACTGACTTACCAGGTAGGTACCAATTTATATTTTATATCTGACAATTTCATTCCTTCAGAATTCGCTAAAAATCTCTGAACGAAATTTGTTGGCCTTTCATGCCCAAATTTTAATTACGAGGCTAATGACATGAGCTGTTATAGAGCGTCATTAAATAAAATAATCTACTATGAACATCATTCAGGTTCATTAATGTTGACGCCTTTTCTTAATTCATTTTTCCACGGTTCCAAACATTTCTTATCATGATACATGCCTAATTTTTAATTGGATAGAGGCCAGGATTTTCAATATATCACACAGCCAATGAAATGAATATAATGCAAATATTCCGGTTCATAATTTTCAAAACTGACCTTTTCACTGCAGAGTAAAGTTAACTGGAGCAAGACCAGATGTCACACTCTAATGACATCGAGTTATCTCTAGAAAAATTAGCATATTCAATAATACATAATAACACCGAATAGCATACCAGCATACGTTATTACGGTAGTATCCAGCAATCATTAAACCATTGTAAACCATTGCTTTGGCTTCAGCTATGAATTTTATAAGTTATTCTACTTGTAACGTATTTCGAATTTTGTAGCTATTCACATTCAGATTGAAAATGCTATTTAATATTTCAGGTCATTAGCATTGGAATGCAGATTTGGACGAGAAAGGATCTATCAATTACTTTCAGAACCCTGTTATTTAACCCCGAAATAAAACCTCGCCTAGAAACTTGTCCCGACTTGTGGGATCGATCCCGGCCCTACTGTGTACGAGGCAACGACTTTACCTCGATACCACAACCTGTATTGTTTTAATGTTCAGTTACTTATAATTTTAAAACTTCTTCTTCTTCCTTTCCAGGATTAGGTTAATGCGACCTGTTCAGGTCTCAAGTCCATCGTTTCCTTGGTCGTCCCAAAAATATTTTTCACATTTGAGACTTCTGAGTAATATTTGTTTTATTTGGGTCGGTTACCAGACCAACCGCAAAACCCCCAACCTGGAGGACCAGAGTTTAATTTCGGAATTGTCTTTCTCCTAGACAGACTGCCTTACAAGGCTTCAGAGCTCTGTCTGCCCCGAGCATCTGTTTTTATGGCGCCAGAAACTCGCCATACATCCTCTATCTTCAGTAAAAACAGTTCCACGTGAGGGTAGATGGAAGGATTTGGTAGAGAGAGGCTATATTTTGCGCTATTTGGAGTATTTTGTAGAGTCTGAGAGCGCATCCTTAGATCCTCCCCAGTCATTCTCTACCCTATTGTTTTAATATTTGATGAAAGTAGTATTAAGATTTATCAATAGTTCAATCCAAGTTTTTACACGTATACAGAGTGTAACTAAATCTCCATTACAAACTTAGATGATGTGTAGTGGAGACCACGACGGTTACGTTTAACAAAGGAACTCATGCCCGGAGACGTACCGTTTCACGCAACACGCAAAATACCAGAATACACGTTGCTTTTTCTGACGCCTACTGCTTGTCATCTGTGTCCACAGAAGGGCTCGATGTGACGACCATCTACGTCAACACTTACATGGTAACTCCGTACCATGTTCTGTTATACTCTATCATCAATCCTTGGTCCTGCAACATCCGCCGTAGCCATAACCCGCACCAGTAAGTCTTCCTCGGATGCCACAGGGGTCTCTTAAATCAGAGATTCCATGTGACCTCACAAGTAGTAGTCTAGCGGGTTAAGTTGCGAGAACGTACACGGTCTTTGGTGCCAAAAATACGGGAGAGTTGAACGTGTGTTTTGGTATTTTCCGTGCGTGTAGCGGGAAAAAGGCACGTTTCCGGACATGAGTTTCCATGTTAAACATAACCGTCTTGATCCCCACTACATGTCCTCAAAGTCTGAAATGGTAATTTAGTTACACCCTGTACATATATAAGCGATAAATTTATTCATTATGTTTTATTTTTTCATGTATAGATGATAGGAGCTGTTCTGACGTTGTGTATATTTGTTTATTAATTGTAATTATCATTAACTTCATTGTGTTATTACAGTACATCTTACTTTTATTATTGTTCGGTTTGAACAAAAAAAAGTCGTTTAGTATCTAATATTATTGTAATTGCTGTATTTGAATGTAACATATGTTTGTCGTGGTGAATAGGTGAGTAGAAGACAAGTCCCATGTCCGTAACTCCATCAGGTTAAATATGAATAAATGAAAGTACGTATTTCTGTTCTAATTTGATCTGTCTCAACAAATCCAAATAAACAAATTCTGGAGACTAAACGCATCCACAAAGCCTATGATGATCATAATGATAAATATAAAAAAATCAGTATTACACTCTAAGAACCAAACTAATTAATTTCTATGAATTGGAACGTTAGAACTTAATTGTTTGCAGTTTAAGCTAATGGGTTAATAATTGTTCCATTTCTTGAGGATCCTCCTTTGGAAAATGTGTGCAAATGTAATGTTAACCTTGAAATTGACATTGTGCACTATTCCACGTGAATCTCAAGCAGATGGTATCAAGGCTTTCGAACATATTCTAGAATCTATATGCTTCCGGCTAAAGCAACAAATCGCATTTCACAGCAAGAATTAACAAATCTCTCTCTCTCTCTCTCTCTCTCTCTCTCTCTCTCTCTCTCTCTCCTCTCTCCTCTCTCTCTCTCTCTCTCTCTCTCTCTCTACCATCATACTAATCCCATAATTATTCCAGTCAGCTGTTCAAGAATCCCAATATCCAAACCTCTATCTACATCATACGGTATATTATTAAGCTGTCAATATTTTAACATTCCTTATTATGACAATTGAGGTAATGTACTATTTTTTTTAATAATAGTAACTTATAAGTACCTTTTTAATTAAAATTGACTTTTATTAAAAAAAAAACTTCGTTAACTATTAAAGGCATTAAGGCCTTTCAAAACATGTTTTATCAGTACCAAATAGATGCCGAATCCTAATTGAGGAAGACAGATAAAAAAGGTACTTATATATTAATATATTAAATATTAAATCTGTAGAAAATTGAAATATTATATCTATCTATATTAATAATTTTTAGAAAATTTCGAAGGAACGAAACTACTGAAATTTATTTCATGAAACGAGTTTTATTTTGTTTTACTATTTTTTTTTCTTTGCCTTATATGAGACGAGACTCGATTCCCGCCGCCCCGAAATCCAAAATCATCCCCAAAATTATCTCATTATAGGTGTAGTGTTTAATAACAGGGTTCCTGTTTTTGTTGTATTTATTGTTGTAATCACTCTAGTGCGCAGTTTCTATATTGTAATAAGGCATATGATTAACCCTAAAATAGGCAAACAACTAATTTCTGGAGGCAGTTATTTAAATGTGGCGGACCGCAGTGAAAAACAAATCATTGAATATTATTATTATTATTATTATTATTATTATTATTATTATTATTATATTATTATTATTGATATATTGTGTAATTCTACACACATTAAGTGATTTCTTGAAGTTCGTTCTCTTCTGTTTTATTAATAATATTAAATAAATTAAACGAAATGATGTATCCTATAGGATACATTGCCAATTTAAGGATTAATGAGTACCGGTAGTCGATATCTTAGCTTCAAACTAAATACAAAATATACAAAACCCTCCTGAGGCCTGTTATCCTGTATGAAAGAGAAACTTGGCCATTAACTAAAAATGAAAATAAATTATTATTTGAAAAAAATCTACGGAAAATATATGGACTGATAAATTAAAATGGCAAATGGCGCAGTAGGCATAATCAAGACATATGATTTATATGGTGATAGTCCACCGCTGTGGTCTCGAGGTAGCGTGCTGCCTTGTCACGCAGCGGGCCCGGGTTCGATCCCCGGTCGGGGCAGTTTTTCTGGGTGAGGTTTTTATCGGGGTTTTTCCTCACCTGTAAGACAAATGTCAGGAAAACTTTAAGGCCCAAACGGTCCCCGAAATCATATGGTCATCATCATCATCCTTATCATTATCATCATCATCCTTCAACGGGAAGCTACCACACCTACAATTCCCTAATAAAGATGCAAGCATAGCATGAAAATGCTATGATTGCAGTGAAGGACCTGCCTTCGGGCAGAATTACTATGGATGGATATGGTGATACTGACATAGTCTGACTAATAAATCTTCGAGGTTGAGATGGCTGGGCCATTTATAGCCACATGAATCAGACATTGCCCATAGAGACAAATTCTCTAAAATAGAGGGGAAAAAGAAAAGTTGCAAGACTAGACAACATTGAACAGGATGTGAAGGTTATGGAAGTCCTGGGATTGAGAAGGAAGGCAGAAGATAGAAATGGATGGAGGCGCATAATCAAGGCCTGCACTGGGCTGTAGCACCAAACATGATGATGATGATATGTAATTGTAGCGGCATTGCTTCTTTATTCGTTGTAATATGTTATTCCTACGTCATTTTGCATTCTTGGTTCGTACATGGTGTAAGTTCGATTTGATTTTTACTTGTTATACGGGCATTGTTTTTGGATCAGTTCGGATCACATAGTGAGAGAATTTGTGAATTCTAAGTTGAGTAATGTGTGCTCATTCCTTTAATTGACGTTGATTGATTTGTATTATGTCGAGAAGAAATTAATCATTTGTGACTGTTTCTAGGATCGATGGATCCTCATATGTGATAACATGAGATTTAAATAATGATTTAAAAACATAAATATGAATAAAATGTGTCACACAATCACGTAAGTGATAAATTGTGAAAATAAATTATATCCATCACTTGCTGTCTTCTGGTGTTATTAATCACTAATACCCAAGGATCTTCGGCCTATTATATTTTTTTATTTCTATCAGTGATCCCTTAGAGAAGAATGGCATTTGATTTCAATATAGTAACAACGGGTTATAGTAGGAAGGTCCTGGGTCAAACTCCGCTGACGATCAACATGATTAAGGTTTATGCATTCTTTTTTTTCCCTCGGTGTCCAGACAAGAGTTGGAATTACATTAGATGGAGTACCTTATCTATATTATAATCACCATTTCATAACCTAAGTTACACCTAATTAAAACAAATTCATCCATCCAAAGTAATTCTGCCCGAAGGCAGGTCCTTCACTTCAACCGTAGCATTTTCATGCTATGCTTGCAGCTTTACTAGGGAATTGTAGGTATGGTAGCTTCCCGTTGCTTTCCACACCGGTGAAGGATGATGATGAAGATGATGATGATAATGATAAGGATGATGAGAGCCATATGATTTCGGGGACCGTTTGGGCCTTAAAGTTTTCCTGACATTTGTCTTACAGGTGAGGAAAAACCCCGATAAAAACCTCACCCAGAAAAACTGCCACGACCGGGGATCGAACCCGGGCCCGCTGCGTGACAAGGCAGCACGCTACCTCGAGACCACAGCGGTGGACTAAAACAAATCAGTAAACTTATTACAGAACGTGCGATAAATATTACAATAAAAGCACACCGCCTACTGAACACACCTTAAGATCTTAGGCCGGTATTCAAGAACCAAGATTTCTGGGCCATGCCATCTCCCTCTTCCGTAAGCTGATGTTCTCATCTTTTAATTGTTTTCAGAATTTTATTAAATAAATATCTTGTTAGCACATAATGTTGAATAGAGTGAGCCAGTTAGAGTAGGTTCTGCATGACCCACATAATTAACCATGGAGAGACGGGCTGAGTCGCTCTTCGCGGAAAGTTTGGTTCCTGAATACCGACCTTAGACACGATGTAACTTTTTGGTCGATGTGACTAATTTCTTATATTTACCAACATTGTTGTTACTGGAAGTAAGTCAACGTTCCCACGTCTAACCTGGTTGCTATGCGAACAAAAGAAATCGCAATGCTGATATGGACACAAAAAGCACACGTTCGGTAAGTACAATAAAACATTTCTTGAATGTTTTGTACACTAACTCGTACCTTTCTTTAGACTTTTCCGGAATTAATGCAGAACATACCACTCTCCAGGCTTCTTCAATTTCTCTATCATCCACCATGATTCCTTTCACAATAAAATTATCAAACAGATTCTAATCACGGTACTACATATAAAAATGTCTCCACAGCCAACAATCCTTGCTTATAATAAAACAAATGAAAAGGTACATAGCAACGATCACCAAATGTTTCTTTCTCATAGAAGTCATTTACATCCAACCAATATTTTAAATAATTTATTACTATATTTAATAAAAATTAATCACATCGACCAAAAAAAAATAGTATGCAATACACATGAGGTAAGCACGTAACAAATCTCGAAAATTGAAAAAACTCGGCGCAAGCGCCTCGTTTTTTTTTTCAAACTTTTTCTCGATCAGTAACAAGTGCTTGCCTCACTTGTATCGCAATATACTGTAACGCCGGTATTCAAACACCAAACTTTCCGCGAAGAGTGATTCTCAGCCCGTCTCTCCGTGGTTAATTATGTGCATCATGCAGAATCTATCTAACTGGCTCACTCTATTCAACATCATAAGCTAACAAGATATTTATTTTTTTTTTAAATCTGGGAACACATTGAAAGATGAGAGCTTCAGATTACCGGAAGACGGAGATGGCTTGGCCTAGAGAGCTTGGTTCTTGAATACCGGCCTAAATGTTAAGGAATGCATTTAAAAAATGTCGCGAGTAATAATTATCGTAAAAATAATTACAACTTATACGAGGTTTAAAAAATCCATGGTGCTACAGGCCTTGTCCCACCTATTAGCTACTGGCCTCATATCCACATGTGTTAATCACAGATGTGGACAATCATCTATCCGGTACAGTTGTAATAAGGTCAGCTGGTTTTCTTAATCCTGTATCTACTGAAATTCCTCATGATACCGGATAAGCACCGGTCCCATAGTGAACAGAATTCCATCAGAAAATGCCTTCCTCCAAGGGAGATTCGAACTAGTGCAAGTCCCGTAGCTCTGCATCAAGACATCATTCCTTGTACAGCTCGGTACGGCGCGGGACTGCTAAAGTATAAAGGGAGAATGAAACTAGAATTGCATATCACATCCTGTTAGGTTTTTTTAATCCAAAAAATTGAAGCAAGCTCTCATTATGAAAATGGCCACGATCATGTTTATGCGAGGTAAAGAGGTAAAATAACACCTTGAGAAGCCTCATTCATCAAATTCCTTTCTACCCGGTGCGTAACGAAGGCAATCAACATGCAACTTTTTTCCCCCTAACTAAACATTTTGGTAACGAGAGAGAGAGGGGGGAGGGAGAGAGAGAAAGAGAAAAAAGATAAAGAAACAAAACCACACACAGCTTATTGCAAAAAACTGGACATTGCATAAAAAAACTTTCTATATTCGTGTCCGGGATGAGATGAAGCGCTTATCATTTAAGGAAGGCTGGGCAAGATCTGACGCACGCAGGCAGATGAAACTAAATTAAATTATATGGAAGCCATGTGAACATTAAGTTTTTGACAAGAAAAGGGTGGGAGAAATCTCAAGAAAAAGTGCTCTACCTCCGATTAGAATAACGAAGCCCATAAAGAGTGACCGAAATATTTGATAATAAAATGTCGAAGAATAAAATGCTTAGAAATATTTTTGGGTCAAAGCCCTCATATATCAAGGGCCGCCTGACTCAAAAACAGTTTAAAAAGAAACTCACTTCATGTTTTCTTAGATAATATAATATATAACCGTGTTCCATGAATACTTTTATTATTCCTTTATATTTTAAACTTTCTTTACTAAGCCATTTACTTAATCTAATATTTTTGTTATTATTATTTTTTTTCTTTCCCTTATATTGTGTAGTCTATAATTATCTATTATGTATCATTTATCATAATTCTTATTGTATGTATCTCCGGGAGGGACTTTAAGCCGTGGGTCCCGAGTCTGAAGATTTTCAGGCTCGTAAAAGATCCTTAAGCCTGAATGAAAAAGCATCTAAGCAAAATTTACCGAATTTTCCTGTCCTAGTACTACCTTCATTTCCTAGATGTCAGTATGAGGCGGAACGCTGACCACGGACCACTCAAAAATGACATCTATACGAAAACAAGTGTAACTAAATTAGTATGGTTCAAATTCTTCCCTGTAGGGGGAGAGCGCCTAAATCTCTGTTAAGGGAAACATGGGCTTACAATACAATACAATGTATAATTTAACCCTGGTGAAGTGGAAGAGAAGACCTTACGGTCTTAACTCCATCAGGTAAAATAAATATACATGAACAGGAAGGTTAATATAAAATACTACCTAACAGTGGGCTATATGATCTTTATGGAAATCAGTAGGAAGTCTCGTAACGTGCGATGGTCAGGGGATGCGGCATGAATGGGGCATTGAAACTTGCTACAATGAAAAACCTAGCAGGTGAGGTGTCAGCTCGGAACAGCATGTTCAGAGAATGGAAGAAACAAGATTGCCCAAGTTAGCATATCATTAAGAGATGTAGGAAGACCTAGGGATGGAAGGAATAATTGTGAATTCGGTACAGGCGAATCGCCTAAACCTTGAAGTGAAGATGATGATGGATGAGGAGGGGGATGAAAGCGCCCAGTAAGTAGTCCAAGAATGGGGGAGTGATGTGGGTTAATAACATAAAACATGATTGGAAGGAGGTGAATTATACAAGGAAGTATTGGAAAATAACTACTTCAGGGTAGGGATATATGGCGAGCTTATGGCCGCACGGCTATGAAATACGGAATTGACATTGAAGTAGCAAGTTAGAAGGATTATTCATTTGGTAAATTTACTTTAACCAATTATGTAAATAATTCTGAATTCTTTCCTAAAAAAATTTAATTTGATCGTTATTTTTGTCGAACAGTAAATTATCACTGCATTAATAATGGAATACACTATAAACCAACAATCCAAGTAGGCCCTTGGCCTTCCAACCGGTCCTAAAAAGATTCTAATACAATTTAATAACACTTGTTTATGAAAAAATATTGAAAAAATAATAATTTTCAGTTTCTTAATTTAGAAATAATCAATCGAATTAGCGTTTACTTGATGAAAATCCATAATTTATTTAATTAAATAAAAATAAAACTGAAAGTTTTATGTGATTTTCATATTAATTAAAATATAAATTAGTAACAGCTGTTTCGGTACTTTTTACCTTCTTCATTATTAAAATATGAAAATCACATAACTTTATAAAACTTTAAGTCTTAATTCAGAACTTACTTTTTAGCAAATTCCCATTAAAATTAAATAAAACCCTTTTAGCATCCAACTGGACGTCGAAAGACCTTCTATGTTTGTCGGTCCATGCTGTAGTATTAATAAGGCGGTATTTGACTCTTAAAACACAATATTTTCAAATAATTATTACGGAAGTTACCATGAAAATAACTTTTAATCTTGTTTGATCCTACTTACTAGACGTAAAAAAAATCAATGCGCTAACGACCGCAATTTTTATATTATTTTTGGGCAACAAATTCGGCACATAGCAATCAATTAACAAAAGTAAGTTCGGGTACTTCCACCAATAAAATCGGACCATTAGGAATGGATCTAGGTACAAGGCATTGAAATAAAGCCAGAAAAGAATTTTCCGAAAATAAAATAAATACGATCAATATGAGAAGGAGTTTATCTGAAAGCCGAAATTTAAAAATTACTCTAACGCAAGCCATATTTGTATTTTTTCCGCAATGAAACTGGATACATATGATTTAATTTTAAAATGTATATTTTGTAAACCAGCAAAATTGGACAATAAATTTGGCTTGCTGAGGAATTCGCTTAGTTTTCGCAGTTCCTCTACGATTGTATTTTTTCCCTGATCAGGTCATCAGCCCATCTAGCATATTCTATGTGCTCATAGCCATCTGTTCACTTGCTCACTGCTTTTGCTCTTTCCAGCATCTTACCTACCTCATTTAGATAGATGTTGCTTAAAAGGGGTGATAGTGGACCAGCTTGGGATATTTCTCTGTTCCCTCCTGCTTTGACTATCAGTTTTAGTAGCCTCCACATTTGTCAATCACTGAGGGAAATTATTATCCAGCCGGAAGAGAGGAGACATGTGGAGAGCTTGTCGGATTGACTTCATACCTGATTTTCTCATACTGGAAACTCTAATACACCATACTCCATGGCCTAGAATACCCTTGTCCTACCAACCGGCTGCTGGCATCTTATCCATGTAATTTTATTAAGGTGGGCGATCATCTATAGTGATTACATTTTCGCAAGAGATTTCAAGGACATATGAGTGGTCCGATATTCTCCGCTGGCACCTTCCCATTTCTTATAACATACGATAATTCTTTACATGACAAGTCGCCCTCTTGCATAGTTGCTTCGATGTACGACTGCGCATCTGCACGGAGTTGAGGGCGAATGTTTAAAATTGGGGAAGAATATTGACTTGATCTTGAAACCTCTGGCTAGAATTAAGTCACTATATTGGTATAGGGGTAACATTTGGTTAGAATGTCGGTTTTCCCAGCCGTTATAACTTTTTTAAAACCTGGAACCGATACTTATTGTAGCTACCCAAATTCCTCCCGATGCTAGTAGGCACCTCACCGGTCCCATACTGGCCGAAAATTCCATGAGATAATTTCTTCTACCATTGCGCCTCGAACCAGCGCAAGTCCCGTAGCTCTGCATTACCATGCCTTAAACTGCTCGGCTAAGACGCGGGACGTAAACTGTAATAACAATCCATTAAAGTCATCCGCATGTCCTACATTCTATATGATTACTATACTGTTTGACGGCATAATAATGATTGCTTTCTATATATACCGTCCAATTTCTATTAATGACATTTCATAAGATTTCATGCACGCTAGCGTGAAATCTTCAATAGCAATCAATAATCGGAGAAATTCAACTCTTCAAAGCATAAACCTATGCTTAAAATTGGAGTGGGTATAATCTTGGTACATCCTGATAAAGGAGTATCGTATAATTTTGT
Source organism: Diploptera punctata (assembly GCA_030220185.1). NCBI lineage: Eukaryota > Metazoa > Arthropoda > Insecta > Blattodea > Blaberidae > Diploptera > Diploptera punctata. The sequence continues at coordinate 1,646,392 of JASPKZ010010696.1, forward strand.
AACGAAACGCTGTTGCAACGTTAAATTGATTGAGGGAATGCGCCGTAAAAACATAACCATAGCCGTTAAGGTTTATATTAAAAATGGAACACCTGCTACATTTGACAAGCGGTTTTGTTTGGGCGGACAAGTTTCCAAGAACATAACGTGAATGAAAATGAAAGTTCAATCATCGATATAAATTCCAAATTACACTCGATTTCACTGGAACACATTTCAATTCACTTTTCAAATATCATTTCTGCTTTAACCGAGTTATACTAAACACAAGATTCCTTGAAATTACGAATATTTAATACAGTTTCCATTTTTATTCATTTACTAGCGAACACCTGGAGTTCGCTGCTAAGCCTAAACAAATGAAATATGTGTTCTTAATTTTAGTTGAATAAGTTAATAGTACATCACGATGCAAGGTTGGGAAGTAGCTTTTAGAGAAGCGAGGAAAATGTCCCGAGATTCTGTAAAACACTTCACAAACGTGCGCTGTACATTATTTTTTTTGCGCGAAGGTGTTTTCAAAATAATAAATAATAGTACAATAATAACATCTTTGTTGGAAATATTTGCGTTCAATATAAACAATTGACTAACGTTAACAGTGCGGACAATGTTTATTAATTGAAATAACAGGAGACCTTGACAATAATCTAGTTATAAAATGACAGCAAGTACGTATCTATGGTTTTATATGTTTCTAATAAAGTTCGGTTCATTTAAAACGCAGTGATTTGTTTCGTATAATGTACATTAACACTACCTTTTGGATATTTTTTGTACATACATTGTACGTAGTATACATAGAGGACAATGGTTTTACTTCCCGCACGGGGTTTGTAATATGTAATATTACAGTACAGTTATTTTATTACAGTATAGTTATTTAGGTTGGCAATCCCGAAATGTAGAAAATCGAACTTTCAATCATGGTCGTCATTGCTGTAAGTACGACAAAACGCACTATCGCGCAAAAAAATAAAAAAAAATAATAAAATAAAATTATGCGTTAATTAAATTGTATGGTATACATTGCGACGAACCAAACATGGCGGTTGCAAGAGCCAATTTAAATTTTGGATTTCATGTAACCCCCACTTCTAATGACAGATTTTCGCTGATTTTTGGACAATATCTACCTCGGTTTATTTTGATAGCATATACTTTATTGCGTTGTGCAACGTAAAAAATTGAGACCACTAGATGGAATTTTAAATCTTCGCTTCAGGTGAAATCCTACACCTAATGGTTTTAGAGATTAATAGAGAGCAACTGAATACTATGTGCCTGAAAACCTGTGTGTACAAATTTTCATAACAACCGACCGACTATTTTTTCGAGTTTTGCGAGCATAAATATACGCAGGCTGAATTTTTATGTATAAAGATTGAATTCCTTAAAATTTAATTTAAATATTGCCATTACAAAGTTTAACAAAAGATATTAGCATCTAATATATAATGAATGTTTGTTTGTTTGTACTTCATGCGCGGCTATACCGTTGATCCGACTGTGATGGGTCTTTTTGCAAAATGTTCAGGAGATTCCCGGGATGAACATAGGCTATAAGAGAGTTATGATACTCAACTCCTACACCCTTAAAAATCGCCCTTTGTAGTGGAAAACGTGAAAAAAGATCTTTGGACGCTTAAATGGCTTACACTGCCTAAACTATAACAAATACACAAAATGAATCTACACAGAATAGAATATCTCAAAAAGCTCTACAAAAAAGTCCGCGACAGCATATGTTTATCTCTTACGGATAACTCACAATAACCATTTTTGTCTTTGATTGATGTCAAGAAGATCGAGACAAGTACGTAGATTCCTGTGCAACCAAAAGCAGCACATGCCGGGTATTCTATTATTGATCACAATAACGAATTTTGTCTTTTAGCTCATTTATGCCAAGAAGGTCGAGATAAGTAGATTCCCGGACAACACCGGGTAATCAGCACGGGGAATCTCAAAATAATTACGATATACATTTGTAATTATTTTTCATTTTACTTATTCGGCTAATCATAAGAAGTAGATTAATTTTTGTCTTTCAGCTCATTCATGCCAAGAAGATGGGGATGAGTAGATTCCCGACAACGCCGAGTAAACAGCACGGGGTGTCTAAAAATAATTACGATATAATTTTTTTCCTTTCACTTATTCAACTAAACATAAAAGCACATTAATTTAGGCGTAGCAGCGGACGCCAGGTATTAGCTAGTAAGATATAAAAATATGGCACAGTAGGAAATAAAAAAAATAAATAAATGAAATGAAGAAATAAAATAATATTGCTACTCCTAATGAAATAATGATGTATAACTTACTTTTTTTTAGAAATCCACACAATTCTATAGTAATTCTGCTCGAGGGCAGGTCTTTCACTGCAATCATAGCATTTCCATGCCATGCTTTGCAGCTTTCTAGGGAATTATAGGTGTTGTAGCTTCCCGTTGCTTTCCACACCGGTGAAAGATGATGATGATAATGATAAGGATGATTACGATTGCCAGACGATTTTCGGGGACCATTGGGCCCTAAGCTTCCTGACATTTGTCTTACAGGTGAAGAAAAACCCCGAAAAAAATCAGCCAGGAGTCTATACAGACCGGGAATCGAACCCGGGCTCGCTGTGTGACAAGGCAGCACGCTACCTCGAGACCACAGCGGTGGACGAATTCACACTATGAGGTATAATTTTTTGTAGGTAAACTTTAATACACACCTCACCATCGAGAATCAAATTCCCAGAGCTTCATCTTCCAATGTTGGAAGGGAAGGTAAATCTATTAAGACATTATTTGTAATTTTAAGACTGTTTACAGCATATTCCCTTAATAAAATAAATTACGAGTACGATACGGTATACCCATAAATATTATTAATGCGTATTATAAAATGTATCACAATCTATCATTCCTACAAGTCTAATCATGAAGGGCTGTACATCAGCTATAGGCCTATGTAAACTTCAAAATTTCATACGATTCAGTTAAGAAGAAGAAATTATATAGGTCTAATATCCTTCTGGAATTCGAAATTCCTAAAAAGTTAGACTTATACGAATGTGTCTAAATGACACAAAATTAGGGTGCGTGCAGGCAGAAGTTTTCGGACACTTTTGATATTCACAATGGGTTAAAGCAAGGAGATGTACTAACTCCTCTACTATCCAATTTTCATTAGAGCATGCCATCAAATCTTTGGAGTATGAAGAGGGCCTACAACTCAATGGTATTAATAGGCTGTTCGTTTATGCTGATGATGTAGTCCTATTGAGCGATAGCGAGGAGATACTAAGTGACAATATTGAGTAATACTAAGAAATTGGGACTGGAAGTAAATATCAATAAAACTAAATATATGTTCACACATAGAAATGCATTATTTAATGAAAATGGACAACTAATGACAAATGAAGAAAATTTGGAAGAAGTGGCTGATGTCAGTATCTAGAAACAATAATTACAAATATGAATGAGATGCACAGAGAAATTAAACCTAGGCTCAATTCTGGAAATGCATGATATGCATTATAGAGACACTTGTAGTTCCAACTCCTTTCAAAAACTGTTAAACTGAAAATTCTCCCAGTTATATTATATGGATTTTAAACATGGACTCTTACTTTAAGGGAGGAAAGACGATTACGAGTATTTGAGAATAAAGTTGTTAGGAAAACTTTTGGGCTAAAAAGAGATGAAGAGACAGGTGAATGGAGAAAACTACATAATAGCGAGCTACATTGTCTTTATAGGAAGCCGGATATAATCAGAACACTTAAGTCTCGTAGACTGGGATGGGCAGGACATGTGGCACGTATGGGGGATGAAAGCGGTGCAAGGAAGCTTATTGTAGGAAAATCAGAGGAAAAATGCCCAGTTGGTAGACCACAAATGAGATGGGAGAATAACATTATCCATGATTTGGGGGAAGTAGATTATACAGGGGATGTTTGGAAAACATTACCTCAGAAAGGGATGTATGGAGAGCTTGTGTCCGAGCTGTCATGAACCATGAAAGAGCCATGAAGGGCATCTACTATGGATTTGTTATGCTTGTAGTTGGAGAGTTGGTAATGGTGTCATAACTAGTACATCCTGATTTGTGTTCACATAAATGGAGTGCGCACACTGCACAGCTCAAGTGAAGTATTTTTCTCACTCGATGTGGCTTCACAAACTGAGAAAGTTTTAATGATCGTATTATTACCAAGTTTCTTTCCGCTAGAATATGTGGTTTCATAACTTCAACTTTTTAATACTTCGTAAGCCATGAATGGTATATATAACATCCGGACATTTATTGTTTTTTTTTGTAATTCCACGAATTAAAACAAAGATCAATGGCAATGCCCTCAACACTAGACGCAAATAATTGCTCGAGTTATTTAACCCCATCAAAATGTTGAAAGAGCAAACTACCCAATAAGCAAGATGTCCACATTATGATTAGTAAAAAAATATCAACAATAATCCCTTCAGTCTACTTCTGTATGTCGTTAAAGTCCAGTTCTCTTACACAATACACATGACTAGAGCATGGAACTCACTTCGAAGTCATGTTTGGGACTGTCAATCACTATCATTATTTAAATCCAAATTAACTGATGTCATAAGTTTCACCAATGAAAATCCTACCTGCATAAAATTATATTCAGCATTATGTACATACCTATAACGTAGAATTTCATTATTTAGTGGAAATGGACAGCTAATGGCAAATGAGAGAAATTTTGAGGAAGTGGCTGAATTCAAATACCTAGGAACAATAATCACAAATAGGAATGAGATGCACAAAGAAATTAAACATAGGCTCAATTCTGGAACTGCGTGCTATTATGCATTGCAGAGACTCTTGATGTCCCAACTCCTTTCAAAAAAACGTTAAACTGAAAATATATAAAACTATTATTCTATCAGTTATATTATATGGGTGCGAAACATGGACTCTTACTTTAAGGGAGGAAAGGAGATTACAAGTATTTGAGAATAAAGTACTTAGGAAAATTTTTGGACCAAAGAGAGATGAACAGACAGGTGAATGGAGAAGACTACTTAACAATGAACTACTTGGTCTTTATGGGAAGCAAGATATAATAAGAACAGTTAAGTCTCGTAGACTGCGATGGGCAGGACATGTTGCACGTATGGGGAATGAAAGACGTTCATGGAAGCTTCTTGTAGGAAAACCAGAGGGAAAACGCCCAGTTGGTAGACCAAGAATGAGGTGGGAGAATAACATTAACTATGATTTGAGGGAAGTCGATTATACAGGGAATGATTGGAAAGCATTAGCTCAGGATAGGGATGTATGGAGAGCTTATGTCCGCGCGGCCATGAACCTACGGGTTCGATAGGGCCAGTGAGTAAGTAAGTACATACCTATATATTTCATCGAGGAAGCTTACTTTATGTTATTTCATGTTTTGATAGTGTTAACTAATATTAGACCACATTCGCATTGTCTTTTGTTTAGTTTGTATTTTAATAATATTTTTAAATTGTATAAGTATGTAATATTTATATGGATTATATTATTCGCTAATTGACTGGAAGAGAAGGCCGTATGCCCGTAACTCTGCCAGCTTAAAATAACTATTATTATTATTTATTATTATTACTATTATTATTATTATTATTATTATTATTATTATTATTATTATTATTATTATTATTATTATTATTATTATTATTATTATTATTATTATTATTATTATTATTATTATTATTATTATATCTCATTCCTCCCTTTCGAAATTATTTAGTCTTCATCTCCTAACATTCATTCTTCTGAAGTCATCCTCCACATCATCCAACCATGTAAGATTTTGTCTTCCTTTTACCATTTGGTTTGCCAATGGAAATTTCTTTTGACTATTCGATTATCCTCCAATGTGACTATATGCCCCAACCTGTAAATTATTTATCTTTTAATTATTTTATTTATTTTAATTAATTTAATCTTTTAGTTATGGCATACAATTTTAGTTTTGGATTTCCACCGTAAAGATTTGTTTTACTCAACTCTAAAGCAATTGGCTGGAAGCTTTAAACCCCAAATAGTGTCCGAACATCATCTGATCATTAAAATCATCAAGTTCGTATTCCCCTTTAGTAATATGAATAAATGCTTTTGATAGTTATCGACAAATGAGGTAAATTTTGAAAGTAGTGGCTGATGTTAACCCAGAAATAATTAAAAGAAAATTATTTATTCAATCCCAAAAAGAAGGACTAAATCGAATTAATAAATATACTCCTGCTGTTACAAGAATTAGGAACAATAATTACAAACAGGAATGAGGAGCACAAAGAAATTAAGTATAGGTTTAATTCTGATTATGTATGGTGTTATGCCTTATAGGGGCTATTGTGGCCCCAACTTCTCTCAACAAACGTAAAACAGAAAAATATATAACATTGTTATTCTCCCAGTTCTATTATATGGATGTGAATCATTAGCGCTTACTCTAAGGGAGGAGAAAATATTACGAATATTTTAAAATAAAGTTGTTAGGAAAATTTTTGGATCGAAGAGAGATGAACAGACAGGCGAATGGAGAAGACTACATAACAGTGAGCTATGTGAACTTCACAGGAAACCAGGCATAATAAAAATAGTCGTCTCATAGACTGCGATGAACAGGACATGCTGCACAAATGGGGAATGAAAGATGGTCATGGAGAATTCTAGTAGAAAAATCAGAAGGTATCGCCCAGGCCAAGAATGAAGTGGGAGAATACCAGTAATAATGATTTGAATGAGGTAGAATATACAGGAGATAATTGGAAAACGTTGGCTCAGGATAGGAATGCATGGAGAGCTTATGTCCACGCGGCTATGAAGCTACGAGTTCGATAGTGCCATTGAATTGGTTAGTTAGTTAATATGAATGAATGAGTGAATGATGTTCCTGTTGTTTCGGAGGTGACCTTGGAATTGGTCTGATCTGGATGTCCTCCATGTTCTTGTGTTGTGATAAAGAGTTACAAATCCCTTCACGACAGGTCATGCTTCTCTACCAACCGTGTGGCGTGGGGCACGTGCAAGTAACTACAAAGGGAGATATTAAACTAAGGAACAGAACGAAAAAATTAGATATATCTGTTTAGTAAATTCTATGAATGTCAACCAATTGTAACCGAATGCCATCATAAAACATTATTTTTTATCTCGGATATACGTATTATTCCTTAGTTAAAAGCTTTTAACGTTTTATTACAAAATACATATTGAGTTTCAATTAAAAAGGCTCCATAAACGAGTGTTGTGGCTTCTGACGTTATCTACCTATTAATTATTTTGTGAGCAATCAATCCATTTACGTCTTAATCCTCTCAAGTGCGTAATAATTTACAATTAAAGCCGTAAATCCTGTTTAATAAAATTGTATCACATAACCTGTTTTTTTTTTCAATTTTGGTCCATTATAAATAAACAAAGAGCTATTTTTTAATTTGGAAAAAGTAAGTGCCAATTACAATTTAAAAATTTCAAAGAATAAAATTAAAATTTTAGCATTTAAAGGACATTATACCTTTGTGCGGGCGGGGTGAGGGAGATAACCCAAACCACGCTACTGCGCCCCATTTGTGGCGTTTATTAACCACGCTACTACTACCATAAATCCGGGATCGGGTTTTGTTACTGCTGTCTCTATTAACGTGGATCTGCTTTCCTGCAAGGTTATCAATCACGAAGTTGCTTGCCTTGGGCCCATAGAAGGCAGCAATCGATTCATCTTTCTCTCTCAGATATATTGACATAAATAAATAATGATTCTCAAATACATAGAGTGAGTAAAAATGATAATAATTGTCATTCAAGAAAGCTAAACAGCAAAATAGCAAGGGAGCTGGAAATAATTTCCTACGTGAGTGAATTTCCGTATAGGATTGAAAACAACTACGTGCACATCAATGAAGCAGCAGATAAATTGTATAAAAGATGACTTTTAATAGAAACAAGATGTCTGAAGTAAAAACAAATTAACAAAGACATTTCGATCATTCAATTTAAACAAAAAATATAAACAAATAAATAACGATATTCTTACAATAGAAATAACCACACCATACCTCACGCCACACTCATACTAACGTCCGAACCAGGAGCCACTTCTTCCCTGGTCTGCCGGACCAACTAAACCACGCCGCTTCTCGGCTTCAGACCAGCTTGTCCATTAGAGCTTCAATCGCATCGCGAACTGGATGCTGATTCAAACTTTGAATCTGCTCAAAGAACTGAACGATGAACGCTTGAATGATTGAATGATAACGTTCTGCTAGTGCACCACGTATATGAAGGTTCCGAGGTAGAGGGGAGATGCGCCGTAGACATTGCGCAGCGGGAAGGGTAAAGAGTAGAGAGAGGGGGTAAATGCAAGGAGAAAGGGATATTGGCATAGTTCATAAATATTCCTTTCTAGGGAGGAGAACGACGTTACAATAATGAGCCGAAAAACACACTTTCGGTTCACCTTAAGAACAAAAATAGTAATTGATAATACAATTTTAGAGCAGGTGAACAGTTTTAAATATCTAGGTTTCAATTTATCATATGTTGAAATTGAAAACATTAATGACAAAATAAATAAATTTAATCGAATGTGTGGCACTATTAAAAGAACCCTTAAAAACACAAGAAAAAAACAAAAATGAAATTTTATAAAGAAATGGCTCTTCCTGTATTGATGTATGGATCAAAATGTTGGACGATCACTTAAAAGACAAGAACAAAGATTGGAAGCAGCTGAGATGAGATTTTTAAGAAATATAGCAGGATATACTCTGCTGAATAAAAAAAAGGGATGAAGATATAAGAAAGGAACTAAATATTTTCAAACTTACAGACCGAATAATTAAATGTAGAAACGACTAGAAAGAACATATTGATAGAATGCCAGAAGAAAGATTTCCAAAATTATTGCTAAATTATAAACCGCACGGAAGGAGAAATGTTGGACGCCCACACAGAAGATGGTCTGAATAATTTTAACAATTATAGCTTTCATGAAACCGGAACGAGCCAACAGGCTTAATCCCTGGATGATGATGATGATGATATAAATAAACTGAAGTGAAATTTTATCGATGTTAACAATTCAATTTTAATTAAATTTATCTTATATACATTGAGAAAATCTGCTATAATGGCTGGGGATCCGTCATGTTGACCACATACCCTAATACTAGTTGATCTTCCACATTTCCAATTAATACATGTGGATGTTAGGCAGCAGCGGATGGTAGACCAGGGCCTTCTAGCATATCACGCCATGGAGATTTTTTATATTTTTGACAGACAAGCTAGTGAAGTGAAGTTTATGGGATCGGAAAACTAATGATTTTATCTTAATCGGTATGATAGTTTTGACAGTGGTAAGAGATAAAATAATTACTTTGAAAAAGTTTTAAAATGAAAGTCAAATAGTGAGTGCAGGAAATATTTTATTAATAAATTAATAAACATGATCTTCTTGGTGATAATAAAAATGTATTACACTTTATCAATAAAACCTAAATCACCAAACCAAATCATTATAATAGTCATCACTTTTCAATAGCGAGGCTATCATTATCAAAAAAAAAGTGTTAACTATATTTAGCCTCATGGGTTAGTGGTCAGCGTTTCTGACTACTGTTCACGAAGTCCCAAGTCCGATTCCCGGTCAAACCATAGGATTTTTTTCTTAAAGGGAATTATTCCTGTGGTTGCTCATGGTGTGCAATTTAGGTTAAGTTTAGGTTAAGAACTCTCCTGGCGCTTCAATATAATTTATTACCCATCATATCATCAGGGTAACGTAACTCCGCCCTCTAGGCGCCCCAACTTCAGGAGTGGGTTACAATCAAGCCAATGTTAAGAGAGAACACCAGAAATGTTGAAATGACAATCTGGAGCATTGAATAAAAAAAATATGTAATGTTTTGGTTTGGTGATTTGGGTATTACTGATAATGTGCAATACAATTTTTTTTTTGTCATCATTATCAGCGCCTTCAGGTTCATGGATTAAGGCTCATAAATATTGTTCAGGTCTCATTCTTTAGCATATCTTGTCTTCGGTCTACCAACATTTCTTCTACCTTTTGGCCTGTAGTTCATAATTAGTTTTAGTATGCTGTCACCTTTCATTTCCTGTAGGTATACATGTTGTTTTCCAGTCATTTCTATATTATTTTATTCTATATATTAATTTAAAGATGTTTGTACCCTCCTTATATCTTCTCTTCTAATTTTATCCGTAAGGTCTCAACAATATCATTACCGCTGCTTCAAATTTCCTCTTTTCTTGTCAATTCCAAAAACTCTTGATCTCCATCTTCTTCCATCCAAGTCTTAGGCTTATATGCCTGTTACGATCTCACTTATGAATTTTGTATCCAGCGCTTCCTTGGGCGGCCAAGAGATCTCTTCCCTGTTGGGTACTAACGAAGCATGGCTTTGGGAACTATATCAGAATTCATTCATCTCAAACGATTCATCCAATTATTCTGCTGTTCTTGTAGGTACTTAATGACTGATACTAAACTTAGTTCCTAAGATGTCATCATTTCGATTGTAATCCCACTTGATATATCCTCCTGTGTATCTCATTTCACTAGAAGTTATCCTACTCTCATCTCTTTTCCTCAAAGTCCATGCCTCACTGCCGTAATAAAGTGCAGATCTTGCTAAAGTTTTGAATAACCGTACTCTGATATCTCTCTGAACTAGTGAAGGTTCATTACTGAAATTATTATTCCCATGGTTTTATTAAAAATTAACAATTTTAATTCATATGTCTACTTCATCCAGATACGTTAATGATTATGGATACATATACTGAATATGAATATCAAATGAATTTACTCTTCCCAGTATTTTTTTATATACACATGTTACTATGTACAGGCTATTTACCATTAAAAAACCATTACTTTTGTTTTCACTGTATTAATTTTCAAATTATACTTGAGGTTATTTTCTTAATATGACGGTATATACTGAATATTGTAATTCGTCCTCTGAGGATATCAGATCCTGTATCATCTACAAAAATTAATGTATCTAATTACATACTTCTATTCAATCTCTATTATATCTCCAAATCTGATATATAAAAATGAATGTTTGTTTGTTTGTTCGAACTTTATGCGCGACCGTACCGTTGGTCCGATTGTGGTAGGGTTTTTTGTAAAATGTTCAAGAGATTCCCGGGATGAACACAGGCCATAAGAGAGTTGTGATACTCAACTCCTACACCCTTGAAAATCGCCCTTTGTAGTGGAAAACGTGAAAAAATAGCTCTTTGGACGCTTAAATGGCTTACGCTACCTAAACCATAACAAATACACAAAATTAATGTACACAGAATTGAATATCTCAAAATGCTCTACAAAAAAAGTCTGCGACAGCATATGTTTATCTCTTACGGATAACTCACAATAACGAATTTTGTCTTTTAGCTCATTTATGCCAAGAAGATCGGGATGAGTAAATTCCCGGACAACGCCGGGTAAACAGCACGGGATATCTAAAAATAATTACGATATAAATTATTCCTTTTACTTATTTAACTCAACATAAAACACGTAAATGTTCGTATTTCAGCTCATTTATGTCAAGAAGGTCGGGATAAGTAGATTCCCGGGCAACGCCGGGTAATGAGCACGGGGTATCTAAAAATATAAATTTATAATTATGTTTCTTTCTACTTATTCAACTAAACATAAAAGCACATTAATTTTCATTTATTTAGGCGTAGCAGCTAGTAATAATATAATATAATTATGTGAATTACTAGACTATGTAACAAATTTGTCTCTTTTTATGTTGGGCTTGGAGCATTTTAAATTTAATAAACAGATTAGCTATAGCTATATGTATTTATATCTGTGACCTAGAAAATATTAGGAGTGGGGCCTTGGAGTTTACTTGCGGGGAGGAATAAAATATAATTATACCACTGCTTGTGTAAGCCCTAGGAGAGTACTGTATATCCAACAGAAGGAGGGAGTATAAAAATAATGAAAAAGAGGGTGAAGTTATGGTAATTGGTCCTACATAAAAACTGTTCGATAACATTTTATAATACGTACTTTCATCAGGTCTACTTTGATCTCCAAATGAATATGGACCTTCAGGGCTCCTTACCTGAAACAAAAGAAAAAAGTACTTTCAAAATTTTAACCAATCACTCTAGCTCTACCTAGATGTTTAATACACCTCACTATTCCTCATCCTTCCTTGTTTCAGCTTCCCTTTCATATCCAGTAGCATGCTGGCCAACCCAAAAACAATTAAAAAGCAAGCTTACTGAATAGTTTAATGTAGGCTTTCACGGACGGTAATCATAATATTAAGAGATTCCAGGCTATGTGGCCGTGGCCTATGACTGGTGTTTCTTCCAGGCATTTCTCTCAGTCGAAGGACAAGCATCTGGAAGAAATATCAGTCAAGGACCACAGACACATATACCGGAATCTCTTAATATTAAGCTTATTGAATATTTATTGTGACTATTTAACTCATGCCCCAAATGGGAGTCAATGACCAATCACGTTTCAATGAATTTCGATTTACAACCAATCACAGTCGTGTTTCACCTCGCTCTTTATCGATTTCTCTTTATCAGCTCCTGCTTTTGTGATAAAGAAGGCTCCTCCTTTTTAATGTTCTGAACGGATCAAAGCAGTATTTTTCTCCAACAAATACATTGAATATAGCAAATAATGAAAAGATTCCTTGATTTTACTGAGTTGTTTACTAAAAAAATAAATGAATAACCCGTAATGTTGATTATGATATATAGTTTGATGTGTTTCATTATTTCTCCACTTGGGTGCACTCTTACAATATTGCAATCTTATTTGGCAATAAATAATATGATCAAGGTGCAGTGAATGAACATAACCTCACATTTCTAATTTGTTTTCAAACATCGCCGTTTACATTAAATATATACATATTTTAAAATAACTATAGTTAAACAATGATTTGTGAGTAAACACCTTAATTTTATTCGTTAAATAGTCCTAACAAATGCCACTCTTAATTTCCAAATTCTCTAGATAAATTGGAAATCACTCGTGGCATTACTTATGAGTATTTAACTCATGCCCCAAATGGGAGTCAATGACCAATCACATTTCAATAATTTTTTATTTATAATCAATCACAGTCGCGTTTCGCCTAGAATTTATCAACCGAAGTTTATCATATTAAAGAAAGCACCTCCTTTTTAAGTCCACCGCTGTGGTCTCGAGGTAGCGTGCTGCCTTGTCACACAGCGGGCCCGGGTTCGATCCCCGGTCGGGGCAGTTTTTCTGGGTGAGGTTTTTTATCGGGGTTTTTCCTCACCTGTAAGACAAATGTCAGGAAAACTTTAAGGCCCAAACGGTCCCCGAAATCATATGGCCATCATCCTTATCATTATCATCCTTACCATTATCATTATCATCATCATCCTTCACCGGTGTGGAAAGCAACGGGAAGCTACCACACCTACACAATTCCCTAGTAAAGCTGCAAGCATAGCATGAAAATCCTATGATTGCAGTGAAGGACCTGCCTTCGGGCAGAATTACTATGGATGGACCTCCTTTTTAACATCCTGAATAGGCCATAGCATTATTTTACAGTGACTGACTGTCTAATAAATACGGCTACCAGATTGTATATATAGTGCATGAATGTCAGCAGATAGCGCATGCGGGAGATAATGTAAAAACATTTGTAGCAATTTATTATACCACCACTTTCTTAAACGAATTATTTTCCAGGAAATGACGTTGCAGGAAATATAATCGACATATTTACATCATAGGACATCAGAAATTAATTAATACTTATAATGTTGGTTATAAATTTCTCCAATATCAAGTTGCAATGAATAGGCCTAAACATAGCCACACATTTCTAATTTTCTTTCAAACATCGCCGTTTACATTAAATATATAAACATTTTTAAATACCGGAAACTATATTTAAATAGTGATTTTTGAGTAAACAACTTAATTTTATTCGTTAAATAGTCCTAACAAATGCTACTCTTAATTTCCAAATTCTCTAGATACATTGGAAGTAACTCGTGGCATTACTTGTGAGTCATAAGTTATGACAATACTTATGATACTGCTTTAAACTGGAAACTTACATAATGACGCATAGCCGGTTGATGCTTAACGTCGTCCTTAAAGGAATAGGTTGAAACGACCTAAATCTAAAAAAATTCATGTTGTTGTTGATGATAATGAAAAGTGGCAATGAATCTCCGGTTTCCTCGAAAGAAAAATTTAAGTAAATAGTTATTGACCAGTTTTTTCTGGGCCGTAATTTAAAATGAAGGATAACGTAAGTAACCTGTATGAAGATAATAAGTTGCCACGGTTCTGAGAACTTGTTAAATTACGCTCAATAATCGTGTGTAGATTCCTGACAGCATTCTTGTAGACTCTAACACGTGCATGCAAGAAGGTAAGCAAGATACAAAGTAAATGTGCCGAATTCATAAGGACCGTTAGTTAAATCTTGACAATGCGAAGCAACAACCTTGATTTGCTTGATACCAACATCATCGTCACACAGCAAAGCGTAAACTATAAGTTATCCGCTCTTAAAGTAATCCTCATCAAAACAAAAGCATGTGACCTGCTCGCTTTTCATTACTCGCTTTATATTAGCTTGATCTATATCTATCTATCTATCTATCTATGTAACGGAATCTTTCAACGCGATTTTCGCCCACTTAAAATCATTGCATCGACTTGAAACTTTGTATACAACCCGTAACAATACAACAATTTCATATTTTCTTTCTAAAACCCTGGCCAGAATCATCAGAGAATCAAAAAAAGTGTCTTTGTATCTATGTAACGGAATCTTTGAACACGATTTTCACCCATTTAGAAACATTGGATTGGCATGAAACTTTGCATACTTGTAAAGGACCCGTGACAATACAATAATGTCATATTTATTGGTTATGTACACCGACGTATAATGTAGAAGCAGTAAGTTCGCGAAAAAGTAGTTCCCTTCATTAAATTAAAAATATGTCCTCTGAATATACTTGTTCTTCTTCGTGAATGAAAATAATAATATTCAGAACATGGAAAGTATTCTAAAATATACCTAATCAAAATTACAACTTAAAATAGTTTATTACATATGGATCATGATTCAGTCGATTCGATGCAACAAAATGGCTGAAGGTGCTGAATCTTCTGTAGCTGTGACGCCATCTAAATTTTTAAGACACAAGTCTGGCAACCTTTGACTAGTGGTAAAAAAAAGTTAGTTTAAATGTATTACAACATTTCACCGAAAAATATCGCCAGTTTTCTTGTAATCTAACTTATTCAATAATCACACGTCTTATATACTTCACACGTGCTCCCTGTTAATGTGACAGTAATTGTGACGTGAATGGTGGAAGGATACAATTGGTGTTTGTTTATGTTAACATCACTCTAAGAGCGGATAAGGTATAAGCGAATTCCTCAGTAAGCCAATTGGACGATATTATGCATCAACCGATTAAGCGACATTGATATTTCTATGTCATCTGTTGCACTGGCACGTTAAATAAGCGTACGCAGTCACTTTTAGTGCCAAATATTTAAATATAGCCTTATTATTAAAGAAAAATGTAAACGCTATCAGTCCTATCAGAGATTTTGTGTATTGCAACCAACTGCTTTGAAACATATCTTCATAAATACTAATATAGATTTTGCATCATGCCAGCTAAGCGCCAAATGGTTCCGTTCTTACATTGTTGATGCATAACTGTCAAACAAAGAAAATAACTTGCAATATCCAATATTGTTACTTCGGGGCTACAATAAATAGTGAAAATTGACTAAAATGTTAAACGTATTTTTCTCGAAACTTACATAATGGCGCATAGCCTGTTGATGTATAACGCCGTCCTATTCATGGTCCGATTTTACTGATTTACATAATATAAGCCCATCCCTTTTTTAAATTAAATCCTATGTATCGTTTCTTTACCAGAAAACAAACATGGCGGTCGCTAGAGATATTTTTAAATTAGGATACCGGTTTGTAAACCCCTATACCTATCGAAATTAACGAAGTCCGACCATTATACCCATTCCGAGCTAAGTTTCAGCTTTACTGTAAACAAACTTGTATAAGATATTACTACGCCAACTCCGTCATTTGGGGGAACCGTGGTGCTACTTTTACCCGCCATATGACGAATTGTGTACGCAACTGTCATCAATAGAAATATTGTTCTTACGCAACATTGTATTTTACGGGAAATAGGACCGAAACTTAATTTAATGTGTAACTCCATTGCGCGACAGGCCTGGAAGACCCTTGGCCTACCAGCCGGCTGCTGATCTCGCGCCCACATGTGTTAATCACAGAGATATACGATCATCCAGCCAGTGTAGGGATGATATGTGGTCAGCATGTCGGGTTTCCCAGTCGTTATAGCTGTTTTCTCAATCTGGAGCAGCTACTTATTTTAGCTACCCAAATGCCTCACGATGATGGGTGGTCACCGGTCTCATACTGGCCGAAATTCCATGAGGAAATGTATTCTCCCATGGGGACTCGTACCAGCTCTACGCCAAGGCATCTTGCCTTAACGACACCGCTAGGGCGCGGGACGACAGTAAGTGAAATGTTAAAAATATAAAAAGAGTACCTGATAAATCAGTCGTCCTCAACTTAAAAAAAAATATGTTTGAAAAACTTCGTTAAGTAGTTAAAATATGAAGGCATTTCAAGACTATGTTTCATCTTCCGCATTTTAACTGGTACCAGTTATAATGCAAAGATGAAACATGGTTTTGAAAGGTCTTCATATTTTAACTATTTTCGAAGCTTTTCAAACAGAACTTTATTTAAGTTGAGGACGATTGATTTTATATTTTTTTACATTTTATTACATAACCTCAACAGTATCTTAATATTAATTTTAGAAGTACAGTAAAAGCTCCTTACTCGCGGTTCCATTATTCGCGTTTTCATTATTCGCTGGTTAAAAATTGCGACACAGTTCCTGTATTCGCGGCTAAAAATGTCTTTATTCGCGGATCCAGTCGGTATATTAGAAGGATTAGTATCCTTTATTAACACATCGGCAAGTTTTTTACTGCAGACAAGTGTCAAGGCAACTCAAAGCAAATGGACAAATTAATATCAAAGCAAAACAAACTTACTGTCACTAAGCCTAAAGTTCGTTCCTAAAAGCCATCGTCGCCGTATTTCACGTGCCGATATGTCCGTTGATAAATGGCGCCCTCGCCGCGGTTGGTGTTTTATTGTTTCAACTTGTCATTCGTTGCAATAATTTTGATTGAATAGCACGCGCCTCTTCTGTTTTGTTGCCAATTTATGATTTCGAGTAGAAGGAAAGAAAATTAGTTCCAAAGCGGAAAAAAGTAGTGCTGCCGCTTAAATTAAAAATAGAGATTCTTGACCATTTACGCGTTTGCGAGTCGTTTGCATCTATATCACGCTGTTTCAATGTTAATTAATCAACTGTACGATATATCAAGAAATCCAAAGACAAAATTAGGAATTCTATCGCTGAATTTACAGTTGAATATCAATCTGAATTGAAAGATTTTTAAAAGTTGAAAAACAGGAAATAAGTTACTAAGTTATTTAAGCCCTTGATTAAGCCTGGCAGTAATAATTAACAGATGTTCAAAATCTCTCATTAATTGATTTTATTTTCGTAATTTTTGTTTTATTTTGGAACCTTAGAACGTATCCCCTATATATCCATAAAGTTACCATTCCATTTTGGCGCCATATTTGCGGAACATATCCCCTGCAAATAAGGAGATTTTATTGTATTGAGAGTAAGTGGTTATTTAGTTCAAACCCGCGACCCTTAGGACCAGAGGCAGGAAACAACCCTTAGACAACCGAGGCCGATTGAAACTATATTGTACAGTCTAAACTTGCCTATCAGTAATTGCAACAAGAAATGGGACGATAACTTGATCGCACTTTACAAAGTTAGTGAGAATCCAGAGGGACATGAACAACTTGAATGGCTTTAAGCCAGCTGCTTCTTATAGCGGCAGGAAACAAGCATCTCTCCATGGTGCAAAACTTGTACACAATAAAACAGAAAACTTCATCTTTATACGTGTACCAGCATAATACTGTACATTCAAGCAAACTCTTATATGTCAATAACTAGCATCTTTTTTAAATAAAGTATATTAACTTCCTACTAACCACCAAAATAATGTGAACCAATATTCTTGATCTATTGCTCAAATTACCACCTTTGATTTTCGCTGGTGATGGCGCGAGTTGGACTCATATTGTATGATAAAGAAAGATTCATGAGCTAACGACTCACGAATCAGTGAGCTCGTGGAGAAAGTTACACATGCGTCTATACCTCCATTCTGGAAAAGTCGACTCTCGAAGCTTCCACTCGGAAAAAGGCTATACTGGCATCCAGATTATGGGGTTTATATGTCACCATGTCACCTTACACATAAATGTACATAAAAACAGAAAAACACGATTTATGTTTGCAGTATGTGAATAATTACCTGAGAGAAATATATATGATAGAAAAAAAGAGCAACTAACAGAGATTTACGTCCCGCGCCGTAGCCGAGTGGTTAAGGCAGGAAGCCTTGGCGCAGAGCTACGGGACTTGCGCTGGTTCGAGTTTCCATGGGGGAAGAAATTTTCTCATGGTATTTCGGCCAGTATGGGACCGGTGCCCACCCAGCATCGTGAGGCATTTGGGTAGCTACAATAAGTAGCGGCTCCAGGTTCAGGAAACCAGCTATAACGGCTGGGGGACTCGACATGCTGACCACATGTCACCCCAACACTGGCTGATGATCATCTACCTCTGTGATTGACACATGTGGATGTGAGGCCAGCAGCCGGCTGGTAGGCTAAGGGTCCTCTAGGCCTGTCGCGCCAGGAGTTTTTTTTTTTAACAGAGATTTACATTTTCTTTGTGTCGATTTAACCAAAGCATATGATAGTATTCCCCAGAAAATGTTATGGGAAACTTTAGACGATTCCAACATTACCAAAAAATTAGTAGAAGCTATAAAAACATTATACAAAGGATCTATTTCGAAAATAAAAGTTGGAAATCATATAACAAAGGGATTTATTATTACAAAAGGTTTAAGGCAAGGTTGCAGTTTATCTCCAACTCTATTTAAAATTTATCTCGAAAGAGTACTAAGAGACTGGAGGAAAAAATGTCAAAAAATGGCATACCTATCCAAAATACACAAGTATATTCACTAAATTTTGCAGACGACCAGGTATTAATAGCACAAGACCACGATTACATAAAATATTTAGTAAAAAAATTAAAAGAAGAATATGAAAAATGGGGACTTTATATAAACATTGAGAAAACTAAATACCTGTGTATAGGAGAAGAAATGGAAAATATAAATTTCAATAATGGAGAAGAACTAAAACCTAGTATTGAATGCACTTATTTAGGAACAAAATTAGACCATTCAGGCGATAACACAGTGGAAATTAAAAATAGAATCGCACAAACAAAACAAGCAATAAATCGTTTAATCTCTGTTTGGTGGAGCAAAAATATTACAAAAAATAGAAAATTACAAATATATCAAACCATAATTCAGAGCATTTTAACATATGGTGCTGAAAGTCTGGCAAATTCCTACCAGGGAAATGAAAAGAATTTTAAGTACAGAAATGGATGTTTTAAGAAGATCAGCTGGAAAATCTAGAATGGATAGAATACGAAATAAAGAAATAAGGGAAATTATGGGTGTACAAGAGGAGCCGGACATCATAGACATTATAGAAAAGAAAAGATTATAGTGGTAAGGCCATATCAAAAGAATGCCAGACCAAAGATTGCCTAAGCCTAAAATTGTTATGGAATTGATCCCAATGGAAAGGAGGAATAGAGGAAGACCGAAGAAAACTTGGATAGAAGGGGTACAAGCGGCTATGAATATCAGAGGATTGGAGGAAGATCAATGGATGGACAGAGAGGAATGGCGTTTGGTTTCCGGAAGACGGCGGCAGATGCGATGATACCGGATGATATATATATGCCTTAAAATGAAGGGAAAAGTTGAATTCAAAGTAACTTAAAATCAGCATATTTGCAAAGTATTAGTTATTGAGGTATCTGGCTTTGACATTCTCCAATTTCTTGAGGTTTTTCGTGTTATGCGAGTCCAAATTATCTGAATAATACCGTATGTGGCCGGTGGTGCTACCTTGAGTTGGATCAACGTCACTCCCAGGTACTTAAAGTTGGGGACTATTTGTAGGGCTGAGTCGCCGCACATAAAGTGGCCCTTTTTTTATAATCTCCCTCCTCTTCTGAACTTCATTGCTTTTGTTTGGAGCTATTTATTTCCATTGAGTTTTCTGGCGCCCATTTTCTGATATTCCCCCATGACCTCTTGTAGATCTTCAGGACTCTAAGAGAGGATAGCTCTCAAGCTTATAGCTTGCCTAATATCGGCCGTCATAATGTTAAAGAGGGCTGGGCTCAGAGGGCATCCTTGTAGGACTCGTGTTTGAGCAATATCTTTTGACATTGAGCTACATAGTTGGTGCTAAGAATCGATTTTATTGTCTCCAGTTCGTGACTTGTCCTGCCCAGTGCGTTCTCCAGCTTGTGGCATAGTAACTTTCAGTCAATTCTGTCTAATACTTTTGAATAATCTATGAATATGCATACAGGGGGGTGTCTGGTTGTGCCATGCTATTTTTTATCTCAACTAGAATTTCTTGTACTCCATGTAGGGTCGATCTGCCTGGAGTGAATCCGAATTGATTCGTGGGGATGTAAGCTCGATGCGCTCTAGTATGATTTTGGAGAATAGTTTGAACATTGAGTTCTCCAAAGTGATTCCCCTGTAACTGTTTGGGTCGTCTTTCCTGTCTTTGCCTTTGTGAAGTAGCACTGTTATTTATCATTATTAAAGACATACGCATGATACTTTTTTTTACTATATGAAGCTCCACAGTATACGCTATCTCCACTTCCCGCAACTGAAATTCCTTACCACAAGAAATCAAGTGCTGCCGAACGTTAGAATCATTTAATCTGTCAACTATCTATCTATATACCGGTATCTACAATGGCGTAACAGCCCATGTTGAGCCTTAGCCTCTCTTTTGCTAGGTATTATTAGACAAAGTTATCTTAGTTACGCTTGTTTGCTCACAGATGTCATGAATGGTATGCGGTCAACATACGGAACTATGTATCTAAGGAATTACTAGGTCAGTAAATTTTGCTTAGAAGCCTTTTGATTCAGGCTTAAGGATAATTTACGAGGCTGCTAGAAATCTAAATTGATATTTGCTTAAATTTTATTTTTATTATTATCTTCACATGAAATGTACATGTATTACTTGGAGTTTGAAGTTTAATTTACATTACTTTTGTTATAATTATAATAATGATCATCACCATTCAGGTTGTTACACCTGACGACGTTTTCTGATTTTTTCACGGCCCTGCCAATCATTGACTTGTATATTTCTGCCCTGCATCTCTAAATAAGCACCATCACTTCAACGCTTCTTGGGCCTACCTTCCTTCTATCTGCCTGGGGGAGTCCAATTACATATCTTTCTTAGCTATCGATTTTCCTCCATTCTTTCTAGATTCTAGCTTTACTAGGGAATTATAGGTGTGGTAGCTTCCCGTTGCTTTCCACACTATTTGTATATAATAGATCAATATATACTTTTATTGTAAATACATACTTATATATTTGTGTTGTTGACTGGAAGAGAAGGAATTATGACCTTAACTCTTACAGAATAAAATATTATTATTATTATTATTATTATCATCATCAGCATCATCACCATCATCAAGAGATTAAGCCTGTTGGCTCGTTCCGGTTTCATTAGAGCTAGAATTGTTAAAATTGTTCAGACCAACTTCTGTGTGGGCATCCAACATTTCTCCTTCCGTGCGGTTTATAATTTAGCAATAATTTTGGAAAACTTTCTTCTGGCGTTCTATCAATATGTTCTTTCCACTCGTTTCTATATTTAAATATTCGGTCTGTAAGTTTGAAAATATTTAGTTTCTTTCTTATATCTTCATTCCTTTTTTTATTCAGCAGAGTATATCCTACTTTATTTCTTAAAAATCTCATCTCAGCTGCTTCCAATCTTTGTTCTTGTCTTATTATTATTATTATTATTATTATTATTATTATTATTATTATTATTATTATTATTATTATTTTGAAGCGGAGGGCAACAGAAGAAAGGGGAGACCAAAAGAACAGTGTATTCAAAATGTGCATAGAAGTATAGTGACGAGAGAATGCTATGCAGATGACACGGATATATTAAGGAGTAAAATTTACAATGGGTTGTAGAAAAACTACTGTACGAGTATTGTAGAGAAATTCATAATAAAATTATTATTATTATTATTATTATTATTATTATTATTATTATTATTATTATTAAGCTAGTAAATTATATAGCCTAATTCAAAACTTGTAATGAAAACTTTGTAGGCTTCTTACCTTCGTGTAATTATATCCTTTGCCCTTTTCTCGCAAAGCTGTATTTGTGGTAAACTTATTCTTGAAATAAATTCAGGAAAAAAGTTACAATGTAGTCAGATTTTTTTTTTCAGAAACAAACTTTTGTTTGCATGTTTAAAGACTTTGGCATATCCATTAATCTCCTTTGGAAGCAAAGTCTACAAGTAAAAGGCTGTGAACAAGATTACAATCATTAGGTTGAAGTTTGAGCGGAAGGATGTAAAGATAGATCTACAGGAAATTGGATCCAGAAAGAAGAAACTTGATTAAATCTGAGAATTTCTACTCTTTTTTTTTCAACAAGTAAAAGTCCTGTACTCTATAATTGAATCGGTTATTTGGAAAAGGCTGTATCTGTTCTGCTTCGTATTTATTTCATAAACACGTGTTTCAATATTTTACGATTCTACTAACTGAAAAATGAAAGTTATAGTACCATGTATTATAATATTTACAAAATCGCATGCAATTGTCGCCAACCTTTAAATAAATTGTAACAATAATTTTACACGGAAACAAGAAGGGTAATCAGGGAATGAATAAACTAAGCAAATTTTGGCGGTTTACGAAATATATATAGTTAAATTGGAGAAAATCCAATTACTACTTAAAAGTGTCGGAATGCAGAGAAAACAAATCATGCATAACTGTAAGTTTTTTACCTATTTTCACACTATTATGTAATTTGACAAACCATTAATATCTACCGATTCATTTTCTCATTACTTATTGAAAATTATAAAATGAACTAAACGAATGGAAACAATTGAGGAGAGGGAATTAAAATGGTTAGGACATATTTTAAGAATGGAAGATGAGCGATGACCAAAGTTAACATGGAAGGATAGCATATGAGGATAGTAATGCAAGCAAGAGGGCTAAGAATTGAAGATGCCCAAGATCGTAGGCTTTGGAGGTTTGGCACGGGAAGACGGCAGCAGCTATAAAAACCTAAAGATAGATGGATAGATCGAATTAAACGAATGTATCTTATAAGGCACATCGCCAATAGGAGGGTTAATTATTATAGGCCTACTGTATGCATATGGTATACATTGCGACAAGTCAAATTTGGCGGTTACTACTGTAGAGTCAATTATTATATGGGCATAACTCATGTTTTGCCCCTTTTCCGTTCAAAGCATTTTTGGATTCGCCATTTTGTAGTTGGTCAGCCTGACAAGTTTCGTTTCGATATCTCGATTACAGCAGGTTCAGCAGTTGATTGTATCAATTAAAATAAACAACAATGTTATGCATTTAGTTATATATCAATTGCTAATATCTCAAAATGTATATTTTTAATTGTGCCCATATACCATTCAACTCCTCAATTAGTTATATATTTTATACAGCACCAAAGAAAAAAAAAAACAGCAGCAATTTGGAGCCGGAACGGGCTAGTAAATAAACCTAGACCGAGATGAAGAAGAAGAATTTTATACAAGGGGCTTTGGTTATTAGGTTATTTTCATCTAATAAATACTTATTATCTGCTACTTTGATGATTTCAATTTCTTCCAAAATATTAATCTTTTGTCTATTGTTTACTTTGTGTATTATTGCCAATGTTTCATCTATTTTTCCAAATTGATGGCCGGTTTCTGAAATGTGTTCAGCAAAACTTGATTTCCTTCTTTTTTTAACAAAGTCTGAGAAATGTTCATTAAATCTTATTTTAAAACTTCTTGGCGTTCTACCTGTATGAAAATTTTCACAGTCGTTACATTTGAGTTTATATACACCTTTATTTTCATATTAATTATTTTCTTCTATTTTATTAGGTACTAGGTTATTTAATTTATTTCTAGTTTTGTAAGCTATTTTTATGTGTTTGTCAAATTTCTTGATAGATTTTGTCACATTTATTGTTTTATTACATGTGTAAGTAAACGTGATACAGTTTTTTTGTTTTTATTATCATCTTCCTTTTCAAGTTTTGTTAATATTCTTAAATTGTTTTTTATTCTTTGTTTTTTTTTTAATAATTTGTTGATTATTTGTGAATTCTATCCACTTTTATAGCTAAATGTTTCTATGGTGGCTCGCATTTCTTTTGTACTGGTATTTTTTTATTTAAGGGAAGTTTTATCATTCTATTTATTAAGCTTATGAAGGTACTCATTTTTGTTGATATGGATGCCTTGATTTGTTATATATTGTTATGGTATTTGGTGTTGGTTTTCTATAAATGGTTATGTCCAAATTATTGTTGTTAGAATGTTTAGTGGTTTTTAGATCCAGGTAGCTTATTGAATTTTTTTTTCTGATTATTTGGTAAATTGTATTTTATGGTGCATTTTGTTTAGTTCATCCATTATTCCTTTATCAATGTTGTTTTCATTTTCTTATATTAATAGTAAGTCATCAATATATCTCACCATTAATTTATTTTGATTTTTTTTAAGTTTTTCGAAATGTTTTTTTCTTCTAAATTTTGTAAAATGAATATTAAAAGTATATATATATATATATATATATATATAGTCCACCGCTGTGGTCTCGAGTTAACGTGCTGCCTTGTCACGCAGCGGGCCCGGGTTCGAACCCCGGTCGGGGCAGTTTTTCTGGGTGAGGTTTTTATCGGGGTTTTACCTCACCTGTAAGACAAATGTCAGGAAAACTTTAAAGCCCAAACGGTCCCCGAAATCATATGGCCATCATCATCCTTATCATTATCATCATCCTTCACCGGTGTGGAAAGCAACGGGAAGCTACCACACCTACACAATTCCCTAGTAAAGCTGCAAACATAGCATGAAAATGCTATGATTGCAGTGAAAGACCTGCCCTCAGGCAGAATTACTATGGATGTATGTGTGTATGTATGTATATATATATATATAATATATATATATATATATATATGCGCGTGTATGTGTGTGTGGCAAAGACGGTGATGATAAAATATATTCTACGAACTACCAAACAATTCTTCGATAGTCTACAGGTTAATTCCGTGCCTATTGTCCCAAGAGTGCGAGGTCGACGGGACAAGTCATCCGGGAGGGATTTTAAGCTGTGGGTCCCGAGTTTAAAGATTTTTCGGGCATATAAAAGAAGCTTAAGCCTACGTGAGGAGCCTCTTTGCAAAATTTAAATTAGACTTTCCCATCCAATAAATACTTTAATATCCTACTATATATCCCTTTGAGGCATAAGCTCCGTAAACACTTGTCATTCGCCAACAACTATAGAGAAATAAGAGCAATTAAATTACCTTGGTCAGGAAACTCCAGCATGGGAGCACCCTTGCCTCGCCTGGGATGTACGGGTGTACACAGACCATTATATTTATTTTATTATTGAGCAATACTTAAAATCACTGAAGTTATCTGAGCATTTTGGTGTCTCTTTGTATAAGAAACAGGTACGCTAAGACAATGGCTATATCATTCATGTAAGCGCATAAGTAATGAGTTATTTTGTGCCATTAATGCTAACTAAAGTGCCCGTAATTTAAGTTCTTGAACTCCACCACACACGAATGGTTATCTGACGTAATCAAGCATGGCGGTGTGTGAAAACAAAATAACAATACGTCATAAACATCTATATAAAAGAAAGAATAAATTAACCATTAAAAACTCATCATTTCAAATAAATAGACTGCTGAGTATTTTTCCAGTCAATACAGAGTGATTCTGTAGGAGCGTCCAAAAATTAAACAGGACATAGGGGATGCTCCTCTGAACAATGTGATATAGGGAACCAATGGTCAGAGAAGCCATGTTACAATGGGGAGCGCAACGGGCTAATTGGACCATATATTACTGACGTTGAAGATATATCGTTTTGAAATAACTTAGTCCGATTTAACCAAGAAAATAAAGCAATAAGCTAATAATAATGCGTGCAAAAATAGTAATTAGAGACGAAATTATTGAAAAAGTATCCCACTTTAAATATTTAGGATGTGACATAAGCTATGGGTACGATAAAGATATTGAACACAAAACAAAACAGTTTCAAGCTATTTGTGGTACAATAAATAGAACATTGGATAATAAAGCCCATAAACAAACAAAATTAAAATTTTATAAAACAATGGCTGTCCCTGTCCTTTTGTATGAGAATGAATCTTGGATTACCACTACCAAACAAGAAAGTAAAATCCAAGCAGCCGAGATGAAATTTTTAAGAAGAGTAAAGGGCTGCACTAGAATGGACCAGATAAGAAACGAGGATATCCGTGAAGAACTGCAGATCTACTCCATAAAAGAAAATATATTGAACAACAAGATACAGTGGAAAGAACATGTAGAAATAATGGAAGAAAGTAGATTACCAAATAAAATCTTCCATTATTTTCCAAGAGGAAGAAGAGATGTCGGACGTCCTCGGAAGAGATGGTCTTACATATATTAGTGAAGACGGAACAGACAACTCTTGCCTAAACCAGGAAGTGAAGAAGAAGAAAAAGAAGAGCTAATAATTAAGGGGCGGATTCCTATGACATGTAATATTTTTATCAAAGCCTATATTCTAAGCTTCAAGTAAGTAAAAACATTTATATATGCCTCATTATTAAGAGTAAGTGGTTTTTATTGGGTCTTAAAAGTCATATTTCTCACTTTTTCAGATCTTTGGTCATACTTCTGCTTATTTGTATAATAAAGTCATATTTTTGCCATATTTTGGGTTTCTAATCAACAGGCGATTGGAAATAACCAACATTGAATCTGTATAAAAATCGTCAGTAACAGGTAGCAAACGTTTGCATTGGACAATGGAAGAATATTTCCTTTTTTTCTTATGACACAATTGAAAATATATATGAATAAACAATTAATATAGTATGGGTAAAAAATTAATTCAATCATAAGGTCATATTTTTATCTTTTTTAGGTCATATTTAAACTTTTTTTAGGTCATAAATGCATGCATATTTTCAATTTTTTAGGTCATAGAAATCCGCCCCTTACTAATAATTATTTTTTCGACTTTTGTCGTCTCGTTGGACGCGTGACTAGAGCACGCGAGTGGGACCTCAGGTTTGAATCCTGGCGATTCTGGAGAGGAATTGGTTGTTGTGTTAAGGCTTAAAAAAATCATAAAAGGTCGTAATCCCATTTTCTTCGCAGCTCTTTGGCATGTGCCATATGAATAGCCTGATCCTGGCTCAATCGACGCAACGATTTGTTTTGAGAGTTCACTAGCCTTCTTCGAACATTTTTAACAGTCTCTGCACTCAATGGTGGTCTATGTTTTCCACTCTCACAAACGAGTATACCAGTTGTCTCCAGTTTTCTTGCTAGCGATAAAATTGTTGCCTTTGTCGGAACATCATGTACATTAAATTCTCTCCGAAATTTCCGTTGTGTTGCTACCAAGGAATTTGTCTTCCAATAGGTTTTCACAATGAAAACACACTCTCGAAGTGAGTATTGCATGTTGCTGTTATGACTGCATCTTTAGTTTGCCATGAAAATACTAGATTATTCCATCGAAATCAACAATATAGTCCACAGATAGCATTGATCGATTGTTGCCGTGATGGTTGTCGATTCTCCCTGAGCCACTGAGATCATTAAAACAAATTTCACATTTCTACGAGCTTTCAGAGAGAAATGATGGTCATTAAAATGGTTCAGCTTTATATGTATCGCATTGTGTGTGTGTGTATAGGCATATATATATATATATATATATCGATGTTATAATTGATTTTTTTACATTGAACAATGCAAGCCTAATATGACATAAAAAAGAAAAAGAAATGCCTGGACGGGGATTTGAACCCGGACCTCTGCTATGATACTTCAGTGAGCTGCCACTTACGCTATTCAAGCCCATGTTCTCAAGAAATGACACACGGGATCCATAGCGCGAAGTTATAAACTGGATCGAATATTAATGAATTACAAAAGAAAGTAACATTATGAACTTATTCTTAATCAATAAGGCGAATCTGGTAAATCTTACCATCTAAATATTTAACAAATATTAAGAAGTAAGATGTACCAGATTCGCCTTATTTATTATCGATTGAAGATGTTACTTCAGTGGGAGGAAAAGACACTGAGATGGCCATACCATCATCTTGTCGGAAAAATGAGAACGTAAGAGGTAAATTGGCACTGCGGTTACAGTGTCCCCACGTCACCACTTGAGGGTAAAGTATAAGATGTGTCCTGAAGGTGATAGTTTTTCCTAAACCCTTGCGCGTACCAGTACTGAAGGCTATCCGTTCTTAATGTGATCCTCATCAAAACAAAACCATGTGATCTACTCGTTTTTCATTGGTTATGGATACCGATGAACGATGTAGAAGTAGTAAGTACGCGAATAAGTAGTTCCCTTCATTAAATTAAAAATATGTCCTCTGAATACACGTGTTATTACTCGTTAATAAAAACAATAATATTCATCAAAACATAGAAAACATTCTAAAATATACCTAATCAATAATTACAACTTCTTCTTCTTCACTTCGTGGTTTAGGCAAGAGTTGCCTGTTCCGTCTTCACTAATAGATCTAAGACCATCTCTTCCGAGGACGTCCGACATCTCTTCTTCCTCTTGGAAAATAATGGAAGATTTTATTTGGTAATCTACTTTCTTCCATTCTTTCTACATGTTCTTTCCACTGTATCTTGTTGTTAAATATCTTTTCTTTTATGGAGTAGATCTGCAGTTCTTCACGGATATCCTCGTTTCTTATCTGGTCCATTCTAGTGCAGCCTTTTACTCTTCTTAAAAATTTCATCTCGGCTGCTTGGATTTTACTTTCTTGTTTGGTAGTGGTAATCCAAGATTCACTCCCATACAAAAGGACAACTTAAAATGGTTTATTACATACGAATGATGCATTTGAGTCATGCTTCAGTCGATTCTGATGCGACAAAAATGGCTGAAGATGTCGAGTCTTCTGTTGCCATGCCGCCATTTACATTTTTAAAACACAAGTCTGTCAAACCTTTGACTCGTGGTCAAAATACACTTATTTTTAATTAATTTCAGAAGTTCAGTAAAAAATCTCACCAGATTTCTTGTAATCTACCCCATTCAACGATCACATGTCTTATAAACTTCACAATGCTTCCTGTCAATGTGACAGTAATTCTGGCGTGAATGGCGGAAGGATACAATTCGCGTTTGTTTATGTTATGATCATTCTAAGAGCTGATAAGGTATAGGTCCAGGTTCTGTATTGAATTTCATTAACCAGTTCTTGACTTTTTGGAGATTATTCAGCGATAGCTAAGCTAGTAAATGAAAATATGTTTAGAAAAACTATTTACGTCATATGTAGTAACTCCATTCATTTGCCATAAATTAAAAGGAAAAGAAGTACAAGTGGAAGAAAAAAATTATATCCAGAAAGTAAGATGCTGGTGCAAATTAAAACCTGCTTTACTGGAGTGAGATTTTTCACGCAGATTACACTGGCCATGTTATAAAAAGAGAAGCCAGAAGAGCAAGCAAATAAATTCACTGTGGCCTGACCTCAACCACGAATATATTAACTAGAAAGTAAAAACCTACCATAATACATAGTTGCAACATCTTTTTATGTTTTTTCTCTCATAAAAGGAGAAGCAGGATATAAAAGATTTTGGTAAAATTGTAAATATATTTACAATCCATTACATGAACAGTTTCGATTTTACTAGATAAGAATGCACGCTTATGGAAGATTTACAAATATTAATATATGTGCGTGTGTGTGTGTGTGTGTGTGTGTGTGTGTGTGTGTGTGTGTGTGTGTGTATATATATATATATATATATATATAGGAACTTCGGGTAATTGGACCCCTATTTTGAATTTTTTTTCTTCTTTTAATTAAGGGATTTGAATTTTGTTTAATTACAGTGATTATTATCATTAGTGTTATAACTTATAAATATGTAACAGCATTGTTATTTTATTCAAATATGGAAATATCTCCATAATTTATTAACTATTTACATTAAAAGAAAGGTCCGCTTTAACCTCCATATATAATAACAATAATAAATAATAATAATAATAATGTTTTATTTTAGCTGGCAGAGTTAAGGCCATAAGGCCTTCTCTTCCACTCAACCAGCGAATAGTAGAATTATACAAAAATTACATACATATTACAATTTTAAGATATTATTAAAATACAGACTAAACAAAATATAATGATGATGTGATCTAATACTAGCTAATACTAACAAAAACATAGAATATAATAAAATAAAAATATCGGTAAAGTGGACCCTAGAGTCCATCCTAGCCTTTAGATTATTTTAAGTTTATTTACTCTATTAATTTAACATACAGGCACAAATTAATCTGAAAGTATTTATGGCTGATCGTAATTAAAAACGCGTTGATATTTATTTAATGCTTTGAAAAAGTATCGTTGATTATAACGTTCACACGTCATTAATCTGTAGACAGCGACGGTCTTTGGGTTTAGGTATAATTTATTAAGTTATGGCTTTTACATATAGCACCCTTATGATAAAATATACGCATTTGTGTAAAGTGGACATAGTTAAACTTTAACCGCCTCGTGGAGGGTCTGCATTAACCGAATTCCTTTGTTATGTTAAATTATTTTATATAGCAGTCATATCACAAAATATCAAATCAAACCCGTTAGTACATTAAAACAGCATCCATAAAGTAAAGTGATCCCACAACAGACCCGGAGGCCCTTGGGGTAGTAGGAGGTTAAGGCTCCCACTTTTTCTAGACAATCGACACTTTATGTCAGCCGGGTTGTCAGCCCTGCGTGACGACCGCCTTTACCCCCAGAACAAGCGTCTGGTACTCATTTACGTTAGAGGCTGAGTCTACCCATAGTGCCGCCAGAGGGTTTGGGTCAGTTTAAAAATCCTAACCCCAACGGGACTTGAACCCTAGACCCTCCGGCTTG
Organism: Diploptera punctata; assembly: GCA_030220185.1. NCBI lineage: Eukaryota > Metazoa > Arthropoda > Insecta > Blattodea > Blaberidae > Diploptera > Diploptera punctata. Next base: position 1,677,792 of record JASPKZ010010696.1, read on the forward strand.
TAGCTCAGTGCCTTAACCACTACGCTACGGCGTGCCCCAAACAGCATCTATATAATATAATATATTTAGGAGTTTTTTTTCAATATTTGTAACATTCAATAGCAGAAATTAAGAATTAATTCTTAGCTTGAAAAACTTTTAAAATGTAATAAATATCACAAATAAACCCTTATTCGCACAAAGAATAAAAGAAACTGACCTTGAAGACCTCAAAGTTGATGAGGGGACGAAATTAAAATCTTTTCTGTTCTAGGGCAGCACCAATTAAAAATATATATATATATCAACAGGATCCACTCAAACGGAAGGGTCCATATTACCCGAACTTCTCTCTCTCTCTCTCTCTCTCTATATATATATATATATATATATATATAGAGTTATTATATTACATTATGATACTTAGTATATATATATATATATATATATATATATATATATATATATATATAATATACACTAAGTATCATAATTTAATATAATAACTCCGTTAAGGTGTTAATCATAAAATTAAAATTATAATATAAAAATTATGTAGCTTGAAGTCCATACTTCATCGGTGATCAGTGACAACAGACATGCTATCATCCCGAAATGCCTACAGTTGATGTAAATTCTAAGCAGTTGAGGAGACGGACCTACAAAGTGCATAATTTTATATTATAATTTTAGATGTCTGAGGCGTATTTTAAATGTAAGATGGCCAGAAATAATATAAAATGAAGAACTGTGGAGAAAAACACCAACTAATCTCCAATATGTTACCAAATAAAACGAAGAAAGTGGAACTGGATACCGCCACACGTTGAGAAAACCAGACGGAGCCATCGAGAAGTCTGCACTAATTGGAACCCGCAACGAATAAGAAAGAGGAGACGACCTAGAAAATCATGGAACCGATCAGTAGAGGAGGAAGCAAAGGAAAGAGGAAAAAGCAGGAAACAAATAAGATGGATGGCTAGAAGCAGAGAACGCTGGAGAAACTTTACGGCCGCCCTATATTCCACTTAGGAACTACAGGAAATAATAATAATAATAAGAATGATATTATAATATTAATATAGTGACAATTATATATGTAGATTCCATACTTGTGAAATGTTGTCAAGTAACGAGTCTTCAAATCCTTCGAACTAACAATGATCTTGAGACATAATTAATTAGCCATAGTGTGAAAACGCAACATTTCCGGGCATGAGTACCTCATTAAAAATGATCAGCATATCTCAATATACCACCTCACCTCCGTTGTCGATGTTTTTTTGCAACACCCTGTATATATCCATCCATTCATAGTGATTCTGCCCGATGGCCGGTCCTTCACTGCAATCATAGCATTTTCATGCTATGCTTGCACATTACTAGGGAATTGTAGGTGTGGCAGCTTCCCGTTGCTTTCCACACCGGTGAAGGATGATGATGATGATGGCCATATGATTTCGGGGACTGTTTGGGCCTTAAAGTTTTCCTGACATTTATCTTACAGGTGAGGAAAAATCCCGATAAAAACATCACCCAAAAAAACTGTCCCGACCGGGGATCGAACCCGGGCCCGCTGCGTGGCAAGGCAGCACGCTACCTCGAGACCACAGCGGTGGACATATATATATATATATATATATATTATATATATATATATGTGTGTGTGTTAAAACTTTAACAACTATTTTTATTCGAATCCAAAGTTGGCATGTAGGATTGAATTAACCAAAATAAGGTAATTAGAACTGAGCTTCACCTGAAGCGAAAAATTAAAAATCGCTCTAACTAAATGACTAACTCACTGGCGGTATCGAACCCGAATGTTATTTGCCGCGCGGATATAAGCTTTCCATAAATCCTTATCATCATATGTTTTCAAATTATTCTCTGTATATTCTACTTCCCTAAAATCAAACCATTCTAGGCCTACCTACGAGGCGTTTTCCCTCTGGTTTTCCTACAAAAAGCTTCCATGTTCCTCTTAAATTTCTCGTTCGTGTCACATGTCGTGCCTACCGCAATCTACGACACTTAATTGTTCTTATTATATCTGGTTCCCTATGAACTTCATATAGCCCCCTGTTAAGTAGTCTTCTCCATTCGCCTGTCTGTTCATCTCTCTCTGGTCCAAAAAAAAATTCCCAAGTACTTTATTCTCAAATACTCGTAATACTCTCTCCTCCTTTAAAGAAAGAACCCATGTCGTGTATCAAATAGCAATCATTTTAATACGGTCATTCAATTAATAATCACTATAATAGCACTTTTTCGAAAATTAAAATGTTTGTTGATTTGTATTATTAAACAGGTTTGCAATGTAATAAAAACCTTCCTGTGACTAAATCGATTTAAATTTTTATATTCTTTCTCCATTCTTCCCTATCTTCCCATACATCTTCTTATATTATCCAACCTTTTAAATCCAGGTCGACCTCTTTTTCCTTTGCCAGGTGGGATCCATACCGAAGCTTTTCTGGGTAATCTTATCTCCGACATTCTACGTTTTTTATTAGTTTTTTATTATGCTGGGTAATTTCTCTTTGATCTATTGTTGAAAGGTACTTGACTGTTTTCTGGCCAGCCGAGACTTTGTGGTATTGGTGAACTTGAAACTTAGAAATCGACCTGGTACCAATCCTTTTGTAACTTGAGTTTCTGTTACTTTGAAGAGCTGGCAGGATTGTACACCACTTCATCTACATAAGATGCTTTGTAACATTACCATACACAAGTCGAATTGCCATTTCAAGGAATTTAATTCAGATGGTTGCGCTTCCTTTTGTGCGATTCTTTATATGCTGTCCAAGTCACTTCCTACAATCTTATTCTTCAGGGAATCTTATTTCACTTCATTCTACATCCTTTCTATTTTTTTATCATCTTACTTTGCGGGAAATAGCCTATTGAACAATGCATTCATGTTAAATATTCCAAATGAAATCTAGGTATGATATAAGATTAATTTTATTATTTTTTTTTTGCGCGACAGTGCGTTTTGTATTAATTACAGCAATGGCGACCATGATTGGAAGTTCTTTCTACATTTTGGGGTTCCAACCTAAATAACTATACTGTAATAAAATAACTATACTGTAAAACCACCGCCCTCTATGTATACTACATACAATGTACAGGGTGGACCGCTCGAATGGACCTAATTTCAATTGCTTGTTACTGGCAAACGGTTGAAGATAGAAACTTAAAACAACGTTCATATTACAGAAAAACTCACCAAGTTTTGATATCCAGATCACCACATCTCTATATGAGCCCCAGCAGTCACTGTGACGATATCAAAGCGATGAACAATTTCTTGCCAAGTACGTTGGAGTATGTCTTCTGGAATGTTCTCAATAGCCTCTATGATGCGCTCACGAAGATCACGAAGGTCTTTGACTGGGGTGGTGTAAACTTTATCTTTGACATAGCCCCAGAGAAAGAAATCCAGTGGTGTTAAATCGGGAGATCTCGGGGGCCACGCGATTGGTCCTCCCCTACCAATCCAACGGCCAGGGAAAATGTTGTCCAAAGTCGTACGAACTTCATTGGACCAGTGGGGAGGAGCACCATCTTGCTGGAAAACGATGTTAGGCTGCAGTTGTTCAATTTGTGGAAAGAAGAACTGCTCCAGCATGTCAAGATATGTGGTACCACGAACAGTTTTCTCGGCGAAGAAAAACGGTCCAATGACCTTATTATGTGACAAACTGCACCAAACATTCATCTTCGGACTATCACGAACATGCTCTTGAATAGCGTGAGGATTCTCCGATCCCCAGATCCGCACATTATGCCGGTTTACCTTGCCTGACAAATGGAAAGTGGCTTCGTCCGAGAAGAAAATCTTGGTCATGAAGTCAGGATCAGCGCCGAGACGGTCCAGCATCGTATTGGCGAATTACCACTCGTTTCGTCATGTCATTCGGCTCCAGACGTTGCACTAACTGCACTTTATATGCGTGCAGTTTGAGGCGTTTGTGGACAATCCGTTGTAATGTCGATTTTGGTATTTGAAGTTCCCGAGAAGCTCTTCTTAATGACTTCCGGGGGCTTCGCTCAAATGCGGCTTGAACATTTGCTACCATTTCATCGGATGCTCTGCGACCACCACCATGCTTCTTCAAACACAGATCCTGTAGCTAATAATGTATCACGCCACTTCTTTATGCTTCTAGCAGTTGGAGCATCACGGTTAAACACACGCCGGAACTCCCTTTGAACTCTAATGATTGATTTAAACTCCGCATACCACAAAACAGCTTGCGCTTTCATCTGCGGAGTCGCCATTTTCACAAACAATTAAATCTAAGAACGAGAAACGTATCTTTGTGCCATCTACCGACAGGATTCGAAACTTGGTGAGTTTTTCTGTACTATGAACGTTGTTTTAAGTTTCTATCTTCAACCGTTTGCCAGTAACAAGCAATTGAAATTAGGTCCATTCGAGCGGTCCACCCTGTATATACAAAAAATATCCAAAAGGTAGTGTTAATATACATTATGGGAAACAAATCAGTGCATTTTAAATGAACTGAACTTTATTTCAAACAATATAAAGCAATAAATACGTACCCGCCACCATTTTATAACTATATTGGTCTCACGGCCTCCTGTTGTTTCAACTAATAAACATTGCCCACACTGTTAACATTAGTCAATTGTTTATAATGAACGCAAATATTTCCAACAAAGAAGTTATTATTTTACTATTATTTATTATTTTGAAAACACCATCGCGCAAAATAATGTACAACGCACGTTTATGAAATGTTTTACAGAATCTCGGAAATAAAAAACCTCGCTATCGCTCGGTTTTTAAACATTTTCCTCGCTTCTATAAAAACAACTTCCCAACCTCGCATCGTAATATTACTATTATATAACATGAATGTATAGTGAGCTCGTCACCATGCCATGTTCGCTACAGTCCGTACTATCCTCTGTGGTTCGATTTCCATTCCTGCAAAATGGGCGTTTTTCTTCTATGCTTTTTTTTTTGACTAGCCTCATGGACTAGTGCTCAGCATTTCTGACTACTATTCATGAGGTCTCGAGTTCGATTTCCGGTCAAACCATGGCAATTTTCCTTAAAGGTTGCTCATGGTCTCGAATTTAGGTTAAGAACTCTCCTGGCGCTTCGTTATAATTTATCACCCATCATATCATTGGGGTAACGTAACTCCGCCTTCTAGGCGCCCCAACTTCAGAAGTAGGTTACAATTAAGCCAATGCCAGGAGAACACCAGAAATTCGAAATGACAACCTGAGGCATTGAATAAAAAAATGTTAGTATGTATCTTTTAATAAAATATGGAATAATTCACCTCTATCGTGTCAAGGTAGCGTGCTTCCTTGTCACGCAGTAACTTTAAGACAAATTTCAGGAAGCTTAGGGCTCAACGGTCCCCGAAAACATCCGGGCATCATCATCACCATTATCATTCTTCACCGATGGGGAAAACAACGGGAAGCTATAATTCCCTAGTAAAGCTGCAAAGCATAGTATGAAAATGCTATGATTGCAGTGAAAGACCTGCCCTCGGGCAGAATTACTACATAATATGGAACATATGAATCGAATGGAAGACCATGGTCTTATGGGTTTATTTCTGGCAGTAAAAAAAAATTATAATTATGCATACTACTATTACTATTGCTGTAATGTATATTATTATTATTATTATTATTATTATTATTATTATTATTATTATTATTATTATTATTATTATTACCATTGTTTTTACATGGTCTTTATAGGAAGCCAGATATAATAAGAACAGTTAAAGTCTCGTAGACTGCGATGGGCAGGACTAGCAGAAATGGGGAATAAAAGACGTGCATGGATACTTCTTGTAGGAAAACTAGAGGGAAAACGCCCAGTTGGTAGACCAAGAATGAGGTGGGAGAACAACATTAACTATGATTTGAGGTAAGTAGATTATACAGGGAATGATTGGAAAACATTAGCTCAGGATAGGGATGTAAGGAGAGCTTATGTCCGCGTGGCCATGAACGTACGGGTTCGATGGTGCCAGTGAGTTAGTTATTGTTTTCACTATAACTATTATTATTATTGCTATTGCTATTATTATTGCTAAGTAAGTCACTGGCACTATTGAACCCGTAGGTTCATGGCCGCGCGGATATATGCTCTCAATACATCCCCATCCTGAGTTAATGTTTACCAATCATTCTCCGTATAATCTAATTCCCTCAAATCGTGGTTAATGTTACTCTTCCACCTCATTATTGGTTTGCCCATTGGGCACTTTCCATCTGGTTTTCCTACAAGGAGCTTCCACCCCATCTTTCATTCGCCATTCGTGCCATATGTCCTTCCCATTGGAGTCTACGAAACCCTTATTATATATGGCTTCCCATAAAGATCATGTAGATGACGTAGGAGTTTACCTGAAATGAAAATTTAAAAATCGCTCAAGCGGTGGCAATTTTCTCATGTATCACAAAGGAAGTCAATACATATAGCCTACTACAAATAAACCAAGGTGAAAATAAATCAGAAATAGACAGAATTACTCTAAGCGAAATGAGAGAGGCATTGAAAGAAACGAAAAATAGAAAAGCACCAGGTACAGATGGTATAAACAATGAACTGATAAAGTATGCAGGTTTATTTGCAGAAATAAGATTATTAAACTTAATAAACGAATGTTGGAAGACATGTAAAATACCTGAAAATTGGAAGATAGGTGAAGTCATATCCCTCTTCAAAAAAGGAAATAGATTAGATAGTAAAAATTATAGAGGTATCAGCTTATTGAACTCCACTTATAAATTATATGCAAAAATAATAAATAATAAATTGAAGAAGATATCTGACACACTCTTAGAAGAAGAACAAGCAGGGTTCAGAAAAGGAAGATCCTGTAGTGATAATGTGTTTATTATAAAGAGACCAATTTAAAAGAGAAGAGAATTTACCCTGCCAACATACTTGTTGTTCATTGATTTTGAAAAGGCCTTTGATAGAGTAAATAGATCTATACTATGGGAAATAATGAAGGAACGAGGATATCCACACCATCTAAAGGTACGTACACATATGCGCGCCGCGAACACGAACGGCGCATGCGCGGCGCGTGTTATGTTCGTCGAAATGATTAATTTCAACGAACCTCCTGCGATCCATAGGAAACCCACAAACCTTCAGTAGACATTTTGCAGAGCAGGTGTAACCAACCATGTCTATTTCCTTTCCATTCTCCCGCTTGTCCTGCATTCTTTCCCAAAAATAGGGACTTTTTTTAAAATGCCGCGGGACGCGGGACAAATTGTTAAAAATCGGGACTGTCCCGCCAAAATCGGGACGTCTGGTCACACTTATTACTTATTATATCTTATAAGTTTATTTATACTTTTTCAAATATTAAAAAAAAATATGATTTGTATATATATATATATATATATATATATATATATATGTTTAAAATTATTAAGAATCTATCTCACCATAACATGGCCTTAATTTTTAATAAAAATGTACATGATTATTATACTAGAGGTTGTACTTTATTGCACAAAGATACTAGTTTCTCAAAACAAAAAAAAAAGGTATAAAAGGGATTCGTTATGCATTAATCAACCATTACAATAACTTACCTATTGAATATCAACATTTCACGAATGTTAAACATTTTTCTAATTGTATTAAAATATATTTTTTCTCATTGCTTTCTTAGTTAATTTTGTTAATTTTATTATTATTAATATTATCCTGTTTACATATTGTATTTATATGTGTATATATATTGTGCATCTATAGTAGTTTGTATTACTTAAACTTATGCCTGAATTTGTTTTCTTGTTTTTATTGTTAATTGTTTTATTGCCATTATTTTTTGTACATTGCCCCTTAACATGAGCAGTCTTGCTCTTTGGAGTCTTTGAAGAAATAAATAAATAATTAGTAATAAATGTGTTTATATATTGTATTGTTTTGTGATACTTCATACATAATATTATGAAATGAACGTCTTAAATAAATAATGTTTTCTAAATAATTCTAATTTATTCATACAATTACAGTACACACGAAAAAAAAACACAACATTGAAAAAAAAACAGGCATCTCCTTTCAATCATTTTTTAAAATGATCCTTATGTTGAGGATCCCACAATAATTGCTTGATTCTATAAATATCAATAAGTTTTAACATGTTTTCCTCTGAACACTCCATACTCAAATAATAGGTGCACACCGAAAACAACGAACCTCTCAGGTACCCGTCCAAATCTAAACAGCGAACCATCAAAGTGTTCGTGGAAAAAACCGACAATGAGTGGATCGTGGTGCGAGACGCGCGCGCCGTTCGTGCGCACCTTAAAACCCCGTCCAAATCTGACGAACATGGGGCGCGCGCGCGGCGCGCAAGTGTGTACGTACCTTAATAAAATCAGTCCAAGGCTTATATGAAGAAACTAAAGTTGTGATAAAAACTGATGGAAAAAGGTCAGAAGAAATTTTAATAAATCAAGGAGTTAGACAAGGGTGTAGTCTATCAACCACTCTTTTTAATATATATATCGACGACATTATGAAACAATGGAAAATTATAATGGACAATGGCCTTATATTGAACAATAACTCAAGTATTAATAACTTACTTTTCGCCGATGATTTGGTCTTACTACACCATGATGAAGATCTGTTACAATTGGCTGCTTACAAACTAAATGCAATATGTAGCGAATATAATTTTAAAATTTCAATAAGTAAAACAAAAGTAATGGCATTTTGTGGAAGAAATACTCTGCGTGCAAAAATAGTAATTAGAGACGAAATTATTGAACAAGTATCCCACTTTAAATATTTAGGATGTGACATCAGCTATGGGAATGATAAAGATATTGAACACAAAACAAAACAGTTTCAAGCTATTTGTGGTACAATAAATAGAACATTGAATAATAAAGCCCATAAACAAACAAAATTAAAATTTTATAAAACAATGGCTGTCCCTGTCCTTTTGTATGGGAGTGAATCTTGAATTACCACTACCAAACAAGAAAGTAAAATCCAAGCAGCCGAGATGAAATTTTTAAGAAGAGTAAAAGGCTGCACTAGAATGGACCAGATAAGAAACGAGGATATCCATGAAGAACTGCAGATCTACTCCATAAAAGAAAATATATTTAACAACAAGATACACTGGAAAGAACATGTAGAAAGAATGGAAGAAAGAATATTACCAAATAAAATCTTCCATTATTTTCCAAGAGGAAGAAGAGATGTCGGACGTCCTCGGAAGAGATGGTCTTAGATCTATTAGTGAAGACGGAACAGGCAACTCTTGCCTAAACCAGGAAGTGAAGAAGAAGAAGATAAACCAAGGTAGATATTTTCCAAACATCAGCAAAAATCCGACCATTACCTGAAGTCCGAAATTAAAAACTATTACTTGCCCAAATTAAATCTGCATGGCTAGAGGGGAAGTGTGTTAGCGCTAGTGTTGCTAAACTACTACTCTTTGGAAGGGTGAATCCCTAAACACATGTGAATTACCATTTTATGGTTGTCAAATTATCACTTTTTCGACGATTGCTGAAGTTTCAGATCATTTAAAATCACAGTGTTTGTCATCTATCTATTACCAGCCTCACAACACAGGAGTCGAGAATTGGCAACATGTAATGAGGGATAAAGCAGTGACAGCTCATTCCCCTTAGTAATATGGTTGCCGGATTATTCGTTTTGTCAACGACTACTGTAACTGAGAAATCATTTAAAGGCACGTTATTTGCCAGCGCTCCCCTCCCAGTCGAATAACACAACGCAGGAGACAGAATGTAGCAACATAGTAACCGAAACAAAGGGAATCGACGCACATTCCTAGCATATTTACTGCGTGCAGATTTAACTTGGCCGAGAAATAACTCTAGAAATCGCCATTTTTTGTTCATGGCAACGTATAAACTTACCATACAGTTTAATTAGACCTCACATTGGTAATGTATCGTATAAGATAACATTAGTTTAATTTATTTACTCAATTCAACCGATCCTTAAGGAAATTTGTACATATAATACATTTAATGTATTTAGGCGTAGCAGGGCACGCCGGGTATTAGCTAGAACTATATATTTTATTAGAGAATATTGTGATGGACTTTTCCGCCCATTTTTCTTTATTCTACACAATTATACTGATGAAAATACAAAAAAAAAACTATGTTCCATATAAATTCCTTAAAGGCCATGACGAATGCAAGAAGAAAGTTTACCCAGAAAAACATTGGAATTGTGTCCAACTGGAAGATGAAAGAAAGGAAAATTCGAAACTCATGGATGAAAGGAATAAGAACGAGAACAAGAGGACTAGAAGGTATGGAATGGATGGATAGAGACGAGTGGAGAAAGGGAATAAAACCTTAGACAAAAAAAAAAAAAAAAAACATTGGAATGGTGTTCACCTGGAAGATGAAGTGAAAGAAGTCCTCGAAACTCGTGGATGCAAGAAATAACTGGAATGAGGACAAGAGGATATGGAGTGGATGGATAGAAACGATTGAAGGAAAATAAAACTTCAGGTACAGAAAGATGTGTGAACATTGAAAATCTGCATATAATAAAAAAACATTTTACATGTAGTTTGTTCTCTCCTACACTTTTTTCTTCATATATTTTTGGCAAATAGTTACAAGTGTAGAACCTGCATAGGTATTTCCTGTAGTAGGAATGAATGGTTTCGATAGAGCCAGGTGTTGTTCATTCAGATTGTATTTGTGAAAGCGGCTAGAGTTTCTCTTCCTGCCTGCTTGCCTGCCTGCGTGTTACAATGCATGGGTCAATGCCCCACCTCTTGACAACTCGGTTCCATTCTTGTGGTCACACCACGCTTCTACTTGTTGTACCTGTCATCCATCCCGCAGAAGACTTACAATCTAGACTTACCCACCGTTATTAGGGTTACCAGAATGAAAAATAAAAAAACAATACATTTTACAATTACTTTAGGTAACACGTAATAACATGTATTATTATTATTATTATTATTATTATTATTATTATTACTACTATTATTATTATTATTATTATTAATCATCATCATCATCCGGTACCATGGCAGCTGCCGCCGTCTTCCGGAAACCAAACGTCATTCTTATCTGTCCATCTATTGATCTTCCTCCAATCCTCTGATATTCATAGCTACTTCTACCCCTTCATCCAAGTTTTCTTCGGTCTTCCTCCTTTCCATTGGGATCCATTCCATAACAATTTTTGGCAATCTTTGCTCTGGCATTCTTTTGACATGGCCATACCACTGTAATCTTTTCTTTTCTATAATGTCTATGATGTCCGGCTCCTCTTATACACCCAAAAAATCCCTTATTTCTTCATTTCGTATTCTATTCATTCTAGATTTTCCAGCTGATCTTTTTAAAACATCAATTTCTATACTTAAAATTCCTTCCATTTCCCTGGCAGGAATTTGCCAGACTTCAGCACCATATGTTAAAATGATCTGAATTATGGTTTGATATATTTGTAATTTTCTATTTTTGTAATATTTTTGCTCCACCAAACAATTATTATTATTATTATTATTATTATTATTATTATTATTATTATTATTATTATTATTTAACAGGTTTCACAATGTTTCACATATTCCTGCGCCCAATTAATCTATTGTCATTGTTCTCCACTTTAGGCTCATATGAAAATAGCAGTTTACATTCTACCATGAAAAGACATAGTATTTGCTGTTGTTGATTAGAACATTACATTAATGAACCATGTTCTGCAGAATGAATCAACCAGAGCGAAATAACACAGGGAATGAAATGAATGGGGTTACAATGTGGCATAGAACTGCTATATAAACTGCATTAAGTTTACACTGAAAGCAAGTCATTGGAATGTCACAGCGAATGTTTGACGATCTGCAAAAGGTTTCCAATGCTTTAATTGTCAATACACCATGTAAATTCTACTCACGTACTAACGACACGTCCCTTTTGCATATGATCCTGCATGCATGTCAAGTGTCGTATCTATATGGCAGTCTGGCTGTGTTCTGGATTGTTCTTAAAATCATAATAACAATATTATTAAGTATTATTGTTGGCCAAGAGGGCAAATCAAACAAGAAAATGGCCACATCAGACATGCGAGATAAAATATGTTTTATTATTTATTTATTTAGCCTGGTGGAGTTAAGGCCATGTGACCTCCTCTTCCACTCACCAGGACAAACATATGTTACATTAGATGTGAAATATGGACTCATATTTTAAAGGAGAAGAAAAGGTTACGAATATTTGAAAATAAAGTTCTTGGACCAAACAGAGATGAACATACAAGTGAATGGAGAAAACTTCATAATGGTGAGCTCTTTATGGGAAGCCAGATGTAATAAAAATTGTCCAGTCTTATAGACTGCTATGAGCAGGACACGATGTGCAAATGTCTTGCTAATCGCAGTCTACGAGACTGAATTTTCTTATTATACTTGGTTTCCTATAATGATCAGGTAGATCACTGTTATGTAGCCTTCTCTATTCGCCTGACTGTTCATCCCTCTTTGATCCTTTTTTTTTCCCCTATGAACTTTATTCTCCTCCCTTAAATTAAGTGTCCACATTTCATAACGAGATATAATAGACTATAACTGGAAGAATAACAATTTTATATATTTCCATTTTAATGTTTTTTTAGAGAGAATTTGCGACGACAAGACTCCACGTAATTCATGATAATATGAACTAATAGAACTGATTATGTTTTTAATTTCTTTCTGCTTCTCATTCCTGTTTGTAATTATTGTTCCTATGTATTTGAATTCCATCATATCTGATGAGATCCCAGCAGAACTGATAAAATCAGGGGGAGAAAAATTGATGGACAAAATACACCGGTTGCTTAGTATGATTTGGAAAAAATAAGCTCTTCCAGATGAATGGAAAGAATCGATTATCGTACCAGTTAATAAGATAGGCGATAAAACTGATTGCAACAACTTCGTACAAAATTCTAAGAAATATATTAGTAATCAGACCCACTCCATATATTGATGACATTCTAGGAGATCATCAAAGTGAATTTAGAAGAAACAGATCTACAACAGTTCTGATTTTTAGTATAAGGCAGGTTTTAGAAAAGAAATGGGAATATAATGGTACTGCACATCAACTATATGTACACCTCAAAAAGGCAAACGAATCAATTAAGAGGGAGAAGTTATATAGACTTGCACGAATGTGTCTAAATGGCACAAAGAGTAGGGTGCATGTAGGCAAACAGCTTTCGGATACTTCTGAAATCCACAATGAGTTGAAACAAGGAGATGCACTATCTCCTCTACTATTTAATTTTGTACTAGAGCATGCCATCAAATCTTTAAAGGACGAAGAAAGGCCTACAACTCGATGGTATTAATAAGCTGTTAGTTTATGCTGATGATGTACGAGTAGTACTATTGAGCGATAGCGAAGAGATACTAAAATCCAACACGCACACACTATTGAGTAACACTAAGAAATTGGAACTGGAAATAAATATCAATACAACCAAATATATGGTCGCACATAATATATTATATAAAGGAAATGGATAGATAATGACAAATGAGGGAAATTTTGAGGAAGTCGTTGAATTCAAATACATAGGAACAATAATCACAAATAGGAATGAGATGGACAAAGAAATTAAACATAGGCTCAATTCTGGAAATGAGTGCTATTACGCATTACAGAAACTCTTGACTTCCCAACTCCTTTCAAAAACGTTAAACTGAAAATATATAAAACTATTATTCTGCCAGTTATATGAATGCGAAACATGGACTATTACTTTAAATGAGGAAAGGAGATTACGAGTATTTGAGAATAAAGTTCTTAGGAAAATGTTTGGACCAAAGAGAGACGAACAGACAGGTGAATGGAGAAGACTACATAACAGCGAACTACATGGTATTTATAATAAAAACAGTTAAGTCTCGTAGGGTCGTATTTATGAACGCATTAGACCGTAAAAGTCGTTCTCTGCTGAGAAAGTTGCATCCAAAGACGTTTTTGCGTATTAAAAAATCTGTTCATGCGATAATAATTGTCAAAATTCCTAAGTTACCAGGCGAGGTGACTTTGCAGAGAACGAATCGTGAGCAACCCGGTGGGAACCGATGGTAACCGATGTAGTTTGAAACCTTGCCGCGTACCTTGCTGCTTTATCCAAGATGTCGGACCTTGAATACTTCGATCATGTTTTCGGTATACGCGGAGAAGAGGAATTTGATAGAATCCACCAAAGAATTCAACTGGAAGAACAGGAGAATCGGCGTAATATCGCGTGACGCAGACGTCGTCGTATATGGTATTATTTGCGGGACGCAAGCGTAAATGCGTTCCTCTAGTAGACAAAAATAACAGAAGTTGTTTTATCGCTGAGAATTCTGGGTAATTTCTTGCCAATATTACGAAAACGACGACTTTCATGCATGACCAGTTAGTGGTTAGCTAATTCGATCTTTGCACTTGCTCACGAAAAGTCAGCTCACCGGTGATTGGAAGTAATTTGAGTAGAGACTAATGTATTTGCATGCGGCCCGTAGACTGCGATGGGCAGAATATGTGGCACGAATGGGGAATGGAAGACGTGAATGGAAGTTTCTTGTAGGAAAACCAGAAGGAAAACGCCCAATTGGTAGACCAAGAATGAAGTGGGAGTATAATATTAACTATGGTTTGAGGGAAGTAGATTATACAGGTAATGATTGGAAAACATTAGCTCACGATAGGGATGTATTGAGAGCTTATGTCCGCGCGGCCATGAACCTACGGATTCGATAGTGCCAGTGAGTTATTTAGGTACTTGAATTCAGTTACTTCTTCAAATTTTCTCTCATTTGTCATTAAATGTCAGTTTCTATTATTTAATTTGTTTTTCTATGTGTAAATACAGGGAAATAAGCCTAGCTAATTCAGATTGGTAAAAAAAACCGAAGGTGGTGGTTAAGGGTAGAATCTAAGGGCCGTGAAGCCAAAGAACAGAGAAAGAGAGAGAGAGAGAGAGAGAGAGAGAGAGAGACAGAGAGAAAGAGAGAGAGATAAAGAGCGAAAGAGAGAGAGAGAGAAAAAGAGAGAGAGAGAAAGAGAGAGAGAGAGAGAGAAGGAGGGAGAGAGAGAGAGAGAGAGAGAGAGAGAGAGAGACATACATACATATTTTTAAAGCTAAATCCATTTTTAATTACCACGAAAAACTGCAACAGTGACAGGTAATTAGAATTAGAAATATACATTTTATGAAGAGCTACTTTTATACTTCCTTACTACCGACACCATTAACACACTTCTGTAGTTCAGCCAGTAAATCGTTTCAATTCTCGGAAATCATGTAATTACTTTAAGTGAATTTAAAGCAACATTAATATATTTAGTGAGGCGCCTTGCGCAACTCAAATACATTATGAAATAGCAGTTCTCATTAAACTCTAGTTGGGAGGTACAAAGTTAGATCCTTCCATCATTAACCTTACAAACGTAATACAAGGTTCTGTGGAGTAAATTTCAATCAGTTAAGTTGTAAATTGGATTTAATTATTCGATATTCACCTCAAGGGTTTGTTTGCTGTATCCATGGTTACAATACATATAAATGTTTCATACTATATTCACCACCTGAAACCACTAATATAATGATTTAAACTGACTTACGATAAGTATATTGATTCTGTCTTTCTAAGTTTACCTAATCATTAGATCTGAACTTACACCATGACTTTCCACCTCGAGAAATCATTGTCGATTCCATTTCCTCACATCTACACAGCTAATCATGTACCACAAAAGAAAAATAGCTTAGAAGAGTATTTTCTTCATTCTAACTAACTCGCTGGCACTATCGACCCCTTAGTTTCATGACCGCGCAGACATAAGCTCTCCATACATCCTCATCCATTAGGTAAAATGAATAAATAAAAATAAATCCTGAGCCAATGTTTTCCAATAGTTAATGCTATTTTTCCACCTCATTCTTGGTCTACCAATTGGGAGTTTTATCTCCGGTTTTCCTACATGCTCCCTCTTTCATTTCCAATTCGTGCCAAATGTCCAAAGAATGGACTAGTCTCGCTTTTCTAAATTAGTATTGCATTATCATAAGTAATGCCACGAGTGATTTCCAATTTTTCTAGAGGATTTGGAAATCAACAGTGGCATTTGTAAGGACTATTTAACGAATAAAATTAAGTTTTTTACTCACAAATCATTATTTAAATAAGTTATTTTAGAATATGTATATATTTAATGTAAACGGCGATGTTTGAAAACAAACGAGAAACGTTTGTTATGTTTCATTTGTTCATCCCCTTCAACTAGATCATATTATTTATTGTCAAAGAGAATCGCAATATTGTAAGAATGCACCCTAGGTTATTAATTTTTTTTTTGGAAACAACTCAGTAAAATCGGTATTTAGAAACACAATTATCGAATGTGTAGGTCGAAGGAATCTGTTCATTATTTGCTATATTCAACGTATTTGTTAGAGAGTCAGTCACTGCAAAATAATGCTCTGACCTGTTCAGAATATTAAAAAGGAGGAGCTTTCTTTATTTTGGTAATCAAAATTCGATAAGTATGAACCGAAAGTGCCTTTCTGCGGTTCAGTATGGTATCTTTGTTCTCCTCCCTACTACAGAACATTTATGAAATATGCCAATGTCCTCTTTTCCGTGTGGCTACCCCTTCCCTTTTCATCCTTTCTGCCGCGCATCTCTACAGCGCATATCCCCTCTACTTGCGAACCTTTATATGCATTGTACTCTTACCGAACATCATCATTCGATCAGCCTAGCAAGTGGCGTTTAGTTACTTAAAAGCGGATTCAAAAGTGGAATCCAATTTTAACTCACCATGCAGCTGGGAAGTTAATATGGTGGTCTATATATAGACAAGTTGATTGAGACCGAGAAGAGGTCGATTTTGAGTTAGTCCAGCTATGTACGGAAGAAGTGATTCCTAAAAGCTTGGACATTTGTGTGAGTGTGGCATTATGTCTGGTACGTTATTTGTTTAGTTATTTCTACAAGCTATGCTTGATTGATTGATCAAGAATCATCTTTTGTTATTAATTTATTATTTATTTTAAAATCCAACTTGTTTATATTAAAAGCTTATTTTTTATACAACGCCCCTTTGTTATTATTCAAGTATAGTAGTTGCTCACTATCCTGTAACAAAATCACTCACTGTATGCATTTAGTAATCAGAATCTATATTTGTATGTATGTTCATCAGGGAAAGAAAGATGAATTAATAGCTGCCTTTCATGGGCCCGAGGCAGGCTGCTTTCTTACCGATAACATCTTTGAATATCACGATCACATTAATAAATACAGCATTAACAAAACTCGATCCCGGACAAGTGTTACGCTGAGCGTGGTTTGCTTTTCTAACATCGTAAATGGTAGCAGTAGTGTGGTTTACTTACCCACAAATGGTTAGCAGACCGTGGTTTTAGGGTTCTTTCTCTACCCCCCCCCAGCACAAGTAACACGACTGTGATTGGTTGTAAAACAAAATTCACTGAAACGTGATTGGTTATTGACTCCCATTTGGGGCATAAGTTAAATAGTCAACCTAAAGGACTTTGAGATAGAGGAAGACCAAAATCAAAATGGACTGACCAACCATATATTGAGATCTATAGCAACAGGGTTAAACGACCTAATCCTAAATAAATGAATTATGACTTTATGTTATTCATTTCACAATTGCATCTCAACTCGCAGGGTCCCAATTTTCCACCAGTTGTAAATAACTTTCAGCTTGAAAAAACTGTCCCTTTGTCTTAATATAAGAGACTGAAAAATAGCTTGGAACACAACTGCAGCATATAAAATGATACCAACATGCATACAGCATAGTAAAACGAGATGAGTTAATTCGCTATTATTTCATCTCACAGGACACCAAGCCTTCCTGCGACTGTTGTAATTTTCCGTTCACACTGGAACATGTTCTCATAAAATTTAACATGACAGCTTCCACATCCAATTTTTCAATATACATCCCCATGCAACCCTTAACATAGCATTTACTGACACACTGCTGGTCTATATTGGCGTTACGTACACACAAGGAAAAATAATGGTACGGAGAAAAAATAATTAAGTCAAGTTTCCTTTAATAGAATGCAAAGCGTAGAAATGATCTTGCTTAGCAGAACAAAATGCTGCACAAGATTGGATCGGATAAAGAATGAAGATATAAGAGCAGAGTTAAATATATATTCATTGAATGATAAAATCAAAGAATATAGAGATAAATGGTTTAGACATGTAGAAAGATTGAATGTAACAAGGTTACCAAAAGCAGCATTTAACTACAAGCCAAGAGGTTCAAGGAATGTAGGAAGGTCAGTGAAAAGATGGAGGCGGAACAGGCAGTTTGCCTAGCCCATGAAGTGAAGAAGTTTTCATTAAACCTAGAAAAACCATTATTACCATTACAGGGACTCTTGGCATTCCAACTTCTCCCAAAGAACATTAAACTGAAAATATGTAAAACTATTAATCTTCCATGTATATTATTGGATGAAAAACATTAACTCTTAGTTTAAGGGGGAATAAATTGATTGGAAAAATATTTGGACTAAAGAAAGATTAATAGATAGGTGAATGGAGAATATTATACAGAACGGTATCATCTTTATGGGATACCAGATATAATAAGTCTCGTAGAGTAGGAGAGATAGGACATGTGGCACATCTAGGGAATGAAAGAGGGGAATAAAAACTCCTCGTAGGAAAGCCATAGGGAAATTGCCCAGCAGATAGGTAAAGAATGGGATGAAAGAATAACATTAACCATGTTTTGAGAGAGTAAACTTATACAGGGGATGACTAGAAAACATTAGCTCAAGATAGTGATGTATGGAGAAGTTATGTATGTGCGTGGTCACGAACCTACGGGATTGATAGTACCAGTAAGTTAGTTATTCTCCAGTTATTTGCGTACTATTAAAACTGATTAATGAAATTATGAGTTAATTGCAACTGATTTGTATTTCCTAGATCTGATGTTAACTTCAACATTTTTTTAGAACTGCCCATTATATACTATTTTTAGTAACCATATTCGTGATTTCTTAAAATTACAATGTACTTTTTCTTAAAGGCCACCGCAGTGGTCTCGAGATAGCGGCCCGGGTTCGATTCCCGGTCGGGACAGACTCCTGGGTAAGGTTTTTTTGTTTTTTTTCTCACCTGTAAGACAAATGTCAGGAAATTAGGGTCCAACGGTCCCCGAAAACCATTCGGCCATCATCATCACCCTTATCATTATGATCATCATCCTTCACCGGTGTGGAAAGAAAGGGGAAACTACCACACCTATAATTCCCTAGTATAGATGAAAAGCATAGTGTGGAAATGCTATGATTGCAGTGAAAGACCTGCCCTCAGGCAGAATTACTATGTTATGGAAACCTATTTCTGCTATAACTTCCTATTATGGCCTAATAGTTTACATGTTTAGGCAAATAAGGAGGTGATGTTTCCTCTTGGTCCAATCATCAGATCAGCAACCTCAATATTTGAAAAGAAAGTGGTAGTTTTGTTTTTATAATATGGTAACATTTACTCAATAGTTGAAATATTGGCAAAAGTTACAAGGGAACTCAACCACAGCATGCCGAATCCTACCTTGAAATTTCTCCCAGAGAAGGCCGTGTCAAAAAATATCTGCCGTTCTTAACTGCAAGGCACAAAAATCGAAGATAAAATTCAGCAATGGCAACCCACAGTAAGGAGCAGATGGAGTATCTGCATGAGTAAGAGCGGAGTGGGCGGCAGGTAGTGAGGGTTATCCAATCTACCAATTAACGAGTTATATCATTTCCCTAAAGTTTTAATGAGAGACTTGCCACTGAATTTAAATGTCCTGAAGTTAAAAACGGTAGATAATATTTTGAACACGACCTTGGTACATCACAACGCTTATCTGGAAGAAATTTCAAGCTATGTTTCGGCGTGTAATGACGACAGTTTAGTTTTTAGTAAAATAAGAAGTGAAATAAAATGTAATGTCTAAAAATGAAAATTATTTATTTAATTGTTCAGTTTTCTAGTATCTATTACTATCGATACTAGTAAAATTCATGGTGATTTTCCGTTGAGGTATTAGTTCACAGTAATAGAATGCACGGTTAAAAACTATAATATAGTTACCTTGTAGGTCCGTCTCCTCAACTTAAGTTCTTTTAAAACTCTGTAGGCCTTTCGGGACTAGTCCCATCATCAGCAGAATGCATTAGGTCCGTTCTTGTTGACCCTTGTTGAAGCACTGACTTGGTTGTGAGAATTTTGTACAGAGGATTCTGTGGATTAGGTGTGTAATCCTAAGAGAAATCAACAGCAACCTGATTCTCAATGAATACACACCTAATCCACACAATCCTCTGTACAAAATTCTCACAACCAAGTCAGTGCTTCAACAAGGGTCAACAAGAACGGACCTAATACATTCTGCTGATGATGGGACTAGTCCCGAAAGGCCTACAGAGTTTTAAAAGAACTTAAGTTGAGGAGACGGACCTACAAGGTAACTATATTATAGTTTTTAACCGTGCATTCTATTACTATGCTATTAAAGTCAAAATAATTGTCTATGCAGTTTCTCTATCCTGTTTAAATAACGAAGCTTAAGTCATCAAAACATCTATATTGCCTTTTCTTATTACCTATCATACAACATAGTCATAAAAACTTATAAGTTTCACACAGTAATTTGCATAGAAAGCATCATGAATTAGATTTTTTCATGGATATTAAATGACAGGCTTGTAATTTTCTTACAGGATAGGATGTATTATTAACATAAGGTTCAAGCACTTATTTATGAATAAACTTTCTTCCGCTTAAGCTAAATGGCATGCAATTAGTAGTTTAATCGAACAATACATCATTTTCACATGGAAGAACATAACACAAGAATATGACTCAATACTTTCAATAAATCATTAAGCATTTTCATTTTTACTGTTAATAGTCTCTCAAATATTAAAAAGATGTTTCAATAACTTCATCTAAATAAGCTCAGTATATTTTCCATTAAAATTTGTTTACACTACAGTAGTTTTTCCTGCAACTTAAAGTAATTTTATTCTTCCAAAAACTCCTGTATTGCACTTCTTCTTTCGTTAATTCCATTCTATTCATACTCTTGATTCCATCCATCCATTGTTCCTATGGAACGTCTTATATTTCTGGGTTCAGCATTCTATTCTAAAATATTTTCGGAATTCATCTTCCCCAATATTTTACTGTGTCCTAACTTCTAAATTTCCACTCTTCAAATAAATCAGGAATGCTTTAATTTTCTAATTATTTGGCTTCTAATTTTATTAGAACGCTGATCACGGACACTCAAATATACGAAAACAAGTGTAACTAAATTAGTATGGTTCAAATTCTTCCCTGTAGGGGGAGATCACCTAAATCTCTGTTAAGGGAACATGGGCTTACAATATTACAAGAAGATCTTATTATTTCTTGATTTTCTTGCCGATCTTCTCAAAGAGTCCATTTACGAAGCCAATAATTTATTTGCATGTGGTCTGTTTAATTTCCAAAGTTTCAGCTCCATATAATATTACACTATCAAATAATGAATTATAGTTTATGTAATTACTAACGGACCCGACAGACGTTGTCCTGCCTTAAATATTCGCTATTATTATTATTATTATTATTATTATTATTATTATTATTATTATTATTACTATTATTATTATTATTATTATTATTATTATTATTACTATTATATTACTATTGTTATTACTGTTATTATCAGCATCATCAGCACCATTATTATTATTATTATTATTATTATTATTATTATTATTATTATTATTATTATTATTATTATTATTATTATTATTATTATAGAACAGACAAAAAACATGACACAGAAATAAGACAACTAAAAGTAGAGGAATTAAACACAACAATAGAGAAATACAGAACAAACTGGAAGGAACACTTCGCAAGGATGACTGACAATAGAATACCAAAAACAGCATACAGCTATTCACCACGAGGAAGAAAAAGTTTGGGAAGACCAAAGAAAAGATGGAAAGTGCAGAAATTTGGAACCGGAACAGGTTAGTAAATAAGCCTAAACCATGAAGAAGAAGATGATTATTATTATTATTATTATTATTATTATTATTATTATTATTATTATTATTATTATTATAAACCAGCTAACTTACTGGCTCTATCGAACCCATAGATACATGGCAGCGCGGACATAAGTTCTCCATACATCCCTATCCTGAGCTAATGTTTTCAAATCAACCCCTGTATAAATAACCAAACTCAAATCAAGGTTAATATCATTCTCCCACTCCATTCTTGCTCTATCAGCTGGACGTTCTCCCTCCGGTTTTCATATAAAACGCTTTCATTCCCCATTCGAGCCTCATGTCTGCCCATCGTAGTCTACGAGACTTAACTGCATTTTTTATTATTATTATTATTATTATTATTATTATTATTATTATTATTATTATTATATACGAAATACTTCCTTGATGAGGGGTTGTCTGGAAGATAATGAGCAGAAAAAAATATTGTTCAGCAAAGTTTAAATAATTTGTGAGTAATCTAGAATGATGTTTGTGAAAAAGATATAAATTCAATAAAAATATGCTATGGAAGCCACTTCATAGATACTCAATATGATTTGTGTAAATTTTCCAGGTTGAATATGTGAAAGTTTTTAAGTGCAGAACAAATTATTGTTGAAATTGTTAATGTAGGAAAGAGAAATGCATTTAACTTGGTAGGAGTTACTCTCAAAGCTTGTAAAAATAACTTGATGGAACATTAAAAACGGAAGTTGGTAACCCTATTCCCTAATCTTCTCTTCTCACAGAAATGGGTCACTAAGGAACTCTAATAGAAATAAAGGATTCGCTTATATATGCATACGATATGAAAAGAAAAATGAATGATTGAATTGGGATTTAAACCCGAGTCTCTAAACTCTGTACGACCTGATCTACCCAAGTATTGCAACATAAATATACATTTTTCAATTCAAACAAGAGGTAGCGGAAAATCGTTCCGACTAACATCTAGTGGCCAACATAACAGTTAAGCAAATTTTTAAAGAGAATATAGTTATAACATCTAAATATACAAACGTTACTGCTATAAAGTAAACATTCTCTTTAAAAATTCGTTTAGCTGTTATGTTGGCCACTAGATGTCAGTCGGAACGATTTTCCGCTACCTCTTGTGTGAATTAAGAATCCTACATATATAAGAAAAATGTATGCTTGTGTTGGAATACCTGGGTAGCTCAGGTCGTTAGAGCGCTAAACATACAGAGTTTAGAGACTCGGGTTTAAATCCCGACTCAAGCATTCATTTTTCTTTTCATATATTTGTCTCCATTGCCAAATGTCAAATATATATATATATATATATATATTATATATCTATATATATACATACATACATACATACATACATACATACATACATACATACATACATACATACATACATACATACATACATACATACATACATACATACATACATACATACATACATACATACATACATACATACATACATACATACATACATACAGGGTGTTCCGAAACTATTCCTTCAAATTAATTCAGGAGGTAGAAAAATCTAAACTAATATATTTTGATATGGAACATATGGTCTCTGGAGTCAACTTGTAATGTTATGGACGATTTACACAGAGGATAGTTTAATATGTTAATTACAGCAGAAGCATCACAGGAATTGCTCGAATGCACAACCATTGGTCTGTATGCACGCAGTACATCGTCTGATCGTTGATTGTCCTGTTTGTTCGAAGATTCCTGGCATGTCCACAATGGCCCCAGGAGCGACGGCAATTCTAGCGACGAGGTTTTATTCTGTTTCACAGCAGTTTCATTCACCAGCTTCTTCACATGTCCCCAGAGGAAGAAATCCAGACACGCGAGGTCAGGTGACCTGGTGGCCAAGCCACAGCATAGTCAGCCACCTCGGCCGACACAACAGCTTATGTCAGCACGACTAAGAACATGTTACCTAACATTACAAGTTGACTTCAGAGACCATATGTTCCTTATCAAAATATATTTGTTTTGATGTTCCATACCTCCCGTATTAATTTGAACAATAGTTTCGGAACACACTGTATAACTTCACTGGAATACTAACACAGATCGTCCATGACGACTAGTTACAAGAGCAGATGTTTAGTAACGAGATGCTCCAGTTAGAACACAACCGAAGGAAGTGTTCTAAGGGTAGTGAGTTACTAAACCTAATTTTGTAACGTGTTGTCTACAATATTTTATCTATGTTCAGAGATTTCAGTATATGTTGTATAGGCCTATTTAGTATATTTAATGAAATGTATTTATTGCGGAAACGATATGTTCAGAGAAAAAGTAATGTGGGCTTCGGAGAAAAAAACGATCAATCAACAAACATTGTTTTATTCTGCAATTTTGGATGCTAATTTCATATGTTAATTTAAAGTAAAAATGAGCAGAGATGGTGATTTTCAAGGTTCGACACGAAATATTTTAAAAGCAGTCCAAGATGCAATTGTTAATATACTTGCAGAAAAGTCAGGGAAAGTGTATTTATGTAGTTAAACGAAATCAACATTAAAGTGTATTTTACATTTTGTTGAACGTGTATTTCATGTTTTGATAGCGTGTTTTGTTTGAATATAAAGTAGCCTATAGGTTTGTTGCCTAGTAACTACGAACTAAAGCGTCACTGATTGTTATAGTATTCTTATTATTCTTTAGTTGTAGAATTTTCATCTTGTTTATTTCCCAAATGACTTCTCGGAGGAAGGCGTATTGGATGTGCAACCACTTGATTGTTAGAGGCTGAGTCCACCATTGTGCACCTAAAAAAAAGTTTGGAACAGTTCAAAAATCCTGAACCTACCGTACCCGAACTCTCGACCTCCCAGGATATAGCGTATTGCCTTAACCAACTGCATCACGGCGTGCCTCCACAATTTCTTGTGTCTTACTTACTTACTAACCGGCACTATTGAACCTGTAGGTTCATGGCCGCGCGGACATAAGCTATCCATACATCCCTATCCTGAGCGCGAATACTTCTCTAATCATTCCCTGTATAATCTCCTTCCCTCAAATCATAGTTAATGTTATTCTCCCACCACATTATTGGTCTACCAACTGGACGTTTTCCCTCTGACTGTCCTACAAGAAGCTTCCATGCACGTCTTTCATTCCCCATACGCGCAACAAGTACTGCCCATCGCAGTCTACGAGACTTAACTGTTCTTATTATATCTGGCTTCCTATAGAGGCCATGTAGTTCATTGTTATGTAGTCTTCTCCATTCACCTGTCTGTTCGTCTCTCTCTTTGGTCCAAAACTTTCCTAAGTACTTTATTCTTAAATACTCGCAATCTCCTTTCCTCCCTTGAAATAAGAGTCCATGTTTCGCACCCATATAATATAACTGGTAGAATAATAGTTTTACATATTTTCAGTTTAACGTTTTTTGAAAGGAGCTGGGACATCAAAAGTCTCTGCAATGCATAATACATGCATTTCCAGAATTGAACCTATGTTTAATTTACAGTTTCTTGTGTCAGCTTATTTAAATGTGACGGATTACAGTGAAAACAAACCATGCATAACCGTAAGTTATTACCTATTGCTACTGTTGTATAATTTTAAAGAAAACTCATAACACAAAGAGAAAGTGAATGTTTTGATAATTAACAACATAAGTCTGCTGAAAGATTTGGATTACCCAGATATAGTTCTTCGACCTTCATTTATTACCTCGTAAATGTTTTGAATTAATATTTACTTAACATGAACAAGTTACGTGTGTGCGAAAGAGAAATTTAAATTAATTAAATCTGTCACTGTACGATTCATTACAGAGAAAGCATAACCGTTATATGTTATTACAACAAATATACAGAAGTGGACCAATTTGATGTGATATTCTATCATATTAATATTTGAAAATAAATACATTTAACTAACCAACTAACTCACTAGAACATCGAACTCGCAGGTTCATGGTCGCGCGGACATAAGCTCTCTATACATCCATATCCTGAGCGAATGCTTTCCAATCATTCCCTTATAATCTACTTCCCTCAAATTACAGTTAATGTTTATCTCCCACCTCATTCTTGGTCTTCCAACTGGGCATTTACCCTCTGGTTTTCCTATAAGAAGCTTTCAAGCACGTCTTTCATTCCCCATTCGTGCCACATGCTCTACCCACCGCAGTCTACGAGACTTAACTGTTCTCATTATATCTGGCTTCCTATAAAGACCATGCAGTTCACTGTTATGGGTAGTCTTCTCCATTCACCTGTCAGTTCATCTGTCTTTGGCCCAAACATTTTCCTAAGAACTTTATTCTCAAATACTCGTAATCTCATTTCCTCCCTTAAAGTAAGAGTCCATGTTTCGCATCCATATAATATAACTGGTAGATTAATAGTTTTATATATATTTTCAGTTTAACGTTTTTTGAAAGGAGTTGGGACTCAAGAGTTTTTGTAATGCATAATAGCACGCATTTCCAGGACTGAGCCTATGTTTAATTTATTTGTGCATCTCATTCCTACTTGTGATTATAGTTCTTATGTATTTGAATTCAGCCACTTCATCAAAATTTCCCTCATTTGTCATTACCTGTCCATTTCCATTATATAATGTATTTCTATGTGTGACCATATATTTAATTTTATTGATATTTACAAATAAATACATTTGCCCAGCTTAATTAATTATTCCACTATCATTATTAGATATTGAGGAAATACTAAGAGTCAACACACAAATTATCATTATTATTAAAGACGCCAAAAAACTGATAATGGAAGTAAGTATCAATTAAAATTGTAACACCTAGAAATCCAGCGTGTCCATAAATGATGTACACAACTTCATATCTCTGTACAATTAAAACTACACTATATTATCTCCCCGTTATTAAATGGGATTTAACTTCAACTGTCAAAGTTTAGCAATGTTTGGAATGAGTGTGTAGACGCGCTAGTGAGCTCAATAAACAGAAAATGGCGTCTCCACAGGAAAAAAGATGTGTGTTATTTGTGGGTAGCAAAGTTCAAATCTACGTATAACATGATTGCAGCTAAAATTCAGAACGGTGTACCAACGGGAACATCCAACATATAAAGTAAAGTGATCCCACGACAGGCCTCAGGAGGCACTTGATGTCAGCCGGGTTGTCAGCCCTGCGTGACGGCCGCCTTTACCCCAGAACAAGCGTCTGGTACTCATTTCCATTAGAGGCTGGGTCGACTCCATGGCCACAGTGCCGCCAGAAAGTTTGGGTCAGTTTAAAAATCCTGACCTCACCGGGACTTGAACCAGCGATCTTCTGGCTTGTAGCGCAGTACCTCAACCACTACGCTACGGCGTGCCCCCACATCCAACATTATATATATAATGGTAGGGGAAAGACTTCTATGAAAGAAGGCTCAAAAAAATACTTCTGAAATAATAAGTAGAATTATTCCTCATGGTAATCCTTTTGTGACAAACTTATTTTTCGAAAAATGGCTTAAAAAATCGAAAATTTTGCACAAGTACAATAAGTTGTTACATAAATATAGATATACTACCTCACTGGCTCCATCGAACCCTTAGATTCTTTGCCGCGCGAACATAAGCTCTCCATAATCCCTATCCTGAGTCAACGTTTTTCATTCATCCCTTGTATAATCTACTTCCCTCAAATCATGGATAATGTTATCCTCCCACCTCATTCTTGATCTACCAACTGGACGATTTCCCTCTGATTTTCCTACAAGAAGCCTCCCTGCACCCCTTTCACTCGCCATTCACGCCACATGTGCCGCCCATCGCAATCTACGAGACTTAAGTGTTATTACATCTGGCTTCCTATACATACCACGTAGCTCATTATTATATATTTTGCTCCACTCACCTGTCTGTTCATCTTTTTTCCCAAAAAAAAAATCCTAAGAACTTTATTCTGAAATACACGTAATCTTCTTTCTACCCTTAAAAAAGACCATGTTTAGCATCCATATAATATAACAGGAAGAATAACAGTTTTTATAGCATTTTCATGCTATGCTTTGCAGCTTTACCAGCGTATTATAGGTGTGGTAGTTTCCTGTTGCTTTCCACACCGCTGAAGGATGATGATGATGGCCGGTTGATTTTCGGGGACCGTTGGGTCCTAAGCTTCCTGACATTTGTCTTACAGGTGAGGAAAAACTCCGAAAAAACCTCACCCAGGAGCCTGTCCCGACCGGGAATCGAACCCGGGACCGCTGCGTGATAAGGCAGACCTCGAGACCACAGCGGTGGAATATATGTACATATATATATATGCCATGATGAGAATAAATGCTCGGACGGGATTTGAACCCGGGCCGCCGCCGCAGCGATTGTTACCCATGTGCGCTACCGATTACAGTACCGAGCAAATCTAGTACAAACATTCATTTTGATATATATATATTTATATATATAATTCTATATATATTACGTGATTTGTAATTGGAACTTCGGTCTTTTAATTCTTATCATGTTTTCTCAAATTAAATTTGCATTAATCAATGTAAAAAATTTAATTATAATATATATTATAGATATATATATATATATATGTGTCCCACCGCTGTGGTATCGAGGTAGCGTGCTGCCTTGTCACGCAGCGGGCCCGGGTTCGATCCCCGGTCGGGGCAGTCTTTCTGGGTGAGGTTTTTATCGGGGTTTTTCCTCACCTGTAAGACAAATGTCAGGAAAACTTTAAGGCCCAAACGGTCCCCGAAATCATATGGCCATCATCATGATCCTTATCATTACCATCATCATCATCCTTCACCGGTGTGGAAAGCAACGGGAAGCTACCACACCTACACAATTCCCTAGTAAAGCTGCAAGCATAGCATGAAAATGCTATGATTGCAGTGAAGGACCTGCCTTCGGGCAGAATTACTATGGATGGATATATATATATATATATATATATATATATATATAATGGTTTTTCTTCCACATTATGTGAATGTGTAAAATGGCCTGTTATTTTAAGGGAGGAGTAAAGAATACGGATGTTTGAGAATAAAGTTCTTAGGGAAATGTGTAACAGTAAGCTACGTGAATTTTATGAGATACCAGACGTTCCATAGTTAAATATATGTTTAAAATCTTTGTGGGCCTCATTCCTCTTTACAATTGTTGTTATAGGTATTTGGATACATCTATTTCTTCGGACATAAATTCCACTGGGGTAAAATAGTTTCCTCCATTCGGGGTATCCGAACGGGTACTACTTGAGGATCTCCGTGACTATTTAACTCATGCCCCAAATGGGAGTCAATGACCAATCACGTTTCAATGATTTCTGTTTTACAACCAATCAGAGTCGTGTTTCACTCAATATTTATCAGTGTTGTATTCACCATATTAAAGAAAGCTCCTCCTTTTTAATATTCTGAACAGGTCTGGCTATTATTTTGAAGTGACTGAGCCAGCGAGAAATACGGCTACCAGATTGTATATATAGTGTATAGATGCCATCACATAGCCCTTGCAGGAGTTAATATAAAAACATTTGTAGCAATTGATTATACCACCAAAAAAAAAGAAACCACTGTTTGCACTT
The DNA here is from genome assembly GCA_030220185.1 of Diploptera punctata. Taxonomy (NCBI): domain Eukaryota; kingdom Metazoa; phylum Arthropoda; class Insecta; order Blattodea; family Blaberidae; genus Diploptera; species Diploptera punctata. Next base: position 1,707,458 of record JASPKZ010010696.1, read on the forward strand.
TCTTAAATGTATTTTTTCCCAGGTAATAATCCAGAAAAATATAATTGTTATATTTACATTATACGACATCAGAAATTAATTAATATACAGTTTCATGCGTTTAATTTTTTCTCCACTAGAGAGCATTCTTACAATATTGCGTTCCTTTGGCAATAAATAATATGATCTGGTTGCAGTGATAAACAAAAGAAGCAGATGAAGCGTACCTATCGTTTCTCATTTGTTTTCAAACATCGCCGTTCACATCAAATATATAAGTATTTTAAAATAACTATAGTTAAATAATGATTTGTGAGTAAACAGCTTAATGTTATTCGTTAAATAGTCCTAACAAATGCCACTCTTGATTTCCAAATTTTCTAGATAAATTCACTCGTGGCATTACTTATGATAAAGGCTTGCATTAATAAGAAAATTAATTCACCTTACAAATAACTTATGGAAGTGGCTTGCGTGCGAGCCCTCATCCTATGACATGTTTCACTTTCAGTCTATGAATCACACTTTCCCTGTCTTTATGATTACATGTCATGTGAGAAAGCTGTACTAACTAATCCTTAAATCCATCCACTTTTTAAAATTAATTAACATTTAAGTAACAAGTTATTGGCTTCAAGATGCTATTTGGAGCATACTTTCATAATTAAAACGTTTTCACTTTCATTAGCATAACGCACCATTCCTCTTATTAATCAGTCCAGGAAAATTAATAATAAATTGTTACATTTTAAAAGAATTGACTGTAAAAACAAGAAGAGTTACAAATACGGTAAATAAAAATTAATTTCAAAAACACCCAATGAGAAATATAGAAAACTAGGTGATTACCCGGCGTTTCCCAAGAATCTACTTATACCGACGTTTTTAATTAATTGCTATAAGTTACGTTTTAATTTTTATTATTGGGGCCGCTAGAACGTTAACGGACTATGGCATTGCGAGCGATGTCTCGCTGCCTCTTAGGATAGAGAATCCGGTGTTGCCCGGTAATCTACTTATCACCAACTTCTTGACATGAATGAGCAGAAAGACAAAAAATGGTTATTGTGAGTTATCCTTAACAGATAGACATATTCTACCTGGCCGGGGTTGATGGATTTTTTAGGATGGAAAAATCCAAAGAGAAAGTCCTCCGGGAGGGATTTTAAGCCGTGGGTCCCGAGTATGAAGATTTTCAGTCTCGTAAAAGATCCTTAAGCCTGAATGAAAAGGCCTCTAAGCAAAATTTACCGAATTTATCCGTACTAGTACTACCTTGGTTTCCTAGATGTCAATATGAGGCGGAACGCTGACCACGGACCTCTCAAATGACATCTATACGAAAACAAGTGTAACTAAATTAGTATGGTTCAAATTCTTCCCTGTAGGGGAGAGCGACCAAATCGCTGTCAAGGGAAACATGGGCTTACAAGAATACAAGAAACGCATATTCTGCCGGGGACTTTTTTGTAGAATTTTTTACATATTTAATTGTGTGTACGTTAACTCAGTGTATCTATTATGGTGTAGGGAGCGTAAGCCATTTAAGCATCCAAAAAGCGGCATTTATAATGCACCGATGTCCCCTTTTATTTTTTCTTAAGCTCCGGTCCCATAGAACGTAAGATAATATGTTATATATGTTAGTTGCCCCAGAAATATTCTCCAAATGATGGTGAAAACCCCATTCAAATCAGTCAAGTAGTTTTTTGAGTCCATAAAGGACAAACACACAGACTTGCACTCAATTTTATATCTGATGATGGAATAGGCATATGATGGGTTCGGCACTTGTCTAGAATTTAGAAGATGACTGAAATTTAAATCACCATTGTTGTTTATCGTCTCAGACATTTCAGATTTAAATTTGAGCGGCATTGTACAAAAAGAAACCAAGCCACAAAACAACTAAACTGAGAAAAATGTAATTAATGTTAAATGTCGACAAACAAATTCAGAAATAAAAACAAACATTTATTTATTATTTCAACAAACATACAGTAGTATAAAATAACATATTTTATGAGAAAGATGTTAACTCGATTTTTTTTTTAATTCTGAAATGTTACACATTTTTATTGTTTGATTCTTTCACCAGAAAGAAAATTGTGGCATATTCTGTCAGTGTTCATATTTTTTTTACTTAGTTCATTGGTGGCATAAGACTGAGGGTGGTGAGTTGAATTTTTTGCAGGACATGTACCGATGCATGAAGAACAATAATATAGCATTATCTTACATTTTAATTTGAGAATTGGTTCCTCTATGCAGAATGTGCACCAACTGAATGTGAAAGTGCAGAACAATTCTATCAATAGTAGTTTCTGAAAAAAAAATCATGATCGAAATTACCTCCATAATCGGAAATCCCCCACTTTACCATACGTACTTACATTATATCGATCTTGAAATGAATATAAACCTTCGTCACTTCTTACCTGAAACAAAAAAAAAAAGTATATTTAAAATACTAATCAACCACTTAGTTCAAAAATGCATTATGCAGGCATTGTGCGAAAACGAGAGAGCTGTGTGAAATGAGTTTTTTTAATATAACTCATTCCACTTTCGTAGCGTTGTTAAGGAAATATACAAGTCGGAATGTTGAGGGTTCAAGTCCCAACGGGGTGAGATTTTTAAACCGGTTTAAATTCTCGGAGGCACCATGGTTCTCTAACGGAATTGAGTACTACAATGAAAAACTGACCATTCATAGAGCAGCTAAAAAGGCCAAAATCAACTCCCAATACTACCAGGAAGAAGTTCTCACCCCAATTTACCCGACTGAAATCCCAGCTCTCTATGGTACAGACAAAAACAAAGTCTGGGTGCACCAAGACAAGGGCCTCCAGTCACACTTTGGGTTCAACCCTGACATTCCTGGAGAAATGGAGCAGGAAACTGGAATACATGCTATTCCATTCAGTAACATCCCAGTGAAGTCTCCTGATGCATCACCGATGGACTGTGTGTCTTTGGACTCTTCAAAAGGGAACTGGGGAACAGGCGTCCTCGAACAATAGACGGTCTCTGGAAAGCATATAAGGAGGAGTGGAACTTCTAGACATGGCTGTGCTGCGTAAGAGTCCTCTGCAGCGGAAACTCCGATGCCGAACTATTCAGGGGGTGAAGAGCCATCAATTAGAGCATGCTCGATGGTGGAGACACGGCTTTTCTTAAGGTAAAACTAAAAAACATTTGTTATCAGAGATCAGAAACAACCCTCAGTATTTGATAAGGAAGAACAATAATGAATTGTAGTTGCAGGATAACATCCACATATTACGTATAACGAAATAAAATTAATTTAATTTACAGCGTGTAAAAGACTATAATGCTTGAAATAAGAGGCCTCTGTACAAAATTTCAGAATGGATTTAAATTATGACGCTAAAGACCGAGTTGTTAATCTCCTGCATCACTAGGTAATATTATATGCTACTTTGGCATTTTTTTTTCTCACTTCGGGAATAACTCCAATTCCCTGTGATCGGTGGTATCATATTTATTACTTTTAAGGCTTCAAGTTTTTTTAACTGCAGTCTTTAGATGATAGTATCAATTAAAGGGCAAAAACATTGTTGAGACCAAAAACATCACATATGATACCTTGCGCAAAACCCCCGAATAAAGCTTAGACACGTAAAAATTCTGACTATGAAGGCTACTTTGGAAACAGAGGTAAAAAGGTGGAAGAGGGTCTCTAGTCAATGTGTTAATAGGAATTCGTTGAATAAACTGTCTCCTTTAATATTGGAGGCAATCTCCATTTTTATTAACATTTACGTAAATGTGAGCTTACTTATATATTTTCTTTCCTTAGTTTAACCTCTCCCTTTATAGGAACTTTTAAGTGTCTCATGCCACCCGAACCTTATAGCGACAAGACTTAACATGATGCTTAAACTTTGGATTATATATACAGGGTGTAACATAACTCAACGGCAAAATTTCAGGAATGAGTTCCTCATATGGAGAGAATAAAAAAAAGTGTATTACAACATGGTTCCGGAAATTGATCATTACAGAGATATTCGAACTTTTATGAATGTTAGGTTATTAAGGTTTACAGTAGTTACTGACAGTCTGTTTTCTGTTGATTGTAGGCTGCTGTGACGTACACAAATGAAGAATATGCCTGTATTGAGGCACAAGGAGGACACTTTGAACATTTCATCTGACAGAACAGAGCGCTCCAACAAATCCCTTGCATTTTTGTGTCGCCATGTACTAACATTCATAAAAAGTTCGAAATAACTCTGTAATTGTCAATTTCCGGACCCATGTTGTAATACATTTTTTTTATTCTCTCCATATGAGGAACTCATTCCTGAAATTTTGCCGTTGAGTTATGTTAACCTTTATATATATATATATATATATATATAAAGTGATCCCACAACAGGCCCGGAGGCCCTTGGGGTAGGCCCTGCGTGACGGCCGCCTTTTACCCCCAGAACAAGCGTTTGGTACTCATTTCCGTTAGAGGCTGAGTCGACACCAGGGCCATAGTGACACCAGAGGGTTTGGGTCAGTTTAAAAATCCTGCCCGCAACGGGACTTGAACCCTCGACCCTCCGATATATATATAATGTTTTGACTTCACCAGAACTTGGAGGACCAATCAAAATGAGGAATCAACTTAATGCGGAGCAACCTCCGACATATCACGAACAATTATGACAAGACACATTAATTCACTCACACATTCATAATAAACAAGACGAATGTAAGATGATTATGAAGGCCAAAATGGTGTTCGGGGCCACTTTGGGCATTACAGTTTCCAGGCATTTGTCTTATAGGCAAGGAAAAACTCCGAAAGAAAAACATCACTATGAATCTTGTACTTACTAGGAATCGGACTCGGGTCCGCTACTTACGAGGTAACGACGATACCCCGAAACCACAACGGGAAGTCCTACCCATATAGGCTTCCATTAGATTGCACTTCTTAATATCAATTATTATTATTATTATTATTATTATTATTATTATTATTATTATTATTATTATTATTATTATTATCAGAGGAATGGAGGAAGATCAATGATGGACAGAGAGGAATGGCGTTTGGTTTCCGGAAAACGGCGGCAGCAGCATTGATACCGGATGATGATTATCATTATTATTATTATTATTATTATTATTATTATTATTATTATTATTAACTAACTCACTGGCACAATGAACCCATAGGTTCATGGTCACGCAGACATGGGCTCTCTATTCATCCCTATTCTGAGTCAACGTTTCTAATCGCCCCATACTTAATTTACTTCCCTCAAAATATGTTTCATTATTAATATTTAATCTTGGTGATGTGGAGGAGAAGGCCTTAACTACATCAGCTAAAATAAACCATTATTACTGTTATTACGATGGTAATAATAATAATAATAGTAAAGGACCTCCGGGCCTGTTGTGGGATCACTTTACTTTACTATTATTATCATTATTATTATTATTATTATTATTATCGTTATCATTATTATTATTATTATTTATTATTATTATTATTATTATTATTATTATTTTAATGCCCCAGGTTTGTCCTCTCTGGACATTTCTGGTGTTCTCTCCTGACATTGGCGTAATTGTAACCCACTTCTGAGGTTGGGGAGCCTGGAAGGCGGGGTTACGTTTCCCCGATGATATGATGGGTGATGATGATGATAGTGGTGCCCCAGGAGAGTCCTTAATCCTAAGCTTAATCTAAGATGAATATGAATGATGATGATGATTGCGATGGCCATATGATGTTCGGGGACTGTTCGGGCCTTAAAGTTTCCTGACATTTGTCTTACAGGTGAGGAAAAGCCCCGATAAAAACCTCACTCACTAAACTGTGGACTATATATATAATTACATTATTAATTAAATATAACATGAAAATCTCAACAAATAAAACCAAATCAATGGCAATATCCAAAGATCCACGATGTGTTAAATTAGTAATAGAAGGGAAAAGTATAGAACAAGTCATGAAATTAAAATATTTAGGAGTAGAAATTAATGGCAGTAACAGAAGATACTAAAGAACAACACGCACACATTATTGAGTAATATTAAGAAATTAGTACTGGAAGTAAATATCAATAAAACTAAATATATGGTCACACGTAGAAATTCATTATATAATGTAAATGGACAGGTAATGACAAGTGAGGGAAATTTTGAGGAAGTGGCTGAATTCAAATACCTAGGAACAATGATCACAAATAGGAATGAGATGCACAAAGAAATTAAACATAGGCTCAATTCTGGAAATGTGTGCTATTATGCATTGCAGAGACTTTTGATGTCCCAACTCCTTTCAAAAAACGTTAAACTGAAAATATATAAAAACTATTATTCTACCAGTTATATTATATGGGTGCGAAACATGGACTCTTACTTTAAGAGAGGAAAGGAGATTACAAGTATTTGAGAATAGAGTACTTAGGAAAATTTTTGGACCAAAGAGAGATGAACAGACAGGTGAATGGAGAAGACTACATAACAATGAACTACATGGTCTTTATGGAAAGCCAGATATAATAAGAACAGTTAAGTCTCGTAGACTGCGTTGGGCAGGACATGTTGCACGTATGGGAAATGAAAGACTTGTATGGAAGCTTCTTGTAGGAAAGCCAGAGGGAAAACACCCAGTTGGAAGACCAAGAATGAGGTGCGAGAATAACATTAACTATGATTTGAGGGAAGTAGATTATACAGGGAATGATTGGAAATCATTAGCTCAGGATAGGGATGTATGGAGAGCTTATGTCCGTGCGGCCATGAACCTACGGGTTCGATAGTGCCAGTGAGTAAGTAAGTAAGTAACAGAATAACAGATGAAATCCTCCATCAAGCAAATAATGCAAACAAAATATCGGGATGTTTAAACAATACTGTTTGGAAAAATAAAAATTTAAGAATAGATACAAAGGTATTGTATTGTAAGCCTATGTTTTCCCTTTACAGAGATTTAGGCGTTCTCCCCTACAGGGAAGAATTTGAATCATACTAATTTAGTTACACTTGTTTTCGTATAGATGTCATTTTGAGTGGTCCGTGGTCAGCGTTCCGCCTCATACTGACATCTAGGAAACCAAGGTAGTACTTGGACGGGAAGATTCGGTAAATTTTGCTTAGAGGCCTTTTCATTCAGGCTTAAGGATTTTTTACGAGCCTGAAAATCTTCAGACTCGGGACCCACGGCTTAAAGTCCCTCCCGGAGGACTTGCCCCTTGGATTTTTCCGTCCTAAAAAATCCATCGACCCCGGCCGGGTTTGAACCCGCGACCCTCGGGACCAGAGGCAAGGAGCATAACCACTGGTCCACCGCGGCCGATAGATAACAAACATAAGAATATACAAATCTGTCATAAGACCAGTTCTAACATATGGTTGTGAATACCGAACAGAAACTCAGAAAACAAAACAAATCAATGAAACAACCGAAATTAAAGTTTTGAGGAAAATCGTACGAAAATCGCTGGGAGAGAAAATTCGCAGCTCTGAAGAATGTGAAATTGAACCTATAAACCTTTGGATAAATGATAGAGGACTAACTTGGAACGATCACATAGATAGAATGGAGAACAGTAGATTCGTGAATAAAGTAATTCGCAGCTCTGTTATTAGAGAAGAATGTGAAATTGAACCTATAAACCTTGGATAAATGATAGAAGACTAACTTGGAACGATCACATAGATAGAATGGAGGACAGTAGATTAGTGAAGAAAGTACGCGACTGGACACCTCAGCAGAAAAGGCCTTTAGGAAGACCACAACTATGATGGAAGGACGTCACCATACCCCGGACGTGCAGTGAATGAACACGCAACAAGCTGCCAGCTTTCATGCGTAGAGGAAGAAGAAGATTATTTTGTTTTAACAAACTAGAGTGTATGCCTGTAAGTAATTAAGAAAGAGAGAAAAATGGAGAGAGAGGGAGAGAGAGAGAGAAATAGTTGTCACAATCTTGTTCAATGAGAAACGTCAACTGTAAATAACATACAATATTACAAAAGAAATAATCGAAATCCAAACATCAAAGAAATAAAAACTAATATGATTCATGTTTGACAATCGATCCAGGGAAAAGATTATAATTTAACTCCCAAAGGGAAACCACAGAGTATGAATTGACCTTTATTGCTACGATTGGAAGCGGTCGATAGAAAAATCCAATAACCTCACTGAAATTGAAAATCCGTCTTTCACATTTCTTCCGTTCCAGTGGAGCCTTTGAGTGTATGTTACAGCCAGACATAACTGAGACCGGATATGAATACTTATTAGTATTCGCATCTCCTTGACCGGATTTAAACACGGGACTTTAACTACTATCGTCATTCTGGAGGGTCATTATAATAACGTGACAAGATAAATGGATTGTGCGTGCATTGTCTACCCAATAGACTCTGAAACTAGAACAGAAACACGGCAAACAATTACATATACAATTTCACCTTGTTTAAGTGTTAGAAGGAAGATTCTTTTAGTATTCATGACGAGCATAACTCAGGTCACTCCAAGGCAATGCACAAGTGGCTTAGATTGACGTGGGCAGATACCGCATGGGGAGATTCTCTACAATTTCATACATACACAGCATCTTTAAATGTAGCCAGTTTCAGCTAGTATATGTTATCTTTATTTCCCACCTCACTCAAAACTCCAATTTTCAATCCAATTCTTGTTCTTCTGGCGCCTTCGTCAGACAATTATCATAAGTAATGCCACGATTGATTTACAATTTATCTAGAGAATTTGGAAATAAAGAGTGGCATTTGTTAGGACTATTTAACTAATACAATTAAGCTGTTTGCTCACAAATAATTACTTAAATATAGATATTTAAAAATATTTATATATTTAATTATTTTGTCCATCCACTGCAACTAGATCATGCTATTTATTGCCAAATAGGATCGCAATATTGTAAGAATGCACCCTAACGAAGAAAAAATTAAACACATCAAACTGTGTGTTATAACCAACATTGGTTATTAATTATTTTTTTAGGTAACAACTCCGTAAAATCATTTTGAACACACAATAAATTATCAAATGTATAGTTCGAAGGAATCTGTTCATTATTTGCTATATTCAACGTATTTGTTCGAGAGTCAGCCACTGCAAAATAATGATCTGACCTGTTCAGAATATTAAAAAGGAGTAGCTTTCTTTAATATGATAAACAGAAGCAGATAAATATCGAGGCGAAACATTTGTGATTTATTGTAAATCAAAATTCACTGAAATGCGATTGGCCATTGACTTCCACTTGGGGCATGAATTAAATAGCCAATATCAACATGGAACTATAGCACATTTTGAACCCTGGCGGTTGCCAAGAACTTTCTCCATTCATTCCTAACCAATAATTTTCTCCTCCGCCCTCTAATAATTACAAACAGGAATGAGATGCACAAAAAATTGAACAGTGAAACTTGGAAACATACGATATTATGCATTACAGGTGCTCTTCTTATCCCAACACCTCTATAAAAAAGAGCTAAACTTTAAAACATGACATCACTTTCTAAATTACTTCATAAACCCCTGTCAAATTTTATTTTCAAATTATTTCCCATCATTTACAATGATGTACAATGATTTTACAGGTTTTCTAACGATTATTTGAATATATATTTATTCACGATATTGAACTACGTGAAGACGTTGCATCCATATTTGATTTTAACGAATATTCTGTGCTCCAGTGCAGCCAACAAAGAGTCTGTGCTAATTAACTTACACTAAATAAAATCAGCGTGCATTCTTACACGGGTTGAGTACTTAAATTGCGTTAAAACTAGCTTTTAGGTTGGTTTTCATAGGTTAGAGCACTTAAATTGCGTTAGGTTAGCTTTTACGCTGGCTTTCACGATTCAAATTGCGTTAGGCTTTTAGGTAGTTTTTCACATGTTAGAGTACTTAAATTGCATTAGGTTAACTTTTAGGTTCATTGGCAACGCGAGTTAAAACATTGTGCATATGTAGACTGCAACCCGTGATTCCAGAGTGTAAACCGCTTCGTTTCTGTTGGAGCATGCGCATGGCATATGGTTGGAACTTAGAAAAAAATTATCATCACATGTTGTAAAGTATTTCCAAAAAAAATAACTAAAAATATATAAAACTGTTATTCTGCCGTAGTGTAATTGGTTAAGTCAGTACGCTACATATGGAAAGGTTCGAGACCCGGTGGGATCATGATTTTTAAAGTGACCCAAACCTTCTGGTGGCACCAGGTCCGGGGGTAGACTCAGCCTGTAATGGAAATGAGTATCGGACGTTTGTTCTGGGTAAAGGCGGCCTTCAGGCAACCCGGCTGATATCAAGTGCCGATTGTCTAGAGAAAGTGGGAGCCTTAACATCCTACTACCCCGAGGGTCTGCTATAGTCTGTAATGGGATCCCTTTACCTTTTATTCTTCTAATTATACAGGATGCAGCATAAGTCGGTTAACCGAAAATGTAAATACTGTATATTATTTTCATCGATTACTACATCTATACAAAACAACTACCCAAATTGTTCCCTTGTAAGCAAATTACCTCGAGCAGTAGTGTTTGAGATTATATCCTGAACTTCCCGTGTTCAAATCTCAGTTTCAACCAATCTGATTTTTTTTTCATGCAACCATGTGCAGTGGTACCGCACCCTGTATTATTGTATTATGTTGATGTGGAACATGATCTCTCGCTTTAAGGGAGAAGAAAAGATACAGTATTTGAGAATGAAGTTCTTAGGAGAATTTGTGGACCGAAGAGAGATGAAGAGAACGTGAATGGAGAAGACCGTTTAACATCTAGCTGCATGATTTTTATGGGAAACCAGATGTAATAAGAACTTCCGACTGGTAGCCTGCGTTGGGCAAAGCATGTGGCACGAACGGGGAATGAAAGATGGGCATGTTAACCGCATACCATTCATGATATTTGTAGGGAAATAACCATAAATAAATTAACTTGAAAAGGAGAGGCTAAGGTCTAACAATTGGGCTGTTACGCCACTAGAGTAGATGAATATATTAAAAAACATTAATAATGCTTCTTCATAAGAGATAGGTATGAACAATAATTTGTAAAAATATAAATTTCAGCAATTTCTAGGTCTATACATTGAGTTCTGTGTAAAATATTAAACTTTTAATTAGAATGCAAAGTGGAACAATGCATAAACTAAACTCAATGAAACGTGAAATGATGTGAAGATAAAAGAGTATCTAAAGTTGAGATCATTTGCATATCTCTAGAAAAGTGTTCATTAGTTTGAAAAATTACACCCTTAAACTCAATTAAGAGTTCCTCTTCATTTAACAGTAATAAAGATTCTGTACACTGGCAACATTCACCACATTCAACAGGAGATACACATCAGAAAAAGCTACTAGAATAGCTAATGAAACGTACACATTTAAATATATTTTAAGGACAGCTTCTTTACATACAGAGTGATTCTGTAAGAGCGTCCAAAAATTAAACAGGGCACAGGAGACCCTTCACTGAATAATTTGAGATGTGAAATCTAGGGTCCGAGAAGCCAGCTTCAGGAGATAAATAAATATCCTCAACTCGTGTCCAACTCAGGGTCGGGTCGATGAATGAGATGAGATGAAGATCCTATATTTATAGAGGTCTGTAACGAGGGTACCGGCCGGCCGACCACTCCTGACGCACCGTCACAGCGGATGAATGCAATGAAACGAAATGGATGAGTTGAGTATAGAGAAATGATGGAATGAAATTTGTGGCAGGGGAAAACGGGAGAAACCCCGCGAAAAACCTGCCCAAGCTCCATTTCGTTCACCACGAAACCCACATGGAGTGACCGAGACTCGATATGGGCCCCCAGCGCAGCGGTGAGAGACGAGCATCTAACCGCTTGCGCCACGGTGCCGCCTAGCTTAAGGAGATATGCAAGTAAATTGTCTTTAACCCGTATATTCTTTTTTATTTACATCATTTTGAACGAGTATATCGCATAATTATGGCAAGAAGCCTTGGCACAGAGCTACGGGACTTGCTCTAGTTCGGGGGAGAAAGAATTTTTCTCATGGAATTTCGACCAGTGTGGGACGTGTGTCCACCCAGCATCGCGAGGGATTTGGTTAGCTATAACAATCAGAGGCTCCAGATTGAGAAAACCCAGCTATAACGGCTGGGGGACCCAACATGCTGACTACACGTCACCCCTACACTAGAAGGATGATCGTCTACTTCTGTGATTAACACATATAGATGTGATGCCAGCATATGTCTGGTAGGCCAATGACATTCTATGCCTATCGCGCCATAGAGTAATAGTATATTACGATGAGAGGTTGGGAAGTGGTTTTTACAGAAGTAAGGAAATGTTTAAAAACCGAGCGATAGCGAGGTTTTTAATTTCCGAGATTCTGTAAAACACTTCACAGAAGTGCATTGTGCATTATTTTTTTGCGCGATGGTTGTTTTCAAAATACTAAATGATAGTAAAATAATAACATCTTTGATGAAAATATTTGCATTCATTATAAACAACTGACTAACGTTAATAGTGTGGGCAATGTTTACTAGTTGAAACTACAGGAGGCAGTGATACCAATCAGTGGCAATAAATGGCGGCAAGTACGTATTTATTGTTTTATATTGTTACAAATAAAGTTCAGTTTATTTTAAATGCAGTGATTTGTTTCATATAATGTATATTAACATTACCTTTTGGATAAATTTTTGTATATACATTGTACGTAGTACACATTGAGGATAGTGGTTGTACTTCCCATACGTGGTTTGTAATATGTAATGTTACAGTATAGTTATTTAGGTTGGCAACCCCGAAATATAGGATGGTGAATTTTTAATCATGCTCGCCATTGCTCTAAGTACGACAAAACCTACTATCGCGAAAAAAAAAAGTAATATGGCATAGGCCTAGTGGTGTAAGTAATTTTTCTTGTGACTTTGAGAAAACAATGTTCTGTCAGCGTACAAAGAATCAAATTAGCTTCATATTGATAATCATGGAGAAATTTATTATCCTGATGGTATTAATTGTTGATGTATCTGAAATACAGCATGTTATTTCTTCTTCACTCTTTTTGTAAAAAAACTGATTTACACCACTATGCCAAATACCCCTTCATTTGTCATTTAACTTCAAGTATCATCATTGAGATAATTAACGTAACTTTTTATATTTTACAACAGTTGCTCAAACTGACGGCCATCAACCTCAATGCAAGCATGATATCCATCCATCCATCCATTCATAGTAATTCTACCCGAAGGCAGGTCCTTCACTGCAATCATAGCATTTTCATGCTATGCTTGCAGCTTTACTAGGGAATTGTAGGTGTGGTAGCTTCCCGTTGCTTTCCACACCGGTGAAGGATGATGATGATGATAATGATAAGGATGATGATGATGATGATGGCCATATGATTTCGGGGACCGTTTGGTCCTGACATTTGTCTTAGAGGTGAGGAAAAACCCCGATAAAAACCTCACCCAGAAAAACTGCCCCGACCGGGGATCGAACCCGGGCCCGCTGCATGACAAGGCAGCACGCTACCTCGAGACCACAGCGGTGGACAGCATGATTATCGGTGTTCTAGATTCTGCCGTACCCTGGTAAATATATTCCTGGCACACATCACAGGCAGCTACAATCCTGGCAAATAATTTCATGTTCGCTTTCACTGGAGTCTCAAACACAAGTGACTTTAGGCATCCCCATAGCAAATAATAAAGGGGAGTCAAGTTACATCCTGCATCATGACTTCCTAGCCATCAGGCTCTTTCTTGCAGGAATTAAAGGATGTAGTACAAGTAAATGAACAGCACAATACATGTAAACTCGTACGCACGTTAGTAGTAAATCAGCTAGAAAACAGTAAGCTACTTCCAGATTTCCTTAGGCAGGCTTCTTGGACCTTAGGTTGCCAACATCAAATTGTTCAATGGAGAGCATCTCCTATTCAAATTTGCACGCTCTTACAGAATCACTCTGTGTATAAATAATCTTTATAAATTAATTCGTAATACATTTTTAAACGTTTAACAAAATATTTTTTAAAACGTTGCTCAGGAGTACAAATACTTACTCATCGGCATTATTAAACCCAGAGATTCATGACCGCGGGGATACAAGTTCACCACACATACTTACTCATATATACAGGTATAGTTCATATCCCTCAAATCACGGTTAACAATTCTCCCACGTCATTCTTGGTCTTGTAGTGTGATCGGAAGCGCAGTCTCCTCCTTGCAGAGAAGTCTGCCACTTCCAGGCTGTTTTAGGGACTTGTGAACGCCCTCTTCAGCCCATGCTATTAGAGATATGTCGAGGAAGAACTATCGTTGTTGTCGGATCCCATTCTCAAGCCTCAGATAGAGTCTCCCAGCCGAATGACAGTCCGCAATCCATGACAAGGTCCAGACAAAGGATGCCCGTTGATACTTCCTTCTCGTCGTTCGCTAATGTCGATGCCAATGCCAAGAGGAAAACCGCGAGCGCCGCGGCGACACCCAAGCCCCAGGGAGGCGAGGACGCACACCCCCTCGCCCCAGGAGCCCCCTTCCAATGAGAAACGACTAAGCTGATAGGTAGTTCGCGATAATTTTGAATTTTGAAAAAAAATTTAATTAAATTTAAAGAAAATAAAATTAGGGAATTTAAAGTTCACCGGTGGGCATTAGGGAACCACTCCGACACTTGCCTTAGCGTTAAGGAAAACCACCGAAAATCTTAGAAGAGTGGCTTCAATTTAAGAATAAATATCATTAAAATTATAAATAAAATTTGGAAAATTATAATTCAATGTCGAAACTATCAGCTTCTTCGGCTCTAAGGCGTATAGCCGGCAGAATCACCGTTTGGGGAACTTCTCATCTAGAAATTATAATAGTCGTCATCATCATCGCTTTCACCCTAGTTTATATACAAGAATTTCCCACACTCTTTCATTCCCCATTCTTACATGTCCTGTCCATTGAAGTCGAATTATTTGGTTTCCGATCACTGTTTACAGTTTTCCCCATTCACCTATCTATCTCCCATTCACAATCCCCATATTTTATCTGATAAATACCTGATCTCTTGTCTTGGTTTATTTCCTCTTCTTTTTTTTTTGTTTGTTTTCATTCGTTTACGAAGACTTGAATCGTTTTACGGTGTAGTTTAATGCTGAACTCGTAGACTTTTTAAACATATTATGTGTCAAATATTTGAAATATTTTCAATTTTCTTCTTATTCGATTCGTAAGATACTTTGATAATTTTTTGTTGTCTGAACCTACTTATTTTCTTGTGTATCAGGTTTTCTTCAAAGCAATTCTCTATTGCTATGTTTATTATGTGTTCTTTCTCCCGACTGTAAAGTTTCTCTTTTCATAGGAATGTTTACCAATCTGTGTACAGTTTTAAATAATGCATATATTTTTTTATAAAAAATGGTTGTTTAAACAAACCTCATAGTGTTACCTCCCAACAGCTACCTAAATTTATTAGAATTTATGTTTAGTTATTTGTGCTCTAATCTCAAAATATCTTTAGCAACTTACTGTTATCGTCATCATAGCCCATTCACGAAATTAGACCATTTGTTGACCTGTTTCGGTCTCAAGAGAAACACTATCCAAAACTCCAAAGTATTTTTGAATGGATGCCTGGTCTTCTTCTTCGTCCTGCAAGTTGATAGCCTAATATCTGTTCGGGTATCCTGTGATATTTATTCGATGAACATGTTGTATCCATCTTCACTTATAATCAGAAATCTTGATTTCTAAAGGTTCTATGTGCAATGCTTCTAAGATGTCTTCATTTTTTATGATCTTGAAGTATGTATCCTGCAGTCCAACGAAGGTATCTCATTTCAGCAGATCTAAGTCTCTGTATATCCTTCTGTTTCAATGCCCAACTTCGCTACCATACAAAAGAGTTGGAAGAGCTAGTGTTTTATACACTTTTAGTCTTGAATGCTTTTGAACAAACTGTGACTTCAAGATAGAATTTATTAATTGTAAAATCCTTTTAAAATGTTGATATTTTTGCATTTACATCATTTTCTTCTTCATGTGAGATATTGCATCCTAGATAAAGAAATTTACTGTATATAGTATAAATATTTATATATCTGTATAGTTTACAATAGAACAACTTATCAGAAGAGAAGAGAGTTTAATTTACCAACTTGCATACTTTTTCTTGACTATGAAAAAGCGTTTGATAGATTGTCAAGAAATAAACTATGAGAAATAATGTATTATAAAGAGTTTCCAGGACACATTGTCAAAGTTGTGCAAAGCTTATATTTAAAAAAAAGAAATGATTGATAAAGAAGGTACAACGAGCGATAATACATCAGAAATTAATAAAGGGGTCAGACAAGGATGCCGCTATCTCCTGCACTTTTTAGTATGTATATATATATATATATATATATATCCATCCATAGTAATTCTGTCTGAGGGCAGGACTTTCACTGGAATCATAGCATTTTCACGCTACGCTTTGCAGCTTTACTAGGGAATTATAGGTGTGGTAGCTTCCCGTTGCTTTCCACAGATATATATACGAGGTCATTTTACAAATAGCAATCAAGTTTAACCACAGATTTTAAAGTTGGTAATACAATCCTAAATACCATATTGTTTGCAGACGATCAGACAATCCTTAGCTCTTCAGAAGACAATTTAAAAATAGCAGAGTATAAATTAAATGAAATAACAAATAAATTCAATATGACAATCTCTGAAAGTAAATCGAAAGTAATGACATTCAACGGGAAAGACCATATGTAAAATCAGGAATAATAACAGTTCAATACAACAGGTGAACAATTTCAATTATTTAGGATGCAATGTATCATACTGCCAGAAGGAAGATATTAAATTAAATATATTTTACAGAATGTGTGGCACTCCACGGGCACTGAAAAATATAACTTTGAGGAGCGCGCAATTAAAATTTTATAAAATTATGGCAGTGCCCGTCTTAACATATGCAATTGAAAATTGGACTCTTAACCGTTCAGACAGAAGAATAATAGAAACTGTAGATATGAAGTTCTTACACTCAGTAGCAGGTGTGACAATTTTGGACAGAAAAACAAATGAAGTTATTAGGAAAGACTTTAATATTTTTAATTTAACAAATAGAATTTACAATATGAGAAACAACTGGTATGAACATGTTAAAAGAATGCCTACAAATAGAATTCCCCAACTGTTTTTAAAGTACAAACCAATAGGATATAGAAGTGTTGGACACCCTTTTACTAGATGGGAAGATTCATATTAAATCCCACTTGGTGTGAAAAGAGGCCAAGAGGCCTAATTTCATAAGGGGAAGACGATATATCTGTATTTGTTTGTTTTAATGTTCTAAAAAATTGATCCGCGGAAAATATGCAAACCGGTTTGCACTTGTCCAAAAAATAGTTTTACAAATAAATAACCCTTGTTAATTTCTAAGTAGCCAAAGTAATACTCTCTGGTTACATAAAACTCTAATGAGCTTTGAAAAAGGTAATCACAAGTTTGACTGTGTTGCAATTTCGAAGTGAAGCTTAAAAATAATAGAGTAATGTTGTAATAACATAGGATTTTTTTTTTCTGTGAAAGATTTACGCAACTAAAATACGTTTCTATAAAATACTAATTGATGCACATGAGTGAATAAAAAGAATAAAGTCAACCTAATGGAACACTTAATTTCATAGCATCTTCTGACAGCGGAAGTTTTTTATTACCATTATTGCATGTTGAAGGAGAAAGAGACAAATTACCACTAAACCACTCAATGTTCCTTTGTTGACATGATGTATAACCTCAAGAAAATCTTCTGTTTTATGTGGAGAAAAATGGCAATTTATACTAAAATGCAGAAATATAAAAACATCCCTAAGACTTCGTGTATACTACATAAACATAATTTTTGCGCGATAGTGCGTTTTGTCGTACTTACCAGCAATAGCGACCATTATTGAAAGTTCACTTCCTACATTTCGGGGTTGCCAACCTAAATAACTATACACTAATATTACATTTACACCCTTGCGCGGGAAGTAAATCCACTGTCCTCCATGTATACTATGTACAATGTATGTACAGAAAATATCCAAAAGGTAGTGTTAATATACATTATACGAAACAAATCACTGCATTTTAAACGAACTGAACTTTATTTGAAACAATATAAAACAATAAATATGTACACGGTGATTACAAATGATTGGAGCGATTTCATGATTTTATTGTAGCGATCTTATTTGACATATCTTCACAGAACTTTAAAGTTATGTATAAAAACTCATAAGGTTTTTTTTTTTTTGTTTTCTCTCGCAGCCGTGTTTCAGCTTTAAACCGAGAGAGCGCAGCAGTTATCAAAGATGGCGACAGGCGAGGAGAAAGCATATGCTGTGCTTGAATTTCATTCAACTCAATCTGTGATAACTGTGCAACGACACTTCAGAACGAAGTTCGAGAAAGATGCACCGAGTGCCAACTCCATTCGGCGATGGTATGCGCAATTTAAAGCTACAGGATGCCTCTGTAAAAGGAAATCAACGGGTCGTCCTTCAGTGAGTGAAGAAAAGGTTGAGAGTGTGCGGATGAATTTCACACGTAGCCCACAGAAATCAACACGAAAAGCGAACAGAGAGCTGAACATTCCACAACCGACCGTTTGGAAGATCTTGCGGAAAAGATTGAAGCATAAACCTTACCACTTGCAATTTCTACAAGCCCTTACGCCCATTGACAAAGTGAGTCGGTTTGAATTTTGTACACAAATGCAGCAGTTTATGGATGAGGATGGTTTTTGTGAGAAACTTGTCTTCAGTGACGAAGCAACATTCTTTGTGAATGGCAAAGTGAACAAACACAATGTGCGAATCTGGGGCACAGAAAATCCCCGCGTTATTGTGCAGCACATTCGCGACTCCCCAAAAGTTAGTGTGTTCTGTGCGGTTTCTCAGTTCAAAGTTTATGGCCCTTTTTTCTTCTGCGAGCAGAACGTTACAGGACACGTGTACCTGGACATGCTGGAAAATTGGCTCATGCCGCAGCTGACGACCGACAGTGAGACCTTCATCTACCAGCAGGATGGTGCTCCACCACACTTCCATCACGATGTTCGTGAATTTTTAAACATGAGATTGCCAAACCGATGGATCGGTCGCAGTGGAGAGAATGATCAGAAATTGTTGTCATGGCCTCCACGCTCCCCCGATTTGACGCCGTGCGATTTTTTTGTTTGGGGGTATGTGAAAGATTCAGTGTTTGTGCCTCCTTTACCAGTAGACTTACCAGAACTGCGAGCTCGCATAATCAATGCCTTTGAACAAATTAATAGGGACATGTTACGTCGAGTATGGGACGAACTTGATTACAGACTTGATATCTGCAGAATCACCAAGGGGGAGCATATGGAGCACCTGTAACATCTAAAAAAAAACCTGGGAAGTTGCTCTATGTATCTGTAAAAGTTCGTGAAAATATGTCGAATACTACAGCTACCATAAAATCATGAAATCGCTCCAATCATTTGTAATCACCCTGTACTTGCGGCCATGTTATCAATAATTGTTCTCAAGGCCTCCTGTTGTTTCAACTAATAAACATTGCCCACACTGTTAACGTTAGTCAATTGTTTACAATGAACGCAAATATTTCCAACAAACATATTATTTTACTATTATTTATTATTTTGAAAACACCATCGCGCAAAAATATTGTACAACGCACGTTTGTGAAGTGTTTACAGGCTCTCGGAAATTAAAAACCTCGCAATCGCTCGGTTTTTAAACATTTTCCCTTAATTCTGTAGAAACCACTTTCCAACCTCGCATCGTAATATACTATTGAACTGTTCTACAAGATAACGCAGTGGCGTGCGATGGTCAGAACTATTACCCCAGCTGTATGACGAAAATACGAAACTGTAACTTATAGGCCTAAACTTTTATTCCGAATTATTCAGTTTACAAATAGTATAAATGCCTTGTAATTTTTTTTACATCCGGTAAATCTGGAGTTGGCCTACCTTGTTGTAAGTAAAGTCATGGGGTAGTAGGAGGTTAAGGCTCCCACTTTTTTCCTGCGTGACGGCCGCCTTTACCCCCTGAACAAGCTTCTGGTACTCATTTCCGTTAGAAGCTGAGCCGACCCTAGGGCCATAGTGCCGCCAGAAGGTTTGGGTCAGTATAAAAATCCTGACCCCACCGGGACTCGAACCCTCGACCTTCCGGCTTGTGCAGTGCCTTAACCACTACGCTACGGCGTGCCTCCTACCTTGTTGCACGAGGCCATTTTTTTTTTCGTTTAAAGGACTGCACGAAAATAGTCTCCTTTGTAAATTATACAGTCACTTACATTAATTTTTACTAAATTGAAAAAAAACACATTTATCAGTAACACTTTAAAACTCGTAAAAACGTATTAATAACGCGTTTGAACGAACTCGGTGCCGATATCAAATTCAACTGTTGATTTCCACAAATAATGTATACACGTCCGTAATAATACAAGTGTTGTTATTAAGTTATATAATATAAATAAATCTTCTTAAATTAACAGGTTACTATAGCTGACAAATCTACCGCATACTTTTATTTATTTATTGTTTGTATTTTGTAAAAATGTAACTATCATAAATGAAATATTATAAATTAAGAAATGTAATTTTTGAAAAATTCTATTATTGAGGAATTGGAGCTTCCCAAATCAGCCAATCACGTTTTCTTCATCAAATGAATATTTCATGAATCGATAGGTCGAAACATCATGCGACCTTCCGTATACTTATTCGAGTTGTGACGTTAACTGGGTACAGCTAGCTGGTATTCAATAAAAACTAGATGGAATAAGACACAAGCTTCGTCTATTGGATTATCGCTGGTCTAGTGTGGCTTATCGCTGGACGTAGCAGGCAATGATGCAATTCGCTTACGCGGATACATCTGTAGCGCAATAGCTGGTGTTGGTAGGGATACCGTAGAGAAAACACTCTATGTGTTCCTCTATGGAGATAATGTGAATATGCCGAAGACTCTGTCAAACCGAATGCGATACATGTCTGCTGGCGCGGCGGGAATTTTGAATTTTTATGTTCACGCGTAATTGATTTGAATGAAATTTGGCAAATGTATATTTTTTTCATTCAAAATTATTGATATACTATTTACCCCATCGGTGCTGGGATAGCTGAGGTTGAATGTACGCCACTGCAACCTAGTGGCATTGAATATAAAAAAATCTATATTGCATTTGCCTCGAAAAGTGCACTGTAACACACTTTATGTAGGTAAATTAAGAGCAGGAACAGGGTCGATCGAAGAGAACTCACATAAAAATGATCAACGAACTCGTTTAAAATCGTCTATCCCCAAGTGACAACAATGAGCAGGCTGGCTGGGGCAGGAATGCCCGTTGCTAGGTAACCTGCAGAACATCCACCCGCACGGTGCTGGCGCTCATCCCTCGAGACATCAAACCTACCTGTCCTTAATATTTCAATTCAATTAATACAGTTTCTAGAGGCGAAACAACTAATAAGCAAATGAAATACATTGCCCCTTGAACTGTGCGCATGATGCATGAAAGTAATTCAATTAAATCTCATGCAGCAACACCTGTGCAGAAACGATTGAATATGACAATCTCACTAACACAAATTATGATTGTTATTACTATTATAATTAATGAGGTATTTGTGGAGTCTGGTTGGCTATACAATGACAAATCGAAAACGAAATGAAAATATACTAACATAACTAAATATATTCAAGCTATTAGGTAGAATTGCACAATACAGAGATGAATGGATGGATCATATAAATAGAGTGGATGACAACAAAATCCCGAAACAGATTCTTCATTACAAACCACTAGGTCAACCGCTGTAGTCTCGAGTAGCGTGCTAGCTTGTCACGTAGAGAGCCCGGGTTCGATTCCCTGTCGGAACAGGCTCGCGTGTGAAGTTTTTTCGGTGTTTTTCCTCACCTATAAGACAAATGTCAGGAAGCTTAGGGCCCAACGGTCACCGAAAATCATCGGCCATCATCATCATCCTTCACAGGTGTGGAAAGCAACGGGAAGATACCACACCGATAATTCCCTAGTAAAACTGCAAAAGTGGAATGAAATTGCAATGACTACAGTGAAGGCCTGCCCTCGGGCAGAATTACTATATAATAGAAGAATAGGACGAAGAAATGTAGGAAGAGCCAGTAAAAGATGGACATCCGGTGTAACATCAGATCGGAACAGATCTTAAGGTATAATCTTGATGCTGATGATTATAATTATTTCATTTAAGTACACTCTTTAACAGCTAAGGTAATTAGCGTCGCAATTGAAATGTGAGCGACAAAGTGACGACAAATTTTGTACAGAGGACTCTTTTTAGGCTTGAGGATCTTACATGTGCCGCAAATATAACAGGATCCGGGTTTTAGTTCTCTTCCGAAGGAAGTCATATTTAGGACTTTTACGCTGTGAAAAATCCGGTGACCCCAACCGGATTTGAACCCACGATTGATAACCATTAGTCCTTCAGGAAAGACAAATTATTGTGTTAACAAAATATAATAATAAATCATAGATGGTATTACAGCTCATTTCGAGCCCTGGCCCCTAATACGTAAGATCTTCCTCCAACCACCCATCCCTGTCCAAAGTCTTCCTCTCCTTCCAAGCTTAAGATATTTTATTCCACCTAACCATACCACCTTCGGTCTCACCCAGGATAGTTTTCCCGACCGGGGATCGAACCCTAGGCAGCTGCGTACGAGGCATCAAAGGGACAGTTATGCTTACATAACTAAATAAATCCGTATAATGCTTTTCTGAGGAATAATAAATAACACATTAAAAATTAAAATAGAACAAAAATCCACAAGAAATAAAATATATAATACTTTACTCTCCCTTTTATACGAATGTGAAATTTAGATATTAAGAAAAAGAGACAGGAGTAGAATAAAAGCAACGTAAATCAAATTTCTCAAAAGGACAGCAGGATACACTCTTTCAGACAGAAAAAGGAATGGAGAAATTTTAGAACAGTTAGAAGTAGAATCAGTAGAAGAAAAACTCAACAGATAGAAATTAAACTGGCTGACCATGTAAAAAGAATGGATAATTCAAGAATCCCTAGAATTATTATACTATATAAATCCAAAGGATAAAGAAGAGCAGGAAGACCTCTCAAAAGACTGCTGGATGGGGCAGAAACAGATCTACAAAGGCCTAATTCGTGACGGATGATAGTGAACTAAATTAATTTACTTATATATTAAAATGCAATATATATTGTAACTTACGGTCCGAATTCTCTCGCACATGAATAAACAATTACCTTTTCTCGCACAAAAAACATGTCCGAGGGCTGTTAATTTCCATTTGTGTTTTCTGTTGACATATGGTCAATGGTAGAGGATTCAACACAAAAAAAAAGTGAACGCGATATTCACATTTTATGAATAAAGGAAAGGTTTCCAAACAGATGTACAATGGAAATGTTTTAAATACAAAACTGAACTGTCATAAAAACAAAGATATGCATTCGGTGTGACAGGGTATATAATCATCTAACACGGTATAGAGTATCACAGTGCAAAAACAATAAAAAAAACTGCAAACATAAACCAATACACATGACTAATCAAAAATATAAAAAATATACTATCCGAATACATTTCATTAACTCCATTATACTCTTTTTCAATTGATATTGTGCAAAAGAGTGTAATTTAGTCCATACTGCTATACCAGAATCACTGGAAAAGTTTTAAAATAATTACATATATTTTCAACATGAGTTACTCACTCGCACTAACGAACACATAGGTTCATGGCCGCACGGACATGAACTCTCCATATATCCATATCCTGAGCTAATGTTTTCCAATCATTCCCGATATTACATTCTTCAACTCATGGTTAATGTTATTCTTCACCTCATTCTTGGTCTACTAATTAGGTCTTTTTCCTCTGGTTTTCCCACAAGAAATATCCATGCCTTCCTTTATTTCCCATTCGTGCCAAATGTCCTGTCCATCGCAGTTTACCAGACTTAACTATTCTTATTATATCTGGCACTCTATAAACATCATGTAGCTTACTATTAAGCAGTCTTCTCCATTCGCCTATCTGTTCAATCTCTCAAATGTCACACTATCATAGTATAATGTTCTAACATTCCTTGTTCCTAAGAACGTGTCCCTGTCTTTCAGCCTGTACCATGCAATCCTTTAAGTAGTCGGGAGAACCGAATGGGAGACTATTTTCCCTCCGGAAAATTATACCCCAGTGGAACCCATGTCCGCGTTTCTTGACAGTTGTATTTTTTTGGTGAAAGATTGTTACTCTTTCGACTTGTGGGGTTCATGATGGCAAATAGGACCCAGCACAGGTTTTTCTAAGCGCGTCTCCTGTTTGCCCCTCCCAAACATGTTATTCTACTACTCATCCATGCTAATTTTATTGATTTAATTTCATCTGACATTATGGTAGTATGATAGCTTTCAGCCGGCATCCTTATAGACAATATACATAACAGACCTGCAATAGTAGGTACTTCATCTTACCTCGTCTCATTATTCGACCTATTTAATATAACCTAAACCATTCGATTTCTTAAATGCTTCACATTACACATAAAGATATACAGCTTATGTTATAGACTGACAAACTTCAACATCTTTCAGAAATAAAATTAACTGACAAACATCTGACTAATAGTATTTTTTGAAATACTTTACAACATGTGACGGGATTTTTTTCCCCCGTGATTTCCAATCATACACCATGCGCACGCGCCAACAAACGCGAAGCAGTTTGCACTATAGAATCAAGGGATGCAGCCAACATATACACGACATTTAACGAGCCTAAAAGCTAACCTGTCCCATGCCATAGCCGAGTGGTTAAGGCAAGATACTAATTCGCAAAGCTACGGTACTTGCACTGGTTCGAGTCCCCATGGGGGAAGACATTTTCTCACGGAATTTCGGCCTGTATGGGAAGGGTACCCACCCAGCATCGTGAGGCATTTGGGTAGCTACAAAAAGTAGCGACTCCAGGTTGAGAATACCAGCTATAACGGCTGGGGGATCCGACATGCTGACCACATGTCACCCCTACACTGGCTAGATGATAGTCTACCTCTGTGATTAACACATGTGGATGTGAGGTCATCAGCCGACTGGTAGGCCAAGGGCCTTCTAGGTCTGTCGCGCTTGGAGTATTATAAAAGCTAACCTAACGCAATTTAAATACACTAACCTGTGAAAGACAAACCTAAAAGCTAACCTAACGCAATTTAAGCACTCTAACCTGTGAAAGAATGCAACGCCAAAAAAACAAGTAGGTATGTTCTAAAATTCTGAAGAATATATGTATGTACAGTTAATTAATACATACTCTATGTTGGCTGCACTGGAACACGTATTTGTTGTTGCATACAACATTTGTTAAAATCAATATGGCTGCACATCTTCATGCGTATGTAGTTAAATATTGTAGAAAAATATATTAAAATAATAGTTAGAAAAAATGGAAAAAAATTGGAAAAATGAAACCCTAAGAATAAAATTTGACAGTAATTAAAAAAGTCACGTCACGTGTTGTAAAGTTTAACCATAATTTGTTCTTTTATTTAACAAAAATAGTATAAATATTTATCAATATTTCTACTTAATGCCTTATATGGGCCTTTGTGTACGGTATAGGCCTATATTATTTTATTAGTTTTAATTTTAATTACTTTTAACTTTATTGTGTTAATATATATATTATTATTATTATTATTATTATTATTATTATTATTATTATTGTCCACCGCTGTGGTCTCGAGGTAGCGTGCTGCCTTGTCAAGCAGCGGGCCCGGGTTCGATCCCTGGTCGGGGTAGTTTTTCTGGCTGAGGTTTTTATCGAGGTTTTTTCCTCGCCTGTAAGACAAATGTCAGGAAAATTTTAAGGCCCAAACGGTCCCCGAAATCATATGGCCATCATCATTATCCTTATCAAATTCATCACCATCATCAACCTTCACCGGTGTGGAAAGCAACGGGAAGCTACCACACCTACACAATTCCCTAGTAAAGCTGCAAGCATAGCATGAAAATGCTATGATTGCAGTGAAGGACCTGCCTTCGGGCAGAATTACTATGGATGGATTATTATCATTATTAGTATTATTATTATTATTATTATTATTATTATTATTATTATTATTATTATTATTATTATTATTATTATTATTATTATTATTATTACAGTAAAAGCTCCTTATTCACGGGGGATATGTTCCGCAATTATATCGCGAATATGGAATGGTAATTTGTATGGATAGGGGATACGTTCCAAAGTTCCAAAATAAACTAAAAATTATCAAAATAAAATCAATTAATGAGAGATTTTGAACAATCTATCTATATAAATTATTACTGTCAGGCTCAGGCAAAGCCTTAAAGAACTTAGTATTTTTTCCTGTTTTTCCGTTTTTAAAAGGTCTTCCAATTCAGATCGATGTTCAGCTGTGATTTCAGCGATACAATTCCTTATTTTGTCTTCGGATTTCTTGATGAATCGTACAGTTGATTCATTAACATTGAAACAGCGTGAAATAGATGCAAACGACTCGCCAATGAATAAACGGTCAAGCATTTATATTTTTACTTTAAGCGGCAACACTACTTTTTTTTCTGCTTCCGAACTAATTTTCTTTCTATTTACTCGACATACTAAATTGGGAACAAAGAAGAGACACGTGTATTTCAATCAAAATTATTGGAACGAATGACAAGTTGAGACAATAAAACACCCATCGTGGCGAACGCGGCATTTATCAACGGCACGTAAAAAACGGCGGCGGTGGCTTTTAACAACGAACTCCAGGTTTAGTGACAATGAGGTTTGTTTTACTTTCATATTAATTTGTCCATTTGGTTTCAATCGCTCTTCTTGAAAGCCGCCTTCGCACGTGAATGTAGCAAAAAAAGTTGCCAATACGTTAATAAAGGATACTAATCCTTCTAATATACCAACTGGATCTGCGAATAAAAAAAATATATCCGCGAATACAGGAACTGTGTCGCAATTTTTTAACGCGCGAATAATGCAAAAGCGAATAAGGTAACCGTGAATAAGGAGCTTTTACTGTATTATTATTACAATCCTTGTTCAATTTGGCCAGATAATAGTTTACTTACTTACTTACTCTTACTCACTGGCACTATCGAACCCGTAGGTTCATGGCCGCACGGACATAAGCTCTCCATACATCCCTATCCTGAGCTAATGCTTTCCAATCATTCCCTGTATAATCTACTTCCCTCAAATCATAGTTAATGTTGTTCTCCCACCTCATTTTTGGTCTACCAACTGGGCGTTTTCCTTCTGGCTTTCCTACAAGAAGTTTCCATGCACGTCTTTCATTCCCCATACGCGCAACATGTCCTGCCCATCGCAGTCTACGGGACTTAACTGTTCTTCTTATATCTGGCTTCCTATAAAGACCATGTAGTTCATTGTTATCCTAACATTCCATGTTCCTAGGAACATGTCCCTGTGTTTGAGCCTTTGGCATGGGTTCCCTGAAGTAGTCCCCGCCCGGAGGCCAGATAATAGTTTAGTAAGGAATATTATTGTGATTTCTTGTATTTGAATGTAACATATGTTTGTCCTGGTGAATGGAAGAGAAGGCCA
Source organism: Diploptera punctata (assembly GCA_030220185.1). Taxonomy (NCBI): domain Eukaryota; kingdom Metazoa; phylum Arthropoda; class Insecta; order Blattodea; family Blaberidae; genus Diploptera; species Diploptera punctata. The sequence goes on from JASPKZ010010696.1 coordinate 1,735,136, forward strand.
CACAGGCAAAATAAACAAATAAAATAAATAATCGTCAAGTAAGCAAAGCAATAACTACAATGTACGTTTATAAAAATTGTTGACGGTTTGCAGACGTAGAATACGTCATTCTAACTTCATACTGAAATATGCAGAGGTGGAGTAAATACCTCTCGTGTCTGCTGCTGTCAAGCTGTTACTTCTTAAAGTTGGTAACGGAAATGAAAGTGTACCGCTATTCACTGTGAAATTACAGATTGTTTGTCTTATGAAATCATATCGAGTTATTTAGAAATTGTTTCCCTTCCTATTTGCGAATTCCAAAGGAATGTTGTTATCGAGGTTACACACTTGACAAGATTTTTTTAAAGATTTGTACAAACCTACGTCGAACCTACATGATATACACCGAAAAAAATGACCATGAAAAAATTATAAACAAATATAATATATATATATATATATATATATATGATATAATTAAATGTTTAACATTGAGCAATGCAAGCTTAATATGGTATGATAAAAATAAATGCCTCGACGGGATTCGAATCCGGATCTCTGAGTCTGTACCTCAGTGTGATATCCATTACACCACCAGGCGAATCCAATCCAAACACTTATTTTTCTTATATATGTATTATATTCTCGCGACATCTAGTAATAATGGAGAATATAATACATATAGGCCCTATAAGAAAAATAAGTGTTTGGGTTGGATTCGCCTGGTGGTGCAATGGATATCACACTGAGGTACAGACTCAGAGATCCGGGTTCGAATCCCGTCCAGGCATTTATTTTTCTTATCATACTATATATATATATATATATGATGACATGAAAAGAAAGATAAATGCCTGAACTCAAGACCTCTAACTCCATGCGTTAAAGCAATACCACCTTTGCCACTCGGTCATTCCAGCACAAACATGTATTTTCCTTTATATATATATATATATATATATATATATATATAATTCTTTATAATGAGGGGACATTGGTCGAAGTGCCATCTCGTGGCTACTATAACAAGTAATAATAAGGTAAAGGTAAAGATAAAGTGATCCCACTACAGGCCTCAGGAGGCCCTTGGGGTAGTAGGAGGTTAAGGCTCCCACTTTTTCTTGACAATCGGCACTTGATGTCAGCCGGGTTGTCAGCCCTGCGTGACGGCCGCCTTTACCCCAGAACAAGCGTCTGGTACTCATTTCAGTTAGAGGCTGAGTCGACCCCAGGGCCATAGTGCCGCCAGAAGGTTTGGGTCAGTTTAAAAATTCTGACCCCGCCGGGACTCGAACCCTCGACCTTCCGGCTTGTAGCGCAGTGCCTTAACCACTACGCTACGGCGTGCCCCATAACAAGTAATAATATAAAGAGAATATTTACTTTATAACAGTTACGCTTCTTTATTTCGATGTTATAATTAAATTCCAAATGTGAATGTAAACCATCAAACTCAAACACACACAAAAAATCATCAAAATCGGTACAGTCGTTTAGGAGTTCAGTGAAAAAACACACATATAGAAGAATCATATAAAAAGATTAAGATTTACTTCTTTTAAATGTATTTGAGTACGGATGTGGTGTTGCAACTTGTCACCTGAAGTAAAGTGTAACACCTTCCACTGTCCACTTTCTCTCGTCACTGGACAAACAGGTGAGAGAACGCAAACTAACAAGTCTGCATGACATTTACCTCCTGCAGAAGGTCAAGTCACTTTAGTTTCAGCCGTCTCGATGTATGCGTGACCAGCGCTCGCGGCTGCCACGGGATTCCAGGTTCGAATACTAGCGGTTTCATAAAGGTAATGGTCGTGAACCATACCGGGATTTTTTTTTTCATGGTACTTCCGTTTCCCGAATTTCATCCCACCAACGAACACTCTCCACTCCCACGTTCCAACCCTTCATGTCAATTCATTTCTCACTTATTAATTTTATATCATCCTTCACTTCGTCTGATGTTAGATAAAAAAAATAGTTTGGTTGGCAATCCAGAGGTGTTGAAAATATATTATTGCGATGACCTAACTCTCATTGGTCCAAAAATTCCCCTAAGGTAGTCAATTTTATAATGTTTATATTGTGACTAACACCCCAAGGGAATTTACATCATCATCATCATCATCATCATCATGAACAAATCCGTTTTAGGCCACGTGACCTGTGACGGTAAACCTAACGAACATGGCCATTCCACCGATGTTCTGGTCTTCCTTGGTCCCTACGTCTAATTTTGAAAGTCTATTTCTTTCCATTCTTCTCAGATGATTTTTCCATTCTTGTTGGCACCTTTCTATATGTTCATCTAAACTTGGCACTCCAAGTTTTTCTCTGATAAGTGTTCCTTTGGTGATGCAGTCTATTAATCCCTAACAGTGAACGTAAGAAGTACATTTGACTTACTCTAAGTTATGAGAATTTATTTTATTTAAAATCCAAATTTCACTTCCGTATTTTAGAGCAGTTTTTGATGTGACGTAATCTTAGTTTTGTATCTGTCTTCATCTGTTTACCAGAATGTATTCTTATTGCCCCATTCAGTTTATTATATTTTTTTTTTGTAATTTTGAATCAATGTCACTCTTATTTTCTGCAAATACACTTCCTAAGTATGAGAAATCAGACACTTGTTCTATAATTTTTCCATCAATCTTAATTTTCGCCCGTTATATGTTTTTTCCACATATTTACCATGAATTTTATTAGCATTCATTCTTGTATTATTGTCCTTGATAATATAAAGATGATTATAATGTTGACGAACTGAAGGAAACCTGATAAAAACTACGATCATATGGGTGTCGGTATCGAGATTTCAACCCGGATCCTACCGAAAACTAATCTCAAACGCTACCGCCTGAGTCATGATGCTGGGTAGTTTGATTCTAATTGTCCTAGGAACTAGAGAAATGCACTGAGGATTAAAATTAATGCTTGAGATGTGCAAGTTCCATTCACCAGCAGACAGCGGAAATTCCCTGATCTGCTAATTGAACAACCAATTGACCCCGGTGTGCAGCAACTTGACCTCGTAACACTGAACAAACCATAAAATGGATGGCACTCGAGACCACGGAAACCACAACACGCAGCCAAATCAAAACTGTTTCTCAGCATGTATTTAACCTAAATGGCTGCAAAACAACACATTTAGTAATTAACAATAACAGGTACTCATGAATGTAGAGTCCTAATTGATGGGCCCCTTTCAAATAGAACACATGCTCTGTTTCGTGTTTTGTACCTAAAATCCCAGAAAATAAGTAGATTAATTTTATAATCACTAAGTACCTGCCACAGGAAATACGGCGCTCCAGGATGATAGAATAATCAAAAACCTTACATTCATATTTGATTTATTGAACTTGTTTAAATATTACCTTGATGTTTATATGTTTGGGATATATGGTCCCTACATAATTTTTATTATTATTATTATTATTATTATTATTATTATTATTATTATTATTATTATTATTACTGTTATTATCATCATCATCATCATCAACACATATCTGGGTAGTATAATATCTGTGAATGGTGGCTCAGATGGAGATGTTTCCAGAATAAAGAAAGCAAGCTATACTTACATTCAATTTTAATCAATTTGGATTTCGAAACAAATCTCCTTAAGACTTAAATTAAGATTATTTAATTCAAATGTAAAATCGATTTAATTATACGGCTGTGAAACTTGGAAGGCTACAAAACAAATTGGAAATAAATTGCAAATCTTTGTAAATCGTTGCCTGAGAAATATCTTACGTATATGGTGGCCAGAGATTATAACAAATAAAGAACTTTGGAAAAGAACGAATCAAAATGAAATTTGTAAAGAAGTTAAATTTAGACAATGGAAATGGGTTGGTAACGTGATAAGGAGAGAGAATGATAAGATTACAAAAATGGCATTTGATTGGAACCCCCAAGGACTGAGAAGGCGAAGAGGAAGACCTAGGGCAAGATGAGATGAAGCTGAACAGGCAGGGATGAGTTGGAATGAAATTAAGGAACTGGCAAACAACAGAGTTCGTTGGCAATCTATTATCAAGGCCCTATGCTTCCCAGTGGAGTGACCAGGACTACTGCTACTACTACAACTAATATCATTATCAATAGTAGCAGCAGTAGTATATTCAGTGTATAAAAGAAGGGTTGCCGCTATGTATTTTTTAACTTATTTTTAACTTATTTTTTTGTTTTATAATTTAATACTGTAATTTTTCAATCCTATGATTTACCCTGGTCGAGTAGATTAGAAGAACTTGGGAACTTAATTCTGTCAGAATAAACAAAAAAGTATCATAATTATCATCTTCATGTGTCTTCACAATCCACCGCTGCAGTCTCTCGGGGTAGCGTTGCTGCCTCGTACGCATCGGGTCCGGGTTCGATCCTCGGTCGGGACGAGTTTTTTTTCTTCAGCTCCTTGGGTTAATATTAATAATGCTAATTCACTCACTCATTGGCATTATAGAACACCCAAGGTCATGGTCGCGGGGACATAAGCTCTCTACAATCCTTTTTTCCTGAGCTAATGTTTTTCAATCCCTCCCGTATAATTCACCTTCCTCAAATAATAGTTAATATTAATCTCTCGCCTCATTCTAGGCCTACCCACTGAGTGCTTTCCCTCTATTTTCCCACAAGGAGTTTCCATGCACCTCTTTCATGTCCCATTCGTTCCACATGTCCTGCCCATCGCAGACATTGAGACTTAACTATTCTTAATACATTTGGTTATCATAGAGACTAAGTAGCTCACTGTTTAATAGTCTTCTCCATTCACCTGTCTGTTCGACTGTTCATCTCCCTTTGCTTCAAAACCCCTAATAACTATATTCTCAATTACTCATAATATTTTTTGCTCCCTTAAAGTAATAGATAATCTTTCACACATACGACTATATATATATATATATATATATATATATATATATATATAATTAGAAGACTAACTGAAGTTAAAATACAGGAAACGTTAAAAATGGAATATATTCAATACCACCAGTTTTTCACTTCGATATTCCTGATATTCTCTCCTAGCATTGGCGTACTGTAACCCACTTCTGAGGTTGGAGCGCCTGGAAGGCGGTGTTACGCTGCCCCATGACATGATGTGTGATGATGGTAATAATACGTCAGGAGAGGCTTTAATCCTAAACTTATTCCAATTGTATAAATATAATATAACTATGATGGTGAGATGATGTTTAGGGATAATTTGGGCCTTAAAGTTTCCTGGCATTTGTCTTATAGGTGACGAAACCTGTCCCGACCGGAGATCGAACCCGGGCCCGCTTGTAGCAAGACAGCACGCTACCTCGAGAATACAGCTGTGGACATAAGAAATACGAGGGCGGATCGGAAGGTAACGCACAATAATTTTTTTTCTGCCTTGGTATTGCAGCTAGAATGTTGAAATTTCACAGAGATATAGTTTGAAGTTTTCACTACAGATGGTATTTTTTCTCAGGTGCACCTCTTGCGAGAGAAGCTTGAACTATGCAACAAAGATGGCGCGCATGCTACAGTCGTCCACCTGTGAGGATCGAAAAGTAACGCACAATATTTTTTTAAAAAAGTTTAATAGTAAAAAAAAAGGAAAAAAATCACAAATGAACTTACATCTTTTACCTACTTTTCGACATAGTCACCAACTTTCTCAACACATTTTTCCCATCGTGTTGCGGGATTGCTGCTGTTGTCGGCCTGCCGGAGCGTGGCGAATCACTAAGGTTCACGCGTCCCTCTTGGAAGAATGTGCACCACCTGGAGACATTGCTACGGTCCATACAATCATCCCCATACACGCCACGCATGTCCCTGTGAATTTCACTGGGTTTATGCCCTTTGGCCCACAAAAATCGAACAACACTTCTCTGTTCCTCACAGGTGGACGACTGTAGCATGCGCGCCATCTTTGTTGCATAGTTCAAGCTTCTCTCGCAAGAGGTGCACCTGAGAAAAAAATACCATCTGTAGTGAAAACTTCAAACTATATATCTGTGAAATTTCAATATTCTAGCTGCAATACCAAGGCAGAAAAAAATTATTGTGCGTTACTTTCCGATCCGCCCTCGTATATAATTTGTACTGTAAATTTAATATGGCATTTTAATAAATTAAATCGCATATCAGTTAAGACAGGTTCATTATGGTATATTCACTTAATAGTATTTGAAACCACAATTCATAAGGTAGAACATTTAGCTATAGTTCACGATACTTAATATGACATTTCAATTTGTTAAGTTGGATTGTGCTTGACAGAGAAATTAACTGATTTGCGTCACTGTTACGTATTTCGAGAACAGGAAGGGAAAATAATTGTGTGAATGTTAGGGAGTAAGTAAGAAGGTTGATTAACTGGCAACGTAATAAATCACTGTAGGTCTGGGAACACGTGACTACCGCAACAATTTGCTGAATTCTCGTCTCCCCCACGAACCTCTGCTAGCGCTTGAACTATGCATAATTGCCAACATTAAAACAGTAGACAAGCGAATGGTTGAAGGGAAATTGAAGAGGACATACTAATGAAAGTCAACCAAGTTGGCACCCGCTGTCAGGGTAGAAATGGGGCAGACCATGAGGAAGTCAAATCAGGATACACAGTACCCATCTAAAGCTTCTCCATAGCCTTGGCAGATTTCCAATGTTGGAAACTTCGCTATGCAAGCTGACATTTTGCAATTTGTCTCACAGCTAACAAACACAACAATTTTTCTCGCTTATAATCCACTTTTTGACACATTCTCATTAATAACACCATTCCACATTCGGAGGGAAAGCCTTACTTCTAATAAAATTAATGGTGAAAAACGAAAACAACGTAATTGTTAAGGCCTATTATTTATTTAGCCTGGTGATTTAAGATCATGTAGCCTTCTGTTCAACACACCAAGCCAAGTCATATGTTACATTCAAATACAAAAATCACAATAATATTTTTTTTTTCAAATGCCCCAGGTTTGTCTTTCGACATTCCTGGTTTCTCTCCTGGCATGGCGTACTTGTAACCCACTTCTGAGGTTGGGGCGCATGGAAGGCGTGGTTACGTTGCCCCGATGATATGATGGGTGATGATGATGATAATGCTGCGCCAGAACAGTCCCTAATCCTAAGCTTAACCTAAGATGAATACGAATGATGATGATTGCGATGGCCATATGATTTCGGGGACCGTTTGGGCCAAAGTTTTCCTGACATTTGTCTTACAGGTGAGGAAAAAACCCGATAAAAACCTCACCCAGAAAAACTGTCCAGACCGGGGATCGAACCCAGGCTCGCTGCGTGACAAGGCAGCACGCTACCCCGAGACTACAGCGGTGGACAAATCACAATAATATTACATATTAAAAAATTATCTGGCCAAACAGAACACTAACAAAAATGTCCAATATTACCAAACAAAATAAAACTAATAAAAGAATATATACACAAAGGAATAACAGCTCGATGTATTGTACAGCGGTGGACAAATCACAATATTACATATTAAAAAAATATCTGGCCAAACAGAACACTAACAAAAATGTCTAATATTACCAAACAAAATAAAACTAATAAAAGAATATATACACAAAGGAATAACAGCTCGATGTATTGTACATAAAAAAGAAAAAAACAAAGAAAATAATAAACTGTAATGAAGTAATCTATCATGTGTGTATATAATACATATATAAGAAAAATAAGTGTTTGAATTGGATTCGCCTGGTGGTGTAATGGATAACACGCTGAGGTACAGACTCAGAGTTCCGGGTTCGAATCCCGTCCAGGCATTTATTTTTCTTATCATGCCATATATATATATATATATATATACACATTATGTAGAAATAGACCACCGCTGTGGTCTCGAGGTAGCGTGCTACCTTGTCACGCAGCATGCTCGGGTTCGATTCCCGGTCGGGACAGGCTCCTGGGTGAGGTTTCTTCTCACCCGTAAGACAAATGTCAGGAAGCTGAGGACCCAACGGTCTCCGAAAATCATCCGGCCATCATCATCATCCTTATCATTATCATTATTATTATCGTCCATCGGTGTGGAAAGCAACGGGAAGCTACCACACCTATAATTCCCTAGTAAAGCTGCAAAGCATAGCATGAAAATGCTATGGTTGCAGTGAAAGACTTGCCTTCGGGCAGAATTACTATGGGTGGGTGTAGAAATATTGATAAATCTTACTACTATTTTTATTAAATAGAGGAAAACAAATTATTAATATTGTTAAGAAATACTATTGGTGAGATGTTTCTGTTTTCTTTTTTCAGTTTATTTTTGAAATATGAAAGCCATGGCATTTGTTCTAGAAACGGAGTAAAGTGATCTAATCTGCGAATATCACAAATAAAAAGTGGGCAAGAATTATGAATACTTTGAAGTCTTTATGTAAGAACAGCATTAAGTATGTAAAAAAGAGTATCACAATAATTAAAATGGGACATAGCAAGTGTTTATATTAACATTTTCCTTAGAGTAATTGGTAAACAATTTGTTATAAAATTTAATTAATGAATTACTGAGAAAATGTTTTACAATAATGATTTGTTTATTCCAATTTAGATTTTCATAAATAAATCTGCACATTCTTGGATTTTTTTACTGTCTCACAATAAGCAAGGAAATTGAACCGCATTAAGTTACTCGTACACATACTATACTATATTTATGTTAATTGAACTAAATAGACTCTGATGACCCATAATGATTGATTGTGACTTTCTAGGATTTAGTTTAAGTCCATATTTCTCTGTCCAAGTCATTAGCGAGTCAAGGTCCGGGTCATTCTAAAAAAAATGCGCATTTTCTGTAATTTGATATTTCTTATAATATGTGAGCATTTAAGCATCATCAGATTTCACATAACTAACTACATCTTGACTGAAAAAAAAAGATATTCATGTATTAGATAAAAATTGAAAAAATTGGTAAAATATTCCCCCGTGCAATATAACAAACTGCATTTCCTAAGCTAAACTTTTAATATACTGCAATGCAAAGTACCTAGCATTTATGAACTACTGCTTTTTATATGTGATTTTGTTATTGTACTAGACGGAAATGGCATAAACAAAATCATAACTGGTGAATGAAATTCATGAGAAGAACAGCTGGATATATAAAATTAGACAAAAAAAAATGCGTACATCCTTTAAGAATTTAAATTATCTTCTTTTATTGGCTATATATATATATATATATATATATGTGTGTGTGTGTGTCTGTGTGTGTGTGTCTGTGTGTGTGTGTGTGTGTCTACGTGGTGTGTGTGTGTCTATGTGTGTGTGTCTATGTGTGTGTCTGTGTGTGTGTGTCTGTGTGTGTGTGTGTGTCTGTGTGTCTGTGTGTCTCTGTGTGTGTGTCTCTGTGTGTCTGTGTGTGTGTGTCTGTGTGTGTGTCTGTCTGTGTGTGTCTGTCTGTCTGTGTGTGTGTCTGTCTGTGTGTGTGTCTGTCTGTCTGTGTGTGTGTGTGTGTCTGTCTGTGTGTATGTCTGTCTGTGTGTATGTCTGTCTGTGTGTATGTCTGTGTGTCTGTCTGTGTGTCTGTCTGTGTGTCTGTCTGTGTGTCTGTCTGTGTGTCTGTCTGTGTGTCTGTGTGTGTGTGTGTGTGTGTGTGTGTCAGTGTGTGAGTGTGTCAGTGTGTGAGTGTGTCAGTGTGTGAGTGTGGGAGTGTGTGTGTGAGTGTGTGTGTGTGTGTGTGTGTGTGTGTGTGTGTGTGTGTGTGTGTTGTGTGTGTGTGTGTGTGTGTGTGTGTGTGTGTGTGTGTGTGTGTGTGTGTGTGTGTGTGTGTGTGTGTGTGTGTGTGTGAAAGCCTACAGTAATAATTTTCGGCCGCGGTGGTCTAGTGGTTATGTTCTTTCCCTCTAGTCCCGAGGGTAGCTGGTTCAAACCAGGTCGAGATCGATGGAATTTTTAGGATAGAATAATCCAAGGGACATTTCCTACGGGAGGGACTTCAAGCCGTGGTTCCCGAGTCTGAAGATTTTCCGGGTCGTAAAAGAGCCACAGTCTAAGAAAAAAATTCAATACAAGATATAAGGAACACCTAAAAGATTTCATGCAAGCGGGTGATAAATCAAGCTATGCTAAACATCTCATTAATGCAGGTCACCAAATGAACACAATAGAAAATACTCTCACGATAATCTACAGAGAAAACATTCCAGCTAGGATAAATATATTTGAAGACCTCGAAATTATAAAGTAAATAAACAACATCTTACTTCTTAATGAGAACGCACCTCAATGAAGCAACCCATTATACGAGATCGTCAAAAACAAGTGAGGTGCTGCCACAAACACTTGGAGTATAGGCCTACATCATCGTAAACAACAACGAGTAGCAGAAGCTCAACCTGCTGATGATGAAACTTAAATTCCGAAAGCGCTCCAGTTATTTTATATACACCATTTTAACAAAGTTGAGGACGACGGCACCTGCCAACAGGTATATTTTAATTTTTAACTTTTATCTTATAAATAAAAACACCACTGTGCAAAATTTAACTGGCATTTAATCCATCCTAGCAATTCCTTGGCTCCCTACGTCTCATTGAGTCGGAACGCTTACCACGTACCAATCACTAACATCTGTAGGAAATACGTGTAAACTTAATTACCATGGTTAAGGTACCTCCCGATAAGGACATCAATCTCCACCGCATGGAACGAACCCGCATCTCTCGTCAGATTTCAAATTACCGTCCCAGGGGAAAGATACCCCTAGGAAGACCTTAAAAGATGACATGAGACCTTAACAAGCCACCAGATCAAACACATGGTAGGAAGATTATATATATATATATATATATATCTCGAGAAAATATTCAAGTCTACTTGCATTCTATGCCACCATGCCAACAACATAAATGAAAATTTAAAAAAACGGAAAAAACATAGTGATTAATCGAGCAGTATATGAATAATTACCTGAAAGAAATATAGCCTATAAGTTATGTTGATTTAAAAAAAAGTGTAAAATGCCTTAAAGTAAAGTGAGAATTTGAGCTCAAATTAACCTAAAAATGAGCAAATTTGCAATGTAAAATATGTATTAGCTATTGCTCAGGCAGTGTAGTCAACTTATTCCAAAAACCCGCTAACAAACAATCGAACGTTAATCGAATCTAGGGTACTAATTCGCCCATTTCCTCACTCTAATTTGCCCAAACTAACATTAACTTGACCATTTTCTCACCCTAACTTGCCCACTAATGTAGGTGGACTCTTGATAGAATCCCTTATATATGAGCAAACATTTTTGTCAATTGGCTGTAGCGGGAACGCGTGTTTCACATTGGCCAACATGACACTAAAACTCACTTTTTCTCCGATCGAGTCTCCGCAGGTGACACGATGACATGAAACTTTTCATAAAGTATAATAAAATATCCCGCCTTATATATTGTCCCGTATTTAACTACACTATAGGCCTACATATTTTACTAGATCATGGTCACTGCTTAGCTGTCATATTCTATTCTATAGTAATTCTGCCCGCGGTAGGTCTTTCACTGCAATCATAACATTTTCATGCTGTGCTTTGCAGCTTTACTAGGGAATTATAGGTGTGGTGGCTTCCCGTTGCTTTCCACACTGGTGAAGGATGATGACGATTACGATAAGGAATATGATGGTCGGATAATTTTCGAAAACTGTTGGGCCCTAAGCTTCTTGACATTTGTCTTATAGATGAGAAAAACCCCGAAAAAGAAAAAAACTCACCCAAGAGCCTGTCCCGACCGGGAATCGAACCCGGGCCCACTGCATGATAAGGCAGCACGCTACCTCGAGACTACGGTGGTGGACAACTGCTAAGTTGATTAAATTTAATTCCGTAGTTGTGTGCATGCAACCCTGCATTGAATTTTAGGACACGGAAGGACAGGTAATTTACTCTCCAATATAGCCCTTGAACTGAAATAATGGAAATACGTGAACTATAACAAAATATATTATTATAAACAGCATTATTAGATTGCTTGTCTTTACTTTTCACAGCACCATAACTGCGCTTTCTATAAAATTATAAAATATACTTTAAATAAGATTAACTATTTTTATGCAAGATCAATAAAGAAGGATAATCTTATATAATTATTAGTTAAAGTTCCAACAAGGAATGTCCTTTTCCTTTGCTTTTGTCGTCTTCGTTAATTCCATCCGACTTTAAATCTTTAGGCTTTTTAGCACTGTTATGTTTCTTGTGACAAACAGAGAGCTGGTCTGATGCATCAATCCCCAATCTGGAGGACCAGGTGATTTTTGGTCAAGGTTTTCTTCCTCTAGCCTTTATCAAATCAATGACGAACTGCAAGGCAGCAGTATCTGTACCCTAGATAAGGGGCCCTCACAGAGTACTATCAGCCGGGCATGCTGAACCCTGGTTTTTAACAAGGTTGTTACTCCTCCCCCTCAAAAACTTGGAACAAAAACTTATGTCGAAGGAAATGGATTTCATAAGAAGAGCAGCAAGATGTTCAAAATTAGAAAAAAATTAGAAAAACTGTCATACGAGAAAAAATGAATATTAGGTATTCAATAGTAGATTATATAAGATATAAGCAATTAAATTGGTACGGGCATGTACGACGAATGCAAGAAGAAAGGTTACCCAAAAAAAAACATTGGAATGGAGTCCACCTGGAAGAAGAAGGAAAGGAAGACCTCGAAACTCGTGGATGCAATAAATAACTGGAATGAGAACAAGAGGGCTGGAGAACATGGAGTGGATGGATAGAGACGAGTGGAGAAGGAAAATAAAATTTAGGCACAGAACGATGTGTAAATATTAAAAATCTGTATATAAATAAATACATTTTTAAAGCTTCAAAATCTTAACTGTGAGCATGCAAATAAAATTAATGATTAATTTTTGTATTTTGCTTCCTTGTTAGAACTACGAACGAAGATATATGGCCGCAATCCGCAATTTATAATTACACATTTAAGCTTGGTTTTGTGATTTAATGCCCTCCCACTTACTTGTCACTGTGATGATGAAATGCGCTTATTGAACTCCTACGTTTTGCTGTCTCCAATACGCAACATGTCCGAGGTCATTAAAAATCTGCGTACTGCGTTTATGCATGCATATCTCCTTCAATAACACATATCTTAATAAAGGTCGTTCAAACATTTAGTGCCCAAACTACAAGTGATAATATATTACAAATCTGATCTACATAATCATAATAAATCCACCACTGTGGTCTCGAGATAGCGTGCTGCCTGTAAAGCAGCTGGTCCGGGTTCGAGTCCCGGTCGGGAGAAGCTTCCTCTGTGAGGCTTTTTTTTTCCTCACCTGTAAGACAAATGTCAGGTAGCTTCGAGGTCCACACGGTCACCGAACATCGTCTGGCCACCACCATCACCATTATCATCCCACGGTATGGAAAGCAACGGGAAGCTTCCACATCTATAATTCCCTAGTAAAACTGTAAAGCATAGCATGAAATTGCTATGATCGCAGCGAAAGACTACCCTAGGGCAGAACACTATATAAATAATCATAATATTTATTGTAATTTAATATTTATTTATTTTACCTAATGGAGTTAAGACCGTAAGGTATTTTCTTCCATTTCACCAGGGTTAAATTATATATATATATATATATATATATATATATAGATTATTAATTTTAAAGTCGATTAATAATACATAACAGGCTTAGGCTATACAATATAGAGTTGACAAGAAAAGAACAAAAAAAATAATTGCAATAATAATAATAACCTATAATTTTATTAAGTAAATGGCTTGGTAAAGAAATTGCAAAATATAATAGAATAATAAAAGTATACCTGAACATGGTCATATATTATACTGTCTGTAAGGGAATATTTAGTGAGTTTTTTACCTGTTTTTTGAGTCAGGCAGTCCTTGATAACATTGATAATTATAAAATGAAGAAATTAAAGGTGTGAAAAAATGCAAAAAAAATAGAACTTTTATTTAATAAAGAATGCAAGAAAAGGCGAGAAATTTGTACCGGGAATAACATAATAAAAGTATAGATATATAAATAGATATGTTTATTCTCAAAACTTTTAAAAATGAAGGAAACAAGAAACGATAACATGTTGAACGAGAATACAGCCTAACAGATCAACTCACTATACAACATGCTCGTAGGATTAAGGCTATTACTTCCAATAAAGCGATTCAACATTTAAAATCTATTCGATATCAATATGAATCTTTAAAAAAATTATGAAAAATCCAGAATCTCCTATAACAAGTTTTTTTTTACTTTTACAAAATCATAATGAAAGATTAGAACAGGAAATATCAACAATTAATTTACAAAAGATAAAACTTTTAAAAAGGGAATATTATTTAAACCTATAAAATTATCTTCTGCAAAATATTATATGCGAAGTTGATCCTTGTCAAAAACAATTATGAAAAAATAGTTTTAGATTTAAGACACGCAACCAGTACCTAACAGAATAGCTTATTCTTTTACATTTTGAAACAGGGAGATTATTTATTCCATCTGGAAAGACAATTGAACACAGTCACAGATACCATATCATAACCATTTTGAGTTTAACTAAATTCACATTTATTTAAATATACAGGCCTCAGAACTGTATTCTGTTTAATTCAAAAGATAAAAACTTAAATACAGATTTTTTTTTCAAATTTGATAATCACTTCCATGGGAACAATCATGCAAGTAAGATTGCGCGAAAACCATGTGCTGAAAAGTGCAAATTTTTTAACACAAGACGCACTTTCGTTGGAACAATTGGGAATAAAAAGATGCCGACAGCTATATTCTATAATGGAAATAAAAGAGTGATTATTTTCAGTTTGGTTTGATCTAGTATGAAGAATAGAAAGACTTGACCAGAAAATAAAATGTATAAGAGACGTGGACGCTAATCCACATAAAACGAAAATTGAAATAGCTACATATTTAGGAATTTCTTATACCATGCTGAGATGTGAACCTACAAGTTCAGAACCACAATGTTTTTATTTTATTTATTTTATGTGAAGTTACAAGAAATACAGGCCTACTGTATTAATATATTTTTTTCAGTTAAGTTTTATTATGAATCAACTCCTGATTCTATATTACAATAAGCTTCAATAGTTTTATGGGCGTTTCTTGGAAAAAATTTAATTCAATTTAAACTCCAGTTTGTGCTAAACTAACAAGGGAACTGTCAACCACTGCATGCCTAAAGCTACCTTAAAATTTCTCCCAGAGAAGCGTAAAGATGTATCCAGGCTGTGTAAAAAAAAAGCCGCTTTATAACTGCAAGGCATAGAAATCGTAGCCAGAATCCACCAATGGTAATCAACTGCGCGAAGCAACTGGACTTTCCTGCTTGAATAGAGCGGAATGGAGTGAAGCGGGGCGCGGGCCGGACAGCAGAGAGTGAGGGTTATCCAATATACCATTTCCGGAGTTGTATTATTTCCTTATAGTTTAAATGAGAAATTTGGCGCTCGATTTTAATGCCTTGTAGTTAAAAAGACAACTTTTTTTGGACACTCATTGGCATACCACAACCATTCACTGGAAGAATTTCAAGGTAGGTTTCGACATGCAATTATTGACAGTTTCCTTGTAAGTATAGGGTTAGTGCCTGCTATACTATTTCAGTCCTGTTCATAATTGAAAGTATTTTTGTCATCATCATCAACAACAATGATTAAGCCCAATGGTCTGTTCCGATCTCATTATAGATCGAATTGGTCCTTCCATCTCTTCAATGGTCTTCCCAACATTCTTCTCCCTTTTGGTTTATAATTATACATTCTTCTTGGTATGCGCTGTTCATTCATTCGTAATACGTGCTGAAGATA
This sequence comes from Diploptera punctata, assembly GCA_030220185.1. NCBI lineage: Eukaryota > Metazoa > Arthropoda > Insecta > Blattodea > Blaberidae > Diploptera > Diploptera punctata. The sequence goes on from JASPKZ010010696.1 coordinate 1,750,955, forward strand.
AGCATTTTGATAATATTTTATTCTTTCACAGAGATTAAATATATTAAGTTCTGTTCTTATATCTTCGTTTTTCTTTTTATCGGTCCTTTGGTATCCTGCTATTGCTCTCAACATCTTCATGCAGCCTCTATTTGTTTACTATCTGCCTTTGTTAATGTCCAGGTTTCACATCCATAGATAAGAGATGGAACTGCCAATACTTTGTAAAACTTCAAAATACAGTGTGATTATAAAGTCCCAGTACATTTTGTGGATAACGTAGCGCAAATAAAACAAGAATTATAAGGTAGTTTCTACTATCAAGTTAGTGTTCAACATAACCTCCATCAATCTCAAAACATGTTCCCCAAAGACGCACCGTCGCCCGGGAAAACATGCACCAATATATCCTCTGTAATCATTTCACTCGCTTGGCGCATGCGTTCTTTCAGCACTTGCAGATTAGGAAACTTGGTTCTGTAGACATATTGCTTGATAAACCCCCAAGCAAAAAAGTCCAGGGGTGCGAGGTCTGGCGAACGAGATGTCCAGATACGAGGAGATGTCCTTCCAATCCACCTTTTGGGAAACCTGTCATTGAGATACCCGAGTATAGCCAGAGCAAAGTGTGGTGGTGCTCCATCTTGCTTCAACACCACTGTATTAATGATACCATCTTGCTCTAACTGTGGCTGTAAGAAAAGTTGCAACATATCAAGATACACATCTCCCGTAAGGGTTTCCTTTGGAATCAGTCTCTAACTTCTTCGTACGACTGGCCTCTTAAACGCGCAGCAACAATCTCTATCCGCTCTTCAATGGTGAACATATTTGTATATTTCGAGTGGCTGTAACAGAAATACGATATGTATGCGATTTCTTTAAAATGTACTGGGACTTTATAATCACACTGTAGTTTATTTTCTAGTCTTGTTCAATAAAGTGGGTTTAATTGTGCCACATATATAATTGAATCGTTGTATTTTAGTATGTTTATCTAAATTTCTGTCACTGCCTAAATGACATCTCAAATAATTAAAATTCTGAACTTGGTAAATAATTACATTGTTTATCAATATGTTTGTTCTTATTGCACCTTTTTCTTTCAGAGCTAATATTTTTTATTTAGATGTAGGTATTCTTAAATTGTATTTTAGAGAGATATTATTTAAAGTATAAAGGAATTGTTGTAAAGCATTTTCTGATGTCATTATTACTTGATCGTCTGCAAAAAGCAGAGTTGTCAATACACTATTAATATTAATTTGTTCTTGCCATTAATTTATGACATGGTCCAAGTATAGATTAAATAATACTGGTGACAATGGACACCCTTGTCTAACTCCCTGGTTTATTTCTATGTTTTGTTTACTAATTTTATCTCCGCAGTCTATTTTAAAATTTGTTTCTATATATAAACTCTGAATGGCTCTTATAAGGTGTTGAGGAATTCCTTTCATTTCTAGTATGTTCCATAATTTATTTCTACTTACACTATCAAATGCTTTAGTATATTCAACAAAAGCTATATACGTGGGCAAATTAAATTCTTTTCTTTTTTCTATCAATTGGGCCATTGTAAAAACGCAATCTATAGTTGACCTACCCTTTCTAAATCCATTTTGTTCCTCACGTAATATTGTTTCAGCTATTTTACTTATTCTATATGGTAACATTTTTGCATATATCTTATAAGCTGAATTTAATAAACTTATTCCTCTATAATTTGTACATTCTCTTCTGTTTCCTTTTTTACATATCGGAACAGTTATTGCGTCCTTCCATTCATCTGGAACAGAACCCGTTTTCCAGCAAAGGTTTATAAATTCAAGAAACTTAACAATAAATGAAATCGATGCACATTTGAATAATTCTATGTTTAGATTATAGTATTTTTGTTCTTTAAAAAATTGGCCGCGGTGGGCCAGTGGTTATGTTCTTTGCCTCTAGTTCCGAGGGACGTGGGTTCAAACCCGGCCGTGGTCGATAGAATTTTAGGTCGGAAAAATCCAAGGAACACGTCCTCCGTGAGGGACTTCAAGCCCGAGCTTGTCCCGAGCTGAAGATTTTCAAGCTCGTAAAGAACCACAAGCCTGAATAAAAAGGCTTCTGTATAAAATTTACGGACCGTTTCCTATCCAGTAATATCTTCGTTATCCACAAGATGTCTCATCGAGGCGACTCCCTATCACTCGCTGACATCTATGGGTAAATGAGCGAAACTAAATTAACTTGATCCCAATAACTTCCCGTTAGGTAGTGTCCCATTCCCGGTACGGGAAGGAAAGGGCTTAAGAAGAGGTTTAAATCTAATAAACTTATGTATCAATAGTAATATATTTCACCTGTATTCTATCAGAAGAGCTAAAATATGACTTAATATTTAAATCTGATTTGTGAGTAATACTGAGTTGTAAGAATTATTTTTCTTCACCTTGACAAACGTGTAACTCTGGTTCAACAGCATTTTAACATAATTATAATACTGCTTATTAATGCTACCTTTCAAAATATTGAGTGTTTTGACTTTAGAGTATTTACGAAAGTATCGTCATGAAAAGCTTTTAAATGTGAAATGTGTTCAAGAGTCCAACAGGTTAGTCGAAAGAAACATTATCGTACTTTGAACAATAAATTACAGGAGTATATTTTCATGCATATTACGTAAGATTCCGCCTCCCAGCTAAAGAGTTAGTGCAAAAAATTGTAGTGGCCTTGAATGCGGCCTAAGTTTTCTTTAATAACAGTCATTGGAATTCGTTTTCTTCGACAAACAATAATAAAATTTCGCAATATGATAATTTAGTAATAGCTCTAGAAAAAAACTTAATTGTATATAAATACATACTTTTACTTGATTTCTCTGAAGTATGCATAAAATGTCAGGATTATGCAAATTCAACTAGAAATTGCTGTGCAATTTCATTTACATGTTTACAGTATAACAACATAGGCATATAGGCCTACCTTTCACGCTGTTATGTAATATGGTAGTCTATATTAAGAAATCCAATCTAAATTTTTATCATATAGATTAATATTGCGCCCTTAACTAACTCACTGGCCCTATCGAACTCAGAGTTCACGGCCGCGCAGACGGTTCTCCATACAACCATATCCCGAGCTAATGTTTTCCAATAATTTCTTTATAATTCGCATCCCTGAAATCATGATTAATATTTTTTTTCTCGTGTCCTGCATTTAATTTATTGAGCTTTTTAGCAATTTACAATGTTCCAAACGAACAGGGATCATGCTGATGCGTCAACTCCTAACCTGGAGAATCAGGAGATTTTAATCAAGGTTCTCTTCTATTAGCCCTTGACGAAGCAAAGCCTAACTGCAAGGCAGCAATACCTGTAGCCCTAGGCAGGAAAAAGGATTGGACTATGGTGATTAGAATAACAGAAAGATGTGGAGAATGACAGTAGATTAATTAGGCGCAGGAAGATGTTATGAAACATTATGAAACCTCTTAAATAAATAAATAAAAATAAGTTCGAAATAAATAGAAATATATTTAGCCTATACAAATGAAACTGGGGTTAAAATAAAAATGTTAAGCTCGAACAAATATTTAGTAAGAATAATAGCATATTGAGATACGAATGTGGTAACACATGATATGGATCCAGGAAAAGTTTAAAAAACCGAGGCGCTTGTGCCGAGTTTTTTTTCCCCGAGATTCCGTTATGTGTTTACCACATGAGTATTGCATACTATTTTTTTTTTCACTGTGTGTATTTATTTTATTTTAAAAATATTTTTCACTGAGAGTAATTAATATTATATTACAAAGAAATAAACGTTATATCAGTCAAAGCATACATTTATTGTGTCGACGTTTCAATCTCCTTATGTGAGATCATTTCAAGACATGGTTGTTTATAAATTTATTGTACATAGTTACCATCACCAAGACAATTAATTGTTTTTAAATATATGTATACAAATTTAAATGAATTTTAAATTTATTAACCTAAATTTGTATACATATATTTAAAAAATTAATTTATTCATTTAAATTTGTATAAATATAATTATAAAAAAATTGTTTTGGTGATGGTAACTATGTACAATAAATTTATAAACAACCATGTCTTGAAATGATCTCACATAAGGAGATTGAAACGTCGACACAATAAATGTATGCTTTGACTGATATAACGTTTATTTCTTTGTAATTATAATATTAATAAATATTAATTCATAGTGTTCTGCCCAAGAGCAGGTCTTTCACTGGAAACTCAACATTCTCCACTCTTCCTTAACTCAGCCATTCTTTTTGTATCTGCTTAATAAATATAATTGAAGATAAATGTTAGATTTCAGAAGGTGAATCGGCTATATGTGTTGCTATGGTGAAATAATAAATATTGTTGGTCATGTCGCCATCTTATATTTGTTAAAACTGTAAAACCAATTTGATTTGGGATTTACGAGTATTTCTGATTATGGAGAAAGTTTTAGACGATATGTGAAGTGATGATGAAATAGAAGAGGCGTGGAGAGCTGGATGTGATGAATTAATACCGAAATTAATACAAATTGCAGTATCACTATCAATATTTCAAAATAAATGTTTTTACTTACCGCACAAGTGATTTTGGTCATTTTTAAAGTATTGAGATTTTTGTTTTCTTAGCAACCAAGATTGTATGCGGCGGATGTCAAATTACGAATGCACATCAACAATAACAGTAAGTATTCAATATTAGTTACATAGTGCAAAAAAGCATTTAATATACACTTTTTTTAAGATTGTTGACTCTAAAGAATAAAGAAGGTATAAAATAATATTTATGCAAGAGTGGAAAGATTCTATCTAAACATTGATTTGCCACAAATGTTTGTAGAAAAGCGGTTCCTTGTGAAATTATGAAAGTCGGTCCATACTGTAACCAAGCATCCTCTCTTGTGAAGAAGTGGAGTTCAATAGAGACGGAAATTTGTTGTCATAACATTGTTATCTTTGCTAATTGTGCTTCTATAACGATTTCAGTTACTTTCATGTAGAAAATATAATTACCTCAGCATTGTATACCATGATCAAAGCGAAGCACCAAACTTCTTTCCAGAATAACAATGTAATTACAGCAGATACACTCTGTCGCCCCATAAAGCAAACATTCAAAACTTAATACGGTTAAGGTTGGATAACACTTCAAATTAACTCGAAACTTCAGTTTTGCAAAACAATGAACTCTTGTTATTGCTATACCGAGTTTTTCACCTCATACAAAAGTGATTGGTTATCTTTAAAACAATAATACAGAGTGTCTCTAAAATCACTATCCATTTTAATGAAAGAAGGTATCATCGTCATATACCATTCATGAATTTAGGCCAATGTTGACCTGTTTCAGTCTCAACTATTCAGAATTTAAAGTCGTTTTTGTGGACGTCCAGGTCGTCGTCCTCGTAGGCGATACCGAAGAACTATATTAGGAATCTTAGTTGGCGACATTCGCCTTAAAAACTTGGGACTTAGAAAAAAAAATTGCCAAGTGGAAAATTTTGCGTAGTTGGACACAATATTTCCGTAGACCTTTGGGAGCGTTAGCTGAGTGATTGGCGAACGATGCGTAAGTTGCATAGTATGATTTGGGGGGGGGAAGCTCTTCCAAATGAATGGAAAGAATATATTGTCGTACCAATCTATAAGAAAGGAGATATGCATACTACAGGGGCATCTCATTACTTTCAACTTCGTACAAAATTCTAACAAATATATTAGTTCTTTAACTTACTCCCTATGTTAACGACATAATAGGAGATTATCAATGTGGATTTAGAAGAAACGGATCTACAACCTATCAGGATTTTTAGTATCAGACAGATTTTAAAAAATAAATGGGAATGTAATGGCACTACACCTCACCACTATGTAGTCATCAAACAGGCACACTATTCAATTAAGAGGACAAAGTTATATCCTAAAGGGCTTCGAAATCCTGAAACGTTAGACTTATTCAACTGTGTCTAAATGAACAAGAGTCGGGTGCATGTATGAAAACAGTTTTCAGACACTTCTGAAATCCAGAATGGGTTGAAGCCAAGGAGAATCACTATCTCATCTCCTATTTAATTTTGTACTAGAGCACCCCATCAAATCTCTAGAGGATGAAGAAGGTCTACAACTCAATGGTATTAATAAGGCTGTCAGGTTCTTCTGATGATGTAGTACTATTGGCCGATCGCGAGGGGATACTACAGGACAACACGCACACACTATTGAGTAAACGCTAAGAAATTGGACTGGGAGTAAATATCAATAAAACTCGATGTTTGGGGGTTCACACTCGTAGAAATACATTATATAATGGAAAATGGAAAGCGAATGACAAATGAGAGAAATTTTGAAGAAATATTTGAGTTAAAGAACTTAACACAAATACTAACCTCAGGAATGAGGTACATACCTAAATTAAGCACAGGAGTTCAATTCTGGAAATGAATGCTATTACGCATTGTCCTCACAGCTTTCACTAACAAACGTTAAACGTGAAAATATTTAATTTTGTGATCTTCGAATATTTGTCAGCTACGACAATTTGGGTCCTTACTTTAAGGAAGGAGAAAATAGTACGAGTATCTGAGAATAGAGTTCTTAGAAATGTTGTTTGGATCAAAGAGAGACGAACAGACGGTGAGAAATAAAAACAAAGCAGTGAGCTACATGCTTTCTATGGAGAATCAGATATAATAAAACTGTTAAGTCTCGTAGATTACTGTGGGCAGTTCATGTGGCACAAAGAGGGAGAGAAACAGGGACTATACACAATACTTGAAGGGTAACCGGCGGGAATGCGCCCAGGAGATAGACCACGAATGGAAGTGGGAGAATTATATTAACCATGATTTGAGGAAGGTAAATTATACAGGGGTTGCTTAGAAAGCATTATCTCTAGATAGGGTTTTATGGAGAACTTATATCGGCGTGACCATTGACCTACAGGTTCGATAGTGCCAGTGAGTTAGGTTTCGAAGATTATGTCTTTAAATAACTAATAATATGAATAATCTTTTAAGTAGAGATCTTTGTTTTATTTCACTTATTTTAAACTGCATAATTAAGTTGTTAAGGATGTACTAATCGATTGTCAGAATGATCTACATGAAGTTATTTAATAAACTTTTAAACTTTTTATAGCCTGTCGTGATATGTAATATGGCCTTCATGTAAAAATGTTTGTTGCTATTATCGTTTTTGTTACGTGTAATCAGCCAATTTATGTAACAATGCATTGTTTATATTTAGACATAAAGCACTTATTTACTATTAGCATCAGTTGTTTTTAGCTCGTCAAGAATTTCTTCTCTTTTTTTTAAAGAATTTCAATTACATGCTTATGTTAACTTTATATGAAAAACAAACATTATGATTCAATAGTATGTTGCAAACAAACCTATTATTCATGTTTTATGTAACATGTTTTCTTATGCCTGAGAATGTTTGCACAGGGTAGTAAGTGTAATTTTCATAAATATCATAAATGTTGTAACTGCACACAGGCAACATAAATAAGACAATAAATTAATCACGTATTAGACATAGACTATCTTCAAGAAAATAAATAACTTGCGACGCCTGTTTCATTGATGGGTTATTTTTATTTATCCACTGTTTAGCAGATCTCTTCATGGTGTCATTACCTTTACAATGTCGTTTTATGCCAATTTTCCTGAATGGACCCACTGTCTGCGAGGTCCTTAGAGTAAAGCATCTCTATTATTACAAAGTTAAAATAGAGGATTACAGACGCATATCCCCAGCGACGCCCCAACAGCTTCAGGCAGTCCCATTTGTGCCCGCTCATGCTGCCGTGAGACTTAATAAATCAGTGAGAGTAGTCAGCTGCTCTTCAACTTGATAGCCAAAAAAATCCAAAACGGAAAACAAATCTCCAAAAATCTACAGCTCTGAAAAAATTGAAGCCTAGCGATAAAAAAATCGAGTTCGAACATTGACTAGGAAATCCGATTCCCACTCAGCCAGAAGGGGAAACCGAGGAAAATAAAAGTCAGCCTGAAATTATAATTATCGCTGACCGTTAAACCCAGACAAATAGTACTGAGACCAAAGAACAAGGAATGAATACTGACATTTATATTCCTAAGTGCAAATGCTTTCACCGATGCCTGTTGTTTTTAAATTATATTTTGCGAAATAAAATATTAATAAATATTTTCAACATTCTTTTGTGTTTTTAATTTTTTTCCCCCAAAACAACGATGTTCTAACATAGAAGTTTTTTTATGAGCGATGTTGCATCCCTACATGAACTGACAAAAATCATTAATCAAATGATAGTCAATAAGCAAAGATCGCAATCCCTTACACTCAACATACAGTGGTCAAGAAACACGATCCTAGAATGGACGATACGCGTAGATAACAAATGGTCTTATTCCATAAATATACTCACAAACTGGTAAAATAAGAAGGCTATTCCGCTGGCTAGTACACCTCTAAGAGTCGGTGCGTCAAGGCCTGGCCATGATTTGTCCATCTTCAGGCATATTTTATTAACTTCAAACAGCTCTGTTAAGATTTCGGTGGTTTCATTAACTCCAAGGTAAATAAATGCCGGAGCGACTCCACCAGTAAACTCATATAATAACTCCATAAATATTCCAAATTCCAAATTAAAACGGGGCATAGTTTTTTTTTCCAATTATGAATTCTCACAAATATTAAAATCCATTTTCAAAATTTCCTTTAACATTCGATAAAACAAAATTAATTAATTAATTAATTAACTTAAAATATTTAATTTAACTTTAATAAATTGAGGGGTCTAGTGAGAGAGCCAGCTATGCCACTTTGCGAGGAAATGTAAATAAATTAGGTTTTATAAAGCAATATATTACGAAATGATTTGTACAATAAAGGGTTATTACCTATTTTCTTCTAACTTACTGTTATATAAACTATGCAAAAGAAAAAATATAAATTTTAATATAAATATCACTGATTATTTCCATTTCTTCTTAAAGTGGCATAGCTCCCTCTCTCTCACTAGACCCCTCAATTATTCCGCGAACTTCAAAAGATCCACCTTATACACTACTCAAAAAAATTAGAGGAACACATGTTTGAACCAAAGCCATAAAATAAATATTGTAACAATTTAATTTTTGAGAGTCAGATGTTTTGAGTTCAAATATTGTTAAACATTAGATTGAAGATCTTGTGGGTTTTATTAATTTTTCTCTGAATATGTTAGTGAAGTTCCAAGAGTTGCTGAAACCAAAGTGAGTTTGAATTGATTTCTTTTTTAAAAACAGGTTTGAAGAATAATCTGTGGTAGGGAATTGCTATTTTTGTGTTCTGTGAAGCTAATGCAGAGCAATGAGACATCTGAATGAAACGTCAGTTGCACGAGCAGTTCCATTGATTGAAGATGTTCGTTCCATTCGCCACGTCTCTAGGATTCTTGATGCCAGCCCTTCCGTCATACAGAGAGACACATGGATACAAGAGGAGACCCGGGCAAGTTCGTAAGAAGAAGACTACAGATGTACAGGATAGATGTCTTGTCTTATCAGCTTTGCGCAGAAGAAAATCTACAGCCAGAGATATACAAAATAATTTACGCACAGCAACTGGAACGGTAATTTCTGATCAGATTGTAAGAAATAGACTGAAAAATGCAATGTTGAGGTCTAGGATCTCCTTTAAAGCCCCTCGTTTAACGCGTCAGCACAAAGAAGCCCGACTGCGATTTGCTCAGAATCATGTCAACTGGCAGCTCCGCCAATGGAAGGGTGTTTTATTCACGGACGAATCAAGATTTGGTCTAAGAGGTTCTGATGGTCGTACAAGTGTATGGAGACGTCCTGGTGAACGTTTTGATCCAGCCACAATTATTGAACGTGACAGATTTGGAGGTGGTTCGGTTATGGTTTGGGCTGGGAGTACTATTGAGTCTCGGACAGAGCATGTCATTGTTCCACAGCGCATGAATGCTGATATTTACATTAATGACATTATCCTCCAACATGTTGTACCCTTTGCTTATAATATGGACCCTAATTTTCTTCTAATGCAAGATAATGCTAGATGTCATGCAGCACAGGCTACCAGAGATGTCCTGCAAGAATGTCACATTCAGGTGATGGATTGGCCTGCATGCAGTCCGGACCTTAATCCGATCGAGCATATGTGAGATAAGTTGGAAAAATGTGTTCGTAAGCGTCCTGCTGTACCTCAGAACCTTGGAGAACTTTTACATGCACTCACCGAGGAATAGGAGAGAATCCCACAAGTTTCTGTAAGAAGGCTTCTGCGAAGCATGCCTCGTAGGTGTATTGCGGTCATTCAGGCTCACGGAGAATACACTAAGTATTGAGTGTTGAAATAACCATAAAAACATTGACTCCAAAAATTGTAAATCTCAAATTTCCACTTTGTTTTCTGTTACAAATGATAACTTGTTCGTATTGCTAATACTGTACAAGAAAATATTGTTTGAATGTCTATTCTAATTTACATAAATCTTCAATTTATAATTACAAAAGATCAAACATTAAATTGTTTCAATATTCATTCTCGTGTTTTGGTTTAAACATGTGTTCCTCTATTTTTTTTGAGTAGTGTATAGTACATTACACGAAATTTACAAGTTCATACCAAAATTTTTCTTAAGACCCTACAATTCTACCGAGAAATGTAGGACCCCCACAGCACGCGACCATCGCAACGTATCTTGTCCATCAATGTTTCTCCCCTTGATTTTATCAATTCTGCTAGGATTCCACCTGAACCTGATGCTTTATACATCTTAATTTTTCGGTCGCCATTTCAATACTTTTCAACCATTCCCTGCGTAATTTACCTCTCTCAAATAATGATTATTTTTGTTATTAATCTTCTGCCTCTTTATTGGTCTACCTATTAGACGCTTTATTACAAAAAGTTTTAATGTTACGATAAGATCAATGTAAAATAGTACAGTTTCTTCAGCAGCAGTTATTCCATATAGATTTATACGTATTTGAAAATGATTATACGCTTTGAATGCTGAGTTTAAACATTCTGCGGTTTTAATTACCACTTCCGTGTGTTTCTGACTAAATACAGCATATTGTGTAAATTTTATTTAAATCCATGCATAAAGTGCATAATACATTTTATTTGTATTCAGCACATTTTACTTTAGTAATCATTACCTTCGTTTTTATTCTTACAAGGGATCTGTCAACCATTGCATGCCGAAACATACCTTCAACATTTCTCGCAAAGAAGCTTTGTGAAGTACCTAGGTCATGTCCAAAAAAAATATCTGCCGCTTTTAACTACACGACACTAAAATCCAACGCCAAATCTCTCATTTAAACTATAGAGAAGTAATACCCTGGCTTGGTGGATTGGATAACTCTCACAATCTGCCGTCCGCGCCGCGCCTCACTACATTCAGCTATTACTCAAGCAAGGACATCCATATTATCCGTACAGGCGTTGTCATTGCTTTGTCTTAATGTTGTGTTGTCTGCCGCTTTTAACTGCAAGGCACTAACATCCAACGCCAAATCTCTCACTTAAACTACAGAGAAGTAATACCCTGACTTGGCGGATTGGATAACTCTCACAACCTGCCGTCCGCGCCGTGCCTCACTTCATTCAGATCTTACACAAGAGGGGACGTCCATCTGCTCCGTACAGGCATTGTCATTGCTTTGTTTTAATGTGTGTGCTGTCTCGGAGGAAGGTCCTGACATTAAACTGGCCACCCATTTGGGGAGGTCCTCCTTGCCCTTGAGTGGTTAAAAAAGGTATGCATGTTATCAACAGTTTAAAATCCCTCTCCCGACAGATCGTGTCACCATAAGGCTCGGGTGGCACGTGACATAAAAGAACCTATAATGTGAGATGTTAGACTGAGATAAAGAAGAATATTCTAGAATTTAAACAACTATATTACAAATTAGTTTTAATTATAACATATGTTCATAAGTAGAGTACAAACAAATGTCATCATTATGATCTTATTAAGTAATTATTTAGCACTGTACAAACACATTACTTTAATTGCATTCGTAACGTTAAATTATCGCAGCAGTACTAAAACTTTGTCACAGTACATCCTTCAAACTCCATTTATATCCGTAGAAGATGTATGCAAGGATACATTTAATTTGTAAAAATCAGTGGCAATTATTTCCTTATAAAAAAGTCTGTCACGCAGGGACTTCGTAAACTAAGCGAATTATCAGCTAGTTTAATAGTCTAACTTTGCTGGTTTACAGAAAACCTCTTTTTCGTATTCAGTTTCGTTGCGTGGAAACAAATATGGTGGACTCTATAAAACTATTTTCAAATTTCGACTTTCAGGTAAATTTCCGCTTATAATGATCGGATTTTGCTGCTTTTGGAGATTATCTTCATTTTATTTCAAAGGCATGCAATTATAGTGTTTCGTTACGGAAAATCGAAAATTGCTGCTGTTAGAGCGATATAAAGTTCGCATCCGGTTAACCCTCATTCCTAATGGACCAATTTTGTTGATTAGCGAACTCGATCTTGGATTTTAAATTTATTTCTATATACCGGATATGATACCGAAAACACAAAATTAATGGCCACTACAGCGTTCACATATATATATTTCGATGTAACAATTAAATTTTGACAATTAGCAATGAAGGTCTAATATGACATGACAAAAAAAATAAAGGCCTTAACCGAGATTTGTACGCACTAACGTACCAAGTTAGAGGTCTTGGGTTCAAATCCCGGTTCAGGCGTTTATTTTTCCTTTTCATGTCATATATATTCATTCCTTGACAACGGCATGCAAGTTCTTGTCGAAACGTCAGAACCATGGCCAAAGGCCAACCTTGAATCTCTAACACGGAAAACCCAAGAAAACCTTTTATTTATCGCACTTACATCCGCGAAATTCTAGAAAAAAGTATATATATATATATCTGTTAAGTTCCTACACATACATTATTGTCACGGTCATTTTCGGCGTCTCCTATAAAGATTTACTAAAAAATAAATAAAATTTTTCATTAGAACAACCTCAATGGCTGCATTCGCTAATGTCAACATTTTAAAAAAATAAGTCGTTCGTGCTAAAAAAGTGAAATATTATTTTTTAATCAATGTCACCAGGTTGTCATTACGACATTTCTGGTATTCTCCCCTGGCATGGCGTACTAGTAACCTACTTCTGAATGGGGAGCCTGGAAGCCGAGGTTACGCTGTCCCGATGATATGAAAGGTAGAGGGTCCTTAATTTAATGAATCGAATATGATAATGATGGCCAGATGATGTTCAGGGACCGTTTGGGCCTTAAAATATCCTAATATTTGTCTTACAGGTGAGGAAAAACCCCGAAAAACCTCATCCGTAAAACTTGCCCGAGCAAGGACAGAACTCGGGCCCGCTGCATGACAAGACAGCATGCTACCCCGATATCACACCACAGCGGTGGCTACATTGCTAAAATAAAATACAAAGTAGGCTACAAATATCTATCGGATCCTAAGCTTTGTTATTTTAAAAATATCATTAAACGAAACAGGAAAAATGTTTCCACTTGTCTCTCCTTGGCAAGTGGATAAACGTACTTTATATTGAGTATTCCAAAAGTGCAGATGTCAAACATGCGGATGTGTTTACTCGTATAAATATTCTCATTTTAACTGTGAATTCACCTTCTGGAAACACAGAAATGAACAGTTGTTTAACTCCTAACCTATAGCATGAACAACATAAACTTTGCGTGCTCTGGTCTAATAGTGAGTTCTATCACGCATGCAAGTTACCAATCTGCATAGTGTGTCTCACTGAAATACCCAGGATTTGGTGTTGTGACTAATATAAAACACTCCCCACCATATAATTTTGGCACCCGATCCTATCAGCACGTTTCCTTTATATACTCCTCATCCCACTGCACATTATTCGCTATTTTTTACAGTTTTGCGTGGAATTCTCGTCCGCCCCATGTCAGGGAACTACAACATCGTTCAAAACCGAATTGAAGAATTATATAATAAAGTAACAGAAGTACCTCACTAAGCGTATCCTTTTACACTAACTAACTCACTGGCACTATCGAACCCGTAGGTTCATGGTCGCACGGACATAAGCTCTATATCCCTATCCTGAGCCAATGTTTTCCAATCATTCCCTGCATAATCTACTTCCCTCAAATCATAGTTAATGTTATTCTCCCACCTCATTCTTGGTCTACCAACTGGGCGTTTTCCCTCTGGTTTTCCGACAAGAATCTTACATGCACGTCTTTCATTACCCATTCGTGCCACATGTCCTGCCCATCGCAGTCTACGAGACTTAACTGTTCTCATTATATCTGGCTTCCTATAAAGACCATGTAATTCACTGTTATGCAGTCTTCTTCATTCACTTGTCTGTTCATCTCTCTTTGGTCCAAAAATGTTCCTAAGAACTTTATTCTCAAATACTCGTAATCTCCTTTCCTGCCTTAAAGTAAGAGTGCGTGTTTCACATCCATATAATATAACTGGTAGAATAATAGTTTCATATATTTTCAGTTTAACGTTTTTTGAAAGGAGTTGGAAGTCAAGAGTCTCTGTAATCCATAATAACATGTATTTCCAGAATTGATCCTATGTTTAATTTCCTTGTGCATCTCATTCCTGTTTGTGATTATTGTTCCTAGGTATTTGAATTCAGCCACTTCCTCAAAATTTCCCTCATTTGTCATTAGCTGTCCATTTCAATTATATAATGTATTTCTACGTGTAACCATATATTTAGTTTTATTGATATTTACTTCCCGTCCCAATTTCTTAGTGTTACTCAGTAGTGTGTGCGTGTTGGCCTTTAGTATCTCCCCGCTATCGGCCAGTAGTACTACATCATCAGCATAAACTAACAGCTTATTAATACCATTGAGTTGTAAGCCTTCTTCATCCTCTAAAGATTTGATGGCATGCTCTAGTACTTAGCAATTAATATACAGGACTATTCAGAAAGAAGGAACACATATCAAACATTTATTTCTTCCAAACTACAAAAAAGAAAAACACAATTCCAACGGTCCTGGAAAGAGAAAAGTTTGAAATTCCGATCACGGCAAGTGAAAGTCCCATGTCAGTTATTGAAAACGAAAGAGATTCACCGAAGATTAACGTCTTCTGTGTCGTATCTGTAAACGAAGTTAATGGACCTTTCTTCTTTTTGGAGATAACGGTGACTGGAGTAATCTATCTAGACATGCTTGAAAACTGCTTACTTCCTCAGCTTGAAAATGACTCAGATGACTTTATCTTTATGCAAGATGGTGTCCCATCTCATTTCTCTAACCACGTCCGACGTTACCTGATAACACAATTCCAGGACGTTGGATAGGAAGAGGAGGAGCAGAAGATCTACTTTATAGCCGGTGGCCTCTCAGGTCACCAGACCTAACCCCGTGTGATTTTTATCTGTGGGGTTACGTAAAATACCGTGTTTTTATCTCCCTATGCCAGAAAATCTGCGACATCGAATTGTTGAAGCTGTGAATTCGATAACTAGACACCAGCTGATTCGTGTGTGGCAAGAAATGAGTCACCGTTTTCATATGTGTCATGTAACACATAGTACTTATATTGAATGCATAAAATAGTGAAATTTGAACTTTTCTCTTTCCAGGAACGTTGGAATTGTGATTCTACTTTTTTGTAGCTTGGAAGAAATGAATGTTTGAAATCTGTTCCTTCTTTCTGAATAGCTCTGTATTTAGTTTATAAAAATAGGCCTATTATTAAAAATGTATCAATATTTTAAGTTGATGATTTATATAATCAACATGTCAGTTCAAAGTCAAAGTCAAAGGTGAACTGCCCTGCGACCCGCGTGAGCAGGTGGTGAGAAGTTCTTCGGTCCACTGAGAGTGGACCCCGAGTTCCAAGACATGGAGTCCATCTGCCCCGGATGATTTGGATATATTGCTATAATATAGCTATGTGTTATATTTGTTCACATTTGATTATTTTCCTTTGTTTTTATAATATAAAATATATGTGTACTGTATCATTATGCATCACACAAAGTAATTAAAGAATTCCAAAGGAATAAAGCTATTGAGGTTGTTCTCAAGAAAATACCAATGAAAAAAATACACATATTCATTTAATCAACTAATAGACACCGAAAATGATCATGACCAATTTATTTACGCACGCACACACACACACACACACACACATATATATATATATATATATATATATATATATATATAAATTTTTGTTTGTTCGTACTTTATGCGCGGCCATACCGTTGATCCATTTGTGATGGGGCTTTTTGCAAAATGTTCAGGAGATTCCCGGGATGAACATTGGCTATAAGAGAGTTGTGATACTCAAATCCTACACCCTTAAAATCGCCTTTTGTAGTGGAAAACGTGAAAAAAAGTAGCTCTTTGGACGCTTAAATGGCTTACGTTGCCTAAACCATAGCAAATACACAAAATTAATGTACACAGAATTGAATATCTCAAAAAGCTCTACACAAAGTCCGCGACAGCATATGTTTATCTCTTATGGATAACTCACAATAACCATTTTTGTCTTTCACTAATGCCAAGAAGATCGAGACAATTTCGTAGATTCCTGTGCAAGCATAGCAGTACATGGCGGGCATTCTTTTACGGATAAATCATAATAACGAATTTTGTCTCTTAGCTCATTTATGCCAAGAAGGTCGAGATAAATAGATTCCCGGGCAACACCGGGAAATCAGGACGGGGAATCTTAAAATAATTACGATATACATTTATTATTATTTTTCATTTTACTTATTCAACTAATCATAAGAAGTACATTAATTTTCGTCTTTCAGCTCATTCATGCCAAGAAGATCGGGATGAGTAGATTCCCGGACAAAGCCCAGCAAACAGCACGGGGTATCTAGAATAATTACGATATAATTTTTTTCTATCACTTATTTAACTAAACATAAAACGCATTAATTTTCGCATTTCAGCTCATTTATGTCGAGAAGATCGGAATAAGTAGATTCCCGGGCAACGCCGGGTAATCGGAACGGGGTATCTAAAAAATATAAATGTATAATTATTTTCCCTATTTTATTCAACTAAACATAAAAACAACATTAATTTTCATTTATTTAGGCGTAGCAGCGCACGCCGGGTATTAGCTAGTATGCATATGTATATATATATATATATATATATATAATGTCATAACTATATTTTTGACATTTAGCAAAGAAGGAGGTAAATATGACATGAAAAGAAAAATAAATGCCTGAGTCGGGATTTGAACCCGAAAAATAAATGTTTGTGTTAGGATTGCTGAGTAGCTCAGATGGTTAGAGCGTTAAACGTACAGGGTTTAGAAACTCGGATTCAAATCCCGACTCAGGCATTTATTTTTCTTTTCATGTCATATACAGTATGCCCCTACGTTTAGACCTGTACAGCATATGCATACGACCGAATTTTTTTTTCCAGCGGCAGCAATTTTTGTTTTATCTGAACTAAATTGGCATAGACCTACATCGATTGAGTTAAATAAAGAAGTAAACTCGAATTCAGCAAAATCGGTGTGTTAGGCGTATGAGATCGCCTGCAACGAAAATTTGAAAACAGGTCTAGCAGTCGCAATTGTCGATGATCTTCAAGTTAGGGGAGTTTAATATTAGCACTGACATCTCTGCTGTCCTCGCATTCACATGTGTTAATCGCAGAGGTGAATGATTATTCAGCCAGCACACAGGTGGCATATGGTCAAAACGCCTGATTCTTCAGCCGTTGTACCTAATTTTCTCAACCTAATTGTAGCCACTAATTGTAGCTATCAAAATTCCTCACGATGCTGGATGGGCATAGGTCTCATACTGGCCAAAAATTCTATGAGAAAATGTTTTCCCTCATTGGGACTCGAACCAACGCAAGTTCCGTAGTTCAACACCAAAGCATGATGCTTTAAACCGCTCGGCTACAACACATTGTCTTTACTATTAATTTAAAACATTAACAATATAGATTTGTAACATGGATTCTTGCCAGACTATTTAAAACTTTGATAAGGTTGGCTTAATCGGTTTGAAGCGGAATTTATTGAAAATATATTTACTCTATGAGGAGCAACTAAATCCGTTAGATAATATTATCAATTTTAAGTATAAATTCTCCATTCAAATAAAGGCACGTGGGTGGCACGTGAACATAGTACCTTGCACTGTTATAAACATTAGTTGTGCATGTTTTCATTATGAACTCTCAAGACATGAATATAGCATCAAAGAAATCGCCGATAGACATATGATATATAGCCTGTAATTAAATAATAAATTATATCATCATAGAAAATGACTGACAGGGGGGAAAAATATGACGTAGGTCTACTGTAACGTCATTTGCAGCGATATGTACAAGGAAAATTATTAAAAATAATATTAATGTAATTTATGTATATACAGAAGGTCTACGGACATCATCTCATTTCCAGGCGCCACAATCCCGGGTGAGTTTTGGCGGAGAAACTCAGATTCGACCCTTGGTCATATTTCCAAGTCAGTTCCGTCCCAACTACTTTTGCGGAACTGTCCATAAGGCGTTAAAGAACAAAACACTAGATTGAACTTTTATAAAACATTGGTAGTTCCTGCATTACTTTATGGGAGCAAAACTTGGGTAATGACAAAAAATTACGAAGTAAAATACAAAGCATAGAAATGTACTTCCTTAGAAGAACAAGGCTGCGCAATATTGGATCGGAAAAAGAATGAAGATATAAGAACAGTTATATATATATATATATTGAATGATAAAATCAAAGAATATAGAAATAAATTGTCTAGACATGTAGAAAGAATGAATGTAACAAGATTACCAAAAGCAGCATTTAACTACAAGCCAAAGAGGTTCAAGGAATGTAGGAAGGCCAATGAAAAATATGGACAGAACAACTGTGGGGCGGAATAGGCAATTTGCCTAGCCCGTGAATTGAAGAAGAAGTCCTTTTGAGTTATGCGTCAGTTCCATCCAAGGATCATTTTTATATCCATTCAGTTCCCTCCGTCATTTCCAGACAAACAGCATTTTCGTTCCCATTTTGCAGACTCAGGACTGTCCGTAAAGTTGAAAATCTGATTTAATTATCCTTGAAGTTAGATTAAAAATGTTTGTGATACAAGAACAGTTAAGTCTCGAACAATTGCGATGGGCAAGACATGTGACACGAATGGGGAATGGAAGAGGGGCATGGAATATTGTAGGAAAACCAGAGAGGAAAACGCCCAGTAGGTAGACCAAGAATGAGGTGGGAAAAAACATTAAACCATGATAGAAGGGAAGTATATTATACAGGGGATGATCGGAAAACATTAGCTCAGGATAGGGATCTCATGTCTGCTCGAACCTACGGGTTCGATAGTGCCAATGAATTAGAGATAGTGAAACGTTTGTCCTGAAATGTAGTGGAATTGAAAATTTAATAAATTTCAAGAGTTACATTGAGCAAACATGTTTAATACAATAATGAGTACAATGACATATGGTGCAGGAACATGGGAATTAAAAATCTAGAAAAATAAGTAAATTAAATTCTGCAGAAATGGATTTTAGGAGCCGTTCAGCCTGAAATTATAGATGAGATAAAAAAAGAAACAGTATAATTAAACGAAAGATGAATGTTCAAACTTCAGTTGTTGATATCAATTTAAAAAATTAAAATAAAATGACATGGTTATGTCAAAAGAATGACAGAAGACAAATTTCCAAGAAGAATACTAGAACGTGTGCCACTTGGTAGAAGACGAAGAGGACGGCGAAAAAATAATGGATTTATGATGTTCTGAGCAACATGAGGGAAAAGGGATTGGACGATGGAGACTGGAATAACAGAGACAAATGGAGGGGAATTATAAAATTACAATATATTAATTTGGGGTAGCAAATGTTATAAAACATTGTAAAACTTGCTAAATAAATAACAAATAGGCTACGTTAGATTAAGTTTGGTTGGATTAAGCTACATTATTTTAGATTAGGTTAGATTGTGGTAGATTAAGTAATTCTAGTTAGGTAAGATAATATTTAATTATTTATCTACAATTAATTTTATATCAGTTGTTCTCAACAGAATAAATTGTGGACTTGATCCACTTTTGATAGTAAATTAGGTTACAGGAAAGCGTCATACTCATATTAAACATTCAGATAAGAAAAATCGACATTTCCATGACTCTTATATTATTATTTGGACTAGTGGTCAGCGTTCAGACTACTGTTCGTGAGGTCCAGGGTTTGATTTGCGGCCAGAGCGTAAGAATTTTTCTTTATAGAGAATTATTCCTGAGATTGTCCATGGTCTCGAATTTAGGTCAAGTATAGGTTAAGAACTCTCCTGCCATTTCATTATCATTTACCACACATCATATCATCGGGGTAAAGTAATTCCGCCTTCCAGGTACCCCAACCTAAAAAAAAATACCAGGGGAAAAAGCCACAAACGTCATAAAAAAACAACCTGGTGAAATTGGACAAAAAATATAATTCGTGTAAAATGTATAACTATTATGAAGAGTAGTGTGTTTATGGTTAAAAACCTTAAAAAGGGATATTTCCTTTCCACAAAAAGGGTAAAATGGCCCATTAAAAATTCTAACCCTGGTGATGATATCTCATGTCGATTGTCTAGACAGTTTAACTTCCAATCTACCCCCGGACTTGTAAAAATGTTCTACTATATTTGATCAAACTTTGATGAATACAATATAATTACAACGATAGGAATTAGCATATGTAATGCCACGAGTGATTTCCAATTTATCTACAGAATTTGGAAATCAAGAGTGGCATTTGTTAGGACTATTTAACGAATAAAATTATAAGTGTTTACTCATAAATCATTATGTAAATATAGTTATTTTAAAATATTTATATATTTAATGTAAACGGCGATGTCTGAAAACAAACGAGAAACGTTTGTATGTTTCATTTGTTCATGCACTGCAACTAGATCATATTTATTGCCAAATAGGATCGCAATATTATAAGAATGCATCCTAGTAGAGAAAAAATGAAACACATTAAACTGTATAATTATAACCAACATTATAGGTTATTAATTATTTTTTTAGGAAACAACTCAGTAAAATCATTATTTAAAAACTCAATTATTGAACACTCAATTATCAAATGTGTAGTTCGAAGGAATCTGTTCATTATTTGTCATATTCAACGTATTTGTTAGAAAATCAGTCACTGCAAAATAATGGTCTGACCTGTTCAGAATATTAAAAAGGAGGAGCTTGCTTTAATATGATAAACAGAAATCGATAATTTCCGAGGTGAAACACGACTGTGATTGGTTGTAAAACAAAATTCATTGAACGTGATTGGTCATTGACTCCCATTTGGGGCAGGAATTAAATAGTCACTACAATCCACAACTGACATGTGAAGCGGCCCCTACACGATCTATATTTACGTCAATATATTGCACAGTATTTTGTACAATAGTACTATTACTTGACCAACCCACACGGTGCAATATTATTGCTCAATAAATTAGTTTGTGAGTGATACTTGTGCAGTCAACATGGGGAATAATAAGAAGACAGAACAAAGAACTGAAATAGTATTGCGCAATATTGCCAACATATGACGCAATATTTACTAGATTGCACAATAAAAATCAAACTGCTTTTGATTGACTCAATATGTTGCGCAATCTTTCAATGTGATCTACAGACACTCAATATTACTGTATAACGTCAATTTTTGAGCAATATGTTGACGTAAATATTGATCGTGTAGGGGCCGCTTTATGCTTGTCAGCTTTACATCTTTCAGTTTCATAATCTGTTAGCAGTTTTTACAGGATCGGGGATCCATCGTCGGCGAGATTTAGGATTATCTCAAAAGATAACATACACTTAGTAATGAAACAAAAACATTCATGCCAAGGTTGATTTTGTATTACAGACTTGCTAAGTGAAAACACCAAAATTATCCACAGAACTAACTTTATGTTTTTTGATCAATCACCGTTATAAATGGCATTGCACCCCAGAATAACCATTATTCTTCCCTAAGACTCTCGTCCAAGCCGATATATCCCTGGACACATTCCAATAATTAATTATTGCCAATCTCCTAATTCCAACACAGCTCTATCAATCCAATGAGAATATAGTTTTTCAACTGTTCATTTACCTGTAATTTTATGACAAAATTTGTGTTACTCGTCCTATGAGTATGTTCTCCCTACCTTAGTCTATTTTATAATCTTCTTCTCGAGTAAATGCTACAACGTCGTAGAAATTTTGACCTTCTCAACAATTTTCCGCCATTCGTTACGATTTTGGATTAGCCTTGGCCACTTTCTTATTTCTTTCTAACTTTTTTATATCTTCAATTACATCATCTCTCCGTCTTTTCTTCGGTCTACCTCTGGTTTTTGTACTAATGATATTGTATTAATTACTGTAAATATAACAGATGATTTGTACATCGCATAAAATTCGTCGTTAATAATTATAATTCAGGTGCCATTTCTTCAAAAATGATCCATATATCTATCTGAAAAAGTTTCTATCAAAGATTATATATATATATATATATATATATATAATTTCGGTTATACAGGGTTATACTTAGGATGGTAAACTATTGTGTATGCGTGTGTGTTATAGCTCTAACAGACGCCATTATTATCTTATCGAAACTAAACTTGGCATATAACAAATAATTTTTAAAAGTAAGGTCAAGTTCGTTATCCAGCAAATTCGTATCGTTAGGTGTAGGAGTTCACCTGAGGAGAAAATTCAAAATAGCTCTAGCGGTCACAATTTTCAGTGTTTCATAATGAAACTCAGTCTATTAAATCAAAACGAGGAAGACATTATCCAAAATCAGCGAAGTAGACCGATAGAAGTTGGGTTCACCTGAAACCCGAAATTAAAAACTGACTACAGTAACCGCCATTTTGGTTCCTCACAATGTATACCAAATAATATAATTAAGCCTTAAATTGGCAATGTATTCTGTAAGATATATCAGTTTAATTTATTTAATATTTTAAAAAAGTAATGGAAAATAAATCGATAGATATTTAAATTGGTGTAAGGTAAAGTGATCCCACTACAGGCCATAGGAGGCCATGGGGTAGTAGGAAGTTAAGGCTTCCATTTTTTCTAGACAATGGGCACTTAATGTCAGCCGGGTTGTCAGCCCTGCGTGACGGTCGCCTTTACCCCCAGAACAAGCGTTTGGCACTCAATTACATTAGAGGCCGAGTCTATCCCAAGGCCATAGTGCCGCAAGATGGTTTGGGTTAGTTTAAAAATCCTGACCCCACCGGGGCTCGAACCCTAGATCTTCCGGCTTATAGCGTAGTATCTAAACCACCACCCTACGGCGTGCCCCTTAAATTGGTGTCTAATTTATTATACAGCAATATGCAATTAGGTAATAACTCACGACTACGCATTTTTTTTTTGTTTTCACTGTAGCCCGACTCTTTTAAATAAGCGGCACTCAGAAGTCCATTTTGTCAAATTAAAAAAAAATTATAGGCCTAAACTAAATCTTCTAATAAATCACTTAAAACCATTTACAGAATGCATAATAAAAATAGACTTCAATACTCTACAATAGAATAGAGACAACTCCACAGGTACAAACATATAAACATGGAGGTACACAATACATGCAGTATTAGGTACTATGTAATAGAACATGTAAAGTAAAGTGATCCCACGACAGGCCTCAGGAGGCTCTTGGGGTAGTAGGAGGTTAAGGCTCCCACTTTTTTCTAGACAATCGGCACTTGATGTCAGCCGGGTTGTTAGCCCTGCGTGACGGCCACCTTTACCCCCAGAAGAAGCATCTGGTACTCATTTCCGTTAGAGACTGAGTCGAACCCAGGGCCATAGTGCCGCCAGAAAGTTTGGGTCAGTTTAAAAATCCTGATCCCACCGGGACTTGAACCTGCGACCTTCTGGCTTGTAGCGCAGTACCTTAACCACTACGCTACGGCGTGCCCCCATAATAGAACATGTAGTACGAAATAATTAAACAAAATATAGGCCTATATTCCGTAAACCAGTAAAATAGGAGCATTAATTCAATTTTCTGATGAATTCCTTAGTTTACGCAGTCCCTGCCTGACGGACTTTGCATTCCTTCAACATGTTCCAACCATCTTATTCTTAAGACTTTAATTGATTCCTTAATATTCTCACGTCGCATTAATTCCTCAATTTCTTTATAAAAATCCTCTAATCGTCTTCAATAAATACTGGATCAAAAATTCTACACATTATATTTTTTTCAAGGTAAGACAAAGAAATATTGGTAAGAATTTCTGAAGCGCCACCGGCTCGTAAACTAGTTTGGTTAGAATCCATTGTACGTTTAAGGGCATAACATACTGTACGTTACATCATTGTCACGTACACACTAAATGTCGCAAAAAGTTGAAATGATTCACAAACGGAAAAATAACTTTTATGTCTGCATGACTGAAGCAAGGTCCTTGACCCTAATGACTGTCATTCTTCTGTCAAGGCAAATCTATACTAGAATTGCAACAATTTAGCATATAATTACTGTTACAAATTATATACGTAATTGACTAGTGGTAGAGTTATTCAAAGTGAATCATAGACTTTGAGGAACAATTCAGAATACCAACACATATTGACTCGCCCAATGGGAAATCCCTTAACCAGACTAATTTAGTTAAGCTTATTTCCCTAAATTTGTCAACGATGAAATTGTGGTTAAGTACATCGCCTCGAGGAGACATCTGGTAGGAGACTAAGGTAGGACTATTCGGATGGATGAAAGTTCTTAAATTTTGTTCAGATACCTTTTTATTCGAATTTGAGGTTCTTTTACGAGCCCCAAAATCTTCAGATCGGGATCCATGGTTTAAAGCCTCTTCCGGAAAATGTCCCTTGAATGTTTTCGTCCTAAAAATCTATCGACCCCCGCCAGGTTTGACCCCGCGACTCTCGGAATTAGAAGAAAGGAGCTTAACCATTAAAATTGTCTTACAGATGATAAAAACCTCACCCAGGAATCTTGTCCCGAACGGGGATCGAACACGGCTCGCTGCGTGACAAGGCAGCACGCTATCTCGAAACAACAGCAGTGGACAGTAAGCCAAATATATATCAAATAGCCTAGATAAACATACATAAAAAATAAAAACTAAGTATTCCAGTATCAACCTAAAGCACACACAGATAGAGGAGATCTAGACAACCCTAAAAAATTATACACATATATATATATATATATATATATATATATATATATATATATTATCTCGAGACATAGGAATAGGCTCAACTGAGCCTAAATCTAAAATGTCCATGATGATGAAAAAATATATAATCTATTCTATAATGTTCTGTCATAGGGCAGGTCCTTCATTGCAATCATAGCATTTCCATGCTATGCTTTGCAGCTTTTACAAGAGAATTATAGGTGTGGGAGCATCTCGTTGCTTTCCACAACGTGGGATGATCATGATAATGGCCAGATGATGTTCGGGGACCGTTTGGGCTTCAAAGCTTCCTGACATTTGTCTTACAGGTGAGGAAGCTTGTCCCGACTGGGAATCGAACAAGGGCCCGCTGCGTGACAAGGCAGCACGCTACCGCGAGACACCGGTGGACATTATATATATAACTACTCAAACTAACTCACTGGCACTATCGAACCCGTAGGTTCATGGCCGCGCGAACATAAGCTCCCAATGCATCCCTATCCTGAGCTAATGTTTTCCGATCATTCCCTGTATAATCTACTTCCCTCCAATGATGGTTAATGTTATTTTCCCATCTCATTCTTGGTCTACCAACTGCGCGTTTTCCCTCTGGTTTTCCTATAAGAAGCTTCCATACACGTCTTTCATTCCCCACTCGTGCCACATGTCCTGCCCATCGTAGTCTACGAGACTTAACTGTTATTATATCCTATAAGGATCACGTACGTCAATGTTATGTAGTCTTCTCCATTCACCTGCCTGTTCATCTCTTTGGTCCAATAATTTTCCTAAGACCTTTAGTCTCAAATATTCGTAATCTCCTCTCCTCCCTTAAAGTAAAAGTCCATGTTTCGCAAGCATATAATACTACTAATACGTAGAATAACAGTTTTATATATTTTCAGTTTAAGTTAAGGCAGTGCGCTACAAACCGGAAGGACGAGGGTTCAAATCCCGGTGGGGTCAGGATTTTTAAACTGATCCAAACTTCTGGTTGCACCATGGCCCTGGGGTCGGCTCAGCCTCTAACTGAAATGAGTACCTGATCCTTGTTCTGGGGGTAAAGGCGGCCGTCACGCAGGCTGACAACCCGGCTGACATCAAATGCCGATTGTCTAGAAAAAGTGGGAGCCTTAACATCCTACTACCTCAAGGGCTTCCCGAGGCCTGTAGTGGGAACACTTTACTTACTTACGTATTTTGAAAGGAGTGTTGGTACGTCAAGAGTCTCTGTAAAGCATAATAGCACGAATTTCCAGAATTGAGCCCTTGTTTAATTTCGTTTTGCATCTCATTCCTAATTGTGATTATTGTTCCTAAGTATTTGAATTGAGCAATTTCCTCAAAATTTCCCTCATTTGTTATTAATTGTCCATTTCCTTTATATGATGTATTTCTACGTGTGACCATATATTTAGTTTTATTGATATATGCTTGTCCACCGCTCCGCGCTGTGGTCACGAGGTAGCGTGCTGCCTTGTCACCTTTCTGGGTGAGGTTTTTATCGGGGTTCTTCCTCACCTGTAAGACAAATGTCAGGAAAATTTTAAGGCCCAAACGGTCCCCGAAATCATATGGTCATCATCATCCTTCACCGGTGTGGAAAGCAACGGGAAGCTACCACACCTACAGTTTCCTAGTAAAGCTGCAAGCATAGCATGAAAATGCTATGATTGCAGTGAAGGACCTGCCTTCGGGCAGAATTACTATGGATGGATATATGCTTAATATGTTACAGTACATTAAAATAGCATTAACTACCTTAAAAGTCACTTTTTTCACGCCTTAAACAGGAAGAGATAGTAAGTAACGGATTAAATTTAATTAATCTAAATGCCACAGAGAGTATTTAATATTCAATTCACACAAGTCCTGGCGCAACGTTAGTGAACTTGAAGCGTCCTCATGCCCACAATAATGTATATTATAAATGTCCTTCATCAAGTAGATGTGAAGGTTATTCTGTGGGTTTGATTTCCACGGCAGATGGCTTTAATTTCTCTTTTTCAGCAGTAAATGCAATGGTACCATGTCATTATATCAGATTGAAGCACGTTATACCGCCATTCATCTTCATTACTAACCTTGCTACCATCATTTTCTTTGCATTCTAAAAATCAGAGTGTATTTTATCAGTTTATAGTTTGCAGTTTTTAAAGAAAACAACTATTCAATTAGTGTGACTATTTAATTCAGGCCCCAAATGGGAGTTAATGACCAATCATGTTTCAATTAATTTTGTTTTACAATCAATCACAGTCTTGTTTCACTACTCTCTTTATCGAATTATCTTAACCACATCTTGCTTATTGTAATAAAGAAAGCTCCTCTTTTTCACGCTTTATATTAGCTTGACCTGTATCTATCTATCTATCTATCTATGTAACGGAATCTTTCAACGCGATTTTAACCCACTTAAAATCATCGGATCGACTTGAAACTTTGTATACTTGTAGAGGACCCGTGACAATACAATAATTTCATATTCATTTTCTAAAATCCTGGCCATAATCATCAGAAAATAAAAAACGTGTTTTTGTATCAATGTAACGGAATCTTTCAACGCGATTTTCACCCACTTAGAAACATTGGATCGACTTGAAACTTTGTATACGTGTAGAGGACCCGTGACAATACAATAATTTCATATTTTGTTTCTAAAATCCTGGCCAGAATCATCCGAAAATCAAAAAAATGAAAACTGGTATAATAGGTTGCGGACTTGTCGAGATTTTAGTCGATCATTGTAAGAGCTCAGTTGGTACAGCAGTGAATTTTTAGTGGTATATAGTTTCAGTAATCCATACGTCGCTGGTTCAAATCCGGCTGGGAGGGTTTTTTTATAGAAGAGAATTATTTTTAGCTCATACTACAACAGTATCGAATTTAAAGATATTTATATTTTTATCTTATTCTGTAAAATATTAAAACTAAAAAATAAAAAATAAATGATAGTTTTAAAAAACTAAAAGAACACGCTTTATTAGAAAACTAAAAAATGAAAAATAATTTTAATTTCCAGTACGCTTGGGATAAAATAAAGTGGTGAACAAAAAAATCATCTCCAACACATATAGAATAAAATTAAAGTTATCAACAAAAAGAAAATAATTTTACCATCAAAAGCGTGGGGTGATTTTAATGATTTTTACATTTTCTTCTTGGAGAGCTTACTTTTACCAATATCTGTTTATTATCAAATATATTAATTGATATAGAGCACCCCACGCTTTTGATGGTAATTTTTTTTTTGTTGATAACTCTAATTTTATTCTATATGTGTTGGAGATGATTTTTTTGTTGACCACTTTATTTTTTTTTTAATATTCTGAACAGGCCATAACATTATTTTGCAGTGACCGACTCTCCATAAAGTAGATAGAATATAACAAAACAATGAACTAATTCCTTCAAACTACACATTTGATAACTGTGTGTTCAATATTTGCTTTTTTAAATAATAATTTTACTGAGTTTTTTCTAAAAAATAAATTAATAAACTATAATATTGGTTATAATACACAATTTGATGTTTCATTTTTTTTTCTCCGCTAGGATGCATTCTTATAAAATTGTGATTCTATTTTAAGTTTCCCATGCGAGAGGGCAATAAATAATATTATATGATCAAGTTGCACTGGATAAACAGATAAAACATAACCGCACATTTCTAATTTGTTTTCAAACAACGCCGTTTACATTAAATATATAAATATTTTAATATAGCTATAATTAAATAATTATTTTTGAGTAAACAGCTTAATTTCATTCATTAAATAGTCCTAACAAATGTCACTCTTGGAATCACTCGTGACATTACTTGTGAATACGATGCGTAACAAGAAAATGTTTCTCTATTTCACTGGCACTATCGAACCCGTAGGTTCATGGCCGCGTAGACATGAGTTCTCCACATATCCCGATCCTGACCTAATGTTTTCCAATCATCCCCTGTACTGTATAATCAATGTTACTAGAATTCATGTTTAATGCTATTCTCCCACCTCATTCATGGCTAAACTTGTCGTTTTCCTTCTGGCATTCCTCCAAGAAACTTCCATGCACCTCTTTCATTCCCCCATTCGTGCCACATGTCCTGCCCATCGCAGTCTACGAGACTTAACTGTTATTATTATGTCAGACTTGTTATAAAGGCTATGTAGCTCACTATTATATATCGTCCTAGATATTTTAATTATATCTAGATCAGAATTATTCAGCTTATTTCAATACTGTAAATTATTATTTTTTTGCACGATAGCGCGCTCTGTCATACTAGAGCAATGGCGACCATGGTTGAATGTTCAATTTCTTCAATTTCCTCAATTTCGGGGTTGCCAACCTATAAATAACTAAATAAATATACTGTAATATTACAAATCACCTACCTAGTGTGGGAAGTAAAACCACTCCCTGCCCTGTATATATGCTACGTACAGTGTATAAACAAAAAATATATTCAAAAGTGTGTTAATATTCATTATTCGAAACAAATCACTGTATCTTAAATGAATTGAACTTTATTTGAAACAATATAAAACAATAAATTCGTACTTGCCGCCATTTTATTAATGATTGGTGTCACGGCCTGCTGTAGTCTCAACTAAATTATTTTCGGCATTTACCGTATAAACATTGGCCAGACTCTTAACGTTATTCAGTAGTTTATAATGAACGCAAATATTTCCAACGAAGATCATATTATTTTACTATTACCGGTATTTATTATTTTGAAAACACCATCGTGCAAAAAATAATGTACAACGCACGTTTGTGAAGTGTTTTAGAGAATCTCAGGAACTAAAAACCTCGCTATCGCTCAGATTGTAATCATTTCTTCGCTTCTGTAAAAACCACTTACCAACCTCGCATCGTAATACAACGTGTCTGTAGATATAACGATTTTTTTATTTACCTGATTACAATATTAACTTCCAGAGGTAATTGCTGGAATTAACCGAACTCTATCTTCCCTAGGAACTAGTTAATACATGTATTTCGCTGTTCACAGAATTAATAAGCCATTAAGGCATTTCCAATATTCTTATCAAGTCACTTTATGGTGACTATTTAACTCATGCCACAAATGCCAGTCAATGTCCAATCACGTTTCAATGAATGTTGTTTTACAACCAATGACAGTCGTGTTTCACCTCGCTCTTTATCGATTTCTCTTTATCAGTTCCTGCTTTTGTGATAAAGAAAGCTCCTCCTTTTTAATGTTCTGAACAGGTCAAATCATTATTTTTCTCCAACAAATACATTGAATATAGCAAATGATGAAAAGATTCCTTGAGTATACTGAGTTGTTTACTAAAAAAATAAATGAATAACCCGTAATGTTGTTTATGATATATAATTTGATGTGTTTCATTATTTCTCCACTTGGGTGCACTCTTACAATATTGCGATCTTATTTGGCAATAAATAGGCCTATATGACCAAGCAGCAGTGAATGAACATAATCTCACATTTCTGATTTGTTTTCAAACATCGCCGTTTACATTAAATATATAAATATTTTAAAATAACTATAGTTAAACAATGGTTTGTGAGTAAACAGCTTAATTTTATTCGTTAAATAGTCCTAACAAATGCCACTCTTGATTTCCAAATTCTCTAGATAAATTGGAAATCACTCGTGACATTACTTATGATAACACCCATGGCATGTTCTGTCAGTCGGTCAGTCGAAGCAACCACCACATCACGAATAGTATAAATAATCTTAAGCAACCAATCATTAACTGTTAATACAGGGTGGACCGCTCGAATGGACCTAATTTCAATTGCTTGTTACTGGCAAACGGTTGAAGATAGAAACTTAAAACAACGTTCATAGTACAGAAAAACTCACCAAGTTTCGAATCCTGTCGGTAGATGGCACAAAGATACGTTTCTCGTTCTTAGATTTAATTGTTTGTGAAAATGGCGACTCCGCAGATGAAAGCGCAAGCTGTTTTGTGGTATGCGGAGTTTAAATCAATCATTAGAGTTCAAAGGGAGTTCCGGCGTGTGTTTAACCGTGATGCTCCAACTGCTAGAAGCATAAAGAAGTGGCGTGATACATTATTAGCTACAGGATCTGTGTTGAAGAAGCATGGTGGTGGTCGCAGAGCATCCGATGAAATGGTAGCAAATGTTCAAGCCGCATTTGAGCGAAGCCCCCGGAAGTCATTAAGAAGAGCTTCGCGGGAACTTCAAATACCAAAATCGACATTACAACGGATTGTCCACAAACGCCTCAAACTGCACGCATATAAAGTGCAGTTAGTGCAACGTCTGGATCCGAATGACATGCCGAAACGAGTGGAATTCGCCAATACGATGCTGGACCGTCTCGGCGCTGATCCTGACTTCATGACCAAGATTTTCTTCTCGGACGAAGCCACTTTCCATTTGTCAGGCAAGGTAAACCGGCATAATGTGCGGATCTGGGGATCGGAGAATCCTCACGCTATTCAAGAGCATGTTCGTGATAGTCCGAAGATGAATGTTTGGTGCAGTTTGTCACATAATAAGGTCATTGGACCGTTTTCCTTCGCCGAGAAAACTGTTCGTGGTACCACATATCTTGACATGCTGGAGCAGTTCTTCTTTCCACAAATTGAACAACTGCAGCCTAACATCGTTTTCCAGCAAGATGGTGCTCCTCCCCACTGGTCCAATGAAGTTCGTACGACTTTGGACAACATTTTCCCTGGCCGTTGGATTGGTAGGGGGAGGACCAATCGCGTGGCCCCGAGATCTCCCGATTAACACCACTGGATTTCTTTCTCTGGGGCTATGTCAAAGATAAAGTTTACACCACCCCAGTCAAAGACCTTCGTGATCTTCGTGAGCGCATCATAGAGGCTATTGAGAAACATTCCAGAAGACATACTCCAACGTACTTGGCAAGAAATTGTTCATTGCTTTGATATCGTCACAGTGACTGCTGGGGCTCATATAGAGATGTGGTGATCTGGATATCAAAACTTGGTGAGTTTTTCTGTAATATGAACGTTGTTTTAAGTTTCTATCTTCAACCGTTTGCCAGTAACAAGCAATTGAAATTAGGTCCATTCGAGCGGTCCACCCTGTATAACAGAAAAAGTATACAGCGAAACTAATATTAAAAACTGGATATATAACACACAAAAAAATAGCAGGAACCAAAAATATATTTTCAATATTCACAAAGTGCAATGCAGAATTTGCTCACCTAGTCACATCCTATCATGTATACACCTCACTCGAAAAGATGTAACTTATACTGTATACTCTCAAACAGTAAAACGTCATCTGTTGTTTGGGCTATTCTATGCCACCGTGCCACCTGAGAATATTCTATCGGAGAACAAGTGACTGCTAGCGTCAAGTTCGCCAACGTGATTAACACCATCCCGTAGAGCCAATTGCCAACATTTTTACTCAAATCTAAAAGGATTATATCCCATGAGTCCACCTGTATTATTAGGCAAATTAGGGTGACTAGTTAATTCATGCCACAAATGGTAGACAATGATCAATTACGATTCAATGAATTTTGTTTTACAACCAATTACAGTCGTGTTTCACCTCGCTCATTATCGATTTATCTTTATCAGCTTCTGTTTTTGTGATAAAGAAAGCTCCTCCTTTTTAATATTCTGAACAGGTCAGAGCATTATTTTTCTCCAACAAATACATTGAACAGAGCAAATAATGAACAGATCCCTTGATTTTACCGAGTTGTTTACTAAAAAAATAAATGAATAACGTATAATGTTGATTATAATATACAGTTTGATGTGTTTCATTATTTCTCCACTAGGGTGCATTCTTATAATATTGCGGTCCTATTTGCCAATAAATAATATTATCAAGTTGCAGTGAATGAACATAAACTCAGAGTTCTGATTTGTTTTCAAACATCGCATCGTCGTTTACATTAAATATATAAATATTTTAAAATACTGGTAACTATATTTAATTAATTATTTTTGAGTAAACAGCTTAATTTTATTCGTTAAATAATCCTAACAAATACCACTTTTATTTCCAAATCCTCTAGATAACCTCACTTCATGACTCGTAAATTTATTGATTATTTACAAATCACTCGTGACATTACTTATAAAAAATGGGCGAGTTAGTACAACAGATTAGTTTAGCATTCACTTGTTTGTTAGCGGGGTTTTTTTTGTGATGAGTTATCTACACTGCCAGAGCAATTACTAACACATATTTTGCATTGTAAATAATGGTAATTTTAGGTTATTTTAAGCTCAACTTGTAACTTTATTTTAAAGCATTTCTCAACATTTTTCGGAAAAAATCAACATATATATATATATATATATATATATATAATATATATATATATATATATATATATATCAGATAATATTCATATACAGTCCACCGTTGTGGTCTCGAGGTAACGTGCTGCCTTGTCACGCAGCGGGCCCGGGTTCGATCCCCGGTCGGGGCAGTTTTTCTGGGTGAGGTTTTTATCGGGGTTTTTCCTCACCTGTAAGACAAATGTCAGGAAAACTTTAAGGCCCAAACGGTCCCCGAAATCATATGGCGATCATCATCATCATCCTTATCATTACCATTGTCATTATCATCATCATCATCATCATCATCATCATCCTTCACCGGTGTGGAAAGCAACGGGAAGCTACCACACCTACACAATTCCCTAGTAAAGCTGCAAGCATAGCATGAAAATGCTATGATTGCAGTGAAGGACCTGCCTTCGGGCAGAATTACTATGGATGGATTCACATACTGATTAATTTTAATTTGTATAGGTGGCATCATTACATAGAATCCCTGTGTTTTGAAACAAAACAATCTCAGTGATTTGGTCTAAGGGCCTAGGATCGCGTAAAAAAATAGTGTTAAATATTAAATAAATATTTACCGTTTATTAAAAAGAAAAGAATCTGCACAACCTTGATAAAATGAAGGATAACAAGCAGACGTAATATCCACGGAATTTCGATTGGAATTTCTTGTTTGAATGTCGTACTGGGGTATTGAAAATGCTGCGGAGAAGCAACCTGTTGTTTAAGGAGTAATTTAATTTTCATAAATTTAATTCTCTCTCTCTCCCTTTATTGGTTTCATATACTCTTTTATACGTACTTTTGCATGCCTCACGGAACTCCAACTTTATAGAGACACCACCTATAGGCAGTGGATTTATAACTCTCGATCACATATTATATACCTATATTTTTACCTCCTCAGATAAGCGATCAGCTCAATGTCGGGGCCACCTATGAAACAATACAATTATTTAAGACGATATACACCTTTTACTCATATATTCATATTAAATAATGCGAAAGTAATATGTAAATTACTCCTGTAGATTATAAACTTATTATGTGATCCATAATTTAACTTAGTACTGATGATTATGACGGCCAGATGGTGTTAAATCCTCCTTAAAGTGTCGTAATATTTGTCATATAGGCGAGACAAATACGTGAAAAAAATCATACAGGAAACTTATTCCGATCTGGAATGAAACACGGGCCAGCTGTATCTGAGACATATCCGTTACTACTTGGACTAGAGAGGTATACAATTTAATTTTCACTAATGTCTTATATATATTTTTTTTTCATTTATTCGTAAACATGTTTTTCAATTTCATTTTAGATTAGGAGTTCAATT
This sequence comes from Diploptera punctata, assembly GCA_030220185.1. NCBI lineage: Eukaryota > Metazoa > Arthropoda > Insecta > Blattodea > Blaberidae > Diploptera > Diploptera punctata. The sequence goes on from JASPKZ010010696.1 coordinate 1,785,828, forward strand.
TTCTGTTTTTGCAAAACTGTAATCGAAAAGAAGCCAGGAAAGACTCTACAATGAAATTATACAAGACAATGGCAGTTCCTATTATATTACTTACGAATCCGAAACATGGACAATGACAACATAGCAATCTGCAAAATCCAAGCTGATGAAATGAAATTCCGCAGACCAATAGCAGGATATCAAAGAACAGACAAAAAAAAAAAAAAACAACACAAAAATAAGACAGCAACTAAAAGTAGAGGAATTAAACACAACAATAGTGATATACAGAACAAACTGGAAAGAACACTTAGCAAGGATGACTGAGATCAGAATATCAAAAGCAGTATACAACTATTCACCAAGAGGAAGAAGAAGTTTGGTAAGACCAAAGAAAAGATGGACAGAGCTGCAATATGGAGGCGGAACAGGCTAGCAAAAAGCCTAAACCGTGACGAAGAAGAAGAAGAAGAAGATAATCGAAAATATACAATACGGTAATAAATTACAATTTAATCGTCGTAATCATCATCCTAAGGCACCATAGATTCGAAAATTAAACTTTTCGTCTTCTCAAAAAACCATTTCTGAACACTACCTCTTTTGATAGTCATATTTGTTTCATTATTTTTTTTTAAGTTGTCCATTGCACTATCTTCCCAAGAAGTGAAGATATTACAAATGAATTAAATATTTTTAAAACTTTTAGATAAAATAAAAGAATATAGAAAAAAACTGGAAAGAATGAAAGATGATCGCATTCCAAAATAATACTTAATTACAAACCAAAATGAGACAGGAATGTTGGTAGACCGAAATAAGAGATGGATTCAACTTTTTGAATGAGAATCTACGAGACTGGAACAAGCTACATGGGCTTAATACGCGATTGTTGATGATGATGATGATGATGACAATTTCATTTTTTTTTATTTTAATTGTTTTCGAGAGAAATTGGGACGAATATAAGTTTACATAAAGAGAGAAATTAAACATCCGCAATTCGTTGGAAAATTTTAACATCGCTGATGGGAAGCAAAATTATGGGAAAAAATGAATCATCATGTAAATAAGTGTAATAAATCCGGGGACTGTAGACCTGTTATGTATGCTGTAATTTAAAAATACGTATATGCCAATGTGCGGTATGTTAACCACTGCACATGGTTGCAAGGAAAAAAAACAGATTGGTTGAAACTGGGGTTTGAATACGGGACCTTCAGAATATAATCTCAAACACTACTGCCTGAGGTACGTAATTTGCCAACTAGAGACATTTCTGAAGTTTTATTTTTTTTTGTATAGATGTTGTAAGCTACAGAAAATATATTTGCATTTTCGGGTAACTGACTAATGCTGCATCTGTGTATTCATTTGTTATAATACCTGGTATGTGGTTGACATGCATGCAACTAATTCAATTGTTTTCTTTTGCATCTCATGCTGCTGCCAACCTATGCGAGTTGAGTAATTACACAAAATGAAATAATTAAAAATTAAAGTGCCCATTAAAAGTGCAGGTTTATCTGACATCCGAAAGTAAAAAATCACTGTAGCAACCGCCAGTTCTGTTAGTCTCAATATATACCATACAATGTAAAAACCCCAAAAACTGACAATGTATTCTCTACGAAATGTCAGTTTAATTAATTTAATAATTTTAATAAAATAACGAAACAAATTAATAGCTAGATATTATTTAATTTGGTCTCAAATTATACAATATGCAAATAGGTAATAAATTACATTTATGAATGATTTGTTTTCATTGTGAATTTACATTTATGAATGATTTGTTTTAAATAGCTATAAATGGGGGGCTGAATAGCCGTGGTTCAGTTTTATTTAAATTATACATTTCCTGAATATGTCTATTGAAGTAGACGGACGAAACATCGAGTTTAAACAAAACTGGACCCAGCCATTCAGACCAGAAAATCAACTTAACAAGAGTCAAGACACCGGCCGTGAAAGCCTATAATTCTACTTTTAAATAATTTTGCATTAGAAACTGAGATTCTCCAATTTAACAAAAGAAAGATATATTCCGTCCCGCGCCGTGGCCGAATGGTTAAGGTTGAATGCCTTGGCGCAAAGCTACGGGACATGCGCGGGTTCGAGTCTCGATGGAAGAAATTTTCTCATGGAATTTCGGCCAGTATGGGACCGGTGCCCACCCACCATCGTGAAGCATTTGATTAGCTACAATAACTAGCGGCTTCAGATTGAGAAGACCAAATATAACGGCTGGGAGAATACCTGCACTATAAACCCCAAAAATAATAAACACATACAAGAAAAAATAATAGTGAAACTGTGAATTCGGATCCATTTAATAAGATTCTTACCTTTAGCCCAGCCTGTCAGCACGTTTCCCAGATAAGCCACTTTGTACGTTGGATCATATTCAGTGATGGTAACATATTTTCTCCTCCACAGTTTCCCCAGGGATAACTTGAGAGAGCGAAGAGTACGTTCACGAAAATCTTTTCCACAAATGCTGTTGGATCCTGTTGATCCTGCCACCACACACACTATCTTGCGGGCACAATGTCAGGGGTTGTTGCTGTTGAGTCATTGTTTGTTCAAATTCACACTTGACAACTTTGATTTATTTCAAACGAATATTTCTCCTTCTGCTGAATTCCATATCGATTAAATCTAGATATTCAACCAAAAATAAATATTTAACATCCAACAATAGTTCATTCATTGTTGTGAATAGCGACCCGAATATTTTTTACCGCGTGAATGGAGTATGTCGTAACATTAAATTCCTCACATACAGTTGCACATGCTACAAATAATTGCAAGAGAAACACAATTTCACAAATTTGAAGTAACAAAACAATGCGAAATTCTAGCAGAGTATTAAATTTTGATTAATCCTTAGCCACTTTGGTTTATATTTAAAAAAACACACAATCTTTGTACGTCGTTATCAATTCTTGATTCTTTGGTTTTGAATATCTTCTTTTTTATTATTTTCTTACGTTATTTAAATTAAAACCACCGTTATTCAGTATTATCTTTGAGCAAATCAGTGTTTCAACATTTGACTAGATTTGTTAAAAGAAACCAAAGGAGTCGGTTTTTTTGTTGTGTTCCCTTCTTGACTTGTAACGGAAAGTTGTTGCCTTCGAGAGAGAAAAAATAAAACTAATATGAGTTGAGAAGTCAGACAGAAGGATGTGGTCACCGAGATGGAAGTAAAACGTCACTTCCGTCTTCTAGTTCATAACGTGCTTGTAAGCTTACGTATTTTCTCTTGTTTTACTGAACGACTTCTAGTCTTATATTTCACAAAAAATATGTTTCTTTTTGTAGTTTAATTACATCTTAATAGGACGGGAATTTTAATCTATATTTCAAAATGTACACTACTTACAATTTTGGATCCTTCACATGTATTGTTTATTACAATACCGTGTATTTTGTAAGAGCTGGATTTATTTATAATACGCAATATAAAATTTGTTCTTTCTAAAAAGTTATAAAATGTAATTGGTTTAAATGAAGTCAGAAATTACTAAATCTCTTCATGATAAAATACGATCTTGATCCACATTTTCTTCAATGCTGAAAGGTTATAGGTTAGATCTGCGCACAGTCGCCTTGTTCTTCTTCAATGACAGCGTAGAATTTATCCTGAAAGCAAAGAAAATAATAAATATTAACGGAGGCCAAGCATCAAAATAAATTTAATTTCTATATATTCTCTGGTTATTTTTAAATCAATTAATGTAATAATATTACCTTATGTTTTATAGTAACTTATGTTAGTAAAAAATGGAAAATCCAGAAACTATCTGTGAATTTCTTTGTAAATATAAATTAATTTTTTCGGCTTTTCAAGCTATGATAGTTCCTGCAAAATTATTTTCAAATTACATTTATTAAAATTATATTTTTACTTTTATGTAACTATAATGTTATGGCGGTTCCCACAATATTGTATGGATGTGAAACTTGGGCTCCAGTGAAAAGACAGAGGGATAGAATACAGACGGCAGAGATGCGGTTCCTAATACAAGTAAAAGGATGTACAAGACTTGATAGAATAAGAAATGAGGATATAAGAGAAGAATTGAAAGTACAGCCTTTATTGGATAAAGTCACGAATTACAGACAGAAATGGATTGATCACATGGATGGAATGAGTAAGGAGAGATATCCATTGTTAGCCAGAAATTATCAAGCAAGAGGAAGGCGTGATGTTGGAAGACCTAGAAGACGTTGGGCTGACGCAATATGAAGTCGGAACGGGCAATTGCCTAATCCCTGGAGTGATGATGATGATGATGACTTTTATGTAACTTACCCAAATAGGGTCTGCCAAAAGTGCAGTGTATACTTGACAATAGAGAAGGAAGACAATATAAAATATTACATTATTATAAAGACAAAACATTTTTTTATTCAATGCCCCAAGTCGTTTGGGCCTTAAAGTTTTCTGACTGTCTTACAGGTGAGGGAAAACCCCGATAAAAACTCACCCAAGAAACTTCTCCTGACCGGGGTCGAAGGCGGGCCCGCTGCGTGACAAGGTATTCTGTATGTCTTGGCCAACTACCCTAAGACTTGCCCCCCGCATTACATGGTACATAATTGTATAAACTCAGCTGGTATTAAGTGCCGATTGTCTAAACATGTAGGAGCCTTAACCTCCTACTACCTCAGGAGTCTCCTATGGCATGTAGTGAGGTCACTTTACCTTTACATTGTAATGCAATCTTGTTTTTTTTTTCGGGGTTTTCTTTGCCTATAATACAAATGCCAGGATATTGTAAGGGACAAACGGTCCCGGAACACCATCTACCATCATAGTCATATTTTTCATATTCTTATTTAGTATGGATGTGTGAATGGTCTTAATAGTGTGATGTCTGGGTGGAGGCCCGACATTGAGCAGATCGACTAATTCCAGAAGGCCTTCCATATCCTTGTGTGGTCAAAAAAGTATGTGAGTGATCCATAGTTTAAAATCCGTCTCCTCCCGACAGGCCCGGAACGCGTGGCATGTAAAATTATATAAATAAGATGAGAGGTTAAATAAAATAAATGTAATGCAATCTCCACAACTGGTAGAACATTGAAAACATCGTACGCCTTTTGGGACCAGTCCCATCCTCAACCGAAGGTTGTTTTGCTAATGTACAATGTTTTAAATGTAGCGAAACCTTTTCCTGAAGAGGGGAATAATCGCGAAATGCCTATAATGCAGTAACCTCAACTAGTAAAATATGTTTACTAGTTGATGTTACTGCATTACAAGGTGCATACTTTATATTATGATTTTTATATTGTAAAAATAAGCTATATAATAATAATAATAATAATAATAATAATAATAATAAATACTTTATTTATCCTGGCAGAGTTAAGGCCATAAGGCCCTCTCTTCCACTCAACCAGCATAAATACAAATAAATATTTGACAAATATAGATATACACTATACTAATTATAAACAGTTAAAGATACAATAATGTAGCAATGTAAATGTCATGTACAAGCAACATTTTATAGGGTAATAACAATAATGATACGATAATAATAATAACAATAATAATAATAATAATAATAATAATAATAATAATAATAATAATAATAATAATAAGCTCATTCTAAACAAGAAAACACTCCGACCACATTCAATTTGTGTTAGAAAATTTCTAATCCTTTATATAATAGGCCTACAATCTAAAGGAAATAAATGTCTTAAATAACTATAAATATTTTAGTATATTCGTCAATTCCAACAATTTATTTTCACTTCATGGGAGGAAAAATAAAGTCGATACTAGTTTTATGTGCATTTAATTTATATAAAGAGTCCAGCGCTATGGTCTCGAGGTACCGTGCTGCCTTAACATGCAGCGGGCCCGGGTTCGATCCCCAGTCGGGACAAGTTACGTGGGTTAGGTTTTTTTCGGGATTTTTCCTCTCTTGTAAGCAAATATCAGGAAAATTTAAGACCCAAACGGTCCCCGAACATCATCTGGCCATCATAATCATCATCCATATTCGCCTTTGAAGAAGCTTAGGATTAAGGACTCTCCTGGCACACTAATACCAATATTATCACCAATCATGTCATTGGGGTTGCCGTAACTCCGCCTTCCAGGCGCCACAACCTCAGAAGTGGATTACAAATTATGCCAGTGCCAGGAGAGAACATCAGAAATGTCGAAATGACAACTTGTGGCATCGAGTAAAAAAAATGCTATTAAAAATATATAAATACATAAGCGTTGTTAGACAACTATAGTAGGCGGGATATTTTAAAATTATGCAATGTAAAAAAAGTTTAAGGAGGGAAAATAATTATACTATTTTTAGAGAGTATAATGTATACACGGACATTTAAATGATCATTAGACGCATATATCTTTAGCATTAAGGGAAATAAATAAATAAGTAAATGTATTGAAATACAATAACTGATTCAATTTCATAAGATAAATTTTTCGAAAAAATGAATATCTATCTCACATGTTACCCATGGATTATCTCAACTTTCATATGATAACTTTTTCTTGCGAAGATAACATCTTTATCATCAAGAAATAAAATAACAATGTTTTATTATATTTTTCAGAATATGGTCTTGAACAAATTTGTCTTTTACATCAACCTTGTAATTATATTGTAAAATGGGGTTTTGTTATTAAAGATACATCATTTGTGTTAATTAAATTATGTAATAATAAATAATTATAGCTTAAAACACAATACTTAAAAATTTTGTAGAAGAAAATAAAGTGTTTTGTAAGATTTTCTTACTCGAAATCTGTGTATTCATTTACACCGAAATAACTTAAAGGTAAAACCCTGGTCATCGGCGACAATATAAAAATATGTAGGACATTTGTATAATATATTTAGAATATAATTCTTATTAAAATCTGCAAACACATACTGTTCCTATCGTACATTGCAATTTTTCGAATATACAAAAGCCTTTCAACTTACTTCTACATATAATCCCTAGCAGAGAGTTTGGCTGCAGCGTATTTAATCGGACTAAAAGAGAATTATTTTTATTATCAGTGCGATCTGCTCTAAAAGCAAACTCCATTTGAAACTCCAGTGAGTCCATGTTGTGTGTGGGCTGTGTGATAATGAATGAATGTATGTATGGATGTGTATGAACCAGAATGTCCACCATCCCAATTAAAATCTTTTATATCAATACAAATAGAAAAGGATTATCAAAATAAAAAAAACGTATACAGTCTGCTAAGTTTGAAAAGGATTGAATTAATCCACCAATCCCGGAGAAGATTGCTGATCAGTCACGTATTGACTAAATGCCAAACTGCAACTCGCTGATTGAATTAATTTGACACTCTGCCAATTTTGATTACTTCACACAAATTAGATCCTGCAGTACTGGTTCCAAATAATGACATTTCCAAATGTAGTCGATTTAACATGCCTGCCATTCATTATCGTAAATACCTAAGAGAAATGCCTACCTCCTAAATACAGTACATTCCACTTAATAGAACTTAATAGCTGGAGCAATTGTTCATACAACTTCAATTAGTTGACCTCTAGGAGAAATCGGTTATTAAAATTATTTAACGCTGGTTACCATGTTTTAGGTAAAAATATGACTTGTTGTTATACCTAAATTGACATTATTAAAAAATGCTTTTACAAAGTAATTAAGATCAATACTTTTTTAATTCATGGTAAACTACCGTTAAGGTTATTGATTAAAAATTATCAAATTTGTACCTGTTGTAATAGTCAACCTCAACTAAAACAAAAGTCGGTTTATAAAACATTGTCAAACATTTAAAATGTTTGTATCAGTCTGATACTGTTGTATCAGTCGTCCTCAACAAAAACAAAATTCTGTTAAAAAACATCGTCAAACATTAAACATGTTTGTATCAGTCTGATACTGTTACATCAATCGTCCTCAATTATCAAACTTCTGTTTATAAAACATCATCAAAAATGAAAAAACAAATGTTTGTATCAGCCTGATACTATTATATCAATCGTTCTCAAATCAAACTTCTATTTATAAAACACCGTCAAACATTAAAAATGTTAGCATCAGCCTGATACTGTTCTATCAGTCGTCCTCATCTAAAACAAACTTCTGTTTATAAAACACCGTCTAACTATAAATGTTTGAGCGATGTTTTATAAACAGGAGTTTGTTCTAGTTGGGGACGACTGAACATTACATTTTTAAGATATTGACTCATTTTTCTTTACACTAGTACCAATTATTACTTTATTGTAACGGACTGTCAACAGCACGTACGGCTTACTGCCCGTGCGACCCATATTTGTAAATAATATTGTAAATATCTTACTTTTTGTCTAATAAAGTCCTACCACTACATTTTTAACGTTTTATAACAGAAGTTTGTTTTAATGTTTGACTATGTTTTATAAAAAAGAAGTTTGTTTTAGTTGAGGACGACTGATACAACCATATCAGACTGATACACACATTTTTAATGTTTGACGATGTTTTATAAATATAAGTTTGTTTTAGTTGAGGACGACTGAACATTAAATGTTTAACGATGTTTTATAAACAGAAGTTTATTTTAGTTGAGGACGACTGATACAACCATATCAGACTGATACAAACATTTTTAATGTCTGACGATGTTATATAAACAGAAGTTTGATTTAATTGAGGACTATTGATACAACAGGATCAGAATGATAGAAACATTTTTTTATGTCTGACGATGTTTTATAAACAGAAGTTTGATTTAATTGAGGATGATTTATATAATAGTATCAGACTGATACAAACATTTTTAACGTTTGACGATGTTTCTTAACAGAAATTTGTTTTAGTTGAGAACAACTAATACAACAGGTATAAAGTTATTAACATCCCTTGCTGTTCTGTGGACAATATTACATTATAGCCATCTGTCTTCACAATAACTCTCTTGTGGCCACATTTACTAAACAAATTATGCTCATTTATTTAATTTGTCATTTTTTAAATCGATCCTAGGTCGGGACAAGTTTCCTGGATAATTTTTTCAGGGTTTTTGTTTACCTGTAAAGCAAATATCAGGAAACGTTAAGGCCCAAACGGTCCCCAAATTTCATCAGCCATCACAATCATCTTTATCATATTCGCCATGTTTAATATGATTGTGCGTGCGAATGGTATGTTTCATCTTAATGTGTTGTCTCGGAAAAGGCCATGACATTGAGATGATTACTCATACGGGGAGGCTCTCGATGTCCTTGTGTGGTCAGAAAAAGTATATGTGTGATCCATAGTTATAATCCCTCTCTCGACAGGGCGTTTCACTGTAAGGCCCGGGCAGCATGAGGCATTTCAAAGTAACTATAAGGCGAGAAGTTAAACTGCGTTAATGAAATGATTATATTTCTATGACAACATATTATTATTATTATTATTATTATTATTATTATTATTAATATTATTATTATTATTACAAATAAATTTGCAATAGTCTAAAATATTTGGTTAACGATTAGGCCTATCTATACTCATATTATTCTACTCGGTGGATATCTTGACCCAATTTAAACATTGTTCATAGAAGTATGACATTTCTGTCGTATATATATTTTTAGAATATTAAAAATATTGTCGCGCACCACATTTTAGAATGTCAGTTCAGCTGAAAGTTGAACTGCGTCGCCATGATAAGATCTTGGCACAAGTTAGATTAATTCCACTAGTCCTGAGTCATATACCAGTTAAATTCATTTCCTTTTTCTGCTTAGAGTTATAAATTATTACCAATTCTAATAAACGAGTTCATTGCTCCGAAACTGGATTTGCCAATTTAATAATTACATTCTTAACTAGTCTGGGTGATTTATAAACCTACGGGACCGTCGCATTACAGAAATGACATACGAACTGGATTCAGCTGACTGAGGATAGGGACTAGTGGAGAGAGTTATTGAATTCAACATTGAACATATGGATTCCTTAAGCCACGAAGTTAGTTATTTAGATAGTTTTCGATGTCGCTAAGGCTAATACCCGATTGGAATTAACAATCAAACTACCGATAATGGTTTTACCTGTTTTTCAACATTGTTATAGAATCCTTCAATTTTAAAATTCATGAGAAATAAGAAGTATATCAGGTTCTAATTATCCGAATTTATCTTTTATATACTAATTAAGGATAAAACTATTATTTTTTAGTACTTTAAACCACTTAGTTAATGTTTAAATACTTTATGTTTGACATCGCATACCTATATTGTGGTTCAGTTTTCCCATCTTATATGTAAGAAAATTAAATTTTAACTAGAAGTAGTAATGATAAGCTTATATAAAGATCTGCTCAGCAGTTAAATTGTACAATAAAATAAAATGTATGTAAAAACTTTTAATAAGTGGTTCAATTCAAATACTTAGGAGCAATAATGTTATATAATTATTGTATTAAAAATTTCCTTCTGGATTTCTTCATGTTGAGACTTGCAAGTAGTGTTGAAGTTCCTTAGGACAGGTTACTGGCCCGACGCTAAGTAGTCCAGTGGTAGGGTTGCTACCTTTTAGTCTCTGGACAGACATTAGGATACCGCATTTACTCAGTACCCGATGGAACGGTTATACCGCCGTGACTTGGTCCTCAGAGCCTCGTTTGTGAAAACGGGTTGTACCACGAGAAGGTGAGGATGAGAATTGGGTAGGAGAGGTTATATACACGTCACTACTCCTTACAACCCTAATTTTTTTAAGAATTTTAGGAAATTCTATCTTCAAGCCACAGTTGGTCCAAAAACATTCAAGACTAAAAGTGTATAAAACCTTGGCTCTTACAACTCTTTTGTATGGTAGCGAAGTATGAACGTTGCAACAGAAGGATATACAGAGACTTAGATCTGCTGAAATGAGATACCTTCGGAGGACTGCAGGATACACACTACTAGATTAAGATTTTAGGAAATTCTATCTTCAAGCCACATTTATTCCAAAAACATTCAAAACTAAAAGTGTATAAAACACTGGCTCTTCCAACTCTTTTGTATGGTAGCGAAGTATGAACGTTGAAACAGAAGGATATACAGAGACTTAGATCTGCTGAAATGAGATACCTTCGGAAGACTGCAGGATACACACTACTAGATTAAGATTTTACCCTTATCACAAATATGTAAAATTTCAAAATTTGGATCGAAACAATAATTAAATTGGAATAGATGGTTAGCATATTTTGAAGTTAGATCTTTTGGAGGCTGTAGAAATTAATAAATTTAAAAGTAGTAAAAAACTGTTAAATTCTCAACTTGATTTGAATGAATCCCCTTTGTTAAATTAAAAAATTTAAATAAACATTGTTGTATTGTTGCTTAGATCAGTTGGAACACAATTCATAATTTGTTAACATGTCTGAAGAAGGTACAGTGTACCGAAACAGCTGTCACTGAATTATATAATAAATATGAAAATCAAATAAAACTACGTTTTATTTTTATTTAATTAATAAAACTAAAAATGTATAAAACACTGGCTCTTCCAACTCTTTGGTAGCGAAGTATGAACGTTGAAACAGAAGGATATACAGAGACTTAGATCTGCTGAAATGATATACCTTCGGAGGACTGCAGGATACACACTACTAGATCACAAAATAAAGGAAGACATCTTAGAAGAATTACACATGGAACCTTTAGAAAACAAAATTTCTGATTATAAGTCAAGTAGGATGCAACATGTTCATCGAATGGAAGATCATAGAATACCCAAACAAATGTTAAGGTATCAAACTGCAAGAAGAAGACCAGGACGTCCACTCAGAAGACTTATGGATGGTGTTTCTCTTGAGGCGAAACAGGTCAACAAATAGCCTAAATTCGTGAATGTGCTATGATGATGATGATGATGATGATGTGATGTTGATGATGATGATGATGATGGCGTATTAAAAAAAGTATAAATTATTCTTCTTCCTTTCCAGGATTAGGTCAATGCGACCTGTTCCGGTCTCAAGTCCATCGTTTCCTTGGCCGTCCCAAATATATTTTTCCATGTGGTTTGTAGGCGTTGATCTTTTTGGGTAATCTTGTATTGTCCATTCTGTCTAAATGTTCTTTCCATTGGTATTTGTGCTCTTCTAGTTTACCGAGTATTGAAAATATCTCCAGTTCATTTCTTATTGATTCATTGTGTAACCAATCCATGCGTGTACATCATTTTACTCAGAAGTCTCGAGTATAAATTAATTTTGTTTATTATCTTGCTTTACTATTTGAGTGGCCCTAAATCTGCAAGTTTAAATAAAAATTATTATTATTATTATTATTATTATTATTATTATATCATTATTATCATTATTGTTTTGTATTATTATTAATTACAAATAGGAATAAGACGCAGAAAGAAATTAAACAAACATAGGCTCAGCTCAACCCTTGAAATGCATGCAATTGTTGTTACAAGGACTCTTGTCATCCCAACGTCCCTCAAAGAACGTTAAACTAAAAGTATATAAAAATTATTATATTAGTTATATGGATGAGAAACAAGAAAATAGAAAAGATTACAAGTATTTGAGAATAAAATTCTTAGAATTTTTTTTTGACCACAAACGAAGAGACACGTGCATGGAGAAGACTTGACTACAGAGTGAGCTTCATGTGTTTTTTATGGGAAACCAGATGTAACGAGTACAATTAAGCATCATTAGTTCAATCTTTTCTACTTAGTACGCGGAAAAGTAAATTTTAACCCTTAAATTCGCAATGTATCCTATAGGATACATAAATTGTTTTAATGCATCTAATAGTTTTAATAAAACAGAAGAAAGCTAAAGATAACAAATTACTGAAATGTGCGTGGATTTACACAATATGCCTAATAATAATAGTTATGCACGATTTTGTTTTCAGTGCGGTCCGCCACATTTAAATAATTGATACGAGAAATTACAGTTTTGCCAATTTAAGAGTTAAAAAGTTATCACGAGTTTTTACTTATTAAAGTAGAGTGGTGTATTTTAGAACATTATTAGTGTCAGTAAGAAATATTTTATCAGAATGTGATATATTTTAAGTTTTGTATGTTCTATTTCGAACCAAAAGATAGACCTCTATCATTACAGTAGATAGTAGCGTTGTTCCCTAACTACCTTGTGACGTAGGTCGAATGTAGAGTTATGCGTCCACTCTACACATCCCCTACGTAAAGTGATCTTTCGAAGAGATAAATAAATTTAGAGTAAGCTACATTAACGCCATGTATTCGTCTAGCACGGAACGCGATGCACGAAACATGCAGTAGGTGATATTTGAACACACACACAAACGTTCGCTTTTTTTCTATATCTCTCTCCCCCCCCCTCTCTCTCTCTCTCTCTCTCTCTCTCTCTCTCTCTCTCTTTCCCTTTCTCTAGTTAATGAAACTCAACCATTTGAACATACCTTTAGACCTATAATGTAACGCCATAAGCGTATCACGAAATTCGAAGCACGGAAAGTGCAATAAACGGTAATGGAACACTCACACACATCCCCCCTTCTCTCTCTCTCACTCACTCTCTTTCTAGTAAATGAAATTGAAGCATTTTTAATGTAGGGTGAATCTAGATGAAATTACTATTTAATTTAGATTTCAATCATTTTTAAAGTGACACTAAATCTTTACACAACGTTTCCGAGTAATTAGCCTACATTTTGCTGGAAGATTCAATTTTGTTTACTTCATATCCGGAGATTGAAAGCTCTTACAACAGTTTCACGCAATCAATTTTTCCATTACCGGCCTTTATTCTTTATATATTAAACTCAGAAATTATATTTAGTATAGTTGCAGGAAAACTATTATAGGATATATACAATGGATATCACACTGAGGTACAGACTCAGAGATCCGGGTTCGAATCCCGTCCAGGCATTTATTTTCCTTACCATACCCTATATATATATATATATATATATATATATATATATATATATAAATATATATATATATTATAATACAATTTTTGACATTGAGCAATGCAAGCTTAATATGACATAAAGTAAAGTGATCCCACAACAGGCCTCGAGAGACCCTTGATGTCAGCCGGGTTGTCAGCCCTGCGTGACTGCCGCCTTTACCCCCAGAACAAGTGTATGGTACTCATTTCCGTTAGAGGCTGAGTCGACCCCAGGGCCATGGTACCGCTAGAGGGTTTTGGTCAGTTTAAAAATCCTGACCTCACCGGGACTCGAACCCTCGACCTTCCGGCTTGTAGCGCAGTGCCTTAACCACTACGCTACGGCGTGCCATAAGAAAAATAAATGCCTGGACGGGATTTGAACCCGGACCTCTAGAATGGTACTCCAGCGTGCTATCCATTAAACCACCGCGCAAATCTAATACAAACATGTATTTTTCTTATATATTTTTTCCCCTCCATTATTACGAGATGTAGCGAGAACTCGGTCTTCACTGCCACCTGGTAGCTACATAACAAGTAAGCAAATTAAAGAGAATATCTCAAAATACAAACCCACTATACTAACACTTAGCAATTACTCCGCATCATATTATTGCACTCTAGTTATTATTTCATTATTATTGTTGCTATCATCATCATCATCATCATTATCACCACCATCATCATCACCAGCAGCAGGAGCAGGAGCAGGAGCAGCAGCAGCAGGAGCAGTAGCAGTAGTAATATAATTATTATTATTTCATTACGTATTGTGTAGCATTGTAGTCTTAGAACTGTATTTTAATTTAATTTTAATTGGTTTGTAAAAGAAAACTGTAAACATGTAACATTACTCTGTAATGGAGCTTGTTGACAATAAAAAATACATTCATACATAGTGTTCTGTCCAAGAGCAGATCTTTCACTGCAAACTCATCATTCTCCATGCCATGTCTGTAGCTTTTCTAGGGATATATGGATGCGGTAGCTTCCCATTTATTTCCACACCCCACTCTCTCTCTCTTTTGCATTAAAATATTAGAAGATCTTAAAAAGGTCCCGAGGGGGCCCGACTTACAGGTGAGGAGAGTGGATTTGGTAAGTTAGACCCCCCGGACCTCACCGAAATTCACATCTGAGGTTAAATATCAGTTCCAACACTGCTTTTGAGCAGATCAGAGATCCGAAAATCCCAATTAGCCTCTGCCCCCTATTAGATATAGGCTCAATATAAATATTTTGTCATTATTATTTTCGGAGTTAAGTAATTAGGAGCGATGAAGATTTATATTTATTTATGAGAACAATTTCAACAAGCACATTCCTTCTGAATTCGCTGAAACCATGCTATTAAAGATGTAGGCATAAATCGGTAGATAGAATTATTTCAGTACCTGATTTCCTCGTGTTTGTGAGATGAATGAATGTGAATTTGAGTGTTAACTTGCTTAAACTGTGGATTTCGAGGAATTACTGTATTCATTATTGTAGAACAATAGCGTATTGTAGAGCGAGGCAACAAGTTACCACGGAGGACGAAGAACAATTCAATGTCGTTCCGCACGTGTTGTAAAACGAGCTTTGGTTAAGTTATATAAACTTTATCAAATTTTAGAGCTTCAGGAACGATTATACAATAATGAACTAACGCCACTAATGGTACTAAATTAAGGGTAGAGGGAAAATTCACTTTTTTCCCTCACGAAACCCAGAAAATGGACTTTTTATATTTTACCTGTAAGACCAGCCACATGGGCTAGTGGTCAGCGTTCCTGACTACAGTTCTTGAGGTCCCGAGTTCGATTCCCGGTCACACCATAGGATTTTTTTCCTTAAAGGGAGTTATTCCTGTGGTTGCTCATGGTCTGGAATTTAGATTAAGGACTCTCCTGACACTAAATTTATATTTATCATACCATCGGGATAATGTAACTCCGTCTTCTAAATTCCCCAACCTAAGAAATGGATTACAATTCCACCAATGCCAGGGGAGAAAACCAAAAATGTCGTAAAGATAACCTGGTGAAATCGGACAAAAAAATTACCTGTAAAAAATGTGAAAGTAAATAAACCTATGACTAAACCGTAATTTTACTGATTCTCAATTCTAAAAGATAGTAATTTCCATAGTGAATCTAATGGCACCTCAAACTTCATCTCGACGAGAAAACTGACTTACCTGTTCTTTCTCTATATCTTTCAAATTATAAAACTCAATATTTAGGGAAAATGTTCCCTATTTCGCAGTAAATTATATACTAAAGTCCAGCCGGCGAGTCTCCGGCTTTGACGTTTAGGTTGTACGAGGGGTAAAGAGAGAAACTCACCCTCTACTGCCAATAAGGAAACAGTTTAAGTGGGAGTGAACATCTGCCACTGCTCTTGATACCGCTAGTGAGGTTTGAAATTGCTGCGATGTTGTCGGCTGTATTTCTACTAACCGCATGGTACAAAAACCGGGCCCCTCCACTGAATATCCATATCGGCAACATTGTCGTGAAAACGCCAGGGCCGGATACTGAGCGGCTGGACTGTAAGTACATTTTAATATGTATATATGTTTACAAAAATATTAGCTAGCATCATCATAATGGTTAATTTGTCTTCATTTCTTCATGCATATCTAGATTTTTAATTGTTTCTGATTTTTAATTATTTATATATGGGAAATGCGATTATTCCTAATTTCGCAATCGGCCTACATCCTGAGAAGACAATGTTAATATTTTTCTTCATTTTCCTTAGTTAAACCTCTCCCTTTGTAGCCACTTTTACGTAAACCACGCCCCATGTGCCTTACACAAACACGATCTATAACGAGAAGATTTTTAACCATGCATTACGTGACTGGACACCTCAGCAGAAAAGGGCATTAGGAAGACCACAATTACGATGGAAGAATGTCACCACACCCCGGACCTGTAGTGAATGAACATGCAACAAGCTGCCAGCTTTCATGCGTAGAGGAAGAAGAAGAAGAAGAATTACATAGAAGTCCTACATACATTTTTAAGACCACACAATGACATGAGGGTTCCCGGATGAGTAACCAATGCCAGAATTACTCCGATGGATTGAACGTTGGCTACAGCTGACTCGAGAACTATAATAGTGCAATTTTTACAATTAAAACATTTTACGAGAAGACACAATTAAAACATACATTAATACTAAACAAGGCGAAACTGATAGAGTGATTATGATGGCCAGATTATGTTCGGGAACTTTCGAACGTAGAAGTTCCCTGACACTTGTCTTACAGAAGAGAAGAAACCCCGAAAAAATTCACTTAGGACACTGAGAGATCGTGTAGCCTCCTTGGCGGATGAAATTACTCGTATCTGATGAAATTTAGATCAGTGTAAGGGACCGATGCCCATCAGGCATCGTGAGGAATTTCGGTAGCTGTAGCTAAGTCAAGAAAATCAGCCATATAATTTTAGCCCTATACTGGGTGGATGATCGTCCATTTCTGTGATTCATGCTTACGGATGTGTGGTCAGCAATCAGCTTGTAAACCAAGAGCCTTTCAGTTCTTTGGCGCGTCGTGAAATTAATATCCATATGGATGCGGCTTAAAGTCCTTTAAGAAAGAAAAAAGTCACGAGTATTTGAGAACAGAGATCTTAAAATATGTTTGGGCCAAACAGAGATGAACAGACAAGAGGTAGATGTAGAAGAACGTTATGGGGAAACAAGATATAATAAGAAAGGTTAAGTCTCATAGACTGCAATGGCAGATGATATCACACGAATAGGGAATGAAATAGCGAAATGTAGGAACATAAGAAAATCGCCCAGCGGGTAGCCCAAGAATGAGGCGGGAGAATAACATTAACTATGGTTAGAGGGAGGTAAATTATACAGGGAAAAAAGTAAAAACATTAGCTCAATATAAGGACGTATGTCCACCGCTGTGGTCTCGGGGTAGCGTGGTGCCTTGTCACGCAGCGGGCCCGGGTTCGAACCCCGGTCGGGACAGTTTTTCTGGGTGAGGTTTTTATCGGGGTTTTTCCTCACCTGTAAGACAAATGTCAGGAAAACTTTAAGACCCAAACGGTCCCCGAAATCATGTGGCCATCGCAATCATCATCATTCATATTCATCTTAGGTTAGGATTAGGAACTCTCCTGGCGCACCATTATCATCATCTTCCATCATATCATCGGGCCAACGTAACCCCGCCTTCCAGGCGCCCCAACCTCAGAAGTGGGTTACAAATACGCTATGCCAGGAGAGAAACCAGGAATGTCGAAAAGACAAACCTGGGGCATTTGAAAATATATATATATATATATATATATATATATATATATATATATAAGGAAGTATAGGTATTATGCCCACGTGGCTACAAACCTCCGGGTTCGATAATGCCTCAGTTAGTTTATAGGATCGAGCCCAACCAACATTATGAGAAATTTGGTTAGCTACAATAAGTAGCTGTTCCAGGTCGAGAAAACCAGCTATAGTACCTGGGAGATCCGACATGCTTACCAATATTACGACTGGATGATCGTCTACTCTGTGATTAACACATGTGGGTGTGAAGCAGTAGCCTAGTATGCAAAGTGCCTTCTAGACATGTCGCGCCTCGTGTTTTAGGATCCATTTAAATATTACCCTCCCTACATCTAGGTCATATAACAATCTTTTCCCCAGCATTTTCCAATACAAATTTGGAAACTATTTATATTGTCATTATTGTCACTCATCCCAGCTACATGACTACCCATGTCAATATCCTGATCTTATTATCACAGACACTGTATGAAAAGACAATATTGTCCTCGACACATCCATTTTCTTGCACTCTTTACAGGTGATACGATATAATTTATTACTGTTCTTACATAAGCCAAAACAGCGCACCTAGAAAAATGCGTGTCACGGACATGTTTGCAGGTTAGGTTGTGGTTTTAAAATATCTTATTAATTTAAACAGTTCTTTACTAAAGCGTTTCTCATACTTACTAAAATAAAATTCAACTTTTACTTGCGTGGATTATTCTAGTCGTTAGCATTCCATCTTATTTAAATTCGCATTCAATTTAATTTACGATAATATAGATAAAACTAATCTGGCACGCCGTAGCGCAGTGGTTAAGGCACTGTGCTACAAGCCGGAAGGTCGAGGGTTCAAGTCCCGGTGGGGTCAGGATTTTTAAACTGACCCAAACCTTCTGGCGGCACTATGGTCCTGGGTCGACTCAGCCTCTAACGGAAATGAGTACCAGACGCTTGTTCTGGAGATAAAGACGGCCGTCGCGCAGGGCTGACAACCCGGCTGACATCAAGTGCCGATTGTCCAGGAAAGTGGGAGCCTTAACCTCCTACTACTCCAAGGGCCTCTTGGGGCCTGTATTGGGATTACTTAACTTACTCAATAGATAAAACTAATAAAATTACTAAAAGATCCGTCACTAAGACTCCATTGTTGCCAAATAAAAAAATTGCATTGCTATACAGTAAAAGCTGCTTAGGGTCGATTTCACCAACAAAGGTAATTGTATTACTCCCGTTTTCACCTGTATTTTGCATAGGATAATCTCGCGTAATACAGTTACCTATGTTGGTGAAACCGACCCTTATTCAAGGTTCCGTTATTCGCGTTTTTATTTTTCGCGGGTTCAAGAATTGTGACACAGTTCCTGTATTCCCGGATAAAAATTTCTTTGTTCACGGATCCAGTCGGTATACTAGAAGCATCGGCACTTTTTTTTTTTGCTGCAGGCACGTGCTAAGGCGGCTTTTACAGAGAGTGATTCAAACCAAATGGACAAATAATATCAAAGTAAAACAAACTTTATTGTCACTAAATCTAAAGTTCGTTGTTAATAACCGCCGCCGCTGTATTTCATTTGACGCTATATCCGTTGACAAATGCCACCCTCGCCACAATCGATGTTTTATTTTTTCGACTTGTCATTCGTTGCAATAATTTTTATCGAATAACACGTGTTCCCAATTTATAATGTCGAGTAAAAGGAAAAAAAGAAATAGTTCCGAAGTGGAAAAAACTGTATTGCCGCTTATTATTAAAATAGCTCATGAAATTGATTTTATTTTGATAACTTTTATTTTATTTTGGAACCTTGGAATGTATCCCCCATAGGTATACTCATACAAATTACCATTCCATATTCACGGTATCTGTATTTGCGGCATATTTACGGAACAAATCCCCCGCGAATAAGGAGCTTTTGCTATATTTGAAACATAACGACAATTTATTTAATTTTATCAACCTCATAGACTAGTGGTCAGCGTTTCTTACTATAGTTCACGAGGTTCCGGATTCGAATCCCTGTCAGATCATAGGATTTTTTCCCCAAAGGGAATTGTTCCTGTAGTCACCCCGGGTCTGGAATTTAGGTTAAGTTTAAGTTAAGGTTTCTCCTTACGCTTCATTATCATTTATCACCCATCATATCATCGGGAGTCCACCGCTGTGATCTCGAGTGTAGCGTGTTACCTTGTCACGCAGCGGGCCGGGATTCGATTCCCGGTCGGGATAGGCTCCACGGTGAAGATTTTTCGGGGGGTTGCCTCACATGTAAGAAAAATGTGAGGAAGCTTAGGGCCCAACGGTCCTCGAAAATCATCCGGCCATCATCCTTATCATTATCATCATCCTTCACCGGTGTGGAAAGCAACGAGAAGCTACCACACCTATAATTCCCTAGTAAAGCTGCAAATCATAGCATGAAAATGCTATGATTGCAGTGAAGGATCTCCACTCGGGCAGAATCTATGGATGGATGGATGGATGGATGGATGGATGGACATCATCGGGGTAACGTAACTCCGCCTTTCAGATGCCCCAACCTAAGAAATGGATTACAATTCTGCCAATACCAAGGAGAGAAAGCCAGAAATCTCATAAAAAGACAACCTGGTGGACAAATAATATAACTAATTCATTGGCACTATTGGATCCTTAAGTTTATGGCCGCCCGGGTATAAGCTCTCCATATAACTCTATCCTGAGCTTATGTTTCTAATCATCTCTTGTACAACTCACCTCCCTCAAATCATAGTTAATGTTATTCTCCCATCTCATTATTTACCTCCCTATTGGACGTTTTCCCTCTTGTTTTCCTACGATGATTTCCTCTACAGGTACAAAATAATGTGGGCATTCGTCGAAAATCTTGCTAGAAAAGAGAATTGACACAAAAAAAAAACAAGTTTATGATTAAGTGAAATTCAGTGAAAATGAAGGATGAAATTATATCGAATAGGCCTACGGTTTTCATAGTTTAAAATACGTACCAAAGTTTTCTGTGATGTATTTTTGAAAAGTGAATTTTATCCCAAAAATAAAATGAGACGAACTCATTTTGGAAGGTCATTCATGGAAATGGTTTTAGATTTCGTTAAAAGCTACGTGAAGGAATTGACAAGATAAGACAATGATTGATGGATGAGTATTACCTAATGATGTGTCTGAGGAGACAAAATTAGTCTGGGTACAATCACACAAAATATTAGTGTAACTTTCCACATATGTCTATACGCCTTTAACAAAAAGTTTTGAATCAAACACATTTGTCTATTTTAATGTTATAATAGACTAGAATTTTGTTATTATGAGGCATAATTTAAAGCTAAATTTAACAGAAACTTGAAACGTTTTGGACACGGCTTAGTACATTATAACACTTCTCTGGAAGAAATGTTTTTTTTTTCAAATGTCCCAGGTTTGTCTTTCAACATTCCTGGCTTCTCTCCTGGCATGGCGTACTTGTAACCCACTTCTGAGGTCGGAGCGCCTGGAAGGCGGGGTTACGTTGCCCCGATGATATCATGGGTGTTGATGATAATGGTGCGCCAGGAGAGTCCCTAATCCTAAGCTTAACCTAAGATGAATATGAATGATGATGACTGCGATGGCCATATGCTTTCGGGGACCGTTTGGGCCTTAAAATGTTCCTGACATTTGTCACGGTGAGGAAAAACCCGGATAAAAACCTCACCCAGAAAAACTGTCCCGACCGGGGATCGAACCCGGGCCCGCTGCGTGACAAGGCAGCACGCTACCCCGAGACAACAGCGGTGGACACTCTGGAAGAAATGTCAAGGTGGGTTTCGGCATACAATGGTTGACAGTTCCCTATGTCGTCGTCGTCGTCGTCGTCATCATATTGCGCCGATTCACTCACGGTAGATTAGGAGATCCCAGGGATTAATTTTTTGTGTTTTGTAAGCCCATGTTAAGCCCATGTTTTCCCTTTACAGAGATTTAGGCGCTCACCCCCTACAGGGAAGAATTTGAACCATACTAATTTAGTTACACTTGTTTCGTATAGATGTCATTTTGAGTTGTCCGTGGTCAGCGTTCCGCCTCATACTGACAAAGTACCAAGGTAGTACTAGGACGGGAAAATTCGGTAAATTTTGCTTAGATGCCTTTTCATTCAGGCTTAAGGATTTTTTACGAGCCTGAAAATCTTCAGACTCGGGACCCACGGCTTAAAGTCCCTCCCGGAGGACTTGATCCTTGGATTTTTCCATCCTAAAAAATCCATCGACCCCGGCCAGGTTTGAACCCGCGACCCTCGGGACCAGAAGCAAGGAGCTTAACCACTAGTCCACCGCGGGATTTATAATGTTTATATAATTAGAAATAAGTTTAAATTTCTTTCAATAGTTTATTAATGTATTTAACACTATTTGTTTACAGAAAACACAGTTAATTTTATTTTAATTGATATTTAGAGTGGAGTCGATGAATGTACTGAGTTTATATAAGTCCGCCTGTGTTTATTATCACTTTGTTTTTTTATGTACTTAGACATTTTCTAACTTACTAATTTTCTTGAATTTTAAAACACGTAAGATTACTAATGATCGCGGACGGTCTTGATATCACGATTTGAAGAGCTGCTTATATGTTAGTGTGATGTAGTTTTATCACTCGTTCTCGCCTTATAAGGGATATAACTCCTCCCATAAAGTCATCTTCCCCACTCCAAATTCTCATGCTATTCATTTACAGCTTAGAGGGGTCAGGTAGACTATCATTCGTTTTTGTGTTCGTAAATGTTGGTAATAGACTCATCCACGTTTGTGCGCTTTCCAGTTATTAAATGTATTGATAGTTTTCTGTGTGTTTCTCACTTCTTGGGATTTTTACTCAATCATTACTAAAGTAAGTAAAAGTAAAGTGATCCCACAGCAGACCCGAAGGCCCTTGGGGTAGTAGTAGGAGGTTAAGGCTCCCGCTTTTTCATAGACAATCGGCACTTTATGTCAGCCGGGTTGTCAGCCCTGCGTGACGGCCGCCTTTACCACCAGAACAAGATAGCTGGTACTCATTTCAGTTAGAGGCTGAGTCGACCCCAGGGCCATAGTGCCGTCAGAGGGTTTGGGTCAATTTAAAAATCCTGACCCCAACGGGACTTGAACCCTCGACCCTCCGGCTTTGTAGCTCAGTGCCTTAACCACTACGCTACGGCGTGCCTAATCGTATTAAATATATTTTAGTATTTTTGAGTCTATTAATTCCTGCTACAATATATGGTATTGCAGCAGCACATTTTGGGCCGTAGTCCTTCTTCAGAATGTCCTTCCAGACTTCTCTATTTGCTGCTAAATTCTTCTCCTCTCTACAATATATGGTATATGGCAGCACATTTTGGGCCGTAGTCTTCTTCAGAATGTCCTTCCAGACTTCTCTATTTGCTGCTAAATTCTTCTAATTTCTAATTTTACTGATTCTAATATCCTGCAAGACATCATCATGCCATCTTAATTTCTGTCTTCCAACTTTTCTGGTTTGTAAAGGTTGTGCCATATAGATATTTTTAACAGTTTTATTGTAGTCCTTACGTATCAAATGACCAGCCCAAGCCATCTTTTTTTAAATTTTATTATACTTCACTCAATCGGGTTCCTTATATAATTTATACAATTCACAACTTCTTCTTCTTCTCCAAATATCACTTTCTTTCAAGCCCCAAAAATACCTCTTAATAAATTTATTTCAAAAGTAGCCAGAGATTTCTAATCTGACTTTAAAAGAGTCCAAATTTCTGATGCATATGTTAGTAAGTAGGCCTACACTTTCATTAAAAATAAACAGACATATATATATATATATATATATATATATACATACATATAAGATAAAACACAGACATTTTTTCAACTCAGATTTATAACTTGGCTACTTGAAAGAGCCTCTTCATATTTCAAATTGAACTGCATAACTTTGACTGTGATTGAAATGAGTTGAATGAAAACCAAGACAAATACAGTGTTTTCAACACCATAAATCAACGTTGAATTATGTACTAAATGCCAACTGAAGCAATAAAACAACTTGGCAAATCATTAATCTCTGTTCTCAGTGATTTGAACAAGAAATTTGCACTGCCAGCTGGAAGTAAGTTATCATGCTATTTTTTTAAGGAGTTGAGGAATCGGGAAATCCATTAGTAATCCACCCAAGAAAAAAGTACGGACAGACGCTGTCGATGTTACTGACCATACATCACCAAATAGATTTATCACTCATTTTCTTACTGACATGCCTGATTTGTCGAATAACTATTCTTTGATTGACTTTTTATAGAAGATCTTTATCGTGGTATACTGCAAAGAAGAAAATTAGAGAACATACGATTATTATAGATCAAACGAGAAATTATTCAAACTAAAAGCTCTTCTTTTATTTTATTTGACGACGTTCTTTAACAGTTAAATTCCTTAGCGTAACAATCCAAATATGCTCAGAGGCCTCATTTTTCACCTTTCAGGTTCTTTCAAGAGCTTGAATTATTTTTACCTTTATTTATAATCCCTTACTCGGCAATATATCCTAAAGGATACAACAATTGGTTCGATTTATTTAGTACTATTAACGAAACAGGAGAAAACGAACGAATAGTAATAACTTAAATGTGTGTCGAATTACACAATAAACGTAATAACAGTCAGGCGTGATTTTGTTTTCAGTTCGGTCCGCCATATTCAAATAACTGGCATGAGAAATTAGAGTTTTGCCAATTAAAGGCAATTATTTCTATAGTACTTAAGATTTTATATTTATTAATTTAATGAATATATTATTCAGAACCAAAGAAAAATCACCTTGATGTTCTCAATTGAGGAGCTAACCCACAAATTATTTAATTATTATTATTATTATCATCATCATTATTATTCATATTATTACACTACAGTGGTTCTCCTAAAGTAATTTGTCGCCAGAAATTTCTGTCTAAAGTATACTCTTCCCTCAAATTTCTTGGTTCCATACTTCTCACCCCATCTATCCATTGTTCTAAAGGTATATTGTAAAAATTATAAAATATTTTTTTTATCATGAAACAATTATAAAATATCCTGCAGGAAATGTAAACTTCTTCCATTGGCTTTCCAATCAAGGATCTACTTTGGCATTCTATCTTCATCCATTCTTATCAGGTGTACATACAATTTCAGACCTTTTCTTCTATTTTTTTCCAGCTTTTTTCAACTGCTTTCACTTACATATTATCCCTTATAGTGCTAATTCTGACGTTATCCCGCCTTGAAAATTGTATTATTATTATTATTATTATTATTATTATTATTATTATTATTATTATTATTAACCAGCCAAAGCCTCGCCCAAGCAAGGTTGAAAAAAGTAGTAGATCAATTATTCGCACAGTCTTTTATTCTTTCTTAAAATAGATAAAGCAAATACAAAGTTTGATCATTAACAGAAAGAATGTTAAGGTCTATTAGCTTCATTTCAGGAAAATGGAAGAAAACTGACAGAGCGAGTATTTTTTTGTTACACAAAAACGGAATAGAATGCTTTGCCTTTTTAAGAGATTGTGCTTTAGTTTTAATGGGATTGCATAATACTGCAGTCCGAACAAAGGTAAATAGGTACTGTTACGTAAAAAAATAAATAGGGTACATTATTCCTACTACAGGCAATATGAGGCCCTTGGAGGAATAGACAGTCGGCATGAGATATCAGCCAGAATAAACATCTGGTATTTATTTCCGTTAGAGACTGAGTCGATCCCAGGGGCATGGTACCGCCAGAGGATTTAGGCCGATTTTTAAAAACCTAACCACACCAAGACTTGATACCTCGTTCTTTGGACTTGTAGCGTATTGCCGTAGCTAACTATGCTACTGGTGACTCGTGTACAAGTGTTACAGCTTCAAAACATAAAATAATGAAGAAAACAAAATAAACTTAAGCGGCCCCTACACGACTAATATTTACGTCAATATATTGCACAGTATTTTGTACAATAGTATTACTTGGTCAATCCACACGGTGCAATTTTATTGCTCAATAAATTAGTTCGTGAGTGATACTTGTTCAGTCAACATGTGAAATAATAAGAAGTTAGAACACAGAACTGAACTAGTATTGCGCAATATTGCCAAAACATTACATCAAATTGTATTGTATTGTAAGCCTATGTTTTCCCTTTACAGAGATTTAGGCACTCTCCCCCTACAGGGAAGAATTTGAACCATACTAATTTAGTTACACTTGTTTTCGTATAGATGTCATTTTGAGTGGTCCGTGGTCAGCGTTCCGCCTCATACTGACATCTAGGAAACCAAGGTAGTACTAGGACGGGGAAATTAGGTAAATTTTGCTTAGAGGCCTTTTCATTCAGGCTTAAGGATTTTTACGAGCCTGAAAATCTTCAGACTCGGGACCCACGGCTTGGATTTTTCCGTCCTAAAAAATCCATCGACTCCGGCCGGGTTTGAACCCGCGACCCTCGGTACCAGAGGCAAGGAGCATAACCACTAGTCCACCGCAGCTGATACATCAAATTGTACGTTTCCGGACATGGATTCCTTATCAAAACTTTATGTACTAAGTCCCCTTACAACCCCTAGAAGTCTGTAATACTCATTCTAAAACACATTGTATATACATATATAAATGTGAGTGTGTCCGTTAACACTCAATCGACCTCAATTTTTATTCTATCTAAATCAAACTTCGCACATAATATTAATTAGAAAAGTAAGCAAAAAACGAATCAATAGATGCAGGAGTTCACCTGAAACCAAAATTAAAAAAAAGAAAAAAAAGAAAAAAAAACAATTTTCGATGTTTTACAATGAAACTCAGTATATGTTATTAAAACACACAGAGGAAGGCATTCTTCAAGAACCAGCAAAATCCGACCATTATAAGTTGGGGTTTATCTGATACCCAAAATTAAAAATTTGCTCTGGAACCGCCATGTAGATCGCAAAAAGTGTTGGGGAGACGGGCAACCTTGTCTCACATCACAGTTTATTACATACCCATATTTTTTGTCCACGCAAGGATATGGAAGGTGTCCCTGTATTAGTGATCAGCTCAATGGCAGGGCCATCACCGAAACAACACGAACATTTAAGACAAATTGACGCATGCATTTACTCATTCATGTATGCGAAACAAAGCTAATAATAAAAGGATGATTGTGATGGTCGGATGATGTTCGAGAATATTTGAGCTTTAAGGTTTCCCGACATTTGTCTTACAGATGAGAGAAGAAAACCGAAAAACATCCCCCAGGAGAATTGTCACAATCGGAGATCGAACCCGAATGGCGTTACCCCGAAACCACAGCGGTAGATTCACAGTACAGTTGATATTTACCTATGTAACTAACTCATTGGTAACATCAAACCCGTAAGTTCATAGCCGCACACACATAAGCTCTCCATACATCCATATGATCTAATGTTTTCCAATCATTCCCTGTATAATATACTTCCCTCAAATCATGGTTAATGTCTTATTTCGTTATATCTATAATCACGTAACAGCCCAATGTTGGGCCTTAGTCTCCCCTTTAATAGGAGATACAAGGCTAAGTTTATGCTTATTTTCCTAAATATTCATGAACATACCGACCCAATGAGACATCTAGCAGGTAACTCAGGTATTACCAGGATGAAGAACGTCGGTGAATTTTGCTTGGATGTGTCTTTATTCACGCTTAAGATCTTTTACGAGCCTGATAATCTTAAGATGGGACCCACGACTTAAAGTCTCTCCCGGAGAGAACTTGCTCCTCGGATTTTTCCATCCTAAAAATCCATCGACCACAGGCGGGTTTGAACTCGCGGCCGACTAATATGATCCCTCTTCACAGCACTATCTCTTATGCTACTTCTTTCACAGTAGCCTCTGCCCGCTCCTGTTATTTCCTTTCTCAATACATCAGGGGTTGCCGCCACTAGGTAATTTTAAGTCACGCTTATACAATTACCTAATGTTAAATAAATTATCTTTTCTCGAGACTTAAATTTATTCAATGGCATTACTTTTTATTTTGTTTTATTTTTCTACCTTGTACATTTTATGAATAATTTAAATAAAAAATAAATCAAAACATTTTATGAATAATGATTATATTGTAGACATACTATGTAATATTTATTTTATTCTGATTAGGTGATTAGATGTAAGAATCATTTTTCGTATTTTTTTAACCTGGTTCAGTGGTAGAAAAGGCCTTATGGCCTTAAATCTGCCATATACAATTTAGATATTATTATTATTATGTTATTTTAACAGTTAAGTGTCGTAGACTGCGATGGGCAGGGCATGTGACACGAATGGGGAATGAAAGACTAGCATGGAAGCTTCTTGTAGGAAAACCAGAGGGAAAAGCCCAGTTGGTAGACCAAAAATGAGGTGGGAGAATAACATTAACTATGATTTGAGGAAAGATTATACAGGGGATGATTGGAAAACATTGGCTCACGATAGGGATGTATGGAGAGCTTATGTCCGCGCGGTCATGAACCTACGGGTTCGATAGTGCCAGTGAGTTAGTTATTATTATGTTATTTATTTACTGAAAGTAATAAATTTCGGCATGATGCGAAAAAAAATTATGTACATTACAAGAATTGAAAATGTTTTACGAATTCGTAAAACCTAATTTTCAATATTTCTAACGTAAACAAACATTCTTAAACAGGACATATTACCTTTTAAATCAGAGAGCATGGAATTGTCGTTACCATATAGAGAGCCCTACATAAGTTTGTTAACGAAATGAAAAGTATGAATCGTGACTTGCATAGGGTTTGGTGTCACGATGCGGCCGTGAGTAACGTGACCCGGCCCGAGGATTGAACACCGCCCCCTCTACAACCTCAACCTCGACCGCAAACATTAAAATTACTTTCTCGCATCTCCATTAGTTGGCACTTTGCGATATTTTGTGCTGAGACACTGTAATGTCAAGCCGCTGACGTGTGGAAAACAATACTCTAACACGTTCACTCGGGCGCTGCATCATCTTCTTTTATTATTTGACACGCTAGGGTGAAGAAAAGTAACATCCTTCACGCTAGCACTACTAAACTACGTATTTTTAATTCAGACAATTATAACTACAAGACGTATCAAAATTCGTAACGCAAACGAACTCTGAAGCTGCGTGAACTAATACAATTTTCAAGTCGAATTGATCATAAGTAATGTCAGGAGTGATTTCCAAATCATCGATAAATTCACGAGTCACGAAGTGACGAGGATTTATAAAACAAGAGTGGCATTTGTTAGGACTATTTAACGAATAAAATGAAACGGTTTACTCAAAAATCATTTTAATATAGTTTTCGGTATTTTTAAATATGTATATACTTAATGTAAACGGAGATGTTTGAGAACAAATCAGAAATGTAAGGTTATGTATATTCACTGCAACTTGATCATATTATTTATTGCTAAATAGGATCGCAATATTGTAAGAATGCACCCTAGTGGAGAAATAATGAAACACATTATAATGTATATTATAATCAATATTATAGGTTATTAATTTTTTTTAGTACACAACTCAGTAAAATCACGGAATCTGTTCATTATTTGATATATGCAATGTAGTTGTTAGAGAAAAATAATATCAAAAACGAGGAGCTTTCTTTATCACAAAAACAGGAGCTGATAAAGATAAATCGATAAAGAGCAAGGTGAAACACGACTGTCACTGGTTGTAAAACGAAATTCATTGAAACGTGATTGGTCATTGACTACTATTTGGGGCATGAGTTAAATAGTCATAAGTAGAGCTAGGAATGTTAGGTGCTGCACTTTTTTTGTTACTATAATGTTCAAATTAGCTAGTATTGCAAAGAAAACATTAAATAAATGTCCCTAACTGTGTTTTAGTTGCCTTTTTTCAACGCTAGCACCTTTTTGCACCTTTTCTTTAATGGAACCACATTTTGCACCTTTTCAAACCCTTTTTGTCTCCTTTGGAACATTTTATTACCAAAATTATATATTACATTTATTCAAATACGATTTCAAGGGTTGGTAACGATATGTGGTATCAGTCCACATCACATTACTTCCACTTCAGTGCTATCCCGTTAGGCTATTCCCTTTAAATTAGTTTGCGCCTCATTGCACCACAGTTATGCGAAAGCTATTGTTCAAGTAAGGAAGGTTGTTGAGTGCGTGAATAAATGTTTCAGTTCAAAATAATATTTGACTAGTGCGGTCTGCTATGTTCCTGAGTTACCAGTATACAGTATGCCGAAACCGAAAGTGAACTCCTATAAACTATGTGATATTGTTCAAAAGTTTAGTACAGATGGAATTCAGAGTGACGTATCTGTCATCAGGTGCATTCTTTGTGATATTTCAATAACAATTGATGAAAAACATCAATGCATTCGTGTTACGCAGCATATAAGTAGTGTAAGTACTTACACAGACTCTAATATAAGACAGCATGCGTGAATTTTGTGTCGTTAGTTACTTGTTGTAATTGGTTTTGGTAATCTTTAATGATTATTTACATGGGAAATTTGCAACTTTTATTTAAAAATTGTACCTTTTTTGCACCTTTTTCTGCTAAATTAAAGCATCTTTTTCACCAAAATGTTGCACCTAAAATTCCTAGCTCTAGTCATAAGTAATGGCAGAGTGATTTCCGAATCATCGATAAATTCACGAATTACTTGGTGAATTTATGTAGAGGATTTGTAAATCAAGAGTGATATTTGATAGGACCATTTAACGAATAAAATTAAGTTGTTTATTCAAAAATGTTTATTTAAATATAGTTACTGTTATTTTAAAATATTTATAGGCTTATATTTAATGTAAACGGCGATGTTCGAAAACAAATCAGACATATTATGTGGCTGTTTCATCTGTTTGTTCACTGCAACATGATCATATAATATTATTTATTGCCTCTGGCGTGGGAACTTCAAATAGGATCGCAATATTGTGAGAATGCACCCTAGTGGAGAAAAAATGAAACATCAAACTGAATATTATAACCTATATTATATTTTAATTTCTTTTTTTAGAAAACAACTCAGTAAAATCATTATTTGAAAAAACAATTATACACACAATTATCAAATGTGCAGTTCGAAGGAATCTGTTCGTTATTTGTTATATTCGATGTAGGCCTATTTGTTGGAGAGTCAGTCACTGCAAAATAATGCTCTGATCTGTTCAGAATATTAAAAAAAAAAAGAGGAGCTTCCTTTATCACAAAAGTAGGAGTGGATAAAGAGAGTGGTGAAACACGACTGTCATTGGTTGTAAAACAAAATTAATTTAAACGTGAACTCCTATTTGGGTCATGAGTTAAATAGTCATAATACTTTATTGTTTATTGGATATAACTGTCATAACGAATTCCAACAAAAATTAGCTATTGAGGCTGTTCTCATAAAAGTATTTCTGAAAAGTGTTACATATCTTCACTGATCCTACTTAATAGAACCAAAACTGACCATCTTCTTTATTAGCAATTTCTCTACAATACAGTAGATTTTCTACAACTGATTGTAAATTTTACTCGTCCATAAATCCCTATTCTTTGCATCACTCTCTGTTAATCCTCTCGACACCATACTCCTATGCACTCCTTGAAACCACTTTTTTTTTTTTGTCTCCGCTTTCTTCTGTTGCCCTCCGCTTCAAAATTTAATATCATCTTAAGTATCCTGTTATCTGACATGCTCTTTACGTGACCAAACCATTTTATTCTTCTTTCTTCAATATAACTCGTAGAACATCTTTTTGAACATCCATTATTATTATTACTCTGATTTTAGTAATCGTAATTTTGTCTCTTCCTGAATTTCTATGCACTCCTTGAAACCACTTTTTTTTTTTTTGTCTCCGCTTTCTTCTGTTGCCCTCCGCTTCAAAATTTAATATCATCTTAAGTATCCTGTTATCTGACATGCTCTTTACGTGACCAAACCATTTTATTCTTCTTTCTTCAATATAACTCGTAGAACATCTTTTTGAACATCCATTATTATTATTACTCTGATTTTAGTAATCGTAATTTTGTCTCTTCCTGAATTTCTATAAGTCCTCCTCAAAAAGTCCATCTCTTGAAACCAATACATAGTTTATGTGCTTACCCTCAGCTTAATATCAACTTTTCCACACGATACAATAGTATAGCCTACTCTCCACCAACTAACTATATATATATTTTTTTTGTTCAGAATGTTTCAACTCCACAACACCGAATTCCTTTTTTTTTCCTTCCCTGATTTACGCTTTTATTTATCTCAGAATTTTTTGTCCCTTCTGTCTCTAATATTGATCCCAAATATTTGAACCCTTGCATTGGAAATGTATCCTTTAGGATACATAAATTAATTTTATTTATTTAATATTTTTAATAAAATAAAGGAAAACAAACAAATGGAAAATACGTAAATTTGTGTTGAATTACACAATGTATCTAATAATAGTTGTGCGTGATTTCGCTTTCACGGCGATCCGCCAAAACTTAAATAACTGACTCGAGAAAATTAGTTGGGAATTTAAAATTACTGGTGGAGATTAGGGGACCACTCTGGCGCTAAGACAAATGTCGGAATGGTCCCCTAATCTCCACCAGTAAATTATAAATTCCCAAAATTTTGTTTTCAAAATATCGCAAACGATTAGCTTAACCTGAGAAGGGTCATTTCTGGTAGAGTTTGCGGTGTCAGGCCTCCCGCCCTCGTCTCCTCGGAGCGTTGGCGGCGCCCGTGGTGGTCTTGGTCTTCCTTTTGGCGTCCTTGGATTGCAAATGTCATATCAATTTTTATAAAAAAAAGACAGAAATAAAACAAGTAATTATAGAGGAATCAGTATTTTGAACTCTGGTTATATAAAATATATGCAGGAATATTACTTAATCGATTAAAACCAATAGCAGATGCATTGCTTTTAGAAAACAGAATGGTTTTAGACAATATATTGAGACAGACAATTGAAAAGGGACGAGGATTCAATTTACCCACACATTTAGCTTTCGTTGATCTTGAAAAAGCCTTTGATAAGGTAATAAGAAGAACATTATGGGAAATAATGAAGGCAAGAGGGTACCCGGCTCAACTTATAGAAGGAATAAAACGTCTTTATAATGCCTTAATTTAGATGAAATTTTAATAAATCAACGAGTTCGACAAGGGTGTACATTATCACCTACATTGTTTAATATATATTTTGATGAGGTAATACGAAAATGAAAAAATCAAGTCCAATAGGAATACAAATTAATAAGGAAATTTATATGAATATTTTAATGTATGCAGACGATCAGGTAAGTATACAGAAGTCAGAGGATGATTTACAAAGAGCCATTTTATACGTTGAATCAATTAGGACTCTATTATAATCTTAAAGTCTCAACTACAAAAACTAAAATTATGGCTTTTCAGGCCAAAGTGCCAGTCAGAGCAAAAATAGTACTCAATAATGAAATAATAGAACAGATAGCACACTTTAACTATCTTGGTTCATATATAACATATAGCTATGATTGGGATATACATAATAAATTTAACCGATATCAAATAATGTGTGGTACCATAAGAAGAACCCTCCGAAAGACTCGAAGAGAAACTCAGCTCAGGTTTTATAAAATTATGGTTCTTCCTGTTCTTTTGTATGGATCTGAATCTTGGGTACTTACAAAAAAATATCTCGCACATTCAAGCCACTGAAATGAAATATTTAATATCCGTAAAAGAATGTACTCGCATGGATAGATTACACAATGAATTGATAAGAAATGAACTGGAGATATTTTCAACACTCGATAAACTAGAAGAGCACAAATACCGATGGAAAGAACATTTAGACAGAATGGGCAATACAAGTTTACCCAAAACGATCAACACCTACAAATCGCATGGAAAAAGATTTTTGGGACGGCCAAGGGAACGATGGACTTGAGACCGGAACAGGTCGCATTGACCTAATCCGGAAGGGAAGAAGAAGAAGGAGAAGGATGGTAACAACTAACGAAAAACTGAAAACAGGCTTGCTATTGCTCGATAAAATAAAATAAGTTAAAATACCTTCTTAGGTAAAATCCGTCGTCCTCAACTTTTAAAATATGTAATCTTTATGCCTGTAAGCCTTACAGGACATCCGTCCCATCTTCAGCAGTTCATTCTTCGCTACAGCATCCAGCATCAAACATCATACTGGATGCTGTAGCGAAGAATGAACTGCTGAAGATGGGGCGGATGTCCTGAAAGGCCTACAGGAATAAAGATTACATATTTTAAAAGTTGAGGACGACGGATTTTACCTAAGAAGGTATTTTAACTTATTTTATTTTATGACTCTCCACCTCAACGGTTTTAACAATGAATTTTATTAGTATTAATGCTCGATAACTGGATTTTTATCTCCTGATCTACGGCTGGATCATCGCTCTACCATCAACTCGAAAACAATATATATGGGCTGAAGAGGGCATTTAAGTCTCTAATGCAGCCGGAAGAGACAGCCACGAACTCTGCTCGTTGATTCCTCCTGGCTGTCGAGTGTGCAGCCGCATTAAACTGAGTGTGCGCTCGGCGGGCCGGGGGACAATGGGTATGGGTGCATAAAGGGTGGCTCTGCTCTTCCAACCCCAAGTGTACAGTAGTGTTTGACAATTTAAGGGTTAACTTTCTTAATTTGTTTAATAACGATATTTTATAAGGTCTTCGCAATCCCGCTGCTAACATAGGAAAGTGAAAACTGGACTTTAAATAGATTTGAAGAAAGGAAGATAGAAACGGCAGAAATGCGTTTCTCAAGAAGGATAGCAGAAGAAAATTTAAAAGTTCATATCTGCAATACCGAAATTAGAGAACAATTGCAAATACATAAATTTAAAATCAAAATAAATTGACGGACAATATTTAATAAACTAATGATCTTCTTGGTGATAAAATTGTAAAACATTAAAAATTGAAACATGTTGACTCTTTCAATTTTTAATTGGTGAATTGGGTATATTGACTACTTGTTTGACAGACTATAGATTAAAATAGTTTCAACATATACATCGAAGAGACATCTTGTCTATCGAAACAGGCTTTACAATAAATTCCAAGAGATAAACGTTCCGTTGGACGCCTCATGACCAGATGGAGGGATAGGCCTACGCTTTGAGTCGGCATAGGCTTACAGCCTAACTTTGAAATTGAAGAAGAAAAAAAATTTGTTTATTACATTATTAACATTCATATATAGATATCGGTCGCGGTGGTCTAATGGATATGATACTACAGGAGGCCCTTCCGAATCAGAATTGCCTTTCTCTCGTTAGGACTGCTAGAACCTGTAAGGCCAAAAGACCATACTTGAAGCATTAAACAGACCTCAATTTATAATGTACAACTGTTCGTGGCAATCTACTTATTAAATAAGGTCGTAGGTTATGTATTTATTAATTCCACTCTCGGTCTTAAAATTCGTACCAAGTCGTGTTAGCTGAAGGGACAATACACGGGTAAGAATGGAAAACGCCCCACTAGAGATTTATGGTCATACATTAACTTCAAATTTAACAAATAATTTAAATCGGATTTAGTCATTTGACTTATTGTGACGTAAGGTAAGAGTGAAAAGTAAATTGCTCACGATGTTACCTCACATCTAATGTTTAAACCTATCAATCGTTTTAAAACACAGGCGAATGGAGAAAAATGTACAGTGAGCTACATGATCTTTATGGGAAACAAGATATAATACATTTGGAAAAAGATAGAAAAGGCAGAAATGCGTTTCTTAAGAAGGATACGACAACACACTTTAAGAGATCATATCCGCAATATATTAGAGAACTATTACAAATAATATATGAATTGGCAAATAAATTGACAGACAACAAATTAAAATGGTTTCAACATATAAATCGAATGGAGACATTTCGTCTATCAA
Organism: Diploptera punctata; assembly: GCA_030220185.1. Taxonomy (NCBI): domain Eukaryota; kingdom Metazoa; phylum Arthropoda; class Insecta; order Blattodea; family Blaberidae; genus Diploptera; species Diploptera punctata. Next base: position 1,821,905 of record JASPKZ010010696.1, read on the forward strand.
AACAGGCTTTAGAATATATTGCAAGAGGTAAACGTTCCGTTGGACACCCCATGACCAGATGGAAGTTGAAGAAGAAAAATATATAATAACATTTAAATCTCGTAGCGTAAGATGGGCAAGATATTAATATAATATTATGGAACATTCACCTGAAAGGTCCGTCTCCTCAACTTAATTAATTATTTAACTGTATCGCTTTCGGGACTTGTCCCATCATCGGCAGGATTCAAAACTGGTGTTTCACTGAAGATCTGGTAGAGGGGGTTGCATGTATTGGGTTCGTTTTCGTTTATCAGGCTGTCGTCGTTGTGAGCTGCTTTCATGATTTCCATCTCTTCGAGTACGTTTGCCGATGATGGGACAAGTCCCGAAAGCGCTACAGTTAAATAATATTAATTAAGTTGAGGAGACGGACCTTTCAGCTGAATATTCCATAATTTTATATTAATTTTGAATAATACCTCAACGGAACACATCATGAATCTTATAAAAGTTGATGGGTAAGATACTTGGCACGTATGGAAAAAGAATGAGGGGCATGGAAACTCCTTGTATGAGAATCAGAGGGAAAATAACCCAGTAAGTAGGCCAAGAACGAGGTGGGAGGATGACATTAACCATGATTTGAAGGAAATATATTATTATAAAGGCAATAATTGGAAAACAATAGCTCTTGCTAGGGATATATGGGGAGCTTAAATCCGCGCGGCCATGAACTTATGGGTTCCATAGTGTGAGTTACACTTCGCGCACTTTAAATTGACGTTTGGGGACTGTTATTTATTTGTTGTCTTATAGCCTGTAGTCGTCTTTTACCCTCACTCCAGCAATGGCAACTCATAATTCGAAGTAGATGTTCCCTATTTGACTAAGAGCGAAGTGGAGTGAGGCGGGGCGCGGCAATATACTAATTCAGGAGTTGTATTACATCCCTGCAGTTTAAATGAGAGATTTGCCGCTGAATTGTAATACCTTGCAGTTAAAAGCGGCAAATGTATTTTTTTTTCGATATGGGCTTGGTACATCACAACGATTCACTGGAAGGTAGGTTTCGGCATGCAATGGTTGGCAGTTCTCTTTGTAAGAATAAGAAAGATAATAGCATCTAGTACTAACAATAATAATACGTAATAATAATAATAACAACAATAATAACGATAACCATAATAATAATAATAATAATAATAACAATAATAATAATAATAATATACTTATTAATAACTAAGAATCATCATCATCGACATCAAGATTTAGGCCTTTTGTTAAGTTCCGGTTTAAAACTGGTCGGCCAATTCCTATAGGATTGTAGTTCAGAACGGCTTTTACTATTCTAGTTGGTGAATGTATTGAACACGGTCTCTCCAATTAGTCCTACATGTTTCGATCATTCAGTTCATTCCTGATGTCTATGCTTATCCTATGAGCTAACAACATACAACTTGCCACAAATCGAAGAAATTAAATTTTTGAAGACCCTATTTGTTTTAACTGGTCTGCAGTTAATGTCCAATTCTCACTATCATATATAAGTAGTGACAAAGCAATCACTTTGCAGAACTTTAATAATATTTGTTTTTATACGTTATGTTTCAATGTTCTCTCTATTGTTCCTCAGAATTGTCTACATATATTTAATTTCAGTTGAACATAATTAGTTTTCCTGTATCCTATATTACATTCTAAATATTTAAACTCGTTTATTTGTTAAATAATTTTCCCTAGATAATTGTTTTCTCTTCTGGATTGTGTTCTCTGAAAATCCATTACTTTAATTTCATTCGATGATATTTTCATCTCGCATTTACCAGCAACCTGACTTAAGATAACCAACAATATTTGTATTAATTTATAACGTGTCTTTCTCTGGGCTGTTATGCACATTTCTGAAAGATATGGTTGATCGCACTCATATCATGTAATTTTATAACGAGTTGAGAAAGGATAGCGGTTCCATAATTGGATATCAAATGTTCATCTTGACACACTGTATCAGTAACATGATATCTTTCGCAAGCTTTGCTTTATAGAGGTAAAGTGCTTTCCAATCGTGGTTTACAATTACATTATAGATCTACTGAAAAAAAAAATATGTGTTGCAAATCTTGATTCCAGTGACAAAGCTTATTTTGCTTTTTTTATATACAAGGACGTTCCATTACGTAAACTGCTGTTAGATCCTTAAGGCGACAAGCGTGACGAATTCTTGAAATATGTCTCGAAGGAATTAATTAAATCACAGCACTTACAAACATCAAATGAGCTGTTAAAATTATCAGTCTTAAAGATGATCCAAATATGGCTAACTATTAAATTATCTATTGAGTTTGCTTAAAGTGCTTGAATGTTTCATTTTGCCATTGTCAACGGATAGAGTTTCAATGAATGAGGGTTATTGTGCTCTTGCTTAATAAAACATTCAATTGTATATACTAACATACAATTCATGTAACAGAATTTTGGTTTCTTCTTCTTCTTTTTGTTTCAGGTCCATGACCTGTTTCATCCAGAAAAGAGTTCCACCATCTCTCTCTCTCTCTCTCTCTCTCTCTCTCTCTCTCTCTCTCTCTCTCTCTCTCTCTCTCTCTCTCTCTCTCAATCTCTCTCTCTCTTCTTCTTCTTCTTCCCCCCCCCCAGGTGTCCTCCTACATCCTCTAGTAACTTATCTCTTGATTCGTAGAGTTCTATCTGGTGTGATGCGGGATATAAATCAATGTTTTTAAAATACATTATGAAACTCCGTTGAGGTTACTGTGTTAAAGTTTTAATAGTGGACTAGTGGTTATGCTCCTTGCCTCTAGTCCCGAGGGTCGCGGATTCAAACCGGCCGGGGTCGATGGATTTTTTTAGGACGGAAAAATCCAAGGAGCAAGTCCTCCGGGAGGACTTTAAGCCGTGGGTCCCGAGTCTGAAGATTTTCAGGCTTGTAAAAAATCCTTAAGCCTGAATGAAAAGGCCTCTAAGCAAAATGCACCGAATTTTTCCGCCCTAGTACTACCTTGGTTTCCTAGATGTCAGTATGAGGCGAAACGCTGACCACGGACCACTCAAAATGGCATCTATACGAAAACAAGTGTAACTAAATCAGTATGGTTCAAATTCTTCTCTGTAGGGGGAGAGCGCCTAAATCTCTGTAAAGGGAAAACATAGGCTTACAATACAATAACAGTGCCTGATATCTCAGTCGTCCTCAATGATTTGCAGTGTTGTTTTATAGGAAGCCTATCGATAACTTATGTTTCATCTTCTGCTTTTATTTTGGTACTGACTGTTGTTGGCAGTTATTTTGTACAGAGGGTTTATGCTGGGTATGTTCTCGTTCAGCAGGTGTTTATTTGTGGTTTCCTTAAACTTCACGACAAGATTTAATGGACATTTCAGAGATTTCATAAAGAATGAAAGTAAATCCAGTTTTTCAAAACATGTAGTAGAAGTAGGACATCAATTCAACACAATATCTCAGTCGTCCTCAATGATTTGCAGTGTTGTTTTATAGGAAGCCTATCGATAACTTATGTTTCATCTTCTGCTTTTATTTTGGTACTGACTGTTGTTGGCAGTTATTTTGTACAGAGGGTTTATGCTGGGTATGTTCTCGTTCAGCAGGTGTTTATTTGTGGTTTCCTTAAACTTCACGACAAGATTTAATGGACATTTCAGAGATTTCATAAAGAATGAAAGTAAATCCAGTTTTTCAAAACATGTAGTAGAAGTAGGACATCAATTCAACACAATATCTCAGTCGTCCTCAATGATTTGCAGTGTTGTTTTATAGGAAGCCTATCGATAACTTATGTTTCATCTTCTGCTTTTATTTTGGTACTGACTGTTGTTGGCAGTTATTTTGTACAGAGGGTTTATGCTGGGTATGTTCTCGTTCAGCAGGTGTTTATTTGTGGTTTCCTTAAACTTCACGACAAGATTTAATGGACATTTCAGAGATTTCATAAAGAATGAAAGTAAATCCAGTTTTTCAAAACATGTAGTAGAAGTAGGACATCAATTCAACACAATATCTCAGTCGTCCTCAATGATTTGCAGTGTTGTTTTATAGGAAGCCTATCGATAACTTATGTTTCATCTTCTGCTTTTATTTTGGTACTGACTGTTGTTGGCAGTTATTTTGTACAGAGGGTTTATGCTGGGTATGTTCTCGTTCAGCAGGTGTTTATTTGTGGTTTCCTTAAACTTCACGACAAGATTTAATGGACATTTCAGAGATTTCATAAAGAATGAAAGTAAATCCAGTTTTTCAAAACATGTAGTAGAAGTAGGACATCAATTCAACACAATATCTCAGTCGTCCTCAATGATTTTGCAGTGTTTGTTTATTAGGAAGCCTATCGATAAAACTTATGTTTCATCATTCTGCTTTTATTTGGTACTGACTGTTTGGTTGGCAGTTATTTGGGTACAGAGGGTTTATGCTGGGTATGTTCTCGTTCAGCAGGTGTTTATTTGTGGTTTCCTTAAACTTCACGACAAGATTTAATGGACATTTCAGAGATTTCATAAAGAATGAAAGTAAAATCCAGTTTTTCAAAAACATGTAGTAGAAGTAGGACATCAATTCAAACAATATCTCAGTCGTCCTCAATGATTGCAGTGTTGTTTTATAGGAAGCCTATCGATAACTTATGTTTCAATATTCTGCTTTTATTTGGGTACTGACTGTTGTTGGCAGTTATTTTGTACAGAGGGTTTATGCTGGGTATGTTCTCGTTCAGCAGGTGTTTATTTGTGGTTTCCTTAAACTTCACGACAAGATTTTATGGACATTTCAGAGATTTCATAAAGAATGAAAGTAAATCCAGTTTTCAAAACATGTAGTAGAAGTAAGTAGGACATCAATTCAAACACAATTATCTCAGTCGTCCTCAATGATTTGCAGTGTTGTTTTATAGGAAAGCCTATCGATAACTTATGTTTCATCTTCTGCTTTTATTTTGGTACTGACTGTTGTTGGCAGTTATTTTGTACAGAGGGTTTATGCTGGGTATGTTCTCGTTCAGCAGGTGTTTATTTGTGGTTTCCTTAAACTTCACGACAAGATTTAATGGACATTTCAGAGATTTCATAAAGAATGAAAGTAAATCCAGTTTTTCAAAACATGTAGTAGAAGTAGGACATCAATTCAACACAATATACAACGTATTATCGATGCTGCATAGAGAAAACGATGTATCGAAAATCAACGTTCTCGAAGAATTAGAAATCATCAAGGAAACCATAAATAAACACCTGCTGAACGAGAACATACCCAGCATAAACCCTCTGTACAAAATAACTGCCAACAACAGTCAGTACCAAAATGAAAGCAGAAGATGATACATAAGTTATAGAAAGGCCTCCTATAAAACAACACTGCAAATTATTGAGGACGACTGAGATATCAGGCACTGTTATACAATTATTAAAACTTTAGTGCGGGATATACTCAGATCATTTTTTTTTTTTCACACATTCGCCTATTGCCTGAATATTCAGCTTCCTCTTATTTCTTCATTTCTAATTCGATATTTCCTTTATTTACGTACAATCTTCCTCATAATATTCATTTCATTTGTTTTTAAAGTTTGTTTTGTTTTAATAGTATCTTCTCTTATTGCGGAGGCATAGATCATTGTTGTGCGTATCACTGCTTTATATATTCTTGTTTTGGTAATTTTGAATTTATTTACAAAATGCAGAATGACATTCTGTGAGTTTTATGGCTAAAATTTCTTAATGTTAGCCCTTCCAGTGCCAACTTTTTATTTATTAAAAAAAACGTCCACTGCAGTGCTCTTGGATTAACGATGTTGCCTCGTAACGTAATGGGCATAGGTTCGATCCCTAGTCGGAACGAGTTTCCTCGGTGGTATTTTTTTCAAAGTTTTTCCTCGTCTCTAAGATACGTCAGGAAACGTTAAGTATCTAGTAGGTAGGCCAAGAATGAGGTGGGAGAATATAATTAAACATGATTGGGGGGGGGGGAAATTATGCAAGAAATTATTAGAAAATATGTGAATAAGGTGGGAGAATATAATTAACCAGGATTTGAGGGGAGAATGAACTATTCAAGGCATAATTTGGGAATGTTAGTTCATGATAGCGATGTCCTGGAAACTTATATCCGTACAGCCACAAAATTTCGGGTTCGATGATATCAGAAAGTTAGTTAATGTATTAAAGTAAATTTATAAAATTTCAGATTTATTTTTAGAGTCATGACTGCTATAAAATTTATTGACATACAATAAAGTTATACGATCACAATAAAGCATGAGACTGTCGGATCGTGATTAGCATTTGTTTTCAGTACTTGTATATCTGAATCGCAAAATCTTTATTTGGATGTCATGGGTAGTAAACATTTTGAAAAGAATGGCAACATCTCTCATGACCTCATAGCTCACTTTATAGTTAACGTGGATTTATTGTATCCGCTGTCCATTTGATTAAAACGTCAACTCTTTATTATACACACACTTAACTTATTAATTATTTTGTAACAATATACGTATTTATACAAGACTAAAAAAAAATTAACGAAACAATTGTAACATTTGTGGGAAATAAATAATTACAATGGTTTGAACATGTGAAGATACTTCTATTCTATAGGATTCTGCCCAAGGCCAGGTCTTTCACTGCAATCATATCATTTTCATCTTATGCTTGCAGCTTTACTAGAGAATTATAGCTGTGGTAGCTACCCGTTGCTTTCCAAACCGGCAAAATATTATGATTATGGTGATGGCCAGATGATGTTCGGGGACCTTTTGGGCCTTAAAGCTACCTGAAATTTGTCTTACATGTGAGGAAAAACCTCGGGAAAAAACCTGAACCAGGAAACTTGTCCCGACCGGGAATCGAAACCAGGCCGCTGCGCGGCAAGGCAGCACTCTACCTCGAGACCACAGCGGTAGACTGTGAAGATGATAAATGATTATATATTTCATTAGGAGGTTGGAGTGGGTTTTCCAAATTGGAGGAAAAGAAGAGGGAGACCAAAGAAGACATGAACAGAGGGAATTATGAATTTGTTGGGGGACAGGGACTTCAGTATGATGACTGGAGTAATGAATGAAGAAAATCAAAACGTAATATTGGGCACAGGAAGTTGTTAGTATACATTTAAAATCTGTTGAATAAAAAAATTAAAAAAGATAAAAATGTATCCGATAAACTCAGTCCTTCCTCAAATAAATTTTAATTACTTTTTTTGAAGATTTCTGATTTTTATTTAGCCTTGAGCGTTCTGTGTTTTTTTAAATAGATAATGAAAATATACCTGATATACTCAGTCATTCCAGACATTTTTTAAACTTTATAGGTCTTTTGGAATTTTATCCATATTCAAAGATCTGTGATTTTTTTTGATAAATAATAAAAATGTACCTGATATAATATGTCTTCCTCAAATTATTTTTAAATATACTCGGACCAACGAATATGTGCCTCTATAGCGCTCGTATCGTTCTTAGGAAAGTACACGTCTATACCCGCACTATTTCACTGCATTCCCCTCCCACTATGTCAAACAGCAGCCATCGAGTAGTGATGTTGCCAAACTTCCCCCAGTGTCATGGCTCTTGAATGTTGAATAATGCAAAGTTGGAGCCGAGTTGACAACACTGGAGTGCAAGTGTGTGTGAGAGAGAAAGAGATATTGAGAGGAATGCAGGGAGGGAAATGATTTGCCGAGGCACGAAAGGAAGTAGGCTTTAGTTCGCATATCTTACGGGGGCACAGATCCGTTGGACAGACAAACCTTTCCAAATTTTTATCCATTTTTCAGCGTTCTTTTGATTGTATCTTTAATTGTAAAACAATAAGTACTGAAAGAAAGAGAGAGATAGTTATAAGAGGAATCATTGTAATGCACATAATCCAGTAGAGTGGCAAACAATTCAAGAAAGTCCTAACAATTACAGGTAAAATACAAATAGGCCTTATTAATATTGTTATACTATTAACCAATAACATAAAATTAGATTAGATTAGTAGAGATGGATTCGAGTTTGAAGACCTAACGCAGCAATCTTATTTTTGATTCATTGTATTACCCATCTTTACTTTGTGGAATTATTGAGATTAAATCTATTCTACGGTGATATGTAGTCTGTTATAGTGTTCCTCATTCGATACACTTCTAGCATTTACACATATGACTCATACGACCCTTTATTTGGTCTGGGCCCAAGGCCTCGAGGAGGGGCTACAACCTTCCCTTTGGCCCCATTCTGCCCTAAGTTGACACACAACCTCAGAGTCATGAGGAAGTACATTATATCACCACAGCCACATAGATCTACTTTACACACTGTGGTTTTATAAGCCAGAATTTTTTACCTATCATAACATGAGGTGTAAGGTAATATATAGAGGTGAAACCTCTCATTCGAATGATTGAGCTTCAATCGTACAGTAGAGATGACTTAACAGCGATCACATGTAAACAAGAGCAGGATTCACACTTAAGAAGTATACTTCGATGGAACATAAAAGTTGCGCACTGACTGTTCGGAACATTTGGAGTGAAATATAACCAATGTAAGGTGGTTATTCTAAACCAGCGGTTACCAACCTTTTTCGACTCGCGAACCCCTTCCACAAAGATTTGAATTGGGCGAACTACTGACTTTTAAATATACATATACAGTAGACATACATAAAATTTAATTCCTAACAAATAATAATAGTAGTAATACTTATAATCATAATAATAATAATAATAATATAGTTATTATTATTATTATTATTATTATTATTATTATTACAATGCCGCAGAAATTAAGGAAACGACAATGGGCCTAACCTTGAAACCCGCCATTACATGGGTTCGCGAACCACAGGTTGGTAAACGATGTTCTAAACTATTACAGTAACAGACGGTAAAGGAACTATTCTAATATCCTTCCCTGTGACACCATGTAAAATGATCGCATTAACCACATGCTGATATCGTGTTTACGAAGGAATTGTTCCTTCTCTAGTGAAATAAAATATATAAATGGAGATATAATGGCATGTTGGAGAGCGCTGAAGAAATGAAATTCGGGAAATTGGAGAACTCCGAGAAAAACTCGAAAAATCTCGGTGTGGCACACCACCAATATCCTTCCGAATCCGCTAGTATTCGAACTTGAATTCCCAGTCGGAGCAGCCAATCGTCCAGCGAGACAGATCTAAAAGGCCCGTGGTTTATCATCCGGCTGCTGACCTCACGTCCACATGTGTTAATCACAGAGGTAGACGATCATAAGCCAGTGTAGGGGTGACATGTGGTCAGTATGTCGGGTCCCCCACACGTTATAGCTGGTATTCTCAACCTGGAGTCGCTACTCATTGTAGCTACCCAAATGCCTCACGATGCTGGGTGGACACCGGTCCCATATTGGCCGAAATTCCATGAGAAAATGTCTTGCCTCATGGGGAACCAACGCAAGTCCCGTAGCTCTGCGCCAAGACATATTGCCTTAACCACTCGGCTACCGCGCGGAACTAACATTACGATACATATACAGCGTGTTCTGCCCAAGAACAAGCCTTTCACTGCAAACTCAGCATTCTTCACTCTTTCCTTTTTGTATCCGCATACAAACAATTTATTTTAATACTGTCTATCATGTATTTTCTGCATCTAACTTTCTTTCCGTTGACCATTCCTTCTAGGACATCCGTCGCCAGGCAGTTTCTTCTTAGCCAGTGGCCAATCCAATTTATTTTTCTCTTCTTTATGAGTTCCAGCATTGTTCTTCTTCGCCCACTCTGTCTAGCAGATCTTTACTTTTTATTTTGTCTGTCCATTTTATACACATTACGATACAGTAGGAAAAAAAACTGTTCTGTAGTTTGGAAATTAAAAGCTTACAGGATCTGCTTTTCCGCTCGGAAAGAGTTATCTTGTGGACTTACGGTTGGGGCATTTATAATCCGTACAACATCCTGCACACTAATACAAAGTGGTGTTAGTATTATGTTTTTTGTATACACATGTTGAAACTGTTCTGACTATGTAACTAGCAAAGTATATAGAGTGTGTTTTGTACATCTGTTCATTAAGCAAATTAATGTTTACTGTTTTTTTCGTCACAATTTATTAAAATACAGAAAAAAAAAGGAGTAGACCTACATGGAGATGCATAGTGATTTAAATAGTTCATAAAATAATTTGAAACTTTTAAATATCTAGGATCGACAGACTAAAATCATAAAAATAAAGAAATTAAATACCTACATGTAGTAAAATAGTCCACCGCTGTGGTCTCGAGGTGGCGTGCTGCCTTGTCACGCAGCGGGCCAGGGTTCGATCCCCGGTCGGGGCAGTTTTTCTGGGTGAGGTTTTTATCGGGGTTTTCTTCACCTGTAAGACAAATGTCAGGAAAAATGTAAAGCCCAAACGGCCCCCGAAATCATATGGCCATCATCATCATCCTTATCGTTATCATCATCATCCTTCACCGGTGTGGAAAGCAACGGGAAGCTACCACACCTACACAATTCCCTAGTAAAGCTGCAAGCATAGCATGAAAATGCTATAATTACAGCGAAGGACCTGCCTTCGGGCAGAATTACTATGGATGGATGTAGTAAAATACTTTTTTGCAAGATAGTGCGTTTTGTCGTACTTACAGAAATGGCGACCATGATTGAAAGTTCAACTTCCTACATTTCGCGGTTGCCAACCTAAATAACTATATGTAATAAAATAACTATACTGTAATATTCCATATTACAAACACGCGTGTGGGAAGTAAAACCATTGCCCTCTATGTATACTACATACAATGTATATACAAAAAATCCAAAGGATACTGTTAATATACATTATACGAAACAAATCACAATATCTTAAATGAACTGAACTTTATTTGAAACAATATAAAACAATGAATACGTACTTGCCGCCATTTTATCACTAATTGGTCTCACGGTCTCCTGTTGTTGCAACTAATAAATATTGCCCACACTGTTAACGTTAGTCAATTGTTTATAATGAATGCATCTATTTTCAACAAATATGTTATTATTTTACCATTATTTATTATTTTGAAAAACACCATCGCGCAGAAAATAATGTAGAACGCAGCGAAGTGTTTCACAAAATCTCGGAAATTAAAAACCTGGCTACCGCTCGGTTTTTAAACATTTTCCTAGAATCTATAAAAACCATTTCCCAACCTCGGATCGTAATATACTATTTTTTTTAATCATGCCACCAGACTGTCATTACGACATTTCTGGTATTATCTCCTGGCATGGAGTACTTGTAATCTATTTCTGAGGTCAGGGCGCCTAGAAGGCGGGGTTACGCTGCCCCGATGATATGAAAGGTGATGATGGTGGTAATGATGGACCAATAGAGACATTTAACTAAACTTAATCTAATGAGGCGAGTAAGATGGTGTTCTGGAACCGTTTGGGCCCGACATTTGTATTAGAGGTGAAGAAAAACCCCGAAAAAGTCAATCGTGGCAAGGCAGCACGCTACCTTGAGAACTATGTTGTAAAAAGTTCGCACTGTTATTGTGTTTATTGTCTTCTGCCTTCTCTTCTTTTGTGTAAGATTTAAAAATTAAAATTTATAAAACTATAATTTTGCCTGTGATATTCTATGGACGAGAAACATGATATCTTAGATATCTAATTAACAGACACTACCGAAAGAGGAGGTTCGAGGCCGCGCGTATATAAACTCTCCGTACTTCCCTATCTTGAGCTAATATTTTCCAGTAATTCCTTGAATTCATGTTTAATGTCACTGTACTAATTTCCAACCTCACTCTTGACCTACCTACTTAGCTCTTTACTATGATTTTCCAAAAAAAAAGTTTACGTAATTATATATCATTCCCGATTTGTGCCACATGTCACCCCCACCTCAGTCCATAATCTAAACTGTTCTTATTAATCTGGTTTCTCATAACAAACACAATCCAACAACTACACATATACATAAATATTAAACAGCTTTCTTCTCGGTTTTTATCGCTCCCTCTGCATAAAATTACTTTACAATTCAAAAAAAAATTTGAACTTCCCCAACCATGTTCATTTTCAAAACAGATTTTCTTCTCTATGGCCAGACATAACACACCACAAACATTTTTATCACAACCCAAAATTTCAAAAACTTACAAACAACATATTTGTAAACAACCCGAAGAGGGCAAAAAATAAGACCCTAAAGCGGGGAGAGCAGGTTCGCCTGTATCTCATTTACACCACTCCAACGATTGTCCATTCCTCACTGTTACTAGTGACTTTTTGCCATGGTTGTATGGAGTTCGGACGGGTTTGAATCCGCGACCCTCAACATTTCATGGACTCTTTCCAGTTGTTGAGAAAAAAGATCCGCATCGACTGAACACCCATTTGTAACAAACTCCCAGTGAATCACACTATCAAAATTTCATCAGAAACACAACATTACATTAAAAACCGACATTACTTATGAGACAACGGGGGGATTCTATGCCATCATGCCACCAATATAGATTCAAATAAACAAACGGAAAAACACACGATTACTTGCGAGAAATATACATGTTGATATTTTCCTAAAAAATTGTAAAAAAATGCCTTAAAATAGAGTGAGATGTTGAGCTCAAACTAACCTAACATCAGCATAACTGTATGTAAAATGTGTATTAGTCATTGCTAAGACAGTTTAGCCATCACAAAAACCCACTAAGAAACAAGTGAACGCTAAACTAATCTGGTGTATTAATTCGCCCATTTTCTCACTCTAACTTGCCCACTATTGTAGCTAGACCCTTTAAATAGAATCACCTTATATGTGAGTAAACATGTTGGCAATTGGCTCTAGCTCCCGCTATCATATTATCCAACACGACGCTAAAAGTCACTTGTTCTCCGATCGAATATTCACTGGTGGCACAGTGGCATAGACTAGCCGGTCAATCTAATAAAAATCTATAGTGTGGTCTAATTTTTTTAGATTATTTTTGTCACTGCACAAGAAGATATGAAAAATTGTATTAAGTGACGACTTGTATTACAGTGAGAAGTCAGGTGTCAGGTGTGCAGCAGTTAATATTCTGAGAGTCAAACAAAGGGACATGTTAGCATCAGTAATACGGTCAAGGCGCTTCACAGAATAGAGACATGCTTTACGTTCCTCCTATTGTCTTAGAGACAAGCCCGTGATTCTAACATTATCATGCATCTAACGTAAAATTTTCCAAGAATCAACAGGCGTACGAGATAAAGAAATCCACGAAATTTTAAATGAATTGCATCTTATATTTTATGTATATAGAAGAATCTCTACATTGTTTTGTATACGTGTGATAAGAATTCCCGGATTTGTGTCTAACTACTTGAAATTTTAAAATATAAAAATAATAGTTGTGGACTGCTGAATGAATAGACTATTTTTTTGTCCTTATTAAGTATTTTTGTCAGTGGCTTATCTGTGGATGGTGTCACATGATGCCACAAGACAAGACTTGGAGTTGGAAGAGCAATGCCCCTCCCTTTATGTACCCATACTCACTTTCGTTTATTCAAATTTAAATACGTGCATTATGAGCTATTTTAGTAAATATGTACAATTGACCTACCCCCTTATTCTCACATACATATTTTATACAATATTTATTAAAAGAGCCTTAGCCATGTCGTACATCTGAAATCCATTACAAAGTCACTCACATTTTTTTAAATGTTAATTAGAAATGGTTGTACACTAACATCACTCTTCCTAACCTAACACATCTTAGAATTGTATCACTTCTAGTAGGTTTATCTTTGAAAATAGATTCACATTAAAAACGTAAACAACTTTTAAGTTACTTACAAATTAGAGTAAAATAAAAACTAAGTAATGATTTTTAACTTTCGATAATTTATAATTTTTACAGTACCATCTACATAGAACGAAAGGATAGCAGTTAAAATTTTCAATTTACAAAATGGCTAATTTCCCATAATCCCGTGTGAACACGCCGTGTGCCTTGCATTTGTTTTATTTAGTTACATATTCTGTTACTTCGAAACAGCACTACTATTGTACTTTGCTCATTGTAGTTCATCGTAAACAACCAACAATTTTTAGATGTACTCAGTTTTCCCTCTATTCGGGTGCTCTGTGGTTAATAACATTACCAAAAACAATTATAGTACATTTAATTACATTTTCAGTCGATTGTAAAAATAGAGTTCGAATCACCGAGCGAATTTTATCAGACGATAGTGTTTGAGACTCGAATGTAGAGTATAGGGTTCTAATCCCTGGAGAGCTATCATGACTGTGGATTTTCCTCAGGGAAAATGTTGGGTAGCAACATTATTATCAGATTCTATTTCTCCATAATCACCATTTCATAATATAATTAATATTAAAATCATAAAAAACACACAACAAACAACAATAGAAACACACAGAACATCACAATGGTTATATCCATATATTCTAGATGCTTTATGACCTTAGATTTTAAAGCACCTTTAAATACAAATTAAATAAAGATATGGAAGACTACCAAAGGTCGTCTATGCATGGAAAATTGAAAGAAGGAACAGAAAAGGAAGACCAAGAACAACCTGGAAGAACAACACTCAAAATTCAATGAGAAAATTTGGTGTAACAGATGAGGACAAAGAGAACAGAGAACGATGAGAACTTTAATTAAGGGTAATTTGTGAATGTTTGTTGCAAACTGATAGTCTATAAGTCTGTAGTCATTTATATTTATTTATTTTTAATCCATATTAATTACTAAGATTGGTTGGAGAAAACCCTCTATGATGAGGGAAATTCTCATAAGTAATGCCACGAGTGATTTCCAAATTATCGATAAATTCACGACTCACGAAATGAGGAGTGAATTTATATAGACTATTTAACTCATGCCCCAAATGGGAGTCAATGACCAATCACATTTCATCACATTTCAATGATTTTTATTTACAACCAATCACCGTCGTGTTTCGCCTAGAATTTCCAACTAAAGTTTATCATAAGTAATGCCACGAGTGATTTCCAAATTATCGATAAATTCACGACTCACGAAGTGAGGAGTGAATTTATCTAGAGAATTTGGAAATCAAGAGTGGCATTTGTTAGGACTATTTAACGAATAAAATAAAGCTGTTTACTCACAAATCATTATTTAACTACAGTTATTTAAAAATATTTTTATATTTAAAGTAAACGGTGATGTTTGAAAACTAATGAGAAACGATAGGTAGCCTACGCTTCTACTGCTTCTTTTGTTTATCACTGCAACCAGATCATACTATTTATTGCCAAAGGAACGCAATATTGTAAGAATGCTCTCTAGTGGAGAAAAATGAAACACATCAATCTGTATATTAATTCATTTTTGATGTCGTATACATTTAAGAAAGTGCAAACAGTGGTTTCTTTTTTTGGTGGTATAATCAATTGCTACAAATGTTGACATGTAAGCACTATTATATACAATCTGGTAGCCGTATTTGTTATAGGCTCAGTCACTGCAAAATAACGGTCAGACCTGTTCAGAATATAAAAAGGAGGAGCTTTGCTTAATATATGATAATCCTAACGTTGATAATTATTTCGTGAAACACGTCTCTGATTGGTTGTAATACAGAAATCATTGAAACGTGATTGGTCATTGACTCCCATTTGGGGCATGAGTTAAATAGTCATAATAAAGAAAGCACCCCCTTTTTAACATTCTGAATAGATCATAGCATTATTTTGCAGTGACTGACTCTATAAGAAATACGGCTACCGGATTGTATATATAGTGCATGTATGTCAACACGTAGCGCATACGGGAGTTAATATAAAAACATTTGTAGCAATTGATTATACCACCAAAAAAAGAAACCACTGTTTGCACTTTCTTAAATGAATTTTCTTCCCAGGTAATAACATTCCAGAAAAATATAAATGTCATATTTATATCATAGGACATCAGAATGAATTAATATACAGTTTGATGTATTTCATTTTTTCTCCACTAGAGTGCATTCTTACAATATTGCGTTCCTTTGGCAATAAATAATATGATCTGGTTGCAGTGATGAACAAAATAAACAAATGAAGTGTACCAATCGTTTCTCATTTGTTTTCAAACATAGCCGTTTACATTAAATATATAGATATTTTAAAATAACTATATTTAAGTAATGATTTGTGAGTAAACAGCTTAATTTTATTCGTTAAATAGTCGTAACAAATGCCACTCTTGGTTTCCAAATTCTCTAGATAAATTCACTCTTCACTTCGTGAGTCGTGAATTTATCGATAATTTGGAAATCACTCGTGGCATTACTTATGAGAATTTGGAAATCAAGAGTGGTATTTGTTAGGACTATTTAAAGAATAAAATTAAGCTGTTTACTCACAAATCATTATTTAACTAGTTATTTTAAAATAGTTATGTATTTAATGTGAACGGCGATGTTTGAAAACAAATGAGAAATGATTGCTACGCTTAATTTGCTTCTTTTGTTCTTCACTGCAACCAGATCATAGTATTTGTTGCCATATTGTAAGAATGCACCCTAGTGGAGAAATTTATAACCAACATTATAGGTATTAACAAAGGGAATGATGACAAATCAAGAGCTTCAGAACATTTGAATACTACTACTATAAAGGTATTAATTAATGTCTGATGTCCTATGATGTAAATATGTCAATTATACCTTTCTCCAACGTTATTTCCTAGAAAATAATTCGTTTAAGAAAGTGCAAACAGTGTTTTTTTTTGTGGTATAATCAATTGCTACAAATATTTTAATATTATCTCCCGCATGCACTATGAGCTGACATTCATGCACTATATATACCATCTGATAGCCGTATTTCTTGGGGATCAGTCACTGCAAAATAATGCTATGACCTATTCAGAATGTTAAAAAGGAGGTACTATCTTTAATATGATAAACTTTAGTTGATAAATTCCAGGTGAAACACGACTGTGATTGGTTGTAAATCAAAAATCATTTAAATTTGATAGGTTATTGACTCCCATTTGGGGCATGAGTTAAATAGTCAAAATGAATGAATGCATGAAAATGAAGATATGTCTAAATCAGGAGCATAGTTTTATAATAATTATTTAATGTGTCAATTACAGTTACGAAAAAGTTGAATATCATAACGTTAATATCTCTTTAGGTTTTAAAATAATTTTGAAAATGGAATGGAATTAAAAAATACAGCAAGGTAAAAATAAATAGAATGATCAAATGTAGAATCCGACAGAACAAGCAAAGGGGATCTAAATGCAAGGCTCTCACATGTGAACACATGAGGTCTCAAGAGACTCATTCATAACGTCATCGACGCTATTTCTCTGTCAAACTATTGGACCAGTTTTCCATTATTCAGCAGCACCGCAGCTGTAAAATCAGCTGGGAAATTAGTATGAAATCCAAACTCCTTACTTTAGATAGGTTTCGGCAACAGACGAACAGAGCCATCCAACTTTCAACTTATTTCCCCCAGACCACCGTGGAGGCCATCCTACAAGACCTGGTTTAATTTATTTAACATTTTAATAAAATAATACAAAAACGAACAAGTACAAATTAAATTATTTGTTTTACCTTGTATACTACCGTCGTCCTCAACTATAATGTTTTTTTGTTTTCTCCATTGCCTTTATCGGCTTTAGTATATATTATGTTTTTAGTTTTGAGTTTTTCTTTAATGTTTTTGAGATTTTTTTAAAATTTTGTTTATCTTCCTTATTTTATGATTTATTATTATTATTATTATTATTATTATTTAATTTTCTAATAATAATAATAATAATAATAATAATAATAATAATAATAATAATAATAATAATAATAATAATAATATTAATAATGGATTTAAGATCAGAACAGGTCGCACTGACCTAATCCTGGAAAGGAAGAAGAAGAAGAATTTTTCTTTAATGTTTTTGAGGTTTTTTAAATTTTTTCTTCCTTATTTGATGATGATTTTTTATTATTATTATTATCATCTAATTTTCTAATAATTTTGGCTGTATCATATTTGGCGTGTATTTTGTCTGATGTAGTGATTTTATTTATAGCTATTTCGCTTTCAATTATGATATTTTGTATTATTTATTTTTTATTAATTTTTGGATAATTGAATTTGTATCCATATTGTAATATTTGAGTTATTATATAAAACTTTCCTCATTAGAGGATTGCCTCAAGGACAAAGTGATACAGACAATTAATTTTTGTAATTGATGAAATACATTTTGTAAATATTTTTTTTAATTCAACTTGTAGGCCTAATTGAAGTATACACACTATAAAGTAATTTTGTAAATATGGTTTCTTAAAATTGAAATTGATCCTCTAATGGCAGCGATAGCAATTCTAGAAAGATACACCCTGTCCAAATCTAAGGAATTCCAAAATTTGGCTAAGAATCCTGGTATAGTACCTCTTGCCCCGATCATCAATCCTGTGACAGTTATACTATCTAGTTGGTATTTATCTTTGTAATAGTCAATTGTTGGCTCATATATGGCTTTCTTTTCACAGTTAATCAGGTTGGCCACTATGAGTCTCAAAACGAATTGTGGGATCTAATATCATACCAATTTTAGAGGATGGTCTAAATGCAATAATATCTATTCGTCTGTTACTCCCATTAATGGCCACACCAGGTGCTTCCTCATAAACTGTGTATCCAAAATCTCGCAAGGCTTCTGCCATCATATTTCGAATAGTGTGGTGCCGAATATTTCTCAGTGATTCTCCAAATGGACAGGCCCCCAAGGACGTGTGCAAGGTTATTAACGTTATGGTATTCAACTTTTTTTTGTGGTTAGGTTAATAACTTTTTTGTCATATTTATTGTTGGGTATATGATTAAACTTCTTGTGATTTATTTTTAATTTAATTTCTTGTGTAACGTTTTTTATTTATTTTCTATTATTACCGAAATTTTGTCATGTATCTGATAGCACGAAATTTTTTAGTTGACAGTAGTATACAAGGTAAACAAAAATTATAATTTACCATTGTTATAACCTCAACGGTATAAAAAAAATTATGAACTTAAAAAGTATAAATACAAATTACTTAATCTTGTGTCTAATTACACATTATAAAATAATTTACAGTTTTATAGGATTTTGTTTTCACTGCAGTCCGATGCATTTAAATAACTGAGTAAGTTACGCACACTTTTAGCACGAAATCTTTAAATATAGCTTTATTAATATTATTTTTATTATTATTATTATTATTACTATTATTATTATGATTAAAGAAAAATGTAAACACCATCAGTTCTATCAGAGATTCTCTGTTTTGCAACAAACAGCTATGAAACCTGATCTTCATAAATGCTAATGTGCATTTTTCATCATGCAGCTAAGCGTCAAAAGTTCCCGCTCTTAGAGTACTGATGCATAACTGTCAAAGAAGGAAAGTAACTTGCAATATTCAGTACCGTATTGTTAGTTTGGCGCTACAATAAATAGCGATGATTGACTTAAACTTTAAACGCATTTTTCTCGGAATTTATATAATGGCGCATAGCCGTTTAATGCATAACGCCGTCCAATTATTTCCTGTTGCTAGAATATTTTCAGGGTCGCAATTCAGCGCTGAAAGTCTGAAAAATACAATTATGTGGTTTGCAGTCCGACTAGTTTATACCTGAAATACATCTAATGAAAACAGTTGTTGTCCAGTATGAACTGGAATGGTAAATAATGGACTTTCTTGTTTGTTTATTGTTTTGTTTTTTGTATTATTCATTTCAGACGCATTTTAATGTAAATCCTAACAAAATATGTTGTGGATATGAAGGCCAGAGAATCAACATTTTAATGTATTTTCATTATTTTAAACAGGATACTGTCTCGTCAAGTGAGATTTATCTGGAGCCCTGGTACAACATTTTCATGGTAGAGCGAAGGAAGATATTTGTTTGAAACACGTGAAATTGTACGCACTAGGTCAGAAATACAATTTCATGCGTGCGCTCTTTGCAGATTGTTTACAAAGAGTTGAATAACTAGTTTCTGACGTTAAAAACTACAAAACTAATTCACTCGCACTATCGAACCCCTAGGTTCATGACAGCGCGGACATAAGCTCTCCACACATCCCTATCCTGAGCTAATGTTTTCCAGTCGTCCCCGATATAATCCACTTCTCTCTTTTTTATTCCTTCTTGTTTTACCTTATTGTTAAACACTGTTTTCCTTCTTGTTTTACATTTTGTTAACTTTATGTTATTCTCACATATGGACACATGGACAAGACACACACCCAGACCCAAGGTGGAGATTAAAAATCCCCGGGTCGCCGGAGTGGAAGGTAGGGACTCTACCACCGCGACGGACAATCTCAAATCACGGTTAATGTTATTCTCCCCACCTAATTCTTGGTCTACCAACTGGGCGTTTTCACTTTGGTTTTACTACCAAGAAGCTTCGATGCCCCTCTTTCATTCCCCATTTGTGTCACATATCCCGCCCACTGAATCTACGAGATCTAACTTTTCTCATTATATCTGGTTTCCAATAAAGATCACGTAGCTCACTGTAATATAGTCTTCTCCATTAATCTGTCTGTTCGCCTCTCTTTGGTTCAAAATTTTCCTAAGAACTTTATTTTCAAATACTCGTAATATTTTCTCCGATTCCGATTAAGGGTCTTTCCACTTTTCAGCGGTTGCCCTTTTACCAGCCGGCTGCTGGCCCTTCACATCTACATGTGTCAATCACAGAGGTTGATGATCAACAGCCAGTGTAGGGGTGACATGTGGTTAGCATGTCGAGTCCCCCAGCCGTTATGGCTGGTTCCTCAACCTGGAGCCGCTACTTATTGTAGCTACCCAATTGCCTCACGATGCTGGGTGGGCACCGGTCCCATACTGGCCGAAATACCATGAGAAAATGTCTTCCCCCATGGAGACTCGAACCAGCGCAAGTCCCATAGCTCTGCGCCAAGGCTTCCTACCTTAACCGCTCGGCTACTCCCTTAAAGTTTGAGTCAATGTTTCCAACATTACTTATTTCTCTAAATTCTGAATTAGTATTTTTGCTACTGTTACTACAAAATGAAGATTATGCCTGATTAGCTTAGCACATTTCATTTCAATTTGCTTGAAAGGGCATACATACAATTTGGATCTTTAGATTCATTAGTTTCTCCACAAGGTTTTAATTTCCTTCAACTATAAAATTGATTTAATATAAAATTATCAAAATTTACTTCAATTATATTTATTCAATTTATTCAACGATAATAGAATTCCTTGAGTGATTTCGAGAAATTTGATACCAAATATGACCTGTTCTTTCGTAGTAGCTCATATTATAAATCTTGTACGAATTTCTTTTCAATAATTTTTTAATCATTGCCAGCAGGTTGTCTTTACAACATTTATGCTATTCTCTCCTGGCATGGCATACCTGTAACCCACTTCAAAGTTTAGGACGCCTGTAAGGCGAGTTTACGCTACTCCGTTGATATGAAAGGTGATGGCGATGGTGATGATGCGCAAAGGAGTGACCTTGAACTAAATTTAATGAGGCGAATATGATAACGATGGCCAGATTATGTTCGGGGAACCGTTTGGGCCATACGTTTTCCTGACATTTGTCCTATACTTACTTACTTACTCACTGGCACTATCAAACTCGTAGGTTCATGGCCGCGCGGACATAAGCTCTCCATACATCCCTATCCTGAGCTAATGCTTTCCTATCATTCCCTGTATAATCTACTTCCCTCAAATCATAGTTAATGTTATTCTCCCACCTCATTCTTGGTCTACCAACTGGGCGTTTTCCCTCTGGCTTTCCTACAAGAAGCTTCCATGCACGTCTTTCATTCCCCATACGTGCAACATGTCCTGCCCATCGCAGTCTACGAGACTTAACTGTTCTTATTATATCTGGCTTCCTATAAAGACCATGTAGTTCATTGTTATGTAGTTTTCTCCATTGAGTATGACATTTGTCCTATAGGCGAAGAAAACTCCCAAAAAAAAAAACCTCATCCAGGAAACTAGTTCCGCTTGGGGATCGAACCCGGGCCCTCTGCATGAGAAGGCAGCACGTTATTTCGAGACCACAGTGATGAACTATTTTCTTCAAATATAATTTATCCTTCAGTGAGAAGTGTTAAATTAATATTAAAATAACCAAAAGAAGCCTTACTGGCTTTATAAAGTAGTGTTTAAATTGCTAATAAATGTCTTCTTAAACAAGAAGCCGCCATTTACGTGATCGAATAAATTCTCGTAGCATTCGGCGATCGGCAATTAACAGCATATGAGAGAAAAATATGCTTTCACATTGGACTTTCTCAGGGAGCTCAGTGGTAGAGCATTGGTTTAGAAAGCCAAAGATCCTGGGTTCAAACCCCAGTCTGAGCGTATAATTTTTCTCTTCAAACATAATTTATCCTTCAGTGAGAAGTGTTAAATTAATAGTAGAAACATATTTTCAATTAGTTTAATATAAATATTTTAATCTTGTAGCTTCATTTATTTTCTCCTCCTATACCATTATTGTGGAAAACCAGAGGTATGCCAAGAATGAGGTGGGAGAATAATATTAACCATGATTTGGGGGAAATAAATTATACAGGAGATGATTAAAAATATTAACTTAAGATGGGATTGTGTGGAGAGCTTATGTCTGTGCGATCATGAACCTACTGGTTCGATTGAGCTGGTGAATTAGTTATTTATGCCAATATAAATACAGTCACACAAAGTCGCACCCATCTAGTTATGAAGCGGCACTCAACGCGGGACATTTCGGTTATATTCCTTTATTTATTTATTTATTTATTTATTTTATCTAATGGAGATAAGACCCTAAGGTCTTCTCTTTCACTTCACCAAGGCTAAATTATACACATAATAACAACTATGAATTATCTACATGTTGTTTAATAATACATAATAGATATAGACTACACAATATAGAGTTGACAAGGAAAAAATAATAATAATGATAATGATAATAAATAATAATAATAATAAATAATAATAATAATAATAATACATTTTAAGTAATTGGCTTGGTAAATAAAGTGTAAAATATTAAATAATAATAGAAGTATACATGAAACACGTTTATATATTGTCTAATGAAATATTTAACGAGTTTTTTTAATTGTTTCTGAGTCAGGCAGTCCTTGATATACGAGGGGAAGGAATTCCGGGGTCGGGTGGCTGAAACAAGGATGGATGAGGAATAGTGAGATGTTCGATGTAGAGGAACAGCTCCATACATAATGTTCTGCCCAAGAGCAGGTCTTTCACTGCAAACTCAGTATTCTCCACTCTTTTCTTAATTCAGCTTTCCTTTTTTGTATCCGCATACAAACAATTTATTTAAATATCGTCTGTCATCTGATGCATTTTTCTGCCTCTAACTTTCTTTCCGTTGACCATTCCTTCTAGGGCATCCGCCAGAAGACAGTTTCTTCTTAGCTAGTGGCCAATCCAACTTATTTTCCTCTTCTTTATGAGTTCCAGGATTGTTCTTCCTTCGCCCACTCTGTCTAGCACATCTTATTTTTTTTTTAAATTTTGTCTGTCCATTTTATACGTTCCATCCTTCTCCATATCCACATCTCAAAAGCTTCCAGTCACTTTTCCTCATTCCGTCGTAATGTCCAAGTCTCTGCACCATACAATGCTACACTCCACACAAAACATTTCACTACCCTCTTCCGTAATTATTTTGCCAAAGGTCCGCAGAAAATGCTTCTCTTCTTTTTAAAAGCTTCTTTTCCCATTGCTATTCTCTGCTTTACTTCATGACCGCAGTTCATGTTACTGCTGATAGCACAACCCAAGTATTTGAAGCTCTCCACTTGCTCAATGGCCTCTTCTTTAATCTTCATGTTTATCTTCCTTGGTTTCCTTCCTATAATCATGGCCTTCGTCTTATTTATATTTATCTTCATCCCATAATCCTCGCACTTGTCATTTAGCTCCATCAGCATGTTACTCACTGTCATTGCATCTTCTGGGTATCAAAGCCATATCATCAGCAAATCGTATGTACTTAATTCTTCTTCCTCCCATGTTTACGCCTCCCTTATTCCTGAAGCAGTTCTTTATTTGGTTTTCAAGGCCTAGAGTTAAATTTTCGGCTATTCACCAGAATGATTTATTCTTGATTTTTCAGTTTATTGTTGTGAATTATAACTTTTCTTCTGTATTTAGTAATATTTTATTATTATTTTAAACTTTTCAAACATTTTGTATAACATTAGACAATATTGTGATGCTGACTGCTATTTTCTCTACAGAGTATATTACATAGTCTATGATTTTTCTATCGCTGTTTTGAGTTATCGCTGGTTAGAACGGCGTTAGGAAGTGATAAGTAAGTGCACACTCATTTTTAATAAACGTTTGGTAATTTTAATATTATCAATATATTTCTTTAACATAGGTTTTGGGATTTATTGGAAAGATTGGGCATTTAAATTTCATAGCGACGTGCTGCCATCTAGCATAAGCTTTATAAACTTTAGTAAGATATCGATAATAATTTAAATGTGACAAGGATGATAATCGATATGTGGTTCGATGGTGGGTTATCGCTGACTCTATAAACTCTGGCGCATGCGCAATGTTGTTCTATAGGATTTTGAAAATATATCAGGCAAGTTAAAGTGATGAATCCGCAAATTTTCTCTCTATCGTGTGTTTAAGTTATGGTGGGAAGATAGTGAATGGAAGCGAGTAGAAATATATAGGGGGGATGAGGCGGATAAAGTGTTGTATAATGTGAAGCAAGAAAACATTAAGAGTAAAAGTAATTTTGTAATGACCATAAATATATATATATATATTTATAACAAAGCCCTTGAAAACTGTTTCCTGCAATTCATTGCTTGTTGATGTATGAAGTGCACTCGATAAATTGACATAATATACCTTGTGATGTATTGTTGCTTCACAGGCACTTTCATGGTTTGCGATTTTAAAACTAATGTTATTACCGATATCCAGGATATAGGAATTACGTAAACACTTCTACTTGCTTACGTAAATTTTTAACTTCAAGGACATGTTCATTCTTCCTTACTTTTGAAAGTCGGATCTTTTGGAATAATCATTTTTTCCGAGGTTCCAGATTTTTAAACCTAAACGCAATTGATTTATTTTAAGGAACAAAATTATTTACTGCTAATGGTTTATTTGTTTTACCCGATGGAATTAAGAACGTAAGGTATTCTCTTCCACTTTACCAGGGTTAAATTATATACATAATAATAATCATAAATTATCTACAACTTGATTAATAACACATAGTAGGCATAGGCCGCAAAATATAGAGATGACAAATAACAAAAATATTAAAATAATAATAATAATAATAATAATAATAATAATAATAATAATAATGAAAAGTAAAAAAAAAAAACAAAATTGGCAGGAATTACTCAAGAAGATATCAAAGATATATAGCTTTAGAATTAAGGTGCACAAGTGGCAGGTTGACCAAGAGGACAAACCGAGGGAAAAAACCCCGAACACCATGGACAGAAGAGAGAAAGAAAGCCCATAGTCAAAAAATGAGGAACATATGGAGTAAAGGGGAACGCATCGAAGTACTTTGCGTAGTCCTAAATGGGTTCATTCGCAATAAAAAAAATTAAAATAATTATAATAACCTATAATTTAATAAAATAATTGATTTGGAAAAGAAAGTGCAAAATATAAAAAAATATTTAAAATATACCTACAACATGGTTATGAATTATACTAAGGAAATATTAGCAAGAAAACTAAAGTTGTGGGTTCCGTTTCACATATTCATGGCACGTAAAAGTTAAAAAAAGTATTCACCGTTGTGGTCTCAGGTTAGCGCGGCTGCTTTGTACGCAGCGGGCCCGGGTAAGATCTTCGGTCGGGACAAGTTTCATGGGTGATGGTTTTTTCGGGTTTTTACTTAACTCGTCAGGAAAATTTAAGGCTCAAACTGTTCCCGAACATAATTTGACCATCATTATCATATTCGCCAAGTTTGTATGGATGTGTGTGAATGGTGTGTTTCGTCTTCATGTTATGTTACAACGGAGGAGGCCTTATATGTCCTGTGTTGTCAAAAAAGTATTATGTGATGCGTGTCCGGCCCCGGAAATTTTAGTCGCTCGTCGAGATGAGGTCCTAGAATTTTTAAGTGCCGTCCATGTACGGCGGACCTGATTTCTTGAATTATACTATGAATACAAACTTATTTTCCTACCATTCTGCAGACTTTGGACTAACGATGTGAAAAATGTATTGCTAAATATGGGTATATAACTCATAAATATATATGTATATATATATATATATATATGTGTGTGTGTGTGTCTGTGTGTGTGTGTCTGTGTGTGTGTCTGTGTGTGTGTCTGTGTCTGTGTGTGTGTCTGTGCGTGTGTGTGTGTCTGTGCGTGTGTGTGTGTCTGTGCGTGTGTGTGTCTGTGCGTGTGTGTCTGTGTGTGTGTGACTGTGCGTGTGTGTGTGTCTGTGCGTGTGTGTGTCTGTGCGTGTGTGTGTCTGTGCGTGTGTGTGTCTGTGCGCGCGCGCGCGCGTGTGTGGGTGTGGTTAGTGTGATCTATTTTTGCTAGGTGAGTGTGAATTTTTGTTATTTTTAGTTTAAGACCTACAAATATAAGTTTAGATGAGGTATTTTTGTTAGTTTTTTTAAGGAAACAATAAGTAAATCCTTAATTACCTTTCCACTTTTGACTTTTCATCACACAAGGCTCTCCATAATATACAGCACCTTATAGCGAAATCAACTACGAGAATATCTGTGTTCTGCGAGTTGCACCATATGATACATACGCAGTAGCAAAGGATGACGTCACATTTAGGGTAATATCAGTTATTTAGCCTGCCCCACGTGGATCATATATTAAAATACGAATCCCGGATCGTTCTTGGGCGTGTTTATCTAGTCAACTTTCATCTCGGCCGCACTTGGACGATCTCCTGGAGTAAATACCCCTTAAATCATTCGATCTTAAAAAAATCCATCTATCCTAGCCGAGTTTGAACCCATTACCCTCGGAACCAGAGCCAAGGAAGGTAACTTCTAGACCACCGAGGAGATACGTAATAATGTTTGCATACAATTAAATATTTTAAAATCATTTTCAATAAACGTTGACAGTATTGGCAATAACAGTCGGCCGCGGTGGACTAGTGGTTTTGTTCATTGCCTCTGGTCCCGTGAGTCGCGGGTTCAAACCCAGCCGGGGTCGATTTTTTTTGGATAGAAAAATCGAAGGAGCAAGTCCTCCAGGACGGACTTTAAGCCATATCTAGTATATGTATCAGTTACCTCTGATCCTAAGGGTTGCGGGTTCAAGTCTAACGGGGTCGATGGATTTTTTAGGATGGAAACATTCAAGAAGCAAGTACTCCGGGAGGGACTTTAAGCCGTGGGTCCCGAGTCCGAAGATTTTCAGGCTCGTAAAACATCCTTAAACCCGAATAAAGAGGCCTCTAAGCAAAATTTACCTACCTCCTTCATTCTAGTAATATCTTAGTTGCCTATTTGATGTCTCATTGGTAATTCGTCGAGAAATATGTTGTACAGTTAAGTTTTGAGACTGAGCGCATATTGGCGCTGTGGTGCACTATAGCGCATAGGTGGCGCCGTGATATGGTACCTTGTCACTTATTCTCTCGTCCCAGAAAGAGACAGTTGAGTGCATGCACTGCAAGCAGAACTACGGTATTTGTTGTGACGGTGATTTGAATGCGCACGTCGGAATTCGAGATGTCACAGTTTAAGTCACAGGCAAACATCAAGTCCTGTCAGAAATTAGGCAAGACCGCTGCCGAAACGTTTCAAATGATGCAGCAAGTTTACGGTGAGTACGCATTGAGTCGCAGTGTTGTGTTTAGGTGGCACCGACGTTTTTTGCAAGGAAGAGACAGTTTGGAAGATGGTGTGCGTACTGGTTGGCCACAAACAATTCGAACTAAACGCAAGATCGAAGAAGTTGTAACGTTGGTGCGTGCTAACCGCTCCCAATCAGTAGGCGATCTGGCAGCAGTGGTAGAGGTCAGCCATGGTACTTGCTACAAAATTCTGTCTGATGACCTGAACATGTCTTGTGTTACCCAGCACCGTGTGCCAGAAATCCTGTCGCAAGACGATTTGTGGTGACCTCGTCAGTAGTGCTGACAATGATCCGACGTTTCTCAACCGAATAAAAACTGGAGACGAAACATGGTGTTTCCTTTACGATCCGTAACTGAAACGACAATCCGCCATCTGTAAAACGCCATTATCACAATGACAGAAAAAAAAACGCGACAAGACAGGTCAAAAGGCAAGGTGATGCTTGAACTGTTTTTTTTTATTCAAATGGAATTGTTCACATGGGATTCATCCCAGAAGGTGTAACTGTAAACAAAACCCGTACAAAGAGATCCTTGGCCGTTTACGCGATTCAATTCGCCGTAAGCGACCCGAGATTTGGCGTACAAAGTATTGGCTGTTGCTACACGACAACGCCCCCGCACATCGTTCTGTCCTTGTCCAAGAGGAACTTGCAATGCAACAGATCATAATTTTGCCAGATCCTCCGTACTCATCTGAGCTCGCACCATACGATTTTTTCCTCTTTCCTCGCATGAAAGCAACCCTACATGGGCGTAGATTTCATTCTTCCGAAGAGGTCATGACTGTCACAAGAGAAGCCATACGGGACCTTCCTGCCAACATCTTTCAGTGGTGCTTCCAGCAGCTGTACCACAAACGTGCATAACTGCCAAAGGCGACTATTATTAAGGGAGGATGTGGTTCTGTTTAAGTGTACGCCTAGTTATCGGCATCTTGTAAGACATCCAGTTTCTTGTGGATGCCTACCTTCCAAGCGTTAAGTCTCAGAACTTAATGACTGTAGTAGTACAATGCTTTTACAGGGGAAGACACATGAAGAATATGTGCAATAAAAATATAAGTTAAAACATGTACTGTTGTCTCTAAAATATAATATTTCAGAATAGTTTAATCTTTTTTAAACTGTTTGTGAAGTTTTAATGCATGAATGATTAAACAGGTATGCTAATACATGTTAGTTAGATACTAATCTTAATGCTGGATGAAACCAAATACTTTGAACAGAACCCCGCCCATAAGATTACAAAGTAATATGACCTCAGGTTTTGTGGTTGATTTCTGCGGTCGATGTTTCATCTCATGTAACAGTAGATACGGCCACTCTGCATCACGTGAGTTATTCTATAA
This sequence comes from Diploptera punctata, assembly GCA_030220185.1. Classification (NCBI taxonomy): domain Eukaryota; kingdom Metazoa; phylum Arthropoda; class Insecta; order Blattodea; family Blaberidae; genus Diploptera; species Diploptera punctata. Next base: position 1,851,115 of record JASPKZ010010696.1, read on the forward strand.
CACACATTCAATGTCAAAATGCCTACTTTCTCATGATGGCTAATTATTTTAACACCTAAAACATAGTTTATCCAATGCCAGAAATCCTTACTTTCTCAAAATTGCTTTATTCTGAGTAATTATTGTTCCGGGATACCGTACGTGCTTTGTTCACTTTTTTCATCAAATATATTCCATATTTTTCCCATTCTTAACTTCTCCTTTCAGGTACTTTGACATCCGAGCCATAAAATGATATGACTCCTCGTGAGTCCAGTTTTTAAGAAAACGATTTTGTGATGTCATTTCCCTATTTGTATAAAAATTAGTTGACTTAATTTTGCCTTTATATATAAAAATAGGTTTGAGTCTGTTTTTCTGTTCTTTATGGACTCAAAAACCACGTGACCGATTTAATTTTCTTTTCTTTTTTTTTTCTTTTTTTTCATCGTTTAGAGAAAATTTTTGGAACAATTAACTTATATAACCCTACTTAGGCTACCATCGGGCCGGACCTAAAAAAAAAAGAAGGGGTCATCGGTGCACAAAACAATAGCGTTTTTTTATTTACTTACTTTTTATTTGTTTATTTAATTAGCCTGGTGGATTTAAGGCCATGTGGCTTTCTCTTCCACTCACAAACATATATCAGAATATAACAATCACAATTAACTCTAATATTAAATACTAAATGAAGATTTGATCGATAAGATAATGTCTATTATATTACGAACTACAATACAACCATGTTAATGATAGTTAAGATTAAGGCTAAAACTAATAATAAAATGTATACAAGCAAGATAAATTAAACTGTTGGTGGACTGTCCCTGTCTAATGTATATAAAACAACAAAATGCATTCCCTAAAGCGACTTAAACATTTTCTTCCTACAACTCTTAAAAGAATTTTAATCCAAACTTTAGTGATGCCGCATTTTGACTACTGTGACGTTCTACTAACTGACATAAGTGACGGATTGTCGGACAAACTGCAGCGTGTCCATAATATGTGTATCAGATTCATATTTAATGTTCGAAAATACGATCACATTTCTCCATTATTCCACGAATTGTCATGGCTACATCTAAAAGAGAGAAGAAAATCGCACTGTCTAATTCTCCTATTTAAGATCCTACATACCTCGATTCCCAATTATTTATCATCCCGTTTCCAGTATCTATCCTCAAACCATAACTTAAACACAAGATCACAACATAGTCTCTTACTTAATATACCGCAACATAGGACATCACATCACTCCATGTCATATACCATCTTCACTTCTCGCAACTGGAATTCCCTACCACAAGAAATAAGGGGCTGCCGGACATTGGCATCTTTTAAAAGAAATCTAAATTTATATTTGCTCTAAACTCGACTTCATTATTATCCAGTGTAAGATATATATATATATATATATATATATATATATATATTAATTGGTGTTTCTCGTATAATGTATCATATTTATATTATTATTATTATTATTATTATTATTATTATTATTATTATCGTATCATTATTGTTATTACCCTATAAAATGTTGTTTGTACATGACATTTACATTGCTACATTTATTGTATCTTTAACTGTTTATAATTAGTATAGTGTATATCTATATTTGTCGAATATTTATTTGTATTTGTGCTGGTTGAGTGGAAGAGAGGGCCTTATGGCCTTAACTCTGCCAGAATAAATAAAGTATTATTATTATTATTATTATTATTATTATTATTATTATTATTATTATTATTATTATTATTATTATTATTATTATTATAAAGGAAAATAATTAGATATAGAAAGCTAATTTTACGATTATACAATATATAAACAAATGAAAATTAATTAATCTTAATATTATTTTCATAAATAATTTAATTTATTAATTGTTAAAAAATACTATCAGTGAGGTATATAAGTTAGCTTGTTATTAAATAATTATATAAACAAATGAAAATTAATTAATCTTAATATTATTTTCATAAATAATTAAATTCATTAATTGTTAAAAATACTATCAGTGAGGTATATAAGTTAGTTTGTTATTAAATAATTATTTGGTTTGTTCTTGAATGATGTTATAATTTGCAGTCTCTGTCTTAGGGCGGAAGGGAATTCCATGTTTTGGCAAGTGATACTGCAAAAGATAAGTGATAATACACAGTGTGATGAGGAGGAATATAAAGGACAATGTGCTGATGGGATCGAATGTCAAGGTTAAGTGTGTCGGATAGTCTAATGAAGGCTAAATAATTAGTGATGATATGTGAATTATTTTATAGAGAAGGGATAAGAAATGGATAGTCCTACGATCTCTTAGACGAAGACACTATAATTGTACCAGGGACGGTGTAACATTGTCAAATTTGCGAATACGACAAATAAAACGTGCGCAAGAATTATGAAAACATTGAAGTTTTTGAGTGAAAATGGCTCTTAATTGGCTTAAGCTGCATAAACCATAACAAATACCAAATTAATGTACACACAATTGAATATCTAATAAAAAATCTATAAAAAGTCCACGACAGTATGTGTCTATCTTTTAGGGATAACTCACAATAACCATTTTTGTCTTTCAGCTCTTATATGTCAAAAAGATCGTAATGAGTAGATTCTCGGGCAACGCCGGGTATATCAACACGTAGTATCTAAAATAATTACTATATACAGTTATAATTATTTTTCTTTTTAATCGTTGAATGCAGGCTTTCTCGGTCGGTAAACATAGTCGGGATAAGTTGCCGTGGTCCATAATTGGTGTTTCTTCCAGACGTTTCTCCTCGACTGTGGAGGGTATCTCAGTGCCGAGTACTTCTATAGGCGGTCCGCTCTTAAAGTGATCCTCATCAAAACAAAATCATGTGACATGCTCGCTTTTCATTGGTTACGGACACCGACGTATGTTGTAGATGCAATAAGTTCGCGAAAAAGTAGTTCCCTTCATTAAATTAAAAATATGTCCTCTGAATAGGGCCTATACTTGTTATTCTTTGTGAATGAAAAGAATAATATTCAAAACATAGAAAATATTCTAAAATATATCTAATCAATAATTACAACTTAAAATAGTTTGTTACATATGGGTGATGCATTTGAGTCATGCATCAGTCGATTCTTATGAAACAAAATGGCTGAAAGTGTCAAGTCTTCTGTTGCTGTGTCGCCATCTGCCTGTCGAAAGTGACAGTAGTTGTTGCGCGAATGGCGGTAGGATACAATTGGCATTTGTTGATGTTAGAATCACACTAAGAGCGGATAAGGTATAAGTAGTGTTTCCTAGTTGGAGGCTCGACCCTCTCTTAATATTATTTATTTTTACTTATTCAACTAAATATAAAAACATCATCATGATAGTACATTCACGAATTTAGGCCATTTGTTGACCTGTTTCGGCCTCAAGAGAAACACCATCCAGTAGTCTTTCGAGTGGACGTTCTGGTAATGTTGAGACTTGCAAGTAGTGTTGAAGTTCCTTAGGACGGGTTACTGGCCCGACGCTAAGTAGTCCAGTGGTAGGGCTGCTACCTTTTAGTCTCTGGACAGACATATAAAAACACGTTTAATTTATCTAGGCGTAGCAGTGCATGCCCGGCATTAGCTGATCTATAACAAAATGTTTTTGCATAGCGTTTAATTAATAATTTTAACCATTATTGTAAGATTATATTACAAATTTAAAACCTTAAAAATTGAATGCTGAATAATTAGCACAATTGACGCTGATAGGTTTTAGCCGTCATCCTTGATATAAATGTTCGAGTGTTGTGTCTTGTCATAAATGGTCGTGGTGTCTCGGAGGTAGCATCGCATTGAGCTGATCCCTCTAGCGGCAGGATTGTTTATTTTCTCGCAATGGATCTGAATAAATGGGATTTAATTAACAAAAGTGACATACCCCGCAGACCACCAAAATCAGACATAAATTAGACGTGATGAAATCGTCAACAAGTCCAAATTCTATCCGATTCCTCGTTTACTTTACGCATTTCTTGGAATAACTTTCTCTGTGTTTGATTTGATTTTCTTTTCAGCCAACTTGAAATTATGTGATATACCTTGGAGTCTCACGTATTCCTCGAAAGTCCCCTAGTTTGAGATGAAGTGTGAATAATAAAAGTGATCATGTCACGAAATCTTTTTCGTTTGAGAACGTTATGTAATAAGAAAATATTAGAACAAATAGAAAGGACTAAGAGTGGACGTAAATATTTGCCAAGAGAAACTAGTGACACGAACATAAATATTGTACTGAATGAAAAATAGAAGTTGCTAATTGAAAGTAAATACCCCTCTTTTAGGAATGGAAAAGGGGATTTAATAAAATCAATGAATTATTAAACATGAAAAAAATAAGTGACACCAAGTTTTCTTAGTAAATTTTGACATTCTCTCATAGCATTAGCGGAATTGTAACCCACTTCCAACCTTTGCATGTCGAAACCTACCTTAAAATCTCTCCCAGAGAAGCATCGTGTTGTATCAAAAACGTATCTAAGAAAAGCATGCCGTTTTTAACTGCAAGGCACACACATCGAAGCCAGAATCTAGCAATGGGAACCCACTGTACGGAGCAGATTGATCCCCTGCTTGAGTAACAGCGGAGTGGGGTGAGGGTACGTCGCAGTGCGGACGGTAGATAATGAGGGTTATCCAATCTACCAATTCATGAGTTGTATTACTTCCTCATAGTTTAAATGAGATGTTGAACGCTGGATTTTAGTCCCCTGAAGTTAAAACCAGCAGATATTTTTTGAACAAGGGCTTGGTACGTCACAACGCTTCATTGGTAGAAATTTCAAGACACGTTTCGGCATGCAATGCTCGACAGTTCCCTTGTAAGATTGGGGCACTTGAATGGCGGAGTTACGTTACCCCGGTGATAAGATGGGTGAAAAATTATAACCTAAATTCTATATATTGGGCAACCACCGGAATAATTTCCTTTAATGAAAAATTACTGTGGTCTAACCGGGTTTCGAATCCGGGAACTCATGATCTGTAGTCAGAAATCCTGATCAATTATTAAAACTTTAAAAATAAAATGGTCTCTATCTCCCTCTCTATATTTTTTTTTCTTTCCTAAAGACAATCTCCATTCTTCCATTCATTTCCATTTGCCCATGCCCCTTTCTCCTATTATTTTTTATTACTCCTTTGACTATGTTATTTTTTTGTCTATCTCTCTTCCTTCTTCCTGTCGGATTTCATTCACAAATGATCTTAGGTAATCAGTATTCCATCAACCTTTTTTTAAGTTCGGGCCGCCTGAATAGTGTTTTGATACTTTCTATTACAGTCATTGAATTTCCATATTTTCTCTTGTAACATTTCTAAAATCTGTCTCTTGAAATACCAGCTGATTATCGAATAAGTACATTTCTGTTGAATGTAATTGGTTTCAATGCAATGTGTCTGAGTTACATGTTATTCTGCTTTTAATAGATGCATTATAAATGTACGTTTTTATTTTATTGTAACTATTTATCTCAATGCCTCTTCCTGTTGACAAAATTGCCTCTTCCTGTTCGTAATGAGAAATATCTACGCAAATTAACTTATTTGACAAGGGTATCGATTCAACAATGTACGATCGATATGGTACAGCAAGAAATGCCAAAGGAAAATAACGTAAAAAAATTACCAAAAAAATAGTTCTGTTGCTCCAAAAAAATATTAAATGTTGTATAATGAATCCGCGTTATTGTTAATAGTTATTTCTCATATAATCATATGTTATTGATTTTTTTCCAAGCACAAAGAGATTTAACAGTAAAGTAAGTAAGATCGGAATACATAACCTCACATTTGGTAAATATTAAACATTATTATTATTTTTAGCTTCTGATGTATTATTCGCAATAGTCTCTCCAAATCCAACGTGAGTTTGAGTTTTTCATTAGACAAAATCACGAGCGACACCGTCATTTCATGTCATTTATAGTGTTTAATAGTGATATTGCTTCCAAACAACAAACTAATTACCTAACTCATTAGCAATATCGGACCTGGAGATTCATGGCCGAAGGAACATAAGCTCCCCGTAGATCCTGAGTTAATGCTTTTTAATCATTCCCTGCCTCCCTCAAATCATGGTTAATATAGTATTCTCTCATCTCATTCTATGCCTAATTACTAGACAATTTCTCTATTGTTTTCCTACAATAAGCCCCTTTTTCGTACCCAATGTCCCTACTTTTGGATTAAAAATATTGGTCTCCTACCTTATTGATTTGATGACTTCATGATTTTCATTCTTATCTATTTATTTCTATCAACTGTATACGCCGTACTTCCCCGTGTGCATATTAAGGGGCTCTCTAATGAGAGTGATTCAAACAAGCCAATTTAGTAATGCTTATCTATCATAGATGTCAACGAGTGACAAGGGGTCGGCATATTGCCTCACTGAGACACCTAGCAGGAAACTAAAGTATTACTTCGATGGTCAACGGTAGGTAATTTTTTTTTCGCATTATTCGGGCTTGCGGTTCTTTCACAAGCTATGGAAAATATTAGCTCAGGATAGGGGTATATGGAGATCTTCACGTCCCCGCGACCAGGAACCTACGGGTTCGATAGTGCCGGTGAGTAAGTGAGAGATAAAGTTATTATTATTATTATTATTATTATTATTATTATTATTATTATTATTATTATTTATTATTATTATCGACCGCAGTGGACTAGTGGTTATGCTCCTTGCCTCTGGTTCCGAGGGTCGCGGGTTCAAACCCGGCCGAGTCGATGGATTTTTTAGCACGGAAAAATCCAAGGAGCAAGTCCTCCGGGAGGGACTTTAAGCCGTGGGTCCCGAGTCTGAAGATTTTCAGGCTCGTAAAAAATCCTTAAGCCCGAATGGAAAGGCCTCTAAGCAAAATTTACCGAATTTTCCCGTCCTAGTAACTTACTACCTTGGTTTCCTAGATGTCAGTATGGGGCGGAACGCTGACCACGGACCACTCAAAATGGCATCTATACGAAAACAAGTGTAAATTAGCATGGTTCAAATTCTTCCCTGTAGGGGGAGAACGCCTAAATCTCTGTAAAGGGAAAACATGGGCTTACAAAAATTATTATTATTATTGTTATTATTATTATTATTTAAATTCTTCCCTTTTAACATCACTTTGGAAAGATGCTATATCCTATGTAGAAATGGAAAGTATGCTTTGGTCTCCATATGGGAATCATTATTAGAATGAAGTAAACATTGTTTCCTTCTATTCTGAAGTAAACTGTCACATATGTTTTCCTTTTTATTGCTCTACATAGGATGTTATTCTTTCAATCTTAAGATGCAAATACTTCGTTTTGTTTTATTGATACCGAAATGTACTACAAGGAGTTTAAATTAGAATCTTGAACTACGGAACAAGAAATTTATGACAGAGAATAGAAAATCTCCTCCTCAACATTTGTTTTATTGCATTTCAAACACTTTAACGTTTACAGTACATTCAAAAGAAAGAAGAGACACGTTAACTTTGATGTATGCTTTTAAAGTTATTTCCATTACCAAAGCAAAGATAGGATGTCAAAGTAAGATATTTGAATTTCAAATCAAGCTATTATTTCTGAAGTTAGAAATGTAATTTCAAATCTCAAAACGATGTACGTGTGTGCGTGTTTGTGCTTTGAAATATAGGGATTGCGTCTCCAATATAAATGTGTGGGACTATTATATTTCAATAACAGTAGTTAGAGATGTTATCAGAGAATAACAACATAAAATAATAATACTGCTATTTTGACAGATACAAGCAATTTAAACGTAATTTACATGGATTGGTATAATTCTATCTGTAAATAAACTAGTCAATTACGTCTCAAAACAGTTGTAAATAGTCCATTAAATAAAATAAGTTAAAATATGCCTTCCTAGGTAAAATCCGTCGTCCTCAACTCATAAAATATGTAATCTTTATGCCTGTAGCCCTTTCAGGACATCCGTCTCACCTTCAGCAGTTCAATCTTCGCTACAGCATACAGTATGATGTTTGATGCTGCTGGTCCTAATGTGGCTTTGTCGTAACTCATTAGTCCATTATTTTATATCATGAGTTAATTTAATAAATTAGAATTGGTTTGTACATGTATGTATGACTACTATTTTATTTAAATATACTGTATTTATTTTGAAATTAATTTTTGTGTTAAGAGTATCTAGTTATAAAAATAATGACAATGTAGAAACACATTGTATTTTTTTTACTAGTTGAGTAGAAGATAAGACCTTATGATCATAATTCTGCCAATTTATTATTATTGTTATCATTATCAGTATTATTTTACTGTTATTATTATTCCTATTATTATTGTTATTATTTTTTATTGCGGATGAGCCCATGTAGGACTAAGCAAAGTAGGCCTACTTAGAGGCATATCCTTTGACCCCAAATTTCTTTCATTCTTTTGCTATGAGCTTGTTTTCTATCATCTGTCCAAGTTGTTCCAATTTTTTTCTTCGGTTTGTCCTCTTGGTCAACTTGCCACTTATTCACCTTAATTCTAAATATATCTCTGTTTGGGATATCTTCTTTAGTAATTCCTGCCAATTTTAAGGCCTTTTGACTTCATCAATCCACTTCATAGTATCCACTGGAGCTTTACTTCTGTTTTCGTAGAATTCCATTATCATTATTATTATTATTATTATTATTATTATTATTATTATTATTATTATTATTATTATTATTATTATTATTATTATTATTGGTGGTGAAGGGCATCAAGAAAGGAGAAAATTCGGAACCAAAAAAAAATTAGAGAAACAATTGATGTTAAACATAGTAATATAGATGTAATAGAAGAACGAAGATTGAAATGGTATGGACATTTGAACAGGATGGGGGATAATAGAATCCTAAGAATGATGCTAGATTGGAATGCTGAAGAGGAGGAGGAGGAGGGGGAAACCTAGGGAACAACGGATGGATGAAGTGAGAAGAAACATGATCAGCAGAGACCTGAAAGAAGAAGATGCTGAGGATAGAAATGTAGCGGAGCAAAATACATTTAGGCTGAAGGGTAACTACTGTAATGTAGAAAAAATCCTTAACAGAAGTATTATTATTATTATTATTATCATCATCATCAACAGTTTAAAATATCAATTAATTTATTTGTAAATCCATTCCATTAACGCAGATTAATCTCTCACCTTATAGGCACTTTACGTGCCACACGCCACTCTGGTGTTATAGTGGCACGATCTGTCGGGAGAGGGATTTTAAACTATGGACCACATGTATACTTTTTTCGACCACACAAGGACATGGAGGGTCTCCCCGAATGACTGAGGCAACACAACATTAAGACGAAGAAACACGCCATTCAGACATACATGCATACTAACATGGGGAATATAATGATTATGATGACCAGATGATGTCCAGGGACTTTAAAGTTTCCTCATATTTGCCTTATATTTATAAATCAAGTTTGAAAAAAATATGATAGACAAAGTAACAGAAAGTGACAACATTATTGCAATTATAGGCAAACTATATTAAAAATACCTTTTATACATAATATTTATTTGAGAACACTACGTAACAGTGAAGTTCTGGACTTTATGAAAAACTAGACATCCATCCATGCATAGTAATTCTGCCCGAAGGCAGGTCCTTCACTGCAATCATAGCATTTTCATGCTATGCTTGCAGCTATACTAGGGAATTGTAGGTGTGGTAGCTTCCCGTTGCTTTCCACACCGGTGAAGGATGATGATGATGATGACAATGATGATGATGATGATGATGATGGCCATATGATTTCGGGGACCGTTTGGGCCTTAAAGTTTTCCTGGCATTTGTCTTACAGGTGAGGAAAAACCCCGATAAAAACCTCACCCAAAAAAACTGCCCCGACCGGGGATCGAATCCGGGCCCGCTGCGTGACAAGGCAGCACGCTACCTCGAGACCACAGCGGTGGACAAACTAGACATAATAACTACAATTAAGTCTCATAGACTGCGATGACCAGAATATATGGCATGAATGGAGAATAAAAGAGGGACATGGAAACTTACTGTAAGAAAGCCATGAGGATACCGGCTAGTAAGTCGGCCAAGAATGAGGTGAGATAATAATATTAACCATATTTTGAAGGAGCTAAATTACACAAGGAATGATTGTACAACAATAGCTCAGGATACTGAAATATGGAGACCTTATCAATATTTTTAAAATTCATTACGAAACACCGTTGAGGCCACTATATATAATAGGTACCTGAGATTTCAGTCGTCCTCAACTTTATAATGTTGTAAGATATCTAGAAGGCCTTTCGGAACATATGTTCCATCTTCTACTTGTGTATTGGTTCTAATATACCAATATGCAAGCAAAAGATGGAACATATGTTCCGAAAGGCCTTCTTGATATTTATAGCATTACATATTTAAGGAATATTGAGATCTCAGGGACCAATTTCATACTTTTTTTAAATTTTTGAACAGCTTATGTCCGCGCAGTTATCAACCTCTGGGTTTGATAGAACCGATGAATTATAACGATTTATTTAAACTAAGAAATAAGGCCATAGTGTCTTCTTTTCAATTCAACAAAAAAAACTTTAAATAGAGAAAACATTACATAATAAAGTTGATTCGTAAGGTAGCGCCAAAAAAAACTTTAAATAGAGAAAACATTACATAATAAAGTTGATTCGTAAGGTAGCGCATTAACTTAATAATATTACAGGTCTAGAGGTATTTAAATACAATACATTCAGAATAGAAATTTATGGCCTTAGGAAGTAATCCTGAGCCAGTACAAGCTTGGGAATGTCAGGAACTACATAATGGACAATTAATTGTTTTTGTGTACGCATTTAATATAAGTAAAATAACAATTTTGTTTTAAAAAGATGTGTTGGAACTGGCGACACTACATTCAATAGATACTGGAGGCATTACATTTAGTAACAAAATTGTTGAGTAAAATCTTGTAATTCATTGCATATGATAGTTTGAAAGCATAATAAATGTAATTAGAAAGTTAAGGGAAGTGTTAACTCCCTTCTAAATACCTAAACTGCATCGTCGCTTCACACTATAATTTATTTCGGATGGAGTTATCAGAAAAAAAAATACATGCTAAAGTTTGGCACCTGGAGCAAATTCGTGATTCTCACATCCATCATTTGTTCAACTTAACAAGAATGACAACATGTGAATGATAAATAAAATACATAAAATATCAACCTTTAAGGGGAGAAAGTACCTTCCATCCATAGTAATTCTGCCCGAAGGCAGGTCCTTCACTGCAATCATAGCATTTTCATGCTATGCTTTGCAACTTTTTACTAGGGAATTATAGATGTAGTAGTTTCCCGTTGCTTTCCACACCGATGAAGGATGATGATAAGATGAATATGAATTATGATGATTGCGATGGCCCTATGATTTCGGGGACCGTTTGGGCCTTAAAGTTTTCCTGACATTTATCTTACAGGTGAGGAAAAACCCCGATAAAAACCTCACCCAGAAAAACTGTCCCAACCGGGGATCGAACCCGGGCCCGCTACGTGACAAGGCAGCACGCTACCTCGAGATCACAGCAGTGGACAGTTTAAATTTAAAGAAACTAATAAAAACCAACAAAAATGAAAAAAACTGATAAAATAAAAAATCAGGAATATATCAAATTGAATATACGGGTTGTGAAAAAAAATATATATATAGGAAAAATAAAAATAAACCTAAAAATTAGAACCAAAGAACACATAAGAAATATTAAAAATGGGGAAAAGAATCTGCAGTTGCTGCTCATGTTTGGTCTGAAAAACATAATATAAATTCGGACACTAAATTATTAAAACAGAAAATACAAACCAGCTGACTATTTGGGAAAAAATCTATATTTAGAAGAACAAAAACAGAGTTATGATTTTTGAAATACCGACGGAGTGTGACCTTGTTTGGAGGTTCTTTGGCCAACCACAGGATGGAGAAAGTACCTTATAAATGGGTAAAATTTGAATTTTTGTTTTTTCGCTCATATTCATACCTTGAAGTGTGAATATAAATTGGTTTTGCACCACAAACTTATTTAAAGGTCCTAAGTGTGGGTTTAAATTACATCCTGCAGGTAGGACTGTGAGTAGTGTAAAACTTTAAACTCAATTTCCCGCTTTTTTTGTTTTTGCGAGCCTTATGTTCCTTTTCTCTGAACCTATTCATCCCAGAGAAATGAAATTTTCACAGGTTATTTATCTGGTACTTAGGCATAATCTGCCATTTTTTAAACATGTTAATTTTATTATTAAGGGCACCAAAATTATTTTCCTTTTCAAAATACACCAAAAATAGCATTTTTTTAAATGTTACTTTTTTCATTTTTAATGCTGTGTTCTAGAAAAAATGTCATTTTATTGCCAAATAGTGTATGTATATGTGAGAAAAAAATTTTCTACTGTTAACAGTTCTTCTGAAAATAAACATTAAAATTAGAACATTTAACATGGCGGAGATACAAGATACCTTCTCCACTTAAAACGTCCATCATGAGGAAGTGTGAATTCCTCAGAAAGACGAATGTTTGGTCCAATGTTCATGATTTACGGAATGTATATCTCTTTTGTTAATTAAATTCTATATATCGTGTATGTTTGCATCGTTGTTGTTGTAAGTCTGCTGTAAATAATGCTAATGTCAATATTTTTATCCTTTAACACTCTATGATACATCTCCTCAGCCGTGTATAGCTCTCCTGACCTAGGATGCCTGGTTAGCGTAAGTGGTGGCGCCCTGAAGTATCAATTCAGAGGACTGGGTTCAAATCCTGGTTCAGGCGTTTCTTTTTCTTTTCATGTCATATACGAGTATATATATATATGGCAGTGAAGACCGAGTTATCGCGACATCTAGTAATAATGGAGAATATAATACATATATAAGAAAGATAAGTGTTTGAATTGGATTCGTCTGGTAGTGTAACGGATAACACGCTGAGGTACAGACTCAGAGTTCCGGGTTCAAATCCCGTCCATGCATTTATTTTTCTTATCATACTATATATATATATATATATATATATATATATATATATATATATATATATATCGTATGATCGTTTTCTGTTTTTAGTAAAAAAATCAGAAATATTTCATGAGGATAACCTCAAAAATACATTCCTTTGAAATTCGCTAAACATATTTTAACAAGCGAAAGTATTACTCTATCACTATTGTTTGGGTTATGATATTCCACAAATACACAAACTATGCTTTTCCGTCTCAATTTTTTTTTTATCTGTGCCAGGCACTGTTTCTAAGTTTAATTTGACAAAAAAATTGTTGTGCTACTTTCTTTACGAAAGGAATTTCCTCAGATTTTTATTTATTTAAGATTTGCTGATGAGCTGACATACATACAATGGAATGCATCACTTTCATTCGACATACTTCCTTTCTCCCATGTTTTGCATTATTGTTTTCTCTTATTAATTTAACTTGTTCAAATGATTCATTAAATATAACTGACCTCATGAGAAATTTACACACAATTTATTTTCTTGTAAATTTCAATTCAGCAGTAACTAACTACAATGGATTTTAAGTAGGGTACATGTTTTATAGGATTGCGAGAAATTTCATATATAATCTGCATTTTCTTGAGATTATAGTAATGGAGTTAAATACACAATTTATAAAGTTTATACAGTTATATTACACACTTTATAAATTGTAGATTCACTATATGTCAAGTTACATTTATCTTGTCCACCCAACTTCTCTAAAAAAAATTAAACTGGAAATATATAAAACTTTTATTCTCCCAGTTACATGGATGCGAAACAAGGACTCTTGCTTTAAGGAAGAATAAAAGAATACGAATATTTGAAAATAAGGTTCTTAGGAAAAATTTTGAACCAAAGAGAGACGAACAAACAGACGAATGGAGAAGAATACTTAACAATGAGCTACATGATCTTTAAGGGAAACCGGGAATAATAGGAACAATTAAGTCTCATAGACTGGGGTGGGCACGACATGTGCCTCGAATGCGGAATGAACGAGGGGTGTGTAAACTCCTTGTAGGAAAACCGGAGAGAAGTAGGCAGGCCCATAACGAGGTGGGATATAAATATTAACTATGATTTAACGGAAGTGGATTATGCAGGGAATGATTGGAAAATATCATCTCAGGATAGGGATATTGGAGAGCTTATGTCCGCGCGACCATAAACCTACCGGTTCGAAAAAGAAAAGATTACGAGTATTTAAGAATAAAATGCTTAGGAAAAGTTTTGGGCAAAAGAGGGACAGACAGGTGAATAGAGGAAATACATAACACAGGTTATATGATTTTTATGAGAAACCAGATGTAATAAAACCAGTTAAGTTCGATACACTGCGATGGGCAGAGCATGTGTCACGAATCCTGAATGCAAACTTCTTGTAGGAAACGTAGAGGGAAAACACTGTGTGGGTATACCAAGAGTAATGTGGGAGAATAACATTAACCATGATTTGAAGGAGATGATTTAAACAGGGAAATATTGACAAATATTAGCTCCATGGAGAAGGTACATGAACCTCCTGGTTCGATGGTATACTAAAGAGTAGAGTCCGGATTTCTATGTAATTACTTTTTCCTCGATATTTATCAGTCTTTTTATAATGTCAAACCAATAACTACGGAGCAAAACTGATAAAACACCTATCAAAAATAAATAAATGAAATAAAATGGCGTTATATTGGACATACTCTGCGTAAACCTCACAAACTGCAATAGAAAATGCACACTGGACTAGAATTCTTAGGGTTCAAGGAGGAGAGGAAGACTTGAAAGAGAGCTATTGAAGCAGAAATATGTGAAATGCGAAAAACTTGATTGGAGGTGAAGAGGTTGGTAGATGATAGAGTAAATGAGGAAATTTCAGTAAGGCCCTATTCCCCAGCTAGGAGCGAAAGGAAATGATGATTTATCAGTCTGAGAAATTGAAATGTTAAGAATTAGGCTACTAGGAACATTATATTTTATGTTCATGTTACATATTTTTACATATTCCAATTAATACTACATATTTTAAACTAAATTACATACAGAATGGAGCAGAAGTCAGTTAACCAAATATGCTAATAAAATTCACTGATTCTAACATTTGTCCTTTTTGCTTAGCGTAAGTTATTAGATTGAATTTAAGTCGGATAGGTTTTAAGATGCCTTGCTCCTGAAAAATGGCCACCATTATATCGAGTTTCTGACCATTCCACAACCACATGACTTATGCGCCAGTAATGTCCTCAGGGGACATCAATATTTATACTTTTAAGTCTCATGGTAGATTCTTCATTACAAACCACTAGGACAAATAAATGTTGGAAGACCCAGTAAAAGATGGATAGACCAATTCTAACATGAGATCAGAACAGACCAGTAGAACTAATCATTGATGCTGCTGCTGATGATGATGACAAACGCTTAATTGAAACGCATACATCCATCTAATTAAGTATTTTACAGTCATGTTCTGTGATATCGAGCGATCGTTTTCAGAGTATAAAAAGATCATAATTTATGCTCATTGACAAAAACTAATTCCTGAAAATATCCAGAAATACTGTGAGTTATTGTTTTGTACCATAATATACTTTAGGATTGCAGTTTAATCTGATGGAACATAATCACTATTGTATTTAGCTGGGACCTATGACAAAATATTCTTTTCTTATCGCTTTAGTTACATAAAACCATTTTAAACATTTATAATTGCTTGGGAAAACATAAAATTTATATTTCTGCCATTAGAATAAATCTTCTTCTTCTTCCTCTACGCACGAAAACTGGCAGCTTGTTGCGTGTTCATTCACTACAGGTCCGGGGTATGGTGACGTCCTTCCATCGTAATTGTGGTCGTCCTAAAGAACTTTTCTGCTGAGGTGTCAGTCACATACTTTCTTCACTAATCTACTGTTCTCCATTCTATCTATGTGATCGTTCCAGTTTAGTCTTCTATCATTTATCCAGATGTTTATAGGTTCTATTTCACATTCTTCTCTAATAACAGATCTGCGAATTTTTTCTCTCAGCGATTTTCCTTAAAACTTTAATTTCGGTTGTTTCATTGGTTTGTTTTGTTTTTTGAGTTTCTGTTCGGCATTCACAACCATATGTTAGAACTGGATTATAATAGATGAATTGATTAATTGAATAATTTTAACGCTTCTTTTAAATCGGAATATTACATATTTATTACATACCGGTAGTTTGTGGCTTTTTGTTACATATTTATGTATAGTTGTATTTCATTAGCAACACTACATAAAAATCTGGCTTTTACAAATGAGTTAGTCATACAGTAATAAAAATAAAAACAAAGTACTCATTTAAATTAAATTAATTTCTTTGTACTGAAAAACAATATGAATGTTATTTTTATATTTCCCTGAAAGAGCCATTACTCTTTTTTCTGGGATATTCCACAAAACAATAAAAATAATTATTAATCACAAACACAATAAAACCACCATTACAGGGCTAATAAATAGACACGAATGCTACATTAAAGTATTAAAATGTATAATTAAATTAAATGTATGGATATTCACTTACAACATTTTTTGCTGGTAGGGGCCTACTTTTTTTTAAATAAAGCTAACAGCAATATTGCAAGCCTGGGAATTGAAAAGTGTATTTATTATATAGCTTCAGACAGAAATTAATACAATTCTGTTACATTTAGGTATTGTCAATAATTTTACTGAGTTTATGTTCATTCGAGTGCTAATTAACTTTATTACAATTTTTATGTAGGCTTATAAATAATTATAAGATGTTAAAATAGATTTTTTCAAACACAACACCTTAAATTCTGAAAAATTAACTTTTTGAAGGGTAAGGGGAGGCTAGATAATAACTAACTCACTAGCACTAATGACCTTATAGGTTCATGACCTCGCAGACATAAGCTCTCTATATATCCCTACCACAAACTAATGTTTTCCCATCACATCTTGCATAATCTAATTATCTCAAATAATGGTTAATATTATTCTCCATCCTTATTCTTGGTCTACCTTCTGGGCGCTTTCCTTATGGTTTTCCTACTAGGACTTTCCATGCCCTCTTTCATTCCCCATTCGTGTCACATTGTCTTTGTCCATCGCAGCTGCAAGACTTAACTATTCTTATTATTACATCTTATTTCCCGTAAATATTAGTCCAGATGATACATACTATGATGAATGATTTACTATATATTCTACTTATGTATATAAAATAAACTGATAATGATCTGTAAGTGCGTAGTCTAAAATGTATTTTTTATAAACTCATGTTAATTGTTAAGATTGGTTGGAGAAAACCCTCAATGATGAGGAAAATCCTCAAAATGAATGAAAAATAATAATAATAATAATAATAATAATAATAATAATAATAACAATAATAATAAACAGACTCACTGCCTTCGTGTTTTTTTTTTTCGTTTATGCTGGTTTTCCTTCTTGTTTTACTTTTTTTTTTTTACCTGTTTATTAACTTTATTTAATTCTCACAAAGACACAAGGACAGGACACACACACCCAGTACCAAGTTGGAGATAACTTTCTTTAATTCTCACATAGACACAACGACAGGACACACACACCCAGTACCAAGTTGGAGATTTAAAATCCCCTACCCGGCCAGGAATCGAACCCGGATCGCTGGAGTGGAAGGTAGGAACTCTACCGCCACGGCGACGAACCTATCAAACCCAGAAGCTCTCCATCTCTGTACTTAGCTTTTTTTCTCCTGTATAATTCGTCTCCTTGAGTCATATTTAATATTATTCTCTCACCTCATTCTTGGTCTACCTACCACCCGCTTCCCCCTTTATTTTTCCTATAAGAACTTTCTGCATCTTTGTATTATTCCTTATGCGGGTTACGTGACATTAACTGTTCTTTTTACATCTGGTTTCCCATAATTATTACTCGCGTCGTAGCCAAGTACTTAAGGTAGAATGCCTTGGAGCAGAACTACGGGACTTGCGCTGGTTCGAGTCTCCATTGGGGAAGAAATGTTCTCATGGAATTTCGGTCAGAAAAGGGACCGGTGCCCACCCAGCATCGTGAGGAATTTGGGTAGCTAAATGTAGCGTCTCCAGGTTGAGAAAACTAGCTATAACGGATGGGGGATCCGATATATTGACCACGTCTCTCCTACACTGGCTGGAAGATCATCTACTTCTCTGATTAACACATGTGATATAAAGCCAGCAGCTGGCTGGTAGGCTAAGGGCCTTCTAAGCCTGTTGCATCATGGAGTTTTCCCATAACGATCATATAGTTCACTATTAGTAAGCTTTCTCTATTCACCTGTCTATTCGTCAACAATAATGATGATGATGATAATATTAATAATAATAATAATAATAATAATAATAATGTAACATTTCCTGGGTGAGTTTTTTTCGCGGTTTTTCTTCACCTGTAATACAAATGTCAGGAAACTTTAAGGCCCAAACGGTCCCCGAAAAGATCTGTTCATAATTAAGATCATTTACATATTCACCTCATAAGATTAAGTTCAGGATTAAGACCTCGCCTGGTGTATCATTACCGCCATCATCACCCATCATATCATTAGGGTAGCGTAACCCCGCCTTCCAGGCGGCCCACCCTCACAAGTGGGTTACAATATGCCAATGCCAGGAGAGAATACCAAAAATGTCGAAATGACAAACAGGTGACATGAATAAACATAATTTAATGTATTATTATTATTATTTAAATCCTTAATTCGAAGCACGCTAACACACGGTGCAGAAACTTGGCAGTTGAATAAAACATTGAGTTTAAAGCTTATGACTATTGAAATGGATCGTTTTAGACGCTCAAATAGACATTCTAAATTGAAAAAAAAAATCAGAAATACTATCACACACAACAAATGAAAGTCCAAAATTCAGTATTAGATTTTGTGAGACAACTAGAATGTTATGGTCATACACGTATGGTGCCAGAGAAAATATTACCCAGACAAGCTTTGGAATGAATTTCATCTGGGAAATCCAAAAGAGATCCACCTAGATTTAAATGGATGGATGATATAAGAAGATGTTTGAGGAAGTTAGGTCTGGAAGAATTGGAATGGAAAACTAGAGAAGAGTGGAGGAAGAAGATAAAAATTTGAAAAGCTTTGGGCACAGGAAGATGTTTTATTACATTGTAAACTTGTTTATAAATAAAATTATTATTATTATTATTATTTCTATTACTATTATTATTATTATTATTATTATTATTTCTATTACTATTATTATTACTATTATTATTACTATTAATATTACTATTATTATTGTTATTATTATTGTTATTATTATTGTTATTATTATTGTTATTATTATTGTTATTATTATTGTTATTATTATTGTTTATTATTATTATTATTATTATTATTATTATTATTATTATTATTATTATTATTATTATTATTATTATTATTATTATTATTATTATTATTATTATTATTATTATTATTATTATTATTATTATTATGGGACAAACATATCTTCAAAGAAAAAAAAACTATTTTTAATACAATAATCAGAAGCATTATTACCTATGGAGCTGATGTGTGGGCTTTAAATGCACAAATGAAAAAAAAAATTGCTCGCCACTGATATGGACTACTGGAGACGTGCTGCAAGAATATCCAGGAAGGATAAAATCAGGAATTCATATATAAAAGAAAAGATGCAGGTACAATATTCAATATTAGATTTTATAAAGAAGAAACAATTAAATTGGTATGGACACATTAGAAGGATGGAAGAAGGAAGACTACCTAAGATAATCATGGATTGGGAACCACAGGGAAGGAAAAAGAAGGGTAGACCAAATATTACGTGGATTCAGGGAATCAATGAAACTAAGAGGGAATGAGAAATAGAAGAAGATATATGGATGAACAGACAAGAATGGAAAAATGTGTTGAAACAAATGTGTAGTTAACTGTGAACATGGGTACCGGAAAAATGTATATTCATTGTAAAAGCCGGAATAAAAAAAATAGTATTATTATTATTATTATTATTATTATTATTATTATTATTATTATTATTATTATTATTATTATTATTATTATTATTATGGGCGGCTCGGTGGCGCAAGTTGTTAGACGCTCGCCTCTCACGCTGGGGTCCCGAGATCGAGTCTCGGTCACTCCATGTGGGTTTCGTGGTGGATGAAACGGAGCTGGGGCAGGTTTTTCTCGGGATTTCTCCCGTTTTCCCCTATCAATTTCATTCCACCATTTCTCCATACTCGCCTTATCCATATCGTTTCATTTCATTCATGTACCCCTGCGATGGTGCGTCAGGAGTGGTCGGCCGGCACCCTTTGTCATTCACAGACCTCTATACAGAATGAAAATTATTTAAACCGACAAACGCTGGGAGGTTGTAGGGGACACCAAAACATATAGTTTTCCCTAATGTCATTTTTTCCTATGAGGATTATTTAAACCCCTAGAGGGCGTATTACACTCTTCACTTGTGATGATTGCAACTGATGATGATGGTAGGAATTGTTTTGTCCACCAGTGTAGTAGTGAATTGTATATGTTTACTAATGGAGCGATACACCTGGAGTGAGTACACTGATATGATTGGTGCGTACTACGTAGCGCACCACAACGGACGAGCTGCACAGCGGGTTTATCAACAACAATATCCTAATCGCCGTATCCCGCATCATATGACGTATACTGCTGCGTACCAACGTCTGCGTGAGACCGGGTCATTTAGCAGATTACCTGGACAGGGACGCCGTCGCACAGTAAGAACGCTGCGATTTGAGGAAGCTGTCCTGCAGCATGTGGAGCGAGGTACTTCAATCAGCACTCGTGCAATTGCGCGTAACATGGGGACGAATCAGACGAATGTAAGAAACGTCCTTCATGAGCAATTCTTATATCCATTTGACTTACAGAGTGTCCACAATCTGGAACCAGTTGATTATGCACCCAGAGCACAATTTTCACAGTGGTACCTGGAACAGTGTCAAATGCATCCTACATTTCCATCCTCTGTGTTGTTTACAGATGAAGCAACGTTCGGGCGTGATGGAGTCTTCAACATGCACAGTGCGCATGTTTGGAGTGAGGATAACCCACATGTCACAGTTACTCACGCACATCAAGTGCGGTTCTTCGTTAATGTGTGGTGGACCAGTGTTGTTGAGGACTGTTTAATTGGGCCATATCTCCTACCTAGATGATTAAATGGCATGCACTATTATAATTTTCTCGCAAGAGCATTGCCAGAATTGCTGGAAGACGTCCCACTCCCTACAAGACAAAGCATGTGGTTCCAACATGACGGGGCGCCGGTACATTTCAGTCGTCGTGTGCGTCGATTCTTGAACCAACGGTTTCCAGAAAAGTGGATTGGCAGAGGTGGTCCTGTACCATGGCCTGCTCGATCCCCCGATATGGCCCCTCTGGATTTTTTTTTGTGTAGGGAGAGATGCGCAATCTTGTTTACACAACTCCTGTTGCATCAGAAGAGGATCTGGTTGCCCGGATAGTAGCAGTAGCAGCAGGAGCAATTAACGATACTCCTGGAGTTTTTGCCTGTGTTAGACAGAACATGATCCGCCGGTGTAACCTTGTTTACATGTCAATGGAGGCATTTTTGAACCTCTACTGCAATTTAAGTAATTGCGTTGTGTTAATGTGTTGTCTCTTGGTAATAAAAAATGCAAAAGTGTTTGTTGGTTTAATTCATTTACCGCCAGAGAAATCTTCCTCTACCTGTTTAAATTACCCTCATAGGGAAAATGGCATTAGGGAAAAATATTTGTTTTGGTGTCCCCTACAACCTCCCAGAGTTTATCGGTTTAAATAATTTTCACCCTGTATAAGGGGCTTCATCTCATCCAACGACCGACCCTGAGTTGAACATGAGTTGAGGATATTTATTATTATTGTTGTTGTTATTATTATTATTATTATTATTTTTATTATTATTATTATTATTATTATTATTATTATTATTATTATTATTACTATTGTTGTTTAAATGTTATTAGAGGTGTTGGAATTGTGGGTACATTTGTTAAAAGGACCCAGTGATTTTGAAAGTATGAATACTGAAAGGGATTCAGGTGCCGACGGTGAGTTCAGTTTCCGCTCACGTTCTGAATGTAATTTTGCCTTTGAGTGGTTCCGTGAGCGAACTAGATACAAATCGCACCGACATTCACTATTGCACCTGAGCACAAAACATTCTTTTGTGAAGAAAAACTTTTGTTTCAATATACAATGACCTTCATAATCCTTCCTTTTACCTTTTCAATCATAAATCTTTTCATTAAACCTTGTGCTTTGTGATATATCGAAAATCGATAATTCATTATCAGATAATTTATTATTAGCTTTTTGTAATAGTTCTACCAGCCATTCACATTAAACAATTTGTTTAGTAAGCCTCTGGCGGAATAGGAATATTGGTTTCGTCTCTGATTTCGAGTTTCATGCAATCGATTCCCATCTGTTCCAGAATCATAGTAGAACACTGTTTTTTTTTTACGAATTGTGGCCTGAGAAGCCATCAAACTACTAATTCGTTATCAAACGCACCTGGCCGGCCAAAATCATGAACATTTTTCAGAGATTATACATTCAACTCATTTCCTTCACGTAACAAATATTTCTTTCACCATTAGTTAGAAATATAAGTGCTCGTCATGTTTATTACAAACTAATTATAAACAATTTCTTGAAAGTGACGAGAATTCGAAAAGTCTTCCTTAAAAGGATAATGAAAATCGTATTCAGGTAATGTTAAATTAACAAAACTTATGTCTGATTTTATTTTAAACCGTTTAAGATAAGTAATTCATAATAAAATGGGACAACTTGGCGTACATTTAGTTAATGGCATTTTTATAATCCCTGATATATATAAAAATGAATTTGTTTTGTTTGTTCGTACTTTATGCGCGGCCATACCGTTGATCCGATTGTGATGGGGCTTTTTGCAAAATGTTCAGGAGATTCCCAGGATGAACATAGGCTATAAGAGAGTTGTGATACGTAACTCCTACACCCTTAAAAGTCGTCCTTTATAGTGGAAAACCTGAAAAAAAAGTGGCTTAAATGGATTACGTTGCCTAAACCATAACAAATACACAAAATTAGTGTACACAGAATTGATTATTTCAAAAAGCTCTACAAAGAAGTCCGCGGCATCATATGTTTATCTCTTACGGATAACTCACAATAACTAAACTATTGTTGTCTTTCATTGATGCCAAGAAGATCGAGACAAGTAGACCTATATAGATTCCTGTGCAAGCATAGCAGCAGATGGCGGGTATTCTTTTCCGGATAACTCACAATGACGAATTTTGTCTTTTAGCTCATTTATGCCAAGAAGATCGAGGTAAGTAGATTCCCGGGCAACACCGGGTAGTCAGTACGGGGAATCTTAATTTTTTTTTGTAAATGCCCCAGGTTGTCTTTAGACATTCTTGGTTTTCTCTCCTGGCATGGCGTACTTGTAACCCACTTCTGAGGTTGGGGCGCCTGGAAGGCGGGGTTACGTTGCCGCGATGATATGATGGTTGATGATGATGATAATGGTGCGCCAGGAGAGTCCCTAATCCTAAGTTTAAACTAAGATGAATATGAATGATGATGAATGCGATGGCCGTATGATTTCGGGGACCGTTTGGGCCTTAAAGTTTTCCTGGCATTTGTCTTACAGGTGAGGAAAAACCCCCGATAAAAACCTCACCCAGAAAAACTGTCCCGACCTGGGATCGAACCCGGGCCCGCTGCGTGAAAGGCAGCACGCTACCTCGAGACCACAGAGGTGGACAAATCTTAAAATAATTACGATATACATTTATAATCATTTTTCAATTTACTTATTCAACTAATCGTAAGAAGTACATTAATTTTTATCTTTCAGCTCATTTATGCCAAGAAAATCTGGATGAGTAGATTCTCGGACAACGCCAGGTAAACAGCACGGGGTATCTAAACATAACTACGATATAAATTTTTCCACCTACTTATTTAACTAAACAAAAAACACATTAATTTTCGTATTTCAGCTCATTTATTCAAGAAGATCGGGATAAGTACATTCCCGGGCAACAACGCCGGGTTATGAGCACGGTGTATATAAAAAATTCATAATTATTTTTCCTTCCACTTATTCAACCAAACATAAAAGCACATTCATTTTCATTTATTTAGGCGTAACAGCGCACGCCGTATATTAGCTAGTATATATTTATATATATTCAATCCACCAGGTTGCTTTTCATGACATTTCTGGTTTTCTCCCCATGCCATTGGAGGAATTGTAGTTAATTTTTAGTCCCTGTTTGATTCGTCTTCCGAGTAAAATGACCGTGGTCCGGTTTTCTTGTCACTCGACGTTTCGTCTACTCCTGCGGTAGATCTCATCAGGAGATTCTACGTGCTCTCTGTGCAGCAGACTGTTGAGGAGTTCACAGACAGCACGCAGAATATCCACGGAACGTCAAGTGACAAGAAAACTGGACCATGGTCTTTTATCTCGGAAGACGAACAGGGATCAAGACACCGGCCGTGAAAGCCTACAATTATCCATTTCTTAGATTGGGGCATCTGGAAGACGGGGTAGCGCTACCCCGATTATATGATGGGTGATAAATGATAAAGAAGTGACAGGGAAGTCCTTAACCTAAACTTAACTTAAATTCCAGATCATGGACAACCATAGGAATAATTCGCTTTAAGAAAAGTTCCTATGGTCTGACCGGGAACTCATGAACTGTAATCAGAAACGCTGACCACTAGCCCATGAGGTTGATCATATATTATAATGAAAGTGAAATGACAAATTACAAAAAAAATTAAAAACAACTAATACGACTAGAGAGAAAAAAGTATGCCTGAACCGTGATTTGAACCCAGGATCTCCAGCTTTACGCGCTTGTTCTATAGCTTTGAGCTATCCAGACATTCGTGAAGACATGCATTTTTCTCCATTTAAAACCCGTATCCTTTCTATTGAACACTGTTCATGTTACAGCTGCTTCAGCAAGGAAACATTATGATTAGATATTTCTGTGCCTTATCAGAAGAGAAGTTGGAATGACAAGACTTCCTGCAATGTATAATAGCGTGCGTTTCCAGAATTGAGCCTATGTTTAATTTATTTCTCTATATTTTTTTAACAAATTCCTACAACCCTCATTTTACCGTGTGAGCATTCGCAGGATATTTAGTCTGAGAAATGCTGTGTGTTTAAATATGAAAGTTGGTCCTTTTTTTACAGTGTGAGTTAGTGTCTAGACTGTCGTCATTGTTTTGTAGTTATTCGCTTCAGTCCCATTCACTTGCCAGGAACAATCCAGTTATTAAATCGAATCTTCTTACTTACTTTTTACTTTTTAGGGCCTCTCCACTTTTCAGCGGTTACCCTGTATTCCCATTCGCCATTCTTGCCGATCACGCCATTCATCCTCCTCCAGACCTCGGTCGTTCATCAATCTATGGATCTCTCCTCTCCAAGTTGTTCTTGGTCTGCCCCGTTTCCTTCTACCAGAAGGTGACCATTCCAAAAGTTTTGTGCCACCTATCATCCTCCATTCTCCTGACATGGTCATCCACTGAAGAGCTCGTGTTTCGATCCTTTCCACCACTGTCTCCTCCATATCCATCATCTGCCTCACTTCTTCATTTCTTTCCAACCTGGACACCCTGGCACTGCGTCTTATTCCATCCATCTCCACTGCCAAGATCTTAGTTTTTTGTCCCTCTACCAAAGTCCATCCCTCAGCACCATAAATCATTATGCTTTCCACAACAGACAAATCGAATCTTCAAGATTCTAAAATAAACTTTATAAGTGAATGCTTATTGTAATTATTGTTCCTAGGGAATTTAATTCAGTCACTTGTTCAAAATTTCCCTGATTTATCATTACCTGATCTGTTGCAGTGTATGGAAGTGGACAATAAATAAGTACTACAAGAATAGACTAATAGCTCTAGAAATGGATTATTTACGCAGAAGTGCCAGAAAGTCAAAATTAGAACATGTCACAAATACGGAAGGTAGAAACATAATGGAAGTAGAAGAAAGCAT
Source organism: Diploptera punctata (assembly GCA_030220185.1). Lineage (NCBI taxonomy): Eukaryota > Metazoa > Arthropoda > Insecta > Blattodea > Blaberidae > Diploptera > Diploptera punctata. Next base: position 1,877,188 of record JASPKZ010010696.1, read on the forward strand.
AATTGAAAGAATTGAGGAGTAGGAATTAAAATGGTTAGGACATATTTTAAGAATGGAATGTGAGCGATGGCCGAAACTACTGTATCAATGGCAACCGAGCAGAAAGAAGAAAAGAAAGGAAAGGAAAGCATGAAGATAAACGCAAGCAAGCAAGAGGGATAAGCATTGAAGATGCCCAATATCGTAGGCTTTGGAGGTTTGGCACGGGAAGACCAAATAGATACCATTAACTGTCTACTCTCATTACATAATGTATTTCCACGTCATATCGTGTTAATCCCATATATGGTTTTCACGTTAATATTAACATTTTAATACACGTCCACATTTTTTCGTATGCTTCCAATCCTCTTCCTAGTGTCGATCACTGGGGAGATTATTTTTTTTTTTTGCGTCAACGTTGTAGGTATATTCTCATTACTTTCCCAAAACCACTTTAATCTATTTTTTCTCAAACCATTCTAACACTATCTCATCCGCATTCAATAGTCTTATTTCATTGTTTTATTTTTTCTTTCGGACACCCTTTCACTTTTTCTCAAACAATCCATTTCTACTGCTAAAATTTAGTTTTTCTGTTAACATTTAGAATCCATTTCCACTATTAAAAGATAAGGCAATATAAAATCATATTTTACGTGTGTGTAACTTTGTCTTTATGGATATATTTTAGGCAACCAAGGTATTTCCAGGGTGAAGGAGGTCAGTAAATGTTGCTTATAGGCCTCTTTATTCATGTTTAAGAATATTTCACGAGCCTGAAAATATTCTTCTTCTTCTTCTTCACTTCCTGGTTTAGGCAAGAGTTGCCTGTTCCGTCTTCACTAATAGATCTAAGACCATCTCTTCCGAGGACGTCCGACATCTCTTCTTCCTCTTGGAAAATAATGGAAGATTTTATTTGGTAATCTACTTTCTTCCATTCTTTCAACGTGTTCTTTCCATTGTATCTTGTTGTTAAATATATTTTCTTTTATGGAATAGATCTGCAGTTCTTCACGGATATCCTCGTTTCTTATCTGGTCCATTCTAGTGCAGCCTTTTACTCTTAAAAATTTCATCTCGGCTGCTTGGATTTTACTTTCTTGTTTGGTAGTGGTAATCCAGGATTCACTCCCATACAAAAGGACAGGGACAGCCATTGTTTTATAAAATTTTAATTTTGTTTGTTTATGGGCTTTATTTTTCAATGTTCTATTTATTCTACCACAAATAGCTTGAAACTGATGTGTTTTCTGTTCAATATGACTGAAAATATTCAAACTCGAAACCCATGGTTTAAAATCCCTCCCGGACGACTTGCTCTTGGATTTTCCCATCCTAAAAAGATCCATCGACCTTGGCAGCGTTTGAACCCGCAAACCTCGAGGACGGAGGCAAGGAACATAATCATTAGTCCATCACATCCGACAGGCTCCCAATATAGTACTTCAATTAATACCTCGGTCATTATAGTCCACAGACGAGAAAAATGAAAGCTAGGGACGAAGGGGGAAATGGTGAATTGCAAGCGATACAATGGCTTACTACCTGAGAATATAGGAACAGTCCATGATGTCACTCACATCTGTAGTTTATTTCAGGCGTATTCAACTTTATGTTTTATATTTTGTGTTTTACGGTAATTAAATTTACTCTTCTTATTCTGTTTAATTATTTTACAGTTTAATGTTTCGTAGTTCACTATGAGTTAAGGGTGATAATTAAAATTTTGAAGTGTGTCCGTCAGACTCGGAACTAACACGCCCGCTCAGCGTCTAAATGAAGGTAAGTTATAGTACAATCCTTCATGATATAATGTGCTGAGTGTGAAATACCTACTGCTTTCATACACTTAGTCAGTGGACTCTACAAGTATGGATGTTATTGGGCGAATCGTAACCGCTGCACAGGTTTTTCTACGGATTTCTCACATTTTCCCTGCCAGTAACTTCACTTCTTCATTTTTCGATTCTCATGCCACCTATTTTGTTACAATTCATTGTATCTGAACAAGTGATGGTGTGACAGCACTGGTCAGCGAGCATCCTTATATTATAATGCATCAGATATAAGTGTATTATTGACATTTCTAAAACTTACTGGCTACCATTTGCTTCAAATATCCGAAACTATTTCTCACTGTAATATTTAACAGAGGATGATGTCAGAACTTCCTTGTTTAAGATAACATAATCATTATTACTCAGCAGTCAACTACGTATATCCTGACAATCATATTTTATTCTCATCCACTGTAGTATCCTTTTATCTTGCTTGGGTCGGTTCCTTTTATGACAATCCGGCTGATTTCCATGAAGCTTCTCAGTAAGATAAATGTCTCCTGGAAGCGTTACGAGCGCTTCGCAGGACAAGGATGGTGGAAGGGCTGCTTCCTCTGAGCCTCCAAACATGCTCTTCTCGGTATCCACCCCCCAAGAGAGGGCTGCTTCTTCCGCTCTTCAAGCCCTACAAGTTTAGCTGTGCTATTCCTTACAGAAATCAATGCATGCATTAAATGAAATATGTAAATTATACGATCTAAAGATTTCTGTAAGGAAAACGAAGATCATGGCTTTTAGAGGAAGAGATCCCGTGAGATCCAAAATTATTTTAGAAAATCAAAGTATAGAACAAGTGTCTAGTTTCAAATATTTGGGCTGTGATGTTGGCTACAATGTGGAAAGAGATATTGATTCCAAAATAAATAAATTTCAGACGGTGTATGGAACAATACAGAGAACATTCAAAAATAAAATTAGAAAGAAACCAAGATAAAAATGTATAATGTTATGGCGGTTCCCACAATATTGTATGGATGTGAAACTTGGGCTCCAATGAAAAGGCAGAAGGATAGAATACAGACGGCGGAGATGAGGTTCCTAAGACAAGTAAAAGGATGTACAAGACTTGATAGAATAAGAAATGAGGATATAAGAGAAGAATTGAAAGTACAGCCTTTATTGGATAAGGTCACGAATTACAGACAGAAATGGATTGATCATATGGATGGAATGAGTAAGGAGAGATATCCATTGTTAGCAAGAAATTATCAAGCAAGAGGAAGACGTGATGTTGGAAGACCTATACTTCACAGACGAAGTGTATGAAAGCAGTAAGTATTTCATACTCAGCACATTATATCATGAAGGATTGTACTATAACTTACCTCCATTTAGACGCTGAGCAGGCGTGTTAGTTCCGAGTCTAACGGACATAATTCATAATTTTAATCATCACCCTTACCTCACAGTGAACTACGAAATATTAAAATACAAAGTAGCTAAACTGAATAAGAAGAGCAAATTTAATTACCATAAAACACAAAATATAAAACATAAAATTGAATACGCCTGAAATAAACTACATATTTGAGTGGCATCGTCCCTTGCTTTCATTCTTCTCGTCTGTGGACTTATAGAAGACGTTGGGCTGATGCATTATGAAGTCGGAACGGGCAATTGCCTAATCCCTGGAGTGATGATGATGATCCACTGTAGTATAGAGGTTTTCAATTTATACATCAGGCTCTATGGGACATCATAACCTTTCGACAGTTCAACCAAGCTCGGAGTAGTACGTAGGGATGGCGTTGCTAAAGCGTGGGTCACATTAAAAAATAGTAATTCTAAATATCGTTGTTCGAATTCCAACTGATGTATCATCAATAATAGGAACCTAATGCTGTGGTCTCGAGGTAGCGTGCTGCCTTGTCAGGCAGCGGGCCCGGGTTCGATCCCCGGTCGGGGCAGTTTTTCTGGGTGAGGTTTTTATCGGGGTTTTTCCTCACCTGTAAGACAAATGTCAGGAAAACTTTAAGGCCCAAACGGTCCCCGAAATCATATGGTCGTCATCATCATCATCATCCTTATCATCATCATTCCTATCATCCTTCACCGGTGTGGAAAGCAACGTGAAGCTACCACACCTACAATTCCCTAGTAAAGCTGCAAGCATAGCATGAAAATGCTATGATTGCAGTGAAGGACCTGCCTTCGGGCAGAATTACTATGGATGGATGGAATCTCAGTCCTTGAACTAGCATTACGCCTGATTCAAGTACAGCGTTCACTTTCCTTCTTATTCGTTCTCTTATTCAACTTTTTCATCTTCTCCTATTTATGCATTAAAACAATATTTTATTAATCCTTTTGTCATCTCCATCCATCCATAGTAATTGTGCCCGAAGGCAGGTCTTTCACTGCAATCATAGCATTTTCATGCTATGCTTGCAGCTTTACTAGGGAATTGTGTAGGTGTGGTAGCTTCCCGTTGCTTTCCACACCGGTGAAGGATGATGATGATGGGGTAAGGATGATAATGATAAGGATGATGGCCATATGATTTCGGGGACCGTTTGGGCCTTAAAGTTTTCCTGACATTTGTCTTACAGGTGAGGAAAAACCCCGATAAAAACCTCAGCCAGAAAAACTGCCCCGATCGGGGATCGAACCCGGGCCCGCTGCGTAACAAGGCAGCACGCTACCTCGAGACCACAGCGGTGGACTTTGTCATCTCAACAACTATAAAATAAAATATGTTAAAATATACCGTCTTAGGTAAAATCCGTCGTCCTCAACTTATAAAATATGTAATCTTTATGCCTGTAGACCTTTCAGAACAACCTTCCATCTTCAGCAGGTCACTCTTCGCTACAACATCCAGTATGATGGTTGATGCTGCTGGTCCTAGTGTGGCTTTGTCGTGACTCACGCACCAAGCACATCGGAGAAGAAAGAGCAGACCTTATGCACTGCCTTCTTACCATATGTGCAAGGCACTAGGGATAAAATAAGCCGAGTACTACAAAAAGTCAGATTAAAACTATATTTCACTCGGAAAACACCATCTCCAATTTACTTAGATGTGCTAAAGATAAAATATACCTCTAGAATCACAAGGCATCTACGAGATCCCTTGCACCTCTTGCGAACAAACGTATGTAGGACGTACCAACAGACAAATTTCCTGCCGAATTCAAGAACATAAGGCTGCAATAAATCGTCAAGAACCTACATCAACTCTGATGCAACATATGAAACAGAGGGGTCACAAGATCGACCTCCCGGATCTAGAACGTTGGCTAAAATAGATAATGAAAAATCAAGAATCTACAGAGAAGCAATAGAGATTGAAAAAAGGCCACATTCTATGAACACCCGAGATGATGCCCAAAGATTACCATCTACATGGAAAACTGCTCTCGCTGCTCACCATGTCATCCCCAGAACAGCGGGGAAGATATGAAGAAAATCACGGTTGGGCAACATGGAGCGTGGTCGACGCTTGGATGGGTGTACGGCTTCCGAAACGGACCACACTGAAAACTGAAGGTGTTTAACTACATAAGAACTAACCGAAATAATATAATTAAATATCATTAATCAAACTAAATAACACAACTTCAAAAAAGGGGCGTGGCATCCTCAGACAGCCACGCGAATGTCTAACACATTATTCGCGACATCAATAAATTTAAATTAAACTATACTAATAAATACTCAACTATTAGCTTAAAACAAGCCTTAAGAATATCATGGACATCATTTAATTGCGATATCCTAATAAAATAATACGAAAATTCACACTTTAAAAAATCACTAGCCTCTGATTGGCTGACGGCCACAAGCGCCATTTTCAAACAATCACGAACTTAAACATTAGTCGGACCACATTGCCGCTACCATGCAGGTTAGAATGTTGGTAATTCGCTTATTTTGTATTATATCGGTATCTAAACATCTTCTAAATCACACCGGGGCAAATGCTTAAGCAGGAACCCGGGGTTCTCCTTTCCTGGATATCCAGGAGAACCAAAAGGAATTGCTCACCGCTTGTCATTAACTTGGCTAGCCGCAGGGCCTTTCCAACAAGACTGCTTTAGACGTGGGTGTACGGCATCGGAAACGGACCGCACTGAAAACTGAAAGTCTTTAACTACAGAAGAACTAAACCTTGGATGGGTGTACGGCTTCGGAAACGGACCACACTGAAAACTGAAGGTGTTTAACAACATACGAACTCGACTCGACTTTGTAATGGAAGTAGGATCACTTTTCAAACATGTATTCTCCCTCAGATATTGTCAAGGAAACATCCAGTTTTCTGGAAGCTTCCTCGACAGCTAGGAAGGGAATCACATCTGCTTTCATGAAACTAACTTCCAGCTATTTTAGGGTTTTCTTTCCCTCTTTAGCTCTTGTGATTTAGTTTCTCTCGTTGATGATGATGGCGAGCGATTTTATCTATCGCCAGCGCTGACCAGACGCAGATCAGGAGACAAAGATCCAGTGTTCGGACATTAACAAGCCTTTCCGACGCTGGTCGTCACTGATGATCCTGATGATGATCTAGCCGATTCGCTAAGCCGCCAGGAGGAAGACTGCCACCACCGCAGAAGCCGCCAACCTCAAAAGGGCAAGAGCGGGAAGTCAAGTCGACATTCCAATCAGAAACGGCTCTTTTTGGATTTAGCTGATCTGAATATAATTTAGAATTTTGAAAATTTAATTGGACTTTGATAATTTTACTAATGGGCACTAGGGGACCACTCCGACATTTGCCTTAACATCAAGGGAAACCACTAAAAACCTTGATAGAGTGGCTTGAATTTAATCAATTAAATCCAGATTGATCAGCGTTTAACTCCAATCGGAGACATAATTTAAAATGTGACAGGGCACTTCCTTTTTTCATCATATGTACACATACACTCTACTAAGAAAGTGTGTGATTTATAATCCAATTCGATAGATAAAATCATCGAATCTGGATCACTTACTAGTTCCTTAACTAGTTTGTCTAATACTTCATTTGTAATTAGACAATCTCTTTTAGAGAGGCTGGTTTGAACCGACCTACTCTTAGTTGAAGGAACCATGGCAGTTTGAGCGCCTATGGTCACTTTTTTGGGTTCAGGTGAGTTTTTTGGCTCACCTAAGACCTTGAATGGCAAGGCATTTTGTTCCCGAGCCTTTAAACCTTGGATGGGTGTACGTCTTCGGAAACGGACCACAGCGAAAACTCTATTTGTTTAATTATATAAGACCTAAACCTGTGACTCAAACTTATCATTCCTTGATAATGGCATGTGGGATCATGTCGAAACGTCGGAGTCAGTGGCCAGGGGCTGAACTTGAATCCAAGACGCGGAAAACCCAAGAAAATTTTCTTATTCATACTTACATCCGCGAAAATCTGCAATATAACATATATTATATATATATATATATATATATATATATGTGTGTGTGTGTGTGTGTGTGTGTGTGTGTTTTTTTTATAATTGTCATTTTCGGTGTCTAATAGATAGGGTTGATGAAAATTTGTAAGCATTTATTTTTAAATCTTTGCATCTGACAACCTCAATAGTCTCATTCCTTCCGAATTCGCAAAAAAAAAAAAGTTTACTTCAAGTAATAATGACAACAGAATTGTTTATAAACACATGGAACGAGCATAAGAAACACAATTAATATAAAAAACGAGCCGGCTACTGGAATACATATTTCATCTCTAAACTGCTCCAACGAAGTTTGTTCATTTTAATCCCAGTATTAAGCAGTCCAACTTGTGTATAGAGCTACTCCAACATCGTGGAGAGAAAACAGAAGAGACTCTCATTCTGACTTTGAAATTAGAACTGAATTAATGTGAATTGAGATGCTGTGGTCTGATTATTATTTTAATGAACCTCTTTACGCCATCGCTCAAACTAATTTTCTCAAACGAGACCTCGTGAATGGAAATACAATATACTGTAGTTTATCGTAAATGTCGAAGTTCTGTAACTTTATTAAGTTTAATTTGTTATGTATTTAACTTTTCTTAAAATAAATTCACTATAAAGATATTGATCGAATTGACGAAAGGCAATTGAAATGGCGGTGTTGGTGAAGTTACTAACTTCGACTCCGAAATGCCAAATTCAATTCTCGGCCGGGTACGAGATTTTAAACCATCTTAGATATGGATGTATGTCATATGTTTTATGTTGTCTTTGTAGATAGCCCTTCATTTCACCGAATTAGAACTGTGACACGCACTGTTGCATCGCTTTTGCTTTGTAATTTACGAGGCAATTATTGGCGCCCGGCGTTCGGAAATTTACATTTCGTAAGGTCGGTATTCAACAACCAAGCTCTCTAAGGTCATCGTTTCCCAACCTGTGGTTCGCGAACCCTTCAAGGGGTTCGCCAAAACTTTTCCGTAATGGCGAGGTTAGGTATTGTAGCATTGTAATAATAATAATAATAATAATAATAATAATAATAATAATAATAATAATAACAGTAATAATAACAATAATGGTAGTCCTAGTAATAATAATAATAATAATTATTATTATTATTATTATTATTATTATTATTATTATTATTTTTAAATTAAATTAACCGCGTAATGTCCCTTGTTGCATGTGTGTAACATCGGAAATTTGTCACATTATGTCCACAATAAATTAATATTTACCGTGAATGCCTGATGCACAGTTATGTAACAACGTTAGGAATGCATTTGATTTCGCTACAACTAGACCTACACGTTGTGTAACTTTTAAGCCGTAACCAGAGTATTATCGCCTCACTAAGATGGTTGTCCGTTATATAAAAGCTAGTGCCGCGACAATGCTTGACAATGATTAACATTCACGTAGCGGTAGTCGGCATCTTTGTATTTAATTATATATAACAGCTGCGGGGAAACAAAGCGAGCCGCTGGACAAATATCATAGTGAGGCTATAATAACTTTAGGTTTTAACCGTTAAGGGTTAAGTTAATTTAAGGTTATTAAACCTTTTGCTTGGAATTAAATTTTATGCATTCTATTGTATATTTGAAAGTCAGGTTCATCCAATTCAGATCATTGTGCAAGGGGTTCGCGAGTAGAAAAATATAAGGAACCGCTGCTCTAGGCCATGCTCTCTTCGTCTCCTTTAAAGCTGAGGCTCGGATCTTTCAATTGTTCTCGGAATATTTTTTAATATATATCTTGTTAGCACATGATGTTGAATAGAGTGAGCCAGTTAGAGTAGGTTCTGCATGACCCACATAATTAACCATGGAGAGACGGGCTGAGAGTTGCTCTTCGCGGAAAGTTTGGTTCTTGAAACCGGCCTTAAAGTCTAATTTCGAGAACAATCGTATTCTAGAAAGTTTGCCAATTGCCGTTGGTTTTCAACATGGTGAGTTTTTTTCAAAATCTTCTAAGCCTGCTTTGTATAGCAAGAGTACTTTCGGAAGCAGTGAGTGAGTGAGTGAGTGAGTGAGTGAGTGAGTGAGTGAGTGAGTGAGTGAGTGAGTGAGTGAGTGAGTGAGTGAGTGAGTGAGTGAGTGAGTGAGTGAGTGAGTGAGTGAGTGAGTGAGCGAGTGAGTGAGTGAGCGAGTGAGCGAGTGAGCGAGTGAGCGAGTGAGCGAGTGAGCGAGTGAGCGAGTGAGTGAGTGAGTGAGTGAGTGAGTGAGTGAGTGAGTGAGTGGATGAGTGAGTGGATGAGTGAGTGGATGTGTGGGTGAGTGGGTGTGTGGGTGAGTGGGTGTGTGTGAATGAGTGGATGAGTGAGTGAGTGGATGAGTGAGTGGGTGTGTGGGTGAGTGGGTGAGTGAGTGAGTGAGTGAGTGAGTGAGTGAGTGGTGAGTGAGTGAGTGAGTGAGTGAGTGGGTGACTGTGTGCGTCCGCTCGTGCGGGTCTGTTAATGTTTTAATGGGGGCAATTTGTTATGTTTTTTTCGGACTAAACTCGCATGCAATAAGCAATTATGAAACATAACGTCGAGTTCGTTAGCCAATAAAATCGGACCTTTAGGAGTAACGGTTAATCCGAAACAAAAATTTAGAAATCGTTCTAGCCCCCGACAATTTTTTTTTGCAACAAAACAATACACATCCCATTTGGATAAAACTAGAAATGATTTCTCCTAAAATCGACGAAATTCGATAATTAGGAGTCGAGGTTTCACCTGAAAGCCGAAATTTAAAATTCGCTCTTGTTGCAGGAATTTTTTTAATTAAGCTGGATAGATACGACTTAATTAACAAAATAAATAACTAACTACCTCACTGGCACTATCGAACACGTAGGTTAATTGCAGCGCAGACATAAACTCTCCGTACATCCCTATTCTTAGTTAATGTTTTCCAGTCATCCCCTGTATAATCTACTTCCCTCAAATCATGGATAATGTTATTCTCCCACCTTATTCTTGGTATACCAACTGGGCGCTTTTCCTCTGGTTTTCCTACAAGAAGCTTTCATTTACCTCTTTCATCCTCCATCCGTGTCACATGTCCTACCCATGGCAGTCTACGAGACTTAACTGTTATTATACCTGGCTTCTTATACATACCATGTAGCTCACTATTATGTAGTTTTCTCCATTCACATGTCTGTTCGTCTCTTTTTGGTCCAAAAATTTTCCAAATAGCCTACTTATTTCGTAAATCAGAAGAAAAAATTGTCCATAAATTTCTGAGGAATTCGCTTACTTTACTCAATTCCAGCGAGAGACTTTTTTTAATTCATAGTAACATTATCCTTTAAAAAGAGTACTTCAGTAAGTTAAATACCCAAGGAAAATTAAACCTTAAGGTCAAGGAAGACAGCTTCCAGCAGTGACATCAATCACTTCACAATTTCTACATTCAGAGAAAGATGCGGTTTCATACAACTTATGAAAGCATCAGTCGCTAAAAGCACAATATGTTTCCTTCACACGTTCTACTATCAATATAATCCAACTATAAAGATCTGTACTTGTCATTTGTAAGACATTCAAACGACTACATTAATCATCATATCATGACGTACATTGAAACAGGTTATGCACTCCTGCTTTTTTTATCCTCTTCCTCTACCATCAGGAAATCAGGACTTGGCCGACGTTTTAATCATTATTAATTATAAATATATAGTCCCGCGCAATAGCCGAGCGGTTTAAGGCATCGTGGAGATCTATGAATCCTCATGGGAGAAGAAATGTTCTCGTGGAATTTCAGTCAGTATGGAACTGGTCCCCACCCAGCATCATGAGGAATTTGGGTAGCTACAATAAGTAGAGACTCCAGGTTGAGAAAACTAACTATAACGGCCGACTAATCTTGCTGACCACATATCACCCCAAAACAGGATAGATGATCGTCCATCTCTGTGTTTAACATGTGGATGTGAGGCCAATTATCGGCCGCGGTGGATTAGTGGTTATGCTCCTTGTCTCTGGTACCGATCGCGGGTTCAAACCCGGCTGGGGTCGATTTATTTTTTTAGGATGAAAATACCCAATGAGCAAGTCCTGCGGGAGGGACTTCAAGCCGTGGGTCCAGAGTGAAGATTTCCAGACTCATAAAAATCCTTCAGCCTGAATAAAAAAGGCTACTAAGCAAAATTGACTGATCTCAACATCCTAGTAATACTTAGTTGTCTGCTATTTGTCTCATTGAGTCGGTGTGTTGACCGCATGACATCTGTGGGCAAATAAAGTAACTAAATTAACTTGGTCTAGTAACTCCTAATAGAGAGACGCTATGGCTCAATATTAGCCCATGATATTATAGAAATATATGTATGAGACCAGTAACCGGCTGATGGGCCAACTGCCATCTCATGGAATTATAGGGCTTTTGGTCTTATTTCCCCACCCAAGGCCATGTACTTCTAATCCCGACAACTATTTGGTGGGGATTATTTATTTCAGCAGCCGCACCCTACGGGAACTGATACCACGTGTTTTATGTTGCCGTTGCGAAACGCAGTATATTGTAAATATCATTACAGTAACCATATTACTCCAGAGCTGGATTCACGGTTGAATGAAATGCGACATCATTGTAAATATATTTCTTTCTCTGCCTTTCACGGCCTGACTTTAGCGATAAAGTAAAACCAAATGCCTAATAGTTAGCTTGGCTGAGAATAAAACTCAGTCATACAGCTCATGTGCTACAATTCTAAGACGTGACTTTTCCCTTCCAGATATTCGTTGTTTCATTATACATAATCATGTGATTTACTTCTAAACTTGGGGAGAGTTAAATTGAACGGTGTTATGCATCAACCGTATGAGTGCCATTTTCTAAAATTGAGAATTTGATGTAATTTGTACCACTGGCTCATGAAGCAAGTGTGCGCACACTTTAGCGTCAAATCTTTAAATGTAGCCTTATTATTAAAGAAAATGTAAACGTCATCAGTCCTATCACAGATTCTATGTTTTGCAACAAACGGCTATGAAACCAGGTCTTCATAAATGCTAATGTAAATTTTGCACCATGCAGCTAAGCGCCAATTGTTAACGCTCTTAGATTGTTGATACATAACTGTCAAACAAGGAAAATAACTTAAAATATCCAGTATTGTTAGTTTGGCGAATAAATAGTGAAAATTGACAAACTTTAAACGTATTTCTCTCGAAATTTTCATAATGCGTATAGTCGGTTGATGCATAACACAGTCTAATTACACCTGCATCGTTATTATTGGTTAATAGTCTACTAACATCGTTTGGATAGTGATACCAGATCCAATTCAAGCGATATAGGGTATTGACGCTAATTGGTGGAAAAAGTAGGACAGAGGACGGTTTGCGTACTGGGCGATGTACAGTCAAAGTAAAACTGTTTTTCGCTGCATTTTTCTTTCTACCACTCTTCTATACTATTAGTGACGGCGGAGGCGGTGGCTGTAGAAATTGTGGCGATGATAGTAGCAGTGTTAGGACTTTATTAGAATAAAAGATACATTACGAAATATAATTATTAAAATGAATCATATGAGAAGAAACCCGCATAGGCTTATGTGCATTTGAAAGTTCGTATAGATACATCAGAACGATGTGTAACAGCCCAAAGTTGGGCCTTAGCCTCCCCTTTGTCGGGAGTTACTAGACAAAGTTAATTTAGTTGCGTTTAATTTCATACTGATGACTTGATTTCCTATTTTGTCCATAAATGGATTATTTACGCAGAAGTGCCAGAAAGTCAAAATTAGAACATGTCACAAATAAGGAAATTAGAAACATAATGGAAGCAGAAGAAAGCATAATTGAAAGAATTGAGGAGAAGGAATTAAAGTGGTTAGGACATATTTTAAGAATGGAAGATGAGCGATGGCCGAAGCAAATATACCAATATCAACCGACCAGAAAGAAGAAAAGGGGGAGACGAAAGTTGACATTGAAGGAAAACATGAAGACAATAATGAAAGCAAGAGGGTTAAGCATTGAAGATGCCCAAGATCGTGGGCACGGGAAGACGACAGCAGCTGTAAAAACCCGAAGATAGATAGATGTCATTAATGGCATGCGGTTAACACATCGCTCTAATGACACATCTACCAGGTAACTAATGTATTACTAGGATGATGAAGGTCGATAAATGTTGCTTAGAGGCTTCTTTATTCAGGCTTAAGCTTCTTTTACGAGCCTAAAAAATCTTAAGACTCGGATCCAAGGGCTTAAACTCCCTAAAGGAGGACTTACTCCTTGGATTTATCCATCCTAAAAAGTCCATCGATCCTGGCCGGGTTTAATCCCTCGACTCTCGGGACTGAAGGCAAGGGGTATAATCTCTAGACCTCAGAGGACGACTTGCGTTTTGAAAAGTTCACCAATTCAAAATATATTATTAAACGATGGTTATTATAAAATGGGCTTTGTTAATGAAATTTCAACACAACATTTAGGCCTACCTTCAAGACTAAAGGAAAAAAAAAAGAAGAAACCAAGTCAGATTGATAACTCCCATGATCTAAACCAAGAACCTTCAGAATACCATATCCAAACGCAAATTACTAGTCTTCTTCTTCTTCTTCACAGGCTAGGCAAGTTGCTAGTTCAGCCTCACAGATGTTCTGTCCATCTTTTCACTGGCCTTCCTACATTCCTTGACCTTCTTTGCTTGTAGTTAAATGCTGCTTTTGGTAATCTTGTTTCATTTATTCTTTCTACATGTCTAAACCATTTATTTCTATTTCCTTGATTTTATCATTCAGTGGATATATATTTAACTCTGTTCTTATATATTCAGTCTTTATCTGATCCAATCTTGTGCAGTCTTTTGTTCTTCTAAGGAAGTTCTTTTCTACGCTTTATATTCTACTTTGTAATTTTTTGGTCATTACTCAAGTATCGCTCCCATAAAGTAATGTAGGAATTGCCAATGTTTTATACAACTTTAATCTAGTATTTCTTCTTGTTTTGATCTTTAATGCTTTGTGTATAGTTCCGGATATTATTTGACATTTCGACAGTTTCAAATTTATGTTTCTTTCAGATTTTGCGTCGATAGTAAAATTACAACTCAAATAATTAAAACGTGTTACTTGTTCCAGTGGTTTGTTGTGTATTATGATTTTTCATCTTATATGTCCATTTCCCCAAAATGCCATTATTTTGATATTTTAAAATTATATTCTTGGCATAACTGATTTAAGTTGTGATCCAAATTAGTGATATGGAATTCACAGATCTAAATGCCATATTTTTATTATCTGTAAATAAGAAATCGCATTAAAGGAATTATTAAGAAAGTGTTACACTGTTGACCACATTTTTTATAGTTCACTCAAATACCAAAGCATTCTCGCTTAGATTTTATACAATAGTTGTAATTAGAACTGAAATTGTTGACGCTTGAAATTCAGTGAGCATGGGCTATTAGTAACGGTGAGTTCTTCTGGAGTCTATCACTTAATTTTATAGTAGCCACACAGCACAACAGTTTACTGCATTATTATTATTTATTATGTAATTTACAACCTTCGTTCTATGTTAGCATTGCATATGACTGACTACAGTAACTTCAGTTACTATGCAAAGTGTTTCAGCAGAGCGGGACGGGAGCCATGAAAATCTAATCTCCACGAAACAGCTGTACAAGGTCCTGCGATTCATAGTTGGTGAATTCCGATGAAATGAAGACGATAAGCTTGCCCTCATGATTTTTTTTAAATTTTACATATACTGGTAGCCTATATATAGCCTAAACTTTTGTCATGGTCCTTTTGAATATCTGTTGGGAAGGATCATTGAAGATATGCAAAAAATGCATATATATATATATATATATATATATATATATATATATATATATATCCATCCATAGAATTATGCCCGAAGGCAGGTCCTTTACTGCAATCATAGCACTTTCATGCTATGCTTGCAGCTTTACTAGGGAATTGTAGGTGTGGTAGCTTACCGTTGCTTTCCACACCGGTGAAGGATGATGATATGATGATAATGATGATGATTATGGCCATATGATTTCGGGGACAGTTTGGGCCTTAAAGTTTTCCTGACATTTGTCTTACAGGTGAGGAAAAGCCCGATAAAAACCTCACCCAGAAAACCTGCCCCGACCGGGGATCGAACCCGGGCCCGCTGCGTAACAAGGCAGCGCGCTACCTCGAGACCACAGCGGTGGACAATATATATATATATATATATATATATATATGTGTGTGTGTGTGTGTGTGTGTGTTTCGATGTTATAATTTTTTTTACATTTAGTAATCAAGGCCAAATATGGCACGAAAATAAAATTAAACGCCTGAGTCGGGATTTGAACCCGAGGTCTCTAAATGTATAAGTAAGCGCGCTACACCTGCCTAACTCAATCATCCTAGCATAAACATTTATTTTTATTCTTATATATAATTCTCTATTCATGAGAGGCAGCTTAACATCGGTCGCACTGTCATTCAGTTGCTTCTTTCTTAAGGAAGAAAAATAAATATTTGTGCTAGGATGCTTGAGTAGCGCAGTTTGTAGCGCGCTAACATGTAAAATTAGAGGTCTCGTGTTCAAATCCTGGCTCGGGCGCTTATTTTTCTTTTCATGTCACACACACACACACACACACAAATATATATACGGAACAGGCAACTCTTGCTTAAACCAGGAAGTGAAGAAGAAGATATATATATGACATAAAAAGAAAAATAAACCTTGAGCCAGGATGCGTTTGTGTGTGTCGGTTAACGCTCTAGTATATACAATTTCAATTTTTTAACCTACTCGGCATACAGCAATTTTTTAAAAAGTAAGATCAAATTTGTTCACCAACAATGTAAGGTCATTAGGAGCAGCAATTCACCCGAAACAAAATTTTTAAAATCGCTCTAGCAGTCAGATTTTTTTTTTTTTTTTTTTGCTACGTACATACTATTAAAATAAAACAAGGAAAACATTACACAAAACCCATCCCAATTTGACCATTAGAAGTAGGGGTTTACCTGAAACCCGAAAATTAAAAAAATCGTTCTAGCAGCCACCGTATTTTCGTCGCATTTTAATTGTATACCACATACTGAGTAAAGAAAGATGTCAAACATATTGCAAAACCTGATAATAAAATAATAATTTTATTAACTATATATATATATATATATATATATCAACAAAATAGGACCAAAAATTCAACTTGAGGAATTTTCTTAGTTTGCGCAGTACCTGCTTGACTCCATTATTACTCCATGGTGCGACAGACCTAGAAGGCCCTTGGTCTACTAGCCGGCTGCTGGCTTCACTACTACATGTGTTAATCACAGAGGTAGAGGATCATCCTGCCAGTATAGGGGTGATATGTTGTCAGCATGTCGGATCCGCAGCCGTTACAGCTGGTTTTCCCGGACGTTTGTATTTCTGAAGTGGTACCCATATTCTAAATTAGATTAATTGTTAAAATACCCTCAACTCGAGTCCAACTCAGGGACCCGGTTGAGGAATGAGATAAGATGAAGCCCCTATATTTATAGAGGTCTGTGAACGACTACGATGCCGGCAGAACACTTCTGACGCACCGTCACAGGAGCGGATGAACGAAATGAGACGAAATGGATCAGATGAGTATGGAGAAATGGTGGAATGAAATTTGTGGAGGGAAAATCACGAGAAAAAACCTGTCCAAGCTCCGTTTCGCCCACCACGAAACCCACATGGAGTGACCGAGACTCGACCTCGGGACCCCCAGCGGCGAGAGGCGAGCGTCTAGTCGCTTTCACCACGGAGTCGCCAGATTAAATGTTAAAAGGAGGAATAAAAAATATGCTGTTTTCGGAAAGAACCGTTAAATTGAAAATATATATAGGGTACCAGGGGGCTATTTTACGCATGGGGCTTTTTCACGCACTGATAGTGTCATTGACTCTGACAGCTATACCTTGGTCTATTGAAGGTCGAAGTAGGTATTTATAAAAATCCCGTTTTGTCACCCCTTCAGTAGTGAAAATATTTTTTTTGTGAATAGAACCGTTTTTCCGAGAAAAAATTCTTTTGTTATGCGAGGTAAACCGTATTCCGTCTTCTTACCTGTTTGAATAACATTACAGTCTCAATTATTAAGCTATAACATTCGCATTTGAAATTATTTTAGCTTTAAAATAGAGCTGCATGTAGGTTATGGTCTTAGAATATTAATTTAAAAACAGCAGATAGTGATACTTAAGTGACTTGAGCATAATAAACATTTTATTAACGTATTGTAATATGGGGCTACTTCGCGCACCGATGATGGGGCTATTTTACGCACTAAATTAAGACACATTTTGTATAAAAATTGAGTTACTAACACATTACGTTAATTAAAATTAGTAGAAGTAGTATGTGCCCCTCGTAGCTGAGCGTCGTAAGGCATTATGCCTAGTTGCTAAGCGGTTCCAATCCCCACGAAAAAAAAAAGCTATTGGAATTTCGGTCAGTATGGGTCCAGTGTCCACCCAGCATCTTTACAAATGTGAGTAGCTACAATTAGTAGCGGTTGCAGATTGAGAAAACCAGCTTTGGCGACTGGGGTGCCTGACATGCTGACCACATGTGACACCTGGCAGGATTATCGTTCTTCTCTATGATTAACACATGTGGATATGAACCCAGCAGTCGGCTGGTAGGCTAAGGGTCATCTAGGCTCTGCATGCCATGGAGGAGGAGAAAATGTAAATTAGTAGCCGTAATATTTCATTCACAGACGCTCTTTAACAATTCTGGTCATTAGCGTGAAGTTCAAAACTGGGCACCAATGGGCCGGTAAAGTTTGCTCTTATGCCTCTCATTTAAGGCTTGAGGTTGTTTTACTTGTGAATCTACGACAACGGACCAACAATAAATTTACATCCCTTACAAAAAATAATAAACGAATAAATAAACTTGACTGCAGAGCTAAACGCCAGCCTAAGCGGACTTCGAAACATTTGATGTCCGACTCGAATGTGGAAATAACAGCTAAAAGGGCGCTAAAACTGTAGTCTGTTGGTGAAATGAGTAGAGAAGTCTTCCAGTTTTCCGATTAGATATTATTCTCACTTGAAGATCAAGAGCGAATGAGTAATGCCACGTGATCTGTTCTCCCTCCTGCACTTCCTTCCGCGGCCTCATTGACTGTGATTTTTGCCTTCCTCCTGTGTAGATGGCCTTTTTCAAACAGCTTCTATACAGGTTCTACGGACAGACTCCGTTGCCTCCAAATAACGAGACGGATGAAGGATGTGTCATGCTCTTTTTGTGAACCGAGATACTTCTCTGAGAAGTCTTTAAGAATGGGAGAGTGGATCAGCTGTCAATAAATGTATGAATTCGTTCCACGAACTGTGTGTGGGTGCAGTTGGGAAGAAACAATTTGCGTGTGATAATTGTTTATGATGACTATTTAACTCATGCCCCAAATGGGAGTCAATGACCAATCACGTTTCAATGATTTCTGTTTTACAACCAATCAGAGTCGTGTTTCACCAAATATTTATCAGTGTTATAATTACCATATTAAAGAAAGCTCCTCCTTACAATATTGCGTTCCTTTGGCAATAAATAATATGATCTGGTTGCAGTGATAAACAAAAGAAGCAGTAGAAGCGTACCTATCGTTTCTCATTTGTTTTCAAACATCGCCATTTACATTAAATATATAAATATTTTAAAATAACTATATTTAAATAATGATTTGTGAGTAAACAGCTTAATTTTATTCGTTAAATAGTCCTAACAAATGCCACTCTTGATTTCCAAATTCTCTAGATAAATTCACTCCTCACTTCGTGAGTCGTGAATTTATCGATAATTTGGAAATCACTCGTGGCATTACTTATGATAAGTTTAGTGCGCGAAGTAGCCCCTCTACATGCGTGGATTAGCCCCACTGTGTTTACATAAGGTGTATAGTACAGACAATTTTATAAGTTTTTTTTATTCAGTGTTATACTAGTATTTAAGGATGATTAATATTATATTATATAGGTAAGTAAATAAGCTTTAATTATAGAGTAATTAAACATATCAATTTTTTAAAAGATAATTATAATACTGATTTAAATTTGAAATGCGCAAAATAGCCCCACCCTACCCTAATATAGGCGATATCCACTAAGACCGATTTGTACATTTCAGATGAGTAGGCCTATCAACGATATTTTTTCCACCTTAGAACCGTATAATATTTTGCCGGGTACCCAAGCAGTCAATTTAACAGAGAGTTGCCGCTCGACGGTCGAATAACAGTTATTCCCTCGTAGAAATATCTTGTAGCAAAATTTGCAACTTATGTCCATCTAATTGAGAACTCTAACGACAAACGCTTACGTCACAGGGTGATGAACACTCTTCCCGAATCTTCCTATACCTCATTTGGCGTATTTTGGGACAAAGCCTGTAAAACGGCAGATCATTAATCCTTGGCTAGTCAATGAACAAATAGATTCAAAGGGGTTGTAAATTAATGCAGTCCCTTTAAAATTAAAGCAGAGAGGGCAGATTGTATTGTGGGCACATATCAATAAAAGAAAATATAATAATAATAATAATAATAATAATAATGTTTTATTTATTCTATAGTCCCACTTATAAATATATAATGGAAGTTGACAGTTAATAAAAAATAGGGAATTACGAAGAAATGCCTGAACTCAAATACCTAGAACAATAGTTACAAACGGGATTTAGTGTAGAAAGAAATTAAACACGGGCTCTACTTTGTAAATACATGCTATTAAGCATTACAGGGATTCCTATAAATTCAAGTTCTATAAAAAGTTAAATTAAAAATATATAAACAGTTATATGGATGCGAAACATGGTCTCTTAATTCAAGGGATGAGAAAATATTATAAGTATTTGATAATAAAGTTCTTAGGAAAATTCTTGGACTAAAAAAGAGACGAATAGACAGGTGAATGGAGAAAATGGTAAATACTACAGAACAGTGAACTACATAACACGGGAAAACAAATGTAAGAAGAACAATTAAGCCTCCTAGACTGCGATGGACAGGACATATGGCACGAATGGGGAATGAAAAAGGCCAAAGACCTCGAGAAGGTACTACAACCCTACCGTTGACTGTATTCTGCCCTAAGCTGAAACACAGGCTCGGTATAATGAAGAGGTAGGTGAGTGTTCATTATATCACCACAATCATACAGGTTAAACTTCTGTAGATTTTTAAAGAATACTTTTTTTTAGGTAACATGGGATGAGCTGAAAGTTGATATGAAATAAATGAATTAATGGAGATGAAATGAAATGGTGGAGAAGGGAAGAGGAATGGAGAGTGCTGATGGGATGTAATTAGGAAAATAGGAGAATCCCGAGAAACCCCCCAAAAAAAAAATGTCGGTGTGGGCCACCCCTCCGGATCCGAACCTAAGATCTCAGTCGGGGCAGCCGCAAGCTCTAGCCATGCGTCCACTGAGACACTTAATTTTAATGAAGGACTACTAACCATCCATCCATAGTAATTCTGCCCGAAGGCAGGTCCTTCACTGCAATCATAGCATTTTCATGCTATACTTTGCAGCTTTACTAGGGAATTGTAGGTGTGGTAGCTTCCCGTTGCTTTCCACACCGGTGAAGGATGATGATGATGATAAGGATGATGATGATGGCCATATGATTTCGGGGACCGTTTGGGCCTTAAAGTTTTCCTGACATTTGTCTTACAAGTGAGGAAAAACCCCGATAAAAACCTCACCCAGAAAACCTGCCCCGACTGGGGATCGAACCCGGGCCCGCTGCGTGACAAGGCAGCACGCTATCTCGAGACCACAGCGGTGGACAGGACTACTAAAAATGTGATTATCATGAAATCTCTAGTTATGAAATTTCAATCCATTATTTTCTCTGACTGAAGAAAATTGTCAATTGGTCGCCAAGAGGCTCTTAAACTGCCAGAGGCAAGAAGCATAACCACTAATCCACCGCGGCAGACGTTTGTGATATATATTATTATAATAAATACCGGTTTAACTAATAGTAACAAGTAGAGCCCGGATTTTATGTAATTACATATTCTATTGCTGCGTATGTAGTTACGAAAAGAAAACTAAAATGTCAACGAATTAAACTGAAAAAACCCCTATTCCATAGTTTTAAGTAACATGTTTTTACATATTTCAAGCTTATAATACATATTTCACACCATATTACATAATTTTACATATTTTAATATTTTTTGCGGAATTATTATAAATTTTCGTCAATCCCATTAATTTGCGTTACATAGCAAGAAAGGAAAAACAATTGTAATTTTTATTGTTGTGCTTCCCATGCATTGTCGTCAATCCTATACATTTCCGTTGCATTTAAAGCTAAATTGCACGAGTTCGATGCGGACAACATTGACTTGTTTTAAACATGTTTTCTTCCTTGTTCTCAAATGTTTCAGAATTTACAACAGTTAGTTGCATTTAATTTAACCATGGCACCGATTGCGTCTTCGTTGTCTTCAAAGCTAAAAACGTGGATTTCTGTTGACAGTGATTTAATCACAGGTGGTAAAACAGTCCTCTGCCAAACTTGTGATAAAAGTATTGGGTGTACGATGAAATCTCAAATTGAACAATATTTACGAAGCAATCTGCATATTAAAAATAAACGACGAGTTTCTTAATAGAAACAGGTACTGCTTACACAGTTGCAGGGACAGCCTACATCATCTAATAGTGAATTGTACAAAGAACTGTGTATGGCTTTGGTTGTAGGGAACATACCCTGAAACAAACTTCAGGTATCTGAATTTAAACATTTCTTACAAAAAATACTTGCAACCGCAACATTCCCGACGGGTCCACTCTCAGGAAGAATTACTTGGATTCTTGTTATATTGACATATTAGAAAAAATCAGGATTGACATAGGCAACTCACCTAGGCCTATATGGATTTCTCCTGATGAGACGACGGATGCTGCAGGCCGTTTCATCGCTAATCTAACTGTGGGCAAGGTGGACTCTGAAGCTGTATCAAAACCCTACTTAATTTATTGTAAACCTTTGGAGGTAACAATTAGTTTCAACAATTGCTAGATTCATTAATGATTTTACAGAATGTGTGGCACTATAAGACGGACACTGAAAAATAAAACTTTGAGGAGCACACATCTAAAATTTTACAAAATTATGGCAGTGCCTGTCTTAACATATGCAAGTGAAAATTGGACTCTTAACCGTTCAGACAGAAGGAAAATAGAAACTGCAGAAATGAAGTTCCTGTGTTCAGTAGCGAGTGTGACAATTTTGGACAAGAAAAGAAGTGAGGATATTTGGAAGGACTTAAACATTTTTAATTTAACAAATAGAATTGACAACATGAGAAACAACTGGTATGAACATGTCAAGAGAATGCCTACAGATAGAATCCCTCAGTTGTTACTAAAGTACAAACCAATAGGAACATAGAAATGTTGGACGCCCATTTACTAGATGGGAGGATTCATTAAATCCCACTTGATGTGAAAACAGGTCAAAAGGCCTAATTTCATGAAAAAGAAGAAGAGATTAATGATGGACTTAAGGGTACTATGGCTAGATGGCGTAAAAAAAGAGAGGGTCCTAATGATGTACACAGATGCAGCTCCATACATGTTAAAAGCGGGGAAATCGCTTACTGTATTTTATCCAAACTTGGTGCATGTTAAATGTACGGCTCATGCATTGCAACGAGTGGCAGAGACAGTTAGGCATGAATTCCCAGAAGTAAATACACTGATATCAGCAACGAAGAAGGTTTTCTTAAAATGTCCTTATCGTATACAACGCTACAAGTACAGCTGCTACCTGATGTACCTCTGCCTCCAGAGCCAGTGATAACAAGGTGGCAATATGGATCGAAGCTGTAATTTTCTATAGTAAGCACTTCGAATCTGTGAGGTCAGTGATTGAGAACTTTTCTTCTGATCCTGCAGTGTGTGTGAGTGAATCCTTGTTAGCATTTCAACAGTTCTAAGTGCTCAGTTCAGTTTCATACATCGCAAGTCTCTTCAGCTGGTTTCCCAATAGTATCAAGAAACTGGTATGCCTCTCCAAGAAGCTGTGGAAATGATGGAAGATGAAGTTCAAAAGGTCAGTGTTGTATCAGGCGAAGTGGATGGTGTAGTTTCCACTAAACTGCAGTCTGTGCTAAGCAAGAACCCTGGATACCCAACACGTGTTACTCTGTCTTGTTTATTTAATGGTGAAAATGTAGAATCCCCTGAGAATATTATTCCTAGCACAATCCCTCTTTATAAATATGCACCGTTGACTTCTTGCGATCTTTTTCAATTTACAGTTACATATTGTCAGACAGAAAACTGTGCATGACAACAGAACATTTGGAAAAGTATATTATAATTAACTGTGGACACCGATCCAATGTGGCTTGAATGGTTGACACTTGTACTTCGGTACTGTACTTTGTAGCAGAAGTAAATTGATTAAAAATTAACATAGAGATTTGACTATGTGGACTTCTTTTTTATAGCAAAGAAATAACATTTTGGATTTTACGTATAATTGCTTTATTGCATATTTATTTACATATTCACAATATTTTGTTATATATTTATGTACATATTTCTTAATTTGATATTACATAAAATCCGGGCCCAGTAATAAGTTACTAGTTGAATGCAGGCTTTCACGGCCGGTAATCATAATGTTGAGTGTGGCCGTGGTCCATTACTGGAGTTCCTACCAGAATGTTTCTCCCTCAACTGCGGATTAGTAATAAGTTACCTCAAAATATTTAGGCAGCTTATGAAACAATTATACTGCTATTTTGCTTCCGGTTTTAATAACATTGTATTTACAATTGGATAGTGTTATCCATCAACCGGCTATGTACCATTATGTAAGTTTCGAGATAAAATACATTTAAAGTTCAAACCAATCTTCACTATTTATCGTAGCGCCAAACTTAAAATACTGGAAATTGCAAGTTATTCTTCTTGTTTGACAGTTTTGCATCAACAATCTAAGAGCGGGAAAATTTGGCGCTTAGCTGCATGTTGCAAAATTTAGATTAGCATTTATGAAAATCTGGTTTGATAGTCGTTTGTTACAAAACATAGAATCTCTAATTGGACTGATAGCGTTTACATTTTTATTAATAATAAGGCTATGTTCATCATCATCATCATAGTACATTCACGAATTTAGGCCATTTGTTGACCTGTTTCGGCCTCAAGAGAAACACCATCCAGAAGTCTTTTGAGTGGACGTCCTGGTCTTCTTCTTCCTGCAGGTTGATATCTTAACATTTAAGGCTATGTTAAAAGACATAAAACCAAAAGTGCGCGTATAGTATGCGCAGTCATTTAGTTTACAGGCGTTTTGCCTTGTGGTTAGGTGGGTCTATTTTACACGTATAAATATTAGGCATATCAAGCGGCGTTTTCACGTTTCATTCACTAGAATAAATTTTTACCAAATAAAGATACTACAAAAGAAAAGTTGCAACGCTATTCAGATAATTATATCCACGTGGAGTTCACCGCTGTGGTATCGAGGTAGCGTGCTGCCATGTCACACAACGGGTCCGGGATCGATGCCCGGTCGGGACAGGCTCCTGGGTGAGGTTTTTTCTCGGGGTTTTTCCTCACTTGTAAGAAAGTGTCAGGAAGCTTAGGGCCCAACGGTCTCCGAAAATCATCCGGCCATCATCCTTATCATTATCATCATCGTCTTTCACCGGTGTGGATAGCAACGGGAAGCTACACACCTATAATTCCCTAGTAAAGCTGCAAAGCATAGCATGAAAATGCTGTGATTTCAGTGAAAGACCTGCCCTCAGGCAGAATTACTATGGATGGATGGATGGATATCCATGTGGAGTAGACATAGAAACGTCATTTAAATATGCGAAGACATTATTGGCAGAGAACTGTTTTCAGTTTTTGGTGATTTGAGCGGCGTCTTAGATGTCTCTAACCACAACTCCCCGGCTCTACCTGGCAGTAACAATGTGCTTTTTAAACAGAGTGAAACAGTTGTCTTTGATGCCTTTTGTAAACTAAATAACTGAGCCGACTATACACTTACTTCATGATACAGTGCAACAGATGGCAACAAACTCTCGACTTTTTAAAAATGGCACTTAGCCGGTTGATGCATAACAACGTCCAATTCATTGCCCTTTTTTCATTACTTTCTGTGCAGATATGACTATTTAACTTAGTAAGTAAGTAGAGTGGCCAATATGGTAAAAAAAAACTTAAAAGTAAAAAAGTTAAGATACGTCCTTTTTTGCAAAGGACGACAGTCAATATTGTGAGGTTGTTATGCAAGATATTTTACTTTACTGTATCTGTTATAGATGTGTATAATATTTCAGTCAATATTTATTTACATTCATCGTTGTATATCCAAGGTCTCTTTGAGTTATGTTTCACACTTTCAAAATTAGGGTCGTCGGTCTCCAAGGTTCAGCGAGGACATGAAGCAACACCATAATAAACATGTGATATGTATATTTTTTGTGTCGATAAATCAACTTAATTAAAGTTATAAATATTACTCTTTATTAAGAATTTCTATCTTTCCGAAGATTTAATTAAACCTTTATTTTACTTTCAATCTGAATTCAAATACCTAGGAACAATAATCACAAATAGGAATGAGATGCACAAAGAAATTAAACATAGGCTCAATTCTGGAAATGCATGCTATTATGCATTACAGGGCCTCTTGACATCCTAACTCCTTTCAAAAAACGTTAAACTGAAAATATATAAAACTATTATTCTATCAGTTATATTATATGGGTGCGAAACATCGACTCTTACTTTAAGAGAGGAAAGGAGATTACAAGCATTTGAGAATAAAGTACTTAGGAAAATGTTTGGACCAAAGAGAGATGAACAGACAGGTGAATGGAGAAGACTACATAACAATGAACTACATGGTCTTTATAGGAAGCCAGATATAATAAGAACAGTTGGAATGGATATTTCATTTCAACAATATAACAATGCAAGGTGCGATATGCATTACATTAAACAAATAACCAACTCACTGACATTATCGAAGCCGGAGATTGATAGCCGCGGGGATATAAACTCCCCATACATCCCTATCCTGGGCTAATATTTCCTAATCATTCTCTGCATAATTCGCATCAATAAAATAATTTCTAATGCCATTCTCCAACCTCATTCGTGGCCTACGTACTAGGCGCTTTCCCTCTAGTTTTCATACAAGATTTCATGCCTTTCTTTCCTTCCCCATTCGTGCCACATTTGTTGCCCATCGCAGTATAAAACTCAAGACTTTTAGCTAGTGAAAAATTAGACCATACTTAACTGAATAACTAACGCATAATTTACGTGAAAAAAAACTAATAATTTTACTATTTTTTGTTGGAAAATTTGTAAATCCTGTGCACACGATTAGTATTTGAAAAAAATGAATATCATATTTAAACATAGATACTTTTTTTTCCTATTATTCTATAATTTCTTATCTGAAGAGCCATGTTAATGTATTTCATAAAGTCTCATTTGCCTCCCTAAGCCTACGATGTTTTAAAGAGAGCAGTTTGTTAATTAATTTATTTTATTTTATGGCAAGGAATGACGAACATTTGTATATTTTAGTAGCTACTTGATTCATAACATATTTATAATGACTTGTGATAGCATGGGCTTCTATTATAGTATGTACAGATCAATGTAGGCCAAGGTTAAGGATGTTTAAAACAAGACACCGGTTTGAGACATTGAGTTAAATTGTATTCTTTCATATTCATCACTCATTAAACATATACTTATTTCAAAGTTAGATGATTCAGACAGTAATTTTAACGGAAATTGCTAGTTTTACTTAATATGAGCTTCATTATATGTACTTAACGATTTTTACTTATATACAGATTTTTAATGTTTTGCACATCTTTCTGTGCCTAAAGTTTTATTTTCCTTCTCCACTCGACTCTATCCATCTACTACATGTCCTCCAAGTCCTCTTGTTCGCTTTCCAGTTCTTATTTCTTGCATCCACGAGTTTCGAAGTCTTCCTTTCCTTCTTCTTCCAGGTGGATACGTTGCCATTGTTTTCCTGGGTAATCTTTCTTCTTGCATTCGTCGTATATGTCCTTACCAACTTAATTGTTGATATCTTATATAACCTACTATTGAATATCTAATATTCATTTTTTCTCGTATGACAGTATTTTTTTTTTCTAATTTTGAATATCTTGCTGCTCTCTTCAAAAAATCCATTTCCATCAACATACGTTTTTGTTCTAAGTTTTGTTGAATTTCCATGCTTCAGCTCCACAAGTCACAGTACTTCTCACTATTGAATTATATATTTGTAACTTATTTTTTATGGTTATTACTTAACAGTTATTCTTTTAAAATAGAGCAATTCATGAAATCTAATACACGGTTTATTATTTCATGTAAATATTATGTTACGGGTCTTGATACGAATAAATGTTTGAATTAAATTTAATTGTGGGGAAGTATATCTATGAATACATTTAATATCCTTGTCTTCATTATTTAGACATTTCGGATTGTTTTACAGTAGCCAAACCTTATTTTGAGAGGGTTTCCTTGACATCGTTTGCCTAATACGAATGATAAAGAAATGCTTTTGAAAATATGTATGTTCGTTCATGCTTTATTCTCAATAGTCTATACCTGAACATACATGAAATTTAATTATTTAAAATGATATTAAGTAACAATTATTTCCGGTGAAGATAAGTTCCTGGGTAATGGTTTTTTCGGGGTTTTTCCTCAACTGTAAGACAAATGTCAAGAAACAGTAAAAAAAATGTCAGGAAAATTTAAGAGCAAACGATCCGCGAACTTCATCTGGAGATTATAATCATTAATATAATATTTGCCATGTTTATTATGAATGTGTGTGTGTGTGTGTGAATTATGTTGTAATGTCTCGAAGGAGACCGTGATATTAAGCTGATCACTCATTCGGGGAGGGCCTCCAAGTCGTGTGGTCAAAAAAGTATGTGTTTGATCCAGATCTACCGCCAGTTGACAGTTCCCTTATTAGAATATATATGTACGTACATATATAATTTTGCAGTGAACATGCAAAGCTACCTCCATATTTGATATGACATTCTAAACGGCGATCCAAACTTGAGCATCACATTAATGCACCTGGTGTCTTACTTAGACAATTGTATTAATTTAATCATCATCATCAACAACAAGGATTAGGCCTAATGGCCTGTTCCGATCTCATTATAGGTCGAATTGGTCCTTCCATCTCTTCAATGGTCTTCCCAACGTTCTTCTCCCTTTTGGTTTATAATTATACATTGTTCTTGGTATGCGCTGTTCATTCATTCGTAATACGTGCTGAAGATAAGCATTTTGGTAATATGTTATTCTTTCACAGAGATTTTATTAATTTAATTAAGGATAAAAAATTCAATGTAGTATTAAATGAAACATAGTACGATACGGGGATGGAAGACTTTTACGATTCTTTGAAAATTTATGCCGTCATCTGTCGTCACGGGTATAAATATTTCAACTTACACGCAAAACACTAACTTCTATCCGTGTATAATAATAATAATAATAATAATAATAATAATAATAATAATAATAATAATAATAATAATAACAATAATAATAACAATAATAATAACAATAATAAACTATAATAATTATCCATCCATAGTAATTCTGCCCGAGGGCAGGTCTTTCACTGCAATCATAGCATTTTCATCCTATGCTTTGCAGCTTTACTAGGGAATTGTAGGTGTGATAGCTTCCCGTTGCTTTCCACACCGGTGAAGGATGATGATGATGATGGCCATATGATTTCGGGGACCGTTTGGGTCTTAAAGTTTTCCTCACATTTGTCTTACAGGTGAGGAAAAACCCCGATAAAAACCTCACCCAGAAAAACTGTCCTTACCGGGGATCGAACCCGGGCCCGCTGCGTGACAAGGCAGTACGCTACCTCGAAACCACAGCGGTGGATAATAATAATAATAAACTATAATATCCTTAACTCGTGTCCAACAGAGGGTCGGGCCGAGGGATGAGATGATATGAAGCCCCTATATTTGTAGACCGACAAGAGTGCCGACCGATTTCGCCTGACGCACTATCACATGGATGGAGGTACAAAATGAAACGAAATATATGAGTGTGGAGAAATTGTGAAATGAAATTAGTGACAGAGGAAAACAGGAGAAACCCCGAGGAAACCTGCCCAATCTCCGTTTAATCCGGATCGAAACCCAGATGGAGTAACCGAGGCTCAATTTCAATACCCCAGAGAAGAGAGGCGAGAGTCTAACTGCTTGCGCCACGGAGCCTCCTCTAAGTACTATTATGTAAGTTATTGTTTGATTGAAAATTTCCATCTTCTATCTTTAAAAAATCTAAGAATTTCAATGACGTTCATATGATACTGAAGTACTTGCATAGCCATAAAATTTCCTTATGACGTTAAAAAAATATTTACGGAAGAAGCAATACGCATCAAAACAGTAAATAAAATGAATCTACAACTCTTTCATGTTTTGATTACCGATCGGAGTCGCAGCGCTGTATCTATTTTTGACTAAAGGACACGGTTGGATATAAACATCTGACTATTCAGTACAGTGTCGTCTAAAGATTACCTACCACACTCTCACCATGTCACAATACTACGTTCGGACTGCAGCGATTCATTCCTACTGATCTGTCCTGTATAAGCACCCCCTCTACGTTCCCCTTCTGACTTCAGTAGTTCCTACTTCTGACGTCGGGAACGAAAACGTAACAGAGCTATAACATAAATATCTTTATGTAATGAACAATAATAATTTTAGTGCTTAAACAAGCTGTTTGTCTTGGAAGTTATATATTTTACTACCAAAGTTTATTGGAATTTTTACTATATTTAATGCACACTTTCGGATCTTTCACAAATATATTTAAAAAAGCAGTATCGAATGAACTTATGCTTAACACCTCTTGCATGTGCTCTTTCTTAGAATATACTTGTAGGGTCCGTGATAATTAATAAAATTAATTTCACAGCCTCTGAAATAAACCGTTTACTCGTGTCCATTGATTTTCAAGTTCGATTAATGAGATTACGTCCCCTATAACAGTACGTCTATGATACACAATACTAATCAAATTAATGGTAAAATTACGTAACTGGATGATAGTTAGAAAATAGAGAACGACCTTCTGTTGAGGATGGTACTAGTCTCGAAAGGATTACAATGATTTTATCATTCTAACAGTTGAGGAGATTGCAAAAACCAGATACAATTTTATATTTATAAGCTACCACACCTATAATTCCCTAGTAAAGCTGTAAATCATAGCATGAAAAAAATGCTATGATTGCAGCAAAAGACCTGCTCTCGGACAGAATTACTATGGATGGATATACAAGGATAGCGGCTGACTGATCTATTGCACACCACAGAGCGGATGAAATTAAATGAAATGTAATAAACGGCACGAGTATGAAGTTGTGTTTGAATAATGTTTTGGCAGGGGAATGCGAAAGAAGCTCCGAGAAATACCTGCCCTGACTCTGAATCGTTCATCTCAAACTACGCAACGAGTAACAGAGGCTGTAACTTGGAATACAGGGGTTGTACAGAATTAAGAAAGAAATACTTAACGCTGGACTTTGCGTTGGACACATTTTAAACACTGTAAGATCTTACATAATATTTTGCGACAAAAACTTTAAAAATAACCTGCACTGTGTTAAAAAGTCGTGTCAATGTCGCTGTATTTATGAATCTGTAGACTAAACGCGTTGAAAGAATGACAAGAAAAACATTAGAGGCAGCAGATATAACAACAAAACACTATCGGAGAAGGAATCAGGAATTTCCCTTCTTCTCCTCCATCATCACAGTTTAACCTCTCACCTTATATGTATATATACAAGCCCCAAGCCGCCCGGCCCTATCGGGAGAGGGATTTTAAATTTTGGATCACACATATTATTTTTTGACCACACAAGATATGGAGGTCCTCCCCGAACAAGTGTTCAGTTCAATCGGGGGCTTCCTCCGAGAATCGTGAATAGATACTATGCTGATTGTTAAATTCATAAACATCCATCCATAGTAATTCTGCCCGAAGGCAGGTCCTTAACTGCAATCATAGCATTTTCATGCTATGCTTGCAGCTTTACTAGGGAATTGTAGGTGTGGTAGCTTCCCGTTGTTTTCCACACCGGTGAAGGATGATGATGATGATGATAAATATGATGATGATGGCCATATGATTTCGGGGACCGTTTGGGTCTTAACTTTTTCCTGACATTTGTCTTACAGCTGAGGAAAAACCCCGATAAAAACCTCAACCAGAAAAACTGCCCCGACCGGGGTCGAACCCTGGCCCGCTGCGTGACAAGGCAGCACGCTACCTCGAGACCACAGCGGTGGACATAATAAATATATGCAGAATAAAATTCGGCTGATAGGATAAAATTGGATCCGTCGGAAGTTGACATTGAAGAAGGGGAAATAAAAAGAAATGCAATGGATATTGCGCGAGCAATTTATTATTCAAGACGAGAATCAGAAATTCTAAACTAGAAAATTGCTGTAATATTCCGTACATTATTTTAGTTCCTTGTAAGTCCATATTTCATGTAATACTTTTTAAAATTATTTTTTATTGTACAAAATGTAAGATGTTCACAAAACCTCCCAATATTGAGTGTTCACTGGTGAGTATTGGATTATCTTTTAGAGCTACCCTCACGCTGAAATAAAATTCGACAGCTGATAAAATAGAAGATAGGATCATAAAAACAACGTGAGTTTAATCAAATTCAGGATATGAAATGTATCATATCTTGGTACCCTATCTACATTTACGAAATATGAAAGTGTATATATATATATATATATATATATATATATATATGAAATGCTGCCGTATATCCACTACATAAGACACACATTCAACAGCGTCATGAAATTTATATTGATTTAGATATTCTGGAACCTGTTCCCGTTGTTGTTTTCTTTGGTGTTCTTGTTCAGGTCAAATTTTGCGTGGTCTTCCCCAAGTCTCTCTTGCCTGTAAGTTTGTATTTTAAACCTAATTTTGTGTTGCAGTTTATTGTAATAATTTCCACGCGTCAAAGCAATTTTTTCCTGACTATAATAAACATCTACTCTTTCATATATGAAATTATTTGGTGGTCCAGTCTTGTTAAGTCGAATAATAGTCTTAAGAACCTCATTTGTTTTTCTTCTACTTTCTGCATAACCTCTTATTTTATTTTATTTTATTTTATTTTATCTCAGATATGTATTGCATAGAAAGAGAAATGTTGAGATTCGTGAAAGATTAAAAATCTAAAACAAAGTAGAAGAGATCCAAACACATTGAAAGAATTGGTTAAATCACCCCTACAGAAGGTGTTCAGTATTAATTTAAAGGACTCGGAGGCAGAGGAAGACCTGGAAAATTCTGGAGAAATAAAGAACATCTTGATACATAAGAACAGGTTCAGCTGATCCTAAACATAGTGTTCATGATGATGGTTATATTTTATTTCATGGTGCAGGTTCCATTGCCATACAGGAGTACGTTTTGAAATAATGTTATGTAAAACGTAATTTGGTTTCTGTTCATGTATATTTGTCAAAGCGACCTTTGAATATGGTTTTTACTTTGTTGTGCATTTTTATATTTTAATGTATTTTTCCATTATTTGGCATTAGATTTCCTAGATAATTGAAGTTCTGTTATTTTCACATTTATTACTACATTTACTTTCTATATTTCTACCGCACATTCGTACTGTCTTTTTGAAGTTAAAATTTTCATCACACATTCTTTACACATTGAAACTTCTTAAAAAGAATATACTTCAGCAGATATATGCAATCCATTCTTGCTCTTAGGAAAATTAAAAAAAATCCAGTATTTCACTATCGTAATTTTAAAAATCCAATATTTCACTATCGTAATTTTAAAAAATCCAATATTTCACTATCGTAATTTTTTTAATTTAAAATGTGTTGTCCCAATTACATAGCCATACGTGAGATTCACGAATTCAATAAATCTTACATGCGAGATCAAGATAAAGCAATCAGTAGCCTTCTGCTGAGGAGAGGACTGGACCAGAAAGGCCTACAATGTTTTTAATATTCAACCAGTTCAGGAGAGTGCATTACAAGATAAATAATTTTATAATTGATATTACAATTTTTATATTGTGACTAAAACTTCAACGGAATTTAGCTATGAAATGTATTATTATTTATTCGATAAATTCATGTGTATGATTTTCTACAAGTGAAAAGTTTGTATTATTATGAGACATATTTTTTTATGATAATAGGTATAGAACCACTTTATCCCGCAGCGTAGTTGAGCAGTCTAAGGCATAATGCTTTGGTGCAAAGCTATGGGAAATGCGCTGGTTTGAGTCTCATGGAGAAAGGAAGTTTTCTTATGGAATTCCGGCTAGTATGGAACCGGTGTTCATCCAGTATCATAAGTATTTTGGGTAGCTGTAACAAATAGTGGTTCCTGGTTGAAAAAACAGCTCTAACAGCTGGGAAACCCAACATGCTGAACACATGTCACCCCTATACTGGCTAGATGATCCTCAATCTGTGTAAATGGAGGTCTGGATTCGGAGGCCAGCGCCGGCTGGTAAGCCAACAGTCTTCTAGGACTGTCATCGGATAAGATAAGGGTGGGGATTACGTACTCTCAGAGCGCCGGTGCGCTCACACAAACTTTACCACACTGGCTACAAAAAAAAAAGTAAAGTACAAACCAATTCAGTGCTGTGTCTATCAAAACACGTATCCTGTAGTATAAATGTTCTGGTGACGTAAACTGTATTGTATTCCACTGATCAGACAACATGGCGTTTATGTATGCAACTAAGGGATCGAAAACTATAGGTAGCACACACTGAGTATATAGACGCCCGGATCTGCTATAGGGTTTGGTTTACTTTAGTTTAGTTTAGTTTAGTATAGCGCTAGTCTGTTTTTGTGTTCTAAATTAGTTGTTTCGTACGAACTCTGCCCATTCATTTGAAAATGTGGCCTGCCCTGTTATTGCAATGATGTCATTGGAACTGGTCTGGACAGAGAGAGAGAGAGAGAGAGAGAGAGAGAGAGAGAGAGAGAGAGAGGAGAGAGAGAGAGGAGAGAGAGAGAGGAGAGAGAGAGAGAGAGAGGGAGGAGGGGAGAGAGAAAGAGAGAGGGGAGAGGGCGAGGGGGAGAGGGGGAGAGAGGGGGGAGGGAGAGGGAGAGAGAGGAGGGAGAGAGGGAGGGGGGACGGGGAGAGGGAGAGAGAATTGAACTTGAGACAAATTGATCACTCGCATATTTTGATGCTCACGAAATTAAAGGAAGCTGACATCAGCTTCAACTCTTGTTTGGATGAAACTATCGTAATATTTTTTTATTCTGCTGAGAGGGAATCAAAATTAGTATCAGCATCAATCCCGCATATTCGTTTCTGCGCCTTGATTAATAATTTAAGTACGTTAAAATGCTATTTTATAGGGTTTACATTTTTGGAAACTTTTATTTAAAATATGACTTTGAACTTCTAATATTTGCTTTCAAAACACAAAACTTTCTAAGATTTAATTTATTTTTATTTCATTAAATTACACACTATATTAATAATTCAGTTATTATTATTACTATTATTTCCTTAATTTTCATAAATATACTACAGACAAAGACAGCTTCTTCTTTGTGTGTGTGTGTATATATATATATATTAATGCCCCAGTTTGTCCTTTTGGATTTCTGGTGTTCTCTCCTGGCAATGGCGTAATTGTAACCCACTTCTGGGGTTGGGGATTACGTTGCCCGATGATATGATGGGTGGTGATGACAATGGTGCGTCAAGAGAGTCCTTAATCCTAAGCTTAATCTAAGATGAATATGAATGAGATGATTGCGATGGCCATATGATGTTCGGGGTCCGTTTGGGCCTTAAAGTTTCCTGATATGTGTCTTACAGGTGAGGAAAAAACCCGATAAGAATCTCACCCAGGAAACTGTCACGACCGGGGATCGAAACCGTGCCCGCTGCGTGACAAGGCAGCACGCTACCTCGAGACCACAGCGGTGGACTGTAACAAGAAAATTTTATATTGTTTTTTTAAAATTACAAGATCAGCTCTTACAAATCCGCTGCATGCAGTTGAGTAAAATGCTTTCAAAAACAACGCTGAACACAGATTTGTCAAGTGGTAACTAATGGAAGTGTATGATATTCATAAATGTGGGAAAAAACTACAAACCTATGTTATTGATAACCATATACTGAATATTCCATAATGAAACACATTTTAAAATATCGGTCATGGAAACGATGTTATTCATTATGTGAAATTTTACGTCACAAATCACATCATAGGGTTACTTTGTTAATTAATATTAAAATAGGCCTATATGTCGTAGGCAGCTATGGGCAGGACTTGTGGCACGAATGTGGAATGAAAAGGGGTATGGAAGCTTATTGTAGGAAAACCAGAGGAAAATCCCCCAGTTGGTAAACCAAGAATATCATTAACCGTGATTTAAGGGAAGTAGATTTAGGCTACAGGGAAAGATTGAAAAATATTAGCTCAGAATAAGGATGTATGGAGAGCTTATGTCCGCGCGACCATGATCCTACGGGTTCGATAGTACCAGTCAGTTGAGTTGAATATTATACTAAATTAAAAATTGTGATTGACGATCAGCCTTATTATTATTTGGGAAATAGCCTATAATATCATATAATGAAATGGAGAATCTTCATAATAAAATTTCCAGTAAAGCTGCAAAGCATAGAATGAAAGTGCTATGATTGCAGTGAAAGACCTGCCCTCCGTCAGGATGGAAGTATAATAAAATGAATTGTATAATCAGGAGATATTTTGGGGAAAAAATGTGACAAGAGACATCCAGATGAGACTATAAAATAACAGCTAAACCTGCACTATTGTTTGGATCAGAAACGTGGACCTACTGAAAATAAAAATGAAAGGGAATTGGGAACACAACAGATAAGATCACATTCCTAATGAAACAATAAGACAAGGCCTACTAGTTAACATATTTTTTTGCGCGATAGTGTCGTACTTACAGCAATGACGACCATGATTGAAAGTTCAATTTCCTACATTTCGGGGTTGCCAACCTATAAATAACTAAATAACTATTCTGTAATATTACAAATTACCTACCTAGTGCGGGAAGTAAAACCCCTGCCCTTTATGTATACTATTACAATGTATATAGGCCTACAAAAATATATCCAAAAGGTAGTATTAATATACATTATACGAAACAAATCACTGCATTTTAAATGAACTCAACTTTATTTGAAACAATATAAAACTATAAAATTCGTACTTGCCACCATTTTATGATTGATTGGTGTCACCGCCTGTTGTGGCCTCAACTAAATTATTTTCGGCATTTATAAACATTGACCATACTGTTAATGTTAGTCAGTTGTTATAATGAACGCAAATATTTCCAAAAAATATATTATATTACTATTATTTATTATTTTCAAAATACCATCGCGCAAAAAAATAATGTACAACCCACGTTTGTGAAGTGTTATACAGAATCTCGGAAATAAAAACTTCGCTCTCGCTCGGTTTTTAATCATATCCTCGCTTCTGTAAAAACCACTTTCCAACCTCACATTGTAATATAGGCCTACTATTATACAATGCCACCTGGTTGTCATTACGACATTTCTGGGGTTCTCTCCTGGCATCGGCGTTATTGTAACTCGCTTTTGAAGTTGGGGCGTCTGGAAGGCGGAGTTACGCTGCCCTCGATGATATATGAAAGGTGATGATGATGGCAATGATTCGCCAGGGAGGCTTAAATTGCAAGATATCTCATAATACAGAAAATAGTGGAGGAGTCATGATAGAAACAGAGTTTATCATAAACAGAAAATCGTAGTTGATGCATACAGAATATTGTCCTCAATTAAGAGGGAGGAGGAGGAGGATGATGAGGAGGAAAATAAGGAGAAGAAGAAGAGGAAGAAAAAAGAAGGGAAGAATGAGAAGAAATCACCTTCCCAGAAATTGATTATTACATCATTTTTCAAAGGATCTCATCAATTAATATTTAAAACAATAAATCAATTTTAATAATGCTGGAACTCATAAAGAAGAGAAAAAGAAATTGGACTGGCCACTGGCTAAGACGAAACTGCCTACTGACGGATGCCCTAGAAGGAATGATCAATAGACAGAAGGTTAGAGGCAGATAATAGACAATATTAAGATAAATGGTTTGTATGAGGATACGTTCACAGACCTCTATATAAGGGGCTTCATCGCATCCCATCCCTCGACCCGACCTTGAGTTGGACACGAGTTGAAGACATTCATTACAAAACGGAAGGCTGACTTACGGAAAGAATCAAGATTTTTAAAATACATTACGGTACTCCGTTGAGGTCACTATGTTATTTTTTTTTAATGTAAAACAGTACCTGAGATCTCAGTCGTCTCAGTGAGTTTGCAGTGAAAGACCTGCTCTTAGATAAAACAATAAGTATGTATGTAAATCAATTTTTGTGCTACATTATAACGTACTAAATTCACTTATTCTTTAGCAGCTGGGGATATAAATTTATGTTTCACAATATGTAAATAGCAATAAATTACTTTCTGGATCAAAATTTGCTTGCACAATATAAACATGACTTGTAAAAATTGTTATATAATTTAAATTTCCTCTCGTTTTGCGTCTTCTTTGTATTAAACTTTCACGTCGACATCAGTGCAATTTTTTCATGCTTTCATTTCTAGTTACAAAGGAAAGTACTTTGCAAAATATGAAATGTATGCTAAACAATGTTCCACAGAAAAATAGCCTCCAGTTCCTATTAAATATAAAAATCTCTCATTTTATCAGAAACAACATAAACGTATTATCATACATACAATTAAATGCTTTAAGCCACATGTACATATACGAGTAATTCCATCTTTATATTAGTGAATTCCAAAATGTGCTGAATATGTGTTGCATATTTACGTTGTAAAGATGCAGTTGTAAAATGTTAAATGAACATTGAATAACGTGTTATGATCTAGACCATAGTTTCCCAACCTGTGATTTGCGAACCCCCAGGGGATACGCCAAATATTTCAAGGGGTTGGTCAAAACTTTTTCGTAATGGCGGATGGAGGTTAGGTCTATTATTGTTTCCTTCATTTCTGCAGCATTGTAATAATAATAATAATTATTATTATTATTATTATTATTATTATTATTGTTTCCTTCATTTCTGCAGCATTGTAATAATAATAATAATAATAATAATAATTATTATTATTATTATTATTTATTTTTAAATTAAATTAACATTATAATGCCCCTTGTTCCATATGTGTAAATAACGGGATTTATCAAATGTATTTCGGAATGGAAACCTGAAGGAAGACGAGGCAGAGGAAGACCTAAAACCTCCTGGAGTCAGGGAATATATATATATACATGAAGGAGAAACATCTACAACCAGGAGATTGGATGGACCGACAAAATTGGCTGTTGGGAATCGGACGATGTCAAAGACATTGATCAACTGATGATCTATGTATCTGTCTATTAATAATAATAATAATAATAATATTATTATTATTATTATTATTATTATTATTATTAGATATTAAAATTTCAACTATATTGTTATATATATAATACAAATTCTAATTTGATATTTTTGTCTCTTTATTATCCATTTTTTGTATCTTTTCCTTCTCTATTAACAAGTATACTTTGTCACTTTTGGTAAAAAACTATATGGGCAAGTTTATTAAAATAAAAAATTAAGATTACAATATTTTTTTTTCAAGAATAAGCCCTGGAATCTTAAAATGACAAGACGTCACTGCAACTCTTACAAAAAAATAGCTGCCTTTCATATAAATCTGTTTATTTTGTGCTGGAGATATTCATTGGACTGGGTTGTACAAGATAAGCATATTATTTTTTGTCAAGTTTTTATGTAATGTTTGTGACTGTCAATAACAGTGGCTTCATACAACACTTTTATTTGCTTCTTACAGTCAAGGTTGTAGCACTTTGTGAAGTATAGAATTATGACTCCATGGCGTCATAACCTTTAAGTTCCATTTTGTAATTACTTAACATTATAACGTATACACATTATGAACATATTTAAAATCTACACGACTATAATTATAACTTACGTAAAAAATCCAGAAAATATTCTATTATCCATGCCCCTTTTTTTTTCCTTTTCAGAATATAATAATAATAATAATAATAATAATAATAATAGCAATAACAACAACATAGGTGAATGGAGGAGACTACTTAACAGTGAACTTCATGGTCTTTATAGGAAGCCAGATATAATAAGAATAGTTAATACTCGTAGACTGCGATGGACAGGACATGTGACACGAATGGGGAGTGAAATACGTGCATGGAAGCTTCTTGTAGGAAAACCAAATGGAAAACGCCCAGTTGGTAGACCAAGGATGAGGTGGGAGAATAACATTAAATATGATTTGAAGAAAGTATATTAAACAGGGAATTATTGGAAATCATTAACTCAGGATAAGGATACCTGGAGAGCTTATGTTCGCACGGCAATGAACCTACGGATTCGATAGTGCCAGTGAGTTAGTTAGCTAGTTAGTTAATAATAATAACATGGACAATGACAACACAACAATCTGCTGACATGAAATTCATCAGACCAATAGCAGGATATCAAAGAACCGACAAAAAAACACAATACATAAATAAGACAGAAAGTAAAAGTGACACAACAGTAATGAAATACAAAACAAACCGGAAAGAACACTTAGCAAGGATGAATGAGAACAGAATACCAAAATCAGCATACAACTATTCATCACGAGGAAAAACCTTGGGAAGACCAAAGAAAAGATGGAAACAGCAGTAATTTGGAGCCGGACAGCCTAGTAAAAGAGCCTAAACCGTGACGAAGAAGAAGAATACTAATAACAATAATAATATTTGCCTAGGTGTTAAATTCCTTGACTCTAGTCCCCAGCACTATCCAAATCAGAGGTTCATGGCCGCGCTGACATAAGCACCATATTCGAAGCTAATGCTTTCCAATTCCATTTTTAATTCACTTTCCTCAAACCATGTTTCATATTATCCTCACACCTTATTCTTGGCCTCATTACTAGAAACTTTCCATTTGGTCCTACAAAATGTTCTATGCTCCACGTTTGTTACAGATTGGTGCTATATATCTTAACCATTACAGTTTTAATAACTGACCCACTGGCACTGTCGAACCCGTAGGTTCATGACCGCGCAGGCATGAGCTCTCCATACATCTCTATCCTGAGCTAATGTTTTCCATTTATTCCCAGTATAATCTACTTCCATAAAATCATGGTTAATGTTATTCTCCCACATGATTCTTGGTCTACCAACTGGGCCTTCTTTCTCTGGTTTTTCTACAAGAAGCTTCCATACACGTCTTTTATTCCCCATTCGTGCCACATGTCCTGTTCATCGCAGTGTACGATACTTAACTGTTCTTATTATATCTGATTGCAATTTTAATAATAATAATAATAATTATTATTATTATTATTATATTGTAATATATATATATATATATAAATAGTAATAATAATTCATTATTATTATTATTATTATTATTATTATTATTATTATTATTATATTCGCCTTTTTTTGTAAGAATATGCGTGTGAATGGTGTGTTTCGTCTTCACGTTACGTGTATCAGAGCAGGGCCTGACATTGGGCCGATCACTCATTCGGAGTGGCCATCATGCCATTGTGTGGTCAAAAAGTATGGGTGTGATCTTCTCCCGACAGGTCGTGCCGGGTGGCATGTGACATGTAAAAAGTAACTATAAGGTAAGAGTTTAAACCAAGTTTATGGAGCGGAATTATTAAATCTTGCTAAAAGGGTTATAACTACCATGCATCCCTATTCTCGGGTAATGTTTTCTAGTCATTTCATTGCGTAATACCAAATATGATATGAAAATAAATATTAACGCCTGAACCGGGATTTAAAACTAGGACGTCTAACTAAATAAGTTAGTGCGATACCGTTTTCACTATACAGGCTCCCAGTGCAAACATTTATTTTCCTTTCATTGCCAGTACATATCATAAGAGGCAGCGGGATAATTTAATATTGACATTTAACAATGAAAGCCAAATATGGCACGAAAATAAAATTTAATGCCTGAACAAGGATATATATATATATATATATATATATATATATATATACATATACATACAGGCCACCTCTATGGTCATCATCCTTATCATTATCATCCTTCACCGGTGCGGAAGCTACCACACCTATAATTCCCTAGTAAAGCTGCAAAGCATAGCATGAAAATGATTGCAGTGAAAGACCTGCCCTTGGGCAGAATTACTATGGATATATATACATGGTGTTCTGTCCAAGAATAGATATTTCGCTGCAAACTCAGCATTCTCCGCTCTTCCCTTAACTCAGCTTGCATATATATACAGAATGTCTCTAAAATCACTATCCATTTCAATGAAGGTAGGCAATGATTGAAAAATCAATGTTAATGAGGAGTTTCACACACATTCCACTGTATATGAAAACACAAACTCCATCTTTCAGCTGTGAAACTAAATGTAGTCCTTACTATTTAAACCGTAAAAACCTGCTGCTTCGGTGATACGATTCTGTAAATCAAGCAGACGTGATAGGATGTTTTTGAAGAGTGAAACGTAAAATTTTCCACGCTGTATTGAGAGGGGCATTCAATTCCTTACTGAGGCGTCCAGTTGATGCGTTCGGACTATCATAGGTAATTTGAACTTGCTGAACTGTTTCTGCTGATAAGCGTGGTTGTCCATGACGTGCCTCATCAGTCACCACACACACAGTGCCCGTACGCTTAAATTTGTTTACAAGCAGACGAATGTGTGTGTTTGCTGGAACTGGTTTGTGGAATTTATAAGTAAATTCAGCTCTGGTAGCTTCATATGACAATCCGCTACCCACGCATAATAAATGTTCTTCCGTACTAAACATGTTGCATTAAACTGACAGGGTACTGAAAAAAAAAGTGTTTTATGGAAATGGATAGTTACTTTAGAGACACTCTGTGGATATATATATATATATATATATATATATATATAGTAATTCTGTCCGAGGGCAGGTCTTTCACAATAATCATAGCATTTTCATGCTATACTTTGCAGCTTTACTAGGGAATTATAGGTGTGGTAGCTTCCCGTTGCTTTCCACACCGATGAAGGATGATGATGGCCTAAGCTTCCTGACATTTGTCTTACAGGTGAGGAAAAACCCCGAAAAAACCTCACCCAGGAGCCTGTCCCGACCGGGAATCGAACCCGGGCCCGCTGCGTGACAAGACAGCACGCTACCTCGAGACCACAGCGGTGGTCACATATATATATATATATATATATATATATATACATAGGCCTATACATACACACACCGGTATATAATATTTTTCTGTACATGTGTTTGTCACGACTCTTCCTAAACGACTGTATCGATTTTTATGATTTTTTTGTGTCTTTTTTAGGGTCCCTCGACAGTTTAGATTCACAATTGGATCCTCTAAAACCATTAGGTGTAGGAGTTCACCTGAAGTGAAAATTTAAAAATCGCTCTAGCGGTTACAATTTTCGCAGTTTCACTACGAAACTCAGTTCATCCTATTTAAATAAACCGAGGTAGGTATTATCCAAAAAAAATGAGCAAAATCCGACAATTATAAGTGGAGGTTTATCTGAAATCCGAAATTAAAAACTGACTTGCAACCTGTATGTTTGTTTCGTTTCAGCATACGATTTATATATATATTTCCGGTTTTAACAATGCTATACATTTTTCCGGCACCAATGATTTGTCTTCAATTTCGCTTTATAATTTTCCTCCATTCGTCTGTATTATAACACATTACTTCCTCTATTTCCCAGACCTTCAAAGCGTCTCTTATCCCTTGGATCCACGTGAGATTTGGTCGTCCTTTCCTTCTCATTCCTGATGGTGTCCATTCCATTACTTTCTTCGATAATCTTTCATTCTCCATTCGATTAATATGTCCGTATCATTTTAGTTGCTTTTCTTGGATACATTATAAAATTAAGTTTTGTACATTCATGTTCTCTTTTCAACTTTTATAAGATTCATGATATGTTCCGTTGAGGTATTATTCAAAATTAAAGTATAAAATTATGGAATATTTACCTGAAAGGTCAGTCTCCTCAACTTTATTAGTTATTTAACCAGTTTTGAATCCTGCTGATGATGGGACTAGTCCCGAAAGCGCTACAGTTATATAACTAATAGAGTTGAGGAGACGGACCTTTCAGGTGACTATTCCATAATTTTATATTTTAATGTTCTCTTTTATAACTTCATTTCTAATTTTCTCTCTCCTTGATATCCTAGCAGATCTTCTCCAATAGTCCATTTCTGCTACCATACGATATAATTAACCTTTAATATTTCATTTATTTATGCGTAGCAACAACGCATGCCGGGTATTAGCTAGTAATATACATATATTGGTCATTTTCGGTGTC
Source organism: Diploptera punctata (assembly GCA_030220185.1). Lineage (NCBI taxonomy): Eukaryota > Metazoa > Arthropoda > Insecta > Blattodea > Blaberidae > Diploptera > Diploptera punctata. Next base: position 1,920,966 of record JASPKZ010010696.1, read on the forward strand.
TACTAGAAAAAATAGGCGAAGATATGTAATTTTGTTTTCAAAACAACCTCAATACCCTCATTCCTTCGGAATTCACTAAAAATTACGTAAGTTCATGAAAAAATACATATTTTTCAGACATTCTGTGTGCTATTGAAGATAAGTCGTGGTTGTTAAACGGAAAATATTAATAGCAACAGCTGTTTATAGCTAAATGTTTTAATACTGTAGTCACGCTCAAACATGTGAGACGTTAAGTATTTTATCGTATGCCATATGTTTATTGTGACATGTTACAACATATGAGTTATATAGTCCAGGAGAATAAATAATGTCTCGCTAATTTCAAACGAGGTACGACAAGAAAAAAAAATAAGGCAAACGTATTTCTCCTAGTTCTCCTTTATTGTACTAGAAGATAAATGGTCTAGAACAATATTTTTACGTGAATACATCTTTAAATTTGCATCCACAGTGGGAGGCAATTCAGAAAACTGATGATAAAATCGTGGGATACAGTTTGGTGTTGCAGTTACGTAACTATCATATACATCCAAAATTTAATTACACCACCTCGATAGATAGAGGATTAAAGAATTCGTTACGTTGTGTGTGGATTGTGACGCGTCGTGCGCGGCGAAGGGAAAAGCGCCGCCATGTTGAGGTCGTTTCGCTGCATCACATAATTTTCGTTTAGTATAAATTTTGACTCGGAGACGTTACGACGTTCGTTTGAGTTTCAATCGTCAGTTCTCGTCAAGATCTATCGATTGCGTAAATAAAACAGTGTGAAATAGTTATAGTGAATATACACGGTTTTAAAGTAAAAAAATTAAAATAAACAATGCAATGTCGTCCTATACTCGTCAAAAAAGCCATATCAAAATATAGATATCATATGCGGTTGGAAAGGGCTTCTCAAGAGCAATCCAATAGTACACGTAAAATATCATATGACAGAGTGAGGCGGTGCCGGTAAAGTTAAAAGAATTAAGGCTTCCGAGCGGATCAAGATGGCGCCAGTATATCTGCAGCTGGGTCGGCCAAGCCTACGCAAGTGGATGATGTAATCGCTATAATATGCTCAAAAAAATATTACCCGTTGCGTACATGTATTTACATAAATCACACGGCCGTGTCCACAACACAGCCCAAACTTTTTTGCTGACTTCTTGGCTTCGACCTGTCCGGCATGGCTAACTCTTCCGGCAGCAATGCTATCCCCCGCATAGCTCTCGCTAGCAAGCCAGTCCACCACAAGGCGTGAGCCAGGTTGGTTTGTATCTATTAAATTGTATTATACTTTAGTATGAAAGGGTCGAATTTAAAAATAATGTTTAACTTTTGTATACTGCAAAGACATCATGGAGGGATAACCTATAGGCTACAACTCGAAGTCCAACTCTCGGTGCCAAATGTTACTAAGGGTCAATTTCACCAACAGAGGTAACTGCATTACACCAGTTTTCTCCGTGTATAATGCATAGCTTAAACTGGCGTAATACAGTTACCTCTGTTGGTGAAACCGACCCAAAGAGTAAAAAAGTAACTAGCGTGTTGTAGATAATAAGGTTGGTGCCGAGTATTTATAGTCGATTAAAAACTGAGAATTAACAAGTTGCCAACCTTGAAAATACGCAAGACAGAAATAGGTTTAGGTCGAGTATTCCCTAGGGTCACATTACACACTAAATTACTACACTATCTCACAATTTGTGAGCTGACAACTTATCTACGTTTATATTTACAACGCAATTCTATGGAATTGTCTGAATAGACTAAGTTAATGAATCATTAGGCTAAGTGCAATAAACCGTCACTTGATAATAACAGGTTTAATTAATTCAATGTAAAAAATGTTATTTCTAACAGCATTACAGTAACTGACACTATCGAACCCTTAGGTTCATGGCTGCACGGATATAAGTCTTCCATACATCCCAAACCTGAACTATTGTTTTCCAATTATCTCATGTATAATTTATCACCTTGGAATCATTGTTGATGTTATTTTTCCACGTCATTATTGGCCTAACTATGGGTGCTTTTCCTCTGGTTTTTGAAGTAGTTCTCTTCATGCCCGATGTAGTAACATTTTGAAGAAGGATTGGTGTCCCAAAACGAATTACTGGTTCAGGTTGGGTTTAGTTTTCGGTAAAGCCGGATTCTCTTCCTAGGGTCGGAAGTTGGTACACTGGATAGGAAAACACTTCAAAATTAATAAAAAATGTTTCTTGTAGAAATAATTGCACATTTATTCACTTCTTAAAGTTCCCAGCAGATTAAGTAAATGTAGGTGGTATTATTCTTCACCGTCAATTAAAATTAAAGTATTTTCTTTCCTAGAATCAATTATTCTTCTTGTATTAAATATTACATTTTATCGGGAGATCTCTTCTTGCTTCTATCTTTGTTGAAAGTTGTATGCAGAATGAATAGTTCTAATTCTTTTATAACTTTAAAGAACATTATTATATCACATGATGTTATTTTTAAATTCTATTGGTTAATAGTCCTTTAAATATAAGGTTTAAATTGATTTATTAAATACAAAAGTTAATTGTTTTAACATCCAATCAGAGTTTAGTTTACTTTCATTTAAGAATATGAAGTTAAGCAGGTGTTCTTATTACAGTTATAACAGAAGGATTTATAATTTTGACAACAATGACTTAAAACAATTTTTAAAAGCATTATTTACAAAACTGTTATGTAGTACAATTTTTTTAATTGTTATGGATACATTTTTATTCAACAATAACCAACAATGAATTATTTAGATGTTTTTATTTAAGTTATATCTAAATATTAAAAGAATTTTAAAATACGAAATTATTAACTTTAACTTTTATATTCATTATAATATTAAAATCCTGCTATATTTTACATTTTGTAATACCCCTCTTTCATTGCCCTTCGGTTTCACACATCTTTCCCATCGCAGTCTACAAGATTTAACTGTTATTACATCTAGTTTACCATGAAGATCATGTAGCTCACTGTTAAGTTTGTCTTCTCTATTCATCTGCCTGTTCGTCTTTCTTTGGTCCATGTTTCTAAGAACTTCATTATCAAATACTCGTAATATTTTCCCCTCCCTTAAAGTAGGAGTTCATGTTTCGCATCCATGTAACTGAGAGAATAACAGTTTTAGGTAGGCCTGTTTTCAATTCACGTTTTTGAGAGAAGTTGCGATGATAAAAAGACCCTGTAATCCGTAATATTATGCATTTCCAGAATTAATGCCTATGTATGTTTCATTTCATTCTGCATAGCATTCGTGTTTGTAATTATTGTTCTTAGTATGAATTTAGCCACTTCAACTTTTTCCTCATTTATGATGAACTGTCCATCTCCATTATATAATGAATTTCTATATGTGACTACATACTATTTAGTTTTATTGATATTTACTTAGAGAATACACAGAAATAAATGTAATTGATTTGAACATATACATAGAATGCCAAATAATCGTTTATCAAAACAGCTGCTTCATTATAAACCTCTAGGCCGAAGACCAAAACGTCGTTGGAAAGACGACCTGCACCTGCAGCATATAGTGCACCGGGGAGCGGAACGGGCCAACAGGCCCATACCTTAAAGATGATAATGATGATATTTACTTCCAGTCCCAAGTTCTTAGTGTTGGCTCTTTGTTTCTCCTCGTTATCGCCTAATAATACTACCGACTTTCATGATCTCTGTAATTATTTCATTTCTTTTAATTTTATTCTCTTCTCGATTTCTAAATAGGCCATTAACATCATTGTTAATTTAATATAGGCCTAATATATTTTTAAGTTTTATATCTTCCGCAATATTAACTTATTTGCAGGTAACGTGCTCATGAAAAAAGTGTAGGTACGATGTTTAAACTAAAAATGAATTGCTGATCGACAATCGAAAAACTTTTATGTTTAGCTGACTTTCAAATTACAAGGGTTATACAAATGCTTTCAATCTGTTACAATCCACAATATTAGAAGTTTATTAAACAATTGAATGCCGGTATTGTGAAATTCTAGTACTATACAATTCCTTTGATCTTATCAAACTAACTCCAGGCACGACAAAGTAATAGTTATTTCATGTATCATAACATTTGTTTATTTATTTACTTATTCGAATGGCAGAGACATGTATTTCACCCATTAACCATAAGCTAATGTTATTAAAAAAGAGTTACTTTTATCTTTCCATCGCCCCAACGAAATAATCTTAAATTAAAATCAGTAAATAGACTTAACACATCAATAAAATTAATTTACCAGCGATTGCAATTGATTAATCGAGATTACAAATACCGGTATCTATCAGTTCCTTGCGCAGATAGAAGTGATGAGCAGGACTCGAGATGATGTCTGTCCATCTCTTCTTCTTCATGGCATTAGGAAAAGGCCCCATTCCGAAACTGTGTGTTTCCTCAGAATATCGTGTCCAGTATTCAACTGAAACTGCGCGACCGCTGCCTTTCTCGGCCAACTGCCCTTCCACTGATTTAGTTCTGTACTTAGTTCGATCTTACGTGTGGTAGTTTTCTTCACTTGATATGTTATTAATAAAAGTACCAAGTAGGTCTACCTCCGTGGGGTGCACCCTGATAAATGCATTGTGGCTAAACGATTTACAAACGTGGCTAAGCAATATACAAAGTGAATGAAATAATATTTTCTTTCGGAGTTTTAATTTTAGAAAGATTTAATTTAAGGCTTTTAAATATACAACAATAATTTACAACTTATCTTTTTGTTTCATAGATTAGATGTAACAATTGAGGAATTTCAAAGCATTCTTTATAAGTTGGTTATGGCTTTATGGAAACTTTCTATTTAACACTTCAGTAAATATGTTTACCAATCAAATAATATTATCAAAAAAAACAGATAAGGCGGACTGCTGAAGCACTTAGCAATGGCATGGCTTCTTCACCTCGCGGCGTTACCTAGTTGAGACCTAGGTGCGAGTATAGCATTAATCATGAACTGAGGGAAGTAAATTATACAGGTGATGATTGGAAAACATTAGCTCAGGATAGAGATGTATGGAGAGCTTATGTTCCTCGGTCATGAACCTATGGGTACGGTAATGTTAGACAGTTAGTTTATTAACCTTCTAATTTGCTCTATTCATGCCCAAGTTTTCAGATTCATATGTCATTAGAAAGTATAACTTGAATTACTATAAAATCAAAATAGATGTCTGCATATTAGCTTAGTTAAGTTTAAATGTAATTTGTAGAGATAAGAAGCGGGAGAAATCTGGCATTAGTGTGAACATTTACGATTGGCAATAACGCATCTGCCATTAAATAATAGTTTATTATAATGACAGTAATAAATGTACGCTTAATGTTAATAAAGTATATGCGATAAAATATAACTCACAATTTGTAGATCTTGATGGATACAATAAATAAGGAAACGAAACTCACCTGAAACAAGAGAACAACAATATATTTAGGATTATTTTCCTTTTATAGTCATATTTGACTGACAATGTGAATATAAATATACGTAGCATATTATTCAACACACACATATACAAAACTGTTTAGTAACTACAAACTATAGTGCAGACCCTATTAGAAATAGGTAGATTATTTTTCTTTAAATTTGACCTCATTAGGTATACTATCACATAATACACAAGTAACAAACAAACAAACATAAATAAATAAATCGATCTATAAAACAACAATAAACTGACATATTTTGTTTTAATTTTCAAATGTGACATCAAGAATATTGATTTCACAGTATTAAGGTAATGTTTATCAATTCTTTACAATGACATTCCTAATACCCTTAATCTTTAGGGCCAAAATTATGGCCGGTATTCAAGAACCAAGCTTTCAACGAAGAGCGACTCTCAACCCCGTTTCTCCGTGGTTAATTATGTAAGTCATGCAGAACGTACTATAACTGGCTCACTCTATTCAGCATCATGTGCTTACAAATAATTATTCTTAAAAAAGTTTCCGGGCACAATTGAAAGATGAGTACCTCAGATGGAGATGACATGACCTAGAGAGCTTGATTCTTGAATACCGGCCTATAAGGTTATTTCATAAGTAGGCCTACTGGTGTATGTAGTTTTGTGTGTTCGGTGGAATTTTGAAAGTGGGTTTCACTGAGAGTTTGTTCCAAACGGGCGTGCGATCGATGCGGACTTTACTCTCAACAACTGTAACGAGTTCATGAAATTTTGAGGGTCGAGAGTTCAAACCCGACCGGACCCCATACTGCACGAACCATGACAAAAATTCAGGAATTGGGAGAAATCGAACTGCTATCATACCCAGCATATATATTTGATCTTGCACCTTCAGATTACCATCTGTTTCGATCCATAGTCCATTTCTTGCGTGAAATTTCGAAAAGATTGCATATATTGAATCTGCGAAAGCGGGTCTCAACGAATTTTTCGCATCAAAAACCGATAACTTGTAACGTCACGGAATAATAGACCGCGCTGATAGATGGCCCAATACCACAGAATCTGATTGTCTCTACTTTGAAGAGTAATTTAATTTGCCAGAAAAAATGTCGAATAAAATTTTGTTTTAAAACTACATTACTTATGAGACAGTATCTGTAGACTATACCGATGGTAGGAACTGTAAACTAACAGGAGAACTGTCAACAATTGAATGTCGAAACCCATCTTGAAATTTCTTCCATGGAATCGTTGTGATATACCAAGGTCGTATCCAAGAAAATTATATGCCGTTTTTAACATAAGGCATTAAAATACAGTGCCAAATCTCTCATTTTAACTTTAGGGAAGTAATTCAAGTCGTGGTAGATTGGATAACTCTCATTACATGCCGTCCACGCCGCGTCCCGCCTCACTTCAGTCCTCTCTTACTTGTGCAGAGTCAATCTGCTCCGTACTATGGGTTGCTATTGCTGAATTCTAGCTTCTATTTCTGTGTCTTGCAGTTAAAAGCAGCATTTGATGATAATGATCAAGTTCGTTTATTAAAGTTCATAGCTTGTGTCTCAGCAATACCCAGTCGGCATAAAAATAAGAGAGAGAATTTTGATTATTTCTCAAATGCCCTCCACTCGAGTTGCATTCCTAGCCCCAGACATCCTCTCTAGATCGCCTAAAAATTACTTTCGAGGGGGTATATTCGATAATCGAGAGGAAAAGGGAATTTGAGCTTTCTTTATTAATGTCGATAAAACAACCAATAAACTACAGTAATCAACTTAATTTTTAAACTATTCCATATGGCATATTCAATCTAAATAATATATATATATATATATATATATATATATATATATATATATATATATGTGCATAATTTTTTTTACAAATTCTATATATATATATATATAGCCTATATATATAATTTTTTTACAAATGCCACAGGTTGTCTTTAGACATTCCTGGTTTCTCTCCTGGCACGGCATACTTTTAACCCACTTCTGAGGTTGGGGCGCCTGGAAGGCGGTGTTACGTTGCCCCGATGATATGATGGGTGATGATGATAATGGTGCACCAGGAGAGTCCCTAATCCTAAGCTTAATCTAAGATGAATATGAATGATGATGATTGCGATGGCCATATGATTTCGGGGACCGTTTGGGCCTTAAAGTTTTCCTGGCAGTTGTCTTACAGGTGAGGAAAAACCCCGATAAAAACCTCACCCAGGAAAACTGTCCCGACCGGGGATCGAACCCGGGCCCGCTGCGTGACAAGGCAGCACGCTACCTCGAGACCACAGCGGTGGACTCTAAATAATATATTAATTTTCATTTTCCAAAATAGAATATTGAAGCAGTTAGTATAAGTAAAGCAACATCGCCGATTCGATTTGATGGAGCAGTCAATATTCCAGCAATCAATTGACTTGTATTGTTTACTTGATGCAATCCGTTATGTTTAGTGATTAAATAAAATAAAACTGTAAAAGTTTTATTTTATCCATCCATAGTAACTCTGCCCGAGGACAGGTCTTTCATTGCAATCATAGCATTTTCATGCTATGCTTTGCAGCTTTACTAGGGAATTGTAGGTGTGGTAGATTCCCGTTACTTTCCACACCGGTGAACGATGATGATAATGATAAGGATGATGATGATGATGGTCATATGATTTCGGGGACCGTTTGGGCCTTAATGTTTCCCTGACATTTGTCTTACAAGTGAGAAAAATTATTTTATATAATCACTGAATATTCCAGCATTGTAAGATTTTACACTTTTATAATAAATTACTAAACAATGTGAAATAACCTTAACCCGTCCCATACAATTAAAATTCCAATTATATTTGGTCTACCTACAATGGCGTAGCTCATTGGTGAAACATAGCCTCTCCGTTGTTAGGAGTAACTAGACCAAGTTATTTTTTTTTAGTTACAATTAGTTACCTTATTTGCTCAGAGACGACATGTGGTCAACACACCGACCCAATGAGATACCTAACAGGCAACTTAGGACGTTGATGTCGGTAAATTTTGTTTAGAGGTCTCTTTATTCAGGTTTAAGGATCTTTTATGAGCCTGAAAATCTTTAGACTCGGGACCCAAGGCTTGAAGTCCCTCCCGGAGGAATTGCTCCTTGAATTTTTCCGTCCTAGAAAATCCATCGACTCCGGCCGGGTTTATTTGGTCTAATAATTAGAAATATTACTGACATTACAAATAAGAGAACAAGAAAAATAAATCTATTAATATTTAAATCACCATATATATAGTCATCTCTATAAAGAATAATTAAAGATGAAATAAGGAATACAAATCCCATAAATATTAGTGATATTCAAGCAAATAAAAAAGTTATTACAACCATGATTTGTTGCTTCAGTTTACAGCTCTCTATTGCTGTTTATCTTCGTTTGGAGAATCTTGTAATGTATTTTCCTATAGGCCTAATCCATATCATTTGCAAATGTTGACTATAGTACAATTTTTGTTTTCTGGCAATAAAACTTGGTATACGATTTAATTATCATACGTAATGCCACTAGTGAATTCCAATTTATCTAGAGGATTTGGAAATCAAGATTGAAAGACTTGCATGGAAGCTTCTTGTAGGAAAGCCAGAGGGAAAACGCCCAGTTGGTAGACCAAGAATGAGGTGGGAGAATAACATTAACTATGATTTGAGGGAAGTAGATTATACAGGGAATGATTGGAAATCATTAGCTCAGGATAGGGATGTATGGAGAGCTTATGTCCGTGCGGCCATGAACCTACGGGTTCGATAGTGCCAGTGAGTAAGTAAGTAAGTAAGTAAGATTGGCATTTGTTAGGACTATATAACGAATAAAATTAGGCTGTTTACTCATAAGCCATCATTTAAATATAGTTATATTAAAATATTTATATATTTAATATAAACGGTGATGTTTGAAAACAAATGATAAATGTTTGGTTATATTTCATTTGTTCATCACTGCAACTTGAACATACTATTTATTGCCAAATAGGATCTCAATATTATAAGAATGCACCCTAGTGGAGAAAAAATGAAACACATCAAACTGTATATTATAACTAACATCATTGGTTATTAATTCATGTTTTTCGAAAACAACTCAGTAAAATCAGTATTTAAAAACACAATTATTGAACACACAATATTTTCAAATGTGTAGGTCGAAGGAATCTGTTCATTATTTGATATATTTAACGTATTTGTTTGAGAGTCAATCACTGCAAAATAGTGGTCTGAATTGTTCAGAATATTAAAAAGGAGGGGCTTTCTTTATTTTGGTAATCAAAATTCGATGATTATCTACGTGAAACACGGCTATGATTGGTTGTAAACAAAATTCATTGAAACGTGATTGGTAATGGACTCACATTTGGGGCATGAGTTAAATAGTCAAAAGAAAGACATTCCGTAAACTAGCAAAATCGATTTATTTCTTCACAAATTCGCTTTTATAAGCAGCTTCTGCATGATAGACGTATTCAAAAGTAAATCTCTGAACTACTTTTACATTTAGTTCAATCATGACTGGCTCACGATAAAACATTTCTGAATTTGAAAGTGTAATGGTCACACCTGTTCTATTCTTGTTATATGTACGCAACTAGCAATTGGAAGTATAAATTATTTTTATCACTTTCTCTAGTCACGAGCTGACCATTATTCCTTCTCGGGTAAGAGCGGTCTCAATATTGACCCAAGGTACCATTAAAAGATAATCTAAAATCTTATAGCAATGTGAGATTCAAAATTGAAAAGAATCACATTTCCAAATGAAAGTATTAAACATGGTTAACAATTGTGCTTTATTTAAAATACTTGTATGTATATTAAAATTCAAAACACTAGCAACCATGACCTACTAGATAAAATCACATATTTCTTTACGATCCCGGTTTTATAACGATTTTGAAATATGTTAAAATACTTAGAAAATTACATCATCATTTTCGTTCTTTTCTGAATTCTTTGTCTGAAGAATTCCTTGACAACCCCATGGTTTTGCTTTTTCCTTGTTTCTAAATCCTTTAGATTGGTAGAGAAAAAGATTTTTTTGTAATCTGTTTGGATCCATTTCCTGAAAATGATCCTGCCAATTATTCTGATAAATCTGAACATCTTTAATTGTATTTGTGACTATTAATGTTGCCCTTATATTTGTATCTAGTTGGATTAAGGCCTCTCCTGGCGCATCATCATCATCATCATCGTCATATATCATCGGGGCAGCATAACTCCGCCTTCCAGGCGCCCCAAACTCAGAAGTGGGTACAGTAACGCCATATAGGGAGAGAATACCAGAATGTTGAAATGACAAATGTGCTGGCATTGAACAAAAATAGTGTATTACGATGCGAGGTTGGGAAGTGGTTTTTACAGAATCGAGGAAAATTTTTAAAAACCGATCGATAGTGAAGTTTTTAATTTCCGAGATTCTGTAAAACACTTCACAAACTTGCGTTTTACATTATTTTTTGCACTGGTATTTTCAAAATAATAAATAATAGTAAAATAATAACATCTTTGTTGGAAATATTTGCATTCATTATAAACAATTGACTAACGTTAACAGTGTGGGCAATGTTTAGGTATTAATTGAAACAACAGGAGGCCTTGAGCCCTATCATTGATAATATGGCCGCACGTTCGTATTTATTGTTTTATATTGTTTGAAATAAAGTTCAGTTTATTTAAAATGCAGTGATTTGTTTCGTATAATGTATATTAACGCTACCTTTTGGGGACCTGACATGCTGACTACATGTCACCCCTACACTGGCTAGATGATCGTCTCCTCTGTGATTAACACATGTGGATGTGACGCCAGCAGTCGGATTGTCAGCCAAGGGCCTTTTAGGCCTGTCGCGCTTGGAGTTTTTTTTTTTGTGTTTTGTATATACATTATACTGTACGTAGTATACATAGAGAGCAGTGGTTTTACTTCCCGCACGTGGGTGTAAATGTAATATTACAGTATAGTTATGGTTGGCAATCCCGAAATGTAGGAAGTTGAACTTTCAATTATGGTCGCCATTACTGCAAGTATGACAAAACGCACTATCGCGCAAAAAAATACTGTATATCTTATTTTATTTCAGATGCTTGCATTTATTGAGACTTCCGGATTGTTATGTCTGTTAACCGTTAAATTAGCAAAACAGTAGAGTAAAAAGCCCTGCGACCAGCTATTAGAATATCAGGTAGTGAGCATTTCTTTGGCCCACTGGTGATGTAGAGCCCCGGGTTCCAAGACACAGTCCATTTGTCCCGGCTAGTTAGTCAGTAATAGTCGTTGGTTGTAATGATGATGGTGGATGGCTTGGGATGACCAATAGCAGCAAGTACCCGTCCACGGTTTTCATTTTTGATGTTTATTATTATTATTTTGGATTGCCGTATGTTGATTTATTTATGTTTTTCTCTTATTTCGCGTTGGTGGGCAGTTATTTTTTGTCAAGTAGCATGCGAGGCTAGGTTGATGCTGATTGGTCGAAAGGCGTGAACGGTTTTTTAATGTTTATTATTTCGATATTAATGGTTTATGAGTTTTAAATAAATGTTTGTAGCTGATGGAGTTGATACTAGCAAAACAACAATTTCTCGTGTCAGTTATTTAAATGTGGCCGACCGCAGTGAAAACAAAATTTTGCATAACTGTTGCATATTAGGTATATAGGTGTAATTTGACACACATTTAAGTAATTTCTACTTGTTCGTTCTATTCTGATGTATTAAGAATATTAAATTAAACCAATTGACGTATCCTGAAGGATACATTGTCAATTTAAGGGTTAATGTAGTCACGCGTTTATTATATTGAACACCTTGTGCCTAACAAGGGAATTGTCAGTGCTACCATATCGAAATCTACCATGAACATTTTATAACAGCATACTACAGGATAGGGATGTATGGAGAGCTTATGTCCGAGTGGCCATGAACCTACGGGTTCGAGAGTGCCAGTGAGTTAGTTATCGCTTCTTAGATCGTCCTGAGTCTCTTCGTTCTGTGGGTCTGTAGTTCAATAGCTGCAGAGGTAATCTATTGTTTGGCATTCTAAGGAGGTGTTCATGCCAATTATGTTGGTTTTCAATGGTTTCAGTTATTGCTGGTGTGTTGAGAGCTTTGCGGATATCTTTATTTCGCATGTGGTCATAAAGCATATAACGTGCTATAGGTCTCAACTTCAATTCTGCAGGTACTGTCCTATTTAATTTGCCTGTAGTAAGAGTCCAGGTTTCAGAGCCACAAAGTAGAGATGGAAGAGTCATTGTTTTATAAAATTTTAGAATTTTATTTTTGTCTGGGATGGTATTCATCCTAATCCTTAACTTGGCAATGTATCCTACATGACACATAAATTGTTTAAATTTATTTAATATTCTCAATAAACAGAAGAACACGAATGAGTAGAAATTATTTTGTGGCGAATTAACAATAAACATAATAACAGTTATAAGTCTACATGATGATTTCGTTTTCAGTGCGGTCCGATATATTTAAATAGCAGATACGATTAGGGAATTTGGCTGTCATGGGGCCAATGTAGCTCCAGAGCAGTACTCTGGGCGATGCACAGTCATTGCCATCGCCCATCACTCAGCAGCAGTAGTGTTTTGCCAATTTAATTAATTTAATACTTTATCAAAGTATATTTCTTCCTTCAATCTATTGACATGACCAAACGAAAGTAACTGTCTATTCTGAATATCATTAAATATACCTCTCCCCATTTTCATTCCTGTTCTTAACACATCATTTCGAATTTAATCCACATGCATTTCACATGAACTCCGTTTCAAGATCAATTTCTGTGCCCAAAAACTTTTTATTTACGCTACTTATAACCAAAATTTCTGACTCATGTAACAACACTTTAAACAGTATATCCTCTTTTTTGTTTTTATTTTTGATTCAATAAAATAGAGAATGTTAACGATCATTGTCCTTCCTTTATTTATTCTCTATATAACCTAATCACTACTATTCTAGTATATTAAACATTTTATATTTAATGCCCAGGTCGTCGTTTGAACATTTCTGGTGTCCTATCCTGGCATTTGTGTAAATAACTAACTTCTGAGGTTGGGACGCTAAAAGTCGGGGTTGCGCTGTCCCGATGATATGATGGGATGATGATAGTGGTGCGCCAGGAGAGTCCTTAATCCTAAACTTAATCTAAGGCGAATATGAAAGATGATCATAATGAGGGCCAAATGATATTCGGGGACCATTTGGGCCTTAACGTTTCCTGACATTTGTCTTGAGAAAAAAAACTCATCGATGAAACTTGTCCCATCTGCCCCACTACCTCGAGACTACAATGTTGGACTTTCTATTAAAAAATAACATACTTTTTTTTAATGTAACGCGTTCCTACATTAACAAAATCTAACAATATTTAGCTTTGGAATGGATGTTTTACATGAACAGGCAGTAAATTACGCATATCCACTTTTTAAATTTGTATGAATTGTATCCACTCTCAATCACCATATTCATAGGGGATTCATGTTTTGCATCTTTATGAACGAAACAATAGAGTGCAAACGAACTGTTGCCAGAACTATATTGTTTAATGAAGCTGATGTGCTGGGCATTTCAACAAACCGCCATGACCTACAATACCATACAAAATTGAATTATCTTACTGGATAGAAATAAATAAATTCCCTTCTTATTCAAATATATTATTAAGTAATTTTTAATATGGACTTCATTTTATTTAAAGACACTCTTTGACAACTTACGTTATTTGTGTTGCACTTCAAATGTTTGTCGTGAAAGCGCCTACATTTTTCTTTTTTCACAGAGGCCTCTTATTTAAAAGGACACAACATGTCTGGAGGGAATTTTTAAAATCTTGAACACACACACACTTCTACTCATTAAAAGTGCATGGAAAGGCTCAGACCAATCCCTGGGCCGCCTTCGAGACAATACAAACATTTAATACAAAATACACAATTCACACATCGGCTATATTCATACTAAACACAGCGAATATGATATGGAAGATTGTAATGGCGTTGGAGGACTATTTAGGCTTTGAAGTTTTCCTACAAGTTGTTAAGTCGTTAAAGAAAATAAGCACGTTTTATATAATTTTGTGTAAACATATCCGTATCGTAATTGGATGGTCGTAGATATGATCCCAGTCCCTACAGGTAGGAAACTCCCTCCCAAAAAAAAAAAAAAAAACAGGAAACTCTTCCAGACCAAGAATTATATTGAGTGGTATGGTGTTAATCTGTTATAATAAATAAATGAATAACTAACTCAATGACATCATAGAACTCGGAGGTTGACGATCGCGCAGATATGTGCTCTCTACACATCCCTATGTTCTATAATCATTCCCTGTATAATTCTCCCCTCTCAAATCATGGTTAACGTTATTCTGTCACTTCATTCTTAACCTACATATTATTATTATTATTATTATTATTATTATTATCATCATCATCATCATCAGTATTATTATTATTATTATCATCATCATCAGTATTATTATTATTATTATCATCACCATCAGTATTATTATTATTATCATCATCATCAGTATTATTATTATTATTATTATTATTATTATTATTATTATTATTATTATCATCATCATCAGTATTATTATTATTATTATTATTATTATTATTATTATTATTATTATTATTATTATTATTATTAAAAATTAAAATATAAAATAGGTATCTGAAATCTCAGCCATCCTCAACTTTATAATGCTGTAAAATATAAATCCCGGAACATAAGTTCCATCTTCTGCTTGTATATTGTTAATAAAACAAAAGCAGAAGATGGAACATATTTTCCAAAAATACTTCTTGATATTTTATGGCATTATACACTTGAGGATGACTGAGATCTCAGATACCTATTTTATATTTTAATTTTTACATAGTGATCTCAACGATGTTTCCAAATGAATTTTAAAATTATTGACTTATTATTTATTATGATTATTATTATTATAACAGATTTTCTGAAGAAGGAATTATAAATCGTGGTGTGAGACAAGGCTGCCCCCTATCCCCAACACTCTTTGCAATTTATATCAATGAAGTAATATGTTGCTGGAACAAAACATATAAATTTGGAATAAGAATATCAGAAAATAGAAAATTAAACACCCTATTGTTTGCAGATGACCAAATAATAATAGCAAATTCCGAAGATAATCTACAGAAAGGTCTGTATGAACTTAACAAAATTACAGAAGAATATGGATTAAAGATATCTACAGAAAAAACAAAAATTATGGCATTTCAAGGTGTAGATCCTGTCAGAAGTAAAATTGTACTGGACAATAAAATTTTGGAGCAGGTGAATAATTTTCATATCTAGGATGCAATATCTCATATGAAGAAGAAAAGGATGTAAATGCAAAAATATCTAAATTTTTAAGAATTTTAGGGTTAATAAATTCTATCTTCAAGCCACAGTTAGTCCAAAAGCATTCAAGACTGAAAGTGTACAAAACACTGGCTCTTCCAACTCTTTTGTATGGTAGCGAAGTATGGACGTTGAAACAGAAGGATATACAGAGACTTAGATCTGCTGAAATGAGATATCTTCGGAGGACTGCAGGATACACACTACTAGATCACAAAAAAAATGAAGACATCTTAGAAGAATTACACATGGAATCTTTAGAAAACAAAATTTCTGATTATAAGTCAAGATGGATACAACATGTTCATCGAATGGAAGATCACAGAATACCCAAACTAATGTTAAGATATCAACCTGCAGGAAGAAGAAGACCAGGACGTCCACTCAAAAGACTTCTGGATGGTGTTTCTCTTGAGGCCGAAACAGGTCAACAAATGGCCTAAATTCGTGAATGTACTATGATGATATATGATTATTATTGTTCTTATATGTATATTACCATTATTGTTATTATTATTATTATTATTATTATTATTATTATTATTATTAGGTCTATTAGTGTAATTATTCCATCCATAGTAATTCTGCCCGAGGGCAGGCCTTTCATTGCAATCATAGCATTTTTATGCTATGCTTGCAGCTTTACTAGGGAATTGTAGGTGTGTAGCTTTCCGTTGCTTTCCACACCGGTGAAGGATGATAATGATGATAAGGATAATGATGTGATGATAAGGATGATGATTATGGTCATATGATTTCGGGGACCGTTTGGGCCTTAAAGTTTTCCTGACATTTGTCTTACAGGTGAGGAAAAACCCCGATAAAAACCTCGCCCAGAAAAACTGCTCCGACCGGGGATCGAACCCGGGCCCGCTTGCGTGACAAGACAGCACTCTACCTCGAGACCACAGCGGTGGACATAGTGTAATAATTAGTAGTATTATTACTTATACATTAAAATAAATTATGAGAAATGGTTTCGTGGTTGAAAGAAAATATGGATTATTAAATCTGGAATGTAGTTAGTCTCTTTTACGTCAATACGTAGAAATAAGAGCATAGATAGAATAAATAAAACGTTAATTAAATTAACGAGTTTCGTGTTTACTGTAATCCAACACTATCGTCAGATCTCTTGCAACATTTCAACTCTTCATTAATTTCATTAATTAATGTAATTATCGTAGCTTTAATTTCTTAGACAGTATTTAGTTCAATAAAATATTCTCTCTTTCTCATTCTTAGTCCTTTCGTAGGATTTACACCCCCTATGAGTCTTAAAAGACAATACAAAAGCTATAATAATAATAATAATAATAATAATAATAATAATAATAATAATAATAATAATAATAATAATAACGTGAACCTGAATTCTGAGAGGCCAAAATTATGTAAAAGTTCGTTAAAAAAGTCGTAAGCCTTTCGGAACATGTTACATTTTTCCAACAGCTGAAGATCGAATGTGTTCCGAAAGGCATAGGGAGATATCTTTAACTGAGGTTTTACGTAGTTGATGATGACTCAGAATTGAGTACAAAATTTACAATTATTTTAACTTTTTATATTGTAACCTCGACTAAATAACTAAATCACCCATAGGTTCAAGGCCGCGCAGACATAAGCTCTCCTCCATACATCCCTATCCTGAGCTGATTTTTCCAATCATCCCCTGTATAATCTACTTCCTTCAAATCACGAATAATGTTATTCTTCCACCTCATTATTGGTCTACCAACTGGGTGTTTTCCCTCTGGATTTCCTACATGGTTTTGTTTTTATGAGGATCACTTTAAGAGCGGATAGCCTTACAACGATGCCGGCTTTCATTTAACTCGGCCCGCCGCAATCCCAAGACCACAGAGCTGGACAGAAATTAAATAATATGAAACGAAATAATATATTAGAAATGTTATGGAAGTGAAATGGTAACATTGCAATCGCGTATTTATTGCTTTATTGAAAAAAAAATTACGAAAGGATGTCGTGTTATATAACAAACTTCCGGTTTTCGTTTCTACACATGAGTAGTCTTCCTAAAGTTAGGCTCATTTTTTTGTTTAAAACTTCCATAAAAATATTAAAAGGCAATAAATGTATCATGTTTTATTTTAATGCAGCGGAAAATGAAACCAGGAAGTCCTGGGGCCAATTGTATTTTTTATTTCTTTTGTTGTGGAGCTACTCTGGGAGTATCCCATAACGTGACATTTCTGACCATGTCTTGGGGCAGTTCGACACCTGAAGCAACTTCAGTCCAACGAGCAATTCTTCATGAGGAACTTGTGCAAGCGCTTACCACTAAGATAGGCTTACATAAAGAAATAATTTGGCAGCAGGCCTTGTAGCGTTAAAGCAGGAAGTCACTGCCACCTCTATTAGTCTATTTTCCAATATGGTTTGAATCAATTTCCATTCAGTTCTCACTGTTACGCAAGCCAATGAATTTGACTGAAACAGCCAAAAATGTAAGAAGAAAAGTTAGTCACAAAGTAACTGCATGAACTAAGAGAATTCCTCAGTATGTCGAATTGATGGTCCCCTTTTGTTATTTTACGGAAAATATACTTAACAAAATAAATTGTAAAAACTCAATTTTTGTTGCAAATTTATTTAAAACCGTCAGACTGCAGAGAAAACAAATTATAGATAACTTGTAAGTTAAGAGTATTACCTTTGTATGATTCTATTCCATAGTGTTCTGTCCTAGGGCAGGTCCTTCACTGCATTTTCATGCTATGCTTTGCAGTTTTACTAGGGAATTATAGGTGTGGTTATCTTCCCGTTGCTTTCCACACTGTGGGATGGTAATGTTGATGGTCAGATGATGTTCAGAGACCGTTTGGGCCTCAAAAAGCTTCCTGACATTCGTCTTATAGGTGAGAAAAAAAACCGAAAAATCCTCACCCCGGATGCTTGTCCCGACCGGGAATCGAACCCAGGTCCGCTGCGTGACAAGGCAGCACACTACCTCGAGACTACAGCGGTGAACTGTGTGTGATTAATGGCGTACCCATTGTTGAGCTATAGTCTATCCTTTGTCAGGAGTTAATAGATCAAGTTAATTTTAGTTACCTTATTTGTCCAAAGATGTCAGGAGTGGTATGCTGTCAACACGCGGGCTCAAAGATACATCTATCAGGCAAATAAGGTGTTAATAGGATGTTTGAGATCGGTAAATTTTGTTTAGAGGCCTCTTTGTTCAGGCTTAAGGATCTTTTACAAGCCTGGAAATCTTCAGACTCGGGACCCACGGCTTAAAATCGCCCCGGAGGACTTGCTCCTTGTATTTTTCCATTCTAAAAAAATCCATCGACCGCGGCAGGGTTTAAACCCGCGAACCTCGGAACGAGAGGCAAGGAGCATAATTACGCGGGTTGACCGTATTACCTATAGCCTATACATATTATTGAAGGCTGTAATTTGATACCTTTTAAATAATATATACCGATTCATTTTTTTCCATTTGATTAGGCTTATTAAAAATATGAAATAAATTGAACTAATGTGTCTTATAGATTACATTCCCAATTTAAGTTTCCTGAGTGAGGTTATTTGGGATTTTTTCTCACCTAATATACAAATTTCGGAAAACTTTAAGGTCCAGTAATCTCCGAACAACATCTGGCCATCACAATCATACATATCACATCCGCCTTGTTTAGTAGCCTATAAATGAGTGAATAGTGTGTATTGTCTTAAATGTTCGTGTTGTCTCGGAAGTGGACATGAAATTGAGCTGATACTTCGTCCCGGGAGGCATTCCACGTCCTTGTGTTCTCAAAGCAAGTATGTAGGCCTATATAATCCCAACAGGCCGTAAATAATATTACCCGGGTGGCATCGGGTATGTAAAAGTACGTACAAAGAGAGACGTTAAACTATGGTAAATTTATGCTAAATATTTATGTGAACATAATTTTTATAATTAGGATTAGGATTAGGTCTGTTGACCCGTTCCGACTTCAGCCCATCTCTTTCTAGGTCTGCCCACATCTCGGGTGCCTTTAGGTTTGTATTTTGTTATTTGTTTTGGAGATCTATCTTCATTCATTATGTCTATGTGTTGCTTCCATTTTTGTCTATATGTATGTATTTTATCAGTTATTGCAAATATTTCAAGTTCCTGTCTTATTTCTGTGTTCTTGATTCTGTCTTCCTTAGTGCACCCTTTAACAGATCTACTATATATATAAGAAAGATAAAAGTTTGTATTGGATTTGCCCTGGTGTAATAGATAGCACGCCAGGATACCAACCCAGAGGTCCGGGTTCAAATCCCGTCCAGGCATTTATTTTTATCATGTCATATATATATATATATATATATATATATATATATATATATTCAAATGCCCCAGGTTTGTCTTTCGACATTCCTGGTTTCTCTCCTGGCATGGCGTACTTGTAACTCACTTTTGAGGTTGGGGCGCCTGGAAGGCGGGGTTACGTTGCCCCCGATGATATGATGGGCGATGATGATGATAATGATGTGCCAGGAGAGTCCTAATCCTAAGCTTAACCGAAGATGAATATGAATTATGATGATTGCGATGGCCATATGATTTCGGGGACCGTTTGGGCCTTAAAGTTTTCCTGACATTTGTCTTACAGGTGAGGAAAAACCCCGATAAAAACCTCACCCAGAAAAACTGTCCCGACCGGGGATCGAACCCGGGCCCGCTGCGTGACAAGGCAGCACGCTACCCCGAGACCACAGCGATGGACTTATATATATACAGTACATATGTCTGCGTGTGTGTATGTATGTATGTGTGTGTATGTGTGTGTCTGTGTTTGTGTGTGTCCGTTAATGCTCTAATCGCCGCAATTTTATTTTCATGGACACCAAACTTGGCATACAGCAATTAATTTCTTTAAAAAGTAAAGAAAATCAGATCAATAGGGGTAGGAATTAACCTGAAACGGAAATTTAAAAATCGCTCTAACAGTCGCAACTTTCAATGTTGGGCAAATAAACTCCGTATAACTAACTCACTGGCACTATCGAACCCGTTGGTTTGTGGCCGCGCGGACATAAGTTCTCCATACACTCTTATCCTTAGCTAATGTTTTCCAATCATTCCCGTATAATCTACTTTTCTCAAATCATAGTTAATGTAATTCCCATTAAACTCTGTAGGACTATATGATATTAAAATAAACCGAGGAATGAACCTTCTAATAAAATCGGCGAAATCCGACCATTAGAAGCGGGGATTTCCTTTAAACTCGGAATTAAAAGTTGACTCTAGCAACCGCCATATTTGATTCGTCGGAATGTATATCATACAATTAATAAACCCTTAAATCGGCAACGTATTCTATAAGATATATTAAGTTTAAATTAATATTTTCAATAATAAAGAGAAATTGAATTGGTAGGTATTATTTAAATTGGTGTAAAATTAGACAACAAAATTTCAAATTGGAAATAACTTACGGCTGTTCATTATTTGTTTTCACTGCAGTCCGATAATTTTAAATAAGCTGGAATCAGAAATTCAGTCTCTCCAATCTGACAAAATTAATACCGGTAGCTACATATTATGTAAACCAGTGAAATAAATAACTAACTCATTAGCATTATCACACCCATATGTTCATGGCCGCACTCACATAAGTTCTCCATACATCCTTATCCTGAGCTAACGTTTTCCAAAATATCCCCAGAATAATCCAATTCCCTCAAATCAATTAGATTCTCCCACCTCATTCTAGGTCTACCAATTGGGCATTTTTCCTCTGGTTTTCCTACAAGAATTTTCCATGCCCCTCTTGCATTTCCTATTTGTGCCACATGTCCTGCCCATTGCATTCTCCGACACGTAACAATTCTTATTATATCCAGTTTTCCACAAAGATCAAAGCCTATAGCTTACTGATATGTAGTCTTCTCCTTTCATCTGTCTGTTCGTCTCTTATGGTCCAAAAATGTTCCTAAAAACTTTATTCTCGAATACTCGTAATATTTCTCCTCTTTTAAAGTAAATGTCTATGTTTCGCATCCACATAGGTGGGAGAATAACAGTTTTATAAATTTTCAATTTAACGCTTTTTGAAAGAAATTGGTACGACAAGAGCCCCTGCAATTCATAATAGCTTGTACTTCCAGAATTGAGTTTATGCTTAATTTATTTGTGCATCTCATTCATATTTGCATACCACAGCCTACAATTAAATTAACCCTTAAATGTATTGTACAATAATGTTTAGTTTAATTTAATTAATATTTCCAATAAATATATGGGAAAATGAATCGGTACATATTATGCTTAAATTGATGTTAAATTATAAAATAATATGCAAATAGGTAATAACCTACGGTTATGCACGATTTGTCTTCACTGCAATTCGATAGTTTTAAAAAGTTTCTCAAATTTAACAAAATAAATACCGGCATTTTTTAACCAGCAATATAGGAATATAAATCCGATTTGTTGAGGAATTCCCATATTTTATCGGACTTTCCCCCCCCCCTTATAAATTGAGTACATGTACTTGTTTACAATCCTTAAGTAAATTTTCTCAAACATATTTCCGAAACTGAAATTGAATTCGCTTTCTAGTTATTGAGAAAGTCTAAAATCAACATCTCACGTTTTGAGTGCCTGCAAACAATCTATCACACGCTTCCACAAGAATTTCTCGTCAATTTATGCGTATAATCTTCAATGTAGACGTGCGGGCACCTGTAGATTGTTCTGTGTAAACATCATCCTTCTTCCTATGTAATTTTCCACGTTTTATTAAAACTTCACAATTCATTTAAGAAAGATGACGTAACAGAATGTAGAACTTCCTTTCACAGGAATTCTCACACAACGCGAAAATGCTTAATAAAGATTACAACCGTCGCGTCGTCCAATTGAATTACTTCTGCGCTAATGCACTGCACTCATTTTCTGTACTTTCAGTTTAATTTCCGGACTCCAGAATCAAGAATTACGTACGCTCCACTGAAAGAAGAGATTTTTTTCCCCGCTAGGAAACGCAGCATTACACTATCTAGATACATTTTAGAGAACACGTAATATTACTGGCTGCAAGGATGGTCGTAACATAAATTCGTACATATAAACACACCATCACATTATAATATATTGCTTAATAGGATATCTCATCACTAGACCTCGGATTTTTAGTTTCTTCTTTTTCTTCTTCTTCTTCTTCTTCTTCTTGCATGGATTAAACTTTTTGATTCGTTCCGGCTCCAAGTATTACAGCTGCTTTGTCCATCTCTTTCATGGGCGTCCCCTGTCTGTTTTTCCCTCCTCTTAGTTAAAAGTTTAGATTTTTCCTAAAGCAATATGTTGGTATCCATTCTGCAGATATGTTCATACCGTTTTCCTGTATATTCTTCTATTTTATCTGTTAAACTGAATATTTGTAGTTCTTTACGGACATCTTCACTTCGTTTTTTTTTTATCCATTAAAGTATATCCTGGCACTAATCGTAAATATTTCATTTCTGCTGCTTCTATTATTTTAATTGACTGTTTATTTAGAATTCATATTTCTTGAGCCATACAATATTTTTAATTTCTAAAAATCTTATTTTTGGTGACTTAATAAGTTCTGATCAAATGCAAAACAGTTTCTAAAAATATTTAGGCACATTCTGATTTACTAATTTTAGTACGCATTTATCAATTAAAAAGTTATTATTAATTATTATTTAATTAAATGAATTATGGATTTTCATCAAATAAACGCCAATTCAATTGATTATTTAATTATTATAATTTTGATCAAACTGATAAAATTTCAAATGTATGAAATTGTATTACATTAAATACATTATATTATAAAATAATTATTGATATTAATTTTTATTCTTGGCTTAGTGTAAAGTAAAAGCTCATTCGCGGAGCATATGTTCCGCAAATATGCCGCGAATATGGAATTGTAATTTGTATGGGTATAGAGGGGATTCGTTCCAAGGTTTCAAAATAAAATAAAAATTATCAAAATAAAATCAGTTACTGAGAGATTTTGAACAATTTCTATTAATTATTACTGTCAAGCTTAGGCAAGGGCTTAAAAAAGTTAGTATTTTTTTTCTGTTTTGCCGCTTTTAAAAGGTTTTTCAATTCAGATTGATATTCAGCTGTGAATTCAGCGATAGAATTGCTAATTTTGTCTTCGAATTTCCTGATGAATCGTACAGTTGATTTATTAACATTGAAAGAGCGTGATATAGACACAAACGACTCACCAACGCGTAAACGGTCAAGCATTTCTGTTTATACTTTAAGCGGTGACGCTACTTTATTCCGCTTCCGAACTATTTTTTTCTTTCCCTTTACTCGACATTATAAATTGGCAACAAAGCAGAAAAGACACGTGTTTTACAATCAAAATTATTGCAACGAATGATAAGTTGAAACAATAAAACACCGATTGTGATGAGGGTGGCATTTATAACGGACATAGCGGGGCGTGAATTACGACGGCGATGGCTTTTAACGACGAACTTTAGGCTTAGTGACAATAAGGTTTGTTTTACTTTGATATTAATTTGTCCATTTGGTTTCAATCACACTTATGTAAGAGCCGCCTTGGCACGTGCCTGCAGTAAAAAAGTTGTCGATGCCTTCATAAAAGATACTAATCCTTCTAATTACCGACTGGATCCTCGAATAAATAAATTATTAGCCGCGAATACAGGAACTGTGTCGCAATTTTTTAACCCGCGAACAATGAAAACGCGAATAAGGAAACTGCGAATAAAGAGATTTTATTGTATTTAAAATTGTAAACACAAAAAAAGTAGCAGGTTTATGTATTTAATGTGCCACGTTAAATCCGCAGAGTTAAGTACGTACTTTAGACGGAAATGTGAAACAAAATTAAGTCACCTATTTGTTTACAACAAACAGAGTATATACATTCCATCCGATGTGAAATAGGAAACTCGTGTATCCACTGTTTAATTAAAAACTATTTGGAAGCTAGAACTTTCGGCATGATATAATGTTCTTACAGAATGAAATTAAGAGTTTTGTTTCCAGCTGGTCAGTGGACAGCACTCCCCTAGTGAGACACACACTCTTGGGGGTGTTTTCAGAGAATCCGGGAGTTTAACATACCGTCCCGTGCAACTGGCTTTCAGAAAGGTCTTCCGGGGCGTATTAATTGTTTTACAGCTTCTAGCTTAAAAGCCATATTTTGTTTTAAAAATATTTCAAGAACACATTGTTCGAGATAATGAAAACGAATATGTAAATATTTTAGTTTCTCGGAATGAAATAAAGACATTTTTATTTGATTTAGTGATAAAATCGTATGAATTTTAGGAATGTAGACAGAATAGGCACTATAGGACCACTATTATTTATCATATAAATATATGAAACGTGTAAATACAACATTTTAAGTTATCTACCTAAAATTCGAGATCTACTCACCTCTCTACATTGCATGCTATCTCAATTCCCAGCAAATGGAATTCTCAACCACAGGAAATCAGTTTTCGATTAAACAAAAATTTCGGCCTAGAGAAGAAGAAAATAACGGCCAAAAATAACGTGAATTGATGGTGTTTTTAGCAATATGAGGGAAAGGATTAAACGATGAAGATTGCAATGACAGAGATATGGAAGAAAATGACAATAGATTGATTGGGCGCAGGAAGATGAAGTGAAACCTGCTCAATATATATACTTTTTTTTTGTCTGGTCATTTTAGGTGTCTGCTAGATATGTTTGGTAAAGTAGAAATTTTGAAATATAAATTGATTTTCCAAAGGCGAGTTATCATGTAGGATTATCAGTTTTTTTTACATATATAATTAGATGTTGATAACTGGCCCTAGGAAATATTTTATCTCTGACTCCTTTTCTTGAGAAAATACTTGTTTAACGGCTACTAATTATTCACTGCATAATAAAGTCCTGTTATATACAAGATAAGCGCATGTGTAGACTTGAAGAGATTATCTAATTCCTGTTTACGACGTATGTAATGTTCCCTATCTATCCTATAGGGAGTACACTCTAGTATTACTTTCAGAGAAAACCATAATTATCTGTATATGCTAATGAATAATATTACATATTCTGTACTTAGCATACACGATTGTGCAGTTCGTAATTCCGTTATGTGTTTTAAAATATCTGTGACGTATAAATGAGTAACACGAAATCTTATCAAGTGTCATCAAAGTCATCATACAATTGTAGATGTCTCCTGGAATAACATTTTTGTGCTATATTTGTTTAGAAAATATCTTAACTCAAACTCTATGAAGTGGTAAATTATGCCCCATATACTGAGCAGTGTAATTGAGTAGGGCTAAATTGGACGGCGTTATGCATCAACCGGCTTTGCGCCATTATGTAAGTTTCGAGAAAAATACGTTTAAAGTTTAGGCAATCTTCACTATTTATTGTAGCGCCAATACTCGTTATTGTAAGTTATTTTCCTTGTTTGACAGTTATGCATCAACAATCTATGAACGGGAACATTTGGCATTAGCTGCACGAAGCAAAATTTAGATTAGCATTATGAAAATGTGGTTTCATACCCGTTTGTTTCAAAACACAGAATCTGTTACAGGACTGATGGCGTTTACATTTTTCGTTAATAATAAGGCTATATTTAAATATTTGGCGCTAAAGTGTGCGTACACTTACTTCATAAGCCAATGCAACAGATGACATCAAAATATTTTTTATGTCGCTTAGCCAGTTGATGCATAACATCGTTGATTTGAAGATCTCTCCTGAAATAACATTTGTGTGCGATATTTGTTTGGAAAATATGTTACCCCAGAACCTATGGAGTGGTAAATTATTCCCCACGTACTGAACTATACATACTGAGTAGGGCTACATAGTGGAAATTAAATTTTAGAGAGAACTACTGGTTATAGTTTCTTAGACTGTAAAGAAATGATCATATCTCCAAACTAAAAATAAATAAATAATCCGTCACGCAGGAACTGCGTAAACTAAGCGAATTCCTCAGCAAGTCGAATTTATAATCCGATCTTGCTGGTTTATGGAACTTATAAGCCTATGTATTTCGTTGAACCTTAAATTAAAGAGAAACTCAATTTATTATGCCAGTTTATTTTAATATGTCGGACTACAGTAAAAATAAACCGTACACAACCATAATTTATTACATATTGTATATTGTTTAATTTGACACAAATGTCAATATAAATATTCCATTGTAGAGGGGCATGGAAGCTTCTTGCACGAAAACATGAGGTAAAACACCCAGTTGGTAAACCAAGAATAAAGTGAGAGAATAAATTAACCATGATTTCAGGGAAGTAGATTAGGCTAATAGGAAAACATTAGCTCAGAATAGGGATATGTGGAGAGCTTACTTCCGCGCGGCCATGAAATACGGGCACGATAGTGTGTTAGTTAGTTTAAATATGAAATTAAATAAATGTATTTTATAGGATACATTGCCGATGTAAAGATTAACTAAATTCTGTAGTATACAGATACATTTCGACAAAGAAAGCGCGGAAGCTGCTAGAGCATTTTTTTTTTTTTAATTTCGGGTTCCAGGTAAATCTCCACTTCTAACAGTCAGATTTCGTTGACGTTTGGAGAATACCTTCCTCGTTCTATTCCACTAGGATATACTGAGTTTCATGCGAAAAATCCAAAAAGTGCGATCACTAGAGAAATTTCTTAATTTTCGTTTTAGGTGAATTAATTTCAATTGTCCGATATTGCTGGTTAATGAACTCGATCTTACGTTTTTTAATTGACTATTTAACTCATGCCCCAAATGGGAGTCAATGACCAATCACGTTTCAATGATTTCTGTATTACAACCAATCAGAGACGTGTTTCACGAAATAATTATCAACGTTAGGATTATCATATATTAAGCAAAGCTCCTCCTTTTTAATATTCTGAACAGGTCTGACCGTTATTTTGCAGTGACTGAGCCTATAACAAATACGGCTACCAGATTGTATATAATAGTGCTTACATGTCAACATTTGTAGCAATTGATTATACCACCAAAAAAAGAAACCACTGTTTGCACTTTCTTAAATGTATACGACATCAAAAATGAATTAATATACAGATTGATGTGTTTCATTTTTTCTCCACTAGAGAGCATTCTTACAATATTGCGTTCCTTTGGCAATAAATAGTATGATCTGGTTGCAGTGATAAACAAAAGAAGCAGTAGAAGCGTAGGCTACCTATCGTTTCTCATTAGTTTTCAAACATCACCGTTTACTTTAAATATAAAAATATTTTTAAATAACTGTAGTTAAATAATGATTTGTGAGTAAACAGCTTTATTTTATTCGTTAAATAGTCCTAACAAATGCCACTCTTGATTTCCAAATTCTCTAGATAAATTCACTCCTCACTTCGTGAGTCGTGAATTTATCGATAATTTGGAAATCACTCGTGGCATTACTTATGATTATTACGAGTACATCTCTTGTTTGGTTCCGATAATGCAGCCGCTAGACTGTTAACACACACATCAACGGAAGTTGTGTTGTATATTGAGGTATGTTGATAATTTTTAATAAGGTACCAATGTCCGGAAATGACGTGTTTTCACGACGTGACCAGTTAATTATGTCTCAAGATCAGTGTTAGTTCGAAGGATTTGAAGACTCATTAGTTGACAACATCTCACAGGTACGGAACCTATGATACGTGGCTTCACAAGGGAATGTGGCTCCAGCTCACTTCGATGCCAATGTCAGAAGACATTTGGATACCATGTATCCAGGTCGATGGATCGGCAGAGGTGGACCAGTCCCATGGACTACAAGACCACCTGATCTTAACCTCTCGACTACTTTTTGTGGGGCGACATGAAACAGTCTGTTTATGAGACTCCAGTAGAGTCACGTATGGATCTTATAGCCCGAATCCACGCTGCTGCAGAAGTAATACAAACGAGGCCAGACGTATTTGAACGTGTGCGTGAATCACTACACTGCCTATGTACGCTCTGCAATGAGATGAGAGGTGGATATTTTCAAAACTTGATGTAACTGTGACAGTTTTGTCAAATATTGAGTCTTGATGTAGAACTAATGAAAGTCTTGAGAAGTTAACTACTCATAGTGTGAAAATGCATCATTTTCGGACATCGCTACCTTATTAAAAATTTGTCAACATACGTATCTCAATATACTACCTCACCTCTGTTGTCGGTGTTTTTTTTTGCAATACCCTGTACATATATTAACATATTCGTCATCGTCATTTTCTGTGTCTACTGGATATGATCTGTAGAGATCTGTTGAACTTTTTCAAAAATATTTTCTTGAGAACAGCAATAGTTTCATGTCTTGGGAATTCGCTAAAATTATCACCGTTCGTCCCGCGAGAGGACATGGGTGCTTCCCTAGTGGGAAGTTTCGTTACTCTTATTTCCCTACAGATGTCAGCGAAGGACATGTGGTTAGTACATCGCCTCGAAAGCCAGGTCATTCGGTAATTGTTACACAATTTTATGGCCTTTTTTCAATGTCAGCACAGTTCATGTTGCAATATAAAGTTAAAAAGAAATTAAATTCGTGCGCCGAACTGCTGGATATAGCCTACTCTACTTGACCTTCAGAGGAATGAAGATATTTTAAAGGAACTCCACATGCAACATTTGGAAGAAAATATAGCTATCCACCTACAGAGACAGATGGCTGGAACATGTATCCCGAATGTCACCAACTACGATCCTTAATGCTGTTCTTCAGTATCGCCCACGAGGATGACGACGATCTGGACGTCCACAAAACGACTTTTATACACCTACAATCTATCTATAATGGCGTAGCCCATTGTTGAGCCATAGCCTCTCCTTTGTAAGGAGTTATTAGACCAATAGACCAAGTTAATTTTTAGTTATTTTATTTGCACAGAGATGTCATGGATGCCATGCGATCAACACTGACCCAATGAAACATATATCCTAACAAGCAACTAAGGTACTATACTAGGACGTTCATGTCGGTAAGTTTTGCTTAGAGGTCCATTTATTCAGGCTTAAGTATCTTTTACGAGCCTGAAAATCTTCAGACTCGGGATCCACGGCTTAAAGTCCCTCCCGGAGGACTTGCTCCTTGGATTTTTCCTAAAAAAATCCATCGACCGCGGCCGGGTTTGAACCCGCGACCCTCGGGACCAGAGGCAAGGAGCATAACCACTAGTCCACCGCGGCCGGTACGACTTTTATACTCGTTTAGATGAAACCCAACCAGGCCAATATTGGCCTATATTCATGAATGGTGTATCATGGTGATACAACGTTAAAATTGCCCATACACGGGTTACACGCAGTAGTCAATACTAGGTCTGCATTATAGGGGATCGCATGGGGGCATATAAGTACTAGCAGAGAAAGTAATTTGATAATTGTTCAGCAGGAAGTCGTGTAGCACCTGAAGGTAAATCAGTTATGAAAGAACCTACACATAGCTATAAATTACTGTTGTACACTAGCTTGTAATATGATTTCTCCTTGTGGTATTAGCAGGACAAGTGCACGCTTTCTGATTTGAAATGCGGCACACTAGGTTAATTTGTTCGAAAATTAAATTGTGGTCATAAGCTTTTAGTGCTTGATATGAAAACTTTTAAAATATAATTAACTGAGAATGGATTGATTATGTCTAGTGACCTTACTGATCTGGTCTAATAGAAACGTCATTGTCCGAGATGCAGCAGGCTCTGGATTCGATTCCCGGTCAATATAAGTTTCGTGGATGGGTTTAATTAGGCTACGAGTTTTTTTTTCTCTCTCTCATCTAATAGATAGGCCTATTTCATTTTTTATTTTCGTTTTGCCTTATATAACAGTCGTCCTCAACTATAATAATTTGTGTTATAATTCCCGTTATATCATCAAAATTCAAAGCTTTTCGAAGTCGTGTTTCATCTTCAGGAATCTTCTTGATACTAAAATTGTTTATATATTTTATACAGGGGGCTTTGGTTATTAGGTGTATTTTCATTTAATAAATTCTTGTTCTCTGCTTCTTTGATGATTTCAATTTCTCCCAAAATGTTAATCTTTTGTCTACTATTTTCTTTCTGTATTATTGCCAATGTCTCATCTATTTTTCCAAATTGATGGCCGGTTTCTGAATTGGCAATAATACACAAAGAAAACAGTAGACAAAAGATTAATATTTTGGAAGAAGTTGAAATCATCAAAGAAGCAGAGAATAAAAATGTATTATATGAAGATACGCCTAATTACCAATGCCCCCCTGTATAAAATATATAATTTTAGTATCAAGAAGGTTCCTGAAGATGAAGCACGACTTCGAAAAGCTTTGAATTTTGATGATATAACGAGGATTATAACAGAAATTATTATAGTTGAGGACAACTGTTATATAAGGTAAAAAAAATTATAATTGAATAAATTTTAACCTCAACGGTGATCAAACATGAATATTAAAAGTATAGAACCTAATAGATAATTGTCAGAAAATTTTAAGGCCTAAATAGTTGCCAAATACTATCCGGCCATCATTATCGGAGAATTTTGACTGCGCATAAAATCAATATCTCTTTCTTGAACGCTCGCGCTCATTTTAGTTGTTTACTTCATAGTCCCTCGTGCTAACTTGCATAAAACAACCTTTTCGCGTTCAGTCGGTATCCACGCATCCTATTCATCCAAATAACACGTTCCTTTTTTAAAGAGATTTTTTAACCCAAGACTTCCGGTTTTACGCACCAGTGTACTAACCATTGTGCTATCCAGGTTTTCCTGTTCAAACACATTCTTTTTTTTTCTCTCTCATAAATGAGTCTTTGAGTATTAAAATGTGCCATTCCATTATGCCATATTTCGTGAAAACTGCATTGTCTTCTATATGCTTGGTTTAAATAATATATTATAATTTATAAACAGAGGATGAAAGATTACCTAAGAAAATAATGGAATGGACACCATCAGGAACGAGAAGGAAAGGACGACCAAATCTCACGTGGATCCAAGGGGTTAGAGAAACCTTTGAAGGACTGCGAAATAGAGGAAGAAATGTGTTATAATAGAGACGAATGGAGGAAAATTATAAAGCGAAATAATAATAATAACTATTATTTATTATTATTATTATTATTATTATTATTTTAAAATTAAATTAACCCTATAATGGTCCTAGTTGTATGTGTGTAACATCGGGAATTTATCACATTTTTTCCACAATTAATTAATATTTACCGCGAATGCCTGATTTACAGTTATGTAACAACGTTAGGAATGCATTTGGTTTCGCTACAACTAGACCTACACGTTGCGTAACTTTTAAGCCGTAACTAGAGTAGCTTTAGGTTTTAACCGTTAATGGTTAAGTTAATTTAAGGTTATTAAACTTTTTGCTTCGAATTAAATTTTATGGATGTCTACTGTATGCATATACAAAAGTCAGTGGTTCACCCAACTCAGATCGTTGTGAAAGGGGTTCGCGAGTCGAAAAAAGGTTGGAAACTCAGGTTGAACGATAAGTCGTTTTTTTAAGGAGAATATTTTTTTCCTTGAACCGGGAATACAATAAAAAAATTATCTTCAAAAAAATAATTTATCGATCAATCTGAGTGTGTAAATTGGACGATGTTACACATCAACCGGTTAAGCGTCATTTAATATATATATATATATATATATATATATATTGATGGCATGTGTTGCACTGGCTCATGAAGTAAGTGTACGCACACTTTTAGCGCCAAATCTTTAAATATAATTTTATTAATAAATAAAAATGTAAACGCCATCAGTCCCATCAGAGATTCTATGTTTTACAACAAACGGTTATGAAACCAGATCTTCGTAAATGCTGATATAAATGTTGCATCATGCAGCTAAGCGTCAAATGTTCCCACTCTTTGATTGTTGATGCATTACTGTCAAACAAAGAAAAAACTTGCAATATTCAGTATTCTTAGTTTGGCGCTGCAATAAATAGTGAAGATTAGCTTAAATTTTAAACGTATATATTTCTCAAAAACTTACATAATGGTGCATAGCCGGTTGATACATAACGCCATCCAATTTACATGTAGTATCATAATATATTCCTTGTTTAGTATGAATCTCGTATGAACGAATGGTGTGTTATGTCTTAAATGTTCGCATAGTCTCGGAGGTGAATCCTGTATTAGGTTGATCACTCACACAGATACACACTCCATCTCCTTGTTTACTCAAAAAAATAATGCTCATGCGATCAACAGTTATAAATCCTTAGCTGACAAATCGTATCCTTGTAAGTCCTGGATAACATAAGGCACCTAAAATAAAACTTGAAGAGAGTGAGGTTAAAAAGGGAATAGAGAGACCTTACAATTTATGTTGTAGTAACACATTCTAATCATCTTTAAATGGAACTTACAGAAATTAGTTAATTAGATTTGTATTAGTTATTTGGACAAAATAGCTATTTAGAGATCTTTAAAAGGAACTTGTACAAATAAGAATTGTGTTATTTATTTGCTGAATATAACTACATAGTCGGTCCTGGCGGACTTGTGGCTACCAAGTACACTTCTGATTCCAAGGTTAACGAAATCAAAGACTAGTCGATGGATTTTTAAGGGCAGAATAAATCTGAATATAGTTTCCTGCGGAAGGAAAATAAAACTGTGGGTTAGTTGTGGTAGATTTACAGCAGTCAAAATCTCAGGCCTAAAAAAAGTATACCTTTGAACGAATACTAGAATACAAGGACAAAATTAAATACCTAGGAACAATAATGGACAAAGAACTTACCTTGAAAGATCATATAGACTATACGAGGACAAAAGCTACTGTTAAAATCAGACAAATGAACTCGCTAAAAACAGTAAACAACGCTATACAAGACTTTAATATTACCAGTAATCACATACGCATGCAGCACAAGAACACTCAAATACACTACAAATTGTGCAAAACAGAGCCGCAAGGATCATACTAAAAAGCTAACAGATACACAAGAATAATACACTTACACAATGAACTCGAAGTCACAAACATAAGAGAAATCATCATCACAATCGCTAGAAAACTCAGAACATAAACATAAACGCAAACCCACTAATTAAGAGCTATTGGTCCCCAACAGGTCCAAAACAACAGAACTCCTCACGACTTGACATAATAGTAGTTAAGGCACGAAGTATAAAGCATAATCCATACAAACCAAAATTAAAAGTTAAATCGGGGGTTTAACACTCACAACACAGAAACAAACAAAATAAACATATCACAACTCAGAATGAGTCAAAGCTCACTCCAGCGCTAGTACCAATTAAAAACAAAAATCAGAGTCTATGGAAAATTAGCTGTGAGGCGGAACAGGCAATTTGCCTAGCCCGTGAAGTGAAGAAGAAGTACAACAAAATTAATCGCCAATACATTGTAACCCTCTGGCTTGTACTAATGCGTACTTAAAATATGCGGTACAATATTCTTTATTAGTAGGCTACTAATAAAAGTTACTTTTACAATGTTTATTAGCAAGAATTTTGAAATGGAATTTGTATAAAAGTCATACATGGATAATTGGTAAGACAGTAGGTATTGCATTTTAACTAACTCGCTAGCACTATCGGACTGGAAGATCGTGGTCGTACATACATATCTCTATCTTGAGATAAAGTACAGTATTTCACTCAAAATCTTATTAATGTTATTCTACAATATGGATACTGATCACATCCGAACTTGCCCAACCCTAACAACCAACAATTTCATGGACAGATACTGGGAAGCCAGGGAAAAGATGATGAACATTTTATAATCTTTCTTGTTATTGTTTGTTATTGTCATTGTTTGTTTTCCTCAGTCATTATTGGCTAATGCAAAATTTCAAAAGCCACTGCATTTAAATAAATAAATAAATAATTCTACAACCTCATTATTGACCCACCTACTGTACACTTCTAGTTTTTATAAGGAATTGATCTTCTTTCATCCACCATTTGTGCCACATGTCCTGCCCACCGCATTCTCTAGCAATCGCAATTTTCTATGTTTCACAACGAAACTCAGTATATACTTTTGAAATAAACTGTGGTAGGTATTATCCAAGTATCAGCGAAATCTGATCATTAGAATTGGGGGTTTACTTGAAATCCAAAATTAAAAAATTGACCCGTCATGTTTGTTCTGTTCTGTTTCATTTTCAGACGCAGGGAGTATCTAAAAAAAAAAGACGATATAAATTGATATCCATTTTTCTTTTTACTTATTAACCAAAGATAAAAACACAAATTTATTTATGCATAGCAGCTCACGCCGGGTATTAGTTAATAGGTAATAATTTATATTATCTGAGCCTATGAACAGGATTTTTGTGTTAATAATATCTTTGAATCTCAATTAAAAGATCAAATATCATAAAAATCCGGACTTTGATTACATCTAGTTGCATATTTCAAACTTTTTACGTCATAAAGTTCTGCCTCTATACTAGATGAATTACATTAATAGAAGAGGAAGAGTACTGATAGCAGCAGTAATAATACCAATAATTACGAGTAAATACCATTATAAAGCTTCAGAGTGGAAAATTGTTGCGAAATTAGCCATTTTTTCTGTCAAGGACATTATGGGAATATTTCATAACATTGCATGTGGAATGTTTATATAATTCACGATTCAGGTGCCAGCCGCTTCCAAGTAACGAAAAATAGTCATAAAAATTGTTTATAAGAATATCAACCATACTAGAACATGTTCCTTTTTAAAAAGAAAGTTTGTTTTTTTCGTTTTAAAAAATATTAAATCCTGTATTAAATGTAACTATAGGTTATTAATGCACGAACTTTTAATTAAATCAAGATTATAATGTGAACGTGAAATTGTTAATTCAAACTTATTTTATTTATAGATTTCAAAAACAGAAGACGAATTATAAAGAATGCTATAATATAAACTAAATGAAATATCAAAAAAATACAACATGGAAATATCATCAGAAAAATAAAAATAACAATGGCTTTCAAGGGCGCTCATTCAGTTCGGACAAAGATGATACTAGAAAATAAACCAATAGAACAAGTGGTAAGATATAACTGCCTAGGTTGCGAAATATCATACACAGCGGAAACAGATATAAATAACAAACTAAATAAGTTTAATTACCGTATATAACAGGAACATTAAAAAGAACTTTGAAAAATAAAGCCAGGAAAGACTCTATAATGAAATTATACAAGACAATGACAGTGCCTATTATTACTTATGGAGCCGAAATATGAACAGTGACAACAATCTGCCAGAATACAAGCTGCTGAAATGAAATTCCTCAGACCAATAGCAGGATATCAAAGAACAGACAAAAAACACAACACAGAAATAAGATAACTAAAAGTAGAGAAATTAAACACAACAATAGTGAAATACAGAATAAACTGGAAAGAACACTTAGCAAGGATGATTGAGAATGGAATACCAAAAGCAACATACAAGTATTCACCACGAGGAAGAAGAAATTTGGGAAGGCTAAAGAAAAGATGGAAACAGCAGCAATTTGGAGCTGGAACAGTCTAGTAAATAAGATGATTTTTTTGCACGTAACTATTGATCTAATGCTATTAACCCTTAAATAGGCAAGGTATCCTATAGGCCCTAAGATAAATTGCTTGTTCCTTTTTCATCGTAGTTTAACCTCTCACCTTATAGGTATATTCACATGCTACACGCCGCCCGGGCATTACAGTACAATGGCGCGACCTGTCGGAAGAGGGATTTTAAATTCTCGACCACACATGCTTTTTTGACCAAACAACATGACGATACACACCATTCAAACAAATATTCATACTAAACATAATGAGAATGATAATTATGATGTCTAGATGATGTTCGAAGATCGTTTGGACATCAAATTTACCTGACATTTATCTTAGCGACCAGGAAAGAAAACGTCAACCAACAAATCTGTCCCTCCCGGGATCGAACCAAGGCCGCTGGATACGAGGTAATGATGCTACTTTATATAGGCCCATCGTATTAATAGACAGGTACATGGAATTAGCTTGTTTAATAAAACAACGCCATTTAGGTAGGAAAAAATAATATCAAAAACACCTATACAGCAAGCATCAAAAGTAATTAGCCGTCAAGAGATAAACAAATGTCAGAATCGGTACACTGCACGACGCATTTGTTGCCGTCACAAAAAGCAAGCAAGCAGAGATTTGCTAACTTATAGGTTAATGACAAAAAAAATATGAATATTGCATTCTGTTCGTCTATTGTCAGAGGAGAACAAGTATAAACTTGTGCCTATAGGAGCACTGACTGTTTTGCCTGTTTTTGTTTTCGGATCAAGGATCAAAGGCTATATGGGTCAGTTCTGTTTAGATTCACAGACAAAGAATCAAAGGGGCTAAGGATTAATTCATTTTTCCAGTAATTTAACTTAGTATAGGGCAACTATAAATACTCGTAATTATTTTTCTTTTATAAATTAGCCAAAATTTTGTTCGTGCATTCAGGTTTCCAGAAGATAATCTCCCGTTTCTAATATTTTGTTAATGCTTATCCCACGTTATATTTTAAAATAAACCTATGTGTATATTTTAAAACTAAATAAAAATCTATAAGCTCCACGTGTAACAGGCCTACGAGCTGGTTCCAGGTCTCACATCCACATATGTTAATGACAGAGGTAGACGTTCATCCATCCGGTTTAAGATTGTCATGTGCCAGCATGTCGGGTCTCTCTTAGCCGTTACAGCTATTTTTCTCAACCTGGAACCGCAACTTATTGTAGTTACCCAAATTCCTTACGATGCCGGATGGGTGGGCACCGGTCCCATACTGGCCGAAATTTAATGAGAAAATTTCTTCCCCCATGGAGACTCGAACCAGCGCAAGGTGTCTTGCCTTAATCACTCGGCTATGGCGGGGGTCAAGCTCCATTAAGCAATTTAAAATATGAATTTTAATTAAAAAAACACGAACATATTTATGCCACAATCATGTTTGCTCAATGACTAGTAAAAATTAACCAAGTAAATTCACTGGCACAATCGAATCCGAAGGTTCATGGCCACACGCACATAAGTTCTCCATAAATCCCTATTTTGAGCTAATGTTTTCCAATCATCCTCTACACTAATTTACCTTCCCCAAATCAAGGTTAAAGTTATTCTGCCATCTCATTCTTGCCCTACTTACGCTACTGGACATTTTCCTTCTGGGTTTTCTACAAGAAATTCCAATGCACTTGTTTCATTCTCAATTCGTGCCAAATGTCCTACCCTTCACTGTCTATGAGATTTAATTGTTCTTATTACATCTCGGTTCCTATAAAGATAATGTTGCTCAATATTTCATAGTCCTCTCCGTTCATCTGTCTGTTCGTATCTCTTTGGTCCAAAAATGTTCCTTAGAACTTTATTCTCAAATACTCGTAGACTTCGTATTCTCTCCTATCTTAAAGTAAGAGCAATGTTTCGTATCCATATGACTGAAAGAATAACTGTTTTACGTACTTTTAGTTTAACTTTTTTACACGCTTTATATTAACTTGACCTGTATCTATCTATGTAACGGAATCTTTCAACGCGATTTTCACCCACTTAAAATCATCGGATCGACTTCAAACTTTGTATACTTGTAGAGGACCCGTGACATTACAATAATTTCATATTTATTTTCTAAAATCCTGGCCATAATCATCAGAAAATCAAAAAAAAAGTGTTTTTGTATCAATGTAACGGAATCTTTCAACGCGATTTTCACCCACTTCGAAACATTGGATTGACTTGAAACTTAGTATACTTGTAGAGGACCTGTGACAATACAATAATTTCATATTTATTTTCTAAAATCCTGACCATAATCATCAGAAAATCAAAAAAAAGTGTTTTTGTATCAATGTAACGGAATCTTTCAACGTGATTTTCACCCACTTAGAAACATTGGATCGACTTGAAACTTAGTATACTTGTAGAGGACCCGTGACAATACAATAATTTCATATTTATTTTCTAAAATCCTGGTCATAATCATCAGAAAATCAAAAAACGTGTTTTTGTATCAATGTAACAGAATCTTTCAACGCGATTTTCACCCACTTAGAAACATTCGATCGACTTGAAACTTTGTATACGTGTAGAGAACCCGTGACAATACAATAATTTCATATTTTGTTTCTAAAATCCTGGCCAGAATCATCCGAAAATCAAAAAAAATTAAAACTGGTATGATAGATATCGGACTTGTGGAGTTTGTAGTCAATCGTTGTAAGAGCTCAGTTGGTAGAGCAGTGAACTCTTAGTGGTATATAATTTTAGTAATCCATACGTCGCTGGTTCAAATCCGGCTGGGAGGGTTTTTTTTATAGAAGAGTATTACTTTTTGCTCATACTATAATAGTATCGAATTTAAAGATATTTACATTTTTATCTTATTCTGTAAAATATTAAAACTAAAAAATAAATAATAGTTTTAAAAAACTAAAAGAACACGCTTTATTAGAAAACTAAAAAATTAAAAATAATTTTAATTTCCAATACGCTTGGGATAAAATAAAGTGGTCAACAAAATAATCATCTCCAACACATATAGAATAAAATTAGAGTTATCAACAAAAAGAAGATAATTTTACCATCAAAAGCGTGGGGTGAATTTTATGATTTTTACATTTTCTTCTTAGAGAGCTTACTTTTACCAATATCTGTTTATTATTAAATATATTAATTGATATAGAGCACCCCACGCTTTTGATGGTAAAATTATTTTCTTTTTGTTGATAACTATAATTTTATTCTATATGTGTTGGAGATGATTTTTTTGTTGACCACTTTATTTCATCCCAAGCGTATTGGAAATTAAAATTATTTTTCATTTTTTAGTTTTCTAATAAAGCGTGTTCTTTTAGTTTTTTAAAACTATTATTTATTTTAGATAAGTTGGGATGACACGAGTCCTTGTATTATACAGGGCTTCCAATATAAAACCGGACACGCCTCACGGGGTTTCACCCGTCAGGCTGCGCTCTCTCCTCGTCCGCATTTCACTCTGCCAGCCGCAGAGTGTCCGGTTTTATACTGGAAACCCTATATATACCTAATAGCATGCGTCCGTTTAGTTTTTTTTCTGTACCTCATATCTGTGTATAATTATTGTTCTCAGGTATTTGAATTCATTCAATTATTCAAAAATGTGCTTCATTATTCATTAAATAACGAAAGAAAAAATATAACCTAATCCAATTAATAAACACCTGATTAAAATGTGCTCTTTCAACTGCTTCGGATCTATTATACATTAATTATTTTCAGGACGACTAACTGCCTCACAAATGTTTAAAAGAATAGAAAAGTGAACAACACTCTTGCTCTAAAGTATTTTTTTTAAATATATAACTTATATTATACATTTAGATCCAGTTCGGCACGTTTTAGTGTTAATTTATTATAATGAAATTTGATATAATACTTGAAATGCCATATGTCCACCGCTGCGGTCTCGAGGTAGCGTCCTGCCTTGTCACGCAGCGGGCCCGGGTTCGATCTCCGGTCGGGACAGTTTCCTGGGTGAGGTTTTTATCGGGGTTTTTCTCCCCTGTAAGACAAATGTCAGGAAACTTTAAGGTCCAAACGGCCCCCGAACATCATATGGCCATCGCAATCATCATAATTCATATTCATCTTAGATTAAACTTAGGATGAAGTAATCTTCTGGCGCACCACTATCATCATCGCCCATCATATCATCGTGGCAATGTAACTCCGCCTTCCAGGCGCCCCAAACTCAGAAGTGGGTTACAAATACGCCAATGCCAGGAGAGAAAACCAGAAATGTCCAAAAGGACAACCTGGGGCATTAAAAAAACTTTAAAATGCCATAGTAAACAAAACAAGATTTGACAGAGTTAGAAACCAGGATGTGTGGGTGGAATGTAATATCATAGATGTTGAACATTTATTACAACAAGCAAAAGGGAATGGAATGCCCTCGTTGACAGAGCTGACGATACGAGGCTTATTAGAGCAGCGAAGAACCTACGTCCGAGAGGAAAAAGAGAAGTGGGCAGATCCTTTAAGAGATGGAATGAGATGTAATCATTATTGACTTAGTTTGTGTAAATAAACAAGCTTAGGTTTATAGAAAAGAAGAAAAAGAAGAGAAATTAGATATACTATCAAACTGGGAGAGAGAGTGCGTTCCACGTTTCTAAATAAGGACCACCCTTGTATGTACAGTCCATATTTAGTGGGGTGGAATTAAAATGTCGTCTGATTTCAACGCTCACCCTCTATTTATTTTGGCCCAATTAGATGGTGTATTAAATTATATTACAATAAATTAACATTAACCTGCTCCACGCTGTGCCAAAATTTATAAATATTCAAAAAAATTACAACAAGGGTATTGTCTATTTATTTTCTAATGTCTTAAACAAAAACAAAATAAATAAATAAAATCTTCAAACGCAGCAGTTTTCATGAAATTAATATTGTTATCATCATTAATAATTACCATTTTTATCGATATTTCCTTTTCAATGACGCGTCTGTTCTAGCCCAATGTGGCACGGGTTCCTGATCTTAAATTTCAGCAAAATGGACTTCAAATTATCTCTTACAACCGAAGGGGGGGGGAAATAGAAGGTGTGTGGAATGAAAAGCGAAAATTCGAAAGTAAGCACACCCTAATCTACATGTTTACTTAGAGGTTGTATTTGTTCTGAATATTCACCTCTTTCAATACTCTGTTGCTTTGTACTATGCAGATGTAACTTTTATTTGAACTGATCACATGATATGTCAATACTAATAAAATTCATTGTTAAAACCGTTTAGGTGGAGAGTCATAAAATAAAATAAGTTAAAATATATCTTCTTAGGTAAGATTCGTCGTCCTCAACTTATAAAATATATATTATTTATGCCTGTAGGACTTCCAGAACATCCGTTCCATCTTCAGCAGGTTCCTCTTCGCTACAACATCCAGTATGATGGTTGATGCTGCTGGTCCTGTGTGGTATTGTCGTGACTAAAGCTTCTTCCTGACGATATCGTATAGTGGGTTGTTTAGTCTGGAAGACCTGGAAATTATCAAGGAAATAAACAACAAGCTTTTAATAAATGAAAGCACTCCCAGACTAAACAACCCACTATACGATATCGTCAGGAAGAAGCTTTAGTCACGACAACACCACATTAGGACCAGCAGCATCAACCATCATACTGGATGTTGTAGCGAAGAGGGACCTGCTGAAGATGGAACGGATGTTCTGAAAGGCCTTACAGGCATAAAGAATATATATTTTATAACATGATATGTTCCCAAAATTATGTATATACTTTCCCAAACATGATTCTTTCTTTTGTACTCTTCCTGCTAATGCATTATTTTATCCATGCCATTCTGCCACGAAAACCATTGTTATGTTACAATGAATTGTCTCATCACAATTTTTACCATTTGACTTTTCTATCAAGGACCGTGTATTAGGCACATTAAATGTAGAATATTTTCGAATTTTATTAACCAATAAATTTTCAGATAAGGAGCATCCTTGTCTTCGCGTGGGGATATACGGATATAAACTACTAATCTAAATGTACTATTTGTCCAGATTCTATCTGTTAATGTTCCAACAAAGAACAAATGACTGCTAGCGTCATATTAGTCAAGATGATAATACTAATTTCCGCTATCAGATTACAGTTTTCTTATATATTCACTCATTATAAGTTCTTTTATCACTTAGTATTTTTTATATATTTTTATTCGTTAGGTGAGAAAATGGCAAGTTACTGTACAATAAATTAGTTTACAATTTATTGGACAACGTGGCGCCCCATAACAATAAATTGGCTATTCAATTTCAACAATGACCAACGCACGATTTTCATTACAAATATAGCGGTTTTACGTTAAAATTACCTCAATTTCTTATTCAATTTTAACAAATTTCTCGCATATTTTGGGTAAAAATCAAATATATTTTCCTCAGTAATTATTATTCACAAACTATAACAATAATTTGTGCGTTTTTGTTTTAATTTATGTAGGTGACTCCTGGCACAGAATCCCCAAATTTATTAATATATTACATCGTGGCGTGTAATTTTTTAATCAAATTGTCCTATTTTTATCCTAACTTTTTTTTTTAAATGCGTGCACGAAGTTTTTATTTCTCCTGCCATTCCGCACTGACACGAGAAAGAAGTTAAAAACTAACAATTGGACACTAACTATGACATGTCTACATCCACAAGGTTCTTTCTTGCTAAACAAAATATATAAACAAGCAATTTGCTGAACATTTAGTGCACGAACAAAAATGTTGCATGATTTTTTTTTGTCTGTTCGGTTGGCATTTTAAATTAACC
This sequence comes from Diploptera punctata, assembly GCA_030220185.1. Classification (NCBI taxonomy): domain Eukaryota; kingdom Metazoa; phylum Arthropoda; class Insecta; order Blattodea; family Blaberidae; genus Diploptera; species Diploptera punctata. The sequence goes on from JASPKZ010010696.1 coordinate 1,964,112, forward strand.
ATCGCTCTTTAACATATTAATGTAATTAGCTTCGCAGTTCAAATGTGGGCGGGAAAGGACCAACAAATTTTGCTAAGTCCTTTAATTTCCGGACTTGGAATTCGACGATCATGTCCCATGATTTTATGTCCCTTCCAAAGAAAGACTTGCTCAGGACTTCTACACCCTCAAAAAATCCATGGACCCTTTTGGTTTGAACTCGCGAACCTCGAACCAGAGGCGAGCACGGCAACAACTGGTTCACCGGGACAGACTTTATTTATATTTAGGATCATCATCATGAACAAATCCGTTTTAGGCCATGTGGCCTGTGACAGTAAACCTAACGATGATGGTCTTGATCTTTCCACCGATGTTTTGGTCTTCCTTGGTCCCTATATCCAGCTGTAACGCCAATTTTGGAAGTCTTATATTTAATATATACATTTATATGTAATGTAGTATTTGAATTTGTAATAGTTCAAAGCTTTAATATATTTTCTTGAAAGACTTATGCCTAATTTTAATAATTAAAGGAGCAATAAAATATCAGTCACATAATTTGAGGGCTAACTGGGTGAACAACTCTTTGGCGAACTGAATTATTAAAATTCGTTCTTTTTATTTTTAAAACCGTTATTTTTCCAATCACAAAGACTATATTAATATTTTCAACTCATCTCCGTATTTTTTAAATGACGCCCTACAATACCTTGAAGTTTTTTCTTCGTTCTTGGTATTTTTGGCATTAATTTTTATGTTCTTATGGTACTATGTGCTTCTATTAAAATTAGAGTTTAAGTTTATATGCTGCCGAACATCAGTTTCTGTTAAAATAAATATAAAATCTCTTCATATTCTAATAGGTCTCTCAGCAGATTAATTGAAGGCTCTTGATCTCTCGTTTCTAAAATAATGTTAACTTTATTCATTTTAATTTCAGTTAATTTTATATAAATTTATATTTATAATTATTTATTATGTTATATTACACTCATCGAGTGGAAGAAAAGGCATTATGACCTTCACTATGAAGTTTAAATAAATAATTTTTATCATTGTCATTTTTATTATTATTATTATTATTATTATTATTATTATTATTATTATTATTATTATATTATTTATTCATTAAGTAATTCCAATAAATATATATAATGTTGAATTTCAATCCTTATTAATCATAATACATTGGCTACTGTATTATTTATTCGGAGCAGCATGTATTTTGCTACCGTGCCTAAAATTCTACTCTATTGGAAAACTGTCAGTTCTTGCGTTAAAAAATCGTATTAAAAGTGTCGAAAGCCATCAATGTCTAATAAAATAATTTAAAAATTACTTAAACACTAATGTACCGAAAACTTAACATAAAGATATGAGTAAATTTGATTTCTATTTCCTGTTATGTTGCTTTATAATATTTGAATTAATTTATTCTTACCTAAAAATAAATACTGAATTTGGTGACTGTCTTGAAGTTACATCACTTTTCACTTGAACCACTATATTGATAAATATCGATCAAAATCAGATTCAACACCTTGTCAAAATGTTTACTTCAAAGTTCACCAATATTATGATGTTTTAAATAACAATTTGTGATTTAGTGACTAGCCATAAAGGTCTTTTGATTAGCCTAAAACAATTTCACAACTAAAACAACGGGTCTTACGTATCCCTAATTTATAAATGTTTTATTTGAAAAGGGTGTAAAACGTTTTGTTTCTGAAGACTAACTAGATTATTGAAACTAAGTTTGATTTGTATGTCAGTATAGTTTATTGAATGAGAGTTAATTATTTAGTACAAATATTTGATTGGAATAGTGCGCACGTTAATACAAAACACTCGCTACGAGCACGCAGCGCGCTCCGAGCCGCTACGGGCTAAACATACACCTTACAACTTTCAAAGTCTCAACCTTACTGGCAACTGGACTGGGTGTACGGAGTGGGAAATATCTTGCTGCACTATTGCTCCTGCGTACGAGCGAACGAGCTATCGTAACCCTCCTGGCCGGGAAATTGTTGCCAATCGCGCCGGCGCAACAACGTAGACGGGGAGTCTCCTAATAAAACTCATGTTATTCTAAGCAAAAAAAATTATAAAAAGTGAATACTCAACTAACAACATTAAAAACTCAAATCAACTTTAATGGGTAAAATTTGCATATAATACGATACCATATGTAAGCTCTGCAATCCTTCTCAGGAATACTACATTACATTCAGTTAAGTTCTGATATTTGATATAGGATATAACTGCTCATATTTAAAAACAAATAATCGTATATTACAGAAAATAAAAACCCTTATTTATGTAAAGAATGACAGATTATATAAAAGCGGGATTCTATTACAGGAATCCGCCTACATAAATAGAAATAAAAAAAACGAAAAACGCACAAATTATTGTGGCAGTATGTGAGTAATCATCTGTGGAAAATATGTATGTTGATTTAAAAAATGTCATACAATTGTATGAGTGGTAATTTTAACACATAATCGCCATGTTTACATTAAAATTTTAAATATAATTATGTTGGCTACAGCGTAAACATATACGAGTCTGAAAACATAACTTTTCACGAGAGCTTATTAAAATTCAAACAACTTAGGACCTATTAATAATCAGAAATTTCCATTACTTCTGACCGAGATAAATCTTCTTCTTCTTTAGTTTAACCTCTAATCTTTTTAGGTACTTTTACGTGTCACATGCTCCCCCGGCCTTACAGTGGCACGGCCTGTCCGGAGAGGGATTTTAACTATGGAACACACACATACATTTCTGACTACATGAGGACATGGAGGGCCTCCGCGAATGAGTGAGCAGCTCAATTTTGGGCCATCTCCGAGACAACACAACATTAAGACGAAATATACAATTGACACACACATCCATACTAAACATGTTGAATATGATAATGATGTCCATTTGTCTTACAGATGAGGAAAAACCCCGAAAAAAAACCTCACCCAGGAACTTGTCCCGACCGGTTCGAAACCAGGCCCGCTATGTGACAAGGCAGCACGCTAAAGATATATATATATATATATATATATATATATATATATATATTAATATATATATCTACGTTAAGAAATTAGGTATCACCTAAGAACTTAACTCTTATGATAGGGGAAGAAAAATACTGTACTTCTGACATACAGTATTAGACTAATCTATAAATAAAAATCGCTAAAATCGGACTTCTGTACTTTTACCCTTATGTTACAAGTAATTTCAACATATAATCGCCGTATTTACAATCGAAATCAAGCATTAGTCATTGTTCACACAGGATAGACTACTCATCCTTATTGGGCTCCAGATAATTCAATAAACTGTAAACTAATCGGGTGCACATTAAATTGGCCATTTTATCATAAGTAATGCCACGAGTGATTTCCATATTATCGATAAATTCACGACTCGTGTAGTGAGGAGTGAATTTATCTAGAGAATTTGGAAATCAAGAGTGGCATTTGTTAGGACTATTTAACGAATAAAATTAAACTATTTACTCACAAACCATTATTTAAATATAGTTATTTTAAAATATGTATACATTCAATGTAAACGGCGATGTTTGAAAACAAATGAGAAACGTTATGTTTCATTTGTTCATCATTGTAACCAGATCATATTTATTGCCAAATAGAATCGCAAATTGTAAGAATGCACCCTAGTGGAGAAAAAATGAAACACATCATTACAAGTTATTAATTAATTTCTGATGTCCTATGATGTAAATATGTCAATTATAATTTTTCTGCAACGTTAATTACTGGGAAATAATAGTTTAAGAAAGTGCAAACAGTGGTTTTTATGGTATAATCAATTGCTACGAATGTTTTCCTATTATATCTCGCAAGCAGAATCTGGTTACATTCGTGCACTATATATACAATCTGGGAGCCACTTGATAAAATGAAAGCGATAAAATGAAAGTGAAAAAATCGAGGTGAAAAAGAATGTGACTGGTTGTAAATCAAAATACATTGAAATGTGATTGGTCATTGACTGGCATTTGGGGATGAGTTAAATAGTCGCCCTAACTTGCCCATCATCTGCAAAGAATGACAGAAGATAAGATGGCACTGATGTATAATCTGGATGACGAAGATCGTTAGGAAGACCAAGAAAGCGCTGGGCTGAACAGATGTGAAATCGGAACACGTAAAGATCTAATCCGTGAAGTTGATGATGATGATGAACTTGCCCATTTCCTCACTTAACGAAATAAAATGAGTACAGAATATTTTGAGATACACGGACGTAGTAATGAGTGAAAAATTATAGGCCTATAAAAACACAATCTGATACGGGAAATCTGTGTTATCATGTTGGCTAACATGACACTAGCAGCAAAGTGTTCTCTGTTGGAACATTCATAGATGGGCTCCTAGCATTGAAAAAAAAAATGATTATATAAAAACAGTGAGAAAGAAAATGAATCGATTTAAAAAACGAACTCTGAACCATGGCCACAGTTTTACTAATCCAACAGTAACTAACTTGCACTATCGGATCCGGAGTTCATGGCCGCGCAGTATATCTTCATACATCAATACTTTTAAAATTAATGGCGAATCAGTGCTGAGGTTATGAAGTAAAATGTTAAAACCTTAAATCGAGTGCCTCATACATCAGTCGTCCTCAACTGAAGTAAACTTCTCTTTAAAAACTTCGCCAAACACTTAAATAGTATATTACGATGCGAGGTTGGGAAGTGGTTTTTGCAGAATTGAGGAAAATGTTTAAAAACCGAGCTTCTGTAAAACACTTCACAAACGTGTGTTGTACATTATTTTTTGCGCGATGGTGTTTTCAAAATAAATAATAGTAAAATAATAACATCTTTGTTGGAAATATTTGCGTTCATTATAAACAACTGACAACGTTTATTAGTTGAAACAAACAGGAGGTCGTGTGACCAATTAGTGATAAAATGGAGGCAAGTCTGTATTTATTGTTTTATATTGTTTCAAATGTCCACCGCTGTGGTCTCGAGGTATCGTGCTGCCTTGTCACGCAGCGGGCCCGGTTCGATCCCCGGTCGGGGCAGTTTTTCTGGGTGAGGTTTTTATCGGGGTTTTTTCTCACCTGTAAGACAAATGTCAGGAAAACTTTAAGGCGCAAACGGTCCCCGAAATCATATGGTCATCATCATCTTCCTTATCATTATCATCATCATCATCATCATCATCCTTAACCGGTGTGGAAAGCAACGGGAAGCTACCATATCTATAATTCCCTAGTAAAGTTGCAAGCATAGCATGAAAATGCTATGATTGTAGTGAAGGACCTGCCTTCGGACAGAATTACTATGGATGGATGGATGGATGGATTGTTTCAAATAAAGTTCAGTTCATTTAAAATGCAGTAATCTGTTTCGTATAATATATATATTAACACTACCTCTTGGATATTTTTTGTATATACATGTATGTAGTATACATAGAGGGTAGTGGTTCCACTTCCCACACGCGTGTTTGTAATGTCATGTAATATTATAGTATACCCGTAGTTATTTTATTACAGTATAGTTATTTAGGTTGGCAACACTGAAATGTAGGAAGTTCAACTTTCAATCATGGTCGCCATTGCTGTAAGTACGACAAAACGCACTATCGCGCAAAAACACTTATTGATTGATTGATTGATTGATTGATTGATTGATTGATTGATTGATTGAGGACGACTGATGTATCAGGTACAAATTAAAATTATAAAATCGTTTACCTGTATCTTTAACTTTAAAATATTAATTCACTGTAGGTTGCGATGGGCAGAACGAGACATCTTGTTACATTTGGTTTCCTATAACGATCAATTAGCTCACTGTTAAATAGTCTTCTCCATTTGCCTATTTATTCATCTCCCTTTGGTCCACAAAATTTACTAAGACTTTATTCTCAAATACTCAATATTTTCTCTATCCTTTAAGTAAAAGTCCATGTTTCAAATCCATATAATATAAGTGGGAGAATAAAAGTTTTTAATATTTTCAGTTTACGCATAATTAATTTCATAGTATCATTAAAAGTTGTTGTTGTCTAATGTGCTGCATCTAACACTCAAGCCATTAGCAGTCTTGCTCTCCAATACTTTGAGGTCTTAGAACTTCCATGTTTGACAAGGATACAGTTGTTCAGATGACCTTCGTCCAATTCTTCATCAGGGTGATTGCATAAAATGCATTTCGGTGAAGGCAGAACATTGATTTTATAAAGGTGTTTTGCCAGACAGTCGTGGCTCGTTGCCAATCTAAAATGCGCTACTTCTGTTTTTCTTGGTATTTCTGGTATATTAATATTTTTATTAGGCATTCCCATTTTTTGTTTCTGGTCACTGTTTGAAGTTTATTGTCATTCATAATTTTGGATTTTTAATTTATGTGGCGTTTCACTGAGGAGTAAGGTGATGGTTTAGATCCAGGCAATTTTTCAATGCGAGATCCTTTTTTTTTTTTTTTTTGGCGAGGAAATCAGCTGTTTCATTACCGGCAATCCCACAGTGGAAGGATAGCCATTGCAGGGCAATTTCTTTACCACAGTTTCGCAGGTCAGTAATAATGTCATAGCATTCTATGCAGTCAAAACTTTTTGGCCAGTAAATTGCCTGTATAGCTGCTTTGGAGTCACAGAGGAGCACTAATTAAATAAAGTAAATAAAAGTAGATAGATGGGATATAACACTACATGTTAGAGCGTCTATAAATATAAAAAATGTTACTCTTTATGTATTTTTTGAAAAATATATGTTTCAAAAGTACAGCATCTGAATGATTATTCGTTAAATAAAACAAAACTTCAAAAATATGTTCACACGTGATATGTCATGATGCAATATTCTATAGAATTCGAGGAGGATTAGTGAAAGCAATGCATCGTCACTGAAAAATAATTAATCAAAGTTGAACGCCGTGAAATCTTTCAATAGCACATAATGTTCGACAGCGAAAGTAACGAGAGAAATGGGAACATGGATACGGAATTGCTTTTGCAACTGTAAATTCGGTACGCTCAGCTATGTCTTTCTTTATAAGACAGGAACAAAAAAAAAGTACGACGTTAAACAAACGTGTTGGAATTTGATTCTGTGTTTAAAATACGTCAGGCATTCCTGTTCTCTGGGTTAGACGTGAGGAGAGAAAATTATTTAGTAAAAATTCCTGTAGACTGCTTAAATCAACAATTACAAACAAAATTACGTAATTATTGTTGTTTCAACTTATGGTGTTGTGTACATTTTTAAACATGATTTACGATATAATAAACATGGCGATTGCAACAACGATGTTTAATCATAGGACGATGTTTAGATCAGTGATGGCTAATTGCCACAGTTTATTTGAAAATTAGCTTCCAAAGTAAATGAGATTCCATTATTTATCATACTACAGCTTGCCTATTCCTATATTCATTATCATAAGTTATGCCACTGAGGAGTGAATTTATGTAGAGAATTTGGAAATCAAGAGTGGCATTTATTAGGACTATTTAAGGAATAAAATTAAGCTGTTTACTCACAAATCATTGTTTAACTATAGTTATTTTAAAATATTTATATATTTAATGTAAACGGTGATGTTTGAAAACAAATCAGAAATGTGGGGTTATGTTCATTCACTGCTGCTTGATCATATTATTTATTGCCAAATAAGATCGCAATATTGTAAGAGTGCACCCAAGTGGAGAAATAATGAAACACATCAAACTATATATCATAATCAACATTACGGGTTATTCATCTATTTGTAGTTAACAACTCAGTAAAATCAAGGAATCTTTTCATTATTTCCTATATTCAATGTATTTGTTGGAGTAAAATAATGCTTTGACCTGTTCAGAACACTAAAAAGGAGGAGCTTTCTTTATCACAAAAACAGGAGCTGATAAAGAGAAATCGATAAAGAGCGAGGTGACACACGACTGTCATTGGTTGTAAAACAACATTAATTGAAACGTGATTGATCATTGACTAGCATTTGTGGCATGAGTTAAATAGTCATAAGTAATTTCACGAGTGATTTCCAAATTATCGATAAATTCACAACTCACGAAGTGAGGAGTGAATTTGTCTAGACTATTTAACTCATGCCACAAATGCCATACAATATTACGATCGAATTTGGCAATAAATAGTATGATCAAGTTGCAGTGATGAACAAATGGCACATAACCAAACATTTCTCACTTATTTCAAACATTGCCGTTTACATTAAATATATAAATATTTTAGAATAACTATATTTTAATAATGATTTGGGAGTAAACAGCTTAATTTTATTCGTTAAATAGTCCTAACAAATGCCACTTTTGATTTCCAAATCCTCTGGATAAATTGGAAATCACTCGTGGCATTACTTATGATGATATGATGGGTGATGAATGATAATGAAGAGCCAGAAGAGTTCTTAACCTAAATATAACGTAAATTCCAGACCATAGAAAACCACACAAATAATTTTTAAGGGGGAAAAAATGAATTGTTTGACCGGTGAATCGAACCTGGAACATCAGGAACTGTAGTCAGAAACGCTGACCACCAGCCTATTAAATATAGTTAAAGAAATTCAGAATTATCGAACCAATTATTGTTTACAACATGTCCAAAGAATGGACCCATCTCGCGTTCCTAAAATTATAACTATATGCTACTAATAAATATTTGAAATGTATAGTTTTGCTGTTCACGACCAGCCTCTTGGGCTAGTGGTCAGTGTTTTTGACACAGTTCATGAGGTCCCGGGTTCGATTCCCGGTCAAACCATAGGAATTTTTCCTTAAAGGGAATTATTCCTGTAGCTGCTCGTGATCTGGAGTTTAGGTTAAGAGCTATTCTGGTGCTTTATTATCATTTATCACCCATCATACCATCGTAACTCCGCCTTCCAGGTGCCCCAACCTCAGAAATGGATTACAATTGCGCCAATGCCAGGAGGGAACACCAGAAATGCCGAAATGACAACCTGGGGCATTGAATAAAAAAAATGCTGTTCATTTTGTGTACGTTCGGATAAGTAGAGACTGATGTAGAACCAGTTTCAGAAGTTGGATATTCCAGTTGGATTTAAATGTACTGGTATTCCAGTAGAAAATTTTGTACTTGTTTTGTAATTACCTTGAATAGAAATATAATGTTCGTTGTAATATTTTGCGTTGAAAATAAATAAAAGAGATCTAGGGGATATTTGCATACGACGGCCTGGAATAAGCAAATAGAAGTCAGGCTAAAAAGTATCACAGGTATTTTTCCTTTTCCCTAAATTAGTATTGCAGCATCAACCTAAGACGTCGAGATAAAGGAAGACCAAAATTAAGATGGACTGACCAACCACATCTTGAGATCTCACAGGAACAGGCACAAACGACCTAAACCTAAATAATTTGATGATGAAATGGAGTATGTTAAATTAAGTTCGCCAAATATTTTACAAAAATACTGATGACCTTGTGGCTCCGGTATGAAAAATGGTTGCCCGAAGTGCTCTAGTGGTTATGTTCCTTACCTGTAGTCCCGAAGGTCGCTCAAATCCCGACCGGAATCGATGGATTTTTAGGATGGAAAAATTCAAGGTAAAGTCATTCGGGAGGGACAGCAAGACATGGGTCTCGAGACTGAAGATTTTCAAGCTTGTAAAAGAACCGCAAGCCTGAATAAAAGACCTATGTGCTAAATTTAATCAATCTAAATCCATCTAAGTAATACCTTAGTTACCTACTAGATGTCTCATTGAGGAGATGTGCTAACCACATGTCACTCGTTGACATCTGTAGATAAATAAGGGTAACTAAATTAGGTTTGTTAAGAAATTCCCGCTAGAGAGCATCCATATCCCCACGCGGGACTTATGGGGAATTTACACATACATGCATACAAAAATACATTAAAAACTGAAGTAGGAGAATTTTATAAAAATATTAAATGAAATGTTTAATCTTACAACCAAATTAATACTATTTCTGCTCTTATGTAGTTTCCTCCGTTCATATGTTATGTGTATATTTGACATCTATATGCAAGTATAAATATTTTAAAATACATTGTAAATCACATTTTAGGTTATGTAGGCTAGCACTTATATATAAAAATTAATGTTTGTTTGTTTGTATGTTTGCTTGTTCGTACTTTATGCGCGGCCATATCGTTGATCCGATTGTGATGGAGTTTTTTGCAAAATGTTTAGGAGATTCCCGGGATGAACATAGGCTATAAGAGAGTTGTGATACTCAACTCCTACACCCTTAAAAATCGCCCTTTGTAGTGGAAAACGTGAAAAAAGTAGCTTTTTTGATGCTTAAATGGCTTACGCTGCCTAAACCACAAGAAGTACACAAAATTAATGTACACAGAATTGAATATCTCAAAAAGCTCTACAAAAAAGTCCGCGACAGCATATGTTTATCTCTTACGGATAACTCACAAAACCATTTTTATCTTTCATTGATACCAAGAGTCCCTTATCTCTTATAGATAACTCACAATAACCATTTTTATCTTTCATTGATATCAAGAGTCTCGCGCCGTAGCCGAGTGGTTAAGGCAAGAAATCTTGGCGCAGAACTACGGGACTTACGCTGGTTCGAGTCTCTACGGGGAAGAATTTTTTCTCATGGGATGTCGGCCAGTGGTGCACAGTGGGTCAGAAATTAAATCTAGCTTGAAAAAAAAAACTTTTGTTTCACTCTAATATAATTGTTATATGCCGGTTCTTAACTTATCTGCAAAGGAGGGTACAATTCTAATGTTCATGAAGACAAAAATGTCCTAATTGCTGAATTTTATGGTAAAAAAGTAACATTTTTATCGTCCGCCCATGACATGAGAATTGAACGTTCGGGCAGGACGAAGTCTGCCGCGTACGCTAGTTTTAATATAATATATATATATATATATATATATATATATATAGTATGATAAGAAAAAATAAATACCTGGACGGGATTCGAACCCGGATCTCTGAGTCTGTACCTCAGTGTATATATATATATATATATAGCTATATATAGCTATATATATACATGTGTGTGTGCGCGTGTGCGTGTGCGTGTGCGCGCGCGCGTGTGCGTGTGTGTGTGTGTGTCTACCGCTGTGGTCTCGAGGTAGCGTGCTGCCTTGTCACGCAGCGGGCCCGGGTTTGATCCCGGTCGGGGCAGTTTTTCTGGGTGAAGTTTTTATCGGTTTTTTCCCTCACCTGTAAGACAAATGTCAGGGCAACTTTAAGGCCTAAACGGTCCCCGAAATCATATGACCATCATCATCCTTCACCGGTATGGAAAGCAACGGGAAGCTACCACACCTACAATTTCCTAGTAAAGCTGCAAAGCATAACATGAAAATGCTATTATTGCAGTGAAAGACCTGCCCTCGGGCAGAATTACTATGGATGGATGGAGATATATATCAATCATCAGTCATCCTCAATTAAAATGGATTCATTAAATAACGGACGAAGTTTTTTTAAACAAAAATCCATTTTAATTGAGGTCCACTGATATATTAGGTATTTATTTTAATATTTGAAAAATATATAAGTAAGTATTCAATTCTAATTAATTAATTCCAATAAGGGCAGTATATTTGACTTATATTGTTGGGCTATGTCAAAGACAAAAATCTACAGAATTCGTGTAATTGACCTTCATTATCTGAAGGATTGTATGTGCTGTCATTGCTACTGTTCACAAGAATATGCTACAGAGAATGTGGACGGTTAAATGTTTAACGTATCACCATAAGTAACCATATAGAAGTGAATTAACAGAAAACGAACAGTAAAAAATTCATAAGTTGATAATTAAAATGAGACATAGTACACTTCCTCTATATTTATTAAAAATCGAATTACTGCACTTTAAAATGAAATCCTACCTGTTGGGACAGGGGTCTCGCGCCGTAGCGAGTGGTTAAGGCAATATGCTTTGGGGCATAACTATGGGACTTACGCTGGTTCGAGTCCCCATGGGGGAAGAATCTTTCTCATGGAATTTCGGCCAGTATGGGACCGGTACCCACCCAGCATCGTGAGGCATTTGGGTAGCTACAATAATTAACGACTCCAGGTTGAGAAGACCAGCTATAACGGCTGGGGGACCTGACATGCTAACCACATATCATCCCTACACTGACTTATGATTGTCTACCTCTGTGATTAACACATATGGACGTGAGGCCAGCAGACGGCTGGTAGACCAAGGGCTTTTCAAGCCTCTCGCGCTTGGAATTTTTTTTAGGGGGGGGGGACAGGTTGTATGTTTGTAACTAAAGCACTGTATAACTTCCTGCGTCCTATAGAAAAGTTTAACAAGATATATATTGTATACACTCATTTTTGTGCTTAAAGGGTTTCTATGGAAGCAAATAAAAAATTGGGAGTTAAAAACAATTTGGGGGTGCTTTTTTTGGGGATCCTGAATTTGTCAACTATAATTTTATTTTCATGTTTGATGGTTGATAGGGATCAAAATAATAAACTTTCAAGAAACATTTTTTTTTTACCTTTGGTCTTAACCAAGTATATGTCATTTAAATGATGCTACTACAGTATCTAAAGACTGCAGTTGGAAACTATATATATATTTGTGTGTGTGTGCGCGCGCGCGTGTGTGTGTGTGTGTGCGTGTGTGTGTGTGTGTGTGTGTGTGTGTGTGTGTGTGTGTGTGCGCGCGCGCGCGCGTGTGTGTGTGTGTGTGTGTGTGTGTGTGTGTGTGTGTGTGTGTGTGTGTGTGTGTGTGTGTGTGTGTGTGTGTGTGTAAGTTTGAAGTTCTTAATGTATCGAATTTGATACAACCGACCACAATGAGTTGGAGTTATTCCCGAAACGAGAAAAAATATAAAATATCAAGGGATACAACTGAAAATTTGCTAATTTTGGAGTTAAGTGTAGATTTTAGTAGTTAAAGCACATATTAATCTGAGTGACCAATGAATGCAATAAAAATCCTTCTGGTGCTGAAATCTAGTGGCTGAAAAGTAAACTGCAAAGACAGTCACATATGGAGTGTCTCAACTTTGTACATCATTTACACAAAACTACCTTCTGTTACTTACATCCCTTGGCTTCTAAGGGTCTCATATGATACCTAAGGAAGCAGGAGGTTAAGACGTAACCAATGAATGCACAAGGTATTATTCAATACCTCGCTAGTAAACAATGCAAAAGAAAGTTTTAATTATCCGTGAAATGATAAGATACCAGGGTTGTAATATTCTTCATATGGAAGAGAAAGTGAGATAATTATTTTACAATTCAAACATAGCATAAGTCTCTCTAGTTATAAAACATCACATTTAATTGTTCACCGATGAGGAAGTCAACTTTCACTCAGACAGCCTTCGGTTTCAATCTAATACAGAACTTAAAAATAGGGTTATACACAATTATCATAACGTAATAATGCCTGTGTTAATGTTTTCAGAAGCACAATTCGTTACACTCTGATATAGAATACTTATTATATTGACCTTTTGTAAAGTTAACGAAACATCTGGTAACAGTAATTATGTTAACAAACCATTTAACAAATCATACGATAAAACTGTTCATCAGTAAATTTATAATTGGAGACTAGAAGCTATTAACATTCTTAACCACAAAATAATTCATTACATTTAAAATATCTTTATACTTTATAATTAAAAAAGTTACTTTCCATTTTAAATAACTTATACATTACAATTTCTAAAATAGAATATAGAACATTGCTGTAACAGGGATAATGATAGGGTCTAGAAGAACTGTACCTAAATTATTGTCGCAGTTTTGGTGTCCAGCTGCTATTCCAAAACAAAAGTTGTCAGCTGGGCTAGGATTTATAAGTAGTATAGGCCTAATAGCTAAATATGTACATACATATGGACTAAAAATTCTCAAAATATGGAGTAATGTATAGACTAAATTTTTAAGAGAAATGACGCAAACATCTTTTGTCTGAAATTACAAAAAAATCATTTACCATTTTGTTAATAGTCTTCATTCGGAAAATCACTTACATATAATTATATTTTTTTATTATTATTTAACATGTTTTAAATGTATACAAATCTTCCTGTGTTCAATATTAAGTTTTGATTTCCTTCCTCCATTCATCTCTATCCTTCCAGTCACCAACCTGCAGTCCCTGTCATTCATCAAATTCATAATTCCCTCTGCCCATGCCTTCTTAAGTCTCCCTCTTCTTTTCCTCCAATTTGGAACCCACTCAAAACTCCTAACTTGCAATCTATCTTCATTCATCCTCTTCACGTATCTAAACCTTAGTAATTGTTTATTTCCCACAAATTGTGTAATTGTTTCGTTTAAGTTTTTTTATCGGATAATACTGTTTTTGATCCTGCATAAGTAGTAATTTTACAGATGAGAAAAAGTAGTATTCTAGTATCTGAAGGCTAAAAAATATAGCGTTGTTTTATTTTGTTGCATTTGTTTCGTCAGTTGCCATGAAGTTAACCATCTTCAGGTATCAACTATTATCTTTCACTCAGAACTAAAAAAAAAAGTTTTGTTTTACCATCCATCCATCCATAGTAATTCTGCCCGAAGGCAGGTCCTTCACTGCAATCATAGCATTTCCATGCTATGCTTGCAGCTTTACTAGGGAATTGTAGGTGTGGTAGCTTCCCGTTGCTTTATACACCGGTGAAGGATGATGATGATGGTGATAATGATAAGGATGATGATGATTTCGGGGACCGTTTGGCCTTAAAGTTTTCTGACATTTGTCTTACAGGTTAGGGAAAACCCCGATAAAAACCTCACCCAGAAAAACTGCCCCGACCGGGGATCGAAACCAACCGGGCAGCACGCTACCTCAAGACCACAGCGCTGGACTGTTTTACCATAGTACCAATAAATGTAATATTTATAAAAGTTTCTGAAATAGACAATAATTAAAATTTACATATAGTGTACGATAAACGTTAACTAACTAATCTCTCTTTCTTTCTTTCTTTCTTTCTTTCTTTCTTTCACTACTCTCTAACTAGCATAACTTTTCTCTCTCTCTTTGAACTGTTGCACTACATTTTTTTTTCAATTTTTAATAACATTTCGTAGTTAAACCCTCCATGGTATCTTTACCTTGTCGTGGTGGAATGGCTTGCGTGCTTAAATGATCCTAAGAGCTATGCCGGCGGTAGCATTGCTGCCGATAGGGTTACCCATGCCGGACTGGTCGAAGGTGATAAGCCAGACGAAAAAAGTATCTTGGTCGAAAGAGTGACGATCTTTCACAGTAAAAATACAACCGTCAAGAAATGCGGACATGGGTTCAACTGGGGTAAAATTTTCCGGAGGTCAAATAATCCCCCATACGGTTCTCCGGGCGGGGACTACTTCAGGGAACCCATGCCAGGAAAGCATTAGCACAGGATAGGGATGTATGGAGAGCTTATGTCCGCGCGGCCATGAACCTACGGGTTCGATAGTGCCAGTGAGTAAGTAAGTAAGTATTTTAAACACTTTAGAACGATTCTCAAAGCATATTTTAAAATTATTAAATATTTATGTACGCAAATCCGGGTATTTATATCTCAATGATGTTTTTGCAAGTTCTACAGAATTGCACTGCGCATATGGGAACGCTTAATGAAACTTCCGCCAGATGGCAGGACATGTCTGTGAAATCGGTGTGACCAGTATTCGCAATTAATTCCAAAACATAATTTCAGAAATTGTCATCCTGGCCCTAGAGGAACATGGCCTGTCGGAAGGACATTTTTAACTCTGAAACACACACACATGCACACCGTTTTGGCCACACAAGGATAAGGATGAGTAATCAACTCAATGCTAGAATCACCTCCGAAGCAACACGAAAAATTAAGACAATACTTTTTAAAAATTCATTACGAAACCTGTTGAGGTCACAATGTGAAAATTAAATATAAAATTGGTATTTGAGAACTCAGTCGTCCTCAACTATTCAATGCTGTCAATATATACAGGAGGCAAAAAGTAGGACACTGATACGAGGGCAACATCAAGACTAACAAACGTTATAAAATGCATCCACACTTATTAGAATCCATCCATAGTAATTGTGCCCGAAGGCAGGTCCTTCACTGTAATCATAGCATTTTCATGCTATGCTTGCAGCTTTACTAGGGAATTGTGTAAGTGTGGTAGCTTCCCGTTGCTTTCCACACCGGTGAAGGATGATGGTGGTGATGATAATGATAAGGATGATGATGATGAAGATGATGGCCATATGATTTCGGGGACCGTTTGGGCCTTAAAGTTTTCCTGACATTTGTCTTACAGGTGAGGAAAAACCCCGATAAAAACCTCACCCAGAAAAACTGCCCCGACCGGGGATCGAACCCGGGCCCGCTGCGTGACAAGGCGGCACGCTACCTCGAGACCACAGCGGTGGACTCTTATTAGAATAATTGGCATAATTATTTGCATAAAATAAACTCAAACCAACTACCAAAAAGAAAAAAGAAAGCTTTATTATACCAAACTGAAGGATTCAGAAGCAGAGGAAGGCAAAAAAAAGGTAGGCTCGTCAAGGGCATTTGAGACTTAGAAACAAGTTCAGAAGAACCTAAACCTAATATGTTCATGGTGATTATTATATATCATAATCAGCAGCAGCATCAAGGATTCGACCTGCTGGTCTGTTCCGATCTCATGTTAGAATTGCCATATCCATCTTTTACTGGACCTTCCAACATTTCTTCGTCCTAGTGGTTTGTAATGAAGAATCTGTTTCGGAATTCTATTGTTATCCATTCTATTGATGTGGTCCATCCATTCATCTCTGATTTGTGTAATTTTATCTAATAGTTTGAATATATTCAGTTCTCTTCGTATATCCTCACTTCGCCTTTGATCCATTATTGTGTAGCCAGCCGCACTCCTCAGAAACCTCATTTCTGACGTTTCTATTCCTGTTTTTTGTTAAGACCCTGTGTCATATAGTAGTGTTGGAACCGCCATTGTTTTATAAAATTTAAAAGTGTATCCTTTCTAGTTCCTTTGAGACTTCGTTTTATGGTGCCACACATATAATTAAATGCATTTATTTTGTTTTCAACGTCTTCACTTTTCTATATGATACACTGTATCCCAGATAATTAAAATTATATATAGCATTATCAATACAGAGTGTCTCTAAAGTCACTATCCATTTCCAAGAAAACTCAACTTTTTTTAAACATGTTTAGCACAGAAGAACGGGTTGCCATTGTTCGTGAACGGGTACAGGGATTGTCATATGAAGACGCCAGAGCTGAATTTATCCATAAATTCCATAAACCAGCCCCAACAAAGATATACATTCGTTTGCTTGTAAACAAATTTACGCGTACCGTTGGTGTGTATGATGAGGCACGTCATGAACACCCTCCACTATCAGCAGAAACAGTGCGACAGGTTCAAATTGCCAGTGGTAGTCCGAACGCATCAACTCGATGCCTCAGTAGGGAATCGAATGCCCCTCGCAACATAGTATGGAAAATTCTATGTTTCACTCTACGAAAACATCCTTATCACATCTGCTTGATTTACGGAATGACATCAAGGAAGCAGCAGATATTTTGATGGTTTAAATGTTAAGATCTACATTTTGTTTCACAGTTGAAAGATGCAGTATGTGTTTTCACCTGGATGGTGATCATGTAGAAACGCAGTATAATATGTGTAAAACTTCACAATAAAATTGATTTTCCATTCATTGAAATGGATAGTGACTTTAGAGGCACCTTGTATATATAGGCATATGTTAAAAATGGAAGGCGAAAGTGGATATCCCTGTCTTACTCCTCTAATAAATATCATTATAATTAAGTAACTCAAACTAACTAACTCACTGGCACTATCGAACCCGTAGGTTCATGGCCGCGCAGACATAAGCTCTCTATACATCCTTATCCTGAGCTAATATTCTCCAATCATCCCCTGTATAATATACTTTCCTCAAATCATAATTAATGTTATTCTCTCACCTCATTCTTGGTCTACCAACTGGGCGTTTCCCTCTGGTTTCCTACAAGAAGCTTCCATGCAGGTCTTTCATTCCCCATTCATGACACATGTCCTGCCTATCGCAGTCTACGAGACTTAACTATTCATATTATATCTGACTTCCTATAAAGATCACGTAGTTCACTGCTATGTAGTCTTCTCCATTCACCTGTCTGTTGAACTCTCTTTGGTGCAAATTTGTTTCTAAGAACTTTATTCTCAAATACACGTAATCTTCTTTCCTCCCTTAAAGTAAGAGCCCATGTTTCGCATCCATATAATATAACTGGTAGAATAATGCTTTTATACATTTTCAGTTTAAAATAAATAGCATTATAAAGATTATAATATGTCCTCTAGAAAATGGCATAATAATCTGTGTACACATAATCCAACACTCGAGATAATGTCTGATTGTATGTTGTTAATTATACTAATCTCCATTACATAAAGAGATCGCATACTTCATGTTCGCCAGGGGACTACATCCATATAGTAAATTACATAATTTATTAAAATGCCACGTTTAAATGTTTATCTTTCAGACTACCAGTCGGAACAGATTAATTACATCATTCTTCCTGACATTTACATTTACACAAATATGAAAGGATCGAGAGCTACTTTAGAGCGACCATTTAATTTTTGTACGTCTATTAACAGTCGCATACCTTGTTGATTGCTACAGCGTGAAACTGAATAACCATTAGAACCACATAATGAAGCTAAACTATAATCACCAATTTAGTGTTCTGACATTCCGATTCTCCAAACTTCATCCATATAAAATCCGATTTAATGCCAGACTCTAATAAAATAATAATAATAATAATAATAATAATAATAATAATAATAATAAAATGATTAATGATAATAATAATAATAATAATAGTAATAGTAACAACAAAAACTACAATAATAATAATCCATCCATAGTAATTCTGCCCGAGGGCAGGTCTTTCACTGCAATCATAGTATTTTCATGCTAAGCTTTTCAACTTCCCGTTGCCTTCCACACCGGTGAAGGATGATGATATAATAATGATGGCCGTATGATTTCGGGGACCGTTTGGGCCTTAAAGTTTTCCTGACATTTGTCTTACAGGTGAGGAAAAACCCCGAAAAAACCTCACCCAGAAAAACTGCCCCGACCGGGGATCGAACCCGGGCCCGCTGCGTGACAAGGCAGCACACTACCTCGAGACCACAGCGGTGGAATATTAATAATAATAATAATAATAATAATAATAATAATAATAATAATAGTAATGATATTTTTTTATTTTGAGAATTTTCCTCATCATTGAGGGTTTTCTCCAACCAATCTTAGTAATTAACATGAACTAAAAAAAATAAATAAATATAAATGACTACGGACTTATAGACTATCAGTTTGCAACAAACATTCACAATTTTCCCTTAATTAAAGTTCTCCATCGTTCTCTGTCCTCTGTGTCTTCATCTGTTACACCAAATTTCCACATTGAATTTTGAATGTTGTTCTTCCAGGTTGTTCTTGGTCTTCCTTTTCGGTTCCTTCTTTCAATTTTCCATGCATAGACGGAATAATAATAATAATAATAATAATAATAATAATAAATAATAATAATAATAATAATAACATTAACCAACGCTGTAGTCTCAAGGTAGCGTGCTCTCTTGTAACGCAGCGGCCCGGGTTCGATTCCCGGTCGGGACAAATTTCCTGGGTGAGGTTTTTATCGGTGTTTTTCCTCACCTGTAAGATAAATGTCAGGAAACTTTAATGCCCAAACGGTCTCGAACATCATCAGGCCATAATTATCATATTCATTTCATTAAATTCAGTTTAGGATTAAGGCCTCTCCTGGCGCTTCATTATCATCCTTCATATATCATAATATCACCGGGGCAGCGTACCACACCATCCAGGCGTTCCAACCTCAGAAGTGGGTTAAAATACGCCAATGCCAGGAGAGAAAATCAAAAATGTCGAAATTACAAAATGATGGCACTGAACAAAAAAACATAATAACTCTATGGCGTTGGCATACCTACAAGGCCCTTGTCTTACCAGCCGGATGCTGGTCTCTCATCCACTGATTCTAACTATAAAGGTGGACGATCATCCAACCAGAATACAGGAGTGACATTGCAGTATAAAATATCGAGACCTCAGCCGTTATAGTTGGTTTTCTCAATCTTGAGCCATTACTTGTTGTAGCTACCTAAATTTCTCATGACTCTGGGTAGACTCCGATCCTGTACTGGTCGAAAAATACCTTCCCCTATAGGAACTCGAACTAGCAGAACTCCTTAGGTCTACGACTCCCATCACTCGGCTACGACATGGGACATAATTAAAATAATAATAATAACAATATAGTATTATTATTATCATTATATTATAGGACTTTTAATAATAATATTAGAAAGTATATATTAATGGAAATGGACGAGGGAAATTTTGAAGAAGTAGCTGAATTCAGACACCTAAGAGAAATAATAAAAGAAACAGGAATGAGGTGCAGAAAGAAATTAAACACTGGTCCAAATCTGGGAATGCATGCTATTTTATGCATTACAGGAGCTTTTGTTACCGCAACTTCTCTCAAAAAACATTAAACTGAAAATATAGAAAACTATTATTATTCCGGTTATATTGTATGGGTACGAAACATGGACTCTTACTTTAAGAGAAGAAAAAAATATTTCATTTGAAAATAATGGGCCAAAGAAAGATGTACAGACGGGTGAATGGAGAAGACTAAATAACAGTGAGCTACGTGATCTTCATGTGAAACGACATGTAATAAGAAGAGTTAATACTCCGTAGATTGCGATGGGTAGAACATGTGGCACGAGAGGGGGAAGAAAGAAGTGGATGAAAACTCCATGCAGAAAAATCTGACGGAAAGCGCCCAGTAGGTAGGCCAAAAATGAGGTGATATAACAATAACTATGATTTAGACATGCAAATTATAACAAAATATTAGCTTAGGATGGGGATAAATGGAGAGCTTACGTTTGCGCGGTCATGATCCTGCGGGTTCCTTAGTGCCTGTAAGTTAGTTAATTAGTTAATGATAATAATAATAAAAATAGTAATTGATAATAAAATTTTAGAGCAAGTGAACAGTTTTAAATATCTTGGTTTCAATTTATCATATGTTAAAACTGAAGATATTAATAACAAAATAAATTAATGTAATATAATGTGTGGCACTATTAAAAGCGAGAGCAACTACCCCCCCCCCCAGTTTATTAGGAATTGATCGTAAAATGGCATAGGCAAATAGGAAGTATCATTCCGGTCCTTCAAAACACAAGAAAAGAAACAAAAATTAAATTTTATAAAATAATGGCTGTTCCTGTATTGATGTATGCATCAGAATGTTGGACGATCGCTAAAAGACAAGAACAAAGATTGGAGGCAGCTGAGATGAGATTTTAAAGAAATTTAGCAATATATACTCTGTTGGATAAGAAAAGGAATGAAGATATAAGAAAGGAACTAAATATTTTCAAACTTACAGACCGAATAATTAAATACAGGAACGACTGGAAAGAACATATTGATAGAATGCCAGAAGAAAGATTTCCAAAATTATTACTAAATTATAAACCGCACGGAAGGAGAAATGTTGGACGCTCACACAGAAGATGGTCTGAACAATTTTAACAATTCTAGCTTTCATGAAACCGGAACGAGCCAACAGGCTTAATCCCTGGATGATGATGATGATGATAATAATAATAATAATAATAACAATAATAATAAATTAAAGAATTTCTCACTTTCTTAGCTTAATATAGCTAATTATTTTCGAAATTATGGTTATCATTGCATTAGCTATGAAAAACATTCTCACGGGATATAAGAATATACAAGATGCGGCATCGCATTCACGGAGTTTGATTGAACAGTAATTTGAAAACACTTTTGGTAATAAAGGAAAATTGTGATAACATCTGCAAATCAGTGTTAAAACGATGCCATAAATGCTTAAACAACAATGGAGGTTACTTTGAACAATTTCGATAGTTGTTTTTTTGTATAGATGTTGTAAGCTACAGTGGCTAACTGACTTATGCCGTACCTGTATTTCTAACCATCTAAGTTAATAATCAGGTTTCCACAACAGTAACGATGAAAATAAAAACAACTATGCTAAAAGGAAATGAGGATATAACTAGAAAGCGATAACCAATATATTATGGTAATTAGTAAAAAGATACATACAAATTTAAATCGAATAGCCTTCCAAACAAGACTGTAATCTCATTTCTTCCCTAGTCAAGTTTTAGATTAGAAAAAGTTAATGGTACCGGTATGTGGAACCTTTTTTCTATTTAAAAATTAGATGTAGTAGTAGTAGGACTTTATTAGACAAAAAGTAAGATATTTACAATATTATTTACAAATATGGGTCGCACGGGCAGTAAGCCGTACGTGCTGTTGACAGTCCGTTACAATAAAGTAATAATTGGTACTAGTGTAAAGAAAAATAAACAAAAACAGCAATAACATTACAATTACATAAAGAAAACACAATAAAAATATTACCATTAAATAATAACACAATAGCATTATACACTAAAAACATTAACATTACAATTACATAAAGAAAACACAATAATATTACAATTAAGTAATAACAAAACAGCAAATAACATTACAATTACATAAAGAAAACACACTAATAATATTACAATTAAATAATAACACAATAGCATTATACACTAAAAACATTAACATTACAATTACATAAAGAAAACAAAATAATATTACAATTAAGTAATAACACAATAGCATTATACACTAAAAAAACATTAACATTACAATTACATAAAGAAAAACATTAATATTACAATTAAATAATAACACAACAGCATTATACACTAATTAATTTATATATATTGTTAATAATTAATGGTATTGCATTTTGATAACATATATTTATTCATGAATGAGTGTTGTCCTTATTTTTCGCGTTTTGTCCAGAAATTTACCGAGGTTTATCCAATTTTCTGGATTTACCAATAATTCGTAGCATGCCAATCTTTCCCGATTTGAAGTTAGAAATCTTTCCGGTAATAACTGACGTCTCCAATATTCTAAATCATTACATTTTCCTAATATATGTATCTCATCCTTCAAAGTTCCCGCACATTGGACATATTCGCATATCGTGATCGTCGCTAATTTTTTGCAAATTTCCATGCCCCTAGCCTAAACCAAGCAAGCCCTGATCTCTCCTTAAATCCTAGGTTGAGTATATACGATTCTTTTCCCCAGACGTGTTTTAGGTCTCTTTGTAAACACAGTGAGCGTTTTCCTGTACATTCGGCGAAAGTATCTTGTTGGTTTATATCTAAGTACCTCCTCCTTATTTTTCTCCACACGGTTCTTGCGATTTTCAGTCCCTTTTTCCCATATCCAGCCCATCCCAATCTTTTGGAGTTCTCTCCTAACCTCGTCTGCCCAAAATTTAACATCTATGTTTTTAATTTGGTGGTCGTAACAAATTGCTCTAAGCATTGTTTGTTCACTTTGGATTACTCGCAACCAGTATTTGAGTACACGAATTTTACAGTTAATGTCGTCCTGGAATGACCCGAATTCATATAAAATTCCACAGTTAGAAACGGCCTTACTAAGTCCTGTAATATACTTTAGAAAATGCGTATATACCTTATTTAGTATTTCCGTTCTTTGGAAACCCCAAATCTCACTACTATAGTGCATTACTGGCCTGACCATCGCTCCATACATTTTTTCTAATGTGCTGACTGGAATATCAGGCACTCGACCCAGAATACCGAGTACACTGTTAAGTTGTCCCCTCCCTTTAAATAATGCTATATCAATGTGTTTTTTCCACTTTCCGTTCATTTTCAACGTCGTCTAAAAATTAACTTGTATGGTCTGTTCTTGAGTAACCTGCGGTACGTCTCAAATTTCATTTCTACCGCAGTTAGTCTTTGTTCATCTACACTGCGAATTGTCGAAGCCTCACTGGCCAGTGTTTTATAAATTCTAGTTCGTGTGTGTTGTTGTTCTGTGTTTGACTTAAAAGCAATTCTGAGATTCCCAAAGAATTACAAACAGAATCAATATGTATAAAAATATTGAAACAACTGAAAATCTCACGTAAGAAGAATGAGCCGAACTAGAATACCACGTCAAAACTTAAATTACCAGCCACCAGGCAAGAGATCCTTGGGCAGACCCTTCAAACGTTGGATTGAGACCGTAACAGTTCCCTAGGTATATCACATAAAAGGATCCTTGATCTGGCCAGCTATTGAATTAAATAGATAGTAGTTTTAAAAAACTAAAACAACACGCTTTATTAGAAAACCGAACTAAAAAATGAAAAACAATTTTAATTTCCAACACGCTTGGGATAAAATTAATGTCGTCAACAAAAAAAAAATCTCCAATCTCTATATCAATTAATATATTTGATGATAAACAGATATTGGTAAAAGTAAAGTCTGTAAGAAGAAAACGTAAAAACCATAAAAAGCACCCCACGCTTTTGATGGTAAAATTGTTTATTTTTGTAGTTAATTCTAGTTTTATTCTAAATGTGTTGGAGATTATTTTTTTGTTGGCCACATTAATTTTATCCCAAGCGTATTGGAAATTAAAATTATTTTTCATTTTTTAGTTCGGTTTTCTAATAAAGCGTGTTGTTTTAGTTTTTTAAAACTATTATTTATTTTTTATTTTTTAGTTTGGTTTTCTTATAAAGCGTGTTGTTTTAGTTTTTTAAGCTATTATTTATTTAAACTATTATTTATTTTTTAGTTTTAATATTTTACAGAATAAGATAAAAATGTAAATATCTTTGAATTCGATACTATTGTAGTATGAGCTAAAAGTAATACTCTACTAAAAAAAATCCTCCGGGCCGGATTTGACCTATGGATTACTGAAATTATATACCACTACAGTCCCCCGTTCTACCAACTGAGCTCTTACAACGATTGAGTAAGAAGTTGGTAAGTCCACAACCTCTTATATCGGTTTTTATTATTTTGATTTTCTGCTGATTCTGGGCAGGATTTTAGAAACATTTATGAAATTATTGTATTGGTCCTTTACAAGTATACAAAGTTTCAAGTCGATCCAATGATTTTAAGTGGGTGAAAATCGCGTTGAAAGATTCCGTTACATAGATAGATACAGGTCAAGCTAAAAATCAAACTATGGCGACTAAATATATGGAAAAAGGTTAACGATTTGAGACTATGTACCTGGAATGTACTATCCTTGTACAAACCGAGAGCTTCAGACCAACTAGCTAAGTAAGACCTAAAGCTAGGTGGATGGGTGGAGTTTTGGAAGACATCCAAAGACGTATAATTCGAAATTGTAGGAATAGAAAGATCTGGAGGACAGTACTTAGGAAGGTTATGACTCGCCAAATATAATGATGATGATGATTCAATTAAAGAAAACGAAATAAGTGTGTGGGTGTTTTCATTTCTTCTTCTTCTTCTTCGTCTTCTTCCAATGCTGCCACAGCATGTTTAGTGTTTTGAATTCTGTTCTGGTCGGTTCTCATGCTAGAACGTTAACGGACTTATAAGTACACACACACACACGCGCGCACACACCACACACACACACACACACACACACACACACACACACACACACACATATATATATATATATATATATATATATAGTCTATAGGGTGTTTTAGAATAAGTATTACAGACTTCTGGAGGCTTGTAGAGGGGACTTAGTAGATAAAGTTTTGATAAGGAACCCACGTCCGGAAACGTACAATTTCGATGTAAAATAGGTTTAAATATCGAAACACAATGGTCTAATATCGTGTGTCTTGTGTTTCAGAGTATTACAGACTTATAGGGATTGTACTACAAGTGTGGTTCCATGTGGCGACCCTGTTGTTCATTGCACAAAGAGCACCTGCGACTCGTGTTTTCATACACAGACCCTACAAGACCTGGTGTGTGCTCAATAATTTCTGCTACCGTCAGAATTCGTGCAAGAAGAACTTCCTCCGATTCGACTGGTGTAGTACAATCCCTAGAAGTCTATAATACTTATTCTGAAACACAAGACACGCGATATCTGCCCATTGTGATTCGATCTTCAAATTTATTTTACATCGAAATGGTACGTTTCCGGACATGGATTCATTATCAAAACTTGATATAGGCCTACTAAGTCCCATCTACAGCCCCTAAAAGTCTGTAATATTTATTCTGAAATACCCGTATATATTGTGTGTGTATATATATAGGGTAGGGTGGGGCTATTTCGCGCATTTCAAATTTAAATCAGTATTATAATTATCTTTTAAAAAATTGATATGTTTAATTACTCTATAATGAAAGCTTATTTACTTACCTATATAATATAATATTAATCATCCTTAAATACTAGTCTAACACTGAATAAAAAAAACTTATAAAATTGTCTGTACTACACACCTTATGTAAACACAGTGGGGCTAATCCACGCATGGAGAGGGGCTACTTCGCGCACTAAACTTATCATCATAAACAATTATCACACGCAAATTGTTTCTTCCCAACTGCACCCACACACAGTTCGTGGAACGAATTCATACATTTATTGACACCTGATCCACTCTCACATTCTTAAAGACTTCTCAGAGAAGTATCTCGGTTCACAAAAAGAGCATGACACATCCTTCATCCGTCTCGTTATCTGGAGGCAACGGAGTCTGTCCGTAGAACCTGTATAGAAGCTGTTTGAAAAGGCAATCTACACAGAAGAAAGGCAAAAATCACAGTCAATGAGGCCGCGGAAGGAAGTGCAGGAGGGAGAACAGATCACGTGGCATTACTCATTTCGCTCTTGATCTTCAAGTGAGAATGATATCTAATCCGAAAACTGGAAGACTTCTCTACTCATTTCACCAACAGACTACAGTTTTAGCGCCCTTTTAGCTGTTATTTCCACATTCGAGTCGGACATCAAATGTTTCGAAGTCCGCTTAGGCTGGCGTTTAGCTCTGCAGTCAAGTTTATTTATTTATTTATTATTTTTTTGTAAGGGATGTAAATTTATTGTTGGTCCGTTGTCGTAGATTCACAAGTAAAAGAACCTCAAGCCTTAAATGAGAGGCATATGAGCAAAATATACCGGCCCATTGGTGCCCAGTTTTGAACTTCACGCTAATGACCAGAATTGTTAAAGAGCGTCTGTGAATGAAATATTACGGCTACTAATTTACATTTTCTCCTCCTCCATGGCATGGAGAGCCTAGATGACCCTTAGCCTACCAGCCGACTGCTGAGTTCACATCCACATGTGTTAATCATAGAGAAGAACGATAATCCTGGCAGGTGTCACATGTGATCAGCATGTCAGGCACCCCAGTCGCCAAAGCTGGTTTTCTCAATCTGCAACCGCTACTAATTGTAGCTTACCCAAATTTGTAAAGATGCTGGGTGGGCACTGGACCCATACTGACCGAAATTCCAATAGATTTTTTTTTTCGTGGGGACTGGAACCGCTTAGCAACGAGGCATAATGCCTTACGACGCTCAGCTACGAGGGGCACATACTACTTCTACTAATTTTAATTAACGTAATGTGTTAGTAACTCAATTTTTATACAAAATGTGTCTTAATTTAGTGCGTAAAATAGCCCCATCATCGGTGCGCGAAGTAGCCCCATATTACAATACGTTAATAAAATGTTTATTATGCTCGTCACTTAAGTATCACTATCTGCTGTTTTTAAATTAATATTCTAAGACCATAACCTACATGCAGTTCAATTTTAAAGCTAAAATAATTTCAAATGCGAATGTTATAGCTTAATAATTGAGACTGTAATGTTATTCGAACAGGTAAGAAGACGGAATACGGTTTACCTCGCACAACAAAAGAATTTTTCTCGGAAAAACGGTTCTATTCACAAAAAAAAAAATATTTTCACTACTGAAGGGGTGACAAAACGGGATTTTTATAAATACCTACTTCGACCTTCAATAGACCAAGGTATAGCTGTCAGAGTCAATGACACTATTAGTGCGTGAAAAAAAGCCCCATGCGTGAATTAGCCCCCCGGTACCCTATATATATATATATATATATATATATATATATATATATTTACATTGAGCAATGCAAGTTTAATATATGATAAGAAAAATAAATGCTTGGACGGGATAAAGCGTCAATCCTATAAAATAATAATATTCTATTTAATTTGCTTACTTGTTATAGGAGCTACTAGAGGACAGTGGAGACCGAGTTCCCGCTACCTCTCGTAATAGAAAAAATATATAAAGAAGAATACATGTTTGACCTAGATTTGCTTGTTAGCGTAATTGGTAGCGGACTGGAGTATCAATCCAGAGGTCCGGGTTCAAATCCCGTCCAAGATTTATTTTTCTTATCACATGTATACACACACACATTTTGGCGATTTTCGATGTCTTGCTAGATAGGATCGGTGAAGATCTGTAAACAATTTTCAGAAATATTTTCATGAGAACAATGTCAATGGCTTCGAATTCGCTAAAATTGTACATAAATACTCCTCCTAGGCCCGAAATCAATATAAATACAAAGTGGTAGAAATGAAAGAATATTAATTGTGTGGAAGTGGGAAAATTGAAGCGAACGATGAATGACAAGTGTTTAATGTAATACATCACTACTAACAAGGAGCTATTAGCCTTTATTCTAAAACTGGTAAAGTGATAATCTTATCTACTCGTCAACACCTGTCTCATCATTCAACAACACTATCCCTGTGCGCTTCTGTTATTACACTTCCAATTACTTTCTAAAATGTTCATGAAACGGATCCTGAGAATAGGAAAAACAGCGCCATCTCGTTTTGCTTATGAACTCATGAGAGAGACCTACTTCATAGAGGACATAAGAACCCAATTCTATCTACAATCCACAGAACCATACCAGAAATTCATAAGCATCAGAAATAGGAAGAAGAAGGAAATAGACATAGATTTCTACACCACAACTGCCATGCTGGACGACAGATGGACCAGAGAGTGCAACCCCCAGAGACACGTCACAACACGACTCGCAGTACACGGATTTCACAACAAGATATGTACAAACAAGAAATTCCACGAGCCGACCGAAGAATGCAAGTGTGTGTTGTGTGGACAGAGATGCGGCAAATACCACATCATAACATGTGCGAAAAGGACAAAACCCATTACAGACTACAGCAAAGACTAAACCACCACTAATGCTCAACCTGAGTGCACATTTATTATTATTATAATTACTTTCTAAACAAATGTACGTCATACAAATACAACATTCTATAAAGTCGCGCCATAGCCGAGCGGTTTAAGATACCATATCTTGCCGTCGAGGGTGGTTCCAGTCCCCATGGGGGAAGAAATTTTCATAAGTTATGCCACGAATGATTTCCAATTTATCTAGAGGATTTGGAAATTAAGAGTGACATTTGTTAGGACTATTTGTCGAATAAAAGATATACAGAGACTTAGATCTGCTGAAATGAGATATCTTTCGGAGGACTGCATGATACACATACTAGATCACAAAAAAAATGAAGACATCTTAGAAGAATTACACATGGAATCTTTAGAAAACAAAATTTCTGATTATAAGTCAAGATGGATGCAACATGTTCATCGAATGGAAGATCACAGAATACCCAAACAAATGTTAAGATATCAACCTGCAGGAAGAAGAAGACCAGGACGTCCACTCAAAAGACTTTTGGATGGTGTTTCTCTTGAGGCCGAAACAGGTCAACAAATGGCCTAAATTCGTGAATGTACTATGATGATGATGATGATGATGATGATTTATCGAATAAAATTAAGTTGTTTACTCACAAATCATTATTTAAACATAGTTATTAAAAATATGTATATATTTAATTCAAACGGCGATGTTTGAAAACAAATGAGAAGTGTTTGGTTATGTTTCATTTGTTCATTCACTGCAACTTAATCTTATTATTTATTGCTAAATAGGATCGCAATATTGTAAGAATGTGCCCTAGTGAAGAAAAAATGAAACACATCAAACTGTATAACCAACATTATAGGTTATTAATTTTTTTTAGTAAACAACTTAGTAAAATCATTATTTAAAAACACAATTATTGAACACACAGTTATCAAATGTGTAGCTCGAAGGAATCTGTTCATTATTTGCTACATTCAACGTACTTGTTGGACAATCACTGCAAAATAATGTCATGACCTGCTCAGAGTATTAAAAAGGAGGTGCTTCCTTTAATATGATAAACAAAAGTAGATAAATATCGAGGTGAAACACGACTGTGATTGATTGTAAAACAAAATTCATTGAAACGTGATTGGTCATTCATTGACTTACACTTGGGGCATGAGTTAAATAGTCTCATAATTTGTGCCCAGCCAGCATCATATTTAATTTGGATATCTACAGTATTTAGCGTAATTCCCTCAGATGATATCCTAGCCTTGTCTTGGTGGAGTTGCTTGTGTGCTTAAATTATCCTAACAGCTGTGCCGAACAAGCTAAAGGCGATAATACACCTCCAGCAGAGCACAGATATGCAGAGTTGCCTATAATCACATTTTAAAGCCTACTAATTCTAATGTGACTAAAAAATGTATCTAAAAAGTAAGAATGACGATCTTACACTGTAAAAAATATAACTATCAAGAAACGCGGAGATGGGTTCCACTGGAGTAAAATAGTTCCCTATTCGCATCTCCTCCCAGGGACTACTTCAGGTAATACATGGAAAAGGCTTCCTGGATAGGAATGTAGAAAGAGATAATGTCCGCACGGCCATGAACCTCGGGGATCGATAGTGAGTTTGTTTTTTAGTCGGTTGTCCACCGCTGTAGTCTCGTGGTAGCGTGCTGCCTTGTCAAGCAGAGGGTCCGGGTTCGATTCCCGGTGGGGACAAGTTTTCTGGATGAGTATTTTTTTCGGAATTTTTCCTCACCTATAAGACAAAATGCCAGGAATCTTTGAGGCCCAAACGGTCCCCCAACATCATCTGGCCATCATCATCATCCTTATTATTGTCATCATCATTTCACCGCTATGGAAAGCAAGGGGAAGCTACCACACCTATAATTTCCTAGTAACGCTGCAAAGCATGGCATGAAAATGCCATGCAGTAAAGGACCTGCCCTAGGGCAGGAAAATATATAAATATAAATAGTAATTACCGGCTCCATGATGAGAAAATCAACTATAATGGTTGGGAGATCAACCACGCTGACCACATAGGCCTATATCCCCATATACTGATTGAATAAACAAAAAAATCTGTAATATTTCTGATGTGAAAGCATCCGATTGATTGCAAGGAGCCTTCTAGGCCTGTTGAGCCACAGAGTTTTCCTGTAATATTCAAATTTTCGTCCACTTTGTGAAATCGTGGAGTACTGAAATAGTATGAAATAAAACTATTTTTTGCGCGATAGTGCGTTTTGTCGTACTTACAGCATTAGCGACCATGATTGAAAGTTCAACTTCCTACATTTCGGGATTGCCAACCTAAATAAGTATACTGTAATAAAATAGGCCCTAACTATACTGTAATATTACATATTGCAAATCCGCGTGTGGGAAGTAAAACCACTGCCCTCTATGTATACGTCGTACTATGTAGGCCTATAGACAAAAAATATCGAAAAGGTAGTGTTAATGTATATTATACGAAACAAATCACTGCATTTTAAATGAACTGACTTTTTTGAAACAATATAAAACAATAAATACGTACTTGCCGCCATTTTATCACTAAATTGGTCTCAAGGCCTTCTGTTTCAAATAATAAGCATTGCCCACACTGTTAACGTTATTCAATTATTTATATTGAATGCAAATATTTCCAACAAAGATATTATTTTACCATTATTTATTATTTTGAAAACACCATCGCGCAAAAGATAATGTACAACGCACGTTTGTGAAGTGTTTTACAGAATCTCGGAAATTAAAACTTCGCTATCGCTCGGTTTTTAAACGTTTTCCTAATTTCTGTAAAAACCACTTTCCAACCTCGCATCGTAATATAGTATTTACAAGTATATCGTATAGGTGGTCTTCTGTTGTGTGTAATCAACATTACGCAATGAACACTTGCTAAAGGCAATAGAAATACACAAAAGAATGGAATTATCGGTTATGTGGAATATAAAATAAAATCCGATATTCGCCTCGCCGACTCTAAAAATCCAGATAAATCCCTAACCAGAATTGTATGTACAGGTATTTCAAATCACAGTAGTTTTACACAATGTGAACAGCTTTCTCTAAAATAATGTAAATTAAAATGTGAAAAAAAAATTAATTAGACTCAATATGACAAAAAGCCATTTTATGTTTCCTGAATGTTGTTTATTGAAAACCAAATTGCATTGAAGAAAGCTGCTCTTAAAATGCAAAATTAAAATACTTTTAGATGAGCGATGGCCGAAGCAACTATATGAATGGCATCCGAACAGAAAGAAGAAAAGAGGGAGACCAAAGTTAACATGGAAGGAAAACATGAAGACAGCAATGCAAGCTAGAGGGCTAAGCATCGAAGATGCCCAAGACCGTAGGCTTTGGAGGTTTGGCACGGGAAGACGGCAGCAGCTGTAAAAACCCGAAGATAGATAGATAAAATACTTTTAAGAAATATTTTATTCCTTTGAGGCTATTGTGAAATATTTAAAAAAAATGTAGTATGGTGGCAGTCGTCCTCAACAAATTAGTTTATTTGTATAACCTATTCAGCTAGTCATTTCGGAACCGGTTCCATTTTCATAGCTGTTCATTGGGTACTGGTTTTGTTAAACGAATATATATATAACCCACTATGCAATATAATCGTTAAACAAAACCAGTAGGCCTACCCAATGAACACCTTTGAAAATGAAACTGGTTCCCAAATATAATTTGTTGAGGACGACTTCCACAACAGGTACAAATTTGTAGCTTTTTTAAATAATAATCATGGTAAAATTCATGTTATCTAAAAAATATTATTTCTAGAATACATATTTGCAAGATGGGTATTACTAATTAACTAGTGCTAACGGGGTTCTTGACACAGTGGACATAACCTCTCCGTACATCCCTATACCTCTACGCCAAGATATCTAAACTCTCGCTTCCATATCCTATCTTCTTATCACAATTTGAGTACACGATCGCACCAGAACCTCCTACTTCACATCCCACAACATAGAAATTCTTGTTCCTATACTGTATCTACTGTTAGACTCTGGAGCTCCTTACCACAAGAAACTTGGGACTACCCGACATTAGCTTCCTTTAAAATAAATCTACATTTATTTATTTGCAATTGTACTTTCAGTAGATTAATTGATGGATTTTGATTTTGTTTTCTTCTCTAATAATATTGACTTGATTCATCATAATTTCAGTTTAGTTTGCATAAATATTCAGTTCTAATTGTATATGTTGTGATCTCGTGTAAATATTTTCTGTACTTAATATTTTTCGCTGGTTGAATGGAAGAGAAGGTCTTATGGTCTTATCTTTGCCAGTTTAAATGAATGAATAAATTAATAATAATAATAATAATAATAATAATAATTATTATTATTATTATTAATATAATCATCCTCTTCATAATTTAACCTCCATAAAATAATGGTTTATGCTATTCCCCCACGCCTTATGGCTTTAACTCCGCCAGTTTAAATATATTATTGTTATTATTATTATTACTATTTTTACTATTATTATTATTATTATTATTATTATTATTATTATTATTATTATTATACTGAAATTTCTCATTCATTCTCTTCCATCAAATCATGATTTATGTTATTCTCCCACCTCATTTTGAACTAACTACTGTACATTTCCTTCTGGTTTTCCTACAAGAAGTTTCCATGCCCCCTTTTATACCCCTTTCGTGTCACTTGTCCTGCCCATTATAGTCTTTAAGACTTAGCCCTAACTGTTATTACCCGTATATCTAGTTTCCTACATAGCTCACTATTAATCAGTTTCCTCCATTCACTTGTCCATCTTTCTGGTCCATAACGTTTCCATGTGCTCGTAATGTTTTCTCTTCTCTTACAGTAGTAGGCCACGTTTCGCATCGATGGGTATAAAAGGAAGAATCCCCATATTATATAGCGCATTACATACTTTCTAAATGCATATTTGACAGGATAAGTAAAATTACGATTGTTTGAAAAATGGTGCAAAAGCTGTGCATGCGTCTACCAAGAATCTGACCGTCATGCTCTGTATCTCCGCAGGGCTTCATCAAATAAAAACTGAATTCTTAGGAATACAGCCTCAATGCACACCCAAACCACCAACAGTAATTTATTATGATAGGTAAGTTCGAAACCATGTCACCTCCCTTACAATCAAATAGTGATATTATTAAGGATGGATATGTATATATATATATATATAGACAGATATATAGATATAGATAGATAGATAGATAGATAGATAGATAGATAGATAGATAGATAGATAGATAGACAGATAGACAGATAGACAGATAGACAGATAGATAGATAGATAGATAGACAATAGATAGATAGATAGATAGATAGATAGATAGATAGATAGATAGATAGATAGATAGACAGATAGATAGATAGATAGATAGATAGATAGATAGATAGACAGATAGACAGACAGACAGACAGACAGACAGACAGACAGACAGACAGACAGACAGACAGACAGACAGACAGACAGACAGACAGACAGACAGACAGACAGACAGACAGACAGACAGACAGACAGACAGACAGACAGATAGATAGATAGATAGATAGATATAGATAGATATAGATAGATAGATAGATAGATAGATAGATAGATAGATAGATAGATAGATAGATAGATAGATAGATAGATAGATAGATAGATAGATAGATAGATAGATAGATAGATAGATAGGGTTTTTTAATTATCAAAAACACGGTATGATGTACAACAACGTCAATTAGGTAATGCTAATTTATATGGTCTCTCGACTAGTCAATGCTAAAATATTGGTGAACACTGTAGAGAGTATTCAAAGTCAATACTTATTTAATAATTTTTCCTAAATATTGAAACAGGTAGATTCTTTGTATCATCTGGAAGAGAATTAAACATTCACTGATACGACCTCATAACTATTTTGAGTTTTGTTAAATTTACATTTATTTAAATATATATATTATTATTCCTCGCATGATAGTTATGAAGAGATACATTTGTGTAAATTATTGTTTATATAAATTACACAACTAAGAATGTACATTGATGCCAAAGTAAGAATTCCTAATTCCATAAAAAGTGGTTTACATGAGTTCTATTATTTTTTCCACTAATTATTCTACATAATAGCCATTTTCTGTAGAATAAAGTTTTTTTCGAATAATTTTGATTGCCCCAGAATAAAATACCATAGCTCAGATGACTATAAACATTTGTATTTGAAAATTATACACGAAATAAGAAATGTCTATCATCTAACACAAAAAATGGGATCATATGCATGGATTTGTAAATTAAAGGAGTTTAAAAAATCATTGGCACAATCAAATTCGGTGGTTCATGGACACTCGGACATAAGCTCTGCATACATCACTATCCTGAGCTAACGTTCTCCAATCATCCCCTGTATAATTTACCTCCTTCAAATCATGATTAATGTTATTCACCCACCTAATTTTCACCTACTTACTGTGGCAAGAAGTAATAGACTCGTGAGTAATAAAGCGTACCATTAATAGTAATAACTGGAAGGCGCACAAACGTGCACATGAGTCTATTACCAACATAGAAACCCAAACGAATGGTACCTACCCTTCTAAGCTATAATGAATAACATATACACTCGGAGTGGGGATGGGAGGAGTCATCGCCCTTATAAGGCAAGGACGCGTGTGAAAACTCTCACGCTCCTACGTTCCACAATAGTCAAGTTCTTCAGTAACAGTTCGCGAAGGTGATATTAAAACACGTGGTCGGAAGTAATTCATTAACTCCACTCCGAGATAGTAAAATATCAAACATTGTAAATACCATTGTACACACAAAATTGTACAATAAATTGAAATAAAATGTGTATAATATAAACATCCCTGAGTGATCCTATTGTACCCTGAGCGAACCGGCACATTACTGAGAGCTTTCCATGCTCCTCATCCACTCCTCATTCGTACCACATGCCCTGCCCATCGCAATCTACGAGACTTGACTGTTCTTAATACATCTGGTTTCCCATAAGGATCATTCAGCTCACTGTTGAGTAGTCTTCTCCCTTCACCTGTCTGTCTCTCTTTGGTTTGAACATTTTCCTGAGGACTTTATTCTCAACTACTGGTAGGCCTAATCTTTTTTCGCTCCTTAAAACGGAAATCATGTTTGTTTCGCATGCATAACTAGAAGAATGATGTTTATTTAAACTAATATATATATATATATATATATATATATATTGTGTGTGTGTGTGTGTGTGTGTTTTATGGTAGATGGGATGACAAGAGTCCTTGTAATGGATAATAGTACTTCCAGAATTGAACTTATGTTTAATTTATTTTTGTATCTCATTATTGTTTGTAATTATTGTTCCTAGGTATTTGAATTCAGCCACTTCTTCAAAATTGTCCTCATATGACATTAACTGTCCATTTCCATTATGTAATGTTCTTCTGTCCACCGCTGTGGTCTCGAGGTAGCGTGCTACCTTTCACGCTGCGGGCCCGGGTTCGATCCCCGCTCGGGACAAGTTTCCTGGGTGAGGCTTTTATCCGGGGTTATTCCTCACCTGTAAGACAAATGTCAGGATACTTTAAGGTCCAAACGGTCCCCAAATATCATCTGGCCATCATTATCATCAATATCATATTCACCTCATTAGTTTAAGTTTAGGTTTAAGGCCTCTCCTGGCGCATCACTACCCATTGTCATCACCTATCATATCATTCCGGCAGCGTAACCCCGCCTTCCAGGCGCCCCAACCTCAGAAGTGGGTTACAATACGCCAATGCCAGGAGAGAATACCTGAAATGTCGAATGACAAACAGGTGGCATTGAACAAAAAAATTTTCTTCTGTGTAAAGTCATATATTTAGTTTTATCGAAGTTTACTTCCAGTCACAAATCTCAGTCAGTCTTAGATATAAAATATAAAATCCTGCCAATAAACTAAGTCCTCCTTTGTGGTAGTTTCATGGATGGGTGACATGGAGAGAATGTTTTCCACATAATTTGATTCAATTCAATCTCTCTGTGATACTCATGTATATGAGACTATCGCAAAATAAGAATTTTAAAAATATCCTGCAGATTATCTATCAAAACTACGTCTAAGGTTATACATGCTCCTCATTATCCATTTTATGAATTCGATGAAAAGATAATAATGAGAGAGAATACAGAATAGAATAAAGAGTTTACAGGAATTCTAGTTGATCCAATTGCCAAGAACGTTAGCTTTGCAACAGGAAAAATTTGCTTTTTAATATTACATTTTCTGGAAACCATCAATATAAGGACGTAATAGAAAAATGACAGTTCTTGGAAAATAAAATTTACTGTAGCTTATTTCTTTGAAACTATACCAATTGGGACTGCAGTTCTGTTATTAATAATTAATTAGCGGGAGCAATAACAAAACTGTGGGACACGCCGTAGCGTAATGGTTAAGGCACTGCGCTACAAGCCGGAAGGTCGAGGGTTCGAGCCCCGTGGGGGTCAGGATTTTTAAACTGACCCAAACCCTCTGGCGGCACTATGGTCCTGGGGTCGACTCAGCCTCTAACGGAAATGAGTACCAGACGCTTGTTCTGGGGGTAAAGACGGCCGTCACGCAGGGCTGACAACCCGGCTGGCATCAAGTGCCGATTGTCTAGAAAAGTGGGAGCCTTAACCTCCTACTACCCCAAGGGCCTCCTGAGGCCTGTCGTGGGATCACTTTACTTAATAACAAAACTGTTACGAACAGTTTATAATGTTTTATTTATATACAGATTTTCAATATTTACACATATTTCTGTGCCTAAAGTTTTATTTTCCTTCTCCACTCGTTCCTATCCATCCACTCCATGTCCTCCAGTCCTCTTGTTCTCTTTCCTGTTATTTCTTGCATCCATGAGTTTCGAGTTCTTTCTTTCTTCCTTCCTTCTTCTAGATGGACACCATTCAAACTTTTTCCGGGTAACCTTTCTTCTTGTATTTGTCGTACATGACCCAGTTTAGTTGCTTATATATTATACAATCTACTATTGAACATTTAATATTCTTTTTTTTTTCTCGTATGACTATGCTTTTTTTTTTTTCAATTTTGAACATTTTGAAACCAGAGGGAAGACGCCCAGTTGGTAGACCAAGAATGAGGTGGAAGAATAACATTAACTATAATATGAGGAAGTAGACTATACAGGGAATGATTGGAAAACATTAGCTCAGGATAGGGATGCATGGCGAGCTTATGTCCGCGCGGCCATCAACCTATGGGTTCGACAGTGCCAGTGAGTTAGTTAGTTGTGATGCTCTTCTCAAGAGTGAAGAAATCCATTTCCATCGACATAAGTTTTTGTTGAAAGTCCACCGCTGTGGTCTCGAGGTAGCGTGCTGCCTTGTCACGCAGCGGGCCCGGGTTCGATCCCCGCTCGGGACAAGTTTCCTGGGTGAGGTTTTTTTTCGGGGTTTTTCCTCACCTGTAAGACAAATGTCAGGATACTTTAAGGCCCAAACGGTCCCCGAAGATCATCTGACCATCAATATCATATTCACCTCATTAAATTAATTTTAGGTTTAAGGCCTCTCCTGGCGCATCATTACCCATCGCCATCACCCATCATATTATTGGGCAGCGTACCCCCGCCTTCCAGGCGCCCCAATCGCAGAAGTGGGTTACAATACGCCAATGCCAGGAGATAATACCTGAAATGTCGAATGACAAATAGGTGGCATTGAACAAAAAAAAAAGTTTTTGTTGAATTTCCATGCTTTAGCTTCTTGTGACAGTACTTCTCTATTGTAACTTTTTTTTCTGGTTATATGTCTGTTTGATTGGAAACAATTTGACTTTTATAATACAGCATTATATAATTTAGCGTAAGCCTGGTTTTACAAAGCATATTAGCAATCTGTTGCTAATTGGCTGGAATGTCGTAGTTTGAAGTCCAGCTTTGTCACATTTGAGATTTTTGTGTTTACTTTTTACATTCATTAAATATACAATCATTATGCTTCCATACGTTTGTTCTTGTGAAATGTTCATGGGCTGAATGAAACCCGGCGTTCTCTTCCTCGGCAGCTCTTACCATGTTCAAAATACAGACTGACTAATTAACTAACTAGCACTATCGAACCCGGAGGTTCATGACCGTGTGGACATCCCTACCCTGAGCAAATTTTTTTCAGTCATCCCCTATATAATTCAGTCGGCTGTGGTGGTCTAGTTGTTACGTTCCTTGCCTCTAGTCCCGAGAGTCGCGCATTCAAATCCGGCCGGGGTCGATTGGTAATTAAGAGTGAAGAAATCCAAGGGACAAGTCCTCTGGGAGGGACTTTAAGCCGTGGGTCCCGAGTCAGAAAGATCATCAGCTCGTAAAAGAACCGCAAGCCTAAATAAAATGCCTCTGTGTTAAATTTAACCAACGTTAATCAATTCAAGTAATACCTTAGTTCCCTACTAGATGTCTTATTGAGGCGATGTGTTAACCACATGCTACCCTTGATATCTGTAGGTAAACAAGCGTAACTAAATTTGCTTGGTTAAGAAACACCCGCTGGGAGCACTCGTGTCCCCACGTGGAACGCATGGGGTATATACATATCTATATAATTCAACACTCAAATCACAGTTAATCTTATTCTCCCACCTCATTCTTAGCCTACCTGCTGAGCGCCTACAAGAATTATCTTTACACCTCGCCCATGCCACATCCATGCCACATCGGAGTCTACAAGAGTTCACTGTTATTTTTTATTATGTTCCCATAAAGACCACGTAACTCACTGTTATTAGTTTTATCTATTCACCGTCTGTTCGTCTCTCTTTGGTCCAAACATTTTCCTAAGCACTTTATTCTAAAATAATCGTAATATTGTCTTCCATTAGGCCTATACTAAATCACCATTATTCGCATCCATAAAGTACAACTGGAAGAATCGCTAATATATATATATATATATATAATATATATATATATATATCCATCCATAGTAATTCTGCCCGAAGGCAGGTCCATCACTGCAATCATAGCATTTTCATGCTATGCTTGCAGCTTTACTAGGGAATTGTGTAGGTGTGGTAGCTTCCCGTTGCTTTCCACACCGGTGAAGGATGATGATGATAATGATAATGGTAAGGATGATAATGATAAGGATGATGGCCATATGATTTCGGGGACCGTTTGGGCCTTAAAGTTTTTCTGACATTTGTCTTACAGGTGAGGAAAAACCCCGATAAAAACTTCACCCAGAAAACTGCCCCGACCGGGGATCGAACCCGGGCCCGCTACGTGACAAGGCAGCACGCTACCTCGAGACCACAGCGGTGGACATTATATATATACAGTATTTCTGGTTTGACATTTTTAGAGAAGTTGAGATAACGACAGTCTCTCTAATTCATAATAACAAACGTGTCCAGAGTTCAGCTTAGGTTTAAATTTTTTGTGAACCTGATTTCTGTTTATACGCCTAATTATTGTTCTGTAACATAAAATATATTGTATGGGTGTAAGCAGAGTTAAAATAATGTATTAGTTATTAAGAAAAATAAGTGACGTCACATAAATAATAGGTACAATATGATGAGTAAGGCCGCATATGTAAATGTTAACCGGTTCCCTATCCTTTTTATTTAAATGTAACAAATCGAAATAATTTTATGTAAAAATAATGTATAATATAAAAACTTATAATTTATATTAATGAATATAGAAATAACATATGTACTCTTAGCCAACGTCAAGCTATATCAGTGTACACAGATTTATTAGTCATAAGAAGTAAAGTAAAGTAGATGACTGTGAAAGAGTAAATAGTATTAATAAACTTTCAAATGTTGTATGAATTGGACTTTAAACTCTTCTGAGTGATATCTGTGTTACTTATATTGTGGAATATTCTATTATTCAAAATGACTGATGTAATTTTATGTATAAATACGGGGCAGTCGTTTAACTAAATTAGACAGACTTAAACATCTTCAACGACCCCCTCATTAAAGTTTTCTTCAAAATAGATCAGTCGTCGACTACGTTACTTAGCTGTTTCTGAGTTCAGACTTAGATTTGAACCCCGAACCTATTCAATCCAGTAAATCAGTCCTTTGAATATTTTCATAAAAACCTAACTTCAAGACGCAATTTCTAAACCTTAAACTTTTTCCAATACTTTAGAAAAATCGTACCTAATCATCTTCCAGAAATTACTCCCTTCACATCTACCCCAAGATGACCTTCTCATTAAGTTCCCACAGTGGCATTAACGAGTTTTTTTTTTTTACTTCTGACAATTATTTATTTGAGAATTGAGTTGCCCAGTGGAATAGAGGCGGCACATGCCACAAGAAAACTATTTTACAGAAACAAGGAATTTCTGAAAGTTGTTTATCTGTGGAATATGGACACTATGTTTTAATTTTTTAACCAGAATCTTGAATTAGATGATGTATTGAATATCGTATTAAATATTAGTTGAAATATTCCCAGTATTAAGTATTTTTTAAGTAATAGAACAAGTAATTTGTGCAAATTAAGTAGTGGCATATGCCCCACATAATGCCTCTTCTATCTTCAGTGGGTGTATGGACACAAATTTCTGATGTTGATTGACTCTCTTCTTCATCATCAGAAACTTCCCTAACATATTCTTCACTTTTCCGAATAGTTCTTAAACATTGTATTGATATTCCATGGACTGCTAGAAATGCACTTCTACAGACTTCAAGTTCGCTAGTATTAGTTACACGAACATAGTACCTGAATGAAACCTTCCTTTGACTTATGTTTCATCTTTTCTCTTCTTTGCATAACCTCTCTTACCTTCATTAATCATTAGTGGAGTGAAATCACATGATATTAGTTTGCAACACGGAGTTCCACTGTTTACAAACTCCTTTGCTGGCACAATCTTCTTCTTATTATACACTATTTCTCAGACTTTTCTTTCATTATCCTCCCACTTATTTTCATGAAGAGTCCTTCTTTTACTATTAACTTGCCTTTTTTCTTCAGAAAACGCATTAAACCTCAACATCTATGTAAGACATATTGGAAATGTTGTAGGTAATTTGAGAACTACCACTGCCCTCTGGATTTATAATAATATAGATCCAGAGGGCAATGGAACTATATTCTGATTGGTTAGTTTCATTTCTGCCAAACTATCAAGAACATTGACTGTAACCACTTGAGATAAAAGAGAAAGAATGTGGCATGTTCCTTTTTTCCATTAGCTATTTCTATCGTTAAGAATCTTCAAGTTTTATTATGCTCCTTGTTAAAGAATAGACACATACCACCATGCAAATAGTTATTGGAATTGATGCAAGATAGCAGGATCTACTTAACCATAACAAAAACTCACAATCGGCAGATTTGTGACATGT
Source organism: Diploptera punctata (assembly GCA_030220185.1). Lineage (NCBI taxonomy): Eukaryota > Metazoa > Arthropoda > Insecta > Blattodea > Blaberidae > Diploptera > Diploptera punctata. The sequence continues at coordinate 2,006,646 of JASPKZ010010696.1, forward strand.
GCCTCTTTTCCACTGAGCAACTCAATTGTGGGTCTGTGTTGTCATAGCAACGAATTCAACATTGTTAACAGTCAATCACTCTATGGTTATCCCATATCCTTCTACTCAGAAACAGAAACATTCCCGCAAAATATTTTGTAATGTTCAAGTTCTGCAACTTTGTTTTCACTCCGATTTGATGTCTGGTTTTCTATTTTATTGTAAATATTAGCGTATATTTTACAATTGTTGAATAATGCCGATTTTTACTATTCATGGAGAGGTATTAACTCCTCTGAATAGCAAATCCTGGCGAGATGGTGTCCATCCCACTATCTCCGCTGCCATATATGGACGGCAACATTTTACTGTTCTTACAGACTTCAGTTGTAACTGTCAGAAATCTAACGATTCATCAATTCCAATTTGGGTGGTAACTGAATTCCGTCACTTCTTCAAACTTTTCCTCCTCCTCAACTCGTGTCCGACACAAGGCCTGGAATTCCCTCCCCTCGTACATCAAGAACTGCCCGACTCAAAAACAGTTTAAAAAGAAACTCACTTCATTTTCCTTAGACAATATAATATATAACCGTGTTCCATGTATCCTTTTATTATTCCTTTATATTTTAAACGTCCACCGCTGTGGTCACGAGGTAGCGTGCTGCCTTGTCACGCAGCGGGCCCGGGTTCGATCCCCGGTCGGGGCAGTTTTTCTGGGTGAGGTTTTTATCAGGGTTTTTCCTCACCTGTAAGACAAATGTCAGAAAAACTTTAAGGCCCAAACGGTCCCCGAAATCATATGACTATCATCCTTATCATTATCATCCTTACCATTATCATTATCATCATCCTTCACCGGTGTGGAAAGCAACGGGAAGCTACCACATCTACGCAATTCCTTAGTAAAGCTGCAAGCATAGTATGAGGATGCTATGATTGCAGTGAAGGACCTGCTTTCGGGCAGAATTACTATGGATGGATGGATATTTTAAACTTTCTTTACTAAGCCATTTACTCAATCTACCTATAGGTTTTTTCTTTCTTTCTATCCCTTGTCAACTTGATATAGTGTAGTCTATAATTATCTATTATGTATCATTTATTATAATTCTTATTGTATATATAATTTAATCCTGGTGAAGTGGAAGAGAAGGCCTTATGGTCCTAACTCCATCTGGTAAAATAAATAAATAAATAAAAGGCCAGGTTGAAAAACAAGATGCGGTGAGGCTCCTTATATTGAAGTCTGTAAATAATGAGAATTCCGGCCGATTACGCCTGACGCACCATCACGGGGACAAATAAGAATAAGAATGAAATAATAAGAATCAATTCAATTCACGAATAAATGTAGTACACAGTTCTGACACCCGAATGAAGTGCTCGGGTGCAGTCCAGTCACAGAAATAGAATACACACATAGCCTACATCGTAAAGTTTTTTTATTAAAATTATAACTAACTAACTGGCTCTATCGAACCCGTAGGTTCACGGCCGCGCGGACATAAGCTCTTCATACATCCCTACCCTGAGCTAATGTTTCCAATCATCTCCTGTATAATCTACTTCCCTCAAATTATGGACAATGTTATTCTCTGGTTTTCCTACAAGAAACTTCCTTGCACCTGTTCCATCCCCTATACGTGCCACATGTCCTGTCCATTGCATTCTACGAGACTTAACTGTTCTTATTATATCTGACTTCCTATGCGTATCATGTGGCTCACTATTATGTAGTTTTCTCCATGAACCTATCTGTTCATCTCTTTTTTTATCCAAAATTTTTCCTAAGAACTTTATTCTCAAATACTCGTAATCTTCTTTCCTCCCTTAAAGTAAGAGACAATTTTTCGCATCCATATAATGTAACTGGCAGAATAGCAGTTTTATATATTATCAGTTTAATGTTTTTTTAAAGGAGTTCGGAAGTCAAGAGTCTCTGTAATGTATAATAGCATATACTTCCAGACATTTGCCTTAGAGGTGAGGAAAAAAAAAAAACTTCAAGAAACTTTTTTTTTAATAATGTAATAGAAAATGTGCACTCTGTTGAGCATTAGTGGTGGGACAGGACGCACACCCAGACCCAAGGTGGAGATTTAAAATCATCTACCCCGCCGGGAATCAAACCCGGGTCGCCGGAGTGGAAGGTAGGGACTCTACCGACTACGCCACGGCGACGGACTTTCAAGAAACTTATCCCGACAGAGACAAGGCAGGACACTACTCGAGATCACAGCGTTGGACATTTCTTAAATCAAACTGAAATAAAATGAATTGTACATGAGGAATGGTAGAGAAAGCTAGGCCTATATGGTGTAACTTCCTGGTTGTGCTTTATATTTCACGGTCAATAAGTTTTACCGTCTGCTGAAGGTTCTCAGTAATGTTAATGTTTTGTGGAGCCCTAACGGGAGAAGCTCGGAAAACACTAATCATATACAGGAACAAGCTCGCGGCGTTGTTGTAATGGTAGTCACGCTTTCTAAACATGCTACAACAGTATCGAAGCTCAGACTCTGACACACTGAACCAATCACACAAAATATTATTTTCCAAAATTTACCTCTTCCAAAAAAATATACTACTACTTGAGTTATTAGTTTCTCATTATATATCCTATTAACCCTTAAATTGGCAACGTATCCTATAGGATATATCAATTTGTTTAATACTTTTAATCAAAGAAAAAACTAACGAGTAGAAATTACTTAAATATGTGTTGAATTATGCAATGTACCTAATAACTTATATTTTATGCATGATTTCGTTTTCGTTGCGGTCCATTTAAATAAATGGCAAGAGTAATTAGTGCTTTGCCAATTTAAGGGTAAATAACTCACGAGGGAACTGCCAACCATTGCATGCCGAAACCTGCCTTGAAATTTCTCCCAGAGAAGCGTTGTGATAGACATAGACCATCTCCAAAAGATTACCATGCCGTTTTTAACTGCAAGGCATTAAAATCCAGCGCCAAATCTCTAATTTAAACTATGGGGAAGTAACACAACGTGTGAATTGGTAGATTGGATAACCCTCAAAATGAATATACATAGTGTATTGACAACTCTGCTTTTTGCAGACGATCAAGTAATAATGACAGCATCAGAAAATTATTTACAACAATTCCTTTATACTTTAAATAATATCACTCTAAAATACAATTTAAGAATATGTACAAATATATTAGCTCTGAAAGGAAAATGTGCAATAAGAACAAAAATAGTGATAAACAATGTAATTATAGACCAAGTTCAGAATTTTAATTATTTGGGATGACAGAAATTTAGATAAACATACTAAAATACAACGATTCAATTATCTATATGGCAAACGTACTTTATTGAATAAAACTAACAAAAGAAACTATTTTAAAATTTTACAAAGTATTGTCAGTTCCATCTCTTATCTATGGATGTGAAACCTGGACATTAACAAAGGCAGATAGTAAACAAATAGAGACTGCAGAAATGAAGATGTTGAGAGCAATAGCAGGATACCAAAGGACCGATAAAAAGAAAAACGAAGAACAGAACTTAATACATTTAATCTCTGTGAAAGAATAAAATACTATCAAAATGCTTACATTCAGCACGTATTACGAATGAATGAACAGCGCATACCAAGAAGAATTTATAATTATAAACCAAAAGGGAGAAGATTGTTGGGAAGAGCATTGAAGAGATGGAAGGACCAATTCGACCTATAGTGAGATCGGAACAGGCCATTGGGTTTAATCCTTGTTGTTGTTGTTGATGATGATGATGATAACCCTCACTACCTGCCGTTCACACCGCGTCACTCAGATCTCCCTCAAGCAGGGAGTCCATCTGCTCCGTAAAGTGAGTTGACATTACTGGATTCTGGCTTCGATTTCTGTACCTTGTAGTTAAAAATACCTTAGGAGATCACAAAGCATCTCTGGGAGAAATTTCAAGGTAGGTTTCTGCATACAATGGTTGATAGTTCCATTGTGAGATCGTACATTCGTATCTGCAGTTCATTTGAGGATTTTGTTCTACAATGTAAGAGGTACAACATATCTCTATTAAAATAGAGTATGTGCAGCCGTTGAAAAAAAAAAATTATGGCGTAACTCCTGATGGTGAAAAGTTGAAGTTTTGAAGAGCGATTCACACTAGTAAGTTGTTACGTGTGCTGTCTCCTTTGAGGTCAAATTCGGCGGCGTAAGTCTTTCCTCATGCAGTATTTGTATCGTTCGCTTCAGTAGAGTAGTTGGTCAGATGCTTTCTTGCGACGTCGCAGGCCCAGGTTCGATCCTGATCACGAACGTTTTTTTAATCACGTCGTTAATTTTTATAATGCCTACACGTTACCAGGTCTCGTTAAATAAATAAATTGTATAAATAGGGTAATTAATTAATCTAATATATATATAAAATTAATAATAATTGTAAATGTCTCGTTGCTTAGTTTAATAAAACAAAATGCATAACAAGATTGTTTATTTCCACTACTAATGTAAAACGCGTTTGATTAATTTAAATTAGGTCAAGTTAATATATAATTTTATTATACAGATAAATCCTGGAGTATTGCATCACTTCATACAGTGAGTTTTTAGTAGCGACGGTTGTGGTCTAGTGGAGAGAGCTTCTGTTTCCCATGCATGAGGTCGCGTGTTCGATTCCGCTGTTTATTTTCTCTCTCTCTCTCGTCCATATTTCAATTAATTGCTTTGTTTTATTTGTTTTGCTTTGTTTTATTAACAGCATTTACCGCCGTAGCGTAGTGGTTAAGGCACTGCGCTACAAGCCGGAAGGTCGAGGGTTCGAGTCCTGGTGGGGTCAGGATTTTTAAACTAACCCAAACCCTCTGGCGGCACCATGACCCTGAGGTCCTCTAATAGAAATGAGTACCAGATGCTTGTTCTGGGGGTAAAGGCGGCCGTCACGCAGGGCTGACAACCCGGCTGACATCAAGTGCCGATTGTCCATAAAAAGTGGGAGCCTTAACCTCCCACTAACCCAAGGTCCACTCAAGGCCTGTCGTGGGATCACTTTACTTTTTTACTTTACTTACCGCGAAGTTATTTTCCATGACCTAACACAAAACGAAATAGAACGAATTTTAGTTTCTCAAATAGTTATATACGTCCCGCGCCGTAGCCGAGCGGTTAAGGTAGGAAGCCTTGGCGCAGAGCTACGGGACTTGCGCTAGTTCGAGTCTCCATGGGGGAAGAAATTTTCTCATGGTATTTCGGCCAGTATGGGACCGGTGCCCATCCAGCATCGTGAGGCAATTGGGTAGCTACAATAAGTAGCGGCTCCAGGTTGAGGAACCAGCTATAACGGCTGGGGGATTCGACATGCTAACCACATGTCACCCCTACACTGGCTGTTGATCATCTACCTCTGTGATTGATACATGTGGATGTGCAGGGCCAGCAGCCGGCTGTAAAAGGGCAACCGCTGAAAAGTGTTAAGACCCTCAATCGGAAATAGTTATATACTTGTGAACAAAACAGCTGACCTCTGGTCATGCGCAGTGGCTTCGTTCTGGGACTTGAAAATTATCTGTGCGCCATCAATTATTTCAAAGGCTGTACCTAGGCGATGGATTTCGCCCCTGAGATGTTAATTCAGTCAGGCAATATTGACACAACTAAAGACGGAGGGGAATCACCCGTTTACTTGTGAGAAAATACATCTTTGCGCAGCTTTTGGAAACATTACACGATCCAATTAATTACTTGTTTGTATTACGTATACTCGGGAACCCACATTTACAAAGAGAACAGAAAGAGAGAGGACTTTTACAATATTACTGGTTAGCTAGTACTCCAAGAAGCAAAGCTTTTACCTCAACTTCTCTGCCAATGTAAATTTGTTTCAATTTGAATAACAATGAGACATATTCTACTTTTATACTCGTTGCGATTAACAAAACAAAAACAAGTTAGTTTTCTAGATTTTATTCCCAGACAAAGTATTCTCTTGAATGGATTTACATTATTTAAAAAAATATATTTTCCCTTTGAGAATTTTGTCCTAGATAACATTTTAAAAATGCAGTTAATATATGTATATACACTGCATACTTAGTTCTTGCGCCGATATGCTAATGAATTTTAACTAACAATTACAGCATAACTCAAAGCTAATGTATTAATTTTTATACACGTACAATTAATTAAATATATCCAATCCTGAGCTAAGCAAACTAAACACGATTGGTCGAAGAAAAAATGTATTATTTAAACATTTTTAAAATAAGTTATAAACTATTAGCCTATAGTATATAGAGGGATATTCAGAAAGAAGGAACAGACTTCATTTATTTTTTCCAAACTACAAAAGAATTGAAACACAATCCCAACGTACCTGAAAAGAGAAAAGTTCAAATTTCGCTATTTTATGCATTCAATATGAGAACCATGTGTTACACAACAAATATAAAAACAGTGGCTCATTTCTTGCCACATACGAATCAGCCGTTCTATAATTCTCGAATTCGCAGCTTCAACAATTCGATGTCGCAGATTTTCAAGAGTGTCAAGGCATGGGGGATAAAAACATGGTATTTACGTATTCCCACAGATAATGGGGTTAGGTGTGGTGACCTGGGAGGCCACCGGCGATGAAGTTGATTTTCCGCTCCTCCTCTTCCAATCTAACATCCTATTGTATCGCCATTTTGATATAAACAATCAACATGACAAGCAACAGCGTCAATGTGGCCGTGATCGGAACTTCAAACTTTTCTCTTTCCAGGATCGTTGGAACTGTGTTTCTATTTTTTGTAGTATGGAAAAAATACAGGTTTTAAGTCTGTTCCTTCTTTCTGAATAGCCCTGCATTATTATTTTCTAATGTAATTAGGGCCTAATTACTTTCTTCGGTTTTGTATTAATTGATTACATATTGTTTTAGTCAATATTAATTTCAAATGCATAACCTTCATCATTCTTCACCGGTGTGGAAAGCAACGGGAAGCTACCACACCTACAATTCCCTAGTAAAGCTGCGAGCATAGCATGAAAATGCTATGATTCCAGTGAAGGACCTGCCCTCGGGCAGAATTACTATGGATGGATGGATTTTAGTTCTTCTGCATGTAGTTCTCCGAAAACGATGAGTTAATTTGTATTTTCCAACAGTTTTAATAATTTTGTGTGTACATATATTTTATGCTTTTCTGACCAATGTGAGCAGCCGCTGCATATTTTCCTACTTCCCCATTGTTTTTACATTTCTAATGTGTTCTTTCGTTCTCTTTGTTTTCCCTGCATATATTAATAAAATCAGCATATTTAATTGGTAGATTCCTGATTTTTTCCATCATAAAACATAAAATTCTACAGTCTTGAAAAGCTGATAATGGTATGCATGGCATATCGAAACATGTTCAAATAGAACACAATAATTTATGAGGTAATATGATTCCGGATTCACCGTATTTATTAAAGAGAACCTCATAATGTTACTTATTAATGTTATTTTTGTAATGCCCCAGGTTGTCATTTCGACATTTCTGGTGTTCTCTCCTGGCACTGCCGTAATTATAACCCACATCTGCGGTTGGGGCGCCGGAAGGCGGGGTTACAGCTCCCCGATGATATGATGGGTGATGATGATTATAGTGGTGCGCTAGGAGAGTCCTTAATCTAAAGCGAATATGAGTGATGATGATGAGGATTATGGTGGTCATATGATATTAGGGGACCGTCTGGGCCTTTAAGTTTCCTGACATATGTCTTACAAGTGAGGAAAAATCCCGAAAAAAAATCACCCAGGAAACTTGTCCCGACCGGGATCCAACACGGGTCCGCTCCGCTACCACGAGACCACAGTTGTTAACTACTTCCTAATGTAATTTATTGATAAAAATTATTTGCCTATCTTTATTCTACTCTCCGTTGCATTTACACACAATCGATTCAGTGTAACTTTTTATTTAAATTACGAAATGTCTAACTTGTTCAGAGGCTAAACATGGCAACCTCACAATTGGAAAACTGTTAAATATAATTAAAACTCGAGCAATTGTAGTAAAATTGAAATAAACTGTATCCATAAGTGTAGATGACTGGCAACAATACACTATGTCTTTGCATTAGCTCTTAGATTACCTGTGATGGTTATGCTTGCAGATAAAGTACATGGGAAGTTGTCAGAACAAGAAATGTCACAATGTCCACTTGAGATCGCATTCACCTTCCTTAAAGTCCTTATTCCTTCTATTTATTCACTTTAGCATTATTGTTCACTTTTGACACATGACATAAGTTTCATGCTTTGAAACGCAGTTAAGTACTTCGTGAATACGTAGGCAAATACTTCATAAAAGTTCCTATTCTTCAGGCTTCTGACAGCTCCTTTGGCAATGGTAACCACTTTTTTCTTCAAGTTTGATTTAGATATTGTTAATTACTTCATTTTCTCATTTGCTTTCAATATAAACCAAAAGCTTTTTCATCCTTATTTATGAAAACTTTAACTTCTAAGGTCAAATCGCGTCTATTTATTTATTCCATAGATGCTGCTTCGTAAGTAATATATTTTTAAACAAATATGTGGCACAATTAAAAGAATATTTAAAAACACAAGAATGGAAACAAAACTAAAATGTTATAAAGCAATGGCAGTCCCCTTACTATTGTATGGTAGTGAATTTTGCGTTTTAACTAAAAGACAAGAGAAGATCATAGAAGCAGCTGAAATGAGATTTCTGAGAAGTGTAGCTGGCTGCAAACTTCTAGATAAAAGAAGAAGAAGATATTAGAAATGAGCTAAATATTTTTAAACTTTTAGATAAAATAAAAGAACCTAGAAAAAACTGGAAAGAACATGTTCAAAGAATGAAAGATGATCGGATTCAAAAAATGATACTTAATTACAAAACATGAGGAGACAGGAATATTGGTAGATCGAAATAGAGATGGATTCAACTTTTTTAATGAGAATCTATGAGACCGAAACAAGCCACATGGGCTTAATCCGTGATTGTTGGTGATGATGATGAACAAATATTTAGTTTGAATGTTTTTTTTAAGTATATTAAACTTCTCTAAAGAAGAAACCAACAGATTCTGTGGTCATGAGACATCTTTCTGCGAAGTTTATTTTCCCGTGACGGTACCAGCCTCTGGTTTTTGATACAAAGCATTAATTGAAATCCACTTCCATAGCTTAATGTTTTCGAAATTTCACTCAAGAAATAGGTCATGGATCGAAACAGATGGTAATTTGAAAGCGCAAGAGCAGGGTTGTATGCTGAATCCAATAATTTATAGTATCCTAATATTGTGAGGAGTGCTGAGATGATAAGATCATACAGCTCTACTAGGGACGGTAGAAAACGCCTGCTATGGTGTCGAGATAGCGTCCTGCATTGCCATGCAGCGGGCCAGAGTTTCATCCTCGGTCGGGACAAGTTTCCTGGGTGAGATTTTTTTGGAATTTTTTCTCACCTGTAAGACAAATATCAGGAAACTTTAAGGACCAAACATCCCCGAACACCATCGGGTCATCACTATCATGAATATCATGTTTGCCTTATTAGCTTAAGTTTAGATAAAGGTAAGTATCATTACCATCATAATCGGAAGCAGTAACCCCGCCTTACAGGTGCCCAAAACTTAGAAGTGGGTTACATATACGTCATGCCAAGAGAGCATTACCAGAAATGACGAAATGACAACCTGGTGGCATTAATAGTGAGTAATTCCATATGTGACTGACTGTCATTTACAATACACTTTTGCAGCAAAATGGTTGCATAAATATTACAATTGTTTGAAATTAGGGGTGTTATCTACGTGATATGATATAGGAATAGTGTGTGGTTAAGACTGTACTTAAATATACAACTTTTCAAGAAAAACAGTGCTATTTATTATCTATCAAAGTATGTGTGACTGACTGACATAAATGTCAACTCATCATGCAGCTTAACATGTTCATCTGCATCATTCTCTAAAGTGTGATTTCTAATTCAATTTTCCAAAATACCGTTTGGAGGACACATTTCAAGTTACATTCTCAATAAAAAACGAAACACAAATCACAATTAAGATCAGAGTTATAACCTAATATATGGTGTGTGACTGACTGACTACATTCTGTGACCGACTGACATAACTGAATTTTATTTAGACTTCAATATTCTGGAGATGCAAATATTATACAAATATTACAAAATAATATGAAATTGTAATAGATAAGTCCACCGCTGTGATGTCGAGGTTGCGTGCTGCCTTGTCACGCAGCGGGCCCGTGTTCGATCCCGGTCGGGACAGTTTTTCTGGGTGAGGTTTTTATAGGGTTTTTCCTCACCTGTAAGACAAATGTCGAGAAAACTTTAAGGTCCAAACGGTCCCCGAAACCATATGGCCATCATCATCCTTATCATCATCATCCTTCACCGGTGTAGAAAGCAACGGGAAGCTACCATATCTACAGTTCCCTAGTAAAGCTGCAAGCATAGCATGAAAATGCTATGATTGCAGTGAAAGACCTGCCCTCGGGCAGAATTACTATGGATGGATAATATATCAAAAGCGATAATATGGAGATGAATACAGAACTTCACTCCTTTTATCATGTATGGGAAATTTGATATGCTGTAAAAATATTAAATAAATAGTGTAATTTATTTAACTCGGTTACCACGTATCATTTTAAATTTCACAAAATAAAGAAAATATTAACCTTTTAAAAAGAAAGGGCATTCTCTATAGTTAAATACGCCTAATATGAGTATAATTTTATTACAACCATATTAACTGATTAAAATTTATCTGATGCTGTTAATAGATTGAACCATTAAAATAAATAAAAATGCCGATATGGAATTTGCATTGTTCGTTTCAGAACACTAAAATTAACTTTCACGCGTCTCAACTATAAAGACAAAAAAAATTAACGAACATGAGTTATATTTTTAAACTAAACAATCGAATGAAATCTCTTACAATGCGCGAAATCTTACTTTATGATTGACTGTTCCCAGCAGGTGCACATAGTACAGTGTTGTCATACGTATTTTCACTGTTGGTTTCCAATAAGGCTACACTCAATAATAATTTTATTTTACACTGTTTCACAAAGTCAATGATAGTACAATGTGGCGACATGGCACAATGAATCCTCGATAATGCGACACACATGTCATGTCAAAGGTCAAACTAATGCGTGAACCTTTCACGTTCAAGTACTGTCACACACACATTTCCTAAACACATAAGAACCGCGCTCTTATTTTTATTCCACTCACTCAATAACGTACATATTGAAGAATCGCATAATGAAAAATTATTTAAATGCCATTAATACAAATATAAAAATGTAATTAATATAATTAACGTACCGATAACGTAGAATCCCAGATGAAATTTGGATCCATCAATTATCGTAGTGTGCAATCATGTTTGTATGTTTTATGTGACTGACTGTAGCTTACCCTTAATAAGTATAGGGCGCATTTTAATTATCTAGAATATTATAACACAATTATTAGTATTACATTTATAATCAGGAAGGACCGAAATATGGTATAACAAAAGAGTCGGTTGAAACAAAACAAATTTATACAGTGAAATCGTAAAACAAAATTTCGTTTAATTTTGCATGTGTTTTCAGGTTTCGGAATATATCATATTCTACTATTAATTTAGATAAGGAAGGAAAGGAGATTACAAGTATTTGAGAACAAAGTACTTAGGAACATTTTTGGACCAAAGAGAGATGAACAGACAGGTGAATGGAGAAGACTACATAACAATGAACTACATGGTCTTTATAGGAAGCCAGATATAATAAGAACAGTTAAGTCTCGTAGACTGCGATGGGCAGGACATGTTGCACGTATGGGGAATGAAAGGCTTTCATGGAGGCTTATTGTAGGAAAGCCAGAGGGAAAACGCCCAGTTGGTAGACAAAGAATGAGGTGGGAGAATAACATTAACTATGATTTGAGGGAAGTAGATTATACAGGGAATGATTGGAAAGCATTAGCTCAGGATAGGGATGTATGGAGAGCTTATGTCCGCGCGGCCATGAACCTACGGGTTCGATAGTGCCAGTGAGTAAGTATAATCCGTATTTCAAACATTAACTTCTATAATCGGAAAATTTCATCTGCAAAAAAATATCTCATCGAAAAAAATACTCCTGCGCCAATTTAAAAATTTTCACATCAGTATGGCATTTTCATGTAATTACTCTACATTTAAATCCTTCCGCTGGCTGCCTTTTAGCTCAAATTGTCACAGAAGAAGGGCCAGTAATTATTTAATGAAACAGCTGAGCCGAAAAGTCTACCAGATTTCTTAAACCATGTTTATGTTAATACACAGCGGAGTCCAGCAAGCAACTGACTGCGTTATGCGTAGGCCTATTAGCAATATAAGTGAGGGGATAAAAAGTCAGTCAGTCACGGGACTCCAGCGGGAAAAATAATGACTTTACAAGAAAATGTCATCTATACTTTTTTGTTGATTGTGTACCGATAACGTAGAATCCAAGAGGAAATTTTAATCCATCAATTATTATGTTCTGTACAGTAATTTTTATCCGTTTTCTGTGACTGACTGACCATAACTTACAGTTAACAACTATAGGACACATTTAAGGTATATAGAATATTAGAATCCAATTAATATTGTTTAATTTAGGACCAAGGAGAACCAAAGTATGGTTTAACAAAAGATTTTGTGAAATAAAACGAATTCTTACGACCAAATCATTAAACAAGACATTGGTAAAATTTTGCGTATTTTTTCAGGTTTGGAATATGACAAGTTCTACCGCTATTATTAGATTAAAATGATGCACATTTGAAACATTTTCTTATAGAATTATAAAATTTTATATTTACAGATATATATTACATCAACAGATTTATTCCTGCGTCAGTTTCAAAATTTTCACCTCGGTATGACATTTTCGTGGAATCGCTCTAATATATTACGATGCGAGGTTGGGAAGTGGTTTTTACAGAATCGAGGAAAAATGTTTAAAAACCCAACGATAGCGAGATTTTTAATTTCCGAGATTCTATAAAACACTTCACAAACATGCGTTCTACATTATTTTTTTGCGTGATGGTGTTCTCAAAATAGTAAATAATAGTAAAATAATATCTTTGTTGGAAATATTTGCGTTCCTTATAATCAATTGACTAACGTTAACAGTGTGGGCAATGTTTATTAGTTGAAACAACAGGAGGCCTTGAGAACAATTGTTGATAACATGGCCGGAAGTATGTATTTATTGTTTTATATTGTTTCAAATAAAGTTCAGTTCATTTAAAATGCAGTGATTTGTTTCGTATAATGTATATTAACACTACCCTTTGGATATTTCTGTATGTACATTGTACGCAGTATACATAGAGGGCAGTGGATTTACTTCCCGCATGTGGGTGTAAATGTAATATTACAGCATAGTAATTTAGGTTGGCAACCCTAAAGTGTAGGAAGTTGAACTTTCAATAATGGTTGCCATTGCTGGTAAGTATGACAGAACGCACTATCGTGCAAAAAAAATATATATATATGGGAAACTATGAAAGAAAAACTATTGCCAAGGCCTAGGCGTTGGTGGAAGTACCTAATTCGGCTGGATCGTAGGGAACTGAATAACAGAGATATTAACTTGAATCAATTAAAATATGACAATAACAAGTTTTGGGTTTTAGTAATTACAAATATGAACTTGTGGGATCCATAAACCATAACTAGTTTAGCTTTCAATTCCGCTGGTAAAATCTGTTTGGTCTGTTACTAGCGTAGTCTATTGAGACGCTGCCCGGGATTCAAATATTCGTCTGAGATCTTGGTTATTTGTTTTGTGATAGCCTATGTTGCCTTCGGCTGTGCTAGCAGCTTTCTGGTAATTACAATATTCTGGAAGGTCTGGCATTATGTTGTTGTTGCTACTTATTCCAGGTTCTTCTAAACTGTGCCCATGAGGTGGTTGTTCTGAAATGTTTGGTCACGTCTGCAGATTAATACCAAACTGTTGATAAATTGGGGTATAATTATGTGGAGGTGATGTCATCTCAGTGGATGCGTGACTGCTCCGACTGGAATCTCACAATGAAACTGTCAAACATTGCGTGCCGAAACCTACCTTCAAATTTCTCCTAGAGAAGCGTTGTTATGTACTAAGGCCGTGTCCAAAAAAGTATCTCCCTTTTTAAAGCGCAAGGCACAGAAATCCAGCAATAGCAATCCACTGTAAGGAGCAGACGTGCATCCCTTCACGAGTTATTCGTAAGCGCAGAGCGGAGTGAGACGGGGCGCGGCGGGTAAGTGAAGGTCTTCCAGTCTGCCAATACAGAAATAGTTTTACTTCCCTATATTTTAAGTGTGATTTGGAGCTTGATTTTAGTATCTTGCAGTTAAAAACGGCAGATACTTTTTTGGACATGGCCTTTATACATCACAACTTATTTTTTGGAAGACATTTCAAGGTAGGTTTCGGCATGCAATTGTTGACAGTTCCCTTGTCAGTTTCGAATCCTAGTGGTTCCGGAGGGGTGTTGGTGGCGGGTCACACCGGGATTTTTTAGGATTTTCTCAGGGTTCTGTTTCCCGAATTTCATCCCACCGACATTCTCCACTCCTCTTCCCTCTCCATCGCGTCATTTCATTCATTTCACATCAACTTTCACCACATCTCACATTGGGTAAAAAGTAAAAGGTTTGGCAAAATGTGTTTTAAAATATATGTTGGTAGTGGTGAATGGGACACGCTCCTGACTTCCCCATGTCTCCGAATATGTGTCAACTTAGGGCAGAATAGGGTTGAAGGGAGGGTTGTAATCCCTCCTCAAGGCCTTGAGCCTAACCTAACTAAATGGAGGTATGAGTCATGCGTGTGAATACTTATGAGTGTTGAACCTGAACTCCATACAAGACTACTGTCCTCCTCCGACGAGTTTAGCGCTGGGGGGTAGGGATCCTTGCCATTCGGTTTACTACTCTTGCAGGTAGTTTCTTTTGTTCCTACAGCCGAGTCGAAGGGAAGCATTATGCATTCACAAATATACAGTTTTCAGTTTGCGTTTTCTGTGACTGTGTCTTTCGCAAATAGGGCGAATGTTTTCAATATGATTGAACTTCCTTCCTGACTAGTGTTGTCATCTAGTATCCATCCCCACACCACATTTCTTTGAGCGCTAAACTCGTCGGGGTAGGACATTACATAAATCACCGTAGAGGATACTTCATCACATTCATTCCATAATAGGTAAAGATGGGCAAAACAATGTAACTTACCTAAAATAAGGTTGCCGTGTTTAAACACAAATCCAATTTTACTAATCTAATCTGTGGTGATTTGTCTTTGTTGTGCATCATAATAAGATTTGTAAGGTGTTCTGATATAAGTCTAGCTAATTCTGTCTATTCTTTTCGTTTTTAGTGTCATTCTAATGGAGTCTCCAGGGTTAAAATAAATTATTACTATTATTATTATTATTATTATTATTATTATTATTATTATTATTATTATATCCTCAACTCGTGTCCAACTCAAGGTCGGGTCGAGGGATGAGATGTGCCCCCTAAATAGAGGTCTGTTAATGTCAAGGGTGTCGGCCAACCACACCTAACGCACCATTACTGGGGCAGATGAACGAAATTAATTGAAATGGATGAGATGAGTAAGGAGAAATGGTGGAATGAAATTGTGGCAGGGAAAACGGGGAAAAAAAACCCGAGAAAACCCTGCCCAAGCTCCGTTTCGTCCAACACGAAACCCACAAGGAGTGACCGAGACTCTATCTCGGGACCCCAGCAGTGAGAGGCGAGTGTCTAATCGCTTGCACCACGGAGAGCTATATATCAATTATAACACTATGCATTTATCTAAACGGATGGATTTTTTATGGCAGATGTGTTCATTGCAAACCCTAAACGATAATACTATACATTCTATGAGCCCCGAAAGATCCCCCAACATCACCATTATCCTTATCATCCTTCACCGGTGTGGAAAGCAACGGGAAGCTACCACACCTATAATTCGCTAGTAAAACTGCAAAGCATAGCATGAAAATGCTATGATTGCAGTGAAGGACCTGCCCTCGGGCAGAATTACTATAGAATAGAATTATTATTATTATTATTATTATTATTATTATTATTATTATTATTATTATTATTATTATTTCTGTTTCTGATTATTATTCCTAGGAATTTGAATTCAGCTAGTTCTTCAAAATTTTCTTCAGTTGTCATTAGCTGATCATTTGATACTACTTTTTATTTCTTTATATATATATATATATATATATATATATATATTTAGTTTGGCAGAGTTAGGGCTATGTGATCTTCTTTATCTAAATCATTGAAAACTTATGTTACTTCAACCTATAGAAGAATTATAGCAGTTGATAAAACAGTTACCTAGAGCTGATCTAGGACTTAGCGACCATCTGTTCCACTGTTCTACATTTGATGAAGTTGTTGATTTATTAAAAATAATTAAGTAATATATAGAAGCGCGAGAACAGACAGGTAAAAAACTGAAGGAGCTGTTTCCGGAAGGACAATTACTAACCAGAAGACTGGATCTCGATGGCCTTGGAAGACCAGTCAGCATTGCGT
Source organism: Diploptera punctata (assembly GCA_030220185.1). NCBI lineage: Eukaryota > Metazoa > Arthropoda > Insecta > Blattodea > Blaberidae > Diploptera > Diploptera punctata. The sequence goes on from JASPKZ010010696.1 coordinate 2,023,210, forward strand.
GTTTCTCAGTTGTAGCTGGGTTACTGCAGGTTACTCAGTCTGTTTTCTTTACAAACCACAACCCAATTATATTGGTAGTGCGTTTAAATTGATTCATGTTTACTATTAAACATAGGCTCAATTCTGGAAATGCATGCTAATAATGTATTACAGGGGCTCTTGTCATCCCACCTTCTTTCACAAGACATTAAACTGAACATATATGAAACTGTTATTCTCCCAATTATACGACGATATTATATGGATGCGAAACATGGACTCTTATTTTAAGGAAGGAGAAAAGATTACGAGTGTTTGATAATAAAATTCATAGGAAAACGATGAACAGACAGGCGAATGGAGAAACTATATTAGAGTGAGCTACATGTTCTTTATAGGAAATCAGATATAATAAGAACAGTCTCGTAGACTGATGGTAAGGACATGTTGAACGAATGGGGAATGAAAGAGGGGCATGGAAGCTTCTTGTAGGCTAACCAGAAGGAAAACGACCAGTTAGTAGACCAAGAATGATGTGAGAGAATAAAATGAACCATGATTTGAGGGAAGCAGATTATACAGGGGATGATTGGAAAACATTAGCTCAGGATAAGGAATGATGGAGAGCTTATGCCAGTGCGGCCATGAACCTTCGAGTTCGATAGTGTCAATGAATTAGTTTAAATATCAGAGAGACCCACAACTATGGTCTCGCGATAAAGTCGTTCTTGGGATGCAGCAGATCAGCCTCTGGTCTGGGAGTTATCTCTATTTTATTTATATTATATGAGAGCAAACTGCCTTGAAACTGGGATCTGAAATATTTATTGATCTTGGCCAGCATTATAGAGTGAAAGTCTACTCTACGGTGATACGTAGTTTGTTATGGGTCTTTCTCGTGGTCCGACACAATAAGTACTGAACTCATGACTCATTTCGCAATTTTTGGGTCGAGTCCATGATCTACAACCCTTCCGTTAGCACTATTCTACCGCCTAGGTTGTTACTGAGGCTCGGAGTTAACTCGGACCAACGGATCTGTGCCCTTACAGCGCTGACATCGTTCTTAGAAAAGTACACGTCTATTCTCAAACCATTTCACCGCACCCTCTCGCACTATGCCAAACAGCAGCCGCGGTAACTTATTGAGTAGGGATGTTACCATACTTCCCCCAGTGTCATGGCTCTTGGATATTGAATAATGCAAGGTTGGAGTTGAGTTGACAACATTGGAGTGCAAGTGCAAGAGAGAGGTAGGAATGCAGGGAGGGAAGTGATTTGCCGAGACAGAAAAGGAAGTAGGCTTTAGTTCGCATATCTTACGGGGGCACAGATCCGTTGGACAGACAATATAAAGAAGCATATTCGTGTGCACTCCATCAAAAACTAAAAACTAAACTCCATGGTGCGACAGGCCTAGAAGGCCCTTGGCCTACCAGCGGGTTGCTGGCATCACATCCACATGGGTTTATCACAGATGTAGACGATCATCCAGCCAGTATTGGTCCCTCTGCCGTTATAGCTGGTTTTCTCAACCTGGAGTCGCTACTTTTGTAGCTACCCAAATTCCTCACGATACTGGGAGGCACCTGCCCCATACTGGCCTGAAAGTCCACGAGAAAACGTCTTTCCCCTTGGGGGACTCGAACCAGTACTGTAGCTCTGCGCCAAGGCATCTTGCCTTAACCACTCGGCTACGGCGCGGGATCGTGCACGCCATTAGATCCTCACAATCATATATTTTCAAACCTGTGCTTCGCCAAACCAAACTATTTTTATCGTAACAAGAGATGAGGTGAGAGTGATATTAAATGAATGAATGAATGAAATGTCATGATAAGGGAAGGAAGAGGAATGGAGTGTGTTCGTGGGTTGAAATTTGAAAAACCGGGAGAACCCTAAAAAATCCCAAAAATTCCGGTGTGAGCACCACCAATATCCCTCCGGAAATGCCAGAATAATATATAGGGATATGTTCCCTGCCCTTGGTCTCGATAGTAGAGGAATGAAACTCGATCGTGATCTACGGTTTTCAGGATAGGAAAATCTTAGGGATAAGTCCTCTAGGAGATTTACAATATAAAAATAGAATACCTGAGATCCCAACTTTAAAGTTGAGGAAGACTGAGATCTCAGGTATTCTATTTTTATATTGTAAATGTTACATAGTAACCTCATCGGTCTTTCGTCATGAATTTAAAAGTATCAAGTCCTCTGGGATAGACTTCAAGCCATGGGTCCCGACTATGAACATTTTCAGGGTCGTAAAAAAATCTCTAGCCTAAGTAAGATCATCTAAGCAAAATTTAATCGGCCTTTCCCACCCATTTAATACCTTATTTGCCTACTACGTGTATCTTTGAAGTGATGGATTTTCATGTCACTCGCCACTATCGAAACCATAGGTTCATGGCCACGCGAACATAACCTCTACATTCATTCCTATCCTGAGCTAATGTTTTCCAATCTTCCCCTGTATTATCTAGTTCCCTCAAATCGTGGTTAATGTTATTCCCCCACCTAATTCTTGGTCTACCAACTGAAGGCTTTCGCTCTTGTTCTTCTACAAGAAGTTTCAAGCCCCTCTTTCATTCTCCATTAGTGCCACATATCCTGCCCATCGCAGTCTACGAGCCTTAACTGTTATTATATCTGGCTTCCTATAAGAGACCATGTTATGTTGTCTTCTCCATTCGCCTGTTCATTTCCATTTGTCCAAAAAGTTTCCTAAGAACTTTATTCTGAAACACTTGTAATATTTTCTCCTCCCTTAAAGTAAAAGTCCATGAAATAAGCGTAGCTAAATTAACTTGGCTAAGTAACTCCCGCAAAGAAGCATCTTTGCCCCATGTGGGTATGTACTAGTGCAGATATAAAAATGTCAGGAAACTTTAAGGCCGAAATAGTAAAAATGAAAATATAAAATAAATACTTGAGATTTCAGTCGTCCTCAACTTTAAAATATTGTAAAATATCAAGAAGTACTTTCGGAACATAAGTTCCATCTTCTGTTTAAATTTTAGTACTAACGTTGTACTGTATGTTAAAATTTTGTAAAGAGGGTTCAGGTCAATTGGGTGTGTTCTTGGCTTCTTTCAATATCTCTATTTCTTCGAGGACATTGATTTTCAAGTTGTTATTTTCTTAATGAATAATCGACAACACGTTGCTGATAGTATTAAATTGTTGACCTGCTTCTTCTATAACATTTGTGGCAAAACTGGATTTACCCTCATTACATCCAAAGTCCTTATAGCGTTCATTAAATCGTGTATTAAAATGTCTTGTTCTACCAAACAATTTTTTTTCACAGTTATTGCATTTTAGTTTGTAAACACCTTTCTCTTTATAAATGTACCCGTATTGACTTGTCGTGTTATCTAGTAAACAACACTACATTCGTAAGTAGAATTACGAAAATATCCAACCTCTGTTCAACGGAATATTACTCATTTGTGTTTTGAACGGGCCTGTCGCGCCATGGAGTTACACCTATTTCAAATTGGATGTTGTTATGCATCGGCTATGCGTCATTGTGTAAGTTCCGAGAAAAATACGTTTAAAGTTTAAGTCAATCTTCACTATTTATTATACTGCCGAACTAACAACGCTGGATATTATAAATTATTTTTCTTGTTTAACTATTATGCATCAACAATGTAAGAGCGGGAACATTTGATGCTTAGCTGCATGATGCAAAATTTAGATTAGCATTTATGAAGATGTGGTTTCATACCCATTTTTTGCAAAACACAGCATCTGTTTTTTTTTTGCAAATTCCTCAGGTTGTCTTTTCGACATTCCTGGTGTTCTCTCCCGGCATGGCGTACTTGTAACCCACTTCTGAGGTTGGGGCGCCTGGAAGGCGGGGTTACGTTGCCCCGATGATATGATAGGTGATGATGATGATGATGATGATGATGATAGTGGTGCGCCAGGAGAGCCCCTAATCCTAAGCTTAATCTAAGATGAATATGAATCATGATTGCGATGGCCATATGATTTCTCATACAGGTGAGGAAAAACCCCGATAAAAACCTCACCCAGAAAAAACTGTCCCGACCGGTGATCGGCCCCGCTTGGTGACAAGGCAGCACGCCACCTCGAGACCACAGCGGTGGACTGAATCTCTGATATTACTGATGGAGTTTACATTTTCTTTAATAACAAAGTTATATTTAAAGAATTGGAGCTAAAAGTGTACGTACCTTCCTTCGTGTGTCAGTGCAATAGATGACATTAAAATATTTTTAATAGCGCTTAACCGTTTGATACATAATATCGTCCAATTAATGATATTCTTGTTCTGTTGCATGAAGCAATCTGCAGGAAGATGTTCAGTTGAAATAAAATATGAGAACGAAACAACATTGGACATAATCCAATATTCTGAAATATAAACAATTTAAGAAGTATTTGCAATTTAGAAACATGACGCATGGTAATGAATTTCTTTCTCACTATTCTGTATGCTCAGCATGATGTGTGAATTTTAAAATTTTAGTTTGACCTTCTCAATGTACAAAGTTTAATCGAATACATTGTCATATATATATATATATGAAAGGTACAGGAAAAGAACGGGGTAAGTCACTTTTTGTCAAAATGGAGTTTGAGGTGTCATTACTGTAATTAGATTCTCCATGAAAAGCACTATAATTTAGAAGTGGGGAAATAGTGAAATATATGGCTATTTTATGCCACTGTGCCACCAGGGAATATTCGAGCCAATTGCCAAAATATTTACTCACATATAAAGGGAATCTATCCCAAGAGTACTCCTACATTAGTGGGCAAATTAGAGTGACGAAATGGTCAAGTTATTGTTAGGTGGGCAAGTTAGTGTTAGTTTAGGGCAAGTTAGGGTGAGAAAATGGATGAGTTAATACAACAGATTAGTTTAGTGTTCACTTGTTTTTAGCGGGTTTTTTGTGATAAGTTGGTTAGACTGTCTGAAAAATGACTAATGCACATTTTACATTACAAATATGTTGATTTTAGGTTACTTTGAGCTCAACTCATTTCGTTTTAAAGCATTTTTCACATTTTTGGGGGAAAAATCAACTTATATATTTGTCTCGGGTAATTACTCACGTACTGCAACGATAAATTGTGTGTTTTCCCGTTTTTTTTTTATTTATATTAGTAGCATGGAATCCTTAAATGCACGGGTAAATCATGGATTTATTTACCTCCGAAGTTTGGCATACAGGTAACAAAGTATGGATGTTGTACAGTTAAAACTACGTTTTCTAGATTTTAAGGAAAAAGTGGCTTACTTGGTTCTTCCTCTATACTCTTCATATAATATACAAGTTTAAAAGTGATCCGTGGCATTCACGAGGCTATTGTTATGCAATCTACATTGTTTTATGGCATCATGGTTGTAATCTTTAATTTTAATTACATGCATATTGTGTAATAATATTCTTCCGCAAAATTTAACTTCCTACTTTAGTAGCACAACCTTCTCTCATCAAGGTTTCGTGCTGACGAAACAATGTTTAGGAAACAGTAGGCCTATTTTATTCTCCTCTACTGTAAGAGTTATGATACGCTTTGCCAAAATCAAACTTGTAAATATTTTCTCTTATTCTTTTACATTTTTCATTCTTTTTTTTTCCTTCATTTATAAATATTATGCCTGTTCCTATCTAAAAAGTTTTTGTTTTTTTAATTTGCTTGGAAATCTAAATTTCGTAAAAGAAACGTAACTCTAATAGGTTATAAAAACACACAATATGAAAATGCCTCAACTTCCGAAATAGTATATTACGATGCGAGGTTGGTAAGTGGATTTTATTAAATCGAGGAAAATGTTTAAAAACCGAGCGATAGCAAGGTTATTAATTTGCAAGATTCTGTAAAACACTTCGTCACAACCGTGCGTTGTCATTATTTTTTACGTGATGGTGTTTTCAAAAGAATAAATAATAGTAAAATAATAACATATTTGTTGGAAATGTTTGCGTTCATTAAAAACAATTGACTAACGTTAACAGAGTGGGCAATATTTATTAGTTGAAACTACAGGAGGCCGTGAGACTAATTACTGATAAAATTGCGCAAGTACGTATTTATTGTTTTATGTTGCTTCAAATAAAGTTGTTAATTTAAAATGCAGTGATTTGTTTCGTATAATATATATTAACGCTACCTTTTGGATATTTTTTTTGTATATACATTGTGTTTTTACTTCCCACACGCCTGTTTGTAATATGTAATATTACAGAATGGTTATTTTATTACAGCATAGTTACTTAGGTTGGCAACCCCGAAATGTAGGAAGTTGAACTTTCAATCATGGTCGCCATTGCTCCAAGTACGGCAAAACACACTATCGCACAAAAACTAAATTTTACAGATTTTTTTCTCTTCTTACTGAATTGTTTCGGTTTTGTATGTGTAATTTAACACATTTGCAATTATAATTAGGCGTATGAAACGAGTAATAGATGTGTGACAACCCCAACTATACTTTAAAACAATAAAACAAAAACGAACAGAAAATAGAGTTGGATACTTTCTCATTGTGTGATTAAATTTGCATTGAGTTAACTACTTATTTTTTTAATGTAACATTTATTTTAAGATATGGAAAAAAGTACAGATATTTTACTGTACGAGTGTTCCATAAAATTTCCTAAAAAGAAAATGATCCATAGCCACACACGTTTGAGAAATACTGATGTTAACATTTTTTTTATAAAAGATGGACATTCTTACATTGTCGCTAATCTTGGGTTAGCATGTCTTTTTACGTAAAGCAGAATTTGATGATTGTCTGCTAGATCTGACGTTAATAGCTACCAACTACCAATAAACTTATCTTCAACCAATTGGGAAGCGAGTTGTTCCATATGTTATTATGGTCTTCCTGCAGATCTCCTGCCAGTTATAATATTATCTCGTACTATTTTTGACAACTTGTCATTACACATTCTTGAGCCATGGTATTCCATCCTTACCTCCTTCTTGATACCCATTCATTTGTTGGCTAATTTCACATTGTTCCCGAATATATTCACTTTTGGTTCTATCATATCCTGTTTTTTTCTTATTTTTCTGAATGTATTCATGTCTTGTGTTTCCAACATTTATTTGGTTTGGATGTTTCGGTCCTTGTTTCAGAAGCATTAGTCAGCATTTATATCTATATATGCATATCCCGTACTTCCCCGTGTTGGGATTAGGGTCCTCCCTAGTGGGAGTATTTTTAACCAAGCTAATTTAGTCATATTATTTACTCATTGATTTTAGCGAGTGATAAGGTGTTGACACATCGCCTGAGAAAGACAACTAGTGGGAACTAAGGTATTACTTGGATGGGTAACGGTCGGTAAATTTTGCACAGAGACCTCTTTATTCAGGCTTGCGGTTCTTTTACGAGCCTGAAAATCTTCAGATTCATGACCCATAGCTATAAAGTCCCTTCCGGAGGACTTGTGCCTTGGATTTATTCATCCTAAAAATAATAAATTCATACTTTAGTTTCTGTTCTTAGGTATTTACTTCTATAAATTCATAGATTCCGCTATCTTTGCTACTTCTTTATTTCGTGATTGTAAATTCCCACTGTTCTCAAGTTCTGTGCCCAAATATAATATATTATAAAATTCGAAGTCTGATCTATAATTTTTCCTTGAATTTCTAATTTACATTGTCGTGGCTCTATCGTGGGTGATGGTTTTTTATTTCGGAGCTTTTCCTCATCTGCAAGACAAATTCCAGGTAACTTAAAACCTAAAACGGTCCCCGAACAACATCTGGCTGTTATAATCATCACATTCGTCATATTTAGTATCTATGTATGTGTGTATGTGTGTGTGCGTGCATGCGTGCGTGCATGCGTGCGTGTGCCTGTGTACGTGCGCCTGTGTGCGTGCGTCTGTGTGTGTCTGTGTGTGTGTGTGTGTGCGTGTGCGTGTGCGTGTGCGTGTGCGTGTGGTGTGTGTGTGTGTGTGTGTGTGTGTGTGTGGTGTGTGTGTGTGTGTGTGTGTGTGTGTGTGTGAATGGTCTTAATGTTGTATTGTCTTGGGGGAAGTCCTGACATTTAGCTGATCAACTCATTCGGGGAGGCCCATTCATGTCCTTGTGTGATCAAGAAAGTAGGCTGTGTGTGATTTATAGTTTAATTTCCCTCGCCCGACAGGTATGCCACTGTAAGGCATGGGTAGCATGTGGCATGTAAAAGGTGTATATAAGGTGAGAGGTTAAATTGAGTTAATGGAGTGGAATAGTTGCTCTTTCAATGCCACTAGAGATTTTTATTTTTCAAATAAAATTTCCATATTGAATTTTTTTACAATATAGCAGATTATCTTTCAAAGTTTCTAATCAAAACTATGTCATCCGCATAACATACGGCATTTATTTCCTTATTACCCACTTTATACCCTCTGATACTTTTATTACTTTAAACATCTCATGGAGAACGATGTTAAATAACAGTGAACTAAGGAAATCCCCTTCGGGCAATAAATAGTAACTTGTATAATAAACTATTCAAAATAGTTTTGATCACAGTTAGTCTACAACTATCGTATTATTCTATGATTTTCATCTTAAAATAAGGAATTTATCCCTCGATAAATTTAGGAGAACTTGATAACGAACCCTCTTTATGAAGTGAATGGATTTTAATATATTAATTGGACGATGTTATGCATCAAACGGCTAAGCGCCATTTTTTATTTATATATTGATGTAATCTGTTGCACTGACTCAATAAGTGTACGCACACTTTTAGCGCCAAATCTTTAAATATAGCCTTATTATTAAAGAAAAAAATGTAAACGCCGTCTGTCTTATGAGTAGGGCTGAAAAAAAAGTATTAGTTATAGGCTAGGCTGCATCATACATACACCACTTTGTTTACAAACTGTAGGCCTACGTTGACACGCGCTACTCGGGACGGACTTCTAGTACAGTCCGCTTTGTGTAAGAGGACTCATCTTTGCACAATTTTTTGTTTCGGTATTCTGATACAACTACATGCCACGCAAACAAGTCTATTACTGAGGGGAGTCGAACATACACACTCTCCGCTCCGAGCAGGCAGTGGATACGCTCACCAAAGACACGCATTTTGTAAACAATGTGTATAGAAATTAGTTACTATCCTGATACCGCTACTTTTTTTCAGCTCTACGTATGAGAGATTCTATGTTTTGCAACAAACGGTTATGAAAACCAGATCTTCATAAATGCTAATCTAAATTTTGCATCGTGCAGCTAAGCGCCAAATATTCCCGCTCTTAGATTGTTCGTGCACCTGTCAAAACAAGGAAAATAACTTGCAATATCCGGTATTTTTAGTTTGGCGCTACAAAAAATAGTGAAGAGTGACAAATTTTAAATGTATTTTTCTCGAAACTTACATAATGGTATATAGCCGGTTGATACCTAACGCCGTCAAATTTAGATCTTTTTTTTTTTGTTAGGTTGACGAACTTTCTATTTTTACAGGAAATATCTGTGTACAAGGTGAGAGCGGGACAGGAGGCATGAAAATCGGACCTCCACGAAGAAGCTGTCGCTAGCTCATAATTCAGCATTTAAACTTCCCCGTCCGGAGTAGACAGAATCGTAAGGAGAATAACAAACTGAGTAGGCAAATACAACCATGGGTCATATCGTGTAGATTTTCGGGCGTAAAAGATCCCCAAGTCTCAAAAAGAAGTGTTGGACTATGCCTTTCCAGCATCATGAGATATTTGGGTAGCTATTGGCTGCAGGTTGGGGACCACATGTGATCCCTATATTGTACATATGATCATGTAAATGGAATACCTAGATGTGAGGTCAGGGATCTTCTATACTTCATTCGCTCTTAAAGTGATCCTCGTCAAAATAAAACCATGTGACCTGCTCACTTTTCATTGGTTACTGACACCGACGTACGATGTAGAAGTAATATGTACGCGAAAAATAGTTACCTTCATTACATTAAAAATATGTCCTCTGAACATACTTGTTATTCTTCGTGGATGAAAATAATAATATTCAATAGGCATGTCGCGCCATAGAGTTTAAAGTAAAGCAAAGCTAATTAAATAAATAGAGAGAGGAGGCTCTTGGACATTCTGTATTAAAACAGTTTCCGAAATATAAAAGCAAGTTGTTAGAACAAGAGTTTCATTGACTTCTGGTTTCTGTGAAATAAAAAATGTGAAAGAGAGATAATAGCTGCTCACGACTGTAGATACTTGAGACCAAATAACTGTGGAAGTTTTCTATCTCTACAGAATCTAAACTTCGCTTTCAAGCATATGTCCATAAAGTTCCGTTAGTTCAAACTACTTATAAATAAGATGATACTACAACTTTGTACTGTATCGTACTTTTGCTCTTTCGTTTCATGAAATCAAGAGCAAAGGCTACATCTAACTTCTATCTTCATTCAAAGAGTTTGGTGAAAATGTGACGTAACTGCGAAAAGTTCAAGACTAGTATTAACAAATGTGAACAAATTACAAAACACAGAGTGCTTCATTCTTCCTACTAAGCACTTGAGGGACATTGCAACGACATTAATGTATCTTTGGACTTCTGATAGCTACAATATAATACCAATTAATTACATTTAATTCATGTAATGTTAAATATATTAATAAATTATTGCTATCTATTTCTAATCATATCTGGAAAAGTATATTTTCCATATTCATCGCCTTATAACATTACAGAGACTCTTGACGTCCCAGTTCCATTCTAAAAATGTTAAACTGAAAATATATAAAACTATTATTCTCCCAGTTATATTAACTTATATGGATGCGAAACATGGACTCTTACTTTAAGGGAGGAAAGGAGATTACGAATATTTGAGAATAAAGTTCTTAGGAAAATGTTTGGCCAAAGAGAGATGAATAGACAGGTAAATGGAGAAAACTATGTAACTGTGAACTACATGGTCTTTATAGGAACCCAGATATAATAAGAGCAGTTAAGTCTCGTAGACTGCGATGGGCGGGACATGTGCCCGAATGGGGAATGAAAGAGGTGCATGGAAGATTCTGGTAGGAAAATCGGTGGGAAAACGCCCAATTGGTAGACCAAGAATGAGGTGGCAGAATAACATTAACCATAATTTGAGGGAAGTCGATTATACAGGGGATTGTTGGAAGAGGGATGTATGGAGAGCTTATGTCAGCGCGGCCATGAACTTACATATTCTATAGAGCCTGTGAATTAGAGTTTGAGATCAATTTCATTATACCAACAAAATCAGACCAATAGAAGTGGGGATTCATCTGAAATGAAAATTTATAAATCACTTTAGCGGGCGCAATTTTCAATTATTCGCAACGAAACTCGATATATACTACTGGAATAAAACGATAAAGGTATTCTACAAAAATCAGCTATATCTGGGGTTTTAAAATGGGAGTTTACCGGAAAGCCATAATTTAAAAATAGTATCGTCCACCATTTTGTTATCTTGCAACATAACAGGATACATATGATATAATTAAAAATTAAATATGTATTTCGTAAACCAGCAAAATCAGACCATAATTCGACTTGCTGATGGATTCCTTTACTTATATGGTTCCTGCGTAATAAAATGTTTACTTCTCATGCTTTCATTTTGGACCATCACTTTTGAAACTCCCTGTAGTCGGCATAATCACCTTTTCTTAGACTTAAATATCCTAATTACTAAGTTCAGGTTTTCTTTATAATAGCCTCCACAAAAACTGGTAACACATACTTGTTTTCAATCCTTCATTGAAATACTAATCTTCTATATGAAATCTAAAATTTTCTTCGCAATGCTATCATGAAATTTATCGGCAATTGCGTGAAATTATAGAATTAAAATTAGATTTTTAAATGTCCCTAATCTTAAAATCTCAGCATCAAAGTTACAATGAGGAAACCTCATTTGAATTGTAAGCCGTTACTTTTTTCCTCGAAATATTTATCTAAAATTTAGGTCAGGTTCTTGAATTGAAGATATATTGTATTTTTGAAAGAGGATTTAGTCAATGTAGAGCTTTCAAATCCTTGAAACTCATAATTTTGTTTATACCATTTGAAGAGTTTATCGTTGTATAGGGAGTTAAGTTTCATTTTATGAGCGATATTTAATGTTCCTTGATCACATGACTTTACATACGATGATTATAAATTGTATAGCAATGCATACAAGTTGAAACACTAACAAAACCTGAGATAGAAGTAAAATTCGCGCATTATAAATTATAACTAAAAGATGTTAGGAAAGTTCTAGAGAATCTTCGAAAGAATGCATATATTCGTAGGATTAATAAATATCACAATATATTTTTTATATCCTATTGTGAACGGTGTCCACCGCTGTGGTCTCGAGGTAGGGTGCTGCCTTGTCACGCAGCGGGCACGGGCTCGATCCCCGGTCGGGGCAGTTTGTTTTTTTTTTTTTTTTTTCCCCTTACCTGTAAGACAAACGCTAGGAAAACTTTGAGGCCCAAACGGTCCCCGAAATCATATGGCCATCATCATGCTCCTTATCATCATCATCCTTCACCGGTGTGGAAAGAAACGGGAAGCTACCACATCTACAATTCCCTAGTAAAGCTGCAAGCATAGCATGAAAATGCTATGATTGCAGTGAAAGATCTGCCCTCGGCCAGAATTACTATGGATGGATTGTGAACGGTAAGAAAAAGTGGCCTACATTTTGATAAACAAAAATGAAAAGAAAACCTAATAGGCCTACATAATACATGTTCATGAGATCAAATAGAAATAATATAATTGAACCTTATATTAAAATTGCTAATTATAGCTTCCAATGGGCTAATACGGGGTTTTTCCTCACCCGTAAAACAAATGTCAGGAAAACTTTAAGGCCCAAACGGTCCCCGAAATCATATGGCCATCATCATCATCATCCTTCACCGGTGTGGAAAGCATAGCATGAAAATGCTATGATTGCAGTGAAAGATCTGCCCTCGGGCAGAATTACTATGGATGGATACTATGGATGGGCTAATAAATGTTATTTGTTCCCTTGTAAATATGAAATTGTGTATACAGTTACATGCTGGAGTAGCTCTAAGAAATTGGTACTGGAAGTAAACATAACTAACTATATAGTCATATAGGCCTATAGAAATACATTATATAATGTAAATAGACAGTTAATGACAAATGAGAGAAATTTTGAAGTGATTGATTTCAAATATCTAACTATATTGGCACTATCGAAACCGTATGTTCATGGCCGCTTGAACAAAAACTATCCATACATCCATATCTTGAGCTAATGTTTTCCAATCATCCCCTGTATAATTTACTTTTCTCAAATCACGGTTAACATAATTCTCCCACCTCATTCTTGGCCTGCCTACTGGGCGTTTTCCCTCTGAGTTTCCTTCAAGCAGTTTCCATGCTCCTCTTCCATTCTCCATTCGTGTCACATGTCCTGCCCATCGCAGTCTAAGATACTAAATTCTTATTATTATATCTGGTCTCCCATAAATATTATGTAGCTCACTGTTATGTAGTCTTCTCCATTCGCCTGCCAGTTATTATATCCGTGGAATAATATAATAAAATTACATAATAATAAAATTAATTAATAATAATAATAATAAAATAATACTTAAAACTAATAATAATGACTAATATAAGAAGAAGCAGAAGAAGAAGAAGAAGAATAATAATAATAAACGAATATCTAACTATGAATGAAGAAAAATAATTGTACTGTTAAATTCGGTGATATGGAGTAAAAATATTGTAAATAAAACGAACATAATAATATTTAAATAATTAATACAAAGTGTTATGTTATATGGTGCAGAGATATGGACTCTAGATAGACAGCAAACAAAAAATTATTAACAGAGATGGGTTTTCTCGAAGGGCTGCAATAAAATCAAGAAAGGAAAAAATACGGAATCAGAAAATTAGAGAAATAATGAATGTTGAACATAATATTATAGAAGTAACAGAAGAACGAAGATTGAAATGGTATGGGCATCTGAAGAGGATGGAGAATAATATAATCCCAAGAATGATGCTGGATTGCAAGACTGAAGGCAGGAGGAGGAAACCCAGAGAGCAGTTGATGGATGAAGTAAGAAGATACATGATCAGCAAAGACCTCAATGAAGAAGATGCTGAGGATACAAATTTGTGACAGAGCAAAATACATCTGGGCTGAATGATAAATGTTGTATTGTAGAGAAAATCCTTAATAAAAAATGTAATTATATAATTGTAATTTCAGTTCATTGTCCCCCACCGAAGCCGAGAGTTTAAGACATGATGCCTTGGTACAGAATTGCGAGTCTTGCGCTGGTTCGAGTCGCTACCGGAAGAAGGTGTTTCATGTAATCTCGTCAAATATGGGATCTGTACATACCAAGTTCGTGAGAAATTTGGGTAGCTACAAGAAGTATAAAGCACCAGGTTGAGAAAACCAGCTATGAAGGATGGAAGACCTAACATACTGACCACATGTCATCCCTATATTGGCTATATATTTATTAGTAACACACGTGTATGTGAGGCCAGCAGTCGGCTGGTAGGCCAAGGAATCTTCTAGGCTATCGCGTCATGGAGGAGGAATTCAAAATTATATTTTTCTTTACTAAAAAATCAATATAAGCAACAGTGAGACTGGTCATTACACTGGATTTAAATATGGAATCTCCTGGACACGATTTATAAATGCTATTTTAGCATCTTACCCAACTTGCTAGGTTATGTAAACTTGAACGCAGTTCTTTAAAAGTTGCCTAAAAACATTAATTCTCAGTTTCCTTCAACAATGACAGATTCTATTTCCCTACGTGACAACAAGTATTCAGTTTTCAGCGTAAAAAAATAGAGACGCCGTGGAAGCTAGCACCATATTTAATTACACACTTAAACACCACTTAAATGTAATAAATAATTATAAAATAATATATTAAAAATATTTTGCCCCGGGAATTTAATTATCTTTAACTCATTTTACTCGTAAATATGGAAAAAAAGTGGGACTATTTCTTGTCATAACCACCCCGGTTCCAACAGTTATTGTATGAACCAGCGATAGCCACATTAATAACCAGCGATAACCACATTAATAACCAGCGATAGCCACACTAATAACCGGCAATAACCACACTAATAATCAGCGATAAACTCACGGCTCTGTCGATAACACAGCATTTTCGTCGATAATAACTGATTTATGTCCGAATTTAACCGCGTAAAACACAAACAGATATACATACCCGCGTAAAACAAAACAAAAAAAAAAGGCGTTTCATGGGATTCACTTACGTTAGAGTAATTGAATTAGGTAGGTTAGCTTCTAGGTTTGTTACATTTTAAATGTGTTTAATACGTAAAAAAATTACCTCTTCTATGGAAATTCAAAATGGCCGACGGTTACAACGTAAAAACATATGTCCACTCGTAAATTTCACATTACATTAACATACTTTCACGATGGTAATTTTCAGGGGTAAATATTACAAATATCACCTAGTAATGGGATAAATTGCATTAAACATTTCTTAAGTTGCGTAAGTAAATAACTGGTTATGTTCAACCCCACCAAAATAGAACGTTATTACTAAATAAAAATACACGCTCTTTACAGATCATTCGGAGAATTGCCTGCTATCACTTACCCATATGTTTACACGTATTAATATATCAAGGTATAATATTTCAGTAAAGTACTCTGACGTTTCAATTTCTTTTAGAACGGAAAGTCGATAATGTAATCCCGAGAAAAGTTTATTCGTCTTACGTTTCTTATCTTGCGCCTCGGGTCTGTCTCGATCAACTTCTTTTCAGAATCCTCTATTTTTCCTTTCCTCTTCATTCTAGCAGTTTATGTTACCAGCACATGTGTGTTATACATGTTTTCCTCCAGTTATTTTATCTTCTGATCTTGCTTTGACAATTTTAAGTTTTTGTCGACATTCCCGTTGCTTTTATCATAACTAAACCTCCAATTTTCGTTTCATTATTATTCATTTTATGAAATATTAAATACAATAATGTATGTAGCTACAAGTTTCGTAAGAAATTATACCATCTGATTACGAGTATTTGCCAATAAAAGAGAGAGAGAGATTAACGACGTATCCCATTGTTGAGCAATAAATAGCCTCTCCTCTGTCAGGAGTTAATAGACCAAGTTCATTTTAGTTACCTTTTTACCAAAGATGTCATTAGTGGCATGCAGCCATCACATCGATTCAATGAGATATCAAGCAGGAGGCAACTAAGGTATTACTAGCATATTTGAGATCGGTAAATTTTTGCTTAGAGGCCTCTTTGTTCAAGCTTAAGGATCATTTATGAGCTTGAAAATCTTCAGACTCGTGACCCACGGCTTAAAGTCCTTCCTAGAAGACTTGCTCCTTGGATTTTTTCATCCTAAAAAATCCATCGACCTAGGCCGGATTTGAACCCGCGACCCTCGGGACCAGAGGCAAAAGGAACATAACCACTAGTCCACCGCGACCGAAATTTGGGAAGAAACTTCTTACTACTTTTTTGGACCAAAAAGAGACGAATATAGGCCTACAGGTGAATAGAGAAGACTACTTAATAGTAATTTATGTGATCTATATGGGAAACCAGATGTAAATAAGAACAGTTAAGTCTCAGACTGCGAGGATAGAATATGTGGGGAATGAAAGAGGGACATGGAAACTTGTTGTAGGAAAAACAGATAGAAATCGACCAATAGGTAGGCGAAGATTGAGATGACAGAATAACAATAACTATGATTTGAGGGACATAAATTATAAAGGGAATGATTGTTTAGTTCAGAATAGGGAACCATACGTAGAGAGCAAATGTTGACGCCACCATGAGCCCCGGTTTCGATAATTCCAGTGAGTTAGAGTTTAATTCTTCTTAAAATGCTTATTGCCCTTTTAATTATGTGTTTTTAAGTTCCAATCATATTTTTTTAAATTAGATTTTGCCAAAATTAGCTGTTTTATCCATTAATAGGTTTAGTCTATTCTTCGTGTTTTTAGTTAAAATTGTATTTTTAAAAATCACATTTACATAATTTGTCCCAGTTCATCACCATTATCAATATTCACGGATTAGGCCCATGTGGCTTGTTCCAGTTTCATATATTCTCTTTCAAAAAGTTGGATCAATCTCTTTTTCGTCTACCAACATTCCCGTGTCCTTATGGTTTGTAATTAAGTATAATGTTTGGTATTCGTTCATTTCTCATTCTTTGGACATGTTATTTCGAGTTTTTTTTTTCTAGATTGTTTTATTTTATCTAATATATTTAGCTCATTTCTTATTTTATCTAGAAGTTTGCAGCCAGCTACAATTCTCAGAAATCTCTTTTCAGCTGTTTCTATGATCCTCCCTTCTCATTTTTGTCCCAGTTCTGTACAGCCAAATCTTCGGAATTTTATGGTAGCATTCAAATAATATGAAAATAATTTTACATTGTGGTTAATAAACAGATTTAATATAGTTAAAGAAAGAGATATTGTATGTTATTACATATTTTTAAAGGATTAAAGTACCAACATCATCAGTGCTACATTGCAAACTACACACCTCCAGGAACTAGATAATTATATTGTCAAACCAAGTTTACCCCAGAAGGATTTTGAGAAATAGAATAGAGCGCCTCGAACTGAGAATTTGGGAAAAGTTAATTATTTGCATTTTTCACGGCACAACAGGCCCAGAATGCTCTTTGCCTATCAGGCGGCTGCTGGCTTCACATTCACATGTATTCATCACAGAGGTGGACGATCATCGACCCATTAACTCACTGATGTTACGTCCGCGCGGTCATGAACCTACGGAGTCTACAGTGCCAGTTAGTTATATAAAATATTTCTTCTTCTTCTTCTTACAAGGATTAAACCTTATTGGTTCATTCCGGCTTCATTGCTGCTGTGTCCATCACTTTCGTGGGCGTCCCCGATCTCTTTCTCCTCTTCTCGGATGATAGTCCAGACTTTTCCAAGACAATCTGTTGATATCCAATCTGCATACATGTTCATACCATTTTCTCCTATACTTTTCTGTTTTATCTGTCAAACTGAATATTTGTAATTCTTTACGAATATCTTCGTTTTTTATCCATTAATGTATATCCTGCCACAAATCGTAAAGAAAAGTTGATATTGCAGCAGTAACAGAAACTAAAAAGTAACAAAAGTGATCAAAAGAACTTGAAGATTCCTTATATAATTTATTACAGTGGTGTTATATAAAATACATTACAATTCATCGACTGTCACAGGATCGTCTCGTATGGTTAATGAAAAACTGTAACCAAGGAACACAAGACGTCAAGAAATATCTTAGAAACGCCTATCGGACAACTGAAACCGAACAGGATCAACATTGAACCAAATTCTTGATTCTAGTTACAATGATGAGTGTAAAATATAAAAAATGAGTTAATATTTAAATAATGACCAAAGTCGTTTTGAAAGAAGCTAACGGTATGCAGAGATTTCTAATGTTTAAATGGGATGTTAAATATATTAATTAGCATTCATATAAAATAATGGTGGGTATATTCCCAAGCTTATGCTAGGAAGTAAAAAAAAAGTTTGGACGCTGAATTGTATGAAGATGGCATTCATTAGAGTGTTGCATACAATAATAATTGCCACATACATTTTCAAGGAAAACATTAAGAATCACTTTCCTGAAAATTAGAAGTCTATTATGTTATGTTCTTGTTAAATATAGCAAACGTGTTGTAACAGTTTCCTTCTCTAATGTGTCACCTCTTCCACGTGTTTTAAGATTACCTACTTCTGCCACAATAAATAATAATAATAATTATTATTATTATTGTCATTATTATTATTATTATTATTATTATTATTATGAATTCAACAAAAACTTTGAACAAAAACTTATGTCAATGGAAATGGATTTCTTGAAGAGAACAGCAAGATGTTCAAAATTGGAAGAAAAAAAGTCATATGAGAAAAAAATGAATATTAAACATTCAATAGTAGATTATATAAGATACAATTAAATTGGCATGTACAACGAATGCAAGACCACCTGGAAGAAGAAAGAAAGAAATACTTCGAAAGTCGTGGATGGTAAAAGATGAGAACTGGAATGAGATCAAGAGGACTGGAGGAGACGAGTAGAGAAGGCAAATACGAGTAAAACTTTTAGGCACAGAAAGATGTGTAAACATTGAAATTCTGTATTTAAATAAAATTATATTATTATGATTATTGTTGTTATTAAACTAACTAACTCACTGGTCGCGTGGACATAAGCTCCTCATACATTCCTAAGCTGAGCTAGCATTTTTCAATCATTTCCTGTATAATTCACCTCCTCAATCCATAGTTAATGTTATTCTCTCCTCTCATTCTGCGTTTATCTACTGTTTGGGGAGACTATATGGGCCTTAAAGGTTCATGACATTTGATTTACAGGTGAAAAAAAGTCCATCAAAAAGAAAAACTACCAGGAAACTTGGCCCGATCGGGGGTCGAACCCGTGCCCGCTGAGTCTGAGACAACGGCGTTACCACTAAACAACAGCGGTGAAACATTAACTGTTATACGTATTTAACTAAGTGGCACTGTCGAACCTACTAGTTCGATAGTGCCAGTGAGTTAGTTAGTACCTGAGATCTCAGTCACCCTTAGCTCTACAATGCTGTAAAATATCTAGAAGTCCTTTCGGAGCATATATTCCATCTTCTGCTTGTATGCTGGTACCAATACTCAAGCAGAAGTTTGAACACATGTTCCGAAAGGTCTTCTTGATATTTTAACAGCATTATAGAGATAAATACGACTGAGATCCAGGTACCTACTTTATATTTTTTTAACGTGTTTTCAGCTTTTGTTTTTGTTGTGTGTCTTCCGAGTTTTGTAGCATGTAATGAATGTTTTAAGTGGGAAGAGTATGTGCTTATAATTATAAAGTGTAACTCGTCAGTCAAAGCATGTTAAATTAGTAGAAATTTGCCAACAACAATAACTCAAAAGATCCTACACAGAATGATAGCTTCATAAAAATTACATTGTGTTTTAAACGATCCACGCCCTAATTCCTTATACCACGCCTTCTCAGCCTGAAGCCGGTCTTCTTAGCCAGGTCATGGACTTGTGGGGACCTCCTAATATCCATATCAAGCGTCGTTATCGTAAGATGACATTTTTAGCCTAACTTTTTTCCCCTAGATTCATGTTATTTTTTTTTCAAGGCAATAACATGAGAGTTTCGATCTTCATGACTGGAACTTATCGACGGGATTGAATTAATTGTTCAGAGAGATGAAAACTGGCGTGGTATTTTGAAACACCATTTTCTGAGTGAATTTAACTTGTTTATGCTCTGAATCTTTCACAATTTCTATGGCTAAAGCATAGAACGTACTTCCCAGTTACGTCAGGAACTGTTGATCACTATTATTATTTAAATATTTTTTTTTTTGCCCCAAATTCGAGTCAATGACCTATAACGTTTCAATAAATTTTGTTTTACAACCAATGACAGCCGTATTTCATCTCTCTATTTATTGAATTATGTTTATCAAATAAAGAAAACTCCTCCTTTTTAATATTCTGAACAGGTCAGAGCATTATTTTCCAGTGACTGACTCTCAAACAAATACGTTGAATATAGCAAATAATGAACAGATTCCTTCTAACTATACATTTGATAATTGTGTGTTAAATAACTGTGTTTTTAAATAACGATTTTATGGAGTTGTTTCCTTAAAAACTTAATTAATAACCTATAATGTTGGTTATAATGTACAGTTTGGTATGTTTCGTGTTTTTTTTTTCCTCCACTAGGGTGCATTATTACAACTGCGATTTTAAAGGGTTATCGCTGATTGCGATCCTATTTGGTAATAAAATAATTTTTAAAACAAGTCTGGCGAACCTTTGACTACTGGTAAAAAACAAACAGTTATTTTAAATGTATTTCACAAGTTCAGCGAAAAATCTCTTGCAATCTGTCCCATTCAACTATCACTTGTCTTATATACTTCACACGTATTCCCTGTCAATGTGCAGTAATGTATTATATACTTCACACGTATTCCCTGTCAATGTGCAGTAATGTCTTATATACTTCACACGTATTCCCTGTCAATGTGCAGTAATGTCTTATATACTTCACACGTATTCCCTGTCAATGTGCAGTAATGTCTTATATACTTCACACGTATTCCCTGTCAATGTGCAGTAATGCCTTATATACTTCACACGTATTCCCTGTCAATGCCGAATGGAGGAAAGATACAATTGGCGTTTATGTTAGGATCATTCCAAGAGCGGATTAGGTATAGATTCAAATTTTCGATTTTTCACACCGAAACTCAGTGTATCCTATTACAGTAAAAAGAGATATAGTCCATAAATCAGCGAAATCAGACTGCGGGAATTGGGGGTTTACCTGAAATTCGAAATTAAAAATTTACTCTAGCAACCGCCATATTTGGTTCGTAGCAGTAGGCTACATACCGGTACTATATAATTTAATTAACCGTTTATAGTTAATTGATTTATGCGGAGCAGCGCACGCCGGATATTAGCTAATGTATATATAAAAATTAATCTAAGTTGTAAATTACAACTTACATTTCTTCTTATTTATCTCAGTTTAACCTCTCACCTTACAGGTATTTTTACAAGCCTAACACCACCCGGGCCTTACAGTGACACGACCTGGAGGGCTTCCTCGAATGAGTCAACTTGCATATCTTAAATATTTAAAATAGTTTTTTTGTTTGTTTTTGCTGGACGAAACGGAGCTTGAGGAGGTTTTTCTCGGGGTTTCTCCCCTTTTCCCCTGCCTCATTTTCATTCCACCATTTCACCATACTCATCTCATCCATTCCGTTTCATTACGTTCATCTGCCCCTGTGATGGTGCGTCAGGCGTGGTCGACCGGCACTCTTGTCATTCACAGACCTCTAAAAAAGGAGTTTCATCTCATCTCTCGACCCGACCACGAGTTGGACACTTGAGCATATTTATTTTTTATTTGTTTTTGTTAATATTAATATCAGACCAGATTAACATTTTGTACTGTTTAGAGTAAACTTTAATAACGTATTTGAATTATATATAATTGTATGAAACTTTGTATTATTTATTATTAGCTGGTTAAGTGGAAGAAAATATCTTATTGCCTTAATATCGCCAGTTTAAATAAAGAATTATTATTATTATCATTATAATTGTTATTATTATTATTATCATCATCATCATCATCATCATTAAAAGACTATTTAGTGAATGAAATTAAGAAAATTTAGTAAATTCAATTTTAAGTAAAGAATATCAATAAAATGGAAATAAATTTCGTAATTTATTATATTTTGGTAATTGACTATATTAGGCGGCTCCGTGGCGCTCGCCTCTCACCGATGGGGACCCGAGATCGAGTCTCGGTCCCTCCATGTGGATTTCGTGGTGGACGAAACGGGGGTTGGGCAGGTTTTTTACGGGGTTTTCTCCCGTTTTCCCCTGTCACCATTTCTCCATAATCATCCATCTCGTTTCATTTCATTCATCTGCCCCCATGATGTTGTGTCAGGCGTGGTCAGCCGGCACCCTAGTCATTCACAGACCTCAATATAGAGGGTTTCATCTCATCTAATCCCTCGACCCGACCCCGAGTTGGATACGAGTTGAGGATATGTTTTTATTAATTGGCTATATTGCATACATTGTTTTTGCAAAATAATCTTCTGTAGCTTACAAATCAGAAACATTTGCGAATCAGGTTCGACATTTCTTACCGAACAAGTGCGCATCAGTTCTAAATATTTCATTTCGACAATATCCTATTTCAAGGGTAGTCGATCGTGATTGGTTCACACTGACCGGTCTGTAAATCGGATTCGTCAATATCCAATGCATAGCATATGAACAAAATAATATCTATAAATATCAATAAAGAAATATTTCACGGGTTCGAACCCAGACGAGTTTATTCTCAGGGGGTAAAAATTGTGAATATGGATAACTATGGAAGAGAAGTAAAGGAGTAGTTCCTGTGTCGTGAATTTTTCGCACCTAAAATAACTTCTTCATCACGGTTTAGGTTTATTTACTAGCCTGTTCCGGCTACAAATTGCTGCTGTTTCCATCTTTTTTTGGTCTTCCCAAACTTCTTCTTCCTCGTGGTGAATAGCTGTATGCTGCTTTTGGTATTCTATTCTCAGTCATCCTTGCCAAGTGTTCTTTCCAGTTTGTCTGTATTTCACTATTGTTGCCAGAGGACAAACGCCCAGTTGGTAGACCAAGAATGAGGTGGGAGAATAACATTAACCATGATTTGAGGGAAGTAGATTATACAGGGAATGATTGGAAAGCGTTAGCTCAGGATAGGGGTGTAAGGAGAGCTTATGTCCGCGCGGCCATGAACCTACGGGTTCGATAGTGCCAGTGAGTAAGTAAGTGAGTGAGTAAGTAAGTAGATCCATAAAACTTATTTTTGTGCGATAGTGCGTTCTGTCGTACTTACAGCAAAGGCGACCATGATTGAAAGTTCAACTTCCTACATTTCAGGGTTGCCAATCTAAATAACTATACTATAATAAAATAATTATACTGTAATATTACATATTACAAACAAGCGTGTGGGAAGTAAAACTACTGCCCTCTATGTAACATACTACATACAATGTATATTCAAAAAATATCCAAAAGGTAGTGTTAATATACATTATACGAAACAAATCACTGCATTTTAGATGAACTGAACTTTATTTGAAACAATATAAAACAATAAATACGTACTTGCCGCCATTTTATAACTAATTGGTCTCACGGCATCCTGTTATCTTATCACTAAATGGTCTCACGGCCTCCTGTTGTTTCAACTAATAAACATTGCTCACACTGTTAACGTTAGTCAATTGTTTATAATGAACGCACATATTTCCAATAAAGATATTATTTTACTATTATTTATTATTTTGAAAACACCATCGCGCAAAAAATAACGTACAACGCAGTGATGTGTTTTGCAGGATCTCGGGAATTAAAAACCTCGCTATCGCTCGGTTTTTAAACATTTTCCTTCATTCTGTAATAACCATTTCCCAACCTCGTATCGTAATATAGGGGACATCCGTGTTATTTGGATCAGAGTATAATTGGGACCATCAATATATTCTTGATTTGCAGGATAGGTTGCAAAACATTATATACTATTTTTGCATCCTTACATGTAGTAGAAAACTGACCACAAATTCCACAAAGAAGGGGTGGTGTAAACATGTAATAGAGATCTTAATCGTAATATCCTAAAATTTCTTAAATATTTTTACTTCAGTAATCAGTTTGACAGAAGGTTGTGTGAAGACGTGTAAGAATATACCTGTGTTTTGTATACAGTACGAATAACAAGCTTCCTAGACAAGTTCTGTTAAATTTACATCTAAGCATTTCACATAGTCCATATGCAAATAATTTTTTTAAACATATCGGGAACTTCGTGTAATTTGGACCATCTCAAAGAGTGTAAAATAGTCCAAGCTAAAAAACAGTCTGTTTACCTCGTTAACTTGTCCAAATTATGAGGTTCAAAATTCAATAATATAATATATTTATTAAAACACATTTTCAACTATGCTTTCCGGAGGCAAGAAAATGAGCAGCAAACAATTGCATTACTTCAATTTGCATTTACTTATTTTTATCATTTTGAATATTAATGTACAATTTTTTATATTATATAATATATGGTTTCGTTTCCCTGTGGGCTTAGAATTTTTAAACTGGTCCAAAACTTCCAGCGGCACCGTGGCCCTGGAATCTGCTCAACGCGTGTCAGACTTTTTTTCTGCGGTAAAGGCGGCCGTCACGTAGGGTTGTCTAGAAAAAATGGGAACATTAACCTTCTATTACCCCAAGGGTCTCTATGGCCTGTAGTGTGGTCATATTTTTTAATATATGGTGTCATGCCCTAGCCAAGCGGTTTAAAGAAAAATGCCGCAGAGCAGAGCTACGAGACTTGCGTCATTTTGAGTCCCAATGGAGAATTTATTATCCATTTCGTAATTAAATGAATTATCAGCCGAGCGGTTAAGGTAGGAAGCCTTGGCGCAGAGCTACGGGACTTGCGCTGGTTCGAGTCTCCATGGGGGAAGACATTTTCTCATGGTATTTCGGCCAGTATGGGACCGGTGCCCACCCAGCATCGTGAGGCAATTGGGTAGCTACAATAAGTAGCGGCTCCAGGTTGAGGAACCAGCTATAACGGCTGGGGGACTCGACATGCTAACCACATGTCACCCCTACACTGGCTGTTGATCATCTACCTCTGTGATTGACACATGTGGATGTGAAGGGCCAGCAGCCGGCTGGTAAAAGGGCAACCGCTGAAAAGTGGAAAGACCCTCAATCGGATCATTTAAATAAACAACATTTTAGTAGTTAATTATGAATTATTTGCCTGGTCCAAGTTACATTATCCTCTGGTCCATATTACACGACCCTGGTCCAAATTACACGGCTATTAAATTTTGTTTAAATTTTATTTCTGGGTCATTACTCTTCAATTTAGTGATATTTTCTTTTACCTGGAGTTTCCTTATCATATGCTGCTACCATACATTAAATACAGTTCTTTTTATATAAAGGACAGCGAGTTATCACAATTTAAATTAAGGTGGTCCAAAATACTCGATCTTCCTCTACCAGGTAAAATAAAAATAAAGCTATTTTCTGTTTCTTTGAATTCGGCGCCCGCGTAAATGTTTGTATTTAGGTCTGTCCCTAGAATGTTCAGCATTGCAAGGGCCACTGACTCCGAACCTCACACCCACCAGAACCGCAACTTATCCACACTTGAAATAAGTTTCGCTCACAAATTGTTTCGATTTAATAGGCACGCTCGGTACAAGTTCATTTCGCAGATTTATATCTCTCTTCACTTTCACGTGCAAAAGAACCGGTTTAATAATCACAAAACACACGATAATAATCTATCCATGTGGGAGGAATTGACGGCTGTCCCAATGCGAAACTAAAAAGAACTCATTTTTTCACCTAATGGAGTAATATTTCTTCTGAAAATTAGATGGCTCAGCAATGTACCGAATATCCCCCCCCCCGTGATTAATCTCTTCAGTCCTAAAGTGGAATTATGACTTTTTTTGTTTAATGGACATTTTGAGCACACATTATTGTTAATTTTAAGAGCAAAAATTATTCTTGGGCTCTAAATTCGAGATCTGTATGTGATATTGAAATTGCTTTTTTAAGTGCGTGTGCGTGTTCTAATATCACCTATTGCTCTGTTCATGCTTCGGGTTCCGCACTGGGCGGATAGATGGCGTTAATGTAGTTTAATTTAAATTTATGAACCACTTTGGCAGACTACTTTACGTAGATGATGTATTCTTGTATTGTGTATAGAGAGATGTATAAGATGAGTGTATATTTGTGTGTTTGTGTAAAGTGTGTTGTATGAGCGATGTTGATTAATAGATCTGAGAAATGTGAAACCCGATGCCGGCACGTAGTCTACTCCTGTCGAAAAGCACCAAGCGACCGCAAGGATTAACGTCCTCATTCAAAGGACGAATCGCTATCAACGGTACCACATGACTTCTCAACATATATGTTCCGGACGTATTTTCAATTTAATGCAGGAATCAGGTGTATACTCTAGCCATTAAAAAAATTACATCATCACCTCACCTAATTTTAGAATTAAATTAATTTAATTAAATTTTACAATTAAAATTTTCAACCCTGCTGGGTATCGAACCCGGACCCGTTAGTCGGGAAGCAGGCATGGTACCATCTGATCCAACACAGCAGTCTTCATAATTTTTATCAAGTGTTTCGCTCCGTAGCCGAGCGGTTTAAAGAAACATCACTTTGGTTGGAGTCTCCATGGGGGATGAAATTTTTCTCATAGAATTTCGACCAATATGGGACCGATGCTCAGTCAACATCATGCATCATGAGGAATTTGGGTAGCTACAATAAGTAGCGGCTCCAGGATCAGGTAACCAGCTATAACAGCTTGGAACACGAGATGCTGACCATATGCCACCGCGATATTATCTTAACGGTCCTTTACCTCAGTGATCAACACATGTGGAAGCGAGGCTAGCAACCTCTGGCTTAAATCCATTGCACTAACTTTATATAGCCTAAATAAAATGAAGATATGAGTTTGAAGCACATTATTATGTAACGTCATGAAAAAATCAATCATTTGCATGTAAGGTTCGTAGAAGCCAGTCATAATTTACATCTCGGCAAATGCGATTAGCTCTATTAAATGCTAGCTCAATATTAGGACAATAGTGTATTGCAAGGAAATTCCCAGTAATAGGTTGAATTACTCAGCGATCTAGACTTGTTTACTAAGCGCCGCAACCTTACATAGGATACAAACGGATTAAAGAGATTAACTCAAACTGTTTCCGTAGAAATTCAGTATATAATGGAAATGGACAGCTAAGGACAAATGAGGGAAATTTTGAGGAAGTGGGTGAATTCAAATACGTAGGAACAATAATCACAAATAGGAATGAGATGCACAAAGAAATTAAACATAGGCTCAATTCTGGAAATTCGTGCTATTATGCATTACAGAGACTTTTGATGTCCCAACTCCTTTCAAAAAACGTTAAGCTGAAAATATATAAAACTATTATTCTACCAGTTATATTATATGGGTACGAAACATGGACTCTTACTTTAAGGGAGGAAAGGAGATTGCGAGTATTTGAGAATAAAGTTCTTAGGAAAATTTTTGGACCAAAGAGAGATGAACAGACAGGTGAATGGAGAAGACTACATAACAATGAACTACATGGTCTTTATAGGAAGCCAGATATAATAAGAACAGTTAAGTCCCGTAGACTGAGATGGGCAGGACATGTTGCACGTATGGGGAATGAAAGACGTGCATGGAAACTTCTTGTAGGAAAGCCAGAAGGAAAACGCCCAGTTGGTAGACCAAGAATGAGGTGGGAGAACAACATTAACTATGATTTGAGGGAAGTAGATTATACAGGGAATGATTGGAAAGCATTAGCTCAGGATAGGGATGTATGGAGAGCTTATGTCCGCGCGGCCATGAACCTACGGGTTCGATAGTGCCAGTGAGTAAGTAAGTAAGTAACTCAAACTGTTTCAATTTAGAAAGTCCGTCTCGCAGGAACTGCGTAAACTAAGCGAATTCTTCAAATTATGTTCCCATTTTGCTATATATTTATTTTGTGTTCACCGCTGTAGTCTTGAGGTAGCATGTCACGAAGCGGGCCCGGGTTAGATCTCCAGTCGGGTTAAGTTTCCTAGATGTTTCTTTACCTGTAAGACAAATATCAGGAAACTTTAAAGCCCAAATGTTCCCCGAACACCATCTGGCCATCATTATAATATTCGCCTCATTATATTTAGTTCAAGGGTCCACCGCTGTGGTCTCGAGGTAGCGTGCTGCCTTGTCACGCAGCGGGCCTGGGTTCGATCCGCGCTCGGGACAAGTTTCCTAGGTGCGGTTGTTTTTCGGGTTTTTCCTAGCCTGTAAGACAAATGTCAGGATACTTTAAGGCCCAAATTAATATTCATCTCATTAGATTAAGTTTAGGTTTAAGGCCTCTCCTGGCGCATCATTAGCCAACGTAATCACCCATCATATCATACCCCGTCTTCCAGGCGCCCCAACCGCAGAAGTGGGTTGCAATACGTAATGTCGAATGACAAACAGGTAGCATTGAACAAAAAACATATATATTTAGTTTAAGGCTTTTCCTGGCGCATAATCACCTTTCATATCATCGGAGCAGCGTAACTCCACTTCAACACAGAAGTAGGTTACAAGTACGCCATGCCAGGAGAGAATACCAGAAATGTAATGACAACCTGGTGGCATTGATTAAAAATGAGTTATTATGTTAAATTGGAGAACATATTTTTTTTCTTTTTGTGGCGGCAATAATGTGCTGTCCAGTGTGCCAATTCTGAGTTTCCTGTACCTCCTGAAGGCTAATTTCTCTTTTATCTGATTATAGACTGCCAAACTTCACCATCCTTCAAAAACAAACTGACGATAAAATTATTAACAGAAAAATTTCCCTAATATTATTGTTTTGACAATTAATAATTTGTTTTTCCTTTATTCAATAAAAGATGGTATTAAGATTTATCAATATTTTTACCTAATGTCTTATATATGTAAATAAACGATAGATTAATTAAGTACACTTTATTACTTTCTTTGCATTTATTTTTTTTTATAGTAAATTCAAGCTGTTATTCCTTTGTGTATACATTCTTTCATTAGTTTAATTATTTTTAATTTTATTGTATTATTAGACTTTTATTTTTGATCAATTTTAACCAGATAATATATTATTGTAATTTTTGTTTGTCCTGGTGAGTGGAAGAGAAGGCCACATGGCCTTAACTTCACTAGGCTAAATAAATAAATATAAGGAGTTCAACCGCTAACCCTTGCCTATACGGTGGGAGAAAATAAATTTCTGGTATCAGCTTATTTAAAAATGTCGGACTGCAATGAAAACAAATCATGCATAACCGTTAGTTATTACCAGACTGCGGTGAAATATTACCGAGATGTGCAAGTTACGAACAATCAAACTTAGCGACTGGCTCAGGCAATGTCGAGATAGACGGCAAGCTATTCATGTCTATTGGTCTGTGTACATTGTATAGTTTGACAACTGGTACATAATACAAATTTACAAATTCACAACTGTATTAATTCACCTGTTCAGCACTTAAATATATAGTTACGTTGTCTACGTATGTTAACTGTAGATACTATGGTCGTGACGTAATTGCCGTACTTCCTCTGTTTCATTCTACAGTTACTTGTAAGCAGGGCTAGGGTTTATACGGTCTAAAGACCGCCGAAATATGTAAATATATGTACACAGTCCATCGCTGTGGTCTCGAGTAGCGTGCTGCCTTGTCAAGCAGTGGGCCCGAGTTCGATTCCCGGGGGGTACAGGCTCCTGGGTGAAGGGTTTTCGGGGTTTTTCCTCACCTGTAGGACAAATGTAAGGAAGATTAGGGCCCAACAGTCCCCGAAAATCATCCGGCCATATCATCATCCTTATCATTATCATCATCAAAATCCTTTACCGGCGTGGAAAGCAACGGGAGGCTATCACACCTATAATTCCCTAGTAAACCTGCAAAACATACCATGAAAATGCTATGATTGAAGTGAAAGAATTACTACGGATGGATATATATAATCAGTTATGACCTAAACTTTACGAAAATATGCACTGTAACATAAAAAAAGACAATAAAATTACAATTATGTGCCTGCTCTGGTCTCGAGGTAGCGTGCTGCCTTGTCACCCAACGGGCCAGAGTTCAAGTCTCGGTCGGGAAAAGCTTCCTAGGTGATACTTTTTTCGGAGTTTTTCCTCGACTGTAAGAAAACGTTAAGGCGTAAACGGTACCCGAATATCATATGGCCATCATAATCATCATTCATATTCGCCTTAGATTAAGTTTATAATTGAGGACTCTCCTGGCGCACCATTATCATCATCATCATCCGTCATATTATCGGGGCAGCGTAACCCTGCCTTCCACGCGTCCCAAACTCAGAAGTGGGTTACAATTATGTTAGTGCCAGGAAAGGACCCCAGAAATGTCGAAATGACAACCTCGGGCATTGAATAAAAAATATTCAATTACGTAATATTTTCAATTGGTAAATCAGTTTATAACTGTTTATTTAAGAATAAAATGCAAATGAAAAGTAAGTTAAAGTATGGAATTTGATATTGTAGCGTGTTTTTTATTTTATTAAAATTGTTATCAGTAGTTAAGTGTATGGTATGAATTTTTTGCACACTTTTTTTACTTCAGTTTATCAGCTGAGTAACAATGTACTATGAATACGTTGCGCAAATGTTTAAATAAAAAAGGTTCCTATCGTCAGCCAACAAAGCCTTGAACTTAGAATTTTTTTTTTCGGCTCAACTGCACTTCTACTAGCGCTTGATTTTTCAGTTATATTGTTGTAAACTATAGCTCTTCTGGTGTATTTACTAACATCTTTTAAGATTTTAAACTTTTTCAAACAATTTTTATAACATTATTAGACAACTTTAAAGTATTTATTTAAATATCAAATTACAATACGTATTATGACACTCTTAGACAATATTGTGATGCTAATCGCTATTTTCTCCACAGAGTATATTACTTAGTCTATGATTTTTCTATCGCTGTTTTGGGTTAGTAAATGTACATCCATTTTTAATAAACGTTTGGTAATTTTAATATTATTAACATATTTTTTAACATAAATTTGGGGATTTATTGCAAATATTGGTCATTTAAATTTCATAGCGATGGATAGTAATCGAGGATGATAAGCGATATGTGGTTCGATTGTGGGTTATCGCTGGCTCTATAAACTCTGGTGCATGCGCACTGTTGTTCTATAGGACATTGAAAATATTTCACGCTAGTTTAAGTGCAGTTTTCCCCTTTTTTCTACTTCATCTGACAGAAGATGTCACGCTAGTTTAAGTGCAGTTTTTCCCTTTTTTCTACTTCATCTGACAGAATATGAGTAAGGCCTATATTTAAAATGGATAATTTCATTTTAATCTAATTCTGAATCATTAAGAGAAAAATGTTCACCCAACAAAATCACTGAAATGGAACAAATTGAATGATACCCTCTTTTTTTAAATACCTTTTCCATTTTCTTTGCCACTTCATGCCCCACTTTACAACAAACAATATCAAAGTTATTCACTTTTTTCACTAGTTCTGTTTCACGAGTGGCACTTTCAATTGTTTCAAAGCAGTTATAGTAGCAAGAAAAAATCCAAAATTCGATTTGATATATGAAAATTTGCCTGAAATGTCATTATATATTAATTCTTAGGCTAGTCTAATTGAAGCGGCTTCTCTGCTGTTAACAACAACAATAATAATAATAATAATAATAATAATATTTATAGGAAGAAGCGCGCACAAATGTGCATTAAATTTGGTCTCTGCTGGACGCCAGCAACGATTTTGTCTTTAAACAGACATTGAAATGGTATCTTGCACACGGTCTATCACAGATGCTTACATACGCAGTCCATTGACGGATCATGATAGTTCAAAATTTTCCATGCACTGCTTGCTAGTCTTGTTACTGCACTGCTTATCTTGTTTGGTCCAGTCCAGTTCCGATTGGTTAGCACATCTGTTGTGTAAAAATCGTCCGATATTTCTTTTATCCTCCTTTTGTCTTATCTCCTTCGATGTAGCTTCCTGTTTAGTAGCTGGTAGCAGGAACTTCGTACGTAGATCTTCCACGAGGAAAGTTTATCGTGCTAACTCATACGCAAGTCTAGAAGAAGTAAATTTCTAGAACCACATTGCGGCTTTTAGGAACCTTGCTTTCACTTTTTAGAAGGTGTTTAGCTGAGATCTGTCCATGTGATTTGTATTCCATATGTTAAAATGGGAAGTATTTTGGCCTCAAAAAAGCTTCATGGTTCTGCTGTCAAATTAATTAATGGTGTTTTTCACAACTTTGAAATTCTGGCAGTAATAGTTGCAGGCATCAATCCAGGACCCCGTGTCCTCACACTGAACGTACGGGGTATATACATACTAACATAATATGTAAACATCGCTTGAGATTATATACAGGTTTTAACTTAATATATCTCTCGAAATACAAGTAATCTTCAAAGTTATAATTTACTCTAGTCTCCATATATCATAAAGATAAATATTCATTACCGATGTCGTGAGATCTGAAGTGTATGAAAATACTACATAGAGTTGTATTCTTAACCCTTAAATTGAAAAAGTATCCTATAAGATACATCAATTGATTCCATTCCTGTAATAATTTTGATAAAAACAGATGAAAACTAACGAGAAGAGATACATTTTTTATAATTTCACAATTTACCTAATAGTAACAGTTACCCTACCATTTCGTTTTCACTGCAGTGCGCCACATTTAAATAACTGACAAGAGAAATAAGCGATTTGTAAATTTAAGGGTTAAAGCCATTCTTGTAATCGGCGAAGGTACACAAGAATTTTTGAGCTTCATAGAGCGGCATAGCTCCCTTATAGGCCTATTGATGCGCTCATCAGTGACAGGATAGTAACAGTGTATAACAACATTGCTACCCATATCAACCCTTATAGTGCGAAATATAGGCCACCAAACACAATGGCGTGCTACACATCGAAGCATATTTTGACAAATTTAAATTCGCAAAACTTATATTATTCTACCAGTTATGGCCACGGTGAATTAGTGGTTATGCTCCTTGCCTCTGGTCCCTAGGGTCGCGGGTTCAAACCCGGCCGGGGTCGATGGATTTTTAGGATG
The DNA here is from genome assembly GCA_030220185.1 of Diploptera punctata. Lineage (NCBI taxonomy): Eukaryota > Metazoa > Arthropoda > Insecta > Blattodea > Blaberidae > Diploptera > Diploptera punctata. The sequence continues at coordinate 2,056,504 of JASPKZ010010696.1, forward strand.
GAAAAATCAAAGGAGCAAGTCCTCCGGGAGGGACTTTAAGCCGTGGGTCCCGAGTCTGAAGATTTTCAGGCTCGTAAAAGATCCTTAAACCTGAATGAAAAGGCCTCTAAGCAAAATTTACTGAATTTTCCCGTCCTAGTACTATCTTGGTTTCCTAGATGTCAGTATGAGACGGAACGCTGACCACGGACCACTCAAATGACATCTATACGAAAACAAGTGTAACTAAATTAGCATGGTTCAAATTCTTCCCTGTAGGGGGAGAGCGCCTAAAAATCTCTGTTAAGGAAAACACGGGCTTACAAGACAAGACAATATTATATGGATGCGAACATGGACTCTTACTTTAAGGGAGGAAAGGAGATTACGAGTATTTGAGAATAAAGTTCATAGGAAAATTTTTGGACCAAAGATAGATGAACAGACAGGTGAATGGAGAAGACTACATAACAGTGAACTACATGGTCTTTATAAGAAGCTAGATATAATAACAGGTAAGTCTCGTAGACTGCGATGGGCAGGACATGTGGCACGAATGGGGAATGAAAGACGTGTATGGAAGCTTCTTGTACGAAAACCAAAGAAAACTCCTAGTAGGTAGATCAAGAATGAGGTGGGAGAATAATATGAACTATAATTTGGGGGAAGTAGATTATGCAGGGGATGATTGGAAAACATTAGCTCAGGATAGGGATGTATGGAGAGCTTATGGCCGTGCGGCCATGAACCTATGGGTTCGATAGTGCCAGTGAGTTAGTTATCAGGTACTGCCCAATGAATCACAATAAATCACCATACTTTTCCGACAACGCCATTTAGGTAGGAAAATATAATAACAAAAACACTTAAATATCATACATCAAAAGTAATTAACCGTCAAGAGATAAACAAATCTCAGAATCGGCAACACTGCACGGCGCATTGTTGCCGTCACTAAAAGCAAGCAAGTTATTTAATTCTTGGCCATTGTATAACACTTATAAGCGGCAAGAAGCGTGGATTTGATCCCGATTCCCGTGCCTCTGTTTCTGAGGTTCGCGGATTCAAACTCGGCCAGGGTCGATAGATTTTTAAGGAAGTAAAATCCTGAGTTGGCTCCTTTAGGAAAGATTAGCAAAGTCTTGCTTCTCATATTGTGGATTTACATCACAAGAAATTAAAGCCTGAAATAAGACACTTCTGAGGAAAAATTGTCGGTCATTTCACGCCCAGATTTGAACAGTTTTTAAAGTTATTAAAAAGTGTGTCAGCGCTTACTAACGTCTTTAAATTGTTTACAAAACTAAATACATAGTCCTGTATTTATATTCCATAAAACCCATTTTTTGTTTTAGGCCTTTGTTTCATTGTACGAAACATGTTTTTTTTTAGCCGAACATTTCATAAATATCTTGATAATTATGTCCTAATCCACTCAAAAACCAAACACGTGGGTTAAATGAACTTCAATTGTCAATCATTGTTAATACTGAACCAATATTGACAATAGAAGTATATCCAAATAGGGGACTATATTGCAGACGCTTACATATTGTAATTAAATAGTCCGTCACACAGAAACTGTGTAAATAAAGAATTTCTCAGCGAGTCGAATTTATGGTGTGATTTCCTGGTTTATAGAATATATCTTTGTTCCGTAATTTATTAAATTGTATGCATATTGTTTGTTACATTTACAACTACAAAATCATGTCGTTTACCCTTTAGGGCTATGTATTAAAATACCTAGGAACAATAATTAGTAATTATTAATTACAAATTGGAATGAGATGCACAAAAAATTAAACATACGCTCAATTCTGGAAACGCACGCTATTATGCATTACAGAGACTCTTGTTCTCCCAACTTCTCCAAAAAAACATTAAACTGAAAAATATATAAAATTGTTTTCTTCCAGTTCCATTATATGACTGCAAAACATGGACTCTTACTTTAAGGGAGGAAAAAAGATTACGAGTATTTTAGAATAAAACTTTTGGACCAAAGAGAGATGAACAGACAGGTGAATGGAGAAGACTACATAAAAGTGAGCTACATGATCTTTATGGGAAACTAGATATAATAAAAACAGTTAAGTCTCGTAGACTACGATGGGCAGGACATGTGGCACGAATGGGAAATGAAAGAGGGCATCGAAACTCCTCGTAGGAAAACCAGAGGGAAAGTGCCCATTGGCTAGGCCAAAAATGTGGTGAGAGAATAACATTAACCATGATTTGAAGGAAGTAGATTATATAGGGAATGATTGGAAAATATTAATTCAGGGTAGGGTAGTATGAAGAGCTTATGTCCCCGCAACCATGAACCTACAGATTGAATATTGCCAATAAGTTAGTTATAAACAGTAAAATTTACAGTTTACTCATTGGTTAATTTACCTCCAAAGTTTGGCAATACAAGTAAGCAAGTACGGATGTTGTACAATTAAAAGTAGGTTTTCGAGGCTTTAAGGGGGAAACAATTACTTTTCCTGTTATTTTCTCTATACCCTTCATATATGATTATAATTGAGGATATTGCGGGTCTTATACTTTAATAATTGTCCATGGTCTTTTATCAAGTAGCTTATAGTGTCTGGAATGAGGCTCATTCAGTCTCGAGAGTGCAACTATATACCCATTGATAAGAGAAGTAGCGAATACTGATAAGAAAAATGCAAGGGTCTTCTGCTAGACAGCCTATAGTAATCACTTCAGATAGCCTTGGATCCTTGGAGCTGTCATTCCATGGTATTTAATTTTAAAACCATATTAACTTGCAAATATTTTTTTTGCTTATGTGTAAAATAAAAGTAACTCACCTTAAATCCCGTGTCTATGATCTCAATGCAGTAAAACAAATTTCAATCGAAAGATGTCTGAAATCTTGATGTCACGAAAACCACTATAACACTTGTCAAATACTTCATTTCCACCACAAAAATAACTTAATTATATTTAATAAAAAAACAACACTGGTATATTGATAAAACGTTCAAAATTTTCATTTAACACACGCTATTGCAGAACAAAACACGAAAACCGACATGAAAACTCCGAAAAGACAATTCCACTTTCTTCACAATTCTTACCACGTTTGATGTCTTTAAGAAGTCAGACGATCATTTCAATATTTATAACATAAAGAGGTAAAATTTAATCCAGAAACATCGAACTCTCGAAACCATAAACACTTTCTTAACATAAAACTCACTAAAATACGTTTTGTTATTCTAAAAGTATAAGAATTGTTTTCCAGCTTCCACAAGTTGTGGTTACTTTGCCTCGCGTACCTGCCCAGGTGAGGAGAAGCGATTTCACGTAGGAGGAATTTTTAATCAAAAGTTTATGACACATCCGTCCTTGTAAACTTTACTAAAACCAAGCACACAGTCTCCTATTGATTAAATAAACATACCGCATGATAATCACAACATATTTAATCAAAGAGCGGTGTTTAATAAGGAGAATATATCACCAAATTCTAAACTCGTATTCCTAACTGTATATTACTATTGTTGACTGGTTTATGTCAAAGACTGTACAACTACCTGCCATTACACTCCGCGGAACCTAACCTTATAGTAACAGTAGGTTTCATTTGCTGTGTAAATGTAAGCTCTTTTCCTATTGGCTATGTGAAGTCATTATGCCATGCTTGAAAAACGCCTTTCGCCCCCTCTACCAGGACAGGTAGAAATCCTCTGAACAACCTCACCTGTCGTGTCCACTAAACCGATTCATTTACTAGTTATTCAATGCATTTTTCTACCACCCACACTCTTAGATATCAAGGAAAAAATAATACAATGTATCTACAAGAATTTTGTTTTTCCTTGTTATTTTTTCTTACTCTAAAAAAACAAAGAATCAACGATTTTAATGCTATTATCTCAATTTTATCATTTACACTAGTGCATTCTAAAGGGCACAAAACTTGATTCTTTGGAAATTTAAAATTGCGTAAATTTACTTTTTTTTTACAAATATATAGAAATATAGTCCAAATTATTACAGTAACATATGGAATTCATATTTGGGAAATTAAAGCATGCATTCAGCAACCCTTACTGATGAGGATTTCCTGTGACAAGTTGCAGGAAAATAAGAATATTGCTAATTCTACAACTTACGGACTTTTCAATACAAAACCCCATTCACTAAGGCAGTCCATTAATCTCCACTTCAGCCAACTCAATCCAGTTCTCTCAGATCCATTCAAATATTATTCTCCCACCTAAAGCTTAGATCTTTCTAATGATAGTTTCCCAAGGGTTTCTCAATCAAAAATTTGAAAGGATTTTTATTATATTATAATGATATTGTGAAAAGAAAAATGAATGCCTGAACCAGGAATCGAACCGTGGACCTCTTGTATTCCGCACAAGCGTGTAAGACCACCACACTACGAGACATGGTACAAACCATAGATCAAAAGAATCCCTGGGTACAAACAAACAATTCTTTCCACATATACAAATCTATAATTCTCGTTTCATCCGCTGCCAGGTAGGTGTCACTACCATCACTTATAAAAGTGGTGGTGTAAAATTCTCAAATATAGATATTTCTAAATGAAGCCAGCCGTTGGTGATGGTAGTGCCACCTACCTGGCAGCAGACGAAACGAGAATTATAGATTTGTATATGTGGAAAGAATTGTTAATGTTTGTACCATGTCTCGTATAGTGTAGTGGTGTTGCACGCTTGTACGGAATACAAGAGGTCCACTGTTCGATTCCTGGTTCAGACAATTTTTCTTTTCACAATATCATAATATTATCTATTACTGGAACTGTGTTAAAATAACAGTATAGGATTTTTATTGTCACTCATTCGAGCTACATGTCCTTACCCATCTCAATCTCCTATAAACAAGAATGGCTAAAATTATATACATTTATAATGTTCTTGCTTTAACAATAGAGTTCTCTCTCTTTGGTTCCCAATATTTTTGCTGTTAGAACAAATGCATTCAGAGAGCATCACATATTTTGATGTAGTGTATGTCCACTTCTATATCCTGGTTGCACATTGGGCAGTTTGGTGAGTTGGTCATTCTAAACATGCGAAGATATATATTCAGGCAATCTTGTCCATAATTATCTGGAATATGGCTACAAATTATTTATGAGGAGTTTCTGCTATAATTTTGGATTCTGTAGAATTTTCTTACCTTTAGAGCTATAATTTGTACTGGTTAAATTGCAATGACAACCGGAAAGCCTATCTTCAACTAATGCCATATCTCAGAATTCCAAAAGCTATGCTTCATTACTATCCTCAAGGCAAAAAATCACTGGGACGTCCAAAAAAAAGTGCTGGATGAAAAATTTATCTTTGAGACCGTAATAGGCCACATGGTCTAATACTTGCATGGATGATGATTAGAGATTTCCTTTTGATTATTTTAATTTGTTTGGAGTTTTGGGTAGTCAATTTTAGATCATAAATTATAAATATCAGTTTATGTCTCCTGATGTTGTTACATCAATTAAAGTTATGACCGCAATGGGCTGGGCACATACAAAGAATAAATAAACATGAAAATTATGGAATGTAAATTTGAAGGAAAAAGGAATGTGGGACGACCGAGACAGCATTGGCTGGTTGTTAGAGACAGAGATGCCTGGAAGAGGGTTCTGAGGGAAGCTCAAATCGGGATGTAGTGTTGCTGCTGAAATTATAAATATAACTAAACAATAAAACAAGAGGAAAAACATAAATCAAACTTAAAGAAAACAAGGAAATGAATTAGTTGAGGTTGAAAAGTGGTGACTGGTTTGGTAAATTCACATTGTTAAGAATGGAAAAGACAAGATGACCAAAGAATATATTGAAATGGATGTCACCATGTATTGGAATCTATGAAGGAAAGGACACTCCAAAAAGAAGAATTGTTTGAGAGGGAGGAATAGAAACTAAAATGGAGAAATAATGACAATTATAGAACATCTCTCCTTAAAAAAATGAATTGTCCCTATAAACTCATCCTGTTTACTTCAATGCAAATCACATTTAATTCCCATGTACAAACCATACAACATTAAAATGATATAATCCATAGTAAAATAATTCAAGTCAAAATTATTTTAAAAATATACAAAAAAAATTATGGCATAGTAGTTATCTTTTAGATATGGACATTTTCAGAATATACTAGAAGACACAAGAATTAAGCAGAATCAAACTTTCAAAAGAATGAAAACAAATTTCTAAGCTAACATTAAAAAAATCTGTGTGGCCATGAATCTCCTGGTTCGATAGTGCCAGTGAATTAGATACTTAGAGATGATCTTTTAACATTTCTCATAAATAGCTTAGGCCCAATTCAAATCTATGCATAAAATGGCTAAGAAATTTTAAACAGAGATCTCTTATTTCAAGCTTGAGATTCCTTTACATGCCATAAAGCTATGAGACATGACCCATGATTTTACTTTTCTATCCTCAGGTCTGTTGTTACATTTTAGCTTTTATAGGCAGTGGTTCAATAAGAATATCTCTTGATACTGAGAATATACTGTATTTCAATTAATGTTGGGAAGTAAACATTATGAGGTTATATCATTACTATCAAAGAAATTTGATATTGTATGAGGTGAGTCGTTAAAAATATGTTCTCCACTCACTATTAACTAGTTAAGATGTTAAAACAAATGAATAAAATAATATGTTCACATTTTTATTCAAACAAAAACACTATGTACAAAGTTTGCATCATCAATATTTTGTACACATCACACATTACATACACACTTTCAGACATACTGCTTTATGATCACAGTTATAACCAATACTATGGAGAAAATATTTCATCTTTACAGTAGCACACAATCATAATTAAATTAATTATTAAATAATATTGTTCGTCTGAAACTTGCAGGCTCCGACTAGTTGCAAATCTCACACGACTGGCTTCCCTTTAATTTGTACATGATACCAAACCTTCCTTCATAACCAACTTCCCCCTAAAAGAGAATATGAAAAAAATAAAGTATTTAAGAGCTTTGAGACAAATTATAATACAAATATAACATGTTCTAAATTACAGTTCTACAGAGTATAAAAAGAAAAGTTGCTACAAATATTTTGATATTTGAGCATAAATAACTAAACAAAAAAGTATAATAATATTTTAATAGACTAAGGCTTTTACGGCTATCAATATACATTCAAAGTATCCTTCTGGGCTTCTTGCATTATTGTCTTGGTTCGACTTGGCAACTGTTCTCCATCTGCTGACCTTGACTTCTCATCACCTATTGTGAGTGACATCTTCAGGAGACCTTCGTTTCGTCCGCTCTTGAAGTGAAATGGCAGCTCATCTGGCATAGCTATGTCTTATATACCCCACATTCACCCTGGTTATAAGACACAACTACACCATACGAGCTACCAGTTCACTTAAGAGAGCAGATGGAATGAAGGTCTCCTGAAGATGTCACCCACAGTAGGTGATGAAACGTGAAGAAGCAGAACTAAGAAACATGTCAGCAGATCAAGAACAGTTACCAGCTTGGATCAAGACACAGCACAGAATCCCGAAAGATACTTTGGAATATACAGGGTGTTGCAAAAGAAACACCGACAATGGAGGTGAGGTAGTATATTGAGACATGTTGATCATTTTTTAATACGGTACCCATGTCCGGAAATTAAGCGTTTTGACAATATGACTAGTTCGTGGCTTCACTTCAATGCCAATGTGACGAGACATTTGGATACCACGTATCCATGTCGAGGGGGACAGTCCCATGGCCTCCGAGGTTATCTGATCTTAACACTCTCGAATACTTTTTATGGGGCGACATGAAACAGTCTGTTTATCAGACTCCAGTAGATTCACATATGGATCTATAGCCCGAATCCACGCTGCTGCAGAAATAATTCAAACGAGGTCAGGCGTATTTGAACGTGTGCGCCAATCACTACACACTGATGTATGTACACTCTGCAATGAGATGGAAAGTGGATATTTTGAAACTTGATGTGACTGTGACAGTATTGTCAAGTATTGAGTCTTGATATCCAACTAATGGTACTCTTGAGAAGTTAGCTACTCATAGTGTGAAAATGCATCATTTCCGGACATGGGTACCTTATTAAAAAATTATCAACATATCTCAATATACCACCTTTCCTCCGTTGTCGGTGCTTTTTTTTTTGCAAGACTCTGCATATTTGTTTCTAATTACTCAGGTTTTCTCAGAAAAATGTTTTTTGTTACATTTGCTGAAATACACAAACTATAAACTTGGCAGCTTATATCATCTACATCCTTCATACATATTGTTTATATATTTTTTTATACTATGTAGACATTTTGGCAAAATTTCAAAATATCATGAATGGAATGGATATAATAATAATTATGATTGCACAGCATTTGTTGAAAATTGCCTTACAAGTAGTAGAACAAAGACATTCAGTAGAGAAAGAAGAAATCAATTACAAAGCTATATAAATGATGTTTATATGACCATTAGTAGAGATTATAAAAAAATAGATAATATGCATAATGAAAATGAATTAAAAAATTAAAGAAAGAAAAAATAGTTCTTTAAATTAATAAATTACAATATGAAGTAACATTATGAAGTTCTTTTTAATGAATAAGATGAATCCAGAATCATCAAAACTCATAAATTGTTGTGTTCTATTTGATCACGTTTCGATATGCCATACATGCCATCATAGCATTTCCATACTGCTGAGTTTTACATTGTCACAGTGGGAGTTGACATCCAAGCCGACAACATAAAATTCAACAGTCTGAAAAGCTGATGATGGTATGCATTTCACATCAAAATATGTTCAAATAGAACACAATAATTCATGGGGTAAGATGATTCTGTATTCACCTTTTTATTAATAGTACTTTTAAATGTTTTAAAAACTATTTTTTATCATCTCTGTTCTTATATTATACTTTCTTCCTCAATTAATAAGGTTTCATCAAAGATTTGTATCTTTCTTGGTGTTGGTGTTCAATTATGTTTTCTCGGGAAACTTCTTGAGGAAACCCATAGAAATAGGGTGTCCAATCAATCAACTGCAGAACCAAATTCCCAATCATTTTTACTGTTTCAAAAACCTGATAATCTATTTGAGCTGTTAATTGCAAAAAAAAAACCTGGGAATTATCCACTAGGGTGCATTCCATAAGTAATGGCAACACTGTTGTAAATCTGTGATCCCAGTGGTAATTGTAATTTTGTAGTATGTTGTTGAGTAGTCTTTGTTGTATAAATGTGTAACATTGAAAGTCTCGAGATAGTAATATTTTGTGAATACGTTCACTGTTTCTCACATTTAGTAAGTAATACTGTCTGAAAAAGATGTTTGGTAGAATTTGTTTGGAAAGAGAAAGAACTCGAACATCAAATTCACCAGCAGCAGCCCTTGTGACTATAACTTATTCTCAAAGATCAAAGAACCTCCAAGAAGAATTCAATTTCAATCAAGAATTGATAACTAGAAAGCTCTAGATCAATCAGATGAGAGAGATATCCAGAAATGGTGCTGTAGATGGAGTGTATGGCTTTATCCAAGGATTTGGCAACATATAATTAACTTGGCGGGAGGCTATAAATGAGGATTGTGATGTCAAAAGTAACCTAAAAAATTGTTTTGTGATGTTATAGCAGTGTTGCCTTTACTTATGAAATGTCCTAGTAGTTCTATAAAATTACCTTGAATTTTCATATATATATTTCTTTTTAGTTGTAGAAACAATAAAATATTGTAAAACTGCAGTCATATTTTCATTTAACTTATCAAATTTTAATTCCAATTTTACTTGCTGATTTTCAGAGAAAACATAATAATTAAGGGTTCAATTTAATTTATGTAGTTCAATGTTGTTATTCTATCACAACTAATAATTTTATAGAATTTGTATGCATGTCCTGAGGTTATAATTAATTAATTGTCATAATACAGTCACAATGAAAGTCTGTTATATCTATACTCAAAATCGGCACAACATTCTGTCCTAAATATTACAATTTAACTTGCAAATTCAATCATACTGTATAGATATCATATACAAGATGGAAATAACAGAATTTTCTGCTAGTAACAAATAGCAATATACAGGACTAGGATTTCTATGTAAATACATATTTATTTTTACATTAGTTAAAGTTAAATTTTCATTATATGTTTATAAATTAGGGTATTTGGAGTGGTTTAACCCATCCACCTCTCATTTAAAGTCGAGCTCTGCTACCCCAGAAATCTGATTTAAATCCCAAGTCCTACTGCATGGCATTTAAATGTAATGCTGTAACTTAATATTACCTCCAGTAAGTAAAAATGGATTTAAAAACCACTAAACTGATATACAACAGGGTTATTCTCAGATTTCACCCACTTCCAATCACTTGGCGTGATATGGCTTTGTTTTTTTGCAGGTGGCGAGACAATAAGTTCATTATCACTCTCACTGCTCTCTTCTTCAGCAGAAGTTGCTTCTGAATCACTTATAGATTCATGAATACTTCTCTCATCACTAAATATATCAGAAACTTCTGAATCACTGCCTAATTCACACTCTTAATAATTTTCTAATTCCATCACTGTCAATACCCTTAACTTTCCTTGGCGCCATTTTTCTTACTACTGACACATTTTTTTTTCTGAGGGTAAAACTCGTTTCGGAAATTTCTAAATGGCATGGAGGGGATGAAATAGCATTCTTGTGAATGTGTAGAAGAAGAAAAAGTGTATGTAACAAATATCTATGAGCAGCAAAATAAATTAAAAATGCATTTTTTCGATCTCTGCACTGCACGACCACAGGTCGTCATACAATTTTAGTGCTTAAGAACGTCATGCGACCTCAGCTCGTCATCCGATTTAAATGGGTTAAGACACATTTCTTTTTCCATATTTCAAGGGGTAGTATACTTTGTCCGCTCTTAAAGTGATCCTCGTCAAAACAAAACCATGTGACCTGCTCACTTTTCATTGGTTATGGACACTGACGTACATTGTAGAAGCAATATCCTTTCACCATTCGTGCTACAATTGCTGTCACTTTTGACAGGGAGATGACGACACAACAAACAGAAGACTCAATACTTTCAGACATTTTGTTTTATTAGAATCAACTGAAGCATGACTCAAATGCATCACCCATATGTAATAAACTATTTTAAGTTGTAATTATTTATTAGGTATATTTTAGAATATTTTGTATGTTTTGAATATTATTATTTTCATTCGCGAAGAATAACAAGTATATTCAGAGGACATATTTTAATTTAATGAAGGGATCTACTTTTTCACGTACTTATTGCTTCTACAACGTATGCTGGTGTCCATAATCAATGAAAATCTAGCAGGTCACATGGTTTTGTTTTGATGAGGATCACTTTAAGAGCAGACAGGGTATAGGAACATATTTTTACATATTTCAGAAAATATCACATATATTTACATAACTGAATTTTTATTTTAAATATGTTCCACTTTATTGTTTCAAAGTTACTCTTATCAGATAATAGAATAAATTTATTTTACTAGCATCTGTATTTCAAAGCTGGATTCTGAATTTGTATATAATGTTGAAAATAAGTTGTATGGTATACACATTATTTTCCTTTATTGCTGAGTATCTGCTTTGGTATTGCCAATCAAACCTTGTGACAATAGAATTTCTTATACCTTACATAAAGCAGGTCTGTTCTGGGCAATTAGAAGAGTCAGTGTATGTAGGACATAGTTTTCAAAGATTTAGATTAACATGTTCTATTAATTTGAAAATATAATAGGAAGTAGCATTATGAGATTTAAGGTTCTATTAAGTTTCAGTAGTTAAAAAATTATCAATAGTCACATATGAGCTTTGAGTGCATCTTTAGTGTGGTTTATATACTTTTCATTCAGTATATTAAATTTAAATACCACCAGATTGTAAATCATCTGTAAAATTATGATTGTATATTTGTGATTTTCTAAATGAAGCACTTTCAACAAATGGTAAAGTAATTTTTTTGTAATGTTTTTATTTTAAATGTAACATTTCTCTCTGAATGACAAATTATATATTTGAAGAGAAAAATTGATGCCTACCCTGGGGTTTGAACTCAAGGTCCCTGATTTTATCAGACAACTGACCTTGGGTTCAAGCCCCCAGTCTAGGCACAAATTTTTCTCTTCAAAACAAAAACACACTTCTGTTCAAAAAAAACTTTGTAAAACATTAAATAATGTAGGACTTTCAGAAAACAATGTTCCATCATCAGCAATTAAAATTATGATGTTTGACAACATTTAGTTGAGGGTCGAGGGTTCAAGTCCTGTTGGGGTCAGGATTTTTAAACTGGTCCAAACCCTCTGGCGGCACTATGGCCCTGGGGTCGACTCAGCCTCTAACTGAAATGAGTACCAGACGCTTGTTCTGGGGGTAAAGGAGGCCGTCACGCAGGGCTGACAACCCGGCTGACATAAAGTGCCGATTGTCTAGAAAAAGTGGGAGCCTTAACCTCCTACTACCCCAAGGGCCTCCGGGCCTGTTGTGGGATCACTTTACTTTACTTATATAATTTTTGTAATGCCTGTCAGAAAATGTTTGCACCATTTCTATAAAGAATTTGATTTCTTATTTCTCCATATTTTGATAATCTTCAGTCCACATGTGTGTAAATATTTAGCCATTTTTAATTACATATAAATCCTAGCCCTGGTCATACATATATGAAAGGATGAAAGTAAAAAGGAAAAGATTCCATAAAAGCACTTTTGAGAGGGAAAAAAAGCCTTATGATGCTTAAGCTAATCACTTTATAAAAAAATCTGTTTTGCGAAGTTAAACTGCAACCTTTTATGAGGAATAATAAAACATTACTTAGATTAATACCTGACATGATAATAATACACCATGTCTGTTATTGTAATGCCATTTGTTGCAAAACATTGATAAACTTAACAAGTTTTAATGGTAACTATAATGAAATTACATAATTTTAAGTTTTGCAGTGACAACAATGAAATTATGTAAATTCTCATGTTTATTCAATTTGTTGTTTGTTTTGAAGTCTTCCAACAAAATGGAGCTCACCACATTATGGAAGGAAAACTACATGCTCAGGATTTTGAAGTCGTGAAAAAAAAATTATCGACTCTAATCGGGTTTGAACCAGCAAACCTCGAAACCAGAGGTGCACATGTGGAAATTTACTAATTATCATACAAACTTGTTGAGTCATCTATGTTTTGATACAACCTGCACTATAATAAATTTGTTAGTTTCTGTTCTATGACAATTTGTTACTGGTAGTGTTGGTCCAGGACACACTATATATATATATATATATATAATGGGCTTCCAATATAAACCCGGACCAGCCTCACGGGGTTTCACCCGTCAGGCAGCGCTCTCTCCTCGTCCGCATTTCACTCTGCCAGCCGCTCGTTCTTGAACTAGTTAGTTTACTATCGTTCGACAAGATGAGACGTCAGCTGACATTAGAGCAGCGCATTTATGTGTGTAAATGTTATTATAAATACGAATCAGCTCGTCGCGTTCGTGAGGAATTTATTCGGAACTTCCCTGGGCAATTACCTCCTTCCAGATCGACAATCCACGATCTTGTGACTAAATTTGAAGAGAAATCATATGGGTGGTTTCAACAAGATTCTGCTACTGCTCATACAGCAGAGGAGTCCATGAATAAAATTAGGGAAGTGTTTGAAGATAGAGTGATTAGTGTTGGTGTATGGCCCCCTCGCTCCCCCGATCTAACAGTGTGTGATTTTTATTTGTGGGGTAGCCTGAAAGACAAAGTGTACAAAACAAATCCACACACATTGGAAGAACTGAAAAACAACATAAGAAATGAAATCAGAAACTTGACAGTGCCCGAACTACAGCATGTCAATCTACATGTGTTTACTCGGTATAATGCCTGTTTAACTGCAGGAGGACAACATTTCCAGCATTTTCTATAAGGTAAGAAACAGTTCAAGGACGGGTGGCAGGCAGGGTGAATTGCGGGAGGAAGAGACAGCACTGCGTGCCGGGTGAAACTCCTTAAGGCCGTCCGGTTTTATATTGGAAGCCCGTTATATATAACCATTAAAACTTCTCAGTTTATATGACTAAATGTGGAATCTTCCCCTTTCTCTCACCCACCCATATACTAATCATACTCTCATATCTCAAAGTGCTTTTGAGATGAAAAATACTTGAATTATTAATAATTCAAGATACTATCAAACTTAGATATCTCGAAGTGCATTTGGAGATGAAAAATACTTGAATTATCAAGATTTCAAAGTGGAGTATACATGCAAGAAAATAACAAAAATAAATGACCACAGTACAAATGCACAAATAATCTAACATTTTTTAACTGCTTTACAACTAATTGGAATGGGGAGTATTTAGAAATAGTGTTCCAAGTTTAAAAATTGTGATATGAGATAATTGCAAACCTATTCAATTTCTTGTAAGACATGTTTCAAAGCATCTTTGCTTCATCTTCAGTTGGTACAGACTCGGAGCTGAAGATGAAGCACAGATGCTTTGAAATATGTCTTACAAGAAATAATGAGATATGAGGTAAGATGAAGGCAGAAACTTATTCAATAAGTAGAACCTCATAATGATACTTCCTAATGTATTTACATAATACCACAATGTCACCATGTTTTACTCCCGAGCCCCTCCAACAATAATAAATAATAGTAGACAACTTTGAAATGTAACTACTATTTCAATCAATTGTCTCAGTCCAAATTTCTCATATGATATTCTTTTATAGTGTACCTGAGAAAAAAATTCACCAGTTCTCAACATTTAGAATTCTTACTGCAATGAACGTGCAAATTAAAAAAATAATAAATGAAGATGACAAATCTATATCTCCCTCTGTTAAGGACGCCATATACAAACAAGCTAGATGATCATCCACCTCTGTGAATACCCACTGGGATGTGAGGCCAGCAGCCAGCTGGTAGGCTAAGGTCTTTCTAGGAGTATCACCCAATGAGTTACTAATTGATTAAGAAATGTCTTAAACAAAACAAAAGCAATTTATGTGCAAATTATATTGATATCAATCCTAAATTTCTGAATATAATTTCTCATATAAGACATTTCATAAGTCTTTCTGTATTGTAAACAATACAGTATTGTGGTGAGAAGCCATACACTAATATGTGGATTTTATATCGTTTCAGGAGGAGGATTTTAAATTTTATTGATATTTTTAGGAAGTAACACTATGAGGTTCACCAAAAGAGAGAATAAGAATCAACCCACAGGAGCACCCTCTATTCAACAGTTGATGCCAGTTGAGAATGGAATCAGTTTTAGCTTCCGAATCTGGACTTCAAGAATCAACAAAATATGAGATGAGGTGTGAATTCTAACTCCTTTTAAAGATAGGGACTTTAAAGTAGAATTTTTTATCACTCACCTAATATTGAACAATATGAGGTGAGTGATAAAAAATTATACTTTAATGAATATACCTCATACTGAGAATTCCTAAAATAAGTAATTATAAGACATATCAAGTCTAAATAGGAAACACGAAAATCCAATATGGCGGACATAACCTCAGATTCAAAATATAACGAACATTTATTTGGCCTCAAGAAAGATATTAAAAGATTCTATAAATTATGGGAAAACAGAAAGAAATGTATGGTGGATATCAAATTCATTAATGAATGCCTTAAATTGAACATTATACCAAATTTCATAAGAGGAATAATCAAAGACAATGGCAGCCTACAACAAACCGTTTTGGAAAAGAAAGTTTTGAAAATGGAGAAGAACAAACATTACGAAGAACAATATGAGGTGAGTGATAAAAAATTCTACTTTAATGAATATACCTCATAGTGAGAATTCCTAAAATAAGTAAGGGACTTTAAAGTTTATCTAGCTGTTAGAAATTAGGTTGTCATAAACAAATGTAATAAATTATATTCTCTTACTATTATTCAGAACAATGTGAAATTCAGCCGATAAATTAATGGGTTTTAAAAAAGGCAAAAATCGAACAACCGTATCTCTAGAATGAGTGATGACAGATTATTAAAAAAATATATGAGGTAGTATTCCAACTGGCAAGAGATCCCCTTGAAAATGAATAAACTAGGTTGAAGAGGCATGGGGAGGCAGGAGGAGGGGGGAGAAATAGTAGTAGAAAAAGGAGATAAACGAAGATATGAAAGAAAAAAAAAGATAAACAAGGAAAAGAAGAAGAAAAAGAAGACTATTAAAAGGTACACAAACATATCTTTTGACAGAAGGAAGAGTTATTAGTTCCAAAGAATGAATATTTATCAAAATATAAAGTGGCTTTTCAACAGAGAATTAAATTTTAAAATAAATTCCAGTCAGAAAGGATATTTTACATATCTCATAATCCACACATTTATTACTATATGACTATTTAGGTTTTCCTTCACTGCATAAATGAACACTGATTTAGGGAGAATTTGCTATTGTCATCTTATTAACTACATTTCACAAAATTAATATAGCAAGAATTAAATTAATCGTGATTATTTCATACCTCATACTTCTATATTTCTTTAAATACAGCACTGCAGTATCAGCAATTTCTTATCACCATCATCAGCTGTTTTCACAATTCTACAGCTGATGATGGTGATAAGAAATTGCCGATACTGCAGTGCTGTATTTAAAGAAACATAGAAGTATGAGGTATGAAATAATCACGATTAATTTAATTCTTATGAATTTGAACCTCATAATGTTAAAAATTCCCAAATTTAATATATAAAATTAATATAGCAAGTTGATCAAATACAGTCCAGTCAGTTCAGAAAAACATAAGCACATTTATAAATAAAATATAAAATATCACATGAAAGTTAAAATATAGGAAATTAAATTTGCTTAAACAGTGTAAAATAAAGTAGATAATATTTCTTCACAGTTTATATACTATAATTTTAAATATTACTTAAAACAAAGGTCAGTGTCCAACATATGTAACCATAACATACAGGATACCCATAAAGTAACTATCCATTTTGCAGAAAACGTATATGTGGATCATTTTTGTTACAGGTACAGTGAAGATACGTTATAATGTTTACAATAAATGAAAGAATCACACTTTTTCAACTGAGTTTGTGCAATGCTGATGATGGGGCAACAGCCCTGAAACATATGTCCGGATAAACAATTATATGAGGTAAGAATGTTAAAAAATACAAACTCAATATTAAACAATAACATATTTAACATAAAACTGTAAGACTTAATAAAACATTGTTGGTGAATAGGAAAAAAAAAAGATAAGCAATATTTTTGTTTAAATCCTAATTCAAGACTTCTAATATTGTCCTCTATGTCCTGTAAAATGATTGCAACTCATCATCAATCATATATGGTAATCCTAAAAGGACTTTATGATCCTCAAACATTTCAACCCATCTCTTCACTGGACATCCAGTTGATATCCTGCCTCTAGGTTGGTTAATTTGTTAATGCAGGATTGTCATATATTTAAAAATTTGAGAAATAAACAATTGAACTGAACTTATTATCAGGACTCTATTATAAGTCTAGATATAACTAAATTTTTACAAAAACTGTACTGAAACACCAAAACTTCTGTAGAATTGACCTTGAGCAGAAGTGCTCTAATCATTATAGAATACGAGGTATTCTTAAAGAAGATTAAACTAAAGAGTGAGTAGAAACACTTGGTGATGTATTCTATGTTGCCATATCTTTAACTGAAGTGCACTTTTTCAGAACCCAATAGCTTCACATTCACTCTGCTGTAGATATCTTATTTTGGAAAACCCTTCAGAAATTGTCTTCTTATAACTAATGATGGCATCATATTGGATTTAAATGTAAAATAGGAAAAAGTGTTCAAATGGTACAACTACCAAAATAATACATTTCTCATCTCAAAACTATATTTGAAGCAGATATCTGGTTTTTAAAAACATACCTCAATTAATCTATAATTTATAGCTTTACTGCAAACAAAAAAAAACTATCTATCTAGGCATTTAAAACTAAATAATATGTTATATTCAATGTTTACTTCCCAACATTAATTTAATATTATATTCATTAACATTAAGAAAAATAAATAATAAATTATATATTAAATTAATATTGAGAAGCTAAACCTATTACTAAGATATAAATAAGTAAATTAATAAACACAATTAAATTATAATCAATGGTAAATAGATTCTCGGTTCAGGCAAACCATCTTTACACAAAGAGCGACTCTTTCCTCCTCTCTATGAATAAAACCGGTTTTATGGATACTCTCTATGTTATAGAGAGGGGGAAAGAGTCACTCTTTACGTAAAGATGGTTTATGAATTAGAAAATACAAAAGAGCTGACTATTTGGGAAAAAATTTATATTCAGAAGAACAAAAACAGAGTTATGAATTTTGATATACCGATGGAGCTTATGAATTTTGATATACCGATGGAGCGTGACCTTGTTTGGAGGTTCTTTGGCCAACCACAGGATGGAGCTGACATCGACATCCAGGTTGTGCAACATAATGCAACATTAATAAAACCAGTCTGGAAAAGCTGACGATAAACAGAATTGTTTTGAAACATGTTCAAGAACAAATCAACATTAATATTGAGGTAAGATGTTCAGACTAAAAATAATATAATTATGAATTCCACCCTAAAATAAATGATATAGCCTAAAAATAGTTAGACTTGTAGAAGTAGCAACACTGTGACAGCAAAAACTGAAGATACAGTATTTATTGCTGAACAGTAGTCTTTCATGACATTTCAGAAGAGTGTGTGTGACACATGGAGTGAAGAGCTTAGAATTTTCCAACTCTTGAGAAGTTTTGGAGCTACAGAATTTTGGCATATTATTGTAATTCACCAACAAAACTACACAATACTCTACAGTACAGTCTATTAGCTCAGAAAAGAAAAACTTCCCACTTGAATATATGAGTAGACTTGGGGTGAGGGTTGGGTCAATTAACTACATCAAAAGAATTCTCAGGTATAGAGAAGGCTATAAATAAATAGTCTTTAATTAATACAGAGTCAGAATTTTAACAACTATCTTCAACTGATTATCATAAGATACTGTTATGTTAAAATTCATCGGAG
Organism: Diploptera punctata; assembly: GCA_030220185.1. Classification (NCBI taxonomy): domain Eukaryota; kingdom Metazoa; phylum Arthropoda; class Insecta; order Blattodea; family Blaberidae; genus Diploptera; species Diploptera punctata. Next base: position 2,075,601 of record JASPKZ010010696.1, read on the forward strand.
AACATATTGTTTAAACAACTCACCATAGGATTCATGCTTCCATGATATCGCGATTTCAAACATAATCATGTTCATCGTCAGCCATAACTCCGACTCTTTACGTAAAGATGGTTTATGAATTAGAAAATACAAAAGAGCTGACTATTTGGGAAAAAATTTATATTCAGAAGAACAAAAACAGTGTTATGAATTTTGATATACCGATGGAGCTTATGAATTTTGATATACCGATGGAGCGTGACCTTGAACATGATTATGTTTGAAATCGCGATATCATGGAAGCATGAATCCTATGAGGTGAGTTGTTTAAACAATATGTTCTCCGATGAATTTTAATGATTATACCTCATAATGTTTACTTCCCAACATTAATTAAATATACTGTTATGTATTATTGGGATGGCTTTTGAATTTTACAGGCAACGGCAAGAGTCAGGTCTCAGCTTGTATGGTATGAACTGATAACTCATGAATTAATGAGCCTGCAGAGAAAGTTCTATACCTCCATTCTGGAAAAGCTAGTTCTCAAGACTTCTACTTGAGAAGAGTCTCGACTTGGTGGCCAGAATGTAGCTACCCTAGTATATATATAAGAAGATGCAATGGTCGTACAAGTGTGTAATGTTCAAAGTGTGGACAAGTAAACATGACCTAATTGTCAAGATGTTGTAAGTGAAACCATCAGTGAATGTAGAGAACTGAGTGTTAATAAATTGTGAAGTGAGAGACTTTATTAGCATCAAATTTTTTGTGAGAAATCGGTGACTTCTTGTGAAAAAAAGAAAAGTGAACTTGGAAATTATGTCAATACTAGTAAAATTCATATCAAATTCCATTGAAGTGAATAGTCATATGATGAAAGTTAAAAATTAAAATGTACCTGTTGGCAGGTGCAGTCGTCCTCAACTTTGTTAAAATATTGCATATAAAATTAACTGGAGCGCTTTTGGAAGTTATCCTCCATCTTCAGTAGTAGTGAGTAGTGGAAGCTCAACCTGCCGAAGATGGAAGATAACTTCCGAAAGCGCTCCAGTTAATTTTATATACAATATTTTAACAAAATTGAGGATGACGGCACCTGCCAACTGGTACATTTTAATTTTTAACTTTCATCATATTGGAAATTATGTGTGAAGTTAATTTAAAGAAATTCCATCTAAGTCATTCATGACCGATAGATGTGAAATACATTGCATAGCAATTTCTTAAAATAAAATAATCTATTACAACATTTAGTCACATACAGTACCTAGAACCGCATTCCATCTAACCATATGTCTAACGGGAACGTTGTCTTTTCTGAGCAAATAACACTATAATATGGCAGGAGTGTCCAACTCTTCCAATTTCTGGATATATATACCAATGTTATAGTCGGCTCAGTCATTTAGTTTACGGGCGGTATCACAGGCAACTGTTTCCCTTTGGTTTAAAAAATACATTGTTACTGCCAGATAGAGCTGCAAAATTGTTGTTAGAGGCTTCTAAGACGCCGCTCCAATCACCAAAAATGTTTTCACATTTTAAAATGTCTACTCCACATGGATATAATTATCTTAACAGCATTGCAACTTTCGTCTTTTGCAGTACCTTTAGTTGGTAAAAATTTATTCTAGTGAATAAAACGTGATAACATCACTTGATATGCTAAATACTTATGCATGCAAAATAGACCTACCTAACCACAAAGCAAATCACCTGGTAAACTAAATGACTGAGCTGACTATACTAAAATAATACCTTCAATCTGGCAGAGTTCACTTACGCAGTATAATTGGCATTAAAACAAAATTGAATTACTTTCATCTCCTAAAATTTATCTTTTCTAAAAAAATGTATATTTATAACTTATTTTTGCCAAATTACTAGAATAAAAAAAAGTAAGCCATATAAAATATAGTATTTTTTTCTGTGACTTATTTTTGCCAAATTACTAGAATAAAAAAAAAGTAAGCCATATAAATATAGTATTTTTTTCTGTGTCATTTTTAATTCTGTCTTTTCTCGTCATGTTACAAATTGTCAAATCATAGATAACATGGACAAAATTATTATTATCACCTCAAAAAATCAATTAGTAAGTTTTTTTTATATATATTTTTTGTAGTAGTTCTTGCAAAGTTATTTTCTTGGGCCGGCTAAACAAAACATATAAACCAGATTAACCGGTCATTCATTTTTTGGTGAGGGGTTCTTTCCCACACAGGACAATTAAGAGAACTTCTAATGAAATTCAATCCTGTACCGGTCATTCATTTTTTGGTGAGGGATTGTTTCCCACACAGGACAATTAAGAGGACTTCTAATGAAATTTAATCCTGTAGATTGTTACATATCAAATGTAATCCCAAATATCGTAAAGACATTTTTATTTGAGGTGAAAACAACACTATTTGCCATCAACATTACTGAATAAATCAACATAATTGGTAGGAAGTTACACAATCAAGTAATATTAACAAGATATTTAACCAGAAATATTCATCTCACCTCATATTATATTTTCTGGACCTATTTCAAAGACCATCGTCTCCAATCTCAACTAGAATTCTAACTGCTGCATTGACATCCAATGTCTTATATATGACCAATGGCCAGCACAACAGTTTGAATTTTAATTATGAATAAGACGATTGGTATTCCAAACATGTCCAAATGAGAAAATATGAGTTGAAATAGTGAACTGATATTTTGTAAAAAAAATTGATGCTTGAACTAAGACTTGAATCCTGGACTTCTCGTTCTCCGTACGAGTATGCTATCCATAACACTATTCAAGCTACGATACAAACATTAACATTTCATTATTCATATACAATTCTCAAATCGTCTGAAGGAAGATAGACGTCACTACCAATGGCCGACGGCTGGCTTATATTGAAGTATTTTTAATGAGAATTTTACACTACCTTTTAAGCAGTAAAGCTGAATATTTTGATGTGAGATTTTAAATTTAACATTTTCCATTGCTGGACATTATTATGCGTAATGCATAGTATACTCATACGGAGAACAAGAGGTCTATTCGAAGTCTTGAACAGCCTTTGAAAAAAATGATGGCGCAACTTTTGATGATGGAAAGTTAAAGTTTTAAAGAGCAATTCACACTAGTAAGTTGTTACATGTTCTGTCTCATTTGAGGTCACTTCCGGCGGCATAAATCTTTCTTCATGTAGTATTCGTATCATTCGCTTCAGTAGAGCAGTCGGTAAGATGCTCTCTTTCTTGCAATGACGCTGGCAAAGGTTCGATCCTGGTCAGAATTTTTTAAATAAAGTCATTAATTTTCATAATGCCTACACATTACCAGGCTTCGTTATTTAAATAAATTTGTACATATAGGGAAATTAATTAATTAAAGGAAACAGGTCATCTATGTAGAAAATGTATAACGGTTATAACGTCTCATTATTTTGTTTATAAAACACGGCATAACAAGATTGTTTATTTCCATTACTAACGTAAAACACTTCTGATTAATTTAAATTAAGTCAAGTTAATATTTAATTTTATTATACAAGTAAGTCCTGGAGTACTGCATCTCTTCATGCAGACAGTTTCTAGCAGCAACTGTTGTGGTCTAGTGGAGGGAGCTTCTGTTTCCCATGCATGAAGTTGTATGTTTGATCCCGCTGTCATGCTTATGTTTTTTATTCTCTCTCAACGTTATTTCAATTAATTGTCTTTGTTTTATTTGTTTTGCTTTGTTTTATTTACAGCATTTACTGCACTATTTAGTAGACACAAAAGTATATTTTCTATGGTATGACAACACAACGAAAGAGAAGGGAGAGTGTGTTAGTTTTTCAAATAGTTTGTGTATACTTCTGAACCAAATTGCTAACCTCTGATCATGCGCAGTGGCTTCGTTCTGGGACCTGAAAATTATCTATGGGCCATCAATTATTTCAAAGGCTGTACTTTCACTCCCTCTGAAGATGGGCAGATTGATCTCATAATTAAATCCTTTTCTCCAGGAATTTCAAAATTCATTATTTTGTCTCAATTTTTCTGGACGTAGATATTTACTATTGATTTTTCCAGTTGTTCCAGTAATGAATTGTAAAGTAGCTGGGGAAAAAATTTAATTGCGTGGTTTGCCTGCTACCATCAACACAACGGATGGTTTCTGACTGAGAATGATGGAGATATCTGCTGAAACATGTTTCCAGTGATAAAACAAAATATGATGTGAGACCGGAAATTACCAATTCCATAGCGTCGATAAATTAACATTATAAAAGTTTATTCTAATCAGATTTTTAAGAATGAGTTGAATTGTAAATATTACCTGGTTTAATATCTTGATATATATTATTGAATTTATGAAACCTATCAATTTTTATTTTCTCCAAAGATACCGAGATTCAACGGTATACCATTTAATTTGTCCTTTAAATTGTTGTTGTGCACTAATCTTTAATAAACTAATTTTTTTCGCACAATCTACCGATGTCTGATATATTAGCTAGAGGTCACATTTCCTGTAAAAATTCAACAAGTGATAACACACAGTCTTAATTTTGATATTTCTTTACAAATGCTGTTGAGTTTATTTAAATATCTCAAATAAATATAAATTAACATTTGATTTTTATTATCCGATTTTATAACTCTAACAACATAAAGTATTACCCTGAGCCACTAACAACAGAGAGCACAATAGCAATGCTGAGTTTTCATTGCTATTTCACAAACTCAATGTAAGTGGCACTGTGCAACAAAAAATTTAACCTCACCGAGTTTTCAGTGTCATCAATTGAAGTGGAACTTAAATTGGAAGGGACTGCCATGGAAGTGGTGCTGAAATGGATTAAATCCTTGATTTCCTTGTTGTTCAGTATGCAGAGGATCTTCACCATTATCGTACTTTTCTCTTTTCTCTGTAACAAAAAACAAAATTTCATATAAAATTGTTTATTTTTATATATTAAATTTGGGAATTTTCAACATTATGAGGTTCAATTCATTAATGTAGAAGATTTTGATAATGAATATAATCATATTGCACATGTTGCTAAAATAAATGGTTTTGATGAAGGCATAATAATGAATAAATTAAAGAAATTTAAACAACAGAAAAGGTTACAGGAATACACCACCCTACAACATGATTCCAAGAAAGATGTAAAATTCAAGAAAAGTATTTATCATCCTGACGTTCATAATCAGTTTCAAAAAAATTTTCAGAAAATGTAATATAAACATTGGCGTCCAATTAAAAAAAATTCAGCCTGGGTAATCGTCTGTTAACTAATAATAAAGTTAACCCCCTCGACAAAAACAACCAAAAAATCTGGAATTTTATCAAATTGATTGGGCACCAGGATATATATAGGAAAAACAAAAAGGAACTTGAAAACTCGTAAAAAATAACACTTCCGAAACATAAAGACTTTTAGGAATTGAAAAATCAGCTATAGCAGCACATAGTTTATTAGATGTCATCATAGAATTGAAAAAGAAGCAAAACTTGTGAAACATATATCCAAACCTTTGGATTTAACAGTTTGGAAAAAAATATATATTCAAAAAAACTATACTAGAACCATGAACTTCGCGATTCGCAGACGAACTGAGCTTGATTACAAAGTTCCTGCAAAATAACAACGATGGCAGTTTAGAAAATAATTCATTCAAAAGAACACCAGATGGCAGTTTGGATAATTACCGGCAAAAGAAAAAATTGACAGTCGTGAAAACAGCTGAGGATGGTGACAATGGTCACTGATACTGCAGTGCTGTATTTAATAAAAAAACATAGAAGTATGAGGTAAGAAGAAATCATGATTCATTTAATTCTTAAAAATTGTTTATGCTCAACAGGATAAGTTAATGCCTAAATATACAAAAACATCCATAGAAAACTGCAAAGTTTCAGATCGAGACCAAGGACAGGCCATATTATTACACAATCCACATATATAGAGCTAGTCATAGTCAATAAATCTCCTTTATATATGTTTTAATTATTAATTTAATATTTCTCACTGAAGGACAAATTATATTTGAAGAGAAAAACATTTACATTTAAATTAATATTGGGAAAATATTTGCTCAAACATCAAAAGAAGCCCAACAGGCTTTATAAAGTAATATTTTTTAAATTCTTCTTCTTCTTCTTCCTTACAAGTATTAGGCCAAGACCTGTTACGATCCTATAGAAAATTTTCCGATCCTTCTGGGAAATTCTCGTATAAGACTTGAAAGCATAATAATAGTCCCTTCAATTGGTTGCTGGCCAAAGGAAGGCTATTCCCAATAAAAAGTCTTCATAAAAAGAAGAAATCATTTGCTTGATCGAGCAACGGTTCGTAGCATTTGTAGCTCGGGAATTAACAATGTATAAGAGAAAAATTTTGACTTAGATTGGAGTGCTCAGGTAGCTTAGTTGGTAGAGCATTGACATAAAAAGCCAAAGGTCACGGGTTCAAACCCCAGTCTTAGTGCATATTTTTCTCTTCAAATATCATCATCATCCATGCAAGTATTAGGTCATATGGCCTGCTACGGTCTCAAAGAGGAATTTTCCATCCAGCTCTTTTTTTGATTTCTTTCTTTTCTTCAAATTAAATCACCTTTATATCTGTTTATATCAATATTTCAACACATTGTAAAGTGGATGCTCAACAGAAATGACCAAATGTTCAAATAGGCACTTGAATGACGTCCCATGATGCAGATCCATCAAACTTTGGTGTCGTGATTCCAGTTAATCTTTGTATGTTGGTATTTGGCCAAACACCAGCCCTCGGTTAAGACATACTGTGTACTTTCTTTGCTGCCAAACCTAATCTCCTATTGGCTTATAAGGAATCCTGTCCTGCTTCCTGCTGCACAACCCCCAAAAAATTCAAAGGGCATTAATTTGAGCAACGGATCAACAATGCATCACAATATTAACAGATTTACTTGTCTTTTTAAAAAGACAGATTGTGAATCACAGAGAATAAAAAATATATTGACCTCAACCTTAATTGCAGTGGTTCAATATCCACCTACATTTTCCAATAAATAATAAAATATTTTGGAAGGAAGCAATAGCATGATTCACATTAAAAACAGGACATAACTGTTTGGCTACCTACCTATACAAAATTAAAATTTATAACTAAGAGGACTAACTAAAGGACATGATACCTTAAGGGCCGAATGTTTGAACGCATTAGACAGTAAAAGGTGTTCTCTGCTGAGAAAGTTTTATCTAAATACATTTTGCTTACTCAGAAATCTATTCATGTGATAATAATTGTAAGCTACCTGACGAGGTACCTTAAGATCATAGCTCATGATAGAAACTTATCGTTAAAATCCCGAAGGGAACCGATGTAGTTTGAAACCTTTGCAGCTTTATCCAAGATGTCGGACCTTGAAGACTTTGATCATGTTTTCGGTATACGCGGAGAAGAGGAATTTGATAGAGTCTACCAAAGAATTCAACTGGAAGAACAGGAGAATCGGCGTAATATTGCACAATGCAGACGTCGTTGTATACGGTATTATTTGCGGGACGCAAGCGTAAATGCATTCCTCTATAGCAGACGAAAATAACGGAAGTGGTTTTATCGCTGAGAATTCTGGGTAATTCGTTGCCAATATTACGAAAACGTCAACTTTCATGCATGACCGTTAATTCGATCTCAGCAATTGCTCACAGTGAGTCAGCTCACCAGTGATTGGAAGTAATTTGAGTAGAGACTAATGTATTTGCATACGACCCTAAGAGCAAAAAATAGTAATTGATGATACAATTTTAGAGCAAGTGAATAGTTTTAAATATCTAGATAGTTCAAATATAATACAGATTTCAATTTATCATATGTTAAAATTGAAGATATTAATGACAAAATAAATAAATTTAATCTAATCTGTGGCACTATTAAAAGAACCCTTAAAACACAAGAAAATAAATAAAAATGAACTTTTATAAAGCAATGGCTGTACCTGTATTGATGTATGGATCAGAATGTTGGATGATCACTAAAAGACAAGAACAAGATTGAAAGCAATTGAGACGAGATTTTTTAAGATATATAGCAGGATATACTCTGCTGGATAAGAAAAGAAATGAAGATATAAGAAAAGAACCAAATATATTCAAACTTACAGATCAAATAATTAAATACAGGAACGCCTGAAAAGAACATGTTGATAGAATGCCAGAAGAAAGATTTCCAAAATTATTGCTAAGGAAGGATGAGAAATGTTGGATGCCCACACTGAAGATGGTCTGAACAATTTTAACAATTCTAGCTTTCATGAAACTGGAACGAGCCACCAGGCTTAATCCCTGGATGATGATGATGAAGAATCAGAGGAATGTCCTATGCCATAGCTGACAGGTTTAAGGCATGATACCCTGGTGCAGAGTTATGGGATTTGCATTGGTTCGAGTCCCCACAGGGAAAGAAATTTTCTCACAGAATTTTAGTCAATATGGGACTGGTACCCATCCAGTTCTAGGGAATTTAGGTAGCTACAATAAGTAGCAGCTCCAGGTTGAGAAAACCAATTGTAACAGCTAGGAGATCATATATCACCCTATACTGACGGATGATTTTTCACCTATGTGAATAAATATGTGGATGTGAGGCCACCAGCCAGTTGATAGGCCAAGGGCTTTCTATTCCTATTAAACCAAGGAGTTTAACTCACAGGAATATATAATAAGCAGGACACCAGGAACTTAAAGACTGTCCACTCCCTTATATGTAGTAAGCTGAATATTATTTATTTAAGTTGGATAACATCAAACAAAAAATGGTGATATTGACAAATTGTACTGAGATGCAAGATTCTTAATGAGCTACAAGCACTCAAGTACAAGGCCACTGAATGAAGATGATGATTTAAAATTAATTAAAAATGTATTAAGAGAAAAATTTGTGTTTAGACTCGAATGCTTAGGATAGCTCAGGTGGTAGAGCATTAGCATATAAAGCTAATGGTCCTGGGTTCAAACTCCAGTCTAAGCATATATTTATCTTCAAGTTTTTTGAGACTGGGAAACATCTTACCTCAAATTAATGTTGATTTATTCTCGTACATGTTTCGATATAATCTTCTATATCATCATCAGCTTGTCCAGACTGTTGTGTTTTATGTTGAAGATTATATCAAAACATGTTCAAGAATAAATCAACATTAAATTTGAAGTAAGATGTTTCCCAGTCTCAAAAAACTTGATTAAAAAGAACCTCAAAATATTACTTCCTAAAATAAACCATTTATTTTTCACTTGAAATATAATTTGTCCTTCAGTGAGAAGTGTTAAATTTGTAATAAAAACATTGAGAGAAGCTCTACTGGCTTTATATAGTAATGTTAAAATTCCCAATAAAAGTATTTTTAAATAAGAAGCCATCATTTGCATGATCGAGCAACAGTATACATAACATTTGGCACTCTAGGGAATTAAAAATGTATAAGAGAAAAATTTGAATTTAAATTCGGATGTTTAGGATAGCTCAGACAGTGGAGCATTAGCATATAAAGCCAAAGGTCCTGCGTTCAAACCTCAGTCTAAGCGTATATTTTTTCTCTTCAAATATAAGAAGATGTTAATTTAAGTTTTTTTTTTTAAATTAGATTTCACTATTTCTCACATCAAGTAGCTATTAAGTGATTATCACAAGGCTAAATGAATTCATTCCAGATCCTTTACAGAAAGAAAAATTTCTATGGATATTTAACTCATGCCCCAAATGGGAGTCAATGACCAATCACATTTCAATGAATTTTGATTTACAACCAATCACAGTCGTTTTTCACCTAGATTTTATCAATTTAATTTTATCACTTTAAAATCAAGCTACTCCTTTTTAACATTCTGAATAGATCATAGCATTATTTTGCAGTGACTCACTCTCTAAGAAATACGTTGAATATAACAATTTATATATTAAGACGTAAGAATTCTAGAATGCATGTTGCTACCAGATTATATATATATATATATATATATATATATATATATATATAGTGCACAAATGTAACCAGATAGTGCTCGCAGGAGTAAAATATAAAAACATTTGTAGCAATTGATCATATCACAAAAAAATAAATCACTGTTTGCACTTTCTTAAACATATTATTTCCCAGGAATTTACGTTCCAGAAAAATATAATTGACATATTTACATCATAGGACATCAGAAATTAATTAATAAGCTTCATGTTGGTTATAAATTTCTCCACTAGGGTGCATTCTTACAATATTGCGATCCTTTGGCAATAAATAATATGATCTGGTTGTCAGTGATGAACAAATGAAGCATAACAAACATTTCTCATTTGTTTTCAAACATCGCCATTTACAATAAATATTTTAAAATAACTATATTTAAATAATGATTTGTGAGTAAACAGCTTAATTTTATTCGTTAAATAGTCCTAACAAATGCCACTCTTGATTTCCAAATTTTCTAGATAAATTCACTCCTCACTTCGTGAGTCATGAATTTATCGATAATTTGGAAATCACTCATGGCATTACTTATGATAAAACTTGATCCCCTGTTAGTCAGACATACCAACATTACATCAAATCTAGTCGCAAGAAACTAATAAATATTTTAAAAAAGATATTACCTGGATCTGTTAAAACTTCTTTGGCTGCTGCTATATCAATAAATTTTTTCTCAGCTATTTTCTTCTCATCTCCTTGAAAATTATCAGGATGCCACTTTTGTGCAGCTTTCCTAAAAAGTAGTAGTAGTAGTAGTAGTAGTATTAATTAAATAAGAAAATTAGAACACGAATCACTGCATAGAACAAATAATTTATGCAATTTAGACCTTTTAAAAAAGGTGTTTCAATGTTACCCCTACACTTTCGTCTTTGGGTTCCACGCTTTCCACACGGGGCAGAGAGATGGCATTAATGTGGTTTATTTTCAATTTACACAACACTTTGGCAGGCCACTTTACGAAGATGATTACAATCTTGTATTGTGTACAGAAAGGAGAGTAGGATGAGTGTATGTTAATATAATAAATTTGGGAATTTTTACAGTATGAGGTTTTCTTAATAAGAATCAAATACATAATATATTTATTAAATTAATATTGAGAAGCTAAAGCTATTACTATGATAGAAATAAGTAAATCAATGAACATAATTAAATTATTGTAAATCAATGGTAAAGAGAAAAACTTTTGCCTGAACCGGGAATCGAACCCGGAACCTTTAGCTTTCCGTGCTAATGCTCAGACCACTGAGCTAATCCAGGCTCCATTCCCATCCAAGCAGAAATCCTTCCTTTACCTTACTCTACTGGTCCCCCATTCAGTTGCAGTGAATTAAGGTAAAGGAAGGATTTCTGCTTGGATGGGAATGGAGCCTGGATTAGCTCAGTGGTCTGAGCATTAGCATGGAAAGCTAAAGGTTCGGGGTTCGATTCCCGGTTCAGGCAAAAATTGTTCTCTTTACCATTGATTTACAATAATTTAATTGTGTTCATTGATTTACTTATTTCTATCATAGTAATAGCTTTAGCTTCTCAATATTAATTTAATAAATAATGCTATAGCTGTGTGGAGTCCCTTCATGTCTTCTTCAGGTAGAAGCCGTTCATTGTGTATTTGTGAATGATGATTCCCTGCAATTGAATGGGGGACCAATAGAGTAAGGTAAAGGAAGGATTTCTGCTTGGATGGGAATGGAGCCTGGATTAGCTCAGTGGTCTGAGCATTAGCACGGAAAGCTCAAGGTTCGGGGTTCGATTCCCGGTTCAGGCAAACATTTTTTTTCAAAGTTAAAAATGGGAAACACATTATGAGGTTCTTAATTAATAAATTAATGAGTCATTTTTACATCTTACCTCATACCTTGTTACAATTTGGCAAAATGGCTTACTAAGAAATTTAATGAACTACCAAGTTTCGACAATAAAAGTATTGAAAATTCAATTGAATTAGTTAATGAACTGAATAATATCACATTGGATTGTAATGATAGATTGGTTTCTTTTGACGTCATTTCTTTATTTCCGAGCATCCCAATTGGGAAGATGTTAAATATTTTAGAAAAATGGCTCATTTCCTTGAAACTACAAAGAGAAATAATTAATGAATATTTGAATCTTACAAAACTTTGTATCGACAACAATTTTTTTCACCTCCAATGAAAAATTTTATAAACAAATCTCAGGTCTGGCTATGGGAAACCCACTTTCACCATTTTTGGCAAATTTATTTATGGGATATTTAGAATGTCATATCACCAATGCTTATCACTGGATGTTCAAATGTTGGTATAGATATGTGGATGATATTTTCTCTGTGATAAATTCTAAATATATTGAAGATGCATTAAAATTACTCAACCTCCAGGATGAATCTGTAAAATTTACTATGGAATTAGAAAATAATAACCAAATCCCATTTTTGGACCTCTACATAAGAAGGAATGAACAACAACAAAGAATTGAATTCAATATATACAGAAAAGATACTCATATTGACAATTACATAAAGTCTTCAGGTTTCAATCATATTGCGCATAAGCATGCAATTTTCAACAGTTTGATATATAGATTATTGAATGTTCCACTAAATGAAGAAGATTTTAAGAAAGAATACAATCACATTTGGACATAGCTAATTTAAATGGTTTTGGAAAGGAAATAATTATAACTAAATTAAAGAAATTTAGACAACAAAAAAGATTAAAAGAGTACACTACCCTGCAATCTGATTCAAAGAAAGGAAAACAATTTAAGAAAATCACTTATCATCCTGGAATACATAACAAATTTCAAAAAATTTTCAAGAAATTCAATATTACATTGGCACCGATAAATAAATTTAGCCTTGGTAACTTATTAATAACCAATAAGAAAATGAACACCCCAGATAGTAAAAAATCTGGAATTTATCAAATTGATTGTGGAGTTTGCAATAAAGTATACATAGGAAAAACAAAAAGAAATTTGGACACTCGCACAAAAGAACACTTTAGAAATATTAAAAATAGTGAAATTGAAAAATCAGCTATTGCAGCACATAGTTTGTTGGAAGGTCATAAAATTGAAAAAGAAGCTAAACTTCTAAAACATTTGGAAAAACCTTTGGATTTGACAGTTTGGGAGAAAATATTTATTCAGAAGAACAAATTTAAATCCATGTATTTCGACATTCCGGATGAACGTGACCTCATCTCGAAGTTCATCAAATCAATACCAGATGGCAACGATATCTCGAAGTTCATCAAAACAACACCAGATGGCAACGTTATAGAGGGAGATTACAACGAATATCCGGTAGTCATAATGGCGGTTGAAAATGAATGACAAGATCATTTGAAAACTATAGTTACCGTGTTTAATAAAACATGAATATGAGGTAAGATGTAAAAATGACTCATTAATTTATTAAAAATTTTTTTTCTTTACCATTGATTTACATAATATATTATTATTTCAATGAATGAATGAGCCATTTATTATTTTACCTCATAGTTTATGTTTTCTTAAACACGAGAACTGTAAATTAAATTTGAAGAGAAAAATTTTTGCCTAGACCGGGACTTGAACCCGGGACCCTTGGCTTTCCGGGCCTAGTGCTCTACCAACTGAGCTACCGAGGCGAGTTACGATCTAGACGCAAATTTTTCTCTTATATACTTTGTAATTCCCTATCGCCAAATGCTTTTGAAACCATTGCTTCTATCTTTGCAAATGGCGGCTTCTTAGTTAAGAAGTCATTTATTGGGAATTTAACATTACTTTATAAAGCTAGTAAGGCTTCTAATGATGTTTTTATTATTGATTTAACATTTCTCAATGAAAGATAAATTAAATTTGAAGAGAAAAATTTTCGCCTAGACCGGGACTCGAACCCGGGACCCTTGGCTTTCCGGGCCAAGTGCTCTACCAACTGAGCTACCGAGGCGAGTTACGATCTAGACGCAAATTTTTCTCTTATATACTTTGTAATTCCCTATCGCCAAATGCTTTTGAAACCATTGCTTCTATCTTTGCAAATGGCGGCTTCTTAGTTAAGAAGTCATTTATTGGGAATTTAACATTACTTTATAAAGCTAGTAAGGCTTCTAATGATGTTTTTATTATTGATTTAACATTTCTCAATGAAAGATAAATTAAATTTGAAGAGAAATCAATAATAAAAACATCATTAGAAGCCTTACTAGCTTTATAAAGTAATGTTAAATTCCCAATAAATGACTTCTTAACTAAGAAGCCGCCATTTGCAAAGATAGAAGCAATGGTTTCAAAAGCATTTGGCGATAGGGAATTACAAAGTATATAAGAGAAAAATTTGCGTCTAGATCGTAACTCGCCTCGGTAGCTCAGTTGGTAGAGCACTTGGCCCGGAAAGCCAAGGGTCCCGGGTTCGAGTCCCGGTGTAGGCGAAAATTTTTCTCTTCAAATTTAATTTATCTTTCATTGAGAAATGTTAAATTAATAATAAAAAAAAAACATCATTAGAGGCCTTACTGGCTTTATAAAGTAATGTTAAATTTCCAATAAATGTCTTCTTAACTAAGAAGCCGTCATTTGCAAAGATAGAAACAATGGTTTCAAAAAGCATTTGGCGATAGGGAATTACAAAGTATATAAGAGAAAAATTTGCGTCTAGATCGTAACTCGCCTCGGTAGCTCAGTTGGTAGAGCACTTGGCCCGGAAAGCCAGGGTCCCGGGTTCGAGTCCCGGTCTAGGCGAAAATTTTTCTCTTCAAATTTAATTTATCTTTCATTGAGAAATGTTAAATAATATATAAAAAAAAAAAACATCATTAGAGGCCTTACTGGCTTTTAAAAGTAATGTTAAATTTCCAATAAATGTCTTCTTAACTAAGAAGCCGTCATTTGCAAAGATAGAAACAATGGTTTCAAAAGCATTTGGCGATAGGGAATTACAACGTATATAAGAGAAAATTTTGCGTCTAGATCGTAACTCGCCTCGGTAGCTCAGTTGGTAGAGCACTTGGCCCGGAAAGCCAAGGGTCCCGGGTTCGAGTCCCGGTCTAGGCGAAAATTTTTCTCTTCAAATTTAATTTCTCTTTCATTGAGAAATGTTAAATTAATAATAAAAAAAAAAAAAAAAAACATCATTAGAGGCCTTACTGGCTTTTAAAAGTAATGTTAAATTTCCAATAAATGTCTTCTTAACTAAGAAGCCGTCATTTGCAAAGATAGAAACAATGGTTTCAAAAAGCATTTGGCGATAGGGAATTACAACGTATATAAGAGAAAAATTTGCGTCTAGATCGTAACTCGCCTCGGTAGCTCAGTTGGTAGAGCACTTGGCCCGGAAAGCCAAGGGTCCCGGGTTCGAGTCCCGGTCTAGGCGAAAATTTTTCTCTTCAAATTTAATTTATCTTTCATTGAGAAATGTTAAATTAATAATAAAAAAAAAAAAAAAAACATCATTAGAGGCCTTACTGGCTTTTAAAAGTAATGTTAAATTTCCAATAAATGTCTTCTTAACTAAGAAGCCGTCATTTGCAAAGATAGAAACAATGGTTTCAAAAAGCATTTGGCGATAGGGAATTACAACGTATATAAGAGAAAAATTTGCGTCTAGATCGTAACTCGCCTCGGTAGCTCAGTTGGTAGAGCACTTGGCCCGGAAAGCCAAGGGTCCCGGGTTCGAGTCCCGGTCTAGGCGAAAATTTTTCTCTTCAAATTTAATTTATCTTTCATTGAGAAATGTTAAATCAATAATAAAAACATCATTAGAAGCCTTACTAGCTTTATAAAGTAATGTTAAATTCCCAATAAATGACTTCTTAACTAAGAAGCCGCCATTTGCAAAGATAGAAGCAATGGTTTCAAAAGCATTTGGCGATAGGGAATTACAAAGTATATAAGAGAAAAATTTGCGTCTAGATCGTAACTCGCCTCGGTAGCTCAGTTGGTAGAGCACTTGGCCCGGAATGCCAAGGGTCCCGGGTTCGAGTCCTGGTCTAGGCGAAAAAAATTTTTCTCTTCAAATTTAATTTATCTTTCATTGAGAAATGTTAAATCAATAATAAAAACATCACGAGAACTGTAGTTTTCAAGAGGAACATCCCTCCCATTTTCAACTGATATTATGACTACTGGATTTTCATTGGAATCTCCATCTATAACGTTGCCATCTGGTGTTGATTTGAGGAACTTTGAGATCAGGTCCTGTTCATCGGGAATTTTGAAATTCATGGATGTTCCTCTTGAAAACTGTAGTTCCCATGTTTAAGAAAACATAAACTATGAGGTAAGATAATAAATTACTCATTCATTCATTCATTGAATTAAGAACCTCTTAATGTTATTCCCCATATTTAACTATGAATATTATTATATTTAATCAAAATTAAAGTAGGAAATAACACTACAAGGTATTTTCAAATTATAAATGAGTTAGAGAAAATGTTATATAGGTAGGAAATAACACTATGAGATGGCGCGGAGGTCAGTCTGCAGGAGAGGAGACCATTGGACATCAGTTGTGAACGTAATACAGCATTGAGAATGTCACAAATGCAGTAAAGAAACTCGAGTCTGTGTGGGAGTTAAGAAGTATGAGGAGAGTCAAGAAACAACTAAACAAAATTAGAGAAAATGTTTTTATATCTCACTTCGCAATACCAGTTTCAAAGGTCATTTTATCTTCATCTTCAGTCAAACTCCAACTTTTGAAATTTTGCCGTTCATTTTTTATGAGATGATTTATAAAAACATTTTCTCCAACTCATTTATAAATACTATTATATTGTTTGTTATTTATTTGTTGTTCCTTATTTGTATGTTATTTGTTTGTTTGCTATCTGTTTGTTATGTCTGTTTATTATCTATTTGTTTGTTGTTATTATTATTATTGTCATTAACATTATTATTATTATTATTATTAAGATTGTAACCAATAGTTGACTTATTTTTTATTTCACTCACCTCATACTTCATAACTCCTAGCATACCCAGGGTTTCGTCACATCCTTTGTGACATTCTCAATGCTGTGTCACGTTCACAACATTGAGCATTGAGAATGTCACAAAGGATGTGACGAAACCCTGGGTATGCTAGGAGTTATGAAGTATGAGGTGAGTGAAATAAAAAAATAAACAATATTAAAAAACCTCTTTCCTATTTCCTATCTACATAACTTAATAGTTGACTTGTTCAATATATCAATATTATGACGTAAATTATTCTTTTTAGAAATAATTCATGTAAATTTATTTATTATTACTATTATCATTATCATCTTACAATGATTATATGATTAATATATTATTTTAGTTATGTATATTAATATTTATTTAATTTCCAGTCTTACCTGTATGCCTTAATAATGTCCTTCTTGACAGCTGTCCTAGAAACACCTAAAATTTTATAATAATCTCGTCGTTCTGCTTGTTTCTGTAATTTCTGAGCACGCTTCTTGCCATCTTTTGCACGACTGTAATTTTCATCCAAGTCTAAAGCGGCTTGGTAATCATGTATCGCTATTGAAAAATCATAATCATTAATTGAAATGTTGTATTCCAGAAAGTATAAAAACATCAATAGAATACAGATTTTTCAAATCTAACACAAAAAAAAATTATACTTTTTAAAAAATAAATAATGTAAAATTTCCTCATCATAAAATTTATAGCACTCATATCTATGTCATCAGGACATACTGTAGTATAGTTGGTTAAGGGGGGTGATGGGTGAAATTTTTGGACAGATTTAGCATTTTTTGTATTAAAAAATACTATGTACCTTAAAGTATAAGTTGGCGAAGTTTCAGTGTCCTATGGTCCTATGGCGCTTGTAAGTCTCCCTAATGACTGTAGGAAAGCATGTATGCTACAATCTAATTTAACTGCATGCAAACTTTCAAATTGGCTTTTCCACACTTTTATTTTCTTTGCATTTCAATACATTCAAATCAAAATAGCATTGACAAATTTAATGATAGAAGCACGAAATTTTAACTGCATGTCCCACACACTATGGCTAATAATTCTATGCATGGATTTTGAAACAACGTTGATAGTTTTTTAAATAAAAAATAGAATATGTGTAGTATTAAAAAAAAAGAAATATTATCATATGCAGAGGATATATATTTTTTTTTTCCTTCCTTTATTATAATGATATAGAAAAGTTAATGCACAGTGTTGTTCTAAATAAGTAAGTGGACGTGTACAAAAAAAATTAAAAAATTTTACTCAAAAAATTATGGGACTTATTAAAAATTTTAATATGCAAATTTTTTAATGTATTTTCTTCAATAACTCAAAAACGTTTAAGCCTAGAAGGATGCAACTCTAATGTAATATTACCTAAGAATTAAATGAATTGTGATTTCTTCTTACCTCATACTTCTCTGTTTTTTTAAACACAGCACTGCAGTATCAGCGACCATCGTCACCATCCTCAGCTGTTTTCACGACTGTCAATTTTTCTTTTGCCGGTAATTATCCAAACTGCCATCTGGTGTTCTTTTGAAGGAATCATTTTCTAAACTGCCATCTGTTGTATTTTTGAAGAACTTTGTAATCAGGCTCGGTTCGTCTGGAATCTCGAAGTTCATGGTTCTAGTATGGTTTTTTTGAATATATATTTTTTTCCCAAACTGTTAAATCCAAAGGTTTGGATAGATGTTTCAAAAGTTTTGCTTCATTTTCAATTCTATGATGCTCTAATAAACTATGTGCTGCTATAGCTGGTTTTTTCTATTTCTCCATTCTTTATGTTTCTGAAGTGTTCTTTTTTTATGAGTTTCCAAGTTCTTTTTTGTCTTTCCTATATATATCCTGTTGCAATCTTTGCAATCAATTTGATAAATTGCAGATTTTTTGTTGACTGGGGTGTTAACTTTATTATTAGTTAACAGAAGATTACCCAGGCTGAATTTGTTAATTGGAGCCAATGTTATATTAATTTTTTTTTAATTTAATATAACATTGTCTCCAATTAACAAATTCAGCCTGGGTAATCTTTTGTTAACTAATAATAAAGTTAACACCTCAGACAACAAAAAAATCTGGAATTTATCAAATTGATTGCAAAGATTGCAACAGGATATATATAGGAAAAACAAAAGGAACTTGGAAACTTGTAAAAAAGAACACTTCAGAAACATAAAGAATGGAGAGATTGAAAAATCAGCTATAGCAGCACATAGTTTATTAGAGCATCATAGAATTGACAAAGAAGCAAAACTATTGAAACATCTATCCAAACCTTTGGATTTAACAGTTTGGGAAAAACTATATATTCAAAAAACCATACTAGTACCATGAACTTCCGAGATTCCAGACAAACTGAGCTTGATTACAAAGTTCTTCAAAAATACAACAGATGGCAGTTTAGAAAATGATTCCTTCAAAAGAACACCAGATGGCAGTTTAGAAAATAATTCCTTCAAAAGAACACCAGATGGCAGTTTGGATAATTACTGGCAAAAGAAAAAATTAACAGTCGTGAAAACAGCTGAGGATGGTGACGATGGTCGCTGATACTGCAGTGCTGTGTTTAAAAAAACATAGAAGTATGAGGTAAGAAGAAATCACGATTCATTTAATTCTTGTGAATTAAATCTCATAACTTATATTTGAAGAGAAAAATTTGTTTATCTTTCAGTGAGAAATGTTAAATCAATAATAAAAACATCATTAGAAGCCTTACTAGCTTTATAAAGTAATGTTAAATTCCCAATAAATGTCTTCTTAACTAAGAAGCTGCCATTTGCAAAGATAGAAGCAATGGTTTCAAAAGCATTTGGCAATAGGGAATTACAATGTATATAAGAGAAAAATTTGCGTCTAGATCGTAACTCGCCTCGGTAGCTCAGTTGGTAGAGCACTTGGCCCGGAAAGCCAAGGGTCCCTGGTTCGAGTCTCGGTCCAGGCGAAAATTTTTCTCTTCAAATATAATTTATCTTTCAGTGAGAAATGTTAAATCAATAATAAAAAATCTCATAATGTTAAAAAATCCCAAATTTATTATATAAAAATAATATTACCTATTATGGCATGAATGTGAGGTCAAAAAATCAAGTATGTAGCTTAAAAACTGTAGAAAATAGAAATTTCACCCATCACCCTCCTTAAGGGAATATGCTACAAGCTAGAACACATTTTTTTATTTAAGGGAGGTAAATTATACAGGGGAAACATCAGCTCAGGGATGTATGGAAAGTTTATATTCATGTGCCCAAGAACCTACAGGTTCAATAGTGCCAATGAGTTAGTTAGTTACCACATGTGGTCATAGGGGATAAATTAAGTAAAAAAAATAGCCAAAGTGAGTTAAAAAGAAAATATTCACACTACAACATAAAACTTCACAAATTTAATTTGATGAGAAAAATGTACACTTGAATCGGGATTTGAACCCAATGTCTCTTCTGGTTCTGTACACCAGCGCTCTAGACCCTCAGCTACTAGACATTCCGATTCAAATACACATTATTTTTCTCCTTTATTACATGAATTCCCATGCGCTGAGGATATGAACTTTTCATTCCACATGTGCCTCTGGCGGCTTCTTTATCAAGAAGACTTTAATGGGAATCACATCACATTTATAGCCAGTGTGGAATGAACAGTTCATAATCTCAGTGCGTGGGAATTCATATAATAGAGGAGAGAAATAATGTACATTTGAATTGAAATGCCTGGAAGCTTAGGGATCTAGAAGCTGGTGTACAGAATCAGAGATATCGGATTCAAATTCCAAATCAGGCATATACAGAGTGCAATGAGAAGTGTTAAATTAATAATAAAATCGTCAATAGAAGCCCTACTGGCTATAAAGTAGTGTTAAATTCCCAAAAAATGTCTTCTTAACTAAGAAGCCGCCATTTGCAAAGATAGAAGCTATGGTTTCAAGCATTTGGCGCGAGGGAATTACAACGTACATAAGAGAAAAATTTGCATCTAGATCGTAACTCGCCTCGGTAGCTCAGTTGGTAGAGCACTTGGCCCGGAAAGCCAAGGATCCCGGGTTCGAGTCCCGGTCTAGGCAAAAATTTTTCTCTTCAAATATAATTTATCCTGCAATGAGAAGTGTTAAATTAATAATAAAATCGTCAATAGAAGCCCTACTGGCTATAAAGTAGTGTTAAATTCCCAATAAATGTCTTCTTAACTAAGAAGCCGCCATTTGCAAAGATAGAAGCTATGGTTTCAAGCATTTGGCACGAGGGAATTACAACGTACATAAGAGAAAAATTTGCATCTAGATCGTAACTCGCCTCGGTAGCTCAGTTGGTAGAGCACTTGGCCCGGAAAGCCAAGGGTCCCGGGTTCGAGTCCCGGTCTAGGCGAAAATTTTTCTCTTCAAATATAATATACAGAGTGTAACAAAAAAGGTATGTAAAAAATTTGGGAAAACATTTCTTGCATGTAGGACATAAAAGTCTTATATTGACATAGGTCAGAAAATGCTTATTTCCTTTTTAGAGCACTTTTTTTACAGCTGAACCCATAAAGAACACTCAATAACAGAACCGTGGGAAAACAGGAAATCACAGAAAATGTTCAAAATGGCCTCCATTAGCTCCAATGCATCTGTCAACCCACCGTTGCATGGACTCCCTAATGTGCTGATGTAGACCTGGAGAATTTCGTATTGTCTGGCTGCCTTTCAGAATACGAGCACAAAGAGTCTCTACATCTTGAACTGGAGTTGCATAAACAAGAGATTTCTAATGTCCCCACACATAAATATCTAGTATGTTTAAGTCAGAGAGTGCGGAGGCCAAGGAAGAGGTGGACCAATTTTTGTTACACTCTGTATTTTTCTCTTCAAATAAAATTTGACATTCGATGAAAAGTGTTAAATTGAATATCTAAGCTTGAAGATTCACACAAATGTTTGGGAATTAAAACAGCAATAAATTATAAAATAACAAGACACTCACCATCATCAAACATCTCACTATTTATATAGGCCTCCGCTCTATCACAATATACTTTAGGATCTTTGTTTATATCTAGAGCTTCTCTGCAGCTC
This sequence comes from Diploptera punctata, assembly GCA_030220185.1. Classification (NCBI taxonomy): domain Eukaryota; kingdom Metazoa; phylum Arthropoda; class Insecta; order Blattodea; family Blaberidae; genus Diploptera; species Diploptera punctata. Next base: position 2,097,559 of record JASPKZ010010696.1, read on the forward strand.
TGTAAACTTAATGACAGTTGATCATTGTGAAGATAACAATGACAAAGTTTCTCTTTTGCCACGAAGATTATCATTTTTACTTGTGTTTCTACTTTCAGCACCTATAAATACAACACAATGAATAATAGCAGTTAAAAATATTATTAAATTTGCATATTTTTGTACTCCTATGCTAGATAAGGTGGTTGCATGCCTCCTTCCTGACTAATGGGTTCAGGTCATTACCCAATGGGGTTGAAAATTTTACTTATAAAATTTTCAATCTTGGAACTAGGAGGATGCTAGTTTAAAATTTTATACACTAGATTCCTGTATTAAATTCCAAACTCCTCTGCAGTACATATGTTGAGAAGGTATGTAATAAACATGAAAAGGAATTATATTTTTTCTCTTCAAATATAATTTATCCATCATTGAGATGTATGAATTGAATAATAAAAATATTGATGAAAGGCTATAGAGATGTGGGACGTCCTAGAAGACGATGGGAAGATAAATTCTGAGAGCAGAACAGGCTGACAGCCTACCATGAAGATGATGATGATGATGAAAAGTAATTGTTCAAATGAGAATGTTAAACCTGACAGTCCTCTTGGTGCTTTTCGATAGGAGCAGGCTATATGCTGGCCCAGGTTTCGCCTTCTCCCCTCTCTTCATTATCATCCCTTACACATACTACACACAAACACTTAAATATACATTACAAAAACAAATTCAGCTTGGGTAATCTTCTAACAACAAATAAAAAAAAAAATTGAAACCCCAGATAGTAAAAAAAAATCTTGAATTTGCCAAATAGTTCCAATGACTGTAATAAAGTATATATAGGAAAAACTAAAAGAAATTTAGATACTTGTATGAAAGAACACTTTAAAAATAGTAAAAATTGAAAAATCGGTGATTGCAGTTCATAGTTAGAGGAACACATAAATGGAAAAGAAACTAAACTATTAAAACATTTAGAAAAATCTATGAAACTGGAAGTTTGGGAAAATATATACATTCAGAAGAACAAAGATTCGTCAATGAATTTTGAAGTTCCCAGTGAGCACAATTTGATCTCAAAGTTCATCAAATCAACACCAGATGGCAACTTTGAAGATGAAGATGTAGACAAAAATTAAATAGTTGTACAGATGGCTGAAAATAGGAGGGAAACTACAGTCCCATGCTTGAAGATTATGGAGTGTGAGATAGAATTCATAACTCACTATTTATTAGTTATTTACTTGAAAACCTTATAATGTTATTTTCTATAATTAATTTATAATACAAATATTTTCTCTTCAAATTTAATTTATCTTTCATTGAGAAATGTTAAATTAATAATAAAAACAAATATTTTTACTTACTTTGTGAGCGCTTTCAATACATTCTTCATAATCCTTCTTGTTAATATATTCTTGAGCATCACTTAGTAGTTTATCTACCTTTTTTACTATCTTATAATGTGGGAAACAATCTTTATGTTCAGGATCAAGTTTCAAGCATTCACGAACTTCCCTTTAATTAAACAGCAATACATTAATAAACATTTATTTCCATAAAAAAATTGTTTTACAGCAAACTCCCGATTATCCATGTTAATTGGGACCAAGATATGCATGGAAAATCGGAAAACACAGATAATCCAATGAAGTCATTCGGCGCCGTGGAAGTTGATCAGGAATTTATTTACCCACTTTTAACATTACTTAAATGCAACAAATATTCATAAAATATTATATTAAATGTATTTAGGTGTGAGTCGTAATTATCATTATTTTATTATACTCGTAAATATGAAAAAAAAAGAAGTGGGGCTATTTTCCTGTCATGACCACTCTGGTAACAACAGTTATTCAAAATGGCCATCATAAAGCAGCGACAACTACACTAGTAACACCAATATCCACACTTATAATCAGCAATAACCACACTAGTAACCACTGATGACCATACTAGTAACCACCAATGACCACACTACTAACCAGCGATAAACCCATTGCCACAGCATATCTGTAGTTTCAATCTGTAACAACAAACCTTTCAGTGACTCACACAATGGAAATTTCCGAAATTGTATTGTATTCTCAGAATATTAAACCGTTATCTATGCCATTAGACGCGTCAGGGGAGGGGGTTGTGAGTGAAGGTTACTCTACTGTGCTATTTTTTAATATAAAATACAATATTTATCTTCATTTTTAAAAAAATACAGTAAAAAAGAGTCATGCCCGGATAATCTGCAAACCGGATAATCAGGAGTTTGCTGTATTGTCAAATCCTAAGCATTAGATACATACACATCTTGATATTACAAATTTGAATGAATGAAAACTGAGTACATACTTCAAAGATTCAGATGGCTCTCCTCGCTGATAATATAAAGTGGCAAGTTTAAAAAATCCTGCAGTATTGTCTGATTGTAGTTTTGTTGTGGATCGTATATCTGAAATAGCTGACGTTATATCACCTTGTGCTACATGGCATTCAGCTCGAAGTTCACGCATTTCTGATGACCACGGGGCATACCTACACAAGATAATAATAATAATAAAAAAGTTTTTTTTAACTGATACAGTTAAGGCCACAGGTTTTCTCTTCCATTCAACAATGAAAAATATTACATACACAAAAAATTACGTAAGATAATGACACAGAATAAGAAATAATTATAAGTAAATATTTATACAAAACAAGCAAATTAAAATTATTTATTTATTAAATCTTCAAGATTTGGAGCCCTATTTTTATAAACGTGTGTCAGGGCTATAGTTAAAGTATAAAAGAAAATTAAAGATACACATAGTTACAAAATTGAAATGAAACAAAACAACAATGAACAAAACAAGAACTAAAACTAAGAAAGTAATTAGTAATAAAGATGATTTACAATGTAATGAAAATAGCATTTAAAATTTAATGAAAATAGTTTTAAATGCTGTGTGACATTACTTCGTGTTTAAATGATCAATTATTGGATTACACAATACTTGATTACATTCAATTAAATGAATATTCAGAATGTATCGCTCCAATCCATGAGATGGACAGTCTAAAATAAGGTGTTCAACAGTCTGTTCATCATTATCCGTCTGGAGATGGAATATGAAACTTTTTAGATAAGATTTAAAATTTCCATGTCCAGACATAAATTGAGGGGCCTAATGAGAGAGGGAGCTATGCCACTTTGAGAAGGAATGGAAATAAATTGGGTTTTATAAAGCATTATATTATGAAATTATTTTAATAATAAAGGATTAATCCCCTCAGGTGACCTCATCTAGAGGATATGTGGATGGCGACCACAAGGTGCCAAGCTGTGCAAAACATTTCTTCCACTTACTTGTGTTTTGCACTCTTTTAACTTTACTATCTAACCTCTCTTGGTTAACTCTTGTTTTTCGACCCCGACGCTATTAGGGCATCCAAGGGCTAGGGAGTCCTTCCTTTCTTCCATTTCTTCTTTCCTTTATTTTCTTTTCTTCTCCAGAAAAGCCTGACCAGAGGCTATAAGATGGCAGCCCCATCAGTGGACTTGCCTTCCTTTGGCCAGCAACCAATCGGAGGGACTATTATTATGCTTTCAAGTCTTATACGAGAATTTCCCATAAGGGAAAATTTTCTATAGGATCGTAACAGGCCTTGGCCTAATACTTGGAAGGAAGAAGAAGAACTTTTTTCTTCTTTAACTTACTGTTATGTAACTATGCAGAAGGAAAAATACACACCACATGAACTACTGCCAATATAATACAAAATTCTTTTCTAAACAGAAAGAAACAAAAACCTACGGTCTGCTACCAATTGTGCCGGTTTTGGGGAACCTTTCCTTAACATAGGTAACCCAAAATTGCAAAACCACGTTCTGCTACCATTTACGCCGTGTATCGTCTTTTGTTTCCCTTGTGTATAAGTATATTAGCCTTGAGTTTATAACAATCAGGATTATTCAAAAGCCTTTGCCCGGGCCCATGAGAGGCAAAGATTGATTCATTCTTCCTATCTAAATGCTTAAACATTAATCAACAACAGATCTTAAAATACTGTAGTAATCTATGATACTTAGCTAAGCTGAATGTAGAATTATTATTAACCATTAAAGCTAGACGGAAAAAAGGAAGTTTGTATGACCTCTAAGCAAGCTTGTGTATGGGAATATGCCAAACAGCAGTATACACACAAATAATTAAACATTAAGCATAATATATAAAAAATTATGTTTAATATTAATTGCATGTCTGAAGTTTAGAAAAATAGAATTAAAGAATAACTTTGATAATTCATAAATTAAAAGACAAAAAATAATAATTAACATCAAATATAACATCATCATCATCATAGTACATTCACGAATTTAGGCCATTTGTTGACCTGTTTCGGCCTCAAGAGAAACACCATCCAGAAGTCTTTTGAGTGGACGTCCTGGTCTTCTTCTTCCTGCAGGTTGATATCTTAACATTAGTTTGGGTATTCTGTGATCTTCCATTCGATGAACATGTTGTATCCATCTTGACTTATAATCAGAAATTTTGTTTTCTAAAGATTCCATGTGTAATTCTTCTAAGATGTCTTCATTTTTTTTGTGATCTAGTAGTGTGTATCCTGCAGTCCTCCGAAGATATCTCATTTCAGCAGATCTAAGTCTCTGTATATCCTTCTGTTTCAACGTCCATACTTCGCTACCATACAAAAGAGTTGGAATAACTCACAAAAACAACTTAACACATACACTTTCAGTCCTTGCCAGGGTGGCTTTTCCTGGTCCACCGGACCAAAAACCCAAAGCATGCAACCTCGCATCCTCCAGACGACGACAATGTTCCAACCAATATTTCCGATCGAATGATAATGTTCTGAATGTGCGTATCGTATTTGAGCATTCCAAGGTAGAAGGGGAAGATGCGCAGTACAAACAGTGCAATGGGAGAGGTAGAAAGAAGAATGGGGGTAGATGCAGAGAGAAAGGAAATTGGCATAGTTCACGAATCTTTCAGTTGAAGGAGGATAACGGCACTGATGTTACGAACCGAAAATTGCACTTTCGGTTCAATAAATAGCACTAATTATTTCAATTTCTTCTCAAAGTGGTATAGCTCCCTCTCTCACTAGACCCCTCAATTGTGTTAATACAAAAGACGATTGATAGTCACCAGAAATACTATAAAATGTCTCAAAAAGATTATAATTGAAATACAATTACGAATAACATAATTAGGGCTCGCAAGTTGTGGAAAAACTCTTTTTTTAATTTTATGTCTGAAGATGAGGCCCAACATAATATATATAAAAAAAATATATATTCTCTTTAATTTGCTTACTTGTTATAGTCAGCTACTAGATGGCAGTGAAGACCGAGTTCTCACGACATCTAGTAATAATGGAGAATATAATACATATATAAGAAAAATAAGTGTTTGGATTGGATTCGCCTGGTGGTGTAATGGATATCACGCTGAGGTACAGACTCAGAGAACCGGGTTCGAATCCCGTCCAGGCATTTATTTTTCTTATCATACCATATTAAGCTTGCATTGCTCAATGTTAAACATTTAATTATAACATCGATAAAGCGTCACTGCTATAAAGTAAAAAAAAAAATCTCTTTAATTTGCTTACTTGTTATAGTCAGCTACTAGATGGCAGTGAAGACCGAGTTCTCGCGACATCTAGTAATAATGGAGAATATAATACATATATAAGAAAAATAAGTGTTTGGATTGGATCCGCCTGGTGGTGTAATGGATATCACCTGAGGTACAGACTCAGAGATCCGGGTTCGAATCCCGTCCAGGCATTTATTTTTCTTATCATACCCTACATATATATATATATATATATATATATATATACACACATTTTGAGTCAATGTAGGCCTGAAAATGGTACATTTTATCTGTCCTTTTTTTTACTTTTTTTCAGGTCTTTGGCTTTTTTTGCAACTTTTCCTTCTTTTGACTACATTTATACCAATTGTATAACTCAAGAATCCGCAGAGTCCAGTCTCAATTCCACCTTCTTTTAAAAATGCAATCTAGTTTACTTTATAAACACTTTTCAGGTTCCAAAAACATTTGTTCCGCGAGAAACTATTGAACCCTCACAAAATACCAATTATTTTTTAACCACCAGCCTGCTGACCATCTTAACTAACGTATTTCGACTTCAAATTTTCAAAGAAGTTGCCACTTTCTGACAATTATCTCGAGCAGAGAACGAAGGCAGAGAGGTTGTCTTTATTCACTCATTAGCAACTGCAATACTGAGGATAATTTACGGACAGCAGAAATGCTAGTCGCAGAACCAAATGCATTAGAGGTTGAAATGGCGATTGAAAAATTGAAGATGTATAAAGCATCAGGTTCAGATGAGATCCCAGCAGAACTGATCAAATCAGGGGGGAGAAAAATTGATGGACAAGATACGCTAGTTGCTCAGTATGATTTGGGAAAAAGAAGCTCTTCCAGATGAATGGAAGGAATCAATTATCGTACCAATTTATAAGAAAGGAGACAAAACTGATTGCAACAACTACAGGGGCATCTCATTACTTTCAACTTCGTACAAAATTCTAACAAATATATTAGTAAGCAGACTTACTCCCTATATTAATGACATTCTAGGAGATCATCAATGTGCATTTAGAAGAAACAGGTCTACAACAGATCAGATTTTTAGTATAAGACAGATTTTAGAAAAGAAATGGGAATATAATGGTACTGTACATCAACTATATGTAGACTTCAAAAAAGCATATAGTATCCTGCTGGAGTTTGGAATTCCTAAAAAGTTAGTTAGACTTATACGAATGTGTCTAAATGGCACAGAGTAGGGTGCGTGTAGGCAAACAGTTTTCGGACACTTTTGAAATCCAGAATGGGTTAAAGCAAGGAGATGCACTATCTCCTCTACTATTTAATTTTGTACCAGAGCATGCCATTAAATCTTTAGAGAATGAGGAAGGCTTACAACTCAATGGTATTAATAAGCTGTTAGTTTATGCTGATGATGTAGTATTATTGGCCGATAGCAAGGAGATACTAAAGGACAACACGCACACACTATTGAGTAACACTAAGAAATTGGGACTGGAAGTAAATATCAATAAAACTAAATATATGGTCACACGTAGAAATTCATTATATAATGGAAATGGACAGCTAATGACAAATGAGGGAAATTTTGAGGAAGTGGCTGAATTCAAATACCTAGGAACAATAATCACAAATAGGAATGAGATGCACAAAGAAATTAAACATAGGCTCAATTCTGGAAATACATGCTATTATGCATTGCAGAGACTCTTGATGTCCCAACTGCTTTAAAAATATGTTAAACTGAAAATATATAAAACTATTATTCTACCAGTTATATTATATGGGTGCGAAACATGGACTCTTACTTTAAGGGAGGAAAGGAGATTACAAGTATTTGAGAATAAAGTACGTAGGAAGATGAAGAGACAGGTGAATGGAGAAGACTACATAACAATGAAGTACATGGTCTTTATAGGAAGCCAGATATAATAAGAACAGCTAAGTCTCATAGACTGCGATGGGCAGGATATGTTGCACATATGGGGAATGAAAGACTTGCATGGAAGCTTCTTGTAGGAAAGCCAGAGGGAAAACGCCCAGTTGGTAGACCAAGAATGAGGTGGGAGAATAACATTAACTATGATTTGAGGGAAGTAGATTATACAGGGAATGATTGGAAAGCATTAGCTCAGGATAGGGATGTATATGGAGAGCTTATGTCCGCGCGGCCATGAACTTACGGGTTCGATAGTGCCAGTGAGTGAGTGAGTGAGTGAGTAAGTGAGTGAGTAAGTGAGTGAGTAAGTAAGTAAGTAAGTAAGTAACGTTTTATGTCCTTTTTCCAGTTTTTAGGTCTTTTATAGGATATCTTTAGGTCTTTTTAAAGGTTTTTTATAGCATTTCATAGATCAACTTCAGAGCCCTAATCATAACTAACTAACTGGCACTATTGAACCCATCGGTTATTGGTCATGCAGACATAAGCTCTCCATACATCCCTATCCTGAGCTAATGTTTTCCAATCGTATCCTACAATCTACTTCCCTCAAATTATGTTTAGGAATTATTTATGAAATTTATTGTTAGTAAATTTTTTCAGTTTTTGTTTAGTGGGAAACTGTAATTTTTATAATTTAAGTCTAACTAACTACCAATACAATTGCAAAACTCATACTACATGTCCAAGAACAAAATCCCAAAAACAACATTTCACTACCACCCACATGAAAAGAGATCTTTGGGTCATCCAAAGAAGAGATGGACTGAAAATCCAGTCTTGAGAAACTAAAACAGGCCATCAGGCCTTGCACTTGTAAGGAAGATGATGTTGAAAATAACTAAATAAACTATTTACCCAAATGTAAATCTGGTCATAAATACATAAGACTACATTCTGTATTTTCCTTCCACTGAGTGGCCTTCAATAGGGATGTCTGATGCAGTATATGTGCACTGCCTTCCCAACTAAACTAAACAAAACAAATAATCTACAGTAAAACTAGTTTAATCCGGAATGTGAATAATGCGGAAATCTATCCAATGTGAACAAATGTATTGGTCCCGGTGAAATAATAGTAATTTTACGTGTATTTATTTTGTATAAAACAGAATCTGTCCAATGCGGAAACAGAAGGATATTTCTACAAAATTTAAGGAAAAAAATGTTTATAAGGCAGAAAGATAGATTCGTTTCCACTTCATTGAATTCCTGTTAGTAGGCAAAATAAAAATAATTCATGATTCCTGCCGCCACCAGGAGAAGTAGAGTTTATACCTGTATCTGGAATTTTCTTTCGGCCTTACTGCACATCCATTTTGCAAAATACAGGTTCGTTTAACAAATATTTGGCGTGTGACATCTGTCTTACAAATAACCAGTGCTCTGTAAAATCTTAAATTAGTTTAAGATCTGAAATCGATTGTGTACCTACCTATCTTTTCCAGGTAGCGTTCGGAATTTACGGTATAAATGTAGCTATATCGTATGTATCATTGTCATTAATCGAAAATGTGAAAGTTATTGAAGATAAAGAAAAACAAACTCTCAGTACGCGAAATAATGGCTAAATTTAAATGTGGAAAAACCCAAGTTTATGAGATGTCAAAATATAATGAGAAGATAATGAATGATTGTACGCAAGGAAATGGTCAAATTAAAGAGGACAGAAAAAAAACAGGAAATGAAGTCAACAAAGTAGGTGTGGGAGTGTTTTACAAGTCCACGATCAAAAGTTCTCTAAATTTCCGGACCGATGGTTCCTGAAGTCAAGCTCTAGATTTTGCTCCATATATCCCTAGGGAATAACGATATCAAGGCATCTTCAGGTTGGTTGTAGACAGTTTTAATATACGAACACAATATAGTGTGGAATGAAATTTGCGGGGAATCAAAGGATGTGGACGAAAGTATAGTTAGTGAGTGGAATCCGAAACTGCATATTTTAATTTCAGGATACGCGCCTAAGAGACATTTTTAACTCTGACGAAAAAGGGAGTGTTTTTTCGCGCGTTACTATCGAAGTCGCTCGTACATAGGTACTACACTTCACTCTCCAACGGCAGCAGAACTACAATTAATCTAAGGTACATAACAATACATATACGGTGCTCTATAATCTAAGATTGGTTAATATTTATTGTTTTTAATTATAATTAGAATGTTGTATAATGTGGAATAAAAAATTGGTCCTATGCGATTCCGCTTTGAACAAGTTTTACTGTATATTATATGTGCACAACACGTAGCATTGATCGGTGCCTTAATTCCAAGTATAATCATGAATTATTGCCTTATTACTCACCTCAATGATTTTAGTAATTAAATCAATGGCAATTGAATAATCCCCCTCTCTTACAAAAGCTTTTGCTAATGAGATGTCATGTTTTGTTGGTTCTATTTTGCTAACTCCCCTATATGCTTCTTCATTAGATGGATCGTCTTCCAGCTAAAAAATTAAATATACATAATTAATTTATAAAGAATGTGACATACATGCAACATTTTTCATATATTAAACTCTCAACTTATCAAAGTTATAACACTTCAGATTTTAAATAGGAAGTGAGACAGGAAATGGGGAAATCCAACTACTTCAATATTATATTTTTATTAAATTCTTCCTCTATAAAGAGAAGTTGCCCTCAGAGAAACTGTAATATAAAACAAAATAAAGAGAGAAAAAAACAGACAACAGCCATCCCAAACACGGGTTCCTAAAAGATCACCCTACAAAAATTGTTCTTAAGGATATAAGAAAAAAAATTTATGACCAAAAAAATATTTTAAAAAATAAAAGAAAATACAGAAAAATATAAGCACATATAAAATACCGTATCTACGCACGTATAGGCCGCGTGCGTGAATAAGCCACATACAAGTTTTGCGATAATAAATTGGAGGAAAAAATGTCATATTTTTGCTAAGAAGCAGTGCAAAAGTCAAAAGTAGGCCTATGCCATTTTTAAATCTGGCGATGTTGTAAATACCAAAGTTTTTTTTTGCCAGCTATGTAACGGTACATTTGGGCTGCGGCTCAATCACTAACACGAGGATAAAAGGGACGGTCAGTTAGTAAGTATGGTATTCATTGTCATTCCTGTTCACTATGTGTAAACATGGGTCGGTACAGAGCAAGTTATACCTCCTAATTCAAGCTATAAGTAGTGCCCAATCCAGCAGAACATGGAAATAGAACAGCAGGAAAAAAGTTTGATGCGAACTAATAAAATGTGTGATGGTGGGTCCAAACAAAACATGCACTTCAAAACACATCACAACGTTGACAATTTTTGCATGGAAAGGAAGCAAAATATCCACAGTTAGAAAATCCTGGATTACATACAAAAAACAAGGGCAGATGGATTTTCTGTATCTGTCGAAAATGATACACAAGAATCATGAGATAGACAAGAATATGCAGAGAACACGAAAACAGGACAGCAGGAAGAAAGTTTGATGTGAACGAAAAAAACGTGCGACGGTGGATCCAAACAAAACATGCACTTGAAAACACATCACAACATCAACAATCTTTTCACGGAAAGAAAGCATAATATCCACAGTTAGAAAGAGTTCTCCTGGATTACGTACGGAAAACAAGAGCAGACGGATTTTTTGTATCCGTCGAAATGAACCAATTCAAAGGCCTTAAGATAGCTAAGAATATGGAAATCCCATGCAATGAATAAAGGCAAGTTACGGCTGGGCAAGTTGATTTATGACACATCACGACCTTGTAATTCTGTGGCATACATCGATAGTGCAGAAACTTTCTGATATGCACCAGTTATCTAGTTATGTCATATATAAGCCGCACCCTAATTTTGAAACCTAATTTTAGGTAAAAAAAAGTGCCTATATATGTGTAAATACAGTAAGATACTAAAAATAATTTGTAAAACAGACCACAAAAAAAGGGGGGGGAATTAAAAGAATCCAAACTAGGAAGCTACTATCATGAACAACTTAAGGAGCACACCTGAGATTCTGTAAAACACTTCATAAACATGTGTTGAATATTATTTTTTGCAGGATGGTGTTTTTAAAAGAATAAATAATAGTAAAATAATAACATATTTGTTGGAAATATTTTCATTCATTATAAACAACTGACTAACATTAAGAGTGTGGGCAACGATCTTGTAGACGATTTCCGGGCTCAAGACCACGGCCAACAGCACGGAAATCGTCTACAAGATCATCATAGTAACTCCGGCCGTGAAAGCCTAAGTCAATATATTAGTGTGGGCAATGTTTATTAGTTGAGACTAGAGCAGGTCATGACACTAATCAGTCATAAAATGGCAGCAAGTAAGTATTTATTGTTTTATATTGTTTCAAATAAAGTTCAGTTCATTTAAAATGCGATGATTTGTTTCGTATAATGTAAATTAACACTACTTTTTTAATATATTTTTGTATATACATTGTACGTAGTATACATAAAGGGCAGTAGTTTTACTTCCTGCACGAGGTTTATAATATGTAATATTACAGTATAGTTATTTAGGTTGGCAACCCCAAAATGTAGGAATTTGAACTTTCAATCATGGTCGCCATTGCTGTAAGTACAACAAAACGTACTATCGCGCAAAAAAATGATTCTTCCTACTATTTGCATTTTGAATTCAGAATTATAATAGGCTACTGTTGTAGGAAAACACCCAGTAGGTAGGGCAAGAATGAGGTGGGAGAATAACATTAACCATGATTTGAAGGAAGTAGATTATACAGGGGATGATTGAAAAACATTATCTTAGGGTAGGGATGTATGGAGAGCTTATGTTCTCACAGCCATGAACCCATGGGTTTGATATAGCCAGTGCATTAGTTTGTTAGTTAGTTAGATTTTGAAAGGATTTTTGTTAACTAACTCAATGACATTATCGAACATGGATGTTCATGGCCATGCAGACATAAACTTCTCAGAGGAACTACATCCGTGCTTCTTGATGGTTTATTTTTACACTGAAAGATCATCACTCTTTCAACAAAAGTCTTTTTCCATCTGGCATATCACTTTTGACTTGTCTGGCATGGTGACCCTTTTGGCAGCAATATAATTGGCATAGCTCTCGGAGTCATTTAAGAATGCAAACCACCCCACATGACAATATAAAGATACCATAGGAGGGTCTTTTTTTAATAAATTACTTGAATAACATTCCACAAAATCACAATTAAGAAGCATATTGTCAACATAGTTACATATTACTTTTTTTTAGTAATCCCACTACAGGCCTCGGGAGGTCCTTGGGGTTGTAGGAGGTTAAGGCTCCCACTTTTTCTAGACAATCGGCACTTGATGTCAGCCCTGTGTGACGGTCGCCTTTACCCCCAGAACAATTCTCTCTCATTTCTGTTAGAGGCTGAGTCGACCCCAGGGCCAGAAGGTTTTGGTCAGTTTAAAATTCCTGATCCCACCGGGACTTGAACCCTCGACCCTCTAACTTGTAGCGCAGTGGCTTAACCACTATGCTACGGCGTGCCCCCACAGTAACATATTACATTGAAGCCATTTCTTGATACAAGATTCATAGCCACACAAACATAAGTTCTTCATACATCCCTATCATCATTCCCTGCATAATTCATCACTCTCAAATCAAGGTTAATGTTATTCTCCCACCTCTAGCACAAAATTGAATAGCAGAGGAGATAACGCATATCTTTAAGATACGTAAATATAGACAGTATTATTCTATTATTTAAAAGTTATATGGTTAACACATTGGTGACCGACAGCTGTGTGTTCCACCCACCGCTGCTGGACCGGACATTTCTGTCAGTAGGGTGGACTTTTAAATTTTAAACCGCGCTAGCACAATGTGGCTTTTACATCAATATATTTACAGTCAATAACAATAATGCATAAGTAAATCTTTATTAGTGTTCTCACCAGACCTTCTAGTAGAAATTGAGGGTTTGATAGCGTTGGAAACATTTCCCTTTATGTAAAGGCACAGTGCATATGTAGCGAGTTTCTTTTCTTGTGTTCACTGAAAACGCGGCAAGGTTTGGAGGGGTGTTTTTTTCTTTCCAATCACAGTTGGTGTTAATTTATTTTTCTTCACGTCTCAGCCTCCCTGGTGGGTCTTGAGGTGGTCTCCTTTTCTCTCTGTCTTTCTTCCTCTTCCCTGTCATCTGTTCCTAATCTCACGACTGCCAAACAAGAGGCTGTTTCAAGCAAAAAACTGCTGTTTGACATTTTGCTGTTAGGATTTTGAAATTTATAGACCCTGAAAGCATTAAAGAGTGCACAATTCAGAAGCCACAATACAACTTTTTTGCTCCATTTCACTGTTTTCTAAGGATGGAGTAATATGATATGTACTGGTCAGCCCTGTCTACACCCTTCACATACTCTTTATATTGAAGTATTCAATAGGGCATTTTTATAACTTTACTCCTCCCACTCTCGTGTTGCCTGATGCAATGTGCTAACCATTCTTATGTCTCTTTTATCTTTCGATGTTTGTAGCAAAAGGTCCCCCTTACTACAAAATTCACTTTCTCCTGGTTTGAGTTTATTTCCTGCTTCCACAAATGATTTTGAAAGCCCTCTGTTAATCTTTATTGCTTCAGAAACTCTCGTCTTTCTTTCGAGCAAATTTTCAGCTATAGCCACACTATTATAATAATTATCCTGGTGGACATGATGTCACAGATATAAATTCGGCTCCAGAACGCAAAATAGAGTTTATTTTAATTTTTCCGCTCCGCAACATATATTTACAGGTTACATACATATCCCGTAATCTTCTAACTACCCGCACTAAAATTCCATATTTCACCAGCCGTCTGTCTTAAAATTGTAAACAACTCTTTCTGTAAAGTTGGCAATTTCATAAAAGAGAAGAGAGGGGTACAAAAACAACTAAAATTTATTTCACAATGAGAAGAAACAAAATTGCATGCCTCATTCAAAAGTGAAGAGGCAGGGAAACCATACAAAACGTAAAAACGTAAATCTCCGTGGCCGGTCGTCTAGCGCTGGGCATTTAAACACCGGAGACCTCCGTGGCCCATCACCAATGTGTTAAGTCATATTGATTTTCTACAATTCATTTAATTTCCATCCAGAAAAATTATTTTACAAAACAAAACTTACCACTCTCTTGAAATCAGCATATGCTTCATTTAACTGTGCTTGCTTCAAATGGACATTACCTCTTTGTAATCTTGCCTGTGAATGAATAAATTTCTTTAATTTTTATTATTCATTTCATACATCTCAATGATGGATAAATCATATTTGAAGAGAACAACGTATAAGAGAAAAATGTACATTTAGATTGAAACTCACCCAGATAGCTCAGTCAGTAGAGCATTGGTCTAGAAAGCCAAAGGTCCTGGGTTCGAGTCCCAGTCTGAGCATATAATTTTTTCTCTTCAAATAATTTTTTTTAAATTACCAACATTTAATATCAAGTATAATATAAGAGAGAAATCTATATGTAAACTGAGATACCTAATAGTTTAAATCGTTAAAGCACTGGTGTACAGAACCAAAGATATTGGGTTCAAACCCAATTTAGGCATATATTTTTCTTGAACTTTTATATGAAGAAATCACTATGAGATTTAATTTAACTTAATATATTTTTCTCTTCAAATTTAATTTGTCATTCAATGAGAAGCGATACATTTATTATTAAACATCAAATCTTAGCTTTACTGGCTATAAATGTAGTATTAATTTCCATTTAAAAGTCTTCTTGTTAGGAGACTGCTAGATGGCATTAGTGGAATGAAGTTCACTGCTATCTGGTGCATGGGAATTGTATTAGCAGAGTGTACTGTATGAGAGATGATGATCAAAAGAAGGGATGAGATGAAACCCAGTTCCGGCATACAGCCTACTCCTGTTGAAAAGCACCAAGGGGGCTGCCAGGCTTAACATCCCTATCTGATGGACAAATCACTATCAACAGTACCACAATTCCCTCTCAACATATGTACTGTGGAGGGAGTCTGCAATTTAATGCAGAATCTGATGCACAAAATAGCAATTAAAAATTTTTAATCACCATCTCCCTGGCCTCAAGATCAAACTTTTTACAATTTAATTAATTTAACGATTAAAATGTTCAACTCCGTTGGTATTAAACCCAGGCCCACTAGTAAGGAAGTAGGCATACAACCTGAACCAGCATGGCAGACTAGTTGGAGCTAAAATTTTATCAATTTCATATCAATATCAGTCCACCGCTGTGGTCTCGAGGTAGCATGCTGCCTTGTCAAGCAGCAGGCCCAGGTTCGATCCCTGGTCAGGGCAGTTTTTCTGGGTTAGATTTTTATCGGGGTTTTTCCTCACCTGTAAGACAAATGCCAGGAAAACTTTAAGGCCCAAACGGTCTCCGAAATCATATGGCCATCATCATCATCATCATCATCATCATCATCCTTCACCGGTGTGGAAAACAACGGGAAGCTACCACAGCTACAATTCCCTAGTAAAGCTGCAAGCATAGCATGAAAATGCTATGATTGCAGTGAAGATGCTATGCTTGCAGTGAAGGACCTGCCTTTGGGCAGAATTATTATGGATGGATATCAATATCAATCAGCCTCGATGGTCTAGGGGTTAAATTACTTGCCCTTGGATCCAAAGGATCGCAGGTTCAAACTCTGCTGGGATCGATGATTCTTTTTAGAATGGAAAAATCCAAAGGACAAGTCCTATGGACTTTAAGACAGGGATCGTGAGTCTGAAGATATTCAGGCTTGTAAAAGAGCCTCAAATCTAAATTGGAGTCTCTGAGCAAAATTTTTATCCAAGCAATACCTATTAAATGTCTCTTTGAGGAGATGTGCTAACCACTTGTCACTCGCTGACATGTGTAGAGAAATATGCATTACTAAGTTATGCTTGAATAAATAACTTCCAATAGGGAACACACTTTTCGCCATATAGGGATGCATGGGTACAGAATAGACTATACATATCAAAATGAAAGATATTTATAAGTCTTAAGCAGAACTAAAAGGGCACTACAGCTCAACTATAGATTAGTTCTTACTATGCTACACCATCCAATATTCATGACACTGATGCACTATTTACTTTTTCCATTTCTGCTAAAATTTCCTACTATTTTAACATTTTCTAACAATTCTTGAAAGATCTCTTTTCAATTCTTAAATATTTATCTGTGTATGCAAAATCTCTCAATCATTTCTTGTAAGTTCAACAGAACCATAGTGTGCATGCGCAAGGCTTTGCCAACAGATGGTAGGACTATCTGTGTTAATGGTATGACCAACAGATGGTAGGACTATCTGTGCTAATGGTATGACCAATCTTCACAATAAGAAATTCCGTCAGGTTAAGAAGGGGTGTGTTAATATATATTTCTTTTATCAAAATGCATTTAAAAACTCCTGTTGCCTTACATACCGGTGTAAGGTACGTTACTCTTCTTTATGGAACCTCCTATAAAGGAGTCACTCAAATTTTCTTTTTCAACTGAAGCATGGCATTAGATAACAAAATTATAGAAAGGGTGAATCAATTTAATTATATTGATTTCAGATTATAATTTTTGATAGCATTAGATGTCTTCAAAAAATTACAAAATTTAACAAACTTCTAGGAATAATAAATCATGTAATGAAATCTCCAATTGAGGGTCTTTCCACTTTTCAGCGGTTGCCCTTTTACCAGCCAGCTGCTGGCCCTTCACATCCACATGTGTCAATCACAGAGGTAGATGATCAACAGCCAGTGTAGGGGTGACATGTGGTTAGCATGTCAAGTCCCCCGCCGTTATAGCTGGTTCCTCAACCTGGAGCCGCTACTTATTGTAGCTACCCAATTGCCTCACGATGCTGGGTGGGCACCGGTCCCATACTGGCCAAAATACCATGAGAAAATTTCTTCCCCCATGGAGACTCGAACCAGCGCAAGTCCCGTAGCTCTGCGCCAAGGCTTCCTACCTTAACCGCTCGGCTACGGCGCAGGACTGTAATGAAATCTACTTGTCCAAAAACTTACATCCATGTATTCACATATAAGATATATAATGTTAAATTAGAAGAGAAAAATTTTGGCCTAGACTGAGACTCAAACCCGGGACCTTTGGTTTTCCGTATCATATGCTCTACCAACTGAGCTACCAAGGCGAGTCCCAATCTAGATGCAAATTTTTCTCTTATATACATTGTAATTCCCACCACCAAATGCTTGAAGCCTTGGCTTCCATCTATGCAAATGGTGGCTTCTTAGTTAACCCATTCGCTTCAAGTTTAAATGCTCAATGCATTTCCCCAAAAAATGGATTTAAATCACCTTAAATTATATTGTCTGTTTTCAGACATTAAACACGAACAAAAGATAACGGTACTTGAGATTTCAATAAGGGTGAAGACCGAAACACATTTCTCTGCTAGTCATAAATGTTAAGAAAAGATTAACCAGCCAAAGGTTGTTCAAAATATATAACAGAGTTAAGCGAGTGTACCTTGTCTTCTGAGGTGAATGGGTTAAGAAGACATTTATTGGGAATTTAAACACTACTTTTAAAAGCCAGTAGGACTTCTATTGATGTTTTCATTATTAATTTAACACTTTTCACTGAAATATAAATTAAATTTGAAGAGAAAAATTTTCGCCCAGACCGAGACTCGAACCTGGTACCTTTGGTTTTCCATACCAAATGCTCTACCAACTGAGCTACCGGAGCAAGTTCCAATCTAGATGCAAATTTTTCTCTTATATACATTGTAATTCCCACGCACAAAATGCTTGAAGCCTTGGCTTCTATCTATGCAAATGGCAGCTTCTTAGGTAGCTCAGTTGGTAGAGCATTTGGTATGGAAAACCAAAGGTCCTGGGTTCGAGGCTCAGTCTGGGCGAAAATTTTTCTCTTCAAATTTAATTTAACCTTGAGTGAGAAGTGTTACATTAATAATGAAAACATCAATAGAAGCCCTACTGGCTTTTAAAACAAGTGCCATTTGCATAGATAGAAGCCAAGGCTTCAAGCATTAACGTATATAAGAAAAAAATGTGCATCCAGATTGGAACTTGCCCTGGTAGCTCAGTTGGTACGGAAAACCAAAGATCCTGGGTTTAAGTCTCGGTCTGGGCAAAAATTTTTATCTCCAAATTTAATTTATCCTTCAGTGAGAAGTGTTAAATTAATAATGAAAACATGTATATAATGTTAACTATTCTGGGGAATACTGTTACAGTAAAGTATAAGGAAATAGACTTTAAAAATCCAACCCATATATTTAGGGGGATGCTTCTTCCCATTTCCTTCCTAATAAAAGCACTGATCTAATGAGAAGTAATGAAAATTAAAATTAAATTAAAGATTTTAATATAAAAAATATTTTATATTACTTACAGATGTAAAATCTGGCTTCAAATTAAGAACTCTATCCAAGTCCATTAAGGCAAATTTTGATTTACCCAGAGCCAAATATACAGTTCCTCGTTTAAAATATGTTAGATAATTATCTGGATCTCCATCTAAAACATAATACATAAAAATGTTTAAAATTATATAATCTTCCATAAAACATTAATTAGTTTCCTTCCATTCTTCACTTTTTAATATTGTAATGATTAAAATTTAAATTGAGAATAAATTATGGAAACAAAATTATGGAATGACTGAGATAGAATGAGAGGGACCTGAAGATAGATGAAGATGATGATGAAGAATAAGGATCATTCACATGAAAAGGTTCACATTTTACTGACCAATCACAATCCATGATTGTCATATGATAATGCAGATCCACAGCTCTGTTTTGACACAGTTCCTGTGTTGTATTGGGGGCTCAACATAGCATACTTGGTTAAGGCAATACGTAACAAGTCGGAAGGTCGAGGGTTCAAGTCCTGGTGAGATCAGGATTTTTAAACTGATCCAAGCCTTCTGGCAGCATCATGGTCCTGGAGTCAACTCAGCCTCTAATGGAATTAGTACCAAATGCTTGTTCTGGGGTAAAGGTAACAGTCACACAGGGCTGACATCAAGTGCCGAATGTCTAGAAAAGTGGGAGCCTTAACCTCCTACTACCCCAAGGGCCTCCTTAGGCCTATAGTGGGATCACTTTACCTTTTACCTGTGTTGTATTTGCAGTGCGTTGTGTAAAACAAAGACCTGCATGTAATTGTAACAACAGTTTTAATTTTTATCAAGTTACCATATCAAAATACCATTAACATGGCATATATACAATCAACATAATCACCAATAGTGGAAAAGAAAATTATTTTGGTGTAGCGTCATTGGAGACCAACAGCAAATGAAAGGACTTTTGGTAATGCTGTGATCTTCATGCCAGCTGGGAGTAGAAACATCAATCATAAGGTAAGATCTCATGCACTGTACAGTGAATCTCATTATAGCAAACTTACATTTTTAATAAAAAAAATTACCATGGGAAATAATACTATGAGGTAATTTACAATTTATATAATGAATCAGAGAAATCCTTTTACATCTCACTTCATAAACTCTGTGTGATTTTCACAGAATCAGTTTCTGGAGCCATTTGAAACATTTAGAGAAGCATTTAAAATTAACAACTTGGGAGAAGATATATATTTAAAAGTCCTGCGCCGTAGCCGAGTGGTTAAGGCAAGAAGCCTTGGCACAGAGCTACGGGACTTGCGCTGGTTCGAGTCTCCATGGGGGAAGAAATTTTTCTCAAGGAATTTTGGCCAGTATGGGACCAGTGCCCACCCAGCATCATGAGGCATTTGGGTAGCTACAATAAGTAGCAACTCCAGGTTGAGAATACCAGCTATAATGGCTGGGGGATCCGACATGCTGACCACATGTGACCCCTACACTGGGTAGATGATCGTCTACCTCTGTGATTAACACATGTGAATGTGAGGCCAGCAGCCAGATGGTCAGCCAAGGGCCTTCTAGTCCTGTTGCGCTTGGAGTTTTTTTATATATATTTAAAAGAAAAAAATCAATGAAATCTGAAGTTCCTGGTGACCAAAATTTAATCTCAAAGTTAATAAAATTGGCACCAGATTGCAGTTAAGGTGTGATCAATAAGTTTCCGGAATGGCTTCAAAACAATTATGCCATTGAAGAGTTTTTAATTTTCACCCAGGCTGTACACTCAGAATTTCCTTGTGATGAATTTGAGGGGTCGCGCGACCTTCTCTGACCTTGCAGTATGCTGGTAGAAGCTCTGAAGTGAAGACGTGTTTTGTGCATGCGGCAATTTCTCTGTGTAGCAACAATGCGGGATTACAAGGAACAAAGAACATGCATCAAATTTTGCTTTAAACTTGGTAAAACTGCAACAGAAACATATCAAATGTTAAGAACAGCTTATGGGGAGGAAGCAATGGGCAAATCTCAAGCATTTGAGTGGTTTTCGAAATTTAAAAGGGGTGTGACATCGGTTAAGGATGAAAATCGTCTGGGACGACCAACTTCCAACAAAACCAATAAAAATATCGATCGAGTGAGGGAAATGGTATTAAATGATAGGTGCTTTACAATACGAGAACTGTCTGATGCACTAGCACTCTCGTTTGGAAGTGTTCAAAGCATTTTGAAAGACGATTTGAACATGCGAAGAATTGCTGCGAAGTTCATGCCTCGCCTCCTTTCAAATGACCAAAAGGAAAGTCATGTGATTGCTTGCACAGATCTTAAAGAACAGCTTAAAAATGACCCACGGTTCATGGAAAAGGTTATTACTGGTGATGAAACATGGATTTATGGCTACGATCCAGAAACTAAACAACAGTCTTCGCAATGGAAGAGTCCTGCATCTCCACGCCCCAAGAAAGCCAGACAATTTCGATCGAATGTGAAGTCAATGATAATTGTTTTTTTTTTTTACATTAATGGAATTATGCATAAGGAATTTGTACCACGGGGTCAAACAGTGAATCAAGTGTACTACAAACAAGTGTTGCAAAGATTGAGGGAGAATGTGCGATGCAAACGGCCAGAGAAATGGAGGACTGGTGACTGGTTCCTGCATCACGACAATGCGCCCGCGCACAAAGCAATTTCTGTCCGCCAGTTTTTGGACAAAAATAGGATGAGTACTGTTCCCCATCCAGCCTATTCTCCAGATCTGGCTCCAGCAGACTTTTTCCTGTTCCCACGGCTAAAAATTCGGCTCCGAGGACATCGTTTTGAGGACATTGATGTCATCCAGCGCGAATCGCAGAAGGCATTGGACCCATTTAAAGAAGACGACTTCCAGAAGTGCTACCAGCATTGGCAGAAGCGCTGGGACAAGTGTATCAACTCCCAAGGTGACTACTTCGAGGGTGACAGTGCTGAATAGAAACTTTGAAGTGTTGTGTTGTGTTTATGGCCTCATTCCGGAAACTTATTGATCACACCTCGTAGTTGATGATAATGGCAGAATTTCAACAGTTGGAGTTTTGGCAATGGATGGGAGTGATGGCTCCAGAAACCTGTCCTGTGAATATCACAGAGTTCTTTTATGAGGTGAGATGTAAAATGATTTCTCTGATTCATTATATAACAATAAACTTATATTTTCTTTAATATCCTAAGCCATCAAATAAATTGAACATTAAAAAATTACAAAGTCAACAATTTTAAAATATGAGTATGAAATATTAATTGCTGAGAGAGCATCAATGTTAAATATGTGGATCAATTTAAATTTGATTACAAAAGAGGGAATTAAATCTGGAGATATTCAATTTACTGACTGAATAGGAAAGAAGGTTTTATGATCCCTGAATTTAATATGGTGGAATAAGAATATTCCTAAGAGAAAAATTGCTCTAGGGAAAGCATTAGTTGAAAGTATTTTATGTTACAACAGTGAAGTATAGGTTGTGAATGAAAAATATAGAAGAAAGCTATCAGCAGTTGAAATGTATTATTTGAAAAAACGAAATAGTATCAAGATTGCAAACAATCCAAAATGACGTAATTAAGAGAAGTATGAAAGCAGAGGAGAATGTGATAGATTGAACTGAAAAGAGTAATTGTGAAATTACAATATTGTGAGGTTCTTCTTAATAAATAAGTTGAGTCTTTTGTCATCTCACCTCATATTTGATTTCTTTTAGGATGCGTTTCAAAACTTCTCTGTTTTATCTTCAGCTTGTCCAGAAAAGATCCAACTTATTTATTATTGAAAAGAGGAAGTTAAAATGGTTTGGACACCTAATGAGGATGCAATAACAATGATGGCCTAAAAGATTCTTTCAGCCAGAAGAGGTATTCAAGGGAAGACTGAGAAGATCATGGTACAATCTTAGGAAAAAAAGTCATATGCAGATTCTATCTTTTCAGAAATTGTACTGTGTTGTTTGCTAGTTAATGCAGTGCACACTCAAGCAACAAGAAAGAGAGTGCTTGGCTTAGTGTATTTCCATGGTCAAGAGGTTTAACAGACATCATCTGCATTCGTAACCTCACAGGTTCGATTCCCATTCTATTTTTTTTTTAACTGAATGTTAGAATAGCATTTCGCCTGTAATATAGTTTCATATTTAATTTTATATTTGAGTTTTATGGCTTCAATGCACACACAACAACATAAATGAAAACTTTAACAAAAACAAAATCAATATCGGGTGTATGAACCCTCAGCATCAATTACCGCCCACAATCTATGGGGCTTTGATGCAATCAAATTTCTGCAGGCGTGTGGATGATAGGCTAGAGCATTCCAGACACCTTGAATTTGTGCCCATAAGCCGTCTTTTGTGCATCTGCAGGCTAGTTAGAGTTCATCTCTATTTTCATCTTAGTCCACACATTTTCGATTGGATTCAATTCTGGTGAACAGGGAGACCAGTCTATCACTCTGATATCCTGCCTCTCCGAGAACCAGTTTGAAACCGCTCAACAAGTGTGGACAGGATGATTATTCTGTACGAATTCAATAATTCCATCAGGATATGTCATCCTCACAGACGGAATCAAGATGTTCTCTAGTATAGCCTTATACTGCACGCTGTTCAGTGTGTTATCCAGCTTCCACAATACACTCAGAGCGTCCCGTGATATCCAGCTCCAACACGACACAGATATGCAATCATGACGAAATTGTCTAGCCACATATTCTGCATTGTATCGAGACCCCTTTGGATGATAGACAATCATTTTGCCGTCATGAGTAGAAGAAAATGTCACCTCGTCTGAGAATATTATATTATTCCAATCATGGTTGGCATTTTCCTCTGCGAAGGCGAGCCGAAACAATCTGTGATTGTCTGTCAGGTGTTCCTTCTTTGCTGCTGTCCGTGCAAAAAGTCCTGCATAATTTAAACGCTGCAGAGCTATCCGAGCTGATCCAGGGAATTGAGAATTTGCTTTAATTTGAGAAGTAGTTTGGAAGGGGTTCCTATGGGCTTCTGCAATTAAAGCTTCATTCTCAGTGGAAACACGTCTTCTTCCTGAACCAACACAATGGTTTTCAATCCCTTCCCTGGATAATCTCACCCACCTCTGAGCTGTAGATGCAGGGACTCTCAAACGCCTTCAAGCCTCACGAGCAGAAAAACCTGCAACGTTTACCAGTGCAAGGGGTGATTGCCTTGTGCTCATGTCCTTGTGTGTGCGCTGAGCCATGGTAAAACTCGATATGATTCATTATAAACAAACTTGTTAGAGGCTGTTGTTTTTGCGCAGACTTCTGCACGTCACAGGCCATTGAATGCAATACATTGAAACAAATAACCAGTAAGACATAACATAAACATTATGGACTATGCAAAAATAGCTATGAATTAAGGAAAAAATTAATTGTCAGCTTAAAAGAATGTTGGTTTGTATGGGCAATATGCTACAAACTGGAGTCCCGGGGGGGGGTGTCAGGATTTTTAAACTGTCCCAAACTTTCTGGAGACACCATAGCCCTAGAGTCGACTCAGCCTCTAATGGAAATGAGTACAGATGTTTGTTCTGGGGGTAAAGGTGACCATCACATAGGGCTGACATCTTGTGCCGACTGTCTAAAAAAAGGTGGGAGCCATAAACTCCTACTACCCCAAGGGCCTCATGAGGCATATAATGCAAGTTCACTTTGACTGGTTTATATGTGGCCAGCAATGCTGGCTAAGTCTCTATAGGTGTCATCCTAACTTCTAATGAGGTAGAGAATTCTTGCTGTCATTGAGATGAGCACATTTTCGTAATGTAACCTAACTTTAGCTAACATAAAATGTAATCTAGCATAAGGTAACATAACTAGTAAACTGAATATAATTGGTGAAAATTGTGTTCCAAAAACCTATCAGCTGGGTTTTGATCCTGCAGACTTTGGAATCAGACGAGAGAATGATGACAATTAGTAGAGATCCGTGAAATTTGCGAGTCATGATAATGCAAAATGCTCTAATCTTGTCATTTTCTTGTACCATTTCTTAACTCCACTTCCCATAACATCAAAAAAAAAGGCATTTATGAATAGCGAAATAACATGAAATCCTACAATAATGCAAAATAACACCGAAATTTAAAATTTTCAACGGATTCCGGAGATTTTTTGTTCTATTTGCAAAACTTTCATAATGCATTTTTAAACACTGTTTTCGGATTCCATCTTCTTTTTAACTTCCATATCTGATTGCACCATATCTGCATCCTCCATGCACTCTTGCAAAGGGAATGGTTGCAACACAGTTCAAACATAGAGGTAATTTTCTGTCCTTCTCATGCTCAAATATGATCTCTCCATAGATTTTAAGTTCTATGGCCAATATGAATTCCAAGAAATACAAATTATATTAACCTGTAAGTTTTTTTTTCTCCCTACATTTTTGCAGACATAATTATCAATTTTATATAAATCATTATTAAGTAATGGTACGTTCAAATTTGAAGAAAACATTTATTTAAGTATAAGCAGTAACCTGACAATAATGCAAGCACTGCCAAATTTGAATAAGCCAACAATGGACCATGAGTAACTATATCACATTGATTATCATCATCCAGGGATTAAGCCTGTTGGCTCGTTCCAGTTTCATGAAAGCTAGAATTGTTAAAATTGTTCAGACCATCATATTGATAAATATTATAATTCCCAATTTAATTAAAACAGATTTTAATTACATAAACACATTTTTTTCTATTGCACTACATATCTATAACATGCATTGTAAATTTTGCTTACAAATTAGTGACAATTAAAATTGTATGCATTTTAGTGTATTAAAATCTATATAAATTGTACAAGCTAAACGTTGACCTTAAACTACTGGATATATATACTAAACTAGGATTAAAAAGACTCAAATTTACATTTTTTTAGAATAACACCGCCAAATTCCCAATAACATCGAAATCTTAAAATTTTAATAAAACAAGTTTTCCCTAAAAATAAAACCACTTTCATGGATCTATAATGATTAGTTATTAGGACCAAAGAATTCCTTTTAAAAATCTACATGCAAAAATTTACATAACCTTATTTGCAAGATATATTCATGGAAGGTATAGCCTAAAGGCATAATCTAGAATATTCTATTCTAATTGCCACTTATAACCTAATTTTGTTTACAACACAAGCTGACATCCACTTTAGATAATTTTAGATTAGATTAAACTGATGATAAAGTTATAATTTTCTGAGAAGGAATTCTAATGACATAAATAAATCTGTTTCATTAACGAAGTATTAATATTAATAATAATAATAATAGTTATTATTATTATTATTATTATTATTATTACTCTTTAAACTTGATTACACAATGGCCTCATCCAGCCAGTATAGGGGAGACATGTGGTCAGCATGTTGGGTTCCCGAGATGTTATGGCTGGTTTCCTCCTGGATATGCTACTTATTGAAGCTACCCATATTCCTCACAATGCTGGTTGGTATCGGTCCCACACTGGCCGAAATTCTATGAAAAAATTTCCTCTTCATGGAGGCTAAAATGAGCGCAAGTCCTGTAGCTCTGCACCAAGGCATGATGTTTCAAACTACTTGGCTGCAGTGTAGGTAGTAGTAATAATAATAATAATAATAATAATAATAATAATAATAATAATAATAATAATGTCCACCGCTGTGGTCTTGAGGTAGCATGCTGCCTTGTCACGCAGCAGGCCCAGGTTCGATCCCCGGTCGGGACAGTTTTTCTGGGTGAGGTTTTTATCGGGGTTTTTCCTCACCTGTAAGACAAATGTCAGGAAAACTTTAAGGCCCAAACGGTCCCCAAAATCATATGGCCATCACAATCATCATCATTCATATTCATCTTAGGTTAGGTTTAGGATTAGGGACTCTCCTGGCGCACCACTATCATCATCATCACCCATCATATCATAGGGGCAACGTAACCCCGCCTTCCAGGCGCCCCAACCTCAGAAGTGGGTTACAATTATGCCATGGCAGGAGAGAAACCAGGAATGCCGAAGGACAAACCTGGGGCATTTGAAAAAAATAATAATAATAATAATAATAATTATAAAAATAATAATAATAATTTAATATCTTAGGTCAGGTGGTTCTCAAATGTTTTTTTATTGTGGATCCTCAAATTAATCCTATTATAGTGAACCTTCATATTAGCAGCCAATTATCTAATATGATATATTACAGTTTTTTTTTCATTTATCCATCTATTTTTTTATTCCAAAAAATTAATAAGCACTTTATTCTCAAATAAGGTATGGTACTCATAATTACAATAGATAGGCCTACAGAAAGTCCAAATTAAAATTCTCATCACTATGGGGCAGATTCCTATGACATATTTTTTACGCATTTATTTTGAATTTAGAGTAAGTAAATAACATTCATATGAGTCTTCTGATGAAAATTTAGTGATTTTTATTATGTCTTAAAAGTCATATTTATCATGTTTTTAGATTTTCAGTAATTTGTCTTCTAATTTCTATAATAAAGTCATATTTTAATCATATTCAAAGATTTTTATAACTCTCAGCTAGGTTTAAATAACCAACATAAAGTATGTAAGTTGCAAGTTGTGGATGTCAGTTGTGAATGTGACACAGCATTGAGAATGTCACAAATGATGTGACGAAACCCGGGTCTGTGAGGAGTTATGAAGTATGAGGTGAGTGAAAGAAAAAATAAACAATTGTGGTATCTTGTTCAAAGTTCAATTTTTATTATTGAAAATTCCTTGAAAGACCAGTCTGTTACAATCCCTGCTTTTATTGTGAAGCAAAAAAGTTGGAAATTCTATACAAATGTGAACTATTACTTTATAGTAAAAAAAATAATAGAATCATTAAATTACAAGGCCATCTTTTGTTTTTTTATTGTTATATTTAAACATTTTTAGGTCATTAATGCATGCATGTTTTATTATTTTTTCACGTCACAGAAATCTGCTCTTTACTCATTATCCTTCAAAAATTTTAATGGCATTTGACAAGGAAATGCTCTGGCATTCTTATTTTTTAACATTGTTTTAGATAGTAGGCCTATAATTAGAAAATGCATCGCTCAGAAACAGGGACAATAAGAGGGTGGTATATAATAGCTAACTAACTGGCACTATCGAATCCATAGGCCTATCACAAAAACACAAGTGAAGACTAGACTTGCTCTCTCTGCTTCTGTCTCTTGCCAGGCCTTGGCAATGAACCAGAGATTATCTATGCAAAAATTGGAGTTAATATTTAATTTTAGAAAGTGACATTTTGAGGTTATCTTAATTAAATCATTTTCAGTCTGATCATCTTACCTCAATATTTTTGTATTGTAAGCCCATGTTTTCCTTTTACAGAGATTTAGGCGCTCTCCCCCTACAGGGAAGAATTTGAACCATACTAATTTAGTTACACTTGTTTTCGTATAGATGTCATTTTTGAGTGGCCCGTGGTTAGCGTTCTGCCTCATACTGACATCTAGGAAACCAAGGTAGTACTAGGACGGGAAAATTCGGTAAATTTTGCTTAGAGGCCTTTTCATTCAGGCCTAAGGATTTTTATTGAGCCTGAAAATCTTCAGACTCGGGACCCATGGCTTAAAGTCCCTCCCGGAGGACTCGCTCCTTGAATTTTTCCGTCCTAAAACATTAATCGACCCCGGCCGGGTTTGAACCCGCGACCCTCGGGACCAGAGACAAGGAGCATAACCACTAGTCCACCGCGGCTGATTCTTACCTCAATATTAATGTTGATTTGTTCTTGGACATGTTTCAAAACAATTCAGTTATCGTCAGCTTTTTCAGATGATTTTTCAGAATTGTTTTGAAACATGTCCAAGAACAAATCAACATTAATATTGAGTAAGATGATCAGAATGAAAATAATTTAATTAAAAATTGGAGTATTGACAAATATGGCACATGTCAAGTCTTCAATTGTGGACTTAGCAATTTCTTCCAGAACAATGACAATATATATATAGATACTTTTTTTTCACTGAAGCCTTAAAATTAATGAATGACTCATATCCTTACCAGTCCCTCTACCTAAATTAAAATACTAATAACCTACACTAGATAGTGAGTTGTTATTGTAAGCTTTTTAAGTTTCAGGTCTCACAACGTTTCTGGGTCCACCGCTATGGTCTCGAGGTAGCGTGCTGCCTTGTCATGCAGCGGGCCCGGGTTCGATCCCCGCTCAGGACAGTTTTTCTGGGTGAGGTTTTTATCGGGGTTTTTCCTCACCTGTAAGACAAATGTCAGGAAAACTTTAAGGCCCAAACGGTCCCCGAAATCATATGGCCATCGCAATCATCATCATTCATATTCATCTTATCATCATCATCCTTCATCGGTGTGGAAAGCAACGGGAAGCTACCACACCTATAATTCCCTAGTAAAGCTGCAAAGCATAGCATGAAAATGCTATGATTGCAGTGAAAGACCTGCCTTCGGGCAGAATGACTATGGATGGACGTTTCTGGGTGATCTAATTCTTGATCGGAAGCTACAGGCCACACTGTTTCAAATCCTCATGGGGTAACAAATTTTCTAACGAAATTGGGTACAGCGCAAAAAGTGGACATCCGAATTTCGAGATAATTTTGGTTTTAAAATGAAGCTTAGGAACGTCGAAGATGAAAACATGAAAAAAATTTGCGGACCATCCAGAAACAAAGCTGTAAAATAATTTATAAAGCACTATTCCCTATATTATCTGAAGAAAGTGGCTGCCATTGTTGCTTGACATCAGATTCGATATTCAGTTGCTAGTCCAGGGTGAAAACATGTTTTCTTCAATAGAGATGCGAAAATAGAACAAATATTTTATTATAATAAAAGCACACTGCTATATTTCCAAAATTACTTAGCAAAGATTTTGAAATTTAATAAAAATCACATACTCACATTGAGTTTCGTAAGCAAGAATGGTTTAACTGAATTGATTGTCGTAATAATCAATACGTCATCGTACATATTTCTCAAAAATGAACAACGGCAAATTAGCCCTTACAAAATGTTCAATAAATAGATGCCACTTATATAACATAATCTTTTAAATTTGTAATGTAATTTATTAGAATACATGTATAATAACCTAAAAGCTAACCTAACCTATTTAAAAATTACTCTAACCTGTGAAAGTAATAAATACACTATTAAAACGTTAGAGGAACACATGTTAAAACCAAAGCCTCAAAATAAATATTGTAACAATTTAATTTTTGAGAGTCAGATGTTTTGGGTTCAAGTATTGTTTAAAATCAGATTGAAGATCATCTGGGTTTTATTAATTTTTCTCTGAATATGTTAGTGAAATTCCAAGAGTTGCTGAAACCAAAGTGAATTCGTATTGATTTATTTTTTTTAAAAACAGGTTTGAAGAATAATCTGTTGTAGGGAATTGTTATTTTTGTGTTCTCTGAAGCTAATACAGAGCAATGAGACATCTGAATGAAACATCAATTGCACAAGCAGTTGCAGTGATTGAAGATGGTTGTTCCATTTGCCATGTCTCTAGGATTCTTAATGTCAGCCCTTCCGTCATTCATAGGCTGTGGAGGCGATATAGAGAAACACATGAATACAAGAGGAGACCCGGGCAAGGTCGTAAGAAGACTACAGACGAAAATCTACAGCCATCTACAAAATCATTTACGCACCACAGCAACTGGGATGGTAATTTCTGATCAGACTGTAAAAAAATAGACTGAGAAATGCAAGGTTGAGGTCTAGAATCCTCTTTAAAGCCCCTCGTTTAACACATCAGCACAAAAAAGCCCGGCTGCGATTTGCTCAGAATCATGTCAATTGGCAGCTCCGCCAATGGAAGGGTGTTTTATTCACGGACGAATCAAGATTTTGTCTAACAGGTTCTGATGGTCGTACACGTATATGGAGATATCCAGGTGAATGTTTTGATCCAACCACAATTATTGAATGTGACAGATTTGGAGGTGATTCGATTATGGTTTGGGCTGGGATTACTATTGAGTCCGGGCAGAACTTGTCGTTGTCCCACAGTGCATGAATGCTGATATTTACATAACGACATTATCCTCCAACATGTTGTACCCCTTTGCTTATGGTATGGACCCTAATTTTCTTCTAATGCAAGATAATGCTAGATGTCGTACAGCACAGGCTACCAGAGATTTCCTACAAGAATGCTTAATTCGGGTAATGCATGTGTCTGCATGCAGTCCGGACCTTAATCCAATTGAGCATATGTGGGATAAGTTGGAAAAAACTTGTTCGTAAGTGTCCTGCTGTACCTCAGAACCTTTAAGAATTTTCACATGCACTCACCGAGGAATGGGATAAAATCCCACAAGTGTCTATAAGAAGGCTTCTGTAAAGCATGCCTCGTAGGTGTAATGCGGTCATTCAGGCTTACGAAGGAGGGTACACTTAGTACTGAGTGTTGAAATAACCATGGAAACATTGATTCCAAAAATTGTAAATCTCAAATTTCCACTTTGTTCTCTGTTACAAATGATAACTTGTTCATATTGCTAATACTGTACAAGAAAATATTATTTGAATGTCTATTCTAATTTTACATAAATCTTCAATTTATAATTACAAAAGATCAAACATTAAATTGTTTCAATATTCATTGGTTTAAACATGTTCCTCTAATTTTTTTTAGTAGTGTAGAATGGCATTTAGACAATATTAAATTACAGGTACGTAAATAAATTATACTATATGTGTAAGAAACTAAAAGCTAACCTAACTTAATGTATAAGAAACTATTAATCTAACCTAGTTTCTTTAGTGATGGTCCGCAGATTTTCTTCGTGATTTCATCTTTGGTGATGCTAAGCTTCATTTTAATACCAAATTGATATTGAAATGGGGATGTCTCGTACAGTAAACTAGTGAAATGTGTATTTTGTAGTGCTTATCAAATGCTATTTTACTGCTTTGGGCTCGTTTCCATTAAGCGCAGTGTGAATTTTTTGTAAGTCCGAGGCAGACACCATGCATATGCACCAACAGGGTTTTATTTTCAAATTATTTCACACCATTTACAACAAATTTTTAATTTTGGCTGTAGTGTATAAACCGTCGCACACAATTTTCCATCTAATATTCTTATGCCACTGATGCACTAAACACTTTTCAACCATTTATAATAACGTTTGGTACTATTTTAGAACATTTTGGAACCATTTTATAAACATTACTTATGATTACTAAATATCCTATTTTTCTATGATATATAACTATATATGTAACATGAAGACGTGGCAGCCATATTGACTTTTAAGAATATTCTATACAACAACAGTGCAGCCAACATTGGGTATGTACTTCCGAATTTGAGCCGATTGTCTAGAAAAAGTGGGAGCCTTAACCTCCTACTACCCCAAGGGCCTCCTGAGGCCTGTTGTGGGATCACTTTACTTTACTATTTATTTTTGGGTGTTGCATTCTTTCACAGGTTAGAGTGCTTAAATTGTGTTAGATTAGCTTTTAGGTTGGTCTTTCACAGGTTAGAGTATTTAAATTGCATTAGGTTAGCTTTTAGGTTCGTTAAATAGCATGTATAATGTTGGCTACATCGCGATATTCCATAGAGTAAATCGCTTTGCATTTGTTAGTGTATGCATGTGGTGTCTGCCTGGTACTTGGAAAAAATTCTCGCTGCGCTTAATAGAAAGATTATCCCAGCTTTGTTTCTGGATGGTCCACAATTTTTTTTTTGTGTTTAGTGGTCCTAAGCTTCATTTTAAAACCAAAATCATCTTGAAATTCAGATGTCCACTTTCAGTGCCGCAACCACAAAATTTTGACCAGTGGGGGACTGATTCCCACCCAGAAATATGAGGTATTTGGGGGACTTCAATAAGTAGTGGCTCCAAGTTGAGAAAACCAAGAGACTAGAGGACTCAACATGCTGACTACATGTCACCCCTATAGGTCTACTGGTCAGATGATTATCACTCCTGTAAATGGCACATGTGGACATGAGGCAGCAACTGGGTGGTAGGCCACGTGGACCATGAGTTTAGTTTGGTGGTAATGACCACTGTAGTTTTCACAAATATAATTATAAATCCATGACTCATCCAGAACATTTTTTTTATATTTAGTAACTTACCAACTGCTAAATGATAATGAGAGAGTGCATCTTGTAGTTGTCCTCGACTTAATAAATCTCTCCCCATTTCTAAATGTTTATTTATCTCACCTGGAGTTGTGCTATCACTGACTGTCAAAAGAAAGCACAAATTAAATTATGTTATTTCAAAGGAAGTACTGTCTTCACAATATTTACAGTAATTAAAAGGTTAAAAATTAAAACATACCATCAAATGTCAAATCTAAAACTAAGAAAAACAACCAAGTTAAGCATAATCTCCAAGATGATGGTTTCCAACAGTCCATTGTTAATTCTCTCCTAAATCAGTTGTAATTATTTTAACACCCAAATTAACACAGATCTTATCAACTAATTTTACATCACATTATAGGTACTAACAACACATCCATAGCTACAAGATATTCGTGGTCTTAGCTGATTGGTTGTTTCAGTGGAGACAAAAAAAAATATGTCTTTAAACAAACTCTAGATGTCAGCAATTTCCACTAAATCAATGCTATCAATACTTCAAACAAAAACATGGATTAGATTTCAGCAATAATTAGAATATCTCTCTTATTAAAATTTCTAGAAGATACCAAACAAATGATAAAATTATTATAAAATAAATATATTGTAAAACAAAATCCTAAATGTTCTTAAATATTCCATGAAATTATTACTCACATGACAGAGATTACGGTAAATCTTCATGCGTTGGCTATACTGTGTAAACATAAAATGGATGAATTGAGGTGTAAATATTTTATAATTTTTATTTAATTAGAAATGAATGAAGATTACAATCTTCGTTTAAATCTCTCAGAAATATGCCGATTATGTTTATCAAAAGAAGATGAAATGCTATCAATTTTCGATAGCAATGTAAACGTTCAGCCATTACCGATAAAAATAATGACTTGTGTTTCGATTGAGGTTAGCTTACCACTGATAATATTTTGTGGTTATTATCGAAATATTGGTAAATAATTAATTAATATTCCTTTTTATGTAATAAAAATTAACAGGTTTATAATAGGTTGTTGCAGGAGATGGACTGCCAGATCTTATATGCTACAAATGTTGCCATCATTTAGAAAACTGGTACCAGTTTAAAAAGCAGTGTCAGAATTCAAATATAACTCTAAGACATTATATTAATAGACATGACTCCGATACTGAAACGGAAAATGTAAGCTTTTATATCATACTGTCTCAGAGAATTGTACACAAACAAAATTGTCACTAGTAATTATTTAGAAAACCTAATTATTATAAAAAAATAAAACTTAATAACTGTTAGTCAAGTTATATATATAACACAATGCCTAATCTCAGTTTTCACCAAAAAGAAGTCACTAAATATTCAAGGTTAGGATGAATTACTTTGTTGGCTTTTTAAAGTTTAGTTGAATGAATGATTAGGTTTTCTAAGTATTAAAAATCATCGGAGAACATATTGTTTAAATAACTCACCTCATATTACTTTTATCATCACATTATCAATCTTCTCATCAGCCAACTTTATATTTTAGGTAGACAATATAAGTGGACCAGCACCTGGAACTGAAGACAATGCTACTAAAAGAAAATTGAAAGCTAAAAATAAAAAACCTCTTTCTCATCGACAACGAATTACAGCCAGGAAATGGGAAACAAAGGTGATTAATATAGTTTTTTTGACTGATTATTATAGTGAATTATTGCATCAAAAGGGATTACTTTTCCTTAAAATTCAAGTAACATAAAATTAAACATTAGTGGCAAAATGGCATTACATAGAGTGAATAAAAAAATATTCCAGAAGAGTAAAACAAAATTGTACTTCATCTCTTTTTAAGGCGTTGAATGTAAGATTTTCTTTTTGATGATATCATGAAATAACATAATTATGAAGAAAAGTTTTAAAACAAAAGAAAAACTCATCATACTACTGCCTTTCTTTTTTCATCACTCAGACTGCTCAGCCTGTTTATCTAATATCCTTTTTTTAACCTATCCCTTTCTTTCATATATTTTGACACTGTTAGAGTGCTTCTTCTTCTTCCTTCCTTCCTCCCAAGTATTAGGCCAAGGCCTATTACGATCCTATAGAAAATTTTCTCTCCAGCGTTTCATAGGATGGCCCAGAGATCTTGGAGAACTAATAGGTATTTAAAATAAAGCAGTGAGTTTCATGGCATATAAAAGAACCTTAAGCCTAAAATAAGACTTGTATGAGCAAAAGTTTTTATCCTGTTCATGCCCAGATTTGAATTACAATGCTAATGACATGAGCTATTGAATGTATTTAATATGTAAATTTAAGAAAATTCCCATTTTTTAAAGCTAATAATTAGAAAAGAAATAAAAGTCAATATTGGTAGCTTATTGGTAATAACTAGGGCTAGGATTTGTATGTAATTACATATTCTTTCCTTTTGCTTATACATGGATAAAATTGATAAATGTCCACGAATTAGAAACTTATATATGGAAATTTATCATTACATATTTTCACATATTTGATCATAATTACATATTTTTACGTATTCTAAAGATTTTTTATGTAAATTTACATATTCCATCCATAGTAATTCTGCCCGAGGGCAGGTCCTTCACTGCAATCATAGCATTCTCATGCTATGCTTGCAGCTTTACTAGGGAATTGTAGGTGTGGTAGCTTCCCGTTGCTTTCCACACCAGTGAAGGATGATGATGATGATGAGGCCATATGATTTTGGGGACTGTTTAGGTCTTAAAGTTTTCCTGACATTTGTCTTACAGGTGAGGAAAAACCCCGATAAAAACCTCACCCAGAAAACTGCCCTGACCAGGAATCGAACCCGGGCCCTCTGTGTGACAAGGCAACACGCTACCTCGAGATCACAGCGATGGATTATGCCTCTTAATTTTAAAAAAATATTTTCATAAGTGGAAAATAATTTAAAAGAATATTTGTGACAGTTTTTGTTTACATTAAAAAACTCAGATACCTGATTGTACACTGAAACTGTTTTTTCCAACATATACAAAAGCTGGTTAGAAACGGTCAAAGAAAAATTCCATTTACTAAACATGATAAACATAGATACAGGAACACTCTGAAGATTTGAGTATAGGGTTCCATATAGCAAAATCTCTTTTAAAACCTGAACGATCTACTCTGTTTATGAATGAAATACTAGAAATATATAGGGGGCATACCATGGTATAGTTGATTAAGGTAATATCCTTCAATCTGGAAAATTGAGGATCGAGACCCGATGAGGTCAGGATTTTTAAACTGCTTAATCTTCTGGCGGAATCATGACCCTGGGGTCGACTCAGCCTATTAAAATTAATACCATACTCTTTTGTGGAGGTAAAGATGGCTATGACACAAGGCTGAAACCTCTTGTCGATTATCTAGAAAGATGGGAGCCTTAACCTCCCAATATCCCTAACACTTGTAGTGGGATCACTTTATAATTGAAACATGACAATCCCCTTCTTACCACGTTGTCAAGTATTTAATTGTCTATTCCTTCAAATTTGATCTATCTTAAAGTTAACGTTCAATATAAATTTATATAAAATTAAATTTTAACGTACTTAATATTACATAAATCCCTCAGGGGTCCTCATCTAGGGGATATGTGGATAGCGACCACAAGGTGCCCAAGCTGTGCAAAACATTTCTTCCACTTACTTGTGTTTTGCACTCTTCTAACTTTACTATCTAACCTCTCTTGGTTAACTCTTGTTTTTTCGACCCCGACGCTATTAGGGCATCCGAGGGCTAGGGTGTCTTTCCTTTCTTCCATTTCTTCTTTCCTTTATTTTCTTTTCTTTTCCACAAAAGCCTGACCAGATGCTATAAGATGGCAGTCCCATCACTGGTCTTGCCTTCCTTTGGCCAGCAACCAATCGAAGGGACTATTATTATGCTTTCAAGTCTTATACGAGAATTTCCCAGAAGAATCACGCTGGAGGGAAAATTTTCTATAGGATCATAACAGGCCTTGGCCTAATACATGGAAGAAGAAGAAGAAGAATATTACATAAATATGTAGGCTACATATTTTTCATGTTAATATTACATAAAAATCCTAGCCTTAGTAATAACTAATTCTCTGGCACTATTGAACCCTTAGGTTTATGCTCGCATGGACATAAGCTCCCTATCCTAAGCTAGTGTTTTCCAATCATCCCCTGTATAATTTACTTCCCTTAAATCATGGTTAATGTTATTCTCCTACCTCTTTCTTGGGCCTACCTATTAGGTGCTTTCTTTCTGGTTTTCCTACAAGGAGTTTCCATTCCCCATCTATACCACATGTCCTGTCCATCACAGTATACAAGACTTAATTTCTTATTACATCTGGTTTCCCATAAAGATCATGTAGCTCAGTGGTAAGTAGGCTTCTCCATTCACCTCTCTGTTCATCTCTCTGGTTCAAACATTTTTCCTAACAACTTTATTCTCAAACACTCTTTTTAACATTTTCTCCTCCCTTAAAGAAAGAGTCCATGTTATAATACAATTGAGAATGTAGTCTTACATATTTTCAGTTTAATTTTTTTTAGAGAAATTGAGACAACAACAGTCCCTATAGGGCCTACTGTATAGTAGCATGCATTTCCAGAATTGAACCTATGTTTAATTTTCTTGTGACCTCATTCCTGTTTGTAATTATTGTTCCTAGGTATTTGAATTCAGCCACTTCTTTAAAATTTTCATTTGTCATTTACTGTCCATTTCCACTACATAATATATTTCTATGTGTGGCCATTTATTTAATTCTATTTATGTTTACTTCCAGTCCCAATTTCTTGTGTTACTCAATAGTGTGTGTGTGTGTGTGTGTGTGTGTGTGTTGTTGGCCCTTAATATCTTCTTGCTATTGCCTAATAAATGAGCATAAACTAACAGCTTATTAATACAATTGATTTGTTGGCCTTCTTCATCATCTAAAGATTTGATGGCATGTTCTAGTATGAAATTGATTAGTAGAGGAGATGCATTTTGCTTTAACCCATTGTGAATTTCAAAAGTATCTGAAAACTGTTTACATACATGCACTCTACTTTTTGTGCCATTTGGCCACATTCAAATAAATCCAACTAACTTTTTTAGGAATTCTGAACTCCTCTTAATTGAATCATATGCCTTTTCAAAGTCTACATGTAGTTGATGTAAAGTGTCAATATATTCCCATTTATTTTCTAAAATCTGTCTTATGCTAAAAATCTTATCTATTGTAGACCTATTTCTTCTAAATCCACACTGATGATCACCTGTTAGGTCGTTAGTAGCGGTCTGGTAGGTATTCCATTTTTCAGGACCCAATTACCTGGAGTATAGTAGGTAGTCTTGAATCATTGTGTCATTATTTTAGTATAATGGATATTTTCATTTTTTTAATTAAAATTCTTTACACCTCGCCTAATATCCAGTCTTCCAATTGAACTGGTTTTGAAACCTAGGTGCTTTCATCATCAGTAATTTCACGACCGATGTTCTGTCGTCCAGGAGAACTGCTTCCTACTCAATCTGTGGGTGGACCAATGAACCTCCAGATCAAATCAAATTCCCCAGGAATTTCAGATTTCATTAGTTTTTCTTTTGTTTTTTTTATGTGGATTTTTTCCCCAAAGCTCATTAAAAAAAAAAAAGAAAAGGATTTTGAAATTCCCAGGGGAATTTGATTTGATTCTGAGGTTCATCGGTCCACTAACAGATGGAGTAAGAAGCAGTTCTCCTGGACGACAGAACATCGGTCGTGAAATTACTGATGATGAAACCACCTAGATTTAAAAACCGGTTTAATAAGAGGACTGGATATGAAGTAAGGTATAAATAATTTTATTTCAAATCTTAAATTAAACCTCATAGTGATCTTTCCTATAATAGTTCATTCAAATATATTTAACACTTGAGCTGATTCCTATTTTACGCAGATGTTCATTTAGGCAATCATGTCCAGTTTGTAGTCTAAAAAGTGCTGTGAAGTTTTTCCTGTTTGAAATTTAAAAATAAAATTCTTTTTTATCTCGCCTCATATCCTATCTCCTAATTGGACTGGTTTTGTAACCTTAGTGGTTATATGTTCTGATGTCCAGGAGCTTGTTTCATTTGCTATTTTCTTTATGTACTCTGTTATATTTTCATTTTATTTTTTCAGGTAGTTTTGTTTTAATTTGGATTGTATACATTCTTGTGTGGTTGTTTTTAGTTCATTAAATCTTCTGTTAAGACTTGTTACATGTTCTGGTTTTTCTTTTAATTGTTGTGTTCTTTTCTGCTAAATTGTCTGCCTAATCATTTCTACTTATCCAGTGTGTGAAAGTTTTAATTTATTGAATAAAATAAATATTCACTATTATAATAATCTTGTCCACCGCTGTGGTCTTGAGGTAGCATGCTGCCTTGTCACGCAGCGGGCCTGGGTTCGATCCCCAGTCGGGGCAGTTTTTCTGGGTGAGGTTTTTATCAGGGTTTTTCCTCACCTGTAAGACAAATGTCAGGAAAACTTTAAGGCCCAAACGGTCCCCGAAATCATATGGCCATCATCATTATCATCCTTCACCGGTGTGGAAAGCAACGGGAAGCTACCACACCTACAATTCCCTAGTAAAGCTGCAAGCATAGCATGAAAATGCTATGATTGCAGTGAAGGACCTGCCCTCGGGCAGAATTACTATGGATGGATAATAATCTTAAGAATCGGAAAATTAACACCTCGCCCCATCATTTGTAGAATTCTTGAAAACGTTTCAGAATGCTTGCATTCTATTGTCAGCTCATTCCGACTGTTGAATTGGGGTACCAATTCTAAAATATGTTCTCAAGAATTCTACAAATTATGAAGTGAGGTGCTAATTTTCCAATTCTTAAGGTTATCAAAAAACCTCGTAGTGTTACTTTCTAAAAATATTAATTATTATTCACTATTATTGTTATTTAGTCCACCGCTGTGGTCTCAAGGTAGCGTGCTGCCTTATCACACAACGGGTCCGGGTTTGATTTCTGGTCAAGACAGGCTCCTGGGTGAGGTTTTTATCAGGGTTTTTCCTCACCTGTAAGATAAATGTCAGGAAGCTTAGGGCCCAACAGTCCCCGAAAATCATCCAGCCATCATCATTATCCTTATCATTATCATCATCATCCTTCACCGGTGTGGAAAGCAATGTGAAGCTACCACACCTTTAATTCCCTAGTAAAGCTGCAAAGCATAGCATGAAAATGCTATGATTGCAGTGAAGGACCTGCCCTCGGGCAGAATTACTATGGATGGATTGTTATTTAACAACAAAATGTATATATATATATATATATATATATATATATATATGTGTCAATTAATTGTGTTAAGCATTGGATTCTCTATTTAATTTTAGGAAGTTATATTTTGAGGTTATTTTAATTATATTATTTTTGGTCTGGACATCTTACCTCAATATTAATATTGAGGTAAGATGTCCAGACCAAAAATAATATAATTGGATTCTCTATTTAAATTCCAATATACACTTAGCAAAAAAAGAATGAGCAACTTCAAAATGCAGAGTCCCTATGATGACCCACTACGCATGCTCAAAGAGCTAAAGCTGTGGTCCACGAGGTAACGCATTGTTAAATGTTTTAAATATGCTGTATTTGGTTTTAATCATCTTAAATAGTTAAAGAGCAGTGAAGGAGATATGTTTCTAGATATTTACGAGTGTTCAACTTATACAATATTACTCAAATTGTGACATTTCGAATAAAGTTCAACTCTCGTGCATAGTGTAAAAGTAAACAACACAACCAGGATTTTGATGACTAGTATCCGACATTGAGTAGCGTAAAAGTGAAATATGTTGAGAGCCAAGTTTCAAATCCCTTGAACAATAATTCTTTTTTTGTTATTTATTTATATTTCTGCAAAATACATCCTATAATGTTTAATTTCAGCCATGTAATCTACATCCACTTTACACAATTTTAAATAATATTCCTGCATTCATAAACTTTATAACACTATTTGGCTACCGGTATAAATTTAATTGTGTGTGCAGTACCACATTTTAGTAATAATGCTATAAATTTATGTAATAAAATATAATATAGCTTCTTATATTTATTTATTTATTATGCATTACTGAGGAAAAAGTTTCACCCTTCAATTAAAATATTTAGTTTATACATGTCAAGTCCAACCTAATAATAGCCCATAGATGATGGAAAATAATAATAAAACAGTAATACTTCCAAATAGTTAGTTCATTTTTTTCTTTAAGAGTGGACAGACAGATTAAAATAGAAAGTATTGTAACAGTAAAAAATTTAACCTCATCGGGAATGGACCTATGACCTCTTGCATACAAAGCTATAAGGCACTGAGCTAAGCATTTGCTGACTTGCTGTGCATAAAAGAATGTGCTTCATTGGAGGGAGGGGAATGTATTGTAGGTCCACTGTGCAATTAGTATACTAGTGTGGATCACGCTTTAAAACTTGAAATGTTTGAGATCAAGAGTCCGCTCATTCTTTTTTTTTTTGTAAGTGTACATTAAATTTGTCAAAATAGTTTGGAAGCTTGTGAACAGTGCTTTATAGCTCTGTTTACCCCTGTTCCCAATACATCTGGAATGCACTGCAGTGCAATAATGAATTTCAATTTACTGGAATCCAAATGAAAACATTTCCATAGATTGATTGTATGATAAGGTATGGTACGTAGGTAAATGAAAGTATGTAATAAAAAATTCCTCAATGTGATCAGTTTCTAATTTTATAGAAAAAATTCCTCAATGTGATCAGTTTCTTATTTTGTAGAAAAATTCTACTTCTCGTCAAGTGAAGGCAAAAGTGAAAGATGATGAGAATGGAAATGAAGAAGCAACTTTTGAGGCAGTGAAAAACGAGGGCAATGAAAATGACAAAGCACAACAAGAAAATGGTTCAGTTATAAGTACTAGAGGTTTTTTGTGTCATTCATGCAATAGAACATTTTCAAGCAAAGCATATTTAAGAGATCACCAAGCTATACACACGGGTGAAAGGAATTTCACTTGTTCAGTAAGTAGGCCTACAGATAAAGTCAGAAATATGCTTTAACTCCTGTTTTATATCTTAAGGGGAATAGGTTGTAAAGAGAGGTAAAAATTAACTCATAAAAATTATTCTCTGATTCTAATTGCCTAACATAATTCAATTTTTTGTGTTAATTAGGTTTAAAATATATATGTACATTAATAAAATCATAAAGACTCATAAAATTATATTTCAACAAGGAATACAGATTTCCAGAAATGAAACTATACAAACACTTTTGTATACAGACAATTTAATACTGTTTGCAACCTCAGAGAATGAATTACAAACATTAGTATATCAATTAAATAATGTAGCCAAATGATTCAACTTGAAAATGTCTTCTCAACAAAACAAAATCTATGGGTATGTGTGGAAAACATGAAGAGTTGAAATAGAATTACAGCAAACTTCCAGTTATCTGTGTTAATTGGGAGCGAGATATGCACAGAAAATCGAAAAACACGGATAATCCAATTAAGTTATTCGGCGCCATGGAAGTTGATCAAAAATATATTTACCCACTTTAACACTACTTAAATGCAACAAATATTCATAAAACATTATATTAAATGTATTTAGGTGTGAGTCGTAATCATCATTATTTTATTTTACTCGTAAATATGAAAAAAGAAAGTGGGACTATTTCCGGTTCATGACCACTCTGGTTGCAACAGTTATTCAAAATGGCCACCATAACCAGCAACAACTACACTAGTAACCACCGATATCCACACTTAAAACCAGCGATGACAAATAATCTGTGATTCCCATACTAGTAACCAGCGATGACCACCGATATCCACACTTAAAACCAGCAATGACAAATAATCACCGATGACCACACTACTAACCAGTGATAAATCCACTGACACAGCATATCCGTGGTTTCAATCTGAAACAACAAGCTTTCACTGACTCCACAACGGAAATTTCTGAAATAGTATTGAATTCTCGGGTTGGTATCGTTAAACGCGTCAGGGGAGGGGTTGTGAGTGAAGGTTACTCTGTTGTGATAGTTTCTAAGCACAGTTCACAGTAGCAGGTTTAAAAATAAATAATTTTTTCATAACAATATAAAATACAGTATTTAAAAAAAAATACAGTAAAAAGAGTCATTAAATTATTTTCAGTCTGATCATCTTACCTTAATATTAATGTCGATTTGTTCTTGGACATGTTTCAAAACAATTCTGTTTTATCGTCAGCTCGTCCAGACATTTTGAAACATGTCCAAGAACAAATCAACATTAATATTGAGGTAAGATGATCAGACTGAAAATAATTTAATTAAAATAACCTCAAAATATCACTTCCTAAAATTAAATACTAAAGAGTCATGCCCGGAAAATACGCATACGGATAATCAGGAGTTTGCTGTAGATGGAAAAAATCATAGAACAAGTTTCTGAATTTGATTACCTTGGTCACCTATATAAGAAATGACACAGAGATAAAGCTACAGAAATTCAATGCAATAAAATGAAGTTATAAAAATAAATTTTGGTAAATAAATGTCAACTGCAACCAAATTGAGATTACACAATAATAATAGTGAAAAGCGCAGAATGTGCAAAATACTGATTATTAATTATTCTTGTCCTAGTTTTATTATTGAAACTTTTCTCTTTTTTTTGCAGTTTTGAGCATATCTCTCACAATGTTTGTTGCGCAGCTCGCACATGCAATCTTCATTCAATTGGTGGAATCTCTTGTTTTGGCAGAATTTGTAATGAAACCTGTGCATTGCATATCATGTTACTATGTGTCGGAGCTCATAGTTTGCCTGCTTCTATTCTTCTGTTATCATGGCATCTGTTGAGTAGAAGTCAGGCCAGATGGCATTGTTTTTCTCATTTAATAGTTGTGTCTTCTCCTAGGCTTTGGTGTTTGGTAGGAAAAACTGTGTTCTGATGTCCTTGATGAAGAAGTTTTCTTTATTAGTATGTACATTAGCCTCAATGATGCTGTTTTCCCAATGCCTAGAATCCGTTTCAGGTAGCGGGCCTTGACTTTCTCAACTGTTATCAGATCGCTGGTTGTGAGTTTGTGCCAGATAATGCTGATCCCATAGGTTGCAATTGGTGCTACGGCTGTCTTAAATAGTGTTATTGCAGTTTCCAATAAGATTTGTTGGGGTTACTGAATGTTATATATGGCTTTTATTGAGATTACACATTGTAACTGCAAAATCAGGACTGAAAATATAGCAGCGAAAATTGGATACTAAACTCAAAAAATCAAATTAAAATTGCAAGCGGCACAGATGAGATTTTTAAGTCCACTCCTAGGTTTAACAAAAAATGGACAAGCAAAGAAAGACAGATATACATGATAAATTAAAAGTTCAAAATATAGTTGAAGAAATTCAGAATTATCAAACCAATTGGTTACAACATGTCCAAAGAGTATACCCATCTCGCTTTCCTAAATTAGAATTGCAGTATCAATCTAAAGGACTTTGAGATAGACGAAGACCAAAATTAAGATGGACTGACCAATCACATCTTGAGATCTCATAGGAACAGGCTCAAACAACCTAAACCTAAATAAGTTCATGATGATGTACTTTTAAACAAAATGCCGTGGTGCGAAACGCCTAGATGGTACTTTTCTACCAGCTGGTTGCTAGTATTAGATCCACATGTGCTATTTTAGAGGTGTCAAATCATCTAGCCAGTATAAGGGTGACATGTGGTCAACATGTTGAGTCATATAACTGGTTTTCTCAACCTTAGGCCACTACTTATTGTGCCTACACAATGCTGGATGAGCTTTAGTCCCATGCTGGTCAATATTCCATACAAAAATGTCTTCCCCCATGGAGACTTGAACCTGCACCCAAGCATGATGTCCTATA
This sequence comes from Diploptera punctata, assembly GCA_030220185.1. Taxonomy (NCBI): domain Eukaryota; kingdom Metazoa; phylum Arthropoda; class Insecta; order Blattodea; family Blaberidae; genus Diploptera; species Diploptera punctata. Next base: position 2,142,410 of record JASPKZ010010696.1, read on the forward strand.
CTACTCATCTAATGCCTAATGTATTTCTAGAGTTTTAAAATATTCAGTCTGAATTAATTTATATATAATTCCTGAAAAATTACCCTATTGGCACATTTTTTTCAAGAGTCACTTGGGATAGTGTTATGATATTTTCAGGACACTTTACTCATTATGTGAAGGAGTCCTATACTAGATTCAGTAAAATGGTCCTTCAAAAACCATATTTTTATAAATAGTTTATATAAAAAAGATAATTTTTCAGAGTTAAAAATCAGTTAATACTTTGCAGGTAAATCTGTTATGGCAGATTAATATGAATAAGCTATTTGTAGTTAAAATTTCTCTTTCTTATTTATTACAGAAGATGAGAAAACTGCAGCTCAATACAGCTGTGATGGTCAAACTTCAGCTTTTTAAAATTAATTTAGATTGGATGTTTTAAGATATCTAAAAAATGTGTATATTGTTAAAGCTACATTTACCATGAATTATTTTTTGTTAATCCGAGTACTTAGAATCAAATATATAATTTTTCTCTTCAAAAAAAATAATTTATAGTTCAACTTGAGCATATAAATTTATATATAACTAAATAACTTAACTGCACTACCAAGCCCATAGGTTCATGGCGTGGTCATAAGCTCTCCATACATCCCAATCCTGAACTAATATTTTCCAATCATCCCCTATATAATTTACCTCCCTCAAACCATGGTTAACGTTATTCTCCCACCTCATTCCTGGCCTACCTATTGAGCACTTTCCCTCTGGTTTTCCTACAAGCAATTTCCATGCCTCTCTTTCATTTTTCATTCATGCCACATGTCCTGCTCATCCCACTCTAGAAGATTTAACTATTCTTATTATTTTTATATAATTTATAGGGTATCTTGATTCACATATCACCAATGCTTATCCTTTGATTTTCAAGTGTTGGTATAGATATGTGGATGATATTATCGCTGTAATTGATAAAAAATACATTCAAGATGCATTGAAATTGCTTAATCTTCAGGATGAGTCAGTAAAATTCACTGTTGAAATTGAACAAGATAACAAGATCCCATTTTTAGACTTATGCTTAATAAGAAATGAACAACAGCAAAGAATTGAATTTAATTTTTATAGAAAAGACACACATACTGACAACTACATAACATCTTCAGGTTTTAGGGCCACATGCAAATACATTAGACTCTACTCAAATTACTTCCAATCACTGGTGAGCTGACTCACCGTGAGCAAGTGTAAAGGTCGAATTAGCTACCCACTAACTGGTCATGCATGAAAGTCGTTTTCGTAATATTGGCAAGAAATTGCCCAGAATTCTCAGCAATAAAACCACTTCTGTTATTTTCGTCTGCTAGAGGAACGCATTTACGCTTGCGTCCTGCAAATAATACTGTATACAACGACGTCTGCATCGTGCAGTATTATGTCGATTCTCCTGTTCTTCCAGTTGAATTCTTTGGTAGACTCTATCAAATTCCTCTTCTCCACGTATACCGAAAACATGATTGAAGTCTTCAAGGTCTGACATCTTGGATAAAGCAGCAAGGTACATGGCAAGGTTTCAAATTACATCGGTTCCCTTCAGGATTCTCATGATTCATTTCTCTCTTAAGTCACCTCGTCAGGTAGCTTACGAATTTCAACAATTATTATCGCATGAACAGGTTTCTGAGTAAGCAAAATCATATTAGGATACAACTTTCTCAGCAGAGAATGCCTTTTACGGTCTAATGTGTTCATAGATTCGAGCCTTAATCATGTATCACGTAAACATGCAATTTTCAATAATCTATTACACAGATTGATAAATATTCCACTTAATGTAGAAGATTTTGATAATGAATATAATCATATTGTACATGTGCTAAAATAAATGGTTTTGATGAAGACATAATAAAGAATAAATTACAGAAATTTAAACAACAGAAAAGGTTACAGGAATACACCATCCTACAACATGATTCCAAGAAAGATGTAAAATTCAAGAAATTTTCTCACCATCCTGAAGTTCATAATACATTTCAAAAAATGTTCAGAAAATTTAATATAACATTGGCTCCAATTAACAAATTCAGCCTGGGTAATCTTATGTTAACTAATAATAAATTTAACACCCCAGACAACAACAAATCTGGAATTTATCAAATTGATTTCAAAGATTGCAACAGGATATATATATAGGAAAAACAAAAATGAACTTGGAAACTCATAAAAAAAAAACACTTCAGAAACATAAAGAATGGAGAAATTGAAAAATCAGCTATAACAGCACATAGTATATTAGAGCATCATAGAATTGAAAAAGAAGCAAAACTTCTGAAACATCTATCCAAACCTTTGGAATTAACAGTTTGGGAAAAGATATATATTAAAAAAAACCATACTAGAACCATGAACTTCGAGATTCCAGATGAACCGAGCTTGATTACAAAGTTGGCAGTTTAGAAAATGATTCCTTCAAAAGAACACCAGATGGCAGTTTAGAAAATAATTCCTTCAAAAGAACACCAGATGGCAGTTTGGCAAAAGAAAAAAATTGACAGTCGTGAAAAAAGCTGAGGATGGTAATGATGGTCGCTGATACTGCAGTGCTGTGTTTAAAAAAAAAACATAGAAGTATGAGGTAAGAAGAATTCACAATTCATTTAATTCTTATTATATCTGGCTTCCCAAAAAGATCGTGTAGCTCACTGTTATGAAGTCTTCTCCATTTGCCTGTCTGCTATGTCTCTCATATAATATATTAATTATGAGTTACTTTTTATTTCTCTTTAGAACTGACTCCTCTAAGTGATTGGAATTTCAATTTAACATATAACCGAATTCTGATCTGTTTACATTTTACAGGAATGTGGTAAAGGATTCTACAGTGATCGTAAATTATCGTTACATATTAAAACTCATTCATCAGAACGACCTTGTCTGTGTTCAGTTTGTGGAAAAGCATTTAGAGAAAAAAGTGATCTCAAAAAGCATTTTCGGTTACATTCAGATGAATCACCATTCCTTTGTAATGTTTGTGGTATGTGCATCATTTTTCTCCTCACTTAAAGTAAGATTCCATATGCCTGTGAGAATAAGTTTTACAAATTTTCAGTTTAATGTTTTTTTTTTGAGAGCAGTTGGGATGATAGAGTCTCTTTAATGTTTAATAGCACGCATTTCCAGAATTCAGCCTATGTTTAATTTCTTTGTGCAACTCATTCCTGTTTAAATATAACTAAAGAAAAAATATCATGGGTACCTGTGTGTGTGAGAGTGAGTGAGAGAGAGTGTGTGTGTGTGTGTGTGTGTGAGAGAGAGTGCATGTGAGTATGCATGTGTGAGAGTGCGTGCGTGCATGAGAGTGTGCGTGTATCAAAGTATTAAAATGGCAAATGTATGAAAAGTAGGCTAGGTTTTATTCAATAAATTGTAACTTATACCCAAATTACACCACCACATTACAATGGCATAGCCCAGTGTTGAGCCTTAGCCTCTCCTTTGTTAGGAGTTACTACACCAAGTTAATTTAGTTATGCGTATATTTGAAGAGAAAAATTATATGCTTAGACTGGGGTTTGAACTCAGGACCTTTTGCACGCTAGGCGAATGCTCTACCAAGTGAGCTATCTGAGAAACTCTAATCTAAATGCAAATTTTTTTCTTATATATGTTGTTAATTCCCATGCACCAAATGCTATGAAGCCTTTGTTTCTATCTTGCAAAGGGTAGCTTCTTTATTAAGAAGACGTTTAATTGGGAATTTTACATTACATTATAAAGCCAGTACAGCTTCTTTTGATGTTTTTATTATTCATTTCATACATCTCAATGATGGATAAATCATATTTAAAGTTTGCTTACTTGTCCGTAGATTTCATGAATGGTATGCGGTCAACATACCGACCCAATGAAACATCTAACAGACAGCTAAGATATTACTAGCATGATGAGGTCGGTAAATTTTGCTCAGAGGCCTTTTTATTCAGGCTTAAGAATGTTTCACAAGCCTGAAAATTTTGAGACTCAGTACCCTTGGATTAAAGTCCCTCCAGGAGGACTTGTTCCTTGGATTCTTCCATCCTGACCCCAGCTAGGTTTGAACCTGCAATCCTCGAGACCAGATGCAAGAAACATAACAACTAGTCCAGTGCAGCTGACCAAATTATGCCAATCTATCCTGTTTTGTAATTTTATTATGTAAAACCTTTGCATGGAACAAATTAGTCATCTAAAAACTAAATGTAAAATCAAAATTATAACTCAAAACAGTCCTTAAATTTGTAGTACATCCTAATTAAGAGTATAATTATTCACATTTGTTTCACTTCTTTTCATGACCTTTGAATGGTTATTCTTCAAAAAATAATATTTACATTTTTTTCTTTTAATTTGCAGGTAAGACTTTTAAAACAAAATTCTACTTAACTCGGCATTTAATGATTCACTCAGGAGAAAAACGTCATAAATGCACAGAATGTGGGAAATCTTTCACATGGCGAGATACTCTCATGGCACATGCAAAAGTGCATGCTCTAGAACGACCTCTACCTTGCACTGTATGCAGTAAAGGCTTCAAGAGAAAAGAAGATCTGATGCGCCACATGCGTATACATACAGGAGAGAAGCCTTTTGTTTGTCCTTATTGCACACGTCGATTTTCAGACAAGTGGAATCTTACTCAACATATTCGTTTGCATACAGGTCATAAACCATATGTTTGTACTGTTTGCTGTCAGGCATTTACACATAATGTGACACTTAGAAACCATATCAAACAGCAACATCCAATGCTGCAATTACAAAACTGAACTTTTCCACCGATCAAAATAAGTAAATTGAAAGTCCATCATGCAGAAATCACATAAACTAAGCAAGTCAAATTTATGGTCCTATTTTGCTGGTTTACAGAATATACATTTATTTTGTTAAACTGGAGAAACTCAGTTTCTGATGCCAACTTATTTAAAAGTATCAGACTGCAGTGAAAACAAATCATGCATAATTGAATCATTGCACCAAAAAAGAGATCTAACCAGAGAATATCACGGCATGGTGCATGTAAAAGTATCCCTGCTCTCTTTCAGACCTGTTTTATTTATTTTTAAAAGTTGGCATTCAAACAAATAGTGATCTATATGTAACAAAATGGCAGAAGAAGTTAGTCAAGTCATGAGTAGCAGTTTATGGATTAGATCTGTTTTGAGGGTAACTATTCAATCGTATGGTGAAATTAAATGTTTCTTACCTCTCCTCATAAATCTTTTAAGTAGATCGTGATTTCGAGACCATTATGGTCTCGAAATCACGATCTACTTAGAAGATTTATATGAGGAGAGGTAAGAAACATTTAATTTCACCATAAATTAAACCTCATAGTGATTAATTCCTATAAAAGTTAAATATTCAATTGTAATTTATTATCTATTTGTATATTTAAGAAAAACTGTATCACCTCATCTCATAGCCTCTTTCTTATTAGAGTGGTTTTAGGATCTAACTAGATTCCACCATCAGTACTTTCATAATCGTTGTGTGGTCTTGAAGAGTCACCTACTGCTCCTTCTGCAATAGACTGAAGAACCTCAAAATCAAATAACATTCCCAGGTATTTCAAAATTCATTAATTTTTCTTTTTCATTTTTTTATGTAGATTTTATTTTTTCAAACCGTAAGCTATTTATGGTTTTCTACATGTTTATAAATAAATAATGAGTCATGAAAATCTCACCTCATAAATTCCGTGTTCTTCAAGCACAGGACTGAATTTCAGGAAGTATTCCTCCTATCTTCAGCCGTCTTTACAGATTTGTATTTTATTTTATTTTTCTTCATAAAATAAAACTTTATCCAATTCTTGAAAGTGTTAATTTAAAATATAACATCAAAATATGAAGCTTAAAAATAATGTTTAAATTCTCAATAAAAATACTTTGAAGAGAAGGCGTCAGATGGCGTTGTTGATAGCAATGGCTATCGGCCTTCGGATGAAAGGAGAATTGAAAAAGTGGAAAAAAATTGTATGTTGCTATTGGAAGTTCTAATGGCGTAACAGTTATCGCACTGATGTACAGAGTCAGAGATCCGGGGTTTGACTCCCAGTTCAAACGTAATTTTTCTTTCTATATTAAGACTCACTATTTATTAACTTGAAAACTTCATAATGTTATTTCCCTAATTAATTTATGAAAAATATCTTCTCTTACTTATTTTAGAAATTCTCACTATGAGGTATATTCATCAAGGTAGAATTTTTATCACTCACCTCATATTGTTCTTCTTATTTGACTATAAACTAGTTTCGGAACATAGTTTCTGTTCCATCCTCAGTATCATCACGACAGCTCTTGGAGCGAAGGACAGCTCTTCAAGACGACAGAACAATGGTTGTGACGATACTGAGGATGGAACAGAAACTATGTTCCGAAACTAGTTTATAGTCAAATAAGAAGAACAATATGAGGTGAGTGATAAAAAATTCTACCTTACTTAATATCTTCTCTTATTCGCCCATTAACTTATTGCTTGAATAGTCAGCTGTCTTCTTTTCTCCTCATTTCTCATTTTCTCCCTTCTTGTTTCATGTAGGGTTTTACTTAGAATATTTATCTCATATCTTTCTAAGATCTGTTTTGTTCTTGTAGTATTAGCCCTAGTCAGGTAAAAATTGGCTTTATCACTGTTTTATAAATTCTGATTTCCATATCCTTATTTAAATATCTATTTTTCCTGACTATTTAACTCATGCCCCAAATGGGAGTCAATGACCAATCACGTTTCAATGATTTCTGTTTTACAACCAATCAGAGTCGTGTTTCACGAAATATTTATCAGTGTTATAATTACCATATTAAAGAAAGCTCCTCCTTTTTAATATTCTGAACAGGTCTGACCATCATTTTGCAGTGACTGAGTCAACAGTAAAGCCGCCATATTTGAATGTTCAAAATGGCAGAAACAAGATTTGGCTGTGCTTCAAATTAAGTTATAGACGAAATACAAATTTACAATTGTGTGTTCAATAATTGTGTTTTTAAATAATGATTTTACCGAGTTGTTTACTAAAAAATAAATTAATAACCTATAATTTTGGTTATAATATACAGTTTGATGTGTTTAATTTTTTCTCCGCTAGGATGCATTCTTATAATATTGCGATGATATTTCAAGTTTCCCACGCCAGATGGCAATATACACTGCTCAAAACAATTAGAGGAACACTGTGAAATATGCAAATATTTTTTCATTGAATAAAGGTACAAACATGAAATTAATAAAATACATTATTTGTGGTTATTTATTTATTGCTCATGTCAGTAAAAACAAATGAATAATGCTGACAATTAACTTTTCAAATAATTCCGCTATGTAAGCAATTGAATCTTGTGCTTATTTTTCAAAGTTAAACACTCGTTATATAGTTAGTATCGTGTATGGCCTCCACGACATTCGATTACAGTTTGGCACCTTCGTGGCATGCTCCCAATAAGATTCTGGATTTCCTCTTGCGGGATATTCTCCCATTCCTCCTTCAGAGCATCTCCAAGTTGCTGCAGAGTTTGTGGAGCTTGATGTCGGTTCCTGACCTTCCAGTCTAGAAGATCCCACAAGTGTTCAAAAGGTTGAAGTCTGGGCTGACCGCTGGCCACTCCATTACCTTAATTTCATTCCTCCTCAGGAAATCCCTGGTGACAGCCGCAAAATGTGCCCTGGCATTATCCTGCATAAACAGAAATCCAGGGCCTACTCCAATGGCAGCAGGTACTACATGCTCTTCCAGAACGTGCTCGATATACCGGACAGCATTCAGTCGCTGGGGAACAAGTACAAGGTCTGTACGATTGTTGTACATAACTCCGGCCCACACCATTATGGAATCTCCTCCGAATCTATCAATTTCCTGTATAGCCTCTGCAGAAAATCTTTCTCCTGGCCGTCCCCACACCCTCAATCGACCATCACAACGTGTAAGACGATACCTGGATTCGTCCGAGAAGAGCACAGACTCCCACTGGTTCAGGTTCCAATCACCATGGTTTTCAGCATACGTACGTCTTGCTACCTTATGCTCATTTGTTAAGCGTGGTTTTTTAACGGGCCTTTTTGGACGAATATTCTCTTTCCTTAATCTGTTCTTTATGGTTTGGTCTGAAACTCGGATTCCGGAAGCCATATGAAGGTCATTCTGTAGATCTTTTGCAGTTTTTGTACGCTGTCGAAGAGCAGAAAGAACAACGTATCTGTCATCCTGGGGGCTTGTTTTAAATTTACGGCCCTGGCCACGTCTTCTACAACACTGACCTGTCTCTCTGTGCCTATTGCGTAACCTGGACACCACGGAAGGAGAAACCCCAAGCTCTCCAGCCACTTGTCGCAGAGATTGACCTTGTCGTAAAAGATGTAGAGCATGATACACTTCAAACTCATTTAAATGCCTCATATTGTCAGAGACTTCAATAAACAAGGTAATAATCAACATTCGTCACTATAGCAACATCAGGAAGCTTACCAATTAGAAGTGGCCAGTGCCTTCCAAAATAAAAAATTTCTCTATATTTGTTATTTGAGGTAATTTGTCTGTATTTAGGCCATGGATCTTTAAAATTTGTATCCAATGATAAAATTAATAATTTAATTTACATATTGTCCAACTTTCAGCATCACAGCTTTAAAAAACAATTACTTATTCAATTTATTACAAGTGTTCCTCTAATTATTAAGTTATGTAGATAGGAAATAACACTATGAGGTTCTTTAATATTGTTTATTTTTTATCATTTCACTCACCTCATACTTCATATGAAGTATGAGGTGAGTGAAATGATAAAAAATAAACAATGTTCCTCTAATTGTTTTGAGCAGTGTATAATATTATATGATCTTGTTGCAGTGGATGGAGAAACGAAACATAACGTTTCTCATTTGTTTTCAAACATTGCCGTTTACATTAAATAAATAAATATTTTAAAGTAACTATATTTAAATAATAATTTGTGAGTAAATAGCTTAATTTTATTCGAAATAATCCTAACAAATGCCACTCTTGATTTCCAAATTCTGTAGATAAATTGGAAATCACTCATGGCATTACTTATGATTATATCATTCATGCAGCCTGGTATTCTGGCTGCTTTTTTATCTTGACATATAACTTCATTTTGCAGTGATTCCCAATTAGTTCTTAATCTTTAAATACTTAAAAGTTTATTTAACTTTTATAGGAATTAATCACTATGAGGTTTAATTTATGGTGAAATTAAATGTTTCTTACCTCTCCTCATATAAATTTTCTAAGTTGATCGCGATTTCGGGACTATAACTGTCTCATCATCAGAACTTTGTTGGCAACTGGTGTTATATTATTTATTTTTTATTTCACTCACCTCATACTTCATAACTCCTAGCATACCCAGGGTTTCGTCACATCCTTTGTGACATTCTCAATGCTGTGTCACGTTCACAACTGACGTCTGGCTGCCTTCTATCCTGCAGACTGACCTTCGCGCCATCTGATGGCTGACCGACGAACTTCCAAATCAGTCCTCTCTCCTTATAACCGGGTATTTCAAAATTCATAGTTGTATTTTCATTCTTGCATATGTAAATTTTTTCCCAAATTGTGAACTTAATAAACTGGTGTTATGTCGATCGGAAGAAACTTCTTCTTCCCTCTGTTGAAGAAGAGTTTCTTCCGATCGACATAACACCCGTCGCCAACAAAGTTCTGATGATGGACAGTTATAGTCCCAAAATCGCGATCAACTTAGAAAATTTATATGAGGAGAGGTAAGAAACATTTAATTTCACCATACTTAAAAGTTGCTCAGTTATCCTTCCGTCAAGTTCCAATTTGCATCTCAAAGCAAATTTACTTATATTCAAAGATTTAGTTTTGGTAGATAACACTTTCATATTAAATCTTTCACAGCTGAGATGGAATTTATATAGTAAAATAAAATGTACAATAATTTAAATACTTTTTTGTTAAAGATAATTTTACAGCTTGAAATACATATTATTTTCCATCTGTAGAAAATTCATCTTAGTTATCCTTTGAAAGTAAACTATCATCCATTACCAGCTTGCTAAGCCAAACGTAACTTCACAGACCGCCTGCTAGCCATTTTTTCAGAGTTCTGTTGATACCAGAGACAAAAGCTTCCTCTGTGATCATCCCAACAAGAGATAGAATACTGAACACTAAAGTAAGAGAAATTTTGAATTGGATAAAATACAAGTTGAATGAGAGATTGTCATCTCCTATTAGGAGCATAGGGCATCCACAAAGTATCACCAATGGATCCTATTCTGAGCCAACTTCTTCACTTCCCTCCAGGTTTTCCCCTTCTTTGTAATTTCTTCAAGAATGGTTTTCTTCCATGTATGTTTCAGTCTACCTCTTTCCCTGTGTCCTATCCAGTTCCATTTTCACTTTTTTATTTCTATTTTAATTCCTTTCTGGTCAGTTTTTTTTTCTCTCTCCATAGTTCTTTATTGGATATTGTTTATGGCCATTTTATTCTTAATATTTTTTTTAGGCATCTATTTATAAATACTTGAAATTTATTTTCTATGATTTTACTAGTTTTCCATATAGCACAGATTTAATGTTGCCATTAAAGATTTTTAATTTCATATGTCTAGAGATAAAACTTGATTTCCATACTGGATATAAACAAACAAATGCACTATTTGCTTTAGAAGATAACATTTTATGGGCATATTAAAAGACCGAACATGAAAGGATACCAAGAGAAGTACTGGAATTTAGATTAGGGAAGATACCAAGAGGTAAGTTGAGATATAGATGGGAAGAACTAGTTATGAAGAATATCAAGAAAAGAGGAGTTGAATAGATGGAAATGTTGGAAAAGGAGTCTTGGAATGACCAATATAAATGGAGGCTTTTGTTCAAACTCGACCCGGAATAGGAATACAAAACTAGATGAACTTTGGAGGTTTGACTGTACCTCAAAATCAGCAAAAAGTGGACACACAATGGTATGGTTTTGAGGTACATATTAATGAATAACTTTAAGGGATTTTTTTTTTCCTCATATGAACCTTTTTTTAATAAACATATGGTATTAATCTGTATACAGATATAATGAACCAAAAAAAAAAGTTAAACATTTTAATTATTGTATTTTACTTACCATACAATTCAGCATAGAATCACTTTTTTTTATCAATTAAACATTAGGGATGTAGTAGGTTTTGTCATTATTTCCTCTCTCATTTTCATTTGTTTTCCTTTCCTAATGAATTCTTATTTAAAGACAAAGCAACCAAAAAATTAATCTGAATTTGTTGCTTATATAGATTCAGGAATGGATTCTGTTAGACAAACATGAAATGATAATCATATTTTAAAGAGAAAAATTATATGCCCAGACTGAGACTCGAACCCAGGACATTTGGCTTTCTGGGCCAATGCTCTACCGACTGAGCTACCAGGGCAAGTTACAATCTAAATGCAAATTTTTCTCTTATATACGTTGTAAATTCCCGCGCATCAAATGCTATGAAACCTAGGTTCCTATCTTTGCAAATGGCGGCTTCTTTATTAAAAAAACATTTATTTGGGAATTTTTATTATAAAGCCAGGTGGCTTTTTTTATGATTTTATTATTCATTTCATACATCTCAACAATGGATAAATCATATTTGAAGAAAACCACAGGTCCTGGATTCAAGTCTCAATCTGGGCGTATAATTTTTCTCTTCAAATATGATTTATCCATCATTGAGATGTATGAAATGAATAATAAAAAACATTGAAAGAAGCCGTCGGCTTCATAATAAAATTCCCAAATAAATTTCTTAATAAAAAAACACCATTTGCAAAGATAGGAAAAAAGGTTTCATAGCATTTGGTGCACGGCAATTTACAAAGTATATAAGAGAAAAATTTGTGTTTAGATTGTAACTTGGCCCAGTAACTCAGTCGTTAGAGCATTGGCCCAGAAAGCCAAAGGTCCTGGTTTCGAGTGTCAGTCTGGGCATATAAATTTTCTCTTCAAATATGATTTATCCATTATTGAGATGTATGAAATGAATAATAAAAAAATGAAATGATAATTGATGATATTATTATTAATTTAACACTTCTCACTGAAGGATAAATTATATTTGAAGAGAAAAGTTCTCGTCTAGACTGAGACTCGAACCCTGGACCCTTGTCTTTCCGGGCCAAGTGCTCTACCAACTGAGCTACCGAGGCGAGTTGCGATCTAGATGCAAATTTTTCTCTTATATAGATTGTAATTCCATCGCGTCAAATGCTTGAAACCATGATTTTGCGGAGTCATTGCAGGAGCTGGTAGCAAGGCATAAGCTGCCAAGTGAGTCCATGACTAAGTATTATCATGACAAGCTGGCATTGTGTGAAAGGTGCGGGATTACGGGAGAGAAGGCCATCTCCTGTATAATCAAGGGCCTCCCGCTCGACCCACAGGCGAATGCTCGGGCCTTCAAGGGTAAGACTCCAGGTGACCTGTACTCCGGATTTCTGGATTGGTTGAATCACTATCATTCGAGCGGCTAACCCCACCCATCGAGCTTCCGATGGCGAGAACCGGAGAGGGTGCCTGGAGATAGAAAGAAGCGAGCTCGTGCGGACAGCAGGCAAGAGGCAAACGGTTCAATGAAGCAACGGGTCCGTTGCTACAATTGCCAGGAGTGGGGGACCCATGTGAGGCGTGACTGTCCCAAGGCGAGAGAAGATCGGTGCAGACGATATGGCAAAGAGCGGCCACTCAAGATCGATCTGCCCAACACGAGCCGCAGGAGAATCCCGGAACCACACTGCTGTGGTACGACTTGTAGACAGTAACAGTAGTAATGTCTATAAGAAGGCCGCATGTATCAAGGGTGAGAAGCGCATCACAATCTACATATATACAGGTCGTGAGTATAACATTACCGCAGTGCAGTGTGCCGAGTAGGCGGCTGAGGGAGGGATGCGTCCAACATCAGTGGTCTTGAGAGGTTTCGGAGGCGGTACAATTATTGGTGCAGGCGAGGTCACACTGAATATTACAGTGGATGCGATTCGGCTCCAAGTTTATGCCATGTGGTCACTAGTGGTCTGTTATACGTGGATTTGCTTCTAGAACAGCCGGCACTAGAGGATGACATGGTATTGATTGTGTCTGTAGGAACAGCCACCTTGTTGCGTACGGACATTAGTCTTCACATCAGTGAGTTAGATGTGGAAGCCAAGGCGAACGGCTCCGACGGATACCAGGTAAGAGCATGTTCAGATGTTTTGTTGGCTCCAGGTTCAACCACCATGGTTAATGTCAGGATAGTAGGCGCAGACCCTGGCACAGAGGTTTTAGTGGGGAGCCGGAATCATAAAGCAGAGGGTACCTGGATTGCAGCAGTGCCGAACTTGGTAATAGCATCAGATGGGGAACAACAGGTGGAGGTACGTAATCTGGGTCGGAAGCCCCTGCTCTGGAAGGCAGATCATGTGTTGACGAGAGCTCATCATTTTGATACTCGTCACACATGACAGGTAAATCGGTTGTTGGCAGATAACCAGCGTGACGTTGAAATGGATTTCTTCAATATTGATATAGGCGATGTCAATGAGGATGAAAGAACGCAGCAGGTTAACCTGCAACAAAGAAAGGCTATTTGCTTTCGGACTGGCGACAATGATATCGGGCTAACTCATCTAGGAGAGGTAAAGATTCAGCTAACATCGGACAAGCCAGTGTATCATCGTCCTTACAAGCTTTCTTTTGCAGAAAGGGAGAAGGTACGCGAAAAGGTGCAAGGGCTGTTAGCGAGTGGGGTCATTCATGAATCCGAGTCTCAGTATGCGAGCCCCATACTCCTAATTCCAAAGAAAAATGGAGACATTCGGATGTGCTGCGACTTCAGGGCACTTAATCGGGTAACGACGAAGGACAGGTATCCGATGTCTCTAGTGAGCGATCAGCTGGATAAGCTGGCAGGGAAGTGCTACTTCACAACCCTATATCTGGCGCAGGGTTATCACCAAGTCCCAATGCACCCAGACTCAATCCAAAAGACAGCTTCTGTTACTCCTGATGGCCATTATGAATATCTGAGGGTCCCGTTTGGGTTGGCGAATGCCCCAGCAGTGTTTCAGTGGGTGATTAACAAAATGCTGAGTGGACTGGGTACTGATGCTGTACTTGCCTACATGGACGATCTCTCGATCCCATCCACGGCGGTGGAACCTGGTCTGGTGCTACTGGAGAGAGTACTGGAGATGGTGGCTGAGGCAGGACTGAAGCTCAACTTATCGAAGTGCTCTTTCCTGAAGGACCGATTGGAGTACCATGGTCACGAGATCAGTGCAGCTGGGGTGGAGTCCAGAGAGGAAGAAGGCGCAGGCGATGAGTGAGTTCCCGGTCCCCGGGAATGTACATGGTGTAAGGCAATTTCTGGGATTGGTGAGCGATTTTCATAAGATTATCCGAAACTTCGCAGTCTTAGCCAGACCACTGATTGGCCTCACTCGGTAGGATGTTCCATGGCGTTGGGGACCTGACCAGGTAGGAGCCTTTCATATATTGAGACTGTCTTTGGTGGACAGGCCCGTCTTGTCCCGTATGATAGTGCAGCCGAAACTGAAGTTCATACGGATGCCTGTAAACTGGGGCTTGGTGGGTTGTTACTGCAGAGGCAGAAGGATGGCAGTTTTAAACTTGTATTGTATTTCATCCGAGCTACCAGTCTAGCAGAGCAGATCTACCATAGTTGTGAGCTGCAGGTACTCGCGTTTGTGGAAACGGTACAACCTTTCTGGTTTAACTGGTAGGTATTTATTTTACGGCGGTCACAGATTGTTCTGCAGTACGTGCGACCAAGCTGAAGAGGGACCTGGTGCCACTAGTGACCCGGTGCTGGATGGCTTTGCAGGAATAAGACATGTAGTTGGAGTATCGTCCTGGAGTCAAAATGCAGCATGTGGACGCATTGAGCACGAACCCAGTGAATGTGAATCTGGTAAGCGGGTCTCATGATGATTGGTTCTTGACAGTGCAGTTAAAGGAAGACAAGGCTCAGGCTATAGTCACAGCATTGGCTGAGAATACAGCTGACAAGGGCCTAAAGGCGGACTATGTGTTGCAAGATGGCAGATTGTATCGAAAGACTCAGGTGGGGAAGAGGCTGTACGTGCCGGTAATGACAAGGTTTAACCTACTGCCTAAGCACCACGATGAAGCTGGTCATCCAGAATATGAGAGGTACTTGAATCTCCTCAAGGGCACTTACTGGTTTCCGAGGATGGGGACGTTTTGTGCGTAAGTACGTAGAGGAATGCCTCAGGTGTGCGTTCAGCAAGGGTGACTATGGGCGGCGGGAAGGCGTCTTGCATCCAATTAGGAAACTCTCTGTGCCCTTGGACACGGTGCATGTGGTTCACCTTTGCCCTTTTGCAAGGAGTGCAAAGGGTAACAGCTATGTGCTGATGGCGGTGGATTCATTCACTAAGTTCACTTGGGCGAAGGCTAACCGGACTCTTCGTTCGGCAGAAGCCATTGAGAAATTTGAGATAGATATTTGGCGAGTTTGGATATCAAAGTAGACTGATCTCCGATCGCGGACTGGCGTACACCAGCAAGGCGTTTGCTGAGTTTCTGGCGGAACGAGGTGTGCGACATGTCCTCAATGTTGTAGCAACGCCTAGGGCGAATGGTCAGGTGGAGAGGCAGAACCGAAACTATCCCGAGTGCGATTGGTTCCAGCACAGACTATGAAACCCGATGGGATGAGAAACTGAGTGAGATTGTGTGGGGAATGAACCACCATGTTAATGCGAACACTGGGTTCTCCCCAGCCCAGCTCATGTTTACTCACCAAGAGGGTGATGTGGCGGATTTGTTTGGTGGAATGAAGGCGGCAGAGGCGGCCGAAAGGGGTGAAACCCTGGTAGCTATACGGCAAGCTGTCCACACGCGAAGGGAGAGGGCGAGGGAGAGCCTGACCAAGGCAGCGTTGGCGATGAAAGCGCGCTATGACCGTAGGCTTAAGGTCGCAACCAAGTACAAGGTAGGAGACTTGGTGTTATGGCGAGAGGCGAACACGTGTTCTGGCGAAAAAGGGGTGAACCGCAAATTAATAAACAAGTATTGAGGTCCCTATAGAATTTCCAATGTGTTGGGGAACTAGCGGTACCAGGCGAGTATTGTAAAAGGCATACATGGATACCGAAAGTTCACAGCAACTGTGGCTGTGGCTGTGGATTTTCTCAGGCGATATCAGAGTACAGATCCGGGCGAGGATAAAAAAGACGATGATAGGGAAGGCAATGAGGCCGTTGATGATCGAAAAGACCTGATTAATCTGCTTGAGAGCTAAGCAATTAATGAGGGCATTAATGTTTGCAGGATAGCCGAGTGTAAGCAGCGATTATCGAGCAGCACTGGGATTCCAGTGAGTACGCGTGGCTGCTCGATCCCATGAGTGCAGGAAGCTGCCCACCAGGTGGCAGCAGTAGGCGGGAGAGAGGAGGTTGGCAGCACGGCCGGAAGGAAGGTGAAGAGGAAGAAGCCATCGAGGGGCATGCTATTTGTGCTTGCAGTAGAAGACAGACGTGACTGTTATTGTTTGTGTTGATTGCCCACGTGCTTCTATTAGTGTACTTATTTATTTCTTCTTACACAATATTAACAAAACAATTCATTTATATAGAGATTTATACATATAAAATAAAAACACATTATATAATAATTAAATTAATCGTGATTTTTTCTTACCTCATACATCTATGTTTCTTTAAACACAGCACTGCAGTATCAGCGACACTTTGTAGTCATCGTCAGCTGTTTTCACGACTGTCAATTTTTTCTCCTTTTTGCCAGTAATTATCTAGGCTGCCATCTGGTGTTATTTTGAATGAATCATTTCCTAAACTGCTATCTGTTGTATTTTTGAATAACTTTGTAATCAAGCTTGGTTCTTCCGGAATCTCAAAGTTCATAGTTCTAGTATGGTTTTTTTGAATATATATTTTTTCCCAAACTGTTAAATCCAAAGGTTTAGATAGATGTCTAAACCTTTGGATTTAACAGTTTGGGAAAAAATATATATTCAAAAAAACCATACTAGAACTATGAACTTTGAGATTCCGGAAGAACCAAGCTTGATTACAAAGTTCTTCAAAAATACAACAGATAGCAGTTTAGGAAATGATTCATTCAAAATAACACCAGATGGCAGTTTGAAGAGGAATTCCTTCAAAAGAACACCAGATGGCAGTCTAGATAATTACCGGCAAAAAGGAGAAAAAATTGACAGTCGTGAAAACAGCTGACGATGATGACAAAGTGTCGCTGATACTGCAGTGCTGTGTTTAAAGAAACATAGATGTATGAGGTAAGAAAAAATCACGATTCATTTAATTATTATTAATTGAACCTCATAATGTTACAAATTCCCAAATTTAATATATAAATACACATTATATACTCCAAGAATGATTTACAATTAAGATTTTTGAGATCAGACAGCAAAAAAATATTAATTGTAAGAATTATGACACTGGATGTGAAAATCCTAGATGACTATGTCACAGAGAGTTATTTACAAGAAAGATAATATTAAAGTTTCCATGATTAAACTTCTCTCCAGAACAGAGATAAGCATAATAAAATATTACCATTATGTTACAGAATAAACCACCTTAACAACTGTTGTATTTCAATGTAATTTAACCCTCCACTTCCAAAAATTGACTAGATTATTTCTTTGAGTTTTGGAAGACCAGGGTTCCTGAGGTGGTGGTGTATAATCCATTTTCTGTTCTCACCGATGAGTGTGATTAGTAGTGTTGTTTTTAGTGAATGCTAGATGTACTATTATAGTTGTATAAGAATGCATTATTTCTGGTACATCATTTCTTCTCCTTTTGGTCACTTTAGAAGATCCAACTCTCTCTTGTATATTATCACTTGCATCTGGAATGAGAAGAAATGAAGTGACATCTACAAAATTTTAAAATTATATTTCATATAACAAGGTGCTGCACTAGCTCTTATGGTAGCACGTATGCTTCAGGAATCGCAGGTCTGACAGGGGAACTGTCAAACATTGCATGCCGAAACCTATCTTGAAATTTCTCCCAGAAAAGCACTGTGATCTCTCTTACTATCGGCAGTGTAACCCCACCTTCCGGGTGACCCAACCTCAGAAGTAGGTTACAGATAAGCCAGGAGAAAATACCACAAATGTCATAATGACAACCTGGTCGCATTGATTTAAAAAATAATAATTTGCTCTCTCAGCTGGGATATGTTTTGAAGGATATTTGCTCCATTTTCAGTCAAAAACTGTCAGTGAAATGTAAATAACCAATTGAATTTCTTTGATTATTTATTGATTTATCCAATGCCAGAGACTGTTGGTAATTAATCTTCTCTCTGGCTTCCCAATACAAAATTGTTAAAAGCTCCATGGTGTGACAGGCCTAGTAGCCACTTGGCCCACAAGCTGGCTGCTGGCCTCACATCCACATGTGTTAATCACAGATATAGATGATCATCCAGCCAGTGTAGGGGTGACATGTGGTCAGAATGTCGGGTCCCCCAGCCATTATAGCTGGTTTTCTCAATCTGGAGTTGCTACTTATTGTAGCTACCCAATTGCCTCACGATGCTGGGTCCCATACTGGTCGAAAATCCATGAGAAAATTTCTTCCCCAAAGGTGACTCGAACCAGTGTAAGTCCCATAGCTCTGCACCAAAACATCCTACCATAACTACTCGGCTATGGCGCAGGACACAAAATTCTTAAGTATATTGTGCACAATTTTTAACACTGGACAATGATAATTCATTGAGCATATTGTGATATGCAGTAAAAGATTAACTCTCATAGACTGTAATAAATCAGAAAAGCACCCAGAGGAAAATCACCCAGTAGGTATGCCAAGAATGAGGTGGGAGAATAACATTAACCATAATTTGAAGGAAGTAGTTTATACAGTAATGCAAGCTAGAGGGCTAAGCATCGAAGATGCCCAAGACCGTAGGCTTTGGAGGTTTGGCACGGCAAGACGGCAGCAGTTGTAAAAACCCGAAGATAGATAGATAGTTTATACAGGAGATGATTATAAAATTTTAGCTCTGGATAGGGATATACGGAAACCTTATATCCATGTAGCCATGGACCTATGGGTTGAGTAGTGCCAGTTAGTTAGTTGTGAAAGATTAAGCAGAGTTACACTATGCCCACTAATTAGAGTTAATTTAATATTATTTCTTACTTTAATATAATTAACCTTTTTAAACTGAATCTTACCTGGTAAAAGTTTGAGTCCTATTTCTCCATTACCAAAATATCCAATTAATGGAGTTTTTGGGAAATATTTCCTAAATGCTGCAGACTCTACATTACGTTTCCCACGATAATGTTGTTTTCCACGACCAACACACGCAAACATCAAGCCAATACTACTGTTATAATCTTTTACTGTATGAGCTTTTAACTGAAAAAGAATAGAAATTGACATAATAGTGTTAAATTTAAGTGTTTGTCCTTAAATGTTAATATTATTCGTTTTTAAACATCTTAATGATGGACAAATTATATTTGAAAAGAAGAATATATGCCTAGACCGGGGTTTGAACCTAGGACCTGTCAAAGTCAAAGGTCCTGGGTTCAAACCCCGGTCTAGGCGTATATTTTTCTTTTCAAATATAGTTTTCCTTAATTTTATCTACACCATCTGAAAGTAGAGCAGGTAGAACAATTTTGGTAATAATAAAGACGATTCAACTTTTATATGAATAAATCACTATGAGCTTTAATTTAAGATAAATTAAAATGTTTCATACCCTCAGTGTTTCATACGTAGTTTTGAAATCACAATCTACATAGAAGATTAATTATGAGGAGAGGTATGAAAGA
Organism: Diploptera punctata; assembly: GCA_030220185.1. Classification (NCBI taxonomy): domain Eukaryota; kingdom Metazoa; phylum Arthropoda; class Insecta; order Blattodea; family Blaberidae; genus Diploptera; species Diploptera punctata. The sequence continues at coordinate 2,162,279 of JASPKZ010010696.1, forward strand.
TTTTAATTTATCTTAATAAAAATGATTCTTAAATAGGAAATTAATGGTATAAAGAGATGAGGCAATACCAGAGAATGCTGGATGGATGGAGTAAGAAGAATTATGGAAGCAAGGGTCTTGGGGATGAAGATTCGTTTGACAGAAAATTCTGGTGACAAAAAAATCTCTTTGGGTTGAAGAACTTAATTGTATAATAATCATGAATAAAAACAAAAGAATTTTGTTACCTAGACAGTACAATCATAAAAATAAATTATCAATAGTTGAAATAAAGAACAGGATTGCATTAGCTAAAAAAGCTAATAACGAGAAATTTATTTTAAAAAAGTCAAGATAAGAGAACTATTTATATAAGGTTAAAGTTCCCATCTTTTTAGACAATCACCATGAGATGTCACCCAGATTGTCAACTATGCATGATGGCTATCTTTACCCTCAGAATAATCATATGGTACTCTTTTCAATTACAGGCTGAGTTGACCCGAGGCATGATACTGCCAGAAGGTTTAGACCAGTATAAAAATCCTGAACTCAAATTCCCAGCCTTTTGGCTTGAGGTATTTATTGAACATGACTAAAGAGAACAATTTCTGTCTGAACTGGCATTTTAATCAAAGATTTCTAGATGTAGGTGCTATCGATCTACCATTGAGCTACTCAGCAAGCACAAATTTCTCTCTCTTTAATCCCAGTAGTAAAACTTTATTCACAATATCATAGGTTTGTTTCAAAATCAGAAAGATACAAATATGGGATTTACATTGTGCTATAAGCTAATTATGAACATAATAAGGAAATTAATATACACAAACAACCCCTCTTTAACACATTGGTGACCGACAGCTGTACGTTCCACCCACCGCTGCTAGACCGGACATTTCTGTCAGTAGCGTGGACTTTTAAATCTTAAACCGCGCTAGCACAGTGTGATTTTTACATCAATATATTTACAGTCAATAACAATAATGCATAAGTAAATCTTTATTAGTGTTCTCACCAGACCGTCTAGTAGAAATTGAGGGTTTGATAGCATTAGAAACATTTCCCTTTATGTAAAGGCACAGGGCAAAAGAGCATATGTAGCGAGTTTCTTTTCTTGTGTCCACTACAAATGCGGCAAGGTTTGGAAGGTTTTTTTTTTCAGACACAGTTGGTGTTAATTTATGTTTCTTCATGTCTCAGCCTTCTTGGTGGGTCTTGACATGGTGTCCTTTTCACACTGTCTTTCTTCCTCTTCCCTGTCATCTGTTCCTAATTTCGTGACTGCCAAACAAGAGGCTGTTTCAAGCAAAAAACTTCTGTTTGACATATTGTTGTTAGGATTTTGAAATTTATAGACCCAAAAAGCATTAAAGAGTGCACAATTCAGAAGCCACAATACAACTTTCTTGCTTCATTTCACTGTTTTTCTAAGGATGGAGTAATATGATAGGTACTGGTCAGCCCTGTCTACACCCTTCACATACTTGTTATATTGAAGTATTCAATAGGGCATTTTTACAACTTTACCCCTCCCACTCTCGTGTTGCCTGATGCAATGTGCTAACCATTCTTATGTCTCTTATCTTTCGATGTTTGTAGCAAAAGGTCCCCCTTACTACAAAATACACATTCTCCTGGTTTGAGTTTATTTCCTGCTTCCACAAATGATTTTGGAAGCCCTCTGTTAATCCTTATTGTTCCACAAACTATCGTCTTTCTTGCGAGCAAATTTTCAGCTATAGCCACACTATTATAATAATTATCCTGGTAGACATGATGTCACAGATATAAATTCGGCTCCAAAACTCAAAATAATGTTTCTTCTAATTTTTCCCCTCTGCAACATATATTTACATGTTACATACATATCCCGTAATCGCCTAACTATCGGCACTAAAATTCCATATTTCACCAGCCATCTGTCTTAAAATTGTAAACAACTCTCTCTGTAAATTTGGCAATTTCATAAGAGAGAAGAGAGGGGTACAAAAACAACTAAAGTTTATTTCACAATGAGAAAAAACAAAATTGCATGCTCCTTCAAAAGCGAAGAGGCTGGAAAACCATAGAAAACGTAAACACGGAAATCTCCGTGATCCGTTGTCTAGCGCTGGCCATTTAAACATGGAGATCTCCGTGGCCCGTCACCAATGTGTTAAGCAATAGTTTACATAACTAGAGGAGAAAAATTTCTGACTGAACTAGGATTTAAACCCAAGACTTCCAGCTTTACATGCTACTACTGAAATATGGAGATTAAAGAGAGAAAAATTTATGCTCAGGCAGGGAGTTGCCTGAGTAGCTCAATGGTAGAGTGCAGTGAGAAAAGCTGGAGATTTTGAGATCTAATTACAGTTAAAAAAAAATTAGTTGAGTTTACTATTGCTTACAAATGGGTTGTCTGTACATTAATTTCCAAAATACAGTTCAATATGTTTTCATTAATTTCCAAAAAAAAAATATCAGCAAAAGTGTCAAGAATGTATTTTTGAAAATGTTACAGAATATGGTACAACTACAGTTGTAGTAAGGATGTAAGTGGAAGCCATTTTCAACATTCATTCTGACAAATTTCCCATAATTTCTTATAATTCAGAACTGATTCTGTATATTTGTTACTATTGGTTCAGAAGTTTCATTTATAAATATAATATATGGCCTAGAAGGCCCTTGGCCTACCGCCGGCTGCTGGCCGCACTTCTACATGTGTTCATCACAGAGGTAGACCATCCTGGCAGTGTATAGGTGACATATGGTCAGCATATAGGGTCCCCCAGATGTTATAGCTGGTTTTCTCAACCTAGAACCACTACTTATCATAGCTACCCAAATTCCTCATGATGCTGGGTGGACACCAGTCCCATACTGGTCTAAATTAGATGATAAAAATTTTTCCCCCATGGAGACTCAAACCAGTGCTATTTCTGTAACTCTGTGTCAAGACATCTTGCCTTAACCACTCGGCTTCGGCGCAGGACTATTAAAATACATATTAAAATAAAACACCCAGTATAGTTTAACATACCTCTTGCATGACTCTATCTGCAGCCCGTTCACTTCTAACAGTGCTACCTAAAACAGTAGATGCCACAGATACTCCATCGCCTGAGAAAGCTACGCCCACCATAACTGGAAAATTTTCCATTATACCTCCTAGTTCAGCAAATACACCACCTGCAACCGCCATTCTTTCATCTTGCCTATAACAATTTATTATTATTAGTATTATTATTTATAACTATTCTTATTGTACAATAAAAAAATTATTGGTTACTGTAAGTATCAGCAAAATTGGAAAGAGCATATCATAAGAATGAATTTGTCCAGGTTCCCTAAGCAGCAGTAGTAGTAGTAGTAGTAGTAGTAGTCTTATAAGTAAAGTGATCCCACTACAGGCCTCAGGAGGCCCTTGGGTTAGTAGGAGGTTAAGGCTCCCACTTTTCTGGACAATCGGCACTTGATGTCAGCCGGGTTGTCAGTCCTGCATGACGGCTGCCTTTACCCCAGAACAAGCATCTGGTACTCAATTCCGTTAGAGGCCGAGCCAACCCCAGGGCCATAGTCCCGCCAGAAGGTTTGGGTCAGTTTAAAAATCTTGACCCCACCAGGACTCGAATCCTCGACCTTCCGGCTTGTAGCGCAGTGCCTTAACCACTACACTACGGCATGCCCCCAGTAGTAGTATTATAAAATTACAATAGGAAGTAACATTATGAGGTTCTTCTTAATAAATAAGTTAAGCCTACTTTTATCTTACCTCATAGTAGTTGAGTTCTTTTAGGACATGTTTCAAAACAAATCTTATGTTTTATCTTCAGCTTGTCCAGACTGTTGATTTTTATATTGTCGGCTCTGGATGTCAATTCCTACACCATCTTTACGTAGTTCAAAAACACCAGAGAAGAAAGTGGACAAGTTTCGCATACATGCCATAAGCAGTGCTAGTGTAGAACAACTAACGACATCTAAATTTTTTCGATTTTTTTCTGGTACTATATGAAATTCAGCACCACCTGGTGGCAAAATTATGAATTATAATTACATAACGCCATCTGGTGAATAATCATGAAATTGTACTTTTATAGGAATAAATAACGTATTAATAAATCTTAAATTATGGAATTAGTTATACCCAGCCTCTCAGACCTAAAGATTTTCTTTAATTTTAACAGAAGGGAATAACGGAAATAAATAAAACATCTTAAATCATAGAACTAAGCGTTCTAAAGTTGAGCCCATGAAGAATAGATATGTGGGTCATTCCAAGCAAGGTCATAAAACCTGATCTTTCCAAAATTGGCTCATTCTCTGTTGACTAGTTCTCCATAAGTAAAAATAATATTATCCATCACTGTTACCTCATATTTGCCCTTTAATAAAGGGTTAAAGTTTGATGTCACTATTACTCTAGTCATAATTTTACCTGACCTTATGAATATTCACAAATATATTTTTAAGTTATCGTTAGTGAGATTATGAAGAGGTTTATTATTACACTTAATAGCAATATGGTGTTTTCAATTGTCATTGAAAAATACACGTAAGATAATATTTAAAAATTTAGGCCTATAAAAGTAATTGCAATACTAATTATTTTTAATTGTTGCATTCTATATAGGCTTGTATTATTTTATTTATCTAAATTTCGTAATGGAATCTTCAAAACTTCTGTAAAAAAAATATAAATTATACCATGTTGATGGGGTGTCACAGTCCAACAGGTTTCTCAGTGCATCACAGAATAGCAGTCCGTCACTTCACTTCCCATACCTGTGGTGTAAGGCAGATAATGGTGTTTCTTATGTCCTTGGTTGAAGTGGAGAAGGTTTTGCTAGAGGATACATCATAATCTTTAGGAATGACACAATGAATGCTTATTGTACCTGGAACAGTCTTCAACCCAACATCTCTCAGTTTTATTTGAAGAGAAAAGTATATACCCAAATTGGGCTTTGAATCCTGCTCTCTGGCTATGTACACTAGTGCTCTGACCACTGAGCTACCAGGCTTCTGATTCAAACACATTAATTCACTCCTTTTATATGAATTCCTTTGCACTGAGGCTATGAACTTTTCGTTCTACACACCTTTATAGCCAGTGAAACTTATTTTTAATCTTAAATTTATCACTACCCTCAGGGGTCCCCATCTAGGGGATATGTGGATGGCGACCACAAGGTGCCCAAGCTGAGCAAAACATTGCTTCCACTTACTTGTGTTTTGCTCCTTACTTTTATCTTTAACCGATCTGTTATCTCTTCCTTTCTTCCACTTACGTATACCAGACTCTTTTAACTTTACTATCTAACCTCTCTTGGTTAACTCTTGTTTTTTCGACCCCTACGCTATTAGGGCATCCGAGGGCTAGGAGTCTTTCCTTTCTTCCATTTCATGTTTCCTTTATTTTCTTTTTCTTCTCCAGAAAAGCCTGACCAGAGGCTATAAGATGGCAGCCGTATCACTGGTCTTGCCTTCTTTTGGCCAGCAACCAATCGAAGGGACTATTATTATGCTTTCAAGTCTTATACGAGAATTTCCCGGCTGGAGGGAAAATTTTCTATAGGATCGTAACAGGCCTTGGCCTAATACTTGGAAGGAAGAAGAAGAAGAAGAATTTTCGTTTATTAAAATTTAAAACGTGCATTATGAGCTCTTTTAATAAATATGTACAATTGTCCTACCCCCTTTATTCTCACATACATATTTTATACAATATTTATTAAAGAACATTAGCCATGTCGTACATCTGAAGTCCATTATAAAATCACATTTTTAAAATGTTTATTAGAAATGGCTGTACACTAACATCGCTCTTCCTAACCTAACAAATCTTAGAATTTTATCACTTCTAGTAGGTTTATCTTTGAAAATAGATTCACGTTAAAAACGTAAACAAGCTTGAATTTACTTACAAATTAGAGTAAAATAAAATCTAAGTAATGATTTTAACTTTTGATAATATATAATTTTTACAGTACCATCTACATAGAACTAAAGGATAGCAGTTAAAATTTAAATTTACAAAATGGCTAATTTCCCATAATCCCGAGTGAACACGCCGTGCACGATGCCTGTGCCTTGCATTTGTTTTATTTAGTTACATATTCTGTTACTACGAAACAGCGCTACTATTGTAGTTGGCTCATTGTAGTTCATCGTAAACGACCAAAATTTTTTAGATGTCACTGTACTCAGTTTTCCCTCTATTCGAAGTTTCTCTATGGTTCAAAAAACTTGCAAATCAAATTTCTCTCCCTGGGAATTTCAAAATTCATGATTGAGAAGATCTACATCTAGAAGAACAAGGATAGAATCATGAATTTTGAAATTCCCAGGGAGAGAGATTTGATTTGCAAGTTTTTGGACTACGTAAAGATGATGTAGGAGTCAACAGTCCGGACAAGCCGAAGATCATTGAGATGTATGAAATTAATAATAAAAACATCCTAAATAGCCGTACTGGCATTTATAATGTAATGTATAATTCCCAAATATGTCTTCTTAATATAGGAGCCGCCATTTGCAAAGATAGAAGCAAAGGCTTCAAAGCATTTGGGGCGGGAATTACAACGTATATAGAGAAAGATTTGCATTTAGATCGGTACTTGCTCAGGTAGCTCAAATGGTAGAGCACTTGGACTAGAAAACCAAGGGTCCCGGTCTGAGCGTATAATTTTTCTCTTTAAATATGATTTATCCATCATTGAGATGTATGAAATTAATAATAAAAACATCGAAAATAGCCGTACTGGCATTTATAATGTAATGTATAATTCCCAAATATGTCTTCTTAATATAGGAGCCGCCATTTGCAAAGATAGAAGCAAAGGCTTCAAAGCATTTGGGGCGGGAATTACAACGTATATAGAGAAAGATTTGCATTTAGATCGGTACTTGCTCAGGTAGCTCAAATGGTAGAGCACTTGGACTAGAAAACCAAGGGTCCCGGGTTCAAGTCCCGGTCTGAGCGTATAATTTTTCTCTTTAAATATGATTTATCCATCATTGAGATGTATGAAATTAATAATAAAACATCGAAAATAGCCGTACTGGCATTTATAATGTAATGTATAATTCCCAAATATGTCTTCTTAATATAGGAGCCGCCATTTGCCAAAGATAGAAGCAAAGGCTTCAAAGCATTTGGGGCGGGAATTACAACGTATATAGAGAAAGATTTGCATTTAGATCGGTACTTGCTCAGGTAGCTCAAATGGTAGAGCACTTGGACTAGAAAACCAAGGGTCCCGGGTTCAAGTCCCGGTCTGAGCGTATAATTTTTCTCTTTAAATATGATTTATCCATCATTGAGATGTATGAAATTAATAATAAAAACATCGAAAAATAGCCGTACTGGCATTTATAATGTAATGTATAATTCCCAAATATGTCTTCTTAATATAGGAGCCGCCATTTGCAAAGATAGAAGCAAAGGCTTCAAAGCATTTGGGGCGGGAATTACAACGTATATAGAGAAAGATTTGCATTTAGATCGGTACTTGCTCAGGTAGCTCAAATGGTAGAGCACTTGGACTAGAAAACCAAGGGTCCCGGTCTGAGCGTATAATTTTTCTCTTTAAATATGATTTATCCATCATTGAGATGTATGAAATTAATAATAAAAACATCGAAAATAGCCGTACTGGCATTTATAATGTAATGTATAATTCCCAAATATGTCTTCTTAATATAGGAGCCGCCATTTGCAAAGATAGAAGCAAAGGCTTCAAAGCATTTGGGGCGGGAATTACAACGTATATAGAGAAAGATTTGCATTTAGATCGGTACTTGCTCAGGTAGCTCAAATGGTAGAGCACTTGGACTAGAAAACCAAGGGTCCCGGGTTCAAGTCCCGGTCTGAGCGTATAATTTTTCTCTTTAAATATGATTTATCCATCATTGAGATGTATGAAATTAATAATAAAAACATCAAAAATAGCCGTACTGGCATTTATAATGTAATGTATAATTCCCAAATATGTCTTCTTAATATAGGAGCCGCCATTTGCAAAGATAGAAGCAAAGGCTTCAAAGCATTTGGGGCGGTAATTACAACGTATATAGAGAAAGATTTGCATTTAGATCGGTACTTGCTCAGGTAGCTCAAATGGTAGAGCACTTGGACTAGAAAACCAAGGGTCCCGGGTTCAAGTCCCGGTCTGAGCGTATAATTTTTCTCTTTAAATATGATTTATCCATCATTGAGATGTATGAAATTAATAATAAAAAACATCGAAAATAGCCGTACTGGCATTTATAATGTAATGTATAATTCCCAAATATGTCTTCTTAATATAGGAGCCGCCATTTGCAAAGATAGAAGCAAAGGCTTCAAAGCATTTGGGGCGGTAATTACAACGTATATAGAGAAAGATTTGCATTTAGATCGGTACTTGCTCAGGTAGCTCAAATGGTAGAGCACTTGGACTAGAAAACCAAGGGTCCCGGGTTCAAGTCCCGGTCTGAGCGTATAATTTTTCTCTTTAAATATGATTTATCCATCATTGAGATGTATGAAATTAATAATAAAAACATCGAAAATAGCCGTACTGGCATTTATAATGTAATGTATAATTCCCAAATATGTCTTCTTAATATAGGAGCCGCCATTTGCAAAGATAGAAGCAAAGGCTTCAAAGCATTTGGGGCGGGAATTACAACGTATATAGAGAAAGATTTGCATTTAGATCGGTACTTGCTCAGGTAGCTCAAATGGTAGAGCACTTGGACTAGAAAACCAAGGGTCCCGGGTTCAAGTCCCGGTCTGAGCGTATAATTTTCTCTTTAAATATGATTTATCCATCATTGAGATGTATGAAATTAATAATAAAAACATCGAAAATAGCCGTACTGGCATTTATAATGTAATGTATAATTCCCAAATATGTCTTCTTAATATAGGAGCCGCCATTTGCAAAGATAGAAGCAAAGGCTTCAAAGCATTTGGGGGCGGGAATTACAACGTATATAGAGAAAGATTTGCATTTAGATCGGTACTTGCTCAGGTAGCTCAAATGGTAGAGCACTTGGACTAGAAAACCAAGGGTCCCGGGTTCAAGTCCCGGTCTGAGCGTATAATTTTTCTCTTTAAATATGATTTATCCATCATTGAGATGTATGAAATTAATAATAAAAACATCGAAAATAGCCGTACTGGCATTTATAATGTAATGTATAATTCCCAAATATGTCTTCTTAATATAGGAGCCGCCATTTGCAAAGATAGAAGCAAAGGCTTCAAAGCATTTGGGGCGGGAATTACAACGTATATAGAGAAAGATTTGCATTTAGATCGGTACTTGCTCAGGTAGCTCAAATGGTAGAGCACTTGGACTAGAAAACCAAGGGTCCCGGGTTCAAGTCCCGGTCTGAGCGTATAATTTTTCTCTTTAAATATGATTTATCCATCATTGAGATGTATGAAATTAATAATAAAAACATCGAAAATAGCCGTACTGGCATTTATAATGTAATGTATAATTCCCAAATATGTCTTCTTAATATAGGAGCCGCCATTTGCAAAGATAGAAGCAAAGGCTTCAAAGCATTTGGGGCGGGAATTACAACGTATATAGAGAAAGATTTGCGTTTAGATCGGTACTTGCTCAGGTAGCTCAAATGGTAGAGCACTTGGACTAGAAAACCAAGGGTCCCGGGTTCAAGTCCCGGTCTGAGCGTATAATTTTTCTCTTTAAATATGATAAAACAGAAGATTTGTTTTGAAACATGTCCTAAAAGAACTCAACTACTATGAACAGACTCAACCTTTTTTTTTTAAATTAACATTTTCCAGAATTGGACATAGTTTTTTCTTTCTAAAATAATCTCTACTTATTTATTAGTATTAAGTTATGTAGATAGGAAATAACACTATGAGGTTTTTTAATATTGTTTATTTTTTATTATTTCACTCACCTCATACTTCATAATTCATAGCAGACCCTGGGTTTCTTCACATCTTTTGTGACATTCTCAATGCTGTGTCACGTTCACAACTGAAGTCCAACGGCTTTCTATCCTGCAGACTGACCTCTGCGCCATCTGGTGGCCGACCGAAGAATTTCCAAATCAGTCCTCTCTCCTTATAACCGGGTATTTCAAAATTCATAGTTGTATTTTCATTCTTCCATATGTAATTTTTTTCCCAAATTGTGAGTTCCTTCGGTTTTTCCAATTGTTTAAGTAATTTTGTTTTGGTTTCTATTCCATGTTTTTCTGACCAGGCATGTGCAGCTATTGCAGATTTTTCAGTTTCTCCATTTTTAACATTTCTGAGGTGTTCTTTTAATCTTGTATTTAGATTCCTTTTTGTTTTTCCTATGTATATCTTTTCACAATGTTTACAATTAATTTGAAAAAAGATATACATAGGAAAAACAAAAAGGAATCTAACTACAAGATTAAAAGAACACCTCAGAAATGTTAAAAATGGAGAAACTGAAAATCTGCAATAGCTGCACATGCTTGGTCAGAAAAACATAGAATAGAAACCAAAACAAAATTACTTAAACAATTGGAAAAACCGAACGAACTCACAATTTGGGAAAAAATTTACATATGCAAGAATGAAAATACAACTATGAATTTTGAAATACCCGGTTATAAGGAGAGAGGACTGATTTGGAAATTCTTTGGTCGGCCACCAGATGGCGCAGGGGTCAGTCTGCAGGATAGAAAGCCGTTGGACTTCAGTTGTGAATGTGACACAGCATTGAGAATGTCACAAAAGATGTGAAGAAACCCAGGGTCTGCTATGAATTATGAGGTGAGTGAAATAATAAAAAATAAACAATTATTTATTAGTATGTTTATGTGTTAGAGTAGTGTAAAGTGTGTTTATGAGGGATGAACAGAAGAGAGAAACACAAAATGTAAAACCTGGTACACATAGCTTACTCCTGTCGAAAACCAAGGGGCCGTTGGCTTAATGTTTCCTTCTGATGGATGAATCACTATCAACAGTACCATAATGCTTTCTTAACATACATACTACAGAGGCTTTGCAATTTATTGCAGGAATCTGGTGCACAATCTAACAATTAAAAATTGTACACCACCCCCCAGCCAGCCCATGAGATTGAAAATTTTGTAATTAAATTAATTCAACAAATAAAATATGGCAGTTGGAATGTTGTGTTGACAGTGCATTTTCAACAGTCAGAATTTAGCTGCTGATGGAGAAGATTGCCTCTGAAACTGGTCTCGGTGAGAATCACATTTTTTTATGAGATAAGGTATAAAAAAGCTGACGATAAAACAGAATTGTTTTGAAACATGTTCAAGAACAAATCAACATTAATATTGAGGTAAGATGTTCAGACTAAAAATAATATAAATAAAAAATGTCTGATTCAATTATGTAAATGATCACTTTTTAACTCAAATACATCTCCCTATTCATCAATTTTGAAACTCAAAAATGCAATATTTGATTATAAAAACTTTTTTTAGTATACAAGGATGGATCAACCGGAATTTGTATCTGGAGGCTCTGGTAGCAAACTGCAAAGGTTGCGGTTTGGAGGGGAAGTTGGTGGGGATGTCTGGAGTAGGGATCTTGATGTGTCGCACTCCGAAGAGTGGCCGCTTGCTTCAGTACGCCATGAGCAAGCAAGAGGTACACACATTTGTTGCGCAACGCATTATTATTAAGTTTTTGGCGAAAGAAGGCACTAAACCTTCTGAAATTTTGAGAAGGCTCCATGCACAGTTCGGGGAAGCAACCCTTTCGAAGACGCAGGTGTATGATTGGCACAAAAAAAATTTAGCGGGTCGGGATTCAGTGGAAAATGAGCCCCACCAAAGACGGCAATGAACAAGCATCACTGCAGACAACATTCGTGCTGTACGGGAACTTATTGAGGAGGATCGGCACGTAACAATTTCTGAAATTGCTTCACACGTTGGAATAAGCTTCGGAAGTGTTCAAGCCATCATCAGTGATGAACTCAAATTCCGAAAATTGTCTGCCAGGTGGGTTCCTCGGCTCCTCAGCCAGGAACAAAAAAATTTGCGCCAGGAAGTGTCTCAGAGGCATCTGAGTCGCTACGAGGAGGAAGGAGATGATTTTCTGAATCACATTGTGATCTCTGATGAAACTTGGGTTCATCATTACACCCCAGAGTCAAAATTTTCCAGCATGGAATGGCGAGAGCGAGGTACGGCTGGACCAGTTAAGGCCAAAACATGCCTTTCTGCTGGAAAGGTCCTTGCAACTGTTTTTTGGGACTCTGAAGGAGTTTTGCTAGTGGATTGCCTTCAAGAACGATGAACAGTGAATGCAGAGTACTACTGCCAGCTTTTGGACGAGACAAAAGCAGCATATCGCAACAAGCGCCGCCGGAAACCGATCCGAAATGTGATTGTGCTGCATGACAATGCAAGACCACATACTGCTCGGTTGACACAAGAAAAACTGAAGAAAATGCATTGGACACCTCTGGAACATCCTCCTTACAGTCCAGATTTGTCACCCTGTGCCTACCATTTGTTTGGGACACTGAAAGAAGACCTGGGAGGAAGGCAGTTTGGTGACAATGCAGCGGTAGAGGAGTTCATGCGCAACTGGCTGACTACATGTCATCCCTCATTCTTCAAGGACGGCATCAAAAAGTTGCCAATTCGATGGCAAAAGTGTGTTGGAAATGCAGGAGACTATGTTGAAATATGAGGTGGTGATTTTGTATTTTTTTGTTAATTCAATAAAATTGTAAACAATAATTCCGGTTTATATTTGATTCACCGTTGTAGTTACCTCATTTGCAAAGCTGTGACAAGATTTGTAATTGAAGATACGAAGAATGTAGAATCTGCACAAAAGAGCAATAAACATCGTATAGTTTCTCCTCCTGGAATTCCTGTCAGCTCTTCTATGACATCAGCTCCAAGGCCATGGGGCTAAAAATTGAAACAAATATTCATGTACAGTTACAATATACAATTTTTATTTATTTATTCTAATGGCAGAAATTTTTAACTAGTGTTATTATCCAGTTTGTTTCTGACTTTCCAGTATCTTTCACTATTTGATTCTTTCTTTACTCCATGGCAACACATCAAATGACATTTCTCTACAGGATACACAAAAAGCTCATAATCACTCAAGGTGATAAAAAATTTTAAATATAAAATTGAATCAGTCATTTTAGAAAGTGTATTACTCAAAAAACTTCCACCGAGAGTGTGCTGAATAAAAATAAGTTTATTTCTACTTCAGCCATTTTCTTCCCTATGCCGGGAATAGAGCTCTCCCTAATGGAAACTTATTGACCAAGTTAATTTAGTTACACTCTTATTAAGTTATGTAGATAGGAAATAACACTATGATGTTTTTTAATATTGTTCATTTTTTTATTTCACTCACCTCATACTTCATAACTCCTAGCATACCCAGGGTGAATGTGACACAGCATTGAGAATGTCACAAAGGATGTGACGAAACCCTGGGTATGCTAGGAGTTATGAAGTATGAGGTGAGTAAAATAAAAAAATGAACAATTAGTTACACTCATTTACCCATAGATTTCAGCGAGTAATAGGGGGTTGGCCTAGTGCCTTCATGAGACATCTAGTAGGTATTACTGGATGAGAAACGGTAGGAAATTTTGCACAGAGGTCTTTTATCCAGGCTTGTTGTTCTTTTACAAGCCTGAAAATCTTCAGATTCAGGACCCATGGCTTAAAGTCCCTCCCAGAAGACATTTCTTGGATATTTCCTTCCTAAAAATCCATCAACCACAGCTGGGTTTGAACCCATGTCCCTCGAAATTAGAGGCAAGGAACCCAAAACACTAGTCCACCATGGCCAATGAAACAAAGGAACAAAAAGCTTTCTAAAATGAAGCATAAAACAATGTGGCTGGTGTATCTACATATATACCTGATATGAAGTCCATTCTACACAGAAACCTACATTCACATAACAAGGTGCAGTTCTCTAGAAAAAAAATAATTTTTAACAATTTTGGAATAAAGCCCTTTCTAAAATGAGTCATTTAATTATGAGATTAATAGAAATAAACAAATTATTATACACAGCTAAACAATTTATGTTAAAGAGAAAAATATTTTTGATATATTCAGGAAGTGATTGCGGGGTATAACGCTTTACCCTTGTCCAGGGTTATGGACAATGGCAGCGAAGGCGAGGAAGAAAATATTTCAACTCGACCGAACTGGCAGAGGAGGAAAATTTCAACTCGACCAAACTGGCAGAGGAGGAAAATTTCAACTCGGCGGAACTGGCAGAAGTGGCAACTCTTTCTCCAGAGTTTAAAAGGAGCCCATACTCGGGGTAACAGGAATGAAGTCTCTGACTTAAGTCAGAAGGAGCAACCCTTTCTGTGGGGATTATACACAGAAGAGCACGTCCAGAGGCTCTAAGGTGGCAGTCCCACCACTAGACTTGTCCTGCTTAACGCTCGTAACGTGGCCAGGAGACATTTACATTACTGGCAACCATCAAGTGAATAACCGGACTGAATCCCACTTGATGTGAAAACAGGTTAAAAGGCTTAATTTCATGAAACAGAAGAAGACATTATGAGGTTTTATTTAATAATAATTAAATGAATCAGATTTTAGACCTCATTTCATATTTTTGTAAAACTTGGTACCAGTTTTGAAAGGGAAATTCCTTTTGTTGTCAACTCACATCTGACTGTTGATTTGACAGTTGGCAGCCTTGTAGGCACATTATTCATTCAACCAAAAGAGGGCAAATAATGGGCCTACAAGAGAGTCAAACATAAAATCAACAGTCAGATGCTAGTTGACAATGAGAGGAACTTCCCTTTTGTTCTGAGTTTTACAAAAATATGAGGTGAGGTGTAAAATCTGATTCAGTTAATAATTATGGTCTGGAAAATATCTGCTTGAACTGGGAATTGAACTCAGATTCAAATCCTTGGCTAAAATCTGCCAATTAAACATAACTTGTTACTGTGCTGGACAACTAAATTCTATATGATTCTGAAATATATAAAAATGTTAATATTTACCGACAGGTGATCAAATCTTGAAGTTTGATTCTTGTTCAGTTGAAAAGTATAGATGTTAACTCCAGGCATTTCTGGTAGCAGAAGTATTGAAAAAGCTTTAGAAGTTTCTAATTCCACAGTTTCACTAAGATCTGGAGATGTTCCTATTATTCCATAACCTCGGAGGCAGATCATAGGACAAGAAGGTTGTAACTCTGCTTTTATATATTCCCATACTGTAAAAAAACACAATATCACTTTATTTCATTTAACTCATCCTAAACTCATTCCTGTACACTAAACAAGTATACATCATCTACATAATCATGTGTCCAGCAAATTACAAATATGAATTTTAGACTATTTCCCAGTTCTTTCATGACATGAAACAATAATTCCCATTTTCTTTTTGTGCTAAATTTAATTAATCCTAGTAAAAATCTTTTATTAATATGTGTAAGTGATAAAAACAATTTATTTTCATGGTAAAGACTTAAATAAGAATAGCAAAATAATAATTTTTTTTTTATTATCTAAACATGAAGTATAGTACCATAAAACATTGTAAACAATCTTACGGTTAAAATTACTTTATTCATTTTTTTTTTAATTGTTTGACAATTTGTATCGAATAGATGTCATTTTGAGTGGTACGTGGTCAGCATTCCGCCTCATACTGACATCTAGGACACCAAGGTAGTACTAGGACGGGAAAATTTGGTAAATTTTGCTTAGAGGCCTTTTCATTCAGGCTTAAGGATTTTTACGAGCCTGAAAATCTTCAGACTCGGGACCCACGGCTTGCTCCTTGGATTTTTCCATCCTAAAAGATCCATCGACCCCGGCCGGGTTTAAACCCACGACCCTTGGGACCAGAGGCAAGGAGCATAACCACTAGTCCACCGCGGCCGATATAAGCAGAAAATTAAATATATAAAAAATTCAGTGAAGTGACATTATGAGGTAAATATCAACAGATTAAGGGCTGTAGTACACGAACGTTGAAAACATTGTATTGACAGGCGCTGGTAACGCATGAAAAATGTATAAACTGCATGTTGCATTAGGAACACTGTGTTTGGATTGAAATTGGATGTTGTACAAGTTACTTGTGTAGCTCAGCTATGTGTTCAATTTACAAGCCTGTCTCAAAAAAAGAGCAAAATAAGATGGTGGATTCGTTCCGCAAACATTAATAGACTTTCTACAGGAAAGTTTTATACTACATTTGAAAATCACCGACAGTATCCAGACAAGTTTTTTCTCTACTGCAGAAAGTCAATAAAAAGTTTTGATTATCTTTTTGAATTTAATTTCTCATAAAATTAGTAAAACTGATACTGTAGGAAATCAAAACTGCTTGAACATATCCAGTCTATTGTTGCATTGGTGAAACACGTGTAGTATGAACAGGTTTGCAAAAAATTATGTTGTCAATGTAGACCTCTGCATTGAAACTTCCCAACATCGAAGCAATGCAACCGAAAGCAGCATTTTTAATGCTTGTGTAGTATAGCCATGGATTTATACAAGCGATCAAATTGCAAAAACCAAGTTCCTATAAAAGAACATTGTCAATGCAATGTTTTCAACTTTCATGTAGGACAGCCCTAAAAATATTAATTCAAAACTTTATACCTTATCCCATCATTGTTTTTATACTAACCTCTATGTTTGTGACCATCTTCCTCGTCATTATGAGTAGATATAGGTGCAGGACATGAGTTTTTATTGGCACAAAGAACGCGAGATCTAAACATATTATGCGAAGCAAACATGAGAGCTAAAACTGGTTCACTATATACATATTCATGAAATGCTAGATATGGTACAGATGCCATACTTTCTGAATAATTTAGACATTTTGATCTATATTGTTCTGGAATTAATAGGCGCTGTCCAGAATGCCATAATAACCAGTGTGGACTTATTCGACTACGGCGAATGGATGCTGCTGCTGAATTCCATGTTCTGAAAATGATTTTAAGTTATATTAGTAAATGTTTCTATGTATGTAGGTATGCATCATCCTCTATAAGTGAACCTAGGCCTGGTAACAATGTTTTACATCAAAAAACAAAAATTCAAATTAATATTTTTTTTATCTAAAGAAAAACGTATTATAAAGGGAGCAAAAGAGAATGGTTTTGAAGAAAAAAATTATTCACAATAAAATAAATAGGTTAAAAAAAAAACAAAAATTAATCTATGAAAGTACTCTTCAGACCAAAAAAGAAACTAATAAGAAATACATGAAATTACATATTATCCTTTGGCATACAATAAGTTTAAAAAAAATTTCAACATCAATATGGCACCAAAAAAAAAAGGTTACAGCCTTAATAAATTAATTAAAGCCAACAAAAATGAAAAGATTAATGAAAGCAAAAATCAGGAATTTATCAGAAAAAATACAGAGATTGTGAAAAAATACGTAAGATAAAACAAAAGAAATTTGGACATTAGAATGAAAAAACACCTTAGAAATGTAAAAAATGGGATGACAGATAAATCTCCAATAGCTGCTCACAATTGGTCAGAAAGACACAGAATCAAAGTAAATGCAAAATTATTAAAACAGATAAATCCAAAGAACTCACAGTTTGAAAGAATATTTACATCCAGAAATAAAAGGAAAAATTGTGAATTTTGAAATTCCTGGAAAAAGGATTTAATTTGGAAGTTCAACAGTCAATCTAAAGAGGGAAGAAGAAGCAACTTCTAAGATCGTCAACCACCAATTCAATAGTTGGAATGACCTGATGATAGAATGCAAGCATTTTGAAACATGTTGTCAAGAATTCTACAAATTATGAGGTGAGATGTTAATTTTCCGATTCTTAAGATTACAAAAATTCAAATTTCTCCAAAATAAAATCATTTTTGTAGTTAGTTAAGAAGGTTCTTGGAGTAGAAGCAGATTAAGGCTCGCACCTTTTTAGACAATCAGCACAAGATGTCAGCCCTGTGTGATTGCCGCCTTACCCCCAGAACATAAATCTGGTACTTATTTCCATTAGAGCCTGAGTAGGCCCCAGGGCCATGGTACTGCCAGAAGGTTTAGGCCATTTTAAAAACCTGATCCCACTGGGACTTGAACTCTTGACCTTCTGGCTTGTGGCCTATTATTTTTGTAGTTAATATTTTATTTAATAATGCTCTGTAACAGCTAAGGTAATTATACTGAAGCCACTGATTCTCCGGCCTTGACTTTTCATGACAGTGTTGCCGATATGGATATTCAGTGGGAGTGGCCGCTTTATGTATGTGGTTAGCAGACATACAGCTGACAACATTTCAGCAATTTCAAACCTTACTAGCGCACTATAGCTGCATCAAGAGCAGTGATTGGTTGTGGCAAACATTCACTCTCACTACAACCATTTTCTTATTGGCAGTAGGGGGCAAGTTCTCCCTTTACCCCTCGTACAACCTAAACTTCAGAGCTGGAGAATTGGCAGCTCTGGTATAGTGGTCCAATTCAAATCTGGACATAAAAGGGCTAGCAAAATTTTGCTCAGATATGATTTTGTGTAAATTTATACACTCACATTGAAAGACAAATTGATTTTAAAAGAGAGATTTTTTCTCAAGCTGGGATTTGAACCCAATATCTCTAGTTTTCCATACTAGTGAATTGACCATTATGCTACCCGGATATCACATCTTGGATGGAAATTTTTCTCCCTCTTATACAATCTGCATGCCAGAGGATGTGATCATTTGTTCCACAATGCCATCTTGCCGCTTCTATTCAAGACCTTTTATTGCAATGTTTACACTACTATTATAGCTGTAGTGTAATATTGTGATTTTTTTATCTAAAAATTTTATGAGAAATAAAATTTAAAAAGTCTTCTTGAATTACAAGCCACCAGATAGCACTGGTTGAGACGGCTATCTGCTTCTGACGATAAAGAGAATTGTATATGAGGAAGAATAATTAACATTTGCAACAGAAGCCTGAAATAGTACGAGGGTCATACTGAAAGTCATGAGCAACATTTTTTTAAACAATCATAATATTTATTTTAGATAAACCAAGTACACCATGTTAATCTACAGACCTTTCTGCTACTTTTCAACATAGTCTCCATTTCTTTGCACACATTTTGTCCAGCGTTCTACAAGCTTGAAAATTCCCTTATGATAGAAGTCCGTTCCAGCTGCCCGAAGACACTGACACACTGCTTTCCGAATATCCTCCAGCATCTTGTAACATTGGCCTCTCAGCTGCTCCTTCACAGAACCAAAAAGATGGTAGACAGAGGGTGCCAAATCGGGACTGTAGGGAGGATGTGGAAGAGTTTCCCACCCAAATGTCCTAATCTTCTCCACAGTGGCACGAGCGATGTGAGGACGCACATTATTGTGTTGCAGAATGACCTTCATTCCAAGGTGTTTGTCGTGTAATGCACGATGGAGCTTCACAAGTATCTGGATATAGCGGGCAGCATTTATGGTTTGTCCAGGTTCAAGAAATTCAACCAGAATGCAACCTTGTGCTTCCCAGAAGACCCTGCCCATAACTTTCCCAACAGATTAAACTGTCTTCGCTTTTTTCTTTGATGGCGAATTCAAATGATGCCATTGCATACCCTGGCATTTTGTTTCAGGCTCGTAGCGATAAAACCAGCTTTCGTCACCTGTCACAATACTCGTCAAAAAATCATCACCTTCATTTCGAAATCTCTGAAGAAGGTTATGGGTGATGGTTCTTCTCTGAAGTTTGTGGTCTTCAGTCAATAAACGTGAAACCCAATGGGCACTAACTTTTTGCTAACCTAAGCTGTGAATCATTTCTTGCACTGCAACTGTGTCCTACTGCAAGTTTTGTAGTGCTTTCATTCACTGTGTTATGTCTGTTGTCTAATGAGCACATCAACTCTTTCCTTGTTGCGATCCGTGGAGGCAGAGCATGGGCGACTGCTACGAGGCTCATCTTTGATACTCGTGTTCCCATCTTTAAAATGTTTCACCCATCTCCTAACACTGCTGGCACCCATGCACTCCGTGCATCTCCGTATGCACATTAAAGTCTTGGATGAATGTCAACAGCAGATTGTCCCTCTTTAACACGGAATTCAATGACAGCACGCTGTTGAAATGAAACACTGATGTCCGCCATTTTGGAAACACTGCATGTGGTCTCGTGATAGAAGTTATGACGCCACAACATGACAATGTTGATGTTGTGGTATAAAGTCTGTAGATTACGATCCTGCAGTTGTTTTTGTTACATTGTTGAAATTTGAATTTTAACAATGGGTTGCTCACGACTTTCAGTATGACCCTCGTATATCGTATTTACGCGTGTATAGGCTGCACCCGGGGCACGCCGTAGCTTAGTGGTTAAGGCACTGCACTACAAGCCGGAAGATCAAGGGTTTGAGTCCCAGTGGGGTCAGGAATTTTAAACTCACCCAAATCTTCTGGTGGCACTATGGCCCTGGGGTTGACTCAGCCTCTAACGGAAATGAGTACCATACACTTGTTCTGGGGTAAAGACCACCGTCACGCAGGGCTGACAATCCGGCTGACATCAAGTGCCGATTGTCCAGAAAAGTGGGAGCCTTAACCTCGTACTACCCCAAGGGCCTCCTGAGGCCTGTAGTGGGATTACCTTTACCTATAGGCACCCAAGTTTTGCGATAATAAATTAGGGAAAAAATATTTGCCTTATATTTTTGCTAAGAGTCAGTGCAATAGACAGAAGTAGGCCTACATCACTTTTAAATCTGGCAATGTTGTAAATTCCAAAGCTTTTGTTCCCGGCTATGTAACGGTATATTTAGGCTGCCGCTCAGTCATTAACACGAGGGTAAAAAGAAGCAGTCAGTTGGTAGGTACAGTATTCATTGTCATTCTTGTTCACTGTGTGTAAACATGGGTCAGTACAGAGCAAGTTAGACCTTCTAATTCAAGCTATAAGTCGTGCACTATGCAGCAGAACATGGAAATAAGACAGCAGGAAGAAAGTTTGATGTGGACGAAAAAAATGTGAGATTGTGGATCCAAACAACATCGACAATCTTTCCACGCAAAAAAAGCAAAATATCAACAGTTAGAAAAAGTTCACCTGGATTAAGGGCAGATGGATTTTCTGTATCTGTCAAAATCATACAATTCGAAGGCCTTAAGATAGCCAAGAATATAGAAATACCGTGCAATGATTTTAAGGCAAGTTATGGCTGGGCAAGGTGATTTATAACACGTCACGACATTGTAATTCGGCGACGTACATCAATAGCACAGAAACTTTCCGATATGTACCAGCAGAAACTGCTCGCATTCCAAAAACATGTCCTCAACTTAAGGAAAACACATGATTACGGACTAGGAGCAATAGAGAATGCTGATGAGATGCCTGTTTTCTTTGACATGTCAGGAGATACGACTGTGCATAAGGCTGGCAAAAAAACTGTGCAAGTATGAATGGCAGGAGCAGAAAAGCAACGGTGTACCATAATGCTTGTCATCACTGCTGATGGACAAAAACTTTCATCTTTCGTTATTTTTAAAAGAAAGACCTTGCCAAAAGAAAAACTGCCTCCAGGAATTTTGGTAAGGGTGCAAGAAAAAGGGTGGATGACCGAAGAACTGTACGTGGATTGGTTGAAGTCAGTGTGGTTTCAGCGGCCAGGTGCACTCTTACATTGGCTATTCATGTTGACAATAGACAGTTTCTGAGGTAATTTAACGGAAAGTGTAAAAAAACAAAATGAAACGTGAAAAGTGTGACATGGTTGTGATACCTGAAGGAATGACTGGCATGTTACAACCACTTGACATTTCAATTAACCACCCCTTTAAAATGCATTTGCGACCGCAAATGGAGATGCATTTCCAAGGAAGTGATATCGAGCAGACGATTAAAGAAACCTTCCCTCACTCAAATCTGTGAATGGATTGTCGCAGCATGGGACTTAATACCACAAGACATGGTCACCAAGAGTTTTAAATTGACATCTATTTCTAATGCCACGGACGGGACAGAAGATGATGCATTGTGGACTGCCTCATCAGGCAGTGAGGACTCTAGTGGATGTGATGAAAGTAACATGGACGCATCAAGTGATGAACAATAAGTGCTGACAACACATGTGTTGGATACATTTGTTGGAGTATTTGTAAGGTATGTGGGCCTTGTAATTAATTAGATAAAATTGTTCTAAAATGAAGCATGTTTTCTAGTTATTTCACGTATAAGCCACACCACAATTTTGAAGCTTACATTTTAGGTAAAAAAGTGTGGCCTATACATGCGTATTCAGAGCTAGAGGTTTTGGTTTTAAATCTCAATTCAGGTGTTAATTTTTCTTTTCAAAATAATGATTGTCCATCATCATGAATGTTAAAATTTAAATTAATAGATAAAAAAATAACTATGTTCAGATCGACGATTTTTATTATTAATTTAACACTTCTCATAGAAGGATAAATTATATTTGAAGAGAAAAATTCTCGCCTAGACTGGGACTCGAACCCGGGACCCTTGGCTTTCCGGGCCAAGTGCTCTACCAACTGAGCTACCGAGGCAAGTTACGATCTAGACGCAAATTTTTCTCTTATGTACGTTGTAATTCCCTCGTGCCAAATGCTTGAAACCATAGCTTATATCTTTGCAAATGGCGGCTTCTTAGTTAAGAAGACATTTATTGGGAATTTAACACTACTTTATAGCCAGTAGGGCTTCTATTGACGATTTTTATTATTAATTTAACACTTCTCATAGAAGGATAAATTATATTTGAAGACAAAAATTCTCGCTATAGAAGCTATGGTTTCAAGCATTTGGCGCGAGGGAATTACAATGTACATAAGAGAAAAATTTGCATCTAGATCGTAACTCACCTCGGTAGCTCAGTTGGTAGAGCACTTGGCCCGGAAAGCCAAGGGTCCCGGGTTCGAGTCCCGGTCTAGGCGAGAATTTTTCTCTTCAAATATATGTTCAGATCGTTCGATCATTATATTATTATTATTGTAAATTTTAAGGAAACAGACTTAAAAAAATCAACCCCAAATATTTGGGGGGTTGAAGTCCCTCCATGTCCCCCTCACTAATGCACTGGTCTATTATCATAATCACTTTACCGAAGAACTTCAACTACTTATGTTGACTTGGTACAACTTTCAAACATCCTGGTTCTTTTCTCATTCCACCTCAAGCACTATATATATGGGCGAGCTCTGACACAATACAAGCAATAAAATCAAATTACTGTCAACAGAAATGGACTCATTAAGGATATTGGCAAGACATTTATTTATGAAATAATTAGGCAAAACTTAAATGTTAAGAATTCTATTAGATTTTGTTGTTTTCAAACAGTTACAGTGGTTTGGACACACCACAGGAAACAATTCCTAAGTTGAGTTTGAATAGAAACTGAAGGGAGAGAAAAAAAAGGGGGGGGGGAGACGAAGAAAAACATGGATAAGGAATATTGCTGATACCAAAGAGTATACAGAGGAGAAAGTGGGCAAGTTTCACGTACATGCCACAAGCAGCGCTAGTGTAGAATTGCTGACACCTAATATTTTTCGATTGTACTAATATGAAATTCAGCACTGTCTGGTGAAAAACTATGAATTATAATTATACATCATCATCTGGTGAATAATTATGGAATTATTTATACCCAACCTCTCAGACCTCAAGATTTTTTCATATTCTTTTTTTTAATTTCAATTTTAACAGAAGGGAAGAATGGAAATAAATAAAACATGTTAATTCATTTTTGTTTATTAAAATTTAAAAACGTGCATTATGGCTCCTTTAAATATGTACAATTGACCTACCCCTTTATTCTCAAATACATATTTATACATATGGTATTATGTTGTATATAGTATTTATTACAGAACCTTAGCCGTGTCATATATCTAAAATCCATTATAAAGTCACTCAAATTTTTTTTAATGTTTATTAGAAATGGATGTGCACTAACATCACTCTTCCTAACCTAACAAATCTTGGAATTTTATCACTTCTAGTAGGTTTATCTTTGAAAATAGATTCACATTAAAAATGTAAACAAGTTTGAATTTATTAAATTAATATTGAGAAGCTAAAGCTATTACTATGATAGAAATAAGTAAATTAATGAACACAATTAAATTATTGTAAATCAATGGTAAGGAGAAAAATGTTTGCCTGAACCGGGAATCGAACCCCGAACCTTTAGCTTTGCATGCTAATGCTCTGTCCACTGAGCTAATCCAGGCTTCATTCCCATCCAAGCAGAAATCCTTCCTTTACCTTACTCTATTGGTCCCACATTCAATTGCAATGAATCATCATTCATAAATATACAACGAATGGCTTCTACCTGGATTAGCTCAGTGGACAGAGAATTAGAGTAAAATAAAATCTAAGTAATGATTTTTAACTTTCGACAATATATAATTTTTACAGTTCTGTCTACAAAGAACAAAAGGATGGCAGTTAAAATTTTATATTTACAAAATGGCTAATTTCCCATAATCCTGAGTGAACATGCCATGTGCTTTGCATTTGTTTCATTTAGTTACATATTCTGTTACTACGAAATAAAAGTGCTACCATTGTAATTTGCTCATTGTAATTCAACAATTTTTAGGTGTCACTGTATGCAGTTTCTCCTCCTCTGTATGTTTAATACTATGTGGCTGATACCATGAAAGAAAAAGGACTACCAGAGCAGGATTGGATGGATAGAGAAGAATAAAATAAGAAAAGAAAATTTAAATAAATGAAGACACAGGAAGATATAAAATATGTTCAATAATTCACACAATTATCTTAATTGGAAGTAAATACTCAATTTGAGAAATTATAATTACCTGCAAACTTGTGAAGCTGCATTAAGATCTCCTAGAGGTAAATGACTTAGAACTAGATGCAGAAGTTCATATTCTTTTGTAATGTAACTACCAAGAAGGCTGTTTGTTTCAATTTTTTGAACATTACTCGTTTCTTCTGTCATATTAGTAGCATTGAAGCTGGATTCATCTGAAATATGCTACACAAGCAGAGTATAAAAAAATAAGTAAAAGAAAATTATTACAATGTTTTATAATATTTTAAGAATATATTAGGAAAGGAGAAAAAAAAAATTCTTGGCACAAGTCTAGGAGGGCCTTGACCCCTAGTCTTCTGCTAACTTTGTGTGTTAATCAGAGAGGTAGATGATCATCCAGGCAATATTGGAGTGACATCTAATCATTCAATCTTAAGCCAAATGAGTGTAAAAAGTATTTGAACTTTTACAACAGAATAAAATATTCAATATTTACCTTAAATTGATTTTTCACTTTTCATTTTCTACTACCATTTATTATTGTAGCAATAGTAATAATTAGAGCGCGGAATTTTATGAAATTTCATGTTTTAAACTATAAGTCGGAGAGCATTGCGACAAAGTATCTTCACGTTTTATGAAGTGTAGAATTGAATGGGACCAAAAAAAAAATTCATATTTCATAATATTTTGACAAAAAGTTCATATTTTAGCAAATATTTCATATTGCTTCATATTTTCAACATTTAAAAAAATATATATATTTTTTTCCAATAACACTTCTAGGAATTTGTTAAAATATTTTTTGAAGTGACTGTACCTCTGTAAGTTTTTGACATTGTAAATCGTAGACAAGTGGAAATTCTGCAGAATTCCTTTCTGAACAAAACAAATACTGTTAACCGGCAATAACAGCAAGATGAGTCAAGAGATGGATGGGGTTTATCCGTAACTTGGCCCGCTGGAACGAGAACATGATGAACTGATGACAGATTGATAAGTTTAAGGATAGATTAGTGACCACCCACTCTTACCTAGGCAATTTCTTCACTTTGCTTGTGTACAGACATACTTCTTGTTGTTACTAGTGAAAAACAAGATGCCAAAAACTGGAGTTCGTGATTGGATTTCAGCATTTAAATGCTACACCAGGGATGGTAAAATAGTGTTTTGCACTTACTGTAGTAAAGAGGTATGTTCATTTTATATTTGAAATATATTTAAAATAACTAAATAATGTTCTTTCTTAGCCTACATTTTATAAATTGCAATCTCTTGTGTCAAAATTAAATTGTTCCTATAACTCGATTTTTATAGGTATCAGCAAATACCAAAAATAAAAAACCACAACTCAATTATAATTAAATTTAATGTTATTGTTACATGTACATACGCCGTAGCGTAGTGGTTAAGGCACTGCGCTACAAGTCGGAAGGTCGAGGGTTCAAGTCCCGGTGGGGGTCAGGATTTTTAAACTGACCAAAACCTTCTGGCGGCACTATGGCCCTGGGGTCGACTCAGCCTCTAATGGAAACGAGTACCAGACGCTTGTTCTGGGGTAAAGGCAGCCGTCACGCAGGGCTGACAACCCGGCTGACATCAAGTGCCGATTGTCAAGAAGAAGTGGGAGCCTTAACCTCCTACTACCCCAAGGGCCTCCTGAGGCCTGTAGTGGGATCACTTTTACATATATTGAAGCTCAGTATATTTATGCAATGTAAATAGCTACCATACCAAACTGTACATAGTCTCAATTTTGTCAGTCCTATATTTCATGGAAAGCTTTCTGTTTTGGTTATGTATTGTTTCTTGGATTTCATAATTAAATATAATGGAATAAATAATTAATTCTTTTTTATATACGTATATCAATACCAACAACTAATTTAAGGTTATTGCTACATATACAATTACTGAAAGATAAATTATATTTGAAATGTTAAATTAATAATAAAAAAAATTACTGGAGTTTGATATCTTTATGCAATGAGAATAGTAATCATGCCAAATTGTACCTAATCTAAATTTTTAGTGCTATATTTCATGCAAGTCTGTTTGTTTGTTTTGGTTGCTATGTTTTGTTCCTTGGATTTTGAAATTCATAATTAAATATCAATTAATAAATTAATGGATTGTTGGATTGTGTTTTATATATATATATATATATATATATATATATATATATATTTATATTCCAGTAGACATTATCTATTTATTAACAATGTTTCAAATCGTAAGCATGATCTTTCTACGGGCATGGAATTAATGAAAAGCTAATTAAAATAAGAAATATACTGAATATCTTGACTTTTTGAACCACAAATAAGGTCTACTTGTCTCATTTACATGCTGTTGGATCCTATATATTATACCGAATGTATGTATATGAAAATATATGTAATAACGTTAATAAATAATAGCTTCATAATATTTTCGTGTTACAATTTTCATATTTTTCATATTTTCTTATTTTGATTTCATATTTTGGTAAAATTTTCTTCATATAAATCCTCGCTCTAGTAATAATTCATTTATTATTCTTACATCAAACATGATCAATAAATGCATCTCAAAAAGAAGAGAATAGAATATAAAAGATCTTCAAAATAAGAAATATGAAGACATAGCAAAATATGCTGAAACAATACAACATCTCCCTAGAAGAACAGAAGTAGCTCTCTTCAGATTGGAAATGGACCATGACTATCTGGATGACTACCTTCATAGAATGGGGATTCTCCCTAGAACTATGGGATGCTCCTTATGTGGAGAAAATGTTCTCCCAACCAAGGAACATTTGCTAAATTGCAGGCGACTTGACCCCAAGAAAAAGGACAGGAAAGACATTGCAGGACTTTATTGGGAAGCAAGAGGATTAAAGATGTAAACCAAGCTCCAGCCATTTGAAAACAACAACATACTTCATCTCACCTGGATATGAGGTGAATTTAAAAACATTTTAATTTAAATCTGAAATTAAACCTCATAGTGATTTTTTGTTACAAAAGTTCAAAATATTCAATATTCAATTCCTGAAAATGTTGTTTTTTGCTCCAATGTCCCTTCTTTCAGCAACATCTTCAATTATTCTTAAATATAAAACAATTATATAGTAGGCCTATTTTCAAAAAAAAAAAAATTTATTAATTCTTATTTCATGCTGAGTTCAAGAATGAAAAACCAATTCTATTTAAACTTGTAGATTGTGATTTATATAATGATATATCTCCCCCCCCCAAGAGCTATCATCTTGGCGTGGTGGGGGGGGGGCTTAGTACTCGATGAGCCAGACAACCATACTGAGGAAGATTAACTTAGGTTAATCTTGCTGGTGGATAAGAGGTGAGGTAAACTAAGAATAGCTCACAATGAGAGAATGGCATCTGTACCCATATTGGGTGGCCACATCTTCGTCAAGTCTTCAACAGTCAACAAGGCGGCAAGTAACAAGCAGAGCTAAACGTGCAAGGTTTGAAGAGCGGAAGATGCAGCCCTCTCTTGGGGGGTGGATACCCAGAGGAGTGTTTGGAGGCTGAAGGAGCAGCCGTTCCACCTTCCTTGTCCTGCAAAGCACTCATAACGCTTCCAGGAGACATAATCTTACTGAAAAGCTTCAAAGATAAGCAAGAGGAAGACCTAGAAAACGTTGGGCTGATGCATTATGAAGTTGGAAAGGGCAATTGTATAATACTTGGAGTGATGATGAAGATGATAATTATATATCTCAGGTGGGTTCCAAGAATCCAAAATTATAAGTTACCATAAAATATACCTATGATCATTATCACTATAAGGTATTGTTCTATCCTACAATATCAATAGTTTCTTTTTTTTTTATGACACAAAAAAAAATTGTCCCTTTTTCTAGCTAGATAACTAATTTTCCAAAATTTTGGAGATATATCTCTTTACCCACCCATCTGAGATGGATATATCTCTCTCTATACACACCCACCCAAGATATATATATATATATATATATATATATATATATATAAATGAATGTGTGTGTATGTGTGTGTGCACGTGCTGGCATAAATCTCATTTGCCTGGAGCAATTTTAACCAAATTTGGTAGTATATAAATTATGACTCGCCAATGTGGCTGCAAGCAGTAAAATACCCCTAAGGGGATAAGAAATGAAAAAATGTCCAACAATGACCTATATATATGTTCCAGCATAATTCTAGAACATCTGTTGTAATTTCAACCAAACTCAATAAGCATATAACTTACAATCTGCAAAAGGTTCCAAGGGGGTAAGAGACATCTAGCACACTTATGAGAGAGTGAGAGGAGTTGTAATCTAAAAAAAAAAATTGAAAATGACAAATAATAGTGTCGAATTGTTAGTTTTTTGGGGTTGCTAAGCCCATTATTCGCATTTCAGGTGACATTCAAACTCCTACATATATTAAATTTAAGTTTCCAAGTTTAGGGGCAAAAGCTGATGCAATGCCAAGTTGATTAAATCAAACTAGATCCTTAATCGACCTGGTATATTTTATGGTCAATGTTTTGAAATCTGTGGAGTCAACCACATATTTATGCGAAGAAGCTAAATATTTAAGGAAGCCTCTGTAGTAAAAATGTTTTCATGGTGTGCAATGGATTTAAGCGCCATATACAAAGAAAAATAATCTTTTATTAGAAGATATTAATGATGATATGAGCCAGTATAAATATATAAGAGGGTGATTAAGAGTGAAAACTAAATTGAAAACAGTACCAAGATTAGTGTCGAATTCAAAGTTGCTAAGCTGATTGGTAACAATCCAGGTAGTATAAGCCTAGCACCTCTATAAGGGCGAGGGAAGGTGAGAACAGGTAAAAAAAATAGGATATTAAAAGTGGCCAAGATTAGTGTCAAATCTATTTTCAGGGTCGCTAACATGATTGCTAAATGTTTCAATGCCATTTAAGCTCAACATGGTTTATGTTCTTCGGGTTTATGAAATAATAGAACAGATAGCACACTTTAACTATCTTGGTTCAAATATAACATATAGCTAAAAATGGGATATACATAATAAATTAAACCGATATCAAATGATGTGTGGCACCATAAGAAGAACCCTCCGAAAGACTCAAAGAAAAACTCAGCTCAGGTTTTATAAAATTATAGCTGTTCTTGTTCTTTTATATGGATCTGAATCTAAGATATCTCACACATTCAAGCTGCTGAAATGAAATTTTTAAGATCCGTAAAAGGATAGATTACACAATGAATCAATAAGAAATGACTGGAGATATTTTCAATTGTTGATAAACTAGAAGAGCACAAATACCAATGGAAAGTACATTTAAACAGAATGGACAATACAAGATTACCCAAAAAGATCAACACTTACAAACCACATGGAAAAGGATCTTTGGGATGGCCAAGGAAACGATGGACTTGAGACCGGAACAGGTCGCATTGACCTAATCCTGGAAAGGAAGAAGAAGAAAAGAAGGGTTTATTTTGTTTAGCAAATAATACATACTAACGATTTGACCCTGCAACTTTGTGAGAAGGAGTGGGAAATAAAATATCTGATCGAGTCTAGTGTTGAAACCATGGTTTTCGGGATCGCTTATCTAATTAGTAACAGCTTTCATGACGTTTAAGCCCAAGTGTGACTTCTAGTATCCCTACGGAATAGGGCAGTGCCAAGTGAGATGAATAAAATACCTGAGCAATGCCAGGCAATTATCTAGTTAATTATGAAAAGCCCAACAGTTCTACTTACAGAATTAATGTCTAATATATTATCTTCATTAGAATTATGCACTTTCCCTGTTTCACACAGACGTTTATCAACGTTTTGAAAAACAGATTGCACACACATAGCAGAACTTTCCATTTCCTTATAATCTGAAAATGCATAAAGAACAAAGTTTATTTCCCTAAATTTAATAATATAAATTCAGAATCTACCATGTAACTCAAGCTTGAATCTCTTGAAATTAAAAAACGATAATTAGATGATTTTTTTAAGAGAAATTTTTTTCCTTGAATCAGGATTTGCTATTGAACTAACACTCATTAGCATGTAAGTTGGAGATCTTGGATTTGAATGCTAATTTGATTCCTGGTTTTTTTTCTCTCTCTCTCTCTCTCTCTCTAGTTATGTAAACTTCAAATTTAGGTCGGTATTCGAGAACCAAGCTCTCTAGGCCATACATGTTCCGTCTTCCATAAGCTGAGATGTTCATCTTTCAATTGTTCCTGGAAACTTTTTTTTTAATAAATATTTGTTAGCACATGAAGTTGAATAGAGCGAGCCAGTAGGTTCTGAATGACCCACATAATTAACCACAAAAAGACAGGCTGAGAGTAGCTCTTCGTGGAAAGCTTAGTTCCTGAATACCAGCCTTAATGGTCTTCAACTTGGATTATTTTTCTCCAATACAGATGTCACATTAGATTAAATGTGAATGATTAGATTTGGTTAATTCCATAACTTTTTTATATATATATTTCATTAGAATGGTTTCTAAAAAGACAACACAATCCAAAACTTCTCCCCTCCTGCATTCAAGTAAACAGTTTCTAAAAAAAAGACAACACAGTCCAAAATACTCCCCTTCCTCCACTGAAGCTAATTTTATACAGGAGATGCAGATTATTAGTTCATAACTTTACCCAGATTCTATATTAATTTAGATAAAGTTTGTATAAATTTTTTAGTTGGAATCACAAACTTGGAACTTTATAATCAGTGAATGTTTTCCACAAATAATTGACTATCTTACATCATAAGGTTCTTATAAACCAATACAATTTAAAATAGAAACCAGTTTTCACAATATGTAGCCGATAGACCTGTTTATTTGTATACTGAAACAATATTATCGTCGACCTTGTATGTACAAGGTTGACACTATAACTAATTCTTATCTGATACACTGGAAGTCTTACAAAATTGTTTGAGCAGAATTGAATTTCAATTCCCTACAGGACTGTATCAGATAACAAAATAATACAAATCTTAAGATTTTTCGATGTAACTCAAATAGCTATAATGGAATGATTACTGAAATTTATAGATGTTTCGTATAAATAAAATTTGTGATTTTCTAAGGCCGTAATTACGTACTGTAGGTTATGTCACTTGTCTGATTAGTAAATACAATAAAACAATTTAGAAGACTTATAATGTACCTTAACTACAGCGCAATATTGTTCTAAAATTAATTATTTATGAATCTTTAAATGATAACCTTGATTCACATTAGTAATTGCGAAACTTGGTATTAATGACGTTTACGATCAAGGACATCCCTAACCTAACATCAACTCACGTGTAATATTAGAGAGATTAATATGTCCTTTCTGCATACAAAATCAGATCGTACAGTGAAAGAAGCTTAACTTCTTTTATTACTCACTATTCAAAAATGAAGATAGTCTAAATTTAAAGTAGAATTACGTTGAAATATGAAGTACGATCATAAACACTTCAATTTAGATGCAATAGAAGTAACAAACCAAAGAACTTAAGCGCGCAGATATTCCACGGTCGTACGGCCCACTCAATCCCTCCTTATTTTTCTATTTTTCAATTATAGACATTATTATATAAGACTAAGGATAATTGCTGCCCATTGACAGATAAAATGGTTATTTCAAACTTTTGTCATTTGAAGCTAGAAAATAAACTACAATTTATTTTAGAGGAGTTTTCCTGAATGATTTTTTTATTTTTATAATAATAATAATAATAATAATAAAATAATAATAATAATAATTATTATTATTATTATTATTATTATTATTACTATTACCATTACTGCTGCCGCCGCTGCTGCTACCGCTACTACTACTATTACTACTACTACTACTACTACTACCATCACAATTAGTCGAGTTGAAAACCCCAGAACATAGGCCAGATATTCATTTCTGTTATAGGCTGAGTCAATTCCAGAGCCATTGTGCTGCCAGAAGGTTTAGCCAAGTTTAAAAATCCTGACTCCATTGGAAATTGAACTCGAATCTTCTCTGGGTTATAGCTTTAACCAATTATACTACAGTGTACTCCAAAGCATAATAAATAATTTAATATTTATTTATTTGTAGTGATTTTCAAGTTGCTCATATCTGCTATAAAGCTGATCATTGTGCCAGGGTATAAGTTTTTATAACTTGGAATTTCCTTAATGTATTATGGGCATATATTTTGTGACTTGGGACTGATGGTGTTTAGTTTTCCATCTTTATGGAAATGAATCATTGAATTTTCATTACTCATAAAATTTAATTGACCTTGGCTGGGACCAAAACTGCAGCCTTTGGCCCTCAAGATAGATATGTTACACAAATCTATCAAGTATTTATTATTTGCAATTAACTATTAATTTTATATTGCATGAATCTACATTTCTCCAGAGAACTTATACTAAAACCGTCTCCTCAACTTTATTAGTTATTTAACCTTTAAAAGCCCAGGAGCCCATATGCTGGGTTTTAAATTGTACGTCCAGTCTGCCCGCAGACCCAGCGTATGGGTTCTGAGCAGGCGGACCTGTTTGGTTGCTTGAAATTATACTGGATAATACTACTTTTGTAACATACCTTTTTTCAGGGTTATCAGATGCTTGGCAACATGATGTGAAGATAGCATTCGTTTATTAAATGTTTGTTTTTGTGTGATAAGCCTCGAAACAATCACCAATTCACAAACCGACATCATACTTTTTACACTTTACTTGCACACGTTTTCTGATTCCCGGCGCCGAACACACGACAACTTAGTCTTTGTAAAGCTACCGACCAATGTTGACTAAAGTTAACTTCAAATCACGAAATGTCTGTACTCAATATACTAGGTCTATCCAGGGAGTCGTCTACAGGGTGTTCTATCAGCCTGTTGCTAAACGTCTCTGACAAGTCTAAGTCGGAAGTCTCTATCTGTTGTTTTGGCACCAATGAAGTCAGAAGAAGAAAACTGTATAGAATGGTCAAGTCTAACAAATGAAAACATAATTTCTTGGTTGAGTAAACAAGCTATAACGGCTGGGGGACTCGACATGCTGACCACATGTCACCCAAGCTCTGGCTCGATGATCATCTACCTTTGTGATTGACACATGTGGCTGTGAGGCCAGCAGCTGGATGGTAGGTTAAGGGCCTTCTAGGCCTGTCGCACCATGGAATTATTATTATTTTTAGATTATTAGGCATCCCTTTTCTCTTAGATCTTACTATCCCACAACACGTCATTTCACATTAGAATAATTACGCCAAGAAAAAGGTACATTTCTGAT
The DNA here is from genome assembly GCA_030220185.1 of Diploptera punctata. Classification (NCBI taxonomy): domain Eukaryota; kingdom Metazoa; phylum Arthropoda; class Insecta; order Blattodea; family Blaberidae; genus Diploptera; species Diploptera punctata. Next base: position 2,196,273 of record JASPKZ010010696.1, read on the forward strand.
TCTGTCATGTCGGGGGAAGAGTACATTTTTCTTCGCTGTCAATTCTAGTTTCATGAACCCAAGACCTGACAAAAGCCAGGTGTCTCACAGCTATAAGTTGTCAGTTGATTGTAGCTTGTGATTGTCATTGATATCGTTTTTGTCATGTCACAATCCGAGAATATCTTGTATTTCAGCGGAACGTAGTGATTTTGTACCAGACATATCGTAAACTTCACTCTGAGTCACAAAACTGTGAATGAATAAGGGCTGTGGGTGGAATGTGACCTGTTTTTTTTTTTTCAAAACTTTCCTGCTTTGGGGGAAAACTGACCGGATGCAACATAATAAAGAAAAGAATGAACGAAGGATAGAATATACCTAAATCTATATATAGTTTTTCACTTCTAACCTGATTCACAACACTCTAAAGTCCCTAAAGTTATTTGGTAACTATCGTGAATTTAAAATTATCTCTATGGTATAAAATATCACTACGGATTTTTGCCGTGATTGCCACTGATTTTACAATAATATTTAACACTTTAAACGTTGTTTGATGTTTGTGACCCCCACAGATTTTAAAATACGAGTTAAATAAAATTAACAAAGTTATAGTCAAAAGCCAAGGAGTTTAAAAGCTAGGTGGACATTTAAACCCGGGCAGCCTGCCGCTACCTGGCCATTTAAACTTGGGCGCTTAAAGGTTAACTGTAGCACTTTCGGGACTAGTCCCATCATCAGCAGGATTCAAAACTGGTGTAAAGTATGAAATTATGGAAAGCGCTACAGTTAAATAACTAATAAAGTTGAGGAGACGGACCTTTTAGGTAAATATTCCACAATTTTATACTTTAATTTTGAATAATACCTCAACAGAACATATCATGAATCTTATAAAAGTTAAAAATTACTTAACAGTATTATTTTAATTATATATAAAAGTCACAATAATTTAGGTATTTGTTTTGTAGTCTACTTGTGGAAGTGCAGAATGAACCCCATATATTAATTTTTTTCTTATTTATTCAATGCCCCATGTTATCATTTCGACATTTCTAATTTCTCTCCAGGCGTTGGCATAATTATAACCCACTTCTGAAGTTGGGGTGCCTAGAAAGCGGAGTTACGTTACCCTGATGATATGATGGGTGATAAATGATAATGCAGTGCCAGGGGAATTCTTAACCTAAACTTAACCTAAATTCCTGACCATGGGCAACCACAGGAATAATTCCCTTCCAGGAAAAATTCCTATGGTTTGACTGGGAATCAAACCCAGGACCTCATGAACAGTTATCAGAATCGCTGACCACTAGCCCATGAAGCTGGTCACCCCATATGTATATATTATATGGTTTAATTATCATTTTGAAAAAAAAAATTGATGCTTGAATCCTTAATTTTTCTTTTCAAAATAATAATTTTGCCATAATTGCAAATGTTAAAATTTGAATTAATACGTCAAAATTATATGGTTTATTGTATTTGAGCAGATTTATATGTAATTATATTAAAATTTTTCCTCTTACTTCAAATTTTATCTCTCACTTTACTCTATATTATAAATTTACTACTTATAATATTTTTATAATTGTCAATAAATAAATCCATGTGTGACAACTCTGAAAAACCATGGTTAACTAAAGAAGTTCTCATTGGCTACCTGATGATATTCCAGAGAGTTATGTAGTTAGCATGACACAATATCTCAACTTTAATTTCAGTTTTTTTAAATTAGTTCTCACATAAAGTAATTTTTTAGTTATCCTCACTAAGCTTGAATGTGGTCCTTGTGAGGTCAAATATATGTATGTGATCCAGAGTTTAAAATCCTCTCCCGTTAGTTGCATCCCTGCAAGGTTCAGGTGCCATAGGGGGATACAAAAGTATTGCAAAGAGTGCATCTCATTATTTTAACATAGTGAATCTCCCCAAATCAGGTTATAAATAAATTAGATTCTTCTCCTTTTCAGAATGTCATCCATTGGTCTGAATAAAAATTGTGTCTTTCTTCTTCTTCTATTTCATGAAATTAGGCCTTTTGACCTGTTTTCACATCAAGTGGGATTTAATGAATCTTCCCATCTAATAAATTGGCGTCCAACACTTCTATGTCCTATTAGTTTGTACTTTAATATCAGCTGGGGGATTCTATCTGTAAACATTCTTTTAACATGTTCATTCCAGTTGTTTCTCATATTGTCAATTATATTTGTTAAAATAGAAATACTTAAGTATTTTCTAATATCTTCATTTCTTTTTCTGTCCAAAAATGTGTGGTAAAATTATGTTAATGTTAATTTTAAAATTATTTTATTGGGGTGATGGGGAAATGAAAATGCTGGCTCAAACAGTAGCATGTCTGCTTCCTGTCTAGTGGGCTCAGGTTTGATACTCAGCAGGGTTGAAAATTTTAATTGTAAAATTATATTCAATTAATTTAAAATTAACATTTTCAACCTCAGAACCAGGAGGGGTGGCAGTGTATATCTTTAATCACTAGATTATGCACCAAATACCTGCATTAAATTGCAACTATCTCTGCAGTACATAATGTTGAGTTGTTGATAGCAATACTTTTCCTTTCGGATACATTTTACACAAATTATTCAAATAGAACTATGGAAATACTTTAAAACATGTGACAAGAAAATTTTTTCTAAGTTTCAACTATACACCATGCTGATGTACCAACAGACAAGAAGCAGTTTACACTGTGGAATCATAGGATGCAGCCAACATATGCACCATATTTAAACTTGCGTTGCCAACGAACCTAAAAGCTAACCTAATGCAATATAAGTACTCTAATCTATGAAAGACCAACCTAAAAGCTAACCTAATGCTATTCAAGTATTCTAACCCATGAAAGAATGTATACTGATTTTATTTAGTGTAAGTTAATTAGTACTAATTCTATATTGGCTGCACTGGAACACACAATATTCGTTAAAATCAATATGGCTGACACATCTTCATGTAGTTCAATATCATGAAAAAATATTTTAAAATACAACATTAAAAGGTTTGTTTAATAATTAAAACTTTTGTCTGTTCATTCTTACCTCATATAGTTGTTTTTGTCAAACAATGTTTCAAGGCTTCTTAGCCCCATCATCAGTGATTACAAACTCTGTAATCTGTCTGTAATCGCTGAAAATGGGGCTAAGAAGCTTGAAACATATGTTCGACAAAAACAACTATAAGAGGTAAGAATGAACAGACAAAATGTTTTAATTATGAAAAAATATATTGAAATAATTGTTAGAAAAGATGTAAAAATCATTGTAAATGGTGGGAAATAATTTGGAAAATTAAACCCTAAGAATAAAACTTGACAGGAGTTTATGAAGTAATTTAAAAAGTCATGTCACATGTTGTAAAGTTTAGCCAGAACTATTTACGAGGTAAGAGGATTCCAGATTCACCTTATTTATTAAGAAGAACATCAGAATATTTTAATTTATCAATACTGTAATATATTCTGTAAGATATTTGTAAATAGAGTATGGAGTATGACTTGAAAATAGATCACTGTTCTTTGAAATGGCTTGTATTTTTTTAAGGAACTTCAAATTTAAGTGATAGAAATAACATTCCCTTAATAGCAAGTGAGGGAGACCCTGTACTGGCAGGTGGTTACATTATTGCTACTTTTCCTTTCAGGTATATTTTGTACAGAACAAAACTGACTGAAAAGAGCAGTGTACATTTTAATGTCACATAAAAATATAGCAATGATACTAAGCCATAAGATGAAGTGAATTGAGTTATATAGAGTGAAAGAAAAATAATTTTGTATTTCAGATGTAGTAAAACCAAATATATGATAGACTGGCAATAAGTTATGTAACACTGAATATGGAAGTTGGTGTCACCACTATTTTGAGTCTTAGTTCTCCATTAGTCCACCACTGTGGTCTTGAGGTAGTATGCTCCTTGTCACACAGCAGGCCCAAGTTTGATTCTCAGTCAGGACAGGTTCCTGGGTGAGGTTGTTTCAGGATTTTATCTCACCTGAAAGACAAACTTCAGGAAGCTTATGGCACAACAGTCCCCCAGCCATCATTATCATCCTTCACTGGTGTGGAAAGCAACGTGAAGCTACCATACCTAAAAATTCCCTAGTAAAGCTAAGCTTTAAATGAAAATGCTATGATTGCAGTGAAAGACCTGCCCTCAGGTAAAAATTACTATAGAATAGTCCTCCATTATGGTATCAATTCATTTCAATTTCATTCTCACTACAGTTTTAAGTCTAAATCTGAAGCATTGGATATATACCATGAAACAAAAACAAAAAATTAAAACAAAGTCCCAAGTTTCTATTTCAGTCACTCCATGTCTATTTATGGAGGATTTGAGCCAGAGAAGATTTCTTCTCAGGGTTCCTCCCAATTTCCCCCTGACATTTCATTTCACCATTTCTTCACCTCAGGACTCTAATCTAAATGCAAATTTTTCTTGTTTACATTGTTAATTCCCAAACAATAAATGTTATGAATAGTTGCTCAAACACACAATAATCAATTCATAACTTCAGTTATATCTTCTGTAAATATACGACCAGTGTTCTGTCGTCCAGGAGCACCGCTTCTTACCTAAGTAAGGATATGAGGCGAGGTGAAAAGAAACTTTACTTTAAATTAAACCTCAGTGACATTTCCTATAATAATTCAATGATTCCTCCTGCATATAACATACACATAAGCTTACCACATCATCTAAATGTGCAAGGACAATAATAGGAATAGTTTATCAGCAGGGTTGCTGCTCTGATCATCTTGCAGCTTTGTTTACATTCAGAGTTAGTTTCCAAGGATATCTTAGTACCAGGTATGTGGCTTTAAGAATGGACAGGAATATCTATTACAAAACAGCCTGCCTGAAAACATTAAGTTGCATATAAGTATTACAGACAAATGACCGAGCTGAAAACCATTTTTTAAGAGAATTTTATTTGCAAGATGGTTCAGAGGAATTTTAGGCATTAATGGATATCGAGAAATGAGGACATATGGATTCAGAAATTTGGAGTACTAACAGAATACCATACCAACAATGAGAAACAGTTTTAAAATGTTACTTATTGGAGAGTCTCAAACAATCAAATATATCATAAATTTAAAATACTGTATATATATATATATATATATGTAACAGTGGTTAAGGCACTGAGCTACAAGCCGGAGGGTCGAGAGTTCAAGTCCTGTTGGGTCAGGATTTTTTAAACTATGGCCCTGGGGTCGACTCAGCCTCTAATGGAAATGAGTACCAGATGCTTGTTCTGGGGGTAAAGGTGGGCATCACGCAGGGCTGACAACCCGGCTGACAAGTGCCAATTGTCTAGAAAAAGTGGGAGCCTTAACCTCCTACTACCCCAAGGGCCTCCAGGCCTGTTGTGGGATCACTTTACTATATATATATATATATATATATCGATGTTATAATTGAATTTTGACATTAAGCAATGCAAGCCTAACATGACATGAAAAAAGAATAAGTGCCTGAACAGGGATTTGAACCCAGACCTCTGAATTGAATTAAGTGGTAGCACACTAAAGTATCAATTCAGAGGTCCAGGTTAAAATCCCCATTCAGGTGTTTATTTTTCTTTTTGTCATATATATTCTTTTAATCTATCCTCTGTGTTAAGCTCTCTCCATGAGTGTAGTTTCGTCAGTGCTGCTTTCCTTTGTTTGAAGCATTCTGTGTCAAACCAAGATTTGCTTTTCCTTTTCCAAGGTTTTCTTTCTGTGAACAATAGGAGAGCAGTTTTGATGAGATCTAGCGCTTCGTCAATGCATTCTTGCTCAATTAGTTGTTTGGCATCTTTTTTTTTTTTTTTTAATTTTCTCTGAAGAAGTTCTGTATTTATTCGGCATGGCATCCAACACCTTTCCACGGCTTCTGCTTTTTGCTTATCTGTTGCGATAGTTGTCTTTACTGGGACATGTTTCCATACAGGTGTCCATATGTGTTCCACCCGTTTTATTGTCATCTCTTGCCCTCTGTAGAAGAGGAGGTCTATCATGCTGGATCCGTTATATGAGATATATGTTGGTATTATGTCGTTGTTGGCTAGATAGTAGTCTTCTTCCTCAAGTGTCTCGAATACTGCTGTGACTTTGCTGTCTGGCTTGTCTCTTCGGCAGTTGAAGTCACCAGCAATATTATTGGGGAGTCAGGTTTTGCACGATGTATTGCCTGGAGGATAGTGTCTATTACAGCTTCTGTAGATGTGAAAGGTCTTATGTACATTCTGATAACTGTGAAATTCTGGAACTCGGCAATCACTGTTTTCTTCTGTATACTTATGGATCACTTCCCCTAAGGTTGGTCTATAAAAACATGAGACTCCACCTGAGGGTCTGCCCTCCTGTCCGGGTTGTGCTAGTGCATGGATGGCATAGTAGCCCTCTAGTTGAACAGGCTCTAGGAGGAAGGTTTCTGTAAGTACTAGTAAATCTTGATCCAGTAGGAACATTTCCAGATTTTTCATTATTTTGTCCCGCATATATATATATATATATATATATATATATATATAGTGTTACAGAAAAATAAATGAATTTAGTCATTGTGTTTTATTTTAGAAAGAAAAATTACGTTCGAACCAGGAGTCAAACCCTGGACCTCTGACTCTGTATGTCAGTGCAGTAAGTGTGGAAGTTCAAATGACGTAACGGTTACCGCACTGATGTACAGAGTCAGAGGTCCGGAGTTCGACTTCCGGTTCGAACGTAATTTTTCTTTCTAAAATAAAACTATATCCAATTCTGGAACACGTTAATTAAAAATATAACATCAAAATTAATCATTATATATAACAGGCCTGTTAATAAGTGCTCACTAGGCCCCTCCTATTCAACCCTACATTGGATAAGCTGACAAGGTAAGACACTGTTTAGTCACCTGTCACACCTAGTGAGCAGTATTCTCACTACAGACCTTAGGGTCTTTACCCTCGGAACATGGTATGATATTCATATCTGTTAGAAGTTGAGTCGACCTCAGGTCCATGATGCTGTCACAAGATTTAGGCCAGTTTAAAAATCCTGATCCCATCCTAATTTTTAGCATAATGCCTTAACTAACGTTGCTATGGCATCCCACATCATATACACATGTAAATAAATAAAATATATATCTATGTTTTTATTATTCATTTCATAATCTCGACGATAGATAAATTATATTGTGAGAAAAAATACAAAAAAATTCCCTTATATAATTTATTAAATATATAATTACAACATATATAAGAGAAAAATTTGCATCTATAACGTAACTCGCCTCGGTAGCTCAGTTGGTAGAGCATTTGGCCCGGCAAGCCAAAGGTCCCGGGTTCGAGTCTCGGTCTAGGCGAAAATTTTTCTCTTCAAATATAGTTTATCTTTCAGTGAGAAATGTTAAATCAATAATAAAAACATCATTAGAAGCCTTACTAGCTTTAAAAAGTAATGTTAAATTCCCAATAAATGTCTTCTTAACTAAGAAGCTGCCATTTGCAAAGATAGAAGCAATGGTTTCAAAAGCATTTGGCGAGAGAGAATTACAATGTATATAAGAGAAAAATTTGCGTCTATATCTTAACTCGCCTCAGTAGCTCAGTTGGTAGAGCATTTGGCCCGGCAAGCCCAAAGGTCCCGGGTTCGAGTCTCAGTCTGGGCAAAAGTTTTTCTCTTCAAATATAATATAATTTTCCATTCAATTTTTTCTTATTCAGTGCCCCAGATTGTCATTTCAACATTTCTGGTGTTCTCTACAGGATTGGTGTAATTGTAACTCTTCTGAGGTTGGAATGCCTGGAAAGCATGGTTATAGCTACCCTGATGATATTATGGGTAATGATAGTGTGCACCAGGAGAGTCCTTAATCCTAATCTTGATCTAAGGCAAATATGAATGATGGTTATAATGACCATATGAGGTTCGGGGACTGTTTGGACCTTAAAGTTTCCTGACATATGTTTTACATGCAAGGAAAAATTCAAAAAAAAAAAAAACCCTGACCCAGAAAACTTGTCCTGACCTGGGATCGAACCCAGGTTCCACTGCATAACAAGGTAGCATGCTACCTCAAGACCACAGCAGTAGACTTTTCATTCAATGTAATTTTTTTTTCATATACCGGTAATCATATCAAGCAGAGCTACTTCACTCTTGTAATGAAGAAAGACCAAAGCTGTCTGAAAAAAATATACCTGAACATTAACTGCTTTTAATATTTAATTTTAGGAAGTGATATTTTGAGGTTATTTTAATTATATTATTTTTAGTCTGATCATCTTACCTCAATATTAATGTTGATTTGTTCTTGGACATGTTTCAAAACAATTCTGTTTTATCGTCAGCTGTTTTGAAACGTGTCCAAGAACAAATCAACATTAATATTGAGGTAAGATGATCAGACTAAAAATAATATAATTAACTGCTTTTACTAATGGTATGTGAAAGGAGTTGATAAAATTGGGAACAATGCCTCCAAATGATTTTTCTCATTACTGGGGCAATGTAACTCCACATAGGAGAAAATTAACCTTTTTTGACGATAAGGGCAAATTATCCAAATAAAAAATTCCAATTACTTTCCTTTCAAATTTCAATTAAATTATTTTTATTACATCATATGTTACAATGTGATTAATAAGTAAGTGTAAAAATTATCACAGTTAAATCAGTCTCATTTGATTTATAACAAACATAAAAATATATATTTTCAAACAGAATCTTACATAATTATATAAACAAGTCTTATTTCGATAATTATCATTATGGAATCAGTGGTGTTTTCATATCTGTGCCAGTTGCATATGCTCCATCAATATCATCTTCCAGATCAGATTCATCAGCTTGTCGAGGAGCTCGTGTTTTGTGATCTGCGAGCATCACAACTCTTTCTTCAGACTGCTTCAAAGCAAATAAAACATTAAAAGCTTAGATGTAAAACAGAAGAGCAAAAATATCCTAGACTATAAAATTAATGTATTTTATTCTCCTTCTTCCACTCAAATTATATTAATCACCAAAAGAGCAAAAATGTTTTATATATATTCATAGTTTAGTAGATTTTTTTTCCAAAAATTACAGTTTCATATTACTAATATTGTCCTGCGCCGTGGCCGAGTGGTTAAGGCAGGAAGCCTTGGCGCAGAGCTATGGGACTTGCGCTGGTTCGAGTCTCCATGGGGGAAGAAATTTTCTCATGGTATTTTGGCCAGTATGGGACCGGTGCCCACCCAGCATCGTGATGCATTTGGGTAGCTACAATAAGTAGCGGCTCCAGGTTGAGAAAACCAGCTATAACGGCTGGGGGACTCAACATGCTGACCACATGTTACTCCTACACTGGCTGATTATCATCTACCTGTGTTACTGACACATGTGGATGTGAGGTCAGCAGCCGGATGGTAGGCTAAGGGCCTTGTAGACCTGTCGTGCCAGGAAAGTTTTTTTATTACTAATATTAGGAATTTACACTATGAGGTATATTCATTTAGGTAAAATTTGTTATCACTCTCATAAAATGAGGTGAGCGATAAAAATTTTACCTAAACAGTTTCATATATCTACAAATCAAGTTCAACATTTCTGTCAATTTTTTCACAATTTAAATAGATTTAAGAGGTGGATCAGAAATTAAAAGAATATCAACTTTTTTTTTTTTTCCAATAACAAAATTTTGAAATCTGATATAACTGAGTGAATATCTATTAGAATTGGACATCTTATGTACTCAATTGTGTTCTCTAGAAGGGGGAAACAGTATGAGCTATCTAATCCACTGTGAAGCACTATATCAAAATAAAGGCATTGCAACTTAATATTGGACAGCAAAATAGAAAGCAAATATGTTAATTTTTTTATTATAGTGAACTTAAATGCTGATATTATATTGCCAAACTTTAAATATTTGAAAATAAACAGAAGTAGATTTCTATTTTAAAAATGTAATATCTCTGAATTGAAAGGCATAGCCAGTTCTGCAAGTTATTAGAAAAAAAAGTTAAAGTAAAGCAAATGCATATAATAAATATCTCTCTCTAATTTTATTCATATACAGTGAATAACACCTTGGAAAGCTATGAAGAAGCAAATTCACAGGAGGAAAAAACAAAGCTGGATGAAGTTAAAATGGATACAGAAAAGATAGGTTATAATTTGGAACAAATCCATGAAAAGGAAGTATGGGTGGATAGAAATTTGTAGGAGGCTATCCACACAAATAGTCCACCAATGTGGTCTCGAGGTATCGTACTGCCTTGTCACGCAGCAGGCCCAGGTTCGATTCCTGGTCAGGACAGGCTCCAGGGTGAGGTTTTTTTTTTTGAGGGTTTTTCCTCACCTGTAAGACAAATGTCAGGAAGCTTAGGGCCCAATGGTCCCCAAAAATCATCCAGCCATTATCATCCTTATCCTTATCATCCTTCACCAGTGTGGAAAGCTACAGGAAGCTACCACACCTATAATTCCCTAGTAAAGCTGCAAAGCATAGCACAAAAATGCTATGATTGCAGTGAAAGACCTGCCTTTGGGCAGAATTACTATGGATAGATCCACACACGTAGAAATTTTGAATGATATTTCAATGTCTAAAGACTGACTACATTACCTCATCCAGATTAAAGAAAAAAAATAGAACATTTTACTTAATGTTTTCCAACTCTGGAGACACTACTTTCCTTAAAGAAAGTTTTTTATAATTTGAATGGCGTTTTACTTATACAGAACGTCTATGTAAAATGACCTATTTTCAGTACTTATTCAAATTATAAATGAACAGCATATACAAAATCTACCCCTGTTTATTTTCAAATTTTCTAAATATTTTTAAAATTATTTTCAAAAAATTTTCTGAATGTTGACAATGTAACATAAGAGTACAAGTTCACTATAACACAAAAAAAAAATGTTACCTCAATATCTAGATTGTTACTTATTTTAGGAATTCTCACTATGAGGTATATTCATTAAGGTAGAATATGTTTATCACTCACCTCATATTGTTCTTCTTATTTGATTATAAACTAGTTTCGGAACATAGTTTCTGTTCCATCCTCAGTAACATCACGACCGTTGTTCTGTCGTCTTGAAGAGTTGTCCTTCTCTCCTTCCATTGGCTGACTGAAAAACCTCGAGGTTTTTCAGTCAGCCAATGGAAGGAGAGAAGGACAACTCTTCAAGACGACAGAACAACGGTCGTGATGTTACTGAGGATGGAACAGAAACTATGTTCCGAAACTAGTTTATAATCAAATAAGAAGAACAATATGAGGTGAGTGATAAACATATTCTACCTTAAATCTAGATTGTTATTTCTTTTTGAGAACTTAGCAACTCTTACAACATTTCTGCAAATAAATTTTATTTAATTATATTTGTTTGGTATAGGCAGAACATTGAAAATATGGAATTTTGGAATATTTACTTGAAATGATGTTTAATGAATAGAAAATTGTTAATTCTGAATCATCACATTCAAACATAATTTATAATCTGGATGATATTTTAATTTTATAATTGCTTTAATTTTTGGAGCTGAAACAGACGATAAAAAAGATGTATTTAAGTAGAATCCAAGGAAGAGATGAAGTTTTTAAGAAGCACATTTGGAGAAATCAGAAGAGAGAGAATATCCATCCATAGTAATTCTGCCCAAGGGCAGGTCTTTCACTGCAATCATAGCATTTTCATGCTATGCTTTGCAGCTTTACTTATGGAATTGTAGGTGTGGTAGCTTCCTGTTGCTTTCCACACCGGTGAAGGAGGAGGAGGATGATGGTCGGATGATTTTTGGGAACCATTGGGCCTAAGCTTTCTGACATTTGTCTTACAGGTGAGGAAAAACCCCAAAAAACCTCATCCAGGAGTCTGTTCCAACCATGAATCAAACCCGGGCCCACTGCGTGACAAGGCAGCATGCTACCTCGAGACCACAGCAGTGGACAGACAGAATATAGAATAAAGAAAATTTCAAAGTTTGATAAAATTCAAGATGAATTTAGATTGGGAGAAAAGAGGCCAAGTTGTAGATAGGAATAACAAGGTAAAAAAAATTGAGAAAACAAGTTGAATGATACAAATGATAGGGAGATACAATAGATTGGAGCTTTTGTCCAAAAATCTCCATCCACAGAAACACATGACTAGAAGAACAATCTGGGCAATCTACACTATCTATAATCAAGGTTCAGCACTATTAAAAAAAACATTAAGTCGTTAACATAATGCTTTCCTCTTCCAATTATATTACCAGTAGCAGATTGACATTCTACTTTAATAGTTCATGAAGATAAAGAGAAAAAAATTCAATTTTGAAATTAACAATTTTCAGTCCAACTGATTGAATTCATAACCTGATTTAGTTTAAACATGCAAATCTGAAGTAATCTTTAAACTTCTTATGAAATATTTAATCAAAATGCCAAAAAGTAAACTGGTTATTTAGTGAGGCTGGCAAAACATTCAGCTAGCCATAATTCATTTTAGAATAAATTTACACACAACATTTATAGAAGTCACATTATCAGGTATTTTATTGAAATAATTGAATCAGTTCTTTACACCTCACCTCAGTTTTCTCACCTTGAAATTCCCAGAAAAAAAAAGTGAAATTTCCAACTTAAATCTCAATAGTTTGTTTTTTGCAATGATGGAGGGAGTAATGAGGTGAAGTGTAAAGTACTGATTCAATTTCTTTAGACTAGGTTCCTGATATTTAACAATATCAAACAAAATACAAAAATGTTATTTTAAAAAGAAAAATTATGTTCCACCAGGAGTCAAACACGTAATTTTTCTTTCTAAAATAGAACTATTTCCAATTCTGGAAAATTGGAATTTAAAATATATCACAATATTAAAAAAAAATACTAATTACTAATAATTTTAAAATATATATGTAGTCAATATGCCCATTTCACCAATTAATGTTTTAAAATGGTCAACAAGTTTCTACAGCCAAGCTGTCATTCTCAAGACCAGATATTGACTGAAGACAGAATATTATATTACCAAGAAGATCACTTGTGTTTTAAATACTAATAATTTAATCTTAAAATCATTAGGAAGTAACATTATGAGGTTTAATTTAATAATTGAGTTTGTATTTTTAACATTCTTATTTCATATAATTGTATTTTTTAACTTCACTTTGTGAAAAGCTGATGATGGGGCAACAGCCTTGAAACATATGCTCAACTAAACAAAGTCAATTATTAATTTTAAATTATTAATTAATTGGCTCTAAAACTAGATAAAAATTTTTAAGAGTATTTTTTTTTTTTTGCATGAATTAGACTTCTGGTTTCATGCACTAGCACACTGGACATTGTCCTATCCAGGCTTCACTACACAATATTTTATTTTAGGAAGTGATATTTTGAGGTTATTTTAATTAAATTATTTTTAGTCTGATCATCTTACCTCAATATTAATGTTGATTTGTTCTTGAATATGTTTCAATTATATCATAATCATCTTCAGCATCTTGCCCAGACTGGTTAGATTTATGTTGCACATCCTGGATGTCGATATCAGCTCCATCCTGTGGTTGGCCAAAGAACCTCCAAACAAATGAAATACCGACGGAGCATGACTGGAGATTCTTTGGCCAACCACAGGATGGAGCTTGACATTGACATCCAGGGTGTGTAACAAATCTAACCAGTATGGGCAAGATGCTGAAGATGATTATGATATAATTGACACATGTTCAAGAACAAATCAACATTAATATTGAGGTAAGATGATCAGACTAAAAATAATTTAGTTCACTACACAAATTTCTCTTGTATAACCCCATTTCTCTCTTGAAAAAAAATTATTTACCATTTTAATCCAAGTGTAAAAATTTACTTTTAAATGCTTTACAGTTATAATAGTAGTATTAATAATGCATCAATTAATCTTATTGAATTAGAAGCAACCCAATTGTATTATGAATAAAGGTTCATGCTACAGACAAATGTGGTTACATAAGAGAAAAAAAAAATTGTGTTTGAACTAAGAAGCCTGAAAACAACAATGATCAGTGCACTGGTGCATAAAATTAAAATCCGATTCTATTTCCAGTTCAGATAAAAAGTTATCTGCCAGTATAGAGGTGCAGATCCACAGCTGGTTTTCTCACCCAGAGTTACTACTTATTGTAGCTACCCAAATTCCTCGTAATGCTGAATGGGCACCAGTCTCATACTGGCCTAAATTCCACGAGAAACTTTCTTCCCCATGGAGACTCAAGCCAGCACAAGTTCCATAGCTCTGTGCCAAGACCTCTTGCCTTAACTACTTGGCTATGGCACAGGATGGAACAAATTACAAGCTGTATTTTGCTGGAGAGCAGAGCACAACCTGAGTGAAAAATTTTCTTCCTACTGTTTGAAGTTGGGAATGAAATTTTTTTAACGTGTTACATTTTCAGTATTGTAAAGGACCGTTACACTTAGTTAGTTTATTGAATTTTAATGCAACTTGCCTTTTGGAATAAATAAGAAAACATCTGAATTCATATAAATATTCTGTACTTATATTTAAATTAATATTGGGAAGTAAACATTATGAGGTTATATCATTAATAGTGAAAATCAGTGGAAGCCATGACTGAAGAGGGACATGATATTGTCTGAAACCGTCAGTATCAAAGAAATTTGAAATCATATGAGGTGAATTGATAAAAATATGTTCTCCACTCACTATTAATTCTGTACTTATGTTTGTATCTTTCTTTTTTTGTCAGAAATATATGAATTTAGAATTTTAAATAAATGTGTATGCAAAGTTATCTTATTTTCGTCACTTACTTGAGCATTATTAAATGGGTTTTCATATTGATGTTGGCCTGGAATTAAAGATTGTGCTTGCGATGAAGGTGCCTTTGAACTTCGCATTCCAAATGTAGGATTACTGAAATGAATGCTGTGAACAATTTAAAATCAAGCATTGTAATGTTTTCTTTTTCAATTTTGCAGTTACTACTAGTGAATAGAACAGAGGAAAAATGTTCAACCTTTTACCTTTACAAAATGTTACAATTTTAAAGAATTTGATAAGATTATATTATAAATCAACGTTTTCCCATAACATTAGCATAAATAATATTTTTTTTAATTTATTGAATTTCATATTAAATCTACATAATCATGATATTGCTTTCTGTAAATTTTCAGAACTTTGAATTAAGACAATATTTTGAATTACATTTAGATTTGAGACTACACTATTCAGGATGTCTATGGAGTGAATAAAGAAAAATGCGACACTTAATGAGTTTATCTCAGTTGTCGATTTTATTTAAATTGATGTATTCCAATCTTGGTTAGAATCTAATTTAAGAAAGAAAAATTAATGCTTGAACCAAGATTTGAACCCTGAGTTGTTTTTTATTGTTAAAAATTAGGAAATAATTGTATTTGTTTATTTCCATTCTTTGGACATCCTGAATTAAATGTAGAGCTCTTTTTCCAAAAGATTGAATTAAAATGCTTCATACCTCGCCTCATATCCACATTAAAAAAAAAACAAGAAAGAAAAACTTATGAACTTTGAAATTCCCATGGATTCTCATTGGATCCAGAGGTTTATCGGTCCACCAACAGAGGAAAGAAGTAGTAGTTCTTCTGATTGATATAACATCAGTCAATGAGAAATTATTGAAGATGAAGCTGCCAAGGCTTCGAAACTGCAGTATAATTAGAAGACTGGTTATGAGGTGTTGTATGAAGCATTTTAATTTAATCTTCAATGAAACCTCAGTGATTTTTTCCCTATAAAAGTTCAATACTGCTTAGATTTAATCAAAATTAAAGTGGGAGGTAACACTATGAGGTTGTGTACATTAATGAATGAGTTGGAGAAAATGCTTCAACATCTCACCTCAAAGTCTTCACAATACTGGTTTCAAAAGTATAGTTTTACTTCCATCTCTAGTCAAACTCCTCTTGGAGTAAAGCTAAATTTTGAAACCAGTATCGTGAAGACGCACAATTTTATGAGGTGAGATGTTAAAGCATTTTCTCCAACTCATTCATTAACTGCTTACATTGTTTGGTAGACCTTCAATTTTTTATGTAAAATATCTGCATGGTTATCATGTAGAAAGTATATTCTACATTGCAACACTACTACACAAAAAAATGTATTTATCTGATCTATGTTAATAGATCAAATTTTCATTTTCAATATTTGAGCAATAATGTAACAAAATCAATAAATAACATGCAATGAGCACTCTTACATGGCCAGTCATTCCAACATAACTTTCTCTGCTTTTGAAGGCAGGATTTATTTATATTTAATTATTATGTAGTTTTCCACCGCTATGGTCTCGAGGTAGTGCTGCCTTGTCACACAGCAGGCCCAGGTTTGATTCCTGGTTGGGACAGGCTCCTGGTTGGGACAGGCTCCTGGGTGGGGTTTTTCCCCACCTGTAAGACAAATGTCAGGAAGCTTATGGCACAACAGTCCCCGAAAATCATCTGGCCATAATCATCATCCTCCTCATTATCATCCTTCACCGGTGTGGAAAGCAATGGGAAGCTACCACACCTATAATTTCCTAGTAAAGCTACAAAGCATAGCATGAAAATGCTATGATTGCAGTGAAAGACCTGCCCTCAGGCAGAATTACTATGGATGGATGGATTACATAGTTCAATCATATTGTACCATGTACGTTCATGCTGTTTACTCATTACAGTCATGTGTACTGATCCAAAGCATAATAACTGCCCACACCAAAGATGATATGGTTGCAGCTGTGATAAGTTTGTCACTTTTCTTTCTATGTATGTAGAGAGACAATACAGTATATTCGTTAATGTAATGAAAACTGAGAATTATTCTTTCTATTAAAATCTAGGATTACTGAAATGCACTGGCACTACCTAGCCTGGTAGTTAATGACCACATAGAGTGTAAGTTCTTCATACATTCTGAACCTGAGTTAAATTTTCCTTGATCATTTTCTGTATAATTCACTTCCCCAAACAATGGTTAATGTTATTCTCCCAACTCATTATAGGGGCTACTTACTGGGTGTTTTCCCTCTGGTTTTCCTACCAGAAATTTCCATGCCCTACCTCTAATCCCCATTCATGGCATATGTCCTGCCCATCACAGGATGAGATTTAACTGTTCTTATTACATTCGGTCTCCCATAGATATCATGTAGTCTTCTCTATTTATCTGTCTCTCTCTTTGGACCAAAAATTTTCCTAAATACTTTATTCTAGAAGACCCAATCTTGTCTTCTCCTTGAAGCATGAGACTATGTTTTACATCCATGTAACTAAGAATAACTTTTTTCCATATTTTTAGAATAACCCCTTTTTAGAGAATTTGGGATCACAAGAGTCCCTATAATAGCATGTGTTTCCAGAGTTAGCTTATATTTAATGTCCTTCTGCAGGGTTTTTTTTCTACTTTTAATTATTATTTCTAGGTATTTGAATTCTACCCACTTCTTCAAAATTTCCCTCATTTGTCAACTGTCCTCTACTATTATATAATGCAGTTCTATATGTGACTATATTTATTTCCAGCCACAGTTTCCTAGCATATTAGCATGTGTGTTCTTTCAACAACAAAAGGTTAATAGCTACTAATTCATTATGTATTCATATTTGAAGAGAAAAATTATATCAGACTGGGGCTTGAACCCACAGCCTTTGGCCAATACTCTTGGCCAATATATTTGCAATTAGATTGGAACTTGCTTAGGTAGCTCAGTCGGTAGAGTATTTGGCCTAGAAAGCCAAAGGTCCTGGGTTCAAGCCATAATTTTTCTCTTCAAATATGATTTATCCATCATTGAAATGTACGAAATGAATAATAAAAACATCATTATGTATCTTAAATCACATAACATAGATACATCTAAAGATACTTTATTATACCAAAATATTTTTTTCAGTCAGTTCGTTTACGAACTTTAGTTTTCATGAGACTAAAAAAAAATTATCCCTGAACCAAGTATATTAACTAATGCATGCAGGTAGAAAGGCAAGTACATTAATTTGAATACTGCATTGAAAAATTAACGTAATATTGAAAATGTGATTTTATTGACTTGTAAACTAATGTATGAAGAACTTGCACGTTTTCTATCTTCAAGGCTTTTTGAATGGAAACTCCCAAGTACAAAATGTTTTCCTTACCTGAAACCAAACTTTGAATTTTTGTTTGATGGACGTTTATAATAGAAAACTCCCAAGAGAATACCACAAATTATTATAATAATTAGTAGTCCTACAACAACAGCAGCTGCACTAGAAGCACCTGTTCTTCTATTCCCAATGAATTTTTTATCAATATCATCTCCAGTACCAGACCGTCCAGTTAATTCTTCCTGAAATTTAAATTTTATTTTATTTTATTTTATTTTATTTTATTTTATTTTATTTTATTTTATTTTATTTTATTTTATTTTATTTTATTTTATTTTATTTTATTTTATTTTATTTTATTTTATTTTATTTATTTATTTTATTTTATTTTATTTTATTTATTTTATTTTATTTTATTTTATTTATTTTATTTTTATTTTATTTTATATGGTTGTTTGACTTGGGGGAAGAAAATACTCAGAAGAATTTATGGGCTAATATAAGAAAATGAAGCCTGAAGATTCAGGACCAACAACAAAATAATGAATAACTATAACATATGAAGAGTACAGGGGAAAAACAATCAAAGTCCACATTTGGTGAAATTTGAGATTCTGGTACCAGTGGATTGTATGTACCTAGTACTATATTCCAAGAGGTTCAAACATGGAAAAACTCACTCATAATCCATTAAAAATCAGCATTGAAATAAAGTGTCCAGGGGAAAAACAATCTGCGTTTCTAAACTTAAAATTCAATTACTGCAAAATGTTAAAAAGTGGACTCTGATTGTTTTTCCCTTGTACTCTTCATATGTTATACACTATTATCAATAAAAACCCAAACAAACAAAAACATTTAAAAGGCATCAACACTATTTGATAGCTAAAATATCATTATCAAGATTGGGTATTAAAGAGGATCTGAAGATTTTAGGATTGTGTGAGAACTAGAATGGAAAAGAAAGGCCAAAGATCGGAACAAATGGAGGCATATTACAGGTCTGATGAAGGCCTGGAATAGGGTATAAAACTTTAAATTATCAACATATTTATCCATAATCCAAAAATATTCAGCTAAGTTTTCAATATTCCATTTTATACAGAAATTTTTTAATATCGCCATTAATATTTGTGCCGGTATCTATGTAATTAATGCTTATGTACATAAAAATATCTATGGAAACTGAAGAATTTCATAAAAGTCTTCCAATATTTTTGGATGTGATACGTTTTAAATGCTAAAAATTTAATTTACCTCTATAGAACAAGGTTCTCCCATTCCAAGTCTAGTTGAATCCGAGCATAAGCAACTAGGAGTTCTTTGAGGACCTATTACACACATTCTGCTGCACGTATGATTAGTGCAAGGATTTGAAACTGTAATGTAAATCAAATTTAACATTGAGAAAACAATTTAAATTTAAGAAAAAAATTATCACTTCACCTCATACTCAGTCTTCTATCTAGACCAGTTTCAGAACTTTATTGGTTTCATCTTCAGTAACTCCTATTAAAAAATTTCTGCCTGAACCGGGAATTGAACCCTGAACCTTTAGATTTCTGTGCTAATGCTCTGCCACTGAGCTAATCCAGGCTTCATTCCCATCCAAGCAGAAATCCTTCCTTTACCTTACTCTACTGGTCCCACATTCAATTGCAATGATTCATCATTCACAAATACACAATGAATGGCTTCTACCTGAAGAAGACATGAAGGACTCCACACAGCTGTAGCATTATTTATTAAATTAATATTGAGAAGCTAAAGCTATTACTATGATAGAAATAAGTAAATTAATGAACACAATTAAATTATTGTAAATCAATGGTAAAGAGAAAAATTTCTGCCTGAACCTGGAATCGAACCCCAAACCTTTATCTTTCTGTGCTAATGCCTGGATTAGCTCAGTGGCAGAGCATTAGCATGGAAAGCTAAAAGTTCAGGGTTCGATTCCCGGTTCAGACAGAAATTTTTCTCTTTACCATTGATTCACAATAATTTAATTGTGTTAATTAATTTACTTATTTCTATCATAGTATTAGCTTTAGCTTCTCAATATTAATTTAATAACTCCTATTAAGTTTAATAATACAAATTATTCAGTAAATTGCAAAAACAATGTTCGAGGGTCACTCAGAAAGTTTCTGGACTCAAGTAATCTGTTTGAGATGAGATTAAGCTGGATATACCATGTGATAGCCCATACTTTTATCTCACATAATTTTCTCCCTTAACAGTAGGGGTTAAAACAAAGAAGGATGGCGGTAACTCAGTGTCTCACAATGGAGCTGCAACATGAACATTTTTATTCCATGATTTATTATAATTTTAATATCAGGTTACATCAGGAACAAAGTCTTGAGACTTAGGCAGGCTTCTGGGGACCTTGCTCCCTCCCATACAACAATTTTCAGTTGGTTTGCAAAATTTAAGAGGGGCCAAACTTCCCTCAAAGACCAAGAGAGAAGCAGAAGACCCTCAATGGCAGTTACTGAGGAAAACCACTGCTATGGAGAAAATGGTGCATGAAGATCCATGGATAACATACAAGAATATTGAGGCAACCCTTGGTATAGGATCGGGGAGTGTTAAAAATATTTTGCACGATTTTTAGGGTGAGGAAAATTTCTTATTGCTGGGTGCCCCATAATTTAACAGAAGGCAAAAGGTAGCTCATGTGGAATGGTGCCATGATACATTAATGAAAACTCTCTGTGTTTCTGAGATTGCAACAGGTGACAAAACATGGATATACCAGTAAGGACCAGAAACAAAGTGACAGTCATCAAACTGGGTCTTTCTGATGACACCTTCGACCAAGGTCAAGAGGGTTAGGAATGTGGGGGAAAAAATTGTAGTTACATTCTTCTCCATTTGTGATCAATGTGGCAACAATTCCTCTTGAGGGTCATAGGATAGTTAATGCAGAGCAGTATACGATAGTTTGTTTCCCAGAAGTTTTCGAAAAGAACTGGGCTTAGAGGCATCAAACTGCACCACGACAATGCCTCTGCCCACACAGTCAATGTCACAATTAATTTTGTGGAGAGTATTCCTGTGAAACTTATGACTCATTCTCCCTACAGTCCCAACTTAGCATCTTGCAACTTCTACCTGTTCCATTCCATGAAAAACCGACTATGTAGAAAGCGGTTTGCAAGCCTGAAAGATGCTGTCATTGCATATAGAGAGGAGCTTAATACCATCAAGGACGTTGACTGGCATCAGGGAAACCAGTCTTGGTTTCGAAGGATGTCCAGGGGTATAGAGGCTGAGGGAGAGTACTTTGAAAAGATGCAATGGTAAGTTTTAGATTATCTCTAAAATTTTGCCAGTATCCAGAAACCAAATTACCTTCATATAAACCACTATGACTGCAAACTTAACTTACAAGCTCAAATTGTTAATTGATATAAAAGTATAGAAATACTTTTGTGTTGGCTTTTATACAAATTGTTGCTAACGATGAATACTCAAGTAATTTATAGTTATAGGATGTTTTGTTTATGATGCTATGAATTTGCATATCAATTCCCAAGGCTAATAAAGATCTTATATACTACTGATAATCAGATTTTCATGCATTTGTACACCGTTTTCCACGACAAATCTACATGCTTATGCATTAACTATACAAGTTCTCACTTTCTGAGTCTTATGATGGAGATGATTGCCTTCAAACCTAGATGAGAAATATGCAATTTTTACGAGGCGAGGTGTAAAAATTTTCTGATTCAATGATGTAATATTGTTACACATGGTTTTGGGTTGCATACAACTGAATATTTTTACCTTTTTTTATAAACCCAACAATTTAAATTATATATTTACCTATGCAAAACTTAATAGGGTTTTAGAGATTAGTTAGTCAATTGATTTAGTTTAACTTTTATAGGAATTAATCACTATGAGGTTTAATTTATGATAAAATCAAATGTTTCCTACCTCTCCTCATATAAATCTTCTAAGTAGATTGTGATTTCAAGACCATAACGGTCTCATCTTAAGTACAATCTTGGCGACTGATTGTATGTCAATCAGAAGAAACACTTCTCCACTCTTAAGTGGACCGATGAACCTCTGGATCAGGTCAGGATTTGCAGGAATTTCGAAGTTTATAAGTTTTTCTTTGTTTTTCTCAACGTGGATTTTTTCCCAAACTGTGAGTTCCTTTTGTTTATCTATTTGTTTAATTAGACTGGCTTTTGATTCAATTACATGTTTTTCGGACCAAGCATGAGCAGCTACTGCTGACTTTTCCACTTATCCATTTTTTGACATTTCACCCTTGTTTTCTTCTTCTTCTTTTTTTTCCAATATAAATTTTGTCACAATCCCTGCATTTGATCTGATAAATTCCTGATTTGTTTTCTTCTTCAATTCTTTAATTTCTATTGCTTTTAATTATCTATTAAGGCTGTATTCATTCTTTGATGCCAATCATATATTAAACTTTTTGAATTTTTTTTGAAACTTATGGTGTTTCAATGGATAAGTGAATTTCTTGAATTTTTTTTTCTGTTTGTTTTATAAGTGTGCTTTCATTAATTAATTTTTGTCTTTTAAATTTATTTATTTTCTTGTATACCATATTTTCTTCATAACCGTTATATATTGCAACATTAATTATGTATTCTTTCTTTTGCATAATTTTCTTTGCTCATAGGTATGGTCTCGAAATTGCAATCTACTTAGGAGATTTATATGAGGAGAGGTAGGAAACATTTATCATAAATTGATTTAGTGTTTACTTGATGAAAATTCACAATGTTTATCTATTAAATAAAACTATCAAAGTTTTATGATTTCCATGTTTATTTTAATAAACATTCATTACAGCTGTTTCAGCACACTTACCTTCTTCAGACGAATGCATTCATCAGTACATATAGTGTATTAAAACAGCTTTAATGAATGTTATTTAAAATTAATATGAAAATCATACAAAACTTTCACAGTTTTATTTAATAGATAAACAGGTTCTAGAGGTTTTTTCAATGTTAATTCTTTTTTTTTATAAATAAAAAAGTATAATAAAGAGTTATTGAATGAAATAAACAGGAGACTAACCGTGAAAAACTTAAAATATTGTAAACAACAACAAAAAGAAAAATGTTAGTAATAGCTTGAATTTCATAAATCAATAAGTGAAACAACATTATGAGGCTTTCAAGTTACTAAGCTGTAGATAGTACACCTCAAACTGCATTTTCAAGAGGATTCCCTCTCATCTGGAGCTATTTTCAGCTGAAGATGCAAGGGATATCTTAAAACTGCAGTCCTGTGCTTGAAGATCATGAAGTTTATGAGGTGAGATTTCATGACTCATCATTAGTTATTAAAAAGCTTGAATAATTAAATGTGAATACTTTTTCATACTTTTCTTAAATTTGTATTGTAACAACCACACTTTTATTTCAGTGCATGTATTCATCAAATCAAATGAAACAGCACTGATGTTTGGACATCCAAAAAATCACCGATCATCTAATTATGAAAGTAAGTGTTTTATAACATTATTAACAGTGCATAAGAGAAAAAATTGCATTTAGATTGGAGTTTCTCGGGTAGCTCAATGGTAGAGCATTGAGCCTAGAAAGCCAAAGGTCCTGGGTTCAAACCCCAGTCTGAGCATATAATTTTTCTTTTCAAATATGTTTTATTACATGTCTATTCAATAAATACTAGTTTTTTTTACATGAATATTTTGGAACTTTCAAGTATAATTGCATACATATTTCAGAAATTATAGAGCATATAAAATTGGGTCTGGTAAGGAAAAGCAAGAAAGTGCTGAGCTCAACAGATGTGAGATTGGAACAGGCAAAGACCTCTTCCATGAAAGAAAATAAATCTGGTCCCTAGTATGCACAAATGTTACTTACCTGAAGGTTGCATGGAAGGCTGTAATATAGCAAGATGTTTAGAGCTGTAAGAGTATAATTGTTGTTTTTCAAACCTCCTTTCTGGCACACCATACAATTTGTAACTAGTTATATGTCCTGTATCTGCTGTTAACCAATATAGAATTCCTTCAAACAAAACCAGATTGGTAGGACTTTTTACATTCTGAAATATAAAATAAAATTAACATTAGATACCACATCCAACTACTATAGTAAGTAACATTATACGATTCTTCTGAATAAATAAGATGAATCTGGCTTCATTTTACCTCAAATTGTTGTGTTCTATTTGAATATGTTTGAATATTATATTTGAAGAGAAAAATACAAGCTCAGACTAGGGTTTGAACCAAGGAACTTAGGCTTTCTATACCAATGCTCTACCAACTGAGCTATCTGAGCACTCCAATATAAATACAAAATTTGAGTTATCAAGTATCTCAGTTGATAGAGCATGGGCATAGAAATCCAAAGGTCCTGGGTTCAAACCTCAGTCTGAGCACACATTTTTCTCTTCAAAAATAATTTGTGCTTCATTGAGATGTATTAAATTAATAATAAAATACTCGTTTGTATATGATATCCATATCATCACCTTTTCCACACTTTTCAGGAATGTAGAAAATGGAAAAGTGGGAAAATCTGCAGTAACCACCCACTCAAGGTAAGAAAAACTTTGAATTGAAACGAAGACTAAATTAATAAAACAAATAGACAAACCTAAAGAACTGATGGTTTGGGAAACAATCTACATTAAAAAGAAAAACACCAGAAGGATAAATTAATGAATTTTTTGCACATTAGTGTGTTTTGTCATACTTACAGCAATGGCGACCATGATTTCAACTTCCTACATTTTGTGGTTGCCAACCTAAATAACTGTACTGTAATGAAATAACTATACTGTAATATTACATATCGCAAACTACATGTGGGAAGTAAAACCATTGCCCTCCACGTATACTGCATACAATGTATATACAAAAAATACCCAAAAAGGTAGTGTTAATATACATTATATGAAAAAACTCCAAGCACAACAGGCCTAGAAGGCCCTTGGCTGACCAGCCAGCTGCTGGCCTCACATTCACATATGTTAATTACATATGTAGATGATCATCTAGCCAGTGTAGGGGGGTAACATGTGGTCAGCATGTCGGGTCCCCAGCTGTTATAGCTGGTATTCTCAACCTGGAGTCGCTACTTATTGTAGCTACCCAAATGCCTCACAATCCTGGGTGGGCACCGGTCCCATACTGGCCGAAATTCCACGAGAAAAACTTATTCCCCCATGGAGACCCGAACCAGCACAAGTTCCATAGCTATGCTCCAAGGCTTTCTGCCGTAACCACTAGGCTACGGCATGGGACTTACATGAAACAAATCACTGCATTTTAAATGAACTGAACTTTATTTGAAACAATATAGAACAATAAATACATACTTTCCACCATTTTATCACCAATTGGTCTCATGGCCTCCTGTAGTTTCAACTAATAAACATTGCCCACACTGTTAACGTTAGTCAGTTGTTTATAATGAATGCAAATATTTCCAACAAAGATATTATTTTACTATTTATTATTTTGAAAATGCCATTGCGAAAAAAATAATGTACAATTCACATTTGTAAAGTGTTTTGCAGAATCTCAGAAATTAAAAATCTCGCTATCGCTCAGTTTTAAACATTTTCCTAGCTTCTGTAAAAACCACTTCCCAACCTCTCATCATAATATATTATTGAAATTCCTGGAAAAGTGATTTAATTTTGAGCTTTATCAGTCTAGCAAAAGAGAGAATAAAATGCAGTTCAAAACAACATAACGGTCATGGAAGTATTGAGAATGGAACTAATAAGGACCCAAAACTGATTTAATATGAAGAAGGATATGAGATGGAGTAATACAGTTTCTTAAATTATACCTCTTGTGACCAATCTATAGACAAAAGGATTTTTTTAATATCCATTTATCCTTCAACTTTAAAAAAAAAGTTTCCTTTAATCAAGTTTTTTTTTTGAGGCTGGAAAACATCTTATCTCAAATTAATGTTGGTTCAGTCTGAACATGTTTCGACATCTATATCATCGTCAACTTGGCCAGACTTGATTTTTATGTTGTGGACCCTGGATATTGACCCTAGGTCCACAACATAAAACTCAAAAGTCTGGCCAAGCTGACAATGATATAGAAGATTATATCGAAACGTATTCAAACAACCAACAATTTGAGGTAAGATGTTTTCCAGTCTCAAAAAAACATGATTAAAAAAACTCAAAATGTTACTTCCTAAAATAAACCATAAGGTTTCCTTTATTTATTAAGGATTTCTTCATGTGATCTAACAAAAAAAAAAAAATTAATATTTAAACGAAGTGACACTGAGGTTTATTCTAAATAATAGGAGTTAGATTTTTCATGACTCACCTCATTTGTAGATTTCTTGAAGACCCAGGTTTTGATATGTTAAGCATCATTATCAATTCTTTCTAAGTTAGGAAGTATTAATAATGTTGCTTAATGTTAAATTAATATCAAGAAGCTAAAGCTATTACTATGATTGAAATAAGTAAATTAATGTACACAACTAAATTATTGTAATCAAATGGTAAAGATAAAAATTTATGCCTGAACCGGGAATCTAACCCCGAACCTTCAGCTTCAATCATAGTAACAGCTTTAGCTTCTTAATATTAATTTAATAAATAATGCTATAGCTATGTGGAGTCCCTTCATGTCTTCTTAAAGTAGAAGCCATTCATTGTGTATTTGTGAATGATGATTCATTGCATTTGAATGTGGGACCATGAGAGTAAGGTAAAGGAAGGATTTATGCTTGGATGGGAAGGAAGCCTGGTAGCTCAATGGATAGAGCATCAGCACAGAAAGCTGAAGATTCAGGGTTCGATTCTCGGTTCAAGCATAAATTTTTATCTTTACCATTTGATGCTTAATGTGTTGAAACCTGGGTCTTCAAGAAATCAACAAATATGAGGTAAGTCTTGAATAATCTAGCTCCTATTATTTAAGTAAATATTTGTTAGATAATGACATGATTGCTGATCACCTTCCCTCTAGAATTTATCAATACCGTAAATTTTAATATCATTTAAAACAAAATTTACCTCACTGTGAACAACAATGTATCTATCTGTTCCAGAATAACTAATACATTCAATTGTGTTTGTATGTTCATCTGCAATATAAATTTTCTTTCGTATTAAATCAAGTGCAATTCCATTCACTAGCATAAAATTTCCATTAGCTAGCATAACTCTGTTTTCACCATTCATGTTTGCTCGAAGTAGTACACTTTTAGGTGCATCAATATTCCATTTACTGATTTCTATCCAGAATAAGAACCTGAAAATTAACAATTTTACAATTCTTTAAAATTACATCCAAGTTTTCCAAAGTAACAATACTTTTAACAATTATGAAATAAACATGTACTAGAGAAGGAATTTTTTATTAAAAAATAAATGTTTTACACAGTAAGATACCTGAAAGAGCAAGTGCTCATGCTCAGATGCAGTTCTGTTACATATAGAATATATACATTACAAAGTTTCAGTTAAAGGGAGAGGGGAAAAAAAAAAATATATATATATATATGAATCAGTTTCAGATATATCGAAGAAAATCACAAATTTCACAAAAATGACAGGATAATTAACAGTATCATCAAACCATCTTTAGTACAGAACAACATAAGATTAAGGCTTTATAAGGTTCTCGCAAGACCAGTATTAAGATATGGTAGTGAAGCATGGACAATGCAAAGAAGAGATAAAAGCTGAATAACCGCAAATGAGATGCAATTTATGCTCCATATAGTAGGTTATACAAAGTGGGACCATAAAAGAAATGAGAAAATTATGAAAGAGTTGGATGTAGTACCAATTCTTCACCATATACAAAACTACTAGAACAAACTGGAAAGCCCATCTTCAAGGAATGCAGTCTCATAGAATTCCAAAAGCCATACTTTGCTACTGCCCCCAAGGCAAAAGATCACTGGGACATCCAAAAAAGCACTGGATGGAAAACTCCTCTTTGAGACCGTAACAGGCCACACAGCCTAATACTTGCATGGATGATGAATCAGTTTCAAGACAAATTCAGGCACATAGAGAATTAAAAAATAATATATGGAGGAAGTATGGTGCTAAACTTTATTATTTTCCAAGTTTGAGTTAACACTGAATAAGAGGCAAGGAAACATCTAGGAAAACCAGAGGGAAACCCCCAATACATAGGCTAAGAATGAAATGTGAGAATATTTCATCTGAAGGTTTCAAATCCAAAAATTCCCAACATCTACGGACTCCTGAAAGTGCACAAAGAAGGGAAGAAAATGAGGCTGATAATTAACAACATAGGGTCTCCTACATATCATTTATCTAAATGGTTATGTAAGGAATTTAATAAAATGAAGGGATTTGAAAACTCTGCAATAGAAAACTCTTATGAATTGGTAGATAAACTAGAAAAAATACAACTACAATCTTCAGACAGATTAGTTTCATTTGATGTTTCCTTATTTCCAAGCATTCCAAAAGACCAAACTATGGAAATTTTAGAGATTTGGATGGAAAATAATAAAATTGAAAAAGTAAAGATAGTCGAATATAAAACTTTAATGAAATTATGTATCGATAATATGTTTTTCACCTACAATGGAAGATTTTATAAACAAAATTCAGGACTTTTGATGGGAAACCCTTTATCTCCATTCTTAGCTAATCTATTCATGGGGAATTTTGAACACAAGATAATTAACGGACATCGTTTAATTTTCAAGTTCTGGTGCAGATATGTGGATGACATAATTGCAATAGTTAATCATAAACAGATAGATGATGCATTAAAATTATTGAACATTCAAAGTCAAACTATAAAGTTCACTATGGAAAGGAAATCAATGGAGAAATACCATTTTTAGATCTCAACTTAAAAAGGAATGAAGAAAATAAGATAGAATTTGGAATTTACAGAAAGAAGACACATATAGATAACTACATAAAAGCTTTAGGTTTCAATCACATAGCTCATAAAGAAGCAGTTTTCAATAGTTTTGACACATAGATTAGTGAACATACCAATGAACAAAGAAAATTATGAAAAAGAAAAGAACACAATCAATGTAGCCACGAAAAATGGTTTTGCTATAAAAATGATACTCAAAAAAATAAACAAGTTCAAAAGACAAAAATTTATTAATCAAAGCACTCTTCTAAAAGTAAAAGAAGATAATGTAAAATTTAGAAAATTCACATATCATCCATTAAAACACCACAAGTTTCAAAAAAATTTTAAAGATTTCAACATAAGGTTAGCACCCAAAAATGACTACAGCATCAGTAGACTGATTAGACCTAATAAGAATGAGAAAATTAAAGAAGAAAACAAATCAGGGATTTATCAAATTAAATGTGAAGAATGTGAGAAATTCTACATAGGAAAAACTAAAAGAATTTGAAAACTAGAGTTAAAGAACATCTCAGGAATGTCAAGAAAGGGGAAGTAGAAAAATCTGCAGTGGCTGCCCATGCATGGTCTGAAAAACATCTTATCGAGAAAGAAGCAAAATTATTAAAACAAATAGAAAAACCAAAAGAACTTACTGTTTGGGAAAAGATCTACATTCAAAAGAGCGAAAAGAAGAAATTAATGAACTTTGAAATTCCCGGTGAGAATGACCTGGTTTCGAGGTTTTTCAGTCAGCCAATGGAAGGAGAGAAGGACAACTCTTCAAGACGACAGAACAACGGTCGTGATGATACTGAGGATGGAACAGAAACTATGTTCCGAAACTAGTTTATAATCAAATAAGAAGAACAATATGAGGTGAGTGATAAACATATTCTACCTTAATGTGAGAAATATTATTTGAGGGAGATTAAAGATTGAAAAATGAAAAATATTAGGATTATGAATATGACGTGAATGGAGGAAACAAAAAAGAAGGGCTTCATGATTTTATGGGAATAAAGATATAATATAAATTAATAGCATATCTATGTTCTTATTTTTAAAAATATCAATTCTCACTGGAAGATAAATTATATTTGGAGAGAGAAATTTATACCTAAACTGGGATTTGAACCCAGGGTCTCTTGTTTTTACATCAGTGCTACCGAGCTACCTATGCATCTTCAATTTGGATGGAAACTTTTCACTTATATAATCCCTGCTCGCTAGAAACAATGAACCTTTGTTACACATGCCATATGGCAGCTTCTTCTTCTCAAGAAGACTATTAGGATTTATAACCCTGCTTTTATAGCCAGTCTTCCTTCTTCTGCTTCATGAAATTAGTCTTTTTGACCTGTTTTCACATCAAGTGGGATTTAATGAATCCTCCCATCTAGTAAA
Organism: Diploptera punctata; assembly: GCA_030220185.1. Classification (NCBI taxonomy): domain Eukaryota; kingdom Metazoa; phylum Arthropoda; class Insecta; order Blattodea; family Blaberidae; genus Diploptera; species Diploptera punctata. Next base: position 2,226,647 of record JASPKZ010010696.1, read on the forward strand.
TGAGCATCCAACACATTTAGGTTGATTAGTCCGGTTATTCACTTGATGGTTGCCAGTAATGTAAATGCCTCCTGGTCACATTACGAGCATTACGCAGGACAAGTCTAGTGGTGGGGCTGCCACCTTAGAGCCTCTGGACGTGCTCTTCTGTGTATAATCCCCGCAGAAAGGGTTGCTCCTTCCGACTTAAGTCGTTGGAGACTTCACTCCTGTTACCCCGAGTATGGGCTCCTTTTAAACTCTGGAGAAAAATTTGCCACTTCTGCCAGTTCCGTTGAGTTGAAATTTTCCTCCTCTGCCAGTTCGGTCAAGTCGTAATATTTTCTTCCTCGCCTTCGCTGCCATTGTGGTCTTCATCCGTAACCCTGGACAAGGGTAAAGCGTTATACCCTGCAATACTGGGTCCTTAGCAGAACTTAGTCACCGACTTAGAGTTGGGTCCACCCCTGCGTCATGGACACGCCTGCTAAGAGTTACCTAAGTGGGTTCAAGGAAGATGTCCCTGGTTCCCCTTTGGTTGGGTTAATGTCCGTGTATGATGCCATGAACAAAGGCTTTATAGCCAGTAAAGCTTTATTTTCAATGTTTTTATTTTAGATTCATCAGTTCTCACTTAAAGACAAATTCTATTTGAAGAGAAAAATGTACGTCTAAATTGAGATTTGAACCCAAGGTCTCTGATTTTATGCTATTTCTTCAACAAAAACAACTCCATGGCACGACAGGCCTGGAAGCCCCTAGGCCTACCAACTGGCACTGGCCTCATATCCACATGTGTTAATCAGAGGTAGATTATCATCCAGCTAGTGTAGAAATGACATACCATCAGCATATTGGGTCCCCCAGCCATTCTAATTGGCTTTCTCAACCTGGAGCTGCTAGTTATTGCATTTATCTGAATTCTTCATGATGCTGGGTGGGCACCAGTCCCATACTGGCCAAAATTCCACGAGGAAATTTCTTCCCTTCATGGATATTCGAATGAGCTCAAATCCCATAGCTCTGTTTCAAGATATCTTGCCTTAACCACTATACTTTCTCTAGCTACATCACTGGCTCTATTGAACCCATAGGTTCATGGTCATGTGGACATAAACTCTCCATACATCCCTATCCTGAGCTAATGTTTTTCAACCATCCTCTGTATAATCTGCTTCCCTCAAATCATGGTTAATGTTATTCTCCCACTTCATTTTTGGTCCATCAACTGGGTGTTTTCCCTCTGGTTTTCCTACAAGTAGCTTCCACGCACCTCTTTCATTCCCCGTTCATGCCACATGTCCTGGCTCATTGCAGTCTATGAGACTTAACTTATTATATCTGGCTTCTTATAAAGACCATGTAGCTCAATGTTAGGTAATTTTCTCCATTCACCTGTCCGTTGATCTTTTTTTGGTACAAACATTTTCCTAACAACTTTAGTCTCAAATACTTGTAATCTTGTTTATTTTTTATTATTTCACTCACTATGAGGTGAGTGAAATAATAAAAAATAAACAATATTAAAAAACCTCAGTGTTATTTCCTATCTACATAATAACTTGTAATCTTCCTTTCCCTTAAAGTAAGATTCCATTTTTGCATTCATGTAATATAACTAGAAGAATAACAGTTTTAAAATTTTTAAAGTAACATTTTTTTAAAGCAATTGGGATGACAATAGTGCCTGTAATACATAATAGCATGCATTTACAGAAGGGAGCCTATGTTTAATTTCTTTGTGCATCTTATTCCTATTTGAAAATTATTGTTCCTAGGTATTTGAATTCAGCCACTTACTTCACTATACTTTCTCTTAAAATATACTTTTTCTTTCAGTGAGAAGTGATAAATTCAAAATAAAAACACGAAAAATAAAGCATTACTGGCTGTAAAAGTAATGTTATATCCCATCAAAATCATGTTGAGAAGAAGCTGCCAGATGGCATGTGGAACAAAGGTTCATTGCCTCAAACAGGTGGAGATTGTATGAGAAAGAAAAATTTCCATTTAAATTAAGATGCCTAAGCCGTTTTGTGTCAGATCAGTGGTATAAAACAAGAGACCTTGCATTTAACTTTTATAGGAATTAATCAGTATTCAATAGTTTGACACACAGATTTGTAAATACACCTATGAGCAAAGAAAACTATGAAAAAGAAAAAAGAACACATAATTAATGTTGCAATAGATAACAGTTATGAAGAAAATGTGGTACACAAGAAAATAAATAAATTTAAAAGACAAAAATTAATAAATGAAAGCACACTTATAAAAGAAACAGAAAAAATAAAATTCAAGAAATTCACTTACCATCTATTGAAATACTACAAATTTAAAAAAAAAATTCAGAAAGTTTAATATAAGATTAGCACCAAAGAATGAATACAGCCTTAATAGGATAATTAAAACCAATAAAAATGAAAGAATTGAAAATGAAAACAAATCAGGAATTTATCAGATCAAATGCAGGTATTGTGACAAAATTTATATTGGAAAAACGAAAAGAAATTTGAAAACAAGGGTGAAAGAACATCTTAGAAACATCAAAAATGGAGAACTGGAAAAGTCAGCAGTAGCTGCTCATGCTTGGTCCAAAAAACATTTAATTGAATCAAAAGCCAATCTAATTAAACAAATAGACAAACAAAAGGAACTCATGGTTTGGGAAAAGATCCACATTCAGAAAAACAAAGGAAAACTTATGAACTTATGAACTTCGAAATTCCCGCAAATTTTGACCTGATCCAGAGGTTCATCGGTCCACCAACAGAGGGAAGAAGAGTTTCTTCCGATCGACATAACACCAGTTGCCAACAAAGTTCTGAGGATGAGACAGTTATAGTCTCGAAATCGCGAACAACTTAGAAGATTTATATGAGGAGAGATAAGAAACATTTAATTTCAACACAAGAGACCTTGTGTTCATTGTGTTCAAATCCCAGTTTAGTCATACATTTTCTCTTCAAATATAATAACTATGTTTAAAAGCAAAGATATGAAATTAGGAACAATACAAAGGAGAATCAAAAGGTGGACAGGACACTTCATGAGAAGGACAAGGACATCCCAAAGAAGATGACTAGACGATGGAAAAAAGTTATTTGAACATAAGGGTAACTACAACATGACTAGTTTGTCTCTAAAGAGGGTTGTTGTTTACATAAACACCGTTGTTCTTGAGATGTGTGGAAACTTCATGTCGTAGTCTAAGCATACAGAACTTGTAAACTGTAAACATTATTTTCAATTTGTTCCCCATTGTCTAGTAATGACATTAGAACTGGGTGGGGAGAGAGATATAAAAACTGTTGAGAGTTCATGGAGTGAATGGGGATCTGCACCATTTGCAAAGAGAAACTGGAGAAGGATTGCAGAGAATCAAGACATGTGGAGAAAAGTTCTACAAGGATAATTGAATGCAGGTTTTTACGGCCGGTAATCATAATATTAAGAGATTCTGGGCTATGTAGCCATGATCCATGACTTATTTCTTCCACACATTTCTCCCTTGACTGCAGAGGACATCATTAATGGCGAGTACTTCTAGGTAGTGTTCCCTGGTTGGAGGCTTGACTGTGAATGCAGGATACTGGTATATTTATACAAGTGCTGGTCCCAGGATGGTTGGACAAGCCTCTGATAGGGAACACAACCTAGAAAGACTTGCCACTGAAGATGCCCTCTGCAGTCAAGAGTGAAACATCTGGAAGAAACACCAGTCATGGACTAAGGCCACAAAACCCAGAATCTCTTAACCCATCAGCATGGGAGGAGCTGCAGGAGGATTCCTTGGAATGGCATTTAAATTTGTAAGTTAGAAAACAAAATTACACAATTTGAAAATGAGTTACATTATTAATAAAAGGGTAATCTTTCCTCTACAAAATTATATTATTTAATCATTTATTTAGTGAACCTTTTCCGAAAAATAAGAACTAGTTCCAGTATAGAAATCATGTGGGCGGTGCACGTCACTCCACGCTGATGGGTTAATACTACAGTTCTCAAGGTACCACAGAATTTGGAAACTCTGTATCAAAGAAAATTTTAGAAATATTAAAAATTGTGAAATTGAAAAATCTGCAATTGCTGCACATAGTTTATTAGAACATCATAAAATTGGAAAGGAAGCTAAACTTTTAAAACAAGTGGATAAACCTTTAGAATTGACAGTTTTTGGAGTAGTATATACATTCAGAAAAATAAATATAGTTCAATGAATTTTGATATTCCTAACGAACAAAATTTTATTTTGAAGTTCATAAATTCAACCATACATGGTAGTGCTGAATATTGTGACAATAGAAGAGTTGACAGCCGAAGAATTTCATTAGTCAGAGTTGTGGCTGAAGCTGGATGTGATTATGTTTGAAACTGCAGTTTTGTGAAAAAACACAAAACTTATGAGGTGAGTTGTCAAAAAATGTTCTCCGATGAATTTCAATTCTCAAAGCGTTTAGTTCAACAAATAGACTACCAATACTGCTTGTTTAATAAATACTGAAACATGCACTTATACTAACCCCTCAAATGGATCCACAGCAAGTTTTGATGCAGAAAAGCCATTTGAAATATCAGTCACTTTTGCATGAAGTTGGGTATCCAAATTACATACTTTTATTGATTGAATATCTTCTTTATCGATATAATAAACATTCTGAGTGATCCAGTCAAGGGCAATTTCTGATGGACTTCCAATACCTTTTATTTGAGCCTTCTTGCCACCAAGCATAGACATCCGGTTGATTGTGTTTGCCTCATCTAAAAAAATAAATATACAGTTTGCTGATATGCTTCTAAAAATCTTACAAGAACACTGGCAACCATTGCATGCCGAAACCTACCTTGAAGTTTCTTCCAGAGAAGCATTCTGATACACAAAGACCATGTCCAAAAAATTGGCCTTTTTATCTGCAAGGCACTAAAATCCAGCACCAAATCTCATTTAAACTATAGGGAAGTAATACAACACCTGAATTGCTAGATTGGAAAATCTGTCACTATCTGCCATTTGTACTTTATCCTACCTCATTTCACTCCACTCTTACTCAGGCAGGGAGACCATCTGCTCCATACAGTGGGTTGACATTGTTGAATTCTGGCTCCAATTTCTGTGTCTTTTAGTTAAAAAAGCAGGTAATGTTTTGGACATGGCCTTCGAACATCACGCAGCTTCTCTGGAAAAAATTTCAAGGTTGGTTTCAGCATGCAATAGTTGATAGTTTCCATGTTAGATATCCAAATTAGATATATTAAAATTACTTTAAAAAACTATATCAATGTCTGATATTGCCAGGACATGTATCAACAATACATCAAGATAGGTAACACCATGGCATGACAGGCCTGGAAGGCCCTTGACCTATCAGTTGGCTGCTGGCCTCACATCCATTTGTTTATCACATTAACAATCATTCAGTCAGTATAGGGGTGACATGTGGTTACCATGTCAGGTCCTGCAGCCATATAGCTGGTTTTTTTTCCAACCCAGAATCACCACTTATTGTAGCTACCCAAATTCCTCCTGATGCTGGATTGGCATCAGTTATATACTGGTTGAAATTCCATGATAAAATTTCTTCCCTGCCCATGGGAAGAAAGTCCCATAGCTCTGTACCAAGTCACAGATAATATAATATATATATATATATATATATATATACAGGGTGTTGCAGAAAAACACCGACAATGGAGGTGAGGTAGTATATTGAGATATGCTGATCATTTTATAATAAGGTATCAATCTCTGGAAATGATGCATTTTCAACTATGATTAGTTAATTATGTCTCAAGATCAGTGTTAGTTCGAAGGATTTGAAGATTCATTACTTAACAACACCTCACATGTACAGAACATGGGATATATGGCTTCATAAAAGCACAAGGAATTCAATATAGAAACTCATATCGCCTTCGTTGACTTCATAAAGGCTTTTGACAAAGTAGACAGAAATATATTACTACAAATTTTAGCTCATGATAACGCTCCACAACAATATATTACTAATATCTTCAACATCTATAAAGATAATGAAATCTCTGTTAAACAAGATGGTAAATTATCTTCTTGGGAAAAGATCAACACTGGAGTAAGTCAGGGATGTGGACTTTCACCGGTGCTTTTCATTATATATATGAATAAATTAATGAACGAATGGAGAAAAACCAACAAGGATATATACCCATCAATACGAACCTCAAACTCTATGCTATTCTTTTTGCAGACGATTTAACTCTTCTGAAAATGATTTGCAACGATCAATTTATAATTTACAAAAAATAGCTGCCAAATTTAATATGGAAATATCAATTAACAAAACTAAAATTATGGCATTTCATGGGAAGGACCCCATACAAAGTAAAATCTGTCTCCAGAATAAAATTTTAGAGAGATCTAATCAATTTAAATATCTTAGATATTATCTCTCTATCTGGGATGAAAAGGATATCCCTGAAAAAATTACTAGTTATAATAAAAGTTTGGGAATTATTAATCAAGTCATGAAACCATCCCTTGTACAAAAAGACATCAGATTACGTTTATGTAACACTTTGGCTAGACCAGTGTTGACCTATGGTAGTGAAGCATGGACACTAAAAAAGACGAAATGAAAGCAGAATAATGGCTTGTGAAATGAGATTCATGCGCAAAACAGCGGGTTATACCAGATGGGATTGGAAAAGGAACACCGATATCTTAAAAGAATTTAAGACTACGCCAATTTTGGAATATATTAAACAGTACCAACTAAATTGGAAACACCATCTAGAAAGATGGAGTTCAAATCGGATCCCCAAAGCTGTTTATAATTATATACCAAGAGGACGAAGATCACTGGACCATCCTATGAAATGCTGGAGGGAAAATTTTCTATAGGATCATAACAGGCCTTGGCCTAATACTTGGAAGGAAGAAGAAGAAAGGAATGTGGCTGCAACACAACAAAGCTCCAGCTCACTTTGATGCCAATGTGAGGTGACATTTGGATACTATGTATCCAGGTAGACAGATTGGCAGTCCCATGGCCTCCAAGATCATCTGATCTTAACCCTCTCTACTACTTTCTCTGGGGCGACATGAAACAGTCTTTATCACACTCCAGTAGAGTCACATATGGATCTTAGAACCTGAATCCACGCTGCTACAAAAATAATTATAACGATATCAGGCATATTTGAATGTGTGTGCCAATCACTACACTGCCGATGTACACTCTGTAATGAGATAGGAGGTGGATATTTTGAAAAATGATGTGACTGTGACAGTACCATCAAGTATTAAGTCTTGAAATCCAACTAATGGAACTCTTGAGAAATTAGCTACTCAGTGTGAAAACACTGAATTTCTGGACATTGGTACCTTATTAAAAAATTATAAACATATGTTAATATGTCACCTCACCTCTGTTGTCGGTGTTTTTTTGCAACATTCTATATATATATATATATATATATGTTTACTTCCCGATATTAATTTAAATATAAATATGAACACCATTAAACAATTTTGGTATTACATTTAGTTTAATATATTCCAGTTCTAGAATGTTATATTAAATATATCATTAAAAAGTAAAATATAAAATAAAATTAAAAAAATATGAGGCAAGTCTAAAACCCTAACTCATATTAAACAATGTTAAGCTTTGCCACTTAAAAGTAATGAAATTCTCATTAAAAATACTTCTGAGTAGAAGTTGTATAATTTGTTTTGCCTTTGGATGTATGAGGATTGTGTAAGAGGAAAGAAAATTTGGCCTTTATATCAGGTCTTGAATAGTGTAATGGACTGCATGTTAGACTTCCGGTTCAAACATTTTCTTTTAAAAAACTACTAAACCTCAACTGCCAAGCAGCAGAAAATATTTCTAGGAAACACAGTCATCTGAGAAAAAATTTGGAAACATAAGAATTAAGAAGCAAGTAATGCCAGGTTAAGGGACAAAATAAAATGAAGCACCTATAATTGTAAGACTGTGATTTATGGATGCCAGCTAGCAAACCTGTTGTATCATCAGAGGAATAGATGAAGTGAAACTAAACAAAATGGGTGACAAGTATGAATGAATGGTTGAATGAAGTTTTTGGCAAGGAAATCAGAAGAGCCTAAATAAAAACCTGTTCTGACTTCGATTCATTCCACCATGAGCCCCTTTTGGAGTGACCAAGATGCAAACTTGGGACCCAGAGTAAGAGGGCAAGTACTAACCACTTGCACCATGGAGCCATCTTAAAATTTCTAAAAAACAATTTAATTAATATATTCTAAAAATACGGACATTTACCATACACTTCAAAATTCCATTTAGAATAATAGTCTAAAAGTAATTTTTTACCTGAACTCCAATAAACCATACTTAAGCGAGAATCCACATCAAGTCCCGTCACTTCAAATTGATTGTCAAGATATGCAAGTTGCACAATACGTAGATCATGAGTTATTCTTCTGATCTGCTTGTCCGTTACAAATATGAATTCCTTTTGTTTTCCTAAAAAATGTACATTGCACATTTAGTATTAGCAGTTTAAAATTTAAAAAAATTTAATGAAAAGAGTAACTTCTGATCTAAAATTTAAAATAAATTCTGTTCACCTCATCTCATATCTTGTCTTTTAATTAGACCAGTTAAAAAAACCTAGGCAGTTACATCATCAATAATCATAACCAATGTTCTGTAATCTATGAGTACTGCTTACTCCATCTGTTGGTGGACTTATGAACCTCCAAATCAAATCAACTTCAAAGAAAAGCTCCCTGATGTGCAATTTGGATTCAGGAAAGAGATCAACTCAAATGGCAGTGAAACTCCTCCTTCAAAACAGAGGAAGCACTCGATAGAAAACAGAAGCTGTACACTGTCTTCATAGATTTTACGAAAGCCTTCGATCTAATGGACAGAGGATTAATAATAAGCAAATTGAAAAGTATCCTAGGAGAGGAGAACGCATGGACCCAAATCATTACATCAATAATGAAAGAAAATAGCATAGTTATATCAGATGGTCTCTCAAAATCAAAAACTATACTGCAGACAAATGGGGTAATGCAAGGAGACCCATTGAGCCCACTGCTATTCATAATGACAGCCGAAGAACTGATAAGGAAAATAGAAGAACTAGGAGAAGAAATTTTTGTATATGCATACGCAGATGACATCGTAATTGGATCAATGGATATAAGTAAACTTCAGAACGCCATAACTATGGAAGAATGGTGTAAAAACCACAGCTTCTACATAAACAAAGAAAAAACAGAAATTATGGTGTTCAGAAACAGAGGAAAGATCCCTGCCACAACAGAAATAAAACTGGACAAAGATAACATCAAAATAGTAGAGGAGTTTAAATATCTAGGCATTACTTTACAACCCAGTGGAAGAAGCTTCACAAAACACTTAGCAGAAAGATCAATGCAAGCAATAATGGGAATAAATGATATATGCAATATACAAGCTCTAAGCCTGGAATCAGCGATGAAACTATTCAATGCCAAGATCCTCCCAATAATAACTTACGGGATGGAAATCATATGGCCACATCTTACAGAAGCTAATCTGAACACACTGGAAAAAGTGAAAGCTACATACATAAAAAGAGCAATAGGAGTATCAAAAACGACAAGAAGCCGTCTAGTGTACCTACTGGCAAGGGAGACTCCTTATCGAGGACTTGAAAACAGCATACCTACTACAACCACAGAACCCTATGAACTTGCGCTACAAAGACTACGCAGGAAAAGAGAAGAAGCATGGCCAGAATTCTTCGATGATAGGAACTGGACAGAAGCAAATTTCCAGATACGACACGTCATCACAAGATTAAGCATGCATGGATTCCACCACCTAACATGTAGAGATAAAACATTCCATGACCCGAAGATGTCATGCATATGCGAAGTGTGTTAACAGAAATGAGAAAGATATCACATTGAAACATGTACACAAAGAACAAAAACAATTTGTGATTACGCAAGACCAAGTTAGGGTTAGTGATTGTTAGCTGTGTTATCACCTTTGCACATTTGTGCGCAATCCATTTATATATAAATCAAATTAACTTCCTCAGGAATTTGAAAATTAATTAATTTTTCTTTCTTCTTTTTCTTAATGTGGATTTTTTTCCACAAGCTGTGAGTTCTTTTGGTTTTTCTATTCGTTTTATTTTAATAAAATTACAATAATTACAAAATTCCAGACCATGGGCAATGCTAAATTATTAAAACAAATAGAAAAATCAAAAGAACTCCCTGTTTGGGAAAAGATCTACATTCAAAGGAGTGAAAAGGAGTGAAAAGGAGAAATTTATGAACTTTAAAATTCCTTGAGAGAATTACCTGATTTCGAGGTTTTTTTAGTCTACCAATAGAGGGAGCAAAAGACGGCTCTTCAAGATGACAGAACAATGCTCATGGGGATACTGATAAGGGAACAAATGTAAAGTTCCAAAACTACTTTAAATTAAAATAAAAAGAAAAATATGAGGTGAGTGATTCAATTTTACCTAAATAAATTCTCTTGATTTCTAAGTAAAAAAAATGTTTCAATACTTATGGAAGATAAATTAAATTTGAAGAGAAAATTTTTCTCTTCAAATTTAATTTATCTTTCATTGAGAAATGTTAAATTAACAATAAAAACTTATGGAAGAGTTGAGAATTAAGAACCCATAAAGCCAGAGATCTTCAGTTCAAGCTCAAATCAATTATTTCTCTCTATATTAACCATGGTACAATAATGTTCTATCCAAAGTGCTCACTTATTTTTTGAGCATTTAAGATTCATCTTTTCTAATATATAATAAAAAATTATTTTTTCCTTCTCTTATACTGAAATCTAAGCATTATACAATATGCAGTTCTTTGGACAAAATAAATAATAGTTTTAAAAAACTAGAACAACACGCTTTATTAGAAAACCGAACTAAAAAATGAAAAATAATTCCTATTTCCAACACGCTTGGGATAAAATTAAAGTGGTCAACAAAAAAATCATCTCCAACACATATAGAATAAAACTAGAGTTGTCAACAAATAAAAATTTTACCATCAAAAGCATGGGGTGCTCTATATCAATTAATATATTTGATAATAAACAGATATTGGTGAAAGTAAAGTCTCTAAGAAGAAAAATGTAAAAATCATAAAATGCACCCCATGCTTTTGATGGTAAAATTATTTTATTTTTGTTGATAACTATAATTTTATTGTATGTGTGTTCGAGATGATTTTTTTGTTGACCACTTTAATTTTATCCCAAGCATGTTGGAAATTAAAATTATTTTTCATTCTTTAGTTCGGTTTTCTAATAAAGTGTGTTTTAGTTTTTTAAAACTATTTTTTATTTTTTAGTTTTAATATTTTACGGAATAAGATAAAAATGTGAATATCTATAAATTCGATACTATTGTAGTACGAGTTAAAAGTAATACTCTTCTAAAAAAATCCTCCCAGCCGGATTTGAACCAGCGACCTGTGGATTACTGAAATTATATACCACTAGAGTTTATTGCTCTACCAACTGAGCTCTTACAATGATTGACTAAAAGGTTGACAATTCTGCAACCTATTATACCAGTTTTAATTTTTTTTTGATTTTCTGAAGATTCTGGCCAGGATTAAAAAAAATATGAAATTATTGTATTGTCATGGGTCCTTTACAAGTATGCAAAGTTTCAAGTCGATCCAATGATTGAAAATCAGTTGAAAGATTCCATTACGTAGATAGATAAATAGATAAGGTCAAGCTAATATAAAGCATGTAAAAAGAGGAAGCAGGAGTCAACATCCAGGGCCGACAACTTAAAGATCATCTGTCTGTACAAGTTGAAGATGCTCTGAAACATGCCATACAAGGAACAACCAATTTGAAGCAAGATAAACCACTTATTTATTATACAATATAATCTGTACTGAAATTAACTTTGATAATACAGACTTTCATTTTAATAGATTTTTTTTTTCACTTCTAAAAATAAATTTCAAAATACAGGGTGTATAAGAAGTCCCAGAGTAATTTAGACTTCTAGTTGAGAGATTGCATTTATTTTACATGTACCAGAATGTTTACAGTAGAATAGATTGCAGTTTTTGTCAGGTGTGTAAGAGATCACACATACCGACAGGTAAGGGAGGACTTTCGAAGATTTAGGAATTCAGCCCCAATGTAACAGCATATCCAAATGCTGGTGAACAAATTTATGTGCCTGGGGTCTGTAGCAGATGAACAGCGGTCAGGTCGGCCACCCACATCCCAAGAGAAGTGGAAACTATCTGCAAAACCATCGAGCGTAGCACGTGTATCCACTCATCTAAGCTGTGAACTAGAGATACCTAGTACGACAGTGTGGAAAGTGTTACATTTCACATTGAAAAAGAAAGCTTACCACATCCAGAGCTACACAAACTGGAATCAGAGGATTATGCTGCAAGATGGGCAATGTGTTACGACCTCTGTGAGGCTGCAGAGCTGAACATTTAATAAACAACATTCTCTTCAGCGATAAGGCTACGTTCCACATCTGTGAGATGGTGAACCACCGCAATTGTTGCATATGGGATAATGAGCGACCCAATGATACCTTCGAATGGCAAAGGGACACACCAAAGGTCAATGTGTGGGTGGGTATCACCAAGCAAACAGTGAATGGGCCATTCATGTTTGTTGAAAACACTGTAACTGGAGGTACGTATCTTGGCATGCTGGTACAGTGGTGTACCAACAAGAAAGAGCACCAACCCACTTTGCTCTACCAGTTCAAGAATACCTGAACAGAACATTTCCTAACGGGTGGATCAGAAGATGATCACCTCGTTTGTGGGCAGCCAGTTCACCTGTACTTATACCAATTGAATTTTTTCTGTGGGGTTTCGTCAAAGACAAAAGTCTATAGAACAAAAGTCTATAGAACAAAAGTCTATAGAACAAAAGTTTGGTAATTTGGCAGTTTTGAAACAATGGATAAGAGGCATGTGCCATGAACACGTGTATGTTACAGAAGGTGTTCCAGGGCTAACATGATCCATTGGGGATCATGTTTTGAAATGGACAGTGGCCACGTGGAAAGAGAGTAACCTTGTATGTGCTATAACATACTTTATGTTGTAATTGAATTACTATTTCCCAAAAATAGCACTGGGACTTTATAGACACCTATATATTTGAAAAGGAAAATATGTACCTAGTCTGAGGTTCAAATCCAAGGTCTCTAGTTCTATACATGAGTTCTCTTTCCAACTGAGCTCTCAGGCCTCCAATCTAAAGTAAATTTTTTCTCTTATTTACATAATTCGCAAGAGAACCAACATGCCATATGGCAAACAATGGTTCATATTCTTTGGCACTCTCAGAAATTTTATAAGTAAGAAAAATATGCATTTAGATTATAGGCTTAGGTAAATCTGTTGTAAATTTTACTCAAATCTTTTTTTTTCAGACTAAGTTTTTTTTATGTGCCTAAATCTGACATATCTGGTATGTTATTTTCTGAAGGGATTGATGCTCGATTTTTATACCCTGTAAAATCCTTTGACACTAGTCGAGTTTGAAACAGATGCAAGCATGGTAACCATTAGTTCAAAAGGAATGATTTCATAATAGAATTTCCCAAATTATGGAAAAGATTGAGATTGCAATGTGAACTTCTGCAAAATAAAACAGGTAATTAACTCATAGATTGGTAAACTTACCCTTAAATGAAGAAGATTTCAAACATGAGAAAAAACACATAATCAAAGTAGCAAGAGAAAACGGGTTTGATGAAAAAATGGTACATAAAGGGATAGAAAAGTATAAAAAACAAAAAAATGATAAACAGAAGTACTCTTGAAAAAGAAGAACCACCTATGAAAAAATATAGGAAATTCACATATCACCCTTGGGTACATAATAAATTTCAAAAGATATTTGAGAAGTTTAATATTAAATTAGCACCAAAAAATAACTACAGTTTAAATAAACTAACAAAAACAAAAATGAAAAAAACTGATAAAAATAAAAAGTCAGGAATATATCAAATTAAATGCATGGGTTGTGAAAAGATATATATAGGAAAAACAAAAAGAAACCTAAAAATTAGAACCAAAGAACACATAAGAAATATTAAAAATGGGGAAATAGAAAAATCTGCAGTTGCTGCTCATGTTTGGTCTGAAAAACATAATATAAATTCGGACACTGAATTATTATGACAGTTAGAAAATACAAAAGAGCTGACTATTTGGGAAAAAATTTATATTCAGAAGAACAGAAACAGAGTTATGAATTTTGATATACTGATGGAGCATGACCTTTTGGAGGTTTTTTGGCCAACCACAGGATGGAGCTGGCATCGACATCCAGGTTGTGCATCATAATGCAACATAAATAAAACCAGTCTGGAAAGCTGACGATAAAACAATTGTTTTGAAACATGTTCAAGAATAAATCAACATTAATATTGAGGTTAGATGTCCAGACTAAAAATAATATAATTAACTCACCAACTGCTTTGCAAGATATACGATCCATTCGCAACTCAAAACCATGATCACAGGAACAAGTGAAACTTCCAGGTCTGTTGTAACATTCCTGAGAACAAGCTTGCATCTGACATTCATCAATATCTTTACATTTTGCACCACCAACCAATGTGTAGCCACGAGAACATTTACATTGGGGTCCTCTAGGGGTCTCCAGACAAATGTCATCACAAGGATGTCCCTCGGAGCATGAAGTATCTATAACAAAAATTTTACTTTTTAATCAAAATTATTGTGGAAAGTAACATTGAGGCAATTTTCAACTTATAAATTGACTTGGATAATAATTTATCAGATCAAATGCAGAGATTGTGACAAAATTTACATAGGAAAAACAAAAAGAAATTTATTAATTAAATAAAAATAAAACCTAGTTTTATTTGATTTTCATATTTATTATATAATTTAGTGACAGCTGTTTCGGTACACTGTACCTTCTTCAAACATGTTAACAGATTATGAATTGTGTTCCAACTGATCTAAGTAACAATACAACAATATTTATTTAAATTTTTTAATTTAACAATGGGAATTCATTCAAATCAAGTTGAGAATTTAACAGTCTGTTACTACTCTTCAATTTATTTATCTCTACAGCCTCCAAAAGATCTAGCTTCTTACCCTTATCACAAACATGTAAAATTTCAAAATTTGGATCGAAACAATGATTAAATTGAAATAGGTGGTTAGCATATTTGAATATTCTAAATTTCTGTTATATGCTCTCATGTGTTCCTTTATCCGAGAGATAAAAGGAATACCAGTTTGTCCTATATAGACATTGTCACATGTGCCACACTTCAATTTATATACACCTGATAATTTTTATTTTTTTATTTTGATTTTGTTGTTTTTTATTATTTTTGTAAAGTTTTATTAGTTTTAAATGCCACATTAATGTTCAAAGAAATTTGAAAACAAGGGTGAAAGGACATCTTAGAAATGTCAAAAATGAAGAAGTGGAAAAGTCAGCAGTAGCTGCTCATGCTTGGTCCAAAAAACATGTAATTGAATCAAAAGCCAGTCTAATTAACCCATTGGAGACTTTTAACGAGTCTCCCTCGTGAGCACGTAGAAAGTCCAAACAGCCCCACAACGAGCTAGACTCGTTGTTGTGTTATAACCCCCACCGTAAGAAGTTAGGTTTTTTTAGTGGTTTAAATTTTCGGTTCACCGTCAGTAAAATTTGTTGTTTGTTTATGTAAAGTAAATATGTATAGGCCTAGTGTAGTGTATAGTTTATTTTAGTTATTATTTACAGAATAGTAGACTATAGCTGTAGGCATTTATTACGGTAAAATATAAGTGAATATAAATTCAGTGTTTATTTGTTAAAATTCATAGTTGTAAATTTAATTTTTTTTTTTGCGATATGTCCGTAAATAGGACACAACGTATTGCTATTGAGAAACTAAGAGAAGTAATGAATGAAATGTTATGGGACACTGATTGTAGTGAATTATCATGGAACGAAGATTCGAACGATGAAATAATATACAGTGACAACGTAACCGTGCATGCTACTGATGGTAGAAATATTAGGTGAGTTTCGTCCAGTTTTTATCTATAGTATTTTATAATTTACAGGTCGATATATAACTAAGATAATTAAAGAATATACGAAGAACTTTTCCTGATTTTATAATGTATAGGTCTATGCTTATTTATATTTCATATATTTATTTTTATTATGTACAGTATTATATTGCGTTAGTTATTTTTTTCGGTCTTGTTTGAACATATGATTTGTGTTTACTTTAGAGGCAATGTCCGAGAACTCTTACAAAAAGATGGTTTTTGAAATGTTTGTCAACTTTCACAGCCTTGAAAATAACAAAACATAACGGTTTACAATGCACAAAAGAGGGTAGCAGGTAGGCCACATTCCTTTGCTATTCGTAAAAGTACAAGATACTAAAAGAAATTCAGGGGCAAACAAAATATCTGAAGACATAAGTCATAGAACACAGTATGTGTATTTTGTATTCTGATTTAAAGTCCAGCGCAGCCGGAGTAGCGGTGAGGAGATTTAAATGGGTTCCCAGTGAACATGCTAGGCGCTTTAAACGTATCTCCAATGGGTTAAACAAAAGGAACTCACGGTGAGGGAAAAATTCCACATTCAGAAAACAAAGAAAAACTTATGAACTTCAAAATTCCCATGAATCCTGACCTGATCCAGAGGTTTATCGGTCCACCAACAGAGGTAAGAAGTGGTTCTTCCGATTGACATAACATTAGTCAAGATGGTACTGAGGATGGGACCACAATGGTCTTGAAATTGGGATCTACTTAGAAGATAAATATGAGGAGAGGTATGAAACATTTGATTTTATCTTAAATTAAACCTCATAGTGATTTATTCCTATAAAAGTTCAATAAATGGATAATAGTATATCACAACGCTAGATTGGGAAGTGGTTTTTACAAAAGTGAATTTTCGAGATTCTGTAGAACACTGGACAAACGTGAGTTGTACATTATTTTTTGCACAATGGTGTTTTCGAAATAATAAATAATAGTAAAATAATAACATCTTCATTGAAAATAATTGCGTTCATTATAAAAGACTGACTGACATTAGCAGTCTGGCCAATGTATATGCACAAATGCCAAAAATAATTTACTTGAGACCACAGCAGGCCATGACAACAAACGAGCATAAAATGGCAGCAAGTATGAATGATGGTAATCAAAATGACGAAATTGAAGCATGGGAAGTTGGGTGTCCTGCTTTAGTGCCAGAGATATCTAAATCAAGATAAGAAAAAAAAAACACACATTTCATTCGGAAATGGCTGGAGGAAAAGAATGTACTCTAAGTGAAAAAAAAGTATGGTTGCTTACTTCGTGCTCAGGAGTGAAACATTGGAGTCTCCAGCAAGTTGGTCAGAATATTCAATGCTGAAGACAATGATAAATTTAAAAGAAGGTATCAATATTGCAGATTTTGTTATACTACTACTTCTTCTTCCTTCCAAGTATTAGGCCAAGGCCTGTTACGATCCTATAGAAAATTTTCCCTCCAGTTATACTAGTTAGCTTCCTCAAAAAGAAGAATATTGGACAAAGTTAGAAAATCTAAAGTTTTCAGTAGAGAAGAGATGAATACAGTAGATCTACTGTATTTTGTTAAGTCAACTTTTAATATTGTTTCAAATAAAGTTAAGTTCATTTAAAATGCAGTGATTTGTTTCGTATAATATATATTAACAGTACTTTTGGATAATTTTTTGTATATACATTGTACTTAGTATATATATATATAAAGGGCAGTAATTTTTACTTCCTGCCCTAGCTAGGTAATTTGTAATATTACAGTATAGTTATTTATAGGTTGGGAACCCCGAAATTTAGGAAACTGAACTTTCAATCATGACCGCCATTCCTGTAAGCATGACAGAATATTCTATCATGCAAAAAATGTTTTTACATCTCATCTCATAAAGTTCCATGTTTTCACAAGTTTATAAAATTGGCACCAGATGGAAGTATAGAAGACAGTAATGAAAAAATTTCAATTGTTGGAGTTTGAAGATGAAGGCAAAATGGCCTTTGAAAAAACCAGTATTATGAAAACACGCTTTATGAGGTGAGATGCAAAAGCATTTTATCCAACTCATTTATTAATTAAACATTTTTACTTCTGAAAACATTTTTAATCACTTTAATTTTTCTAATCCATGAAGTAGTCAATTGGTCTAAGTCATCGTGCCTTGATGAAGAGCTATGAACATGTGCTGGATCAAGTTCAGATGAGAGAAAACCTTTTTTCAGAATTTTAGGCAATATGGGATCAGTGCTCAACTGGCATCATGAGGAATTTGGGTACTTACACAGTAAATACCTGGGCCCGCTGCATGACAAGGCAGCATGCTACCTCAAGACCACAGTGGTGGATTTAAATAAAATGATTAATACATACTTTTGTTGTTAAACGACAAAGAATTTTATTTTACTCTATTACAACTCTGAAACTTACCAGAATGACAAAGCTAGCTGCTGTAAATCATGCTTAACTAAATCCTCATTTGACAGCCAATGGGGTAATGGCATTCAGTTTGTCACTCAATGAAAAAAGGATGGAACAGGATAGATGGCCAAAAAAGAGCTTTTAATTATAATCAAGAGAACAGAATGAGAAGAGGAAGGCCTGTAATGCAATGGAGAGAAGAGATTAGAATGGTTATGCTCAACAGGGAAATTTAAGAAGATGATTGGAATGACATATGGCAATCAAAATCTGGGAATGGCAAAGGCTGTTTGACTCCAGCTTGACTGATTGATAAAAATTAACTTAATGATACTTACTACTTATTTTAGGAATTTGCACTATGAAGCATATTCATTTAGGTAAATTTTTTTATCACTCAGCTCATATTATTCAATACGAGGTGAGTGATAAAAAAGTTACCTAAATTAATGACACTTACCACAATAGCCACCTTCATCTGAACCATCACTACAATCATGTTTACCATTGCACACATGTGCCATTTCAATGCACATATAATTGTCGCAAGTATATTCTGTGCATGGACCAGCAGCACCTAGATAATACAAAGATTAATTAAAATAAGCCTAGATGAGGTTTCTGATACAAATAGGAAATATTTTAGGTTAAGAACACATATTTTATTACAAACTAAAAATTAAGAATTATAATAAAGGTCTAATGTAAGGAATAAGTTAATATTTGAGAGAGACAAAGGCATGCCAAACATTCTGGTTGAGAAGCTAACTGTAAAATTTCTGAATTTAGACTATCTGCCTGCCCTCGGGGTAGACAGGGGGAGAGAAAGAATGTACAGTATTGTTAGTTGAGTATATAAGAGTCCAAAAAGATGAGTCTTGGTCTTGTTATTCTGGAGTCGTCATGGGATGAATTATACACTTACATTTACTTAACACATTGATGACCGACAGCTGTGTGTTCCACCCACCACTGCTAGACCAGACATTTCTGTCAGTAGTGTGGACTTTTAAATTTTAAACTGTGCTAGCACAGTGTGATTTTTACATCAATATATTTACAGTCAATAACAATAATGCATAAGTAAATCTTTATTAGTGTTCTCACCAGACCTTCTAGTAGAAATTGAGGGTTCGATAGCGTTAGAAACATTTCCCTTTATGTAAAGGCACAGGGCAAAAGAGCATATGTAGTGAGTTTCTTTTCTTGTGTTCACTGCAAACACAGCAATGTTTGGAAGGTTTTTTTTTTTCAGACACAGTTGGTTAATTTATGTTTCTTGATGTCTCAGTCTTCTTGGTGGGTCTTGACATGGTGTCCTTTTCACTCTGTCTTTCATCCTCTTTTCTGTCATCTGTTCCTAATTTCACAACTGCCAAACAAGAGGCTGTTTCAAGCAAAAAACTTCTGTTTGACATATTGTTGTTAGGATTTTGAAATTTATAGACCCTGAAAGCATTAAAGAGTGCACAATTCAGAAGCCACAATACAACTTTCTTGCTTCATTTCACTGTTTTTCTAAGGATGGAGTAATATGATAGGTACTGGTCAGCCCTGTCTACACCCTTCACATACTTGTTATATTGAAGTATTTAATAGGGCACTTTTACAACTTTACCCCTCCCACTCTTGTGTTGCCTGATACAATGTGCTAACCATTCTTACATCTCTTATCTTTCGATGTTTGTTAATCCTTATTGTTCCACAAACTATCGTCTTTCTTGTGAGCAAATTTTCAGCTATAACCACACTGTTATAATAATTATCCTGGTAGACATGATGCCACAGATATAAATTCGGCTCCAGAATGCAAAATAATGTTTCTTCTAATTTTTCCCCTCTGCAACATATATTTACAGGTTACATACATATCCCGTAATCGCCTAACTATCGGCACTAAAATTACATAATTCACCAGCTGTCCGTCTTAAAATTGTAAACAACTCTTTCTGTAAAGTTGGCAATTTCATAAAAGAGAAGAGGGGGGGGGGTACAAAACAACTAAAGTTTATTTCACAATGAGAAAAAACAAAATTGCATGCTCCTTCAAAAGCGAAAAGGCTGGTAAACCATAGAAAACGTAAACACGGAAATCTCCGTGACCCGTCTAGCTCTGGCCATTTAAACATGGAGATCTCCATGGCCCATCACCAATGTGTTAATTTGAGTGTTTTGAAATGTTTCAGAGTACTAAAATTTGGAGTATGATAATAATTCCAAATTGTAAGTTTAACAATAGAAACATGGGAATTGTTAGAGTAATATTACGGTGACATCGGTAACATCTCAGATACAATTTCTCTCTCTCCCTTTTAAAACAAGATGCCATAATGTAGGATAAATATTGTAATTTAGTTTAGTTAGAAAGATTTAGTTCAATATATGTATTTACTGATGTTAATCAAATACATAATTTAAGATTTTATTTATTTATTTATAAAGAATGCAGCTACCCTTTTAAATAAGACTCTCCATACTTTTAGCTCGGCAGAACTCAAGTAAGTATAAAAAAATATGCTACCTAAGTCCTCCAAAGAATCTCCTTTAAAATTCCACTTAAGCCCTTTGGTGGAACCAGTCCCTATATGTAACAATTTCAATGTGGATATTCAATTTCTGTTAGTGATGACTGAGTTTTATTATTTACATGCACTTCATAAGTTTTTAAAAATATGTATATTGAAAAATGCACTGTTGCACTTTTTTGTATACCCATCAAGAGTGAATTGGCAATGTATAAAACTTATTTCAAACCAGTTCTAACATATGCAGCTGAGACTTTGACATATACAAAGAAGGACTTGAGCAGAATCCAAGCTGCAGAAATGAAATTCATACGTGAAATGTACATAAAACAAGGAGAGATAGAATAAGGAATGACAAAATCAGGGAGACATTAGGGTCGGATGTTTGAATGCATTAGACAGTAAAAGGCGTTCTCTGCTGAGAAAGTTTTATCCAAATACATTTTGCTTACTCAGAAATCTATTCATGCGATAATAATTGTAAGCTACCTGACGAGGTACCTTAAGATCATAGCTCAAGATAGAAACTTAGCGTGAAAATCCCGAAGGGAACCGATGGTAACCGATATAGTTTGAAACCTTTGCAGCTTTATCCAAGATGTCGGACCTTGAAGACTTCGATCATGTTTTCGGTATATGCAGAGAAGAGGAATTTGATAGAGTCTACGAAAGAATTCAACTGGAAGAACAGGAGAATCGGCGTAATATTGCACGATGCAGATGTTGTTGCATACGGTATTATTTGCAGGACGCAAGCATAAATGCATTCCTCTATAGCAGACAAAAATAACGGAAGTGGTTTTATCGCTGAGAATTCTGGGTAATTAGTTGCCAATATTACAAAAATGTCAACTTTCATGCATGACCGGTAAGTCGGCCGTTAATTCAATCTCAGCAATTGCTCATGGTGAGTCAGCTCACCAGTGATTGGAAGTAATTTGAGTAGAGACTAATGTATTTGCATGTAGAAAAATTAACAGACATAGAAAGAAATAGACTAAAATGGTTTGAACATTTAAAAAGAATGGGAAAGAATAGACTACTGCAAAAATTGTTAAATCTCGAGATACAAGGAAAACAACCATGAGGTAGGCCACGAGAAAGATGGATTAACCAAGTGAAGAAAAGTCTACAAGAGAGGATACGACTGGGAAGAACTAAAAAGAATCAAATCATGGGAAGATAGAGATGGTTAGAGGCATATTTGGAATCTACCTTCAGAAAGGAGGACAGTAAGAGGATGATGATGATGATGTGCTTTGAGTTCCATGTTAGATTATAATGTGGTCTACTTTCAATTTATTAACCACTTTGGCAGACTAGTTTACATAAGCAATATATAAAGGTAAAGTAATCCCAATATAGGCCTGAAAGCCCTTGGATAATAGGAAGTTAAGACTACTATCTTTCTAGGTTTTTAGTATACTAGATATCAGTCTGTCAGTCAGCCCTACTCAATGGCCATCTTTAACACTAGAACATATGGTACTCATTTTCATTAGAGGCTGAGTTGACTCCAGGCTCATGGAGCTGCCAGAAAGTTTAGGCAAGTTTAAAAAGTATGACTCCAAAAGTTGAAACCCCAACCTTCTAGTTTGTAGCATATTGCCTTAACCAACCAAACTTTAATTTTGTTCATAGAGAAATGTACAATGAGTATGGTGACTTCATAGGGAAAACAAAGGAAATTAAAAAATCAGAGTGAAAAAATGTTAAGAATGTAAAAAAATTGGGAAGTAGAAAAATCTGCAGTAGCCACCCATGCATGGACAGAAAAACATGAAATTGAAAGAAAGGCTAAATTAGTAAAACAAATAGAACCTAAGGAGCTCACAGTTTTGGAAAAATCTACATTTTAAAAAAATGGGAAAGAGAAATTAATGAATTTTGAAATTCTCAGATAAGTTATTTAATTTCGAGGTTCATCAGTCTACCAACAGAGGGAGCAGGAGCAGTTCTTCAAGACAAAACTGTCGTAAAAGTACTGAGGATGGAATCTAGTAAGGTCTCAAAACCAATCTAATAAGGATATGAGGTAAGAATTAATGTTTTAATACCTCACCTCATATACTTTAATTCTTCTAGACTGCAGTTTCAGAGCTATATCCCCATTATCAACAGCATCTTGTCAACCAGTGTTTTGTTGTTTCTTGGTGGTTTACTTCTTCCTTCTATTGGTGGACCGATGAACCTCTGGATCAAATCAAAATTTGCAGGAATTTCGAAATTGACGAGTCTTCCTTTCTCTTTTTTTGAATGTGGATTTTTTCCAAACCGTGAGTTCTTTTTGTTTATCTGTATGTTTGATTAGGCTAACTTTTGTATCGAATGTTTTTCAGACCAAGCATAGGTTGCTACTGCTGACTTATCCACTTTACCATTTTTGACATTTCTAAGATGTTCTTTCACCACATTCAAAAAGATAAAAAAGAAAAACTCGTGAATTTCGAAATTCCCACAAATTTTGATTTGGTTCATCGGTCCACCAATAGAAGGAAGAAGTAAACCGTCAAACGACATAACACCGGTTGATGAGAGGCTACTGATGGAGATATAGCTCCGAAACTGCAGTCTAGAAGAATAAAGGATATGAGGTGAGGTATTAAAAATATCAATTTCATATTTAAATTAAACCTCAGTGATTTTTTCCCTGTGAAAGTTATATGAGGTAAGAAGATACAATTTTTCTTAAATAAATTATACCTCACAATTTTAATTCCTAAAAAGTCAATCATAATTGGTACTTCATAGCAGAAAAAAATAAACTACAAATATTTTCCAACTCTTAATAAAAAAATGCTATGCTGACATGCTTCTCTTCTGCTGTTTTCCTTAATAATAGCTTGCAACTTATCTCTAGTTTTTTTAATTAAAAAAGATTAGAAAAGGTATTCTGTAAGAGAATTTCAAAATATAGTGGTAACCACTGCTAGAGTTTTGCCATAATTTAACTCTGAATAAATAATGGAAATAAGACTTTTCTCTAGTTCTCTTAATTAAAAAAGATTGGAAAAGGTATTCTGTTTCTGTAAGAGAATTTCAAAATATAGTGGTAACCACTGCTAGAATTTTGCCATAATTTAACTCTGAATAAATAATGGAAATAAGACTTTTCTCTAGTTCTCTTAATTAAAAAAGATTGGAAAAGGTATTCTGTAAGAGAATTTCAAAATATAGTGGTAACCACTGCTAGAATTTTGCCATAATTTAACTCTGAATAAATAATGGAAATAAGACTTTTCTCTAGTTCTCTTAATTAAAAAAGATTGGAAAAGGTATTCTGTAAGAGAATTTCAAAATATAGTGGTAACCACTGCTAGAGTTTTGCCATAATTTAACTCTGAATAAATAATGAAAATAAGACTCATCTTCAAAATATAGTGGTAACCACTGCTAGAATTTTGCCATAATTTAACTCTGAATAAATAATGGAAATAAGACTTTTCTCTAGTTCTCTTAATTAAAAAAAGATTGGAAAAGGTATTCTGTAAGAGAATTTCAAAATATAGTGGTAACCACCGCTAGAGTTTTGCCATAATTTAACTCTGAATAAATAATGAAAATAAGACTTATCTTCAAAATATAGTGGTAACCACTGCTAGAATTTTGCAATAACTTATCTCTGAATAAATAATGACAATTAGAAAGCACAATTTTTTTTAGATAGAAAGAACAATTCTCTTAATCAATGGCTCAGTTTCTTAGGGTCGTATGTTAGAACATTACTCTCTACTCAAATTACTTCCAATCACTAGTGAGCTGATTCACCGTGAGCAATTGCTGAGAACGAATTAACGGCCGACTTAACGGTCATGCACGAGAGTTGACGTTTTCGTAATATTGGCAACGAATTACCCAGAATTCTCAGCGATAAAACCACTTCCGTTATTTTCGTCTGCTATAGAGAAATGCATTTATGCTTGCATCCCGCAAATAATACCGTATACAAACACGTCTGCGACACGCAATATTACGCCGATTCTCCTGTTCTTCCAGTTGAATTCTTTGGTAGACTATCAAATTCCTCTTCTCCGTGTATACCGAAAACATGATCGAAGTCTTCAAGGTCCGACATCTTGGATAAATGTTGGATAAATGTTGGATAAAGCAGCGAAGTACATCGATTACCATCGGTTCCCGTTCGGTTCCCTTCGGGATTTTAATTTGAGTTGCTCATTTAAGCTACCTCCGCAGGTAGCTTACAAATTTAACCAATTATTATCGCATGAACAGATTTCTGAGTAAGCAAAATCGTATTAGCATACAACTTGCTCAGCAGAGAAGGCATTTTACTGTCTAATGCGTCCAAACATGCGACCCTTAAAGATGAGAGATCTAGTAACCTACCATGTTCTTTATGGATTTGACACATCGATGGATCTTCATCTGAACCATCATCACAGTCTTTTGTTTCATCACATGCCCATTCTTCTGGAATGCATTTTCCATTGGAACATCTGAACTGAAAATGCTGACATCTTCCACAGTCCTTTTCATCTTCTCCAAGTGGACATTCAGATGTGTTATTGCACCTGAAAGCAAAAGTTGTTTTATGACAATTCAATTGCAAAGCTAATCATTATAGAGGAATTAGCTGTTTTAATTATAGTAGTCCCATTCATTGAGTGAATGTTGTCATACTTTCTCATTTCATTATTGCTCACTGCTGTACCACCAATAATGTATAAAGAAAAAGGCACACTGATAAATCTTCCACACTGCACACCAACATGCAGTCTTCAATAGTCTAACAGATTAGTAAACATTCCCATGACTAGAAAATTGCCTAATTTTCGTTACCATAAGGACATTTCAATCAAGGAAAAAAAAAAAAAAAAGCACACACACAGTGTATTTAACAGCTTGAAAGGAAACATGATGCACAAGAAAATACTCTATTGAAATGTGACAACTACACTTCCTCATTTCAAATTAGATTTATTTATATATATTTTCTACAAATATGAGATGATTCATGCATATCAAACTCCTATTATTTAAAATAAACCTCTCAGTGTCACTTCCTTTAAATATTATATATATATATATATATATATATTACCATTAGCTAATACCCAGCATGTGCTGCTATGCCTAAATAAATGAAATATTAAAGATTAATATGGTATACACTGCAACAAACCAAACATGGTGCTTCCAAGCCAATTTTTAATTTCAGGTAAACCCACACTTTTAACGGCCTGATGATTTTTGGTTAATATCTACCTCAGTTTATTTTAATATCATATGAGTTTCGTTGTTAAACATAAAAAATTGCATCCACTAGAATGATTCTTAAATTTTTGTTTCAGATAAACTCCTACACCTAATGGTTTTACCAGGTCCAATTGTGAATCTAAACCATGCAGGGAGCTACTCAAACGAATACAAAATTTATCAAAATTGGTCCAGTTGTTTAGGAGGAGTTCAGTGATATATACATATAGAAAAATTATATATACCAGTAGGCTATATAAAGATATGATTAAACTTGCAATGTTTATAGTTAACAGCTGTCAATTGTCATCGGTGAGCAATAAAGGCAGACTACATATTTGTTAAGCCAATTGTTAATTTAATAAACAGGACTATAATATCAGGAAATTAGAGATCATGTTAAATGGAACCAGATAGCTCAGATGGTAAGATATCCAACTGAGGATTAAATGATCCTGGACAACGAAGGGATGGAGATTTTTCTTGATTTATTTTTGTCTTCAATCTGTAACCCATTCAGACTTCTTCAAAGTGAATACCTGGAACTTTACTGAGAAAGTTGGTAGAGCTTAGAGTTACCCATTATTTCAATGAGAATACATAATTCCTTGTATCCATAAAACCTTTATTTCACAACCTGTTAATGGGATTCCTTTATTCATAAAACATTTTATTATATGGAATTATAATAATGAACTTAATTGGAAATCCAACTATAAAGATAATAGTCATTAAATGATTAAGATTTTACACGTCACCTCAGACCTACAATAAGTTTCCAAAAATGTTCAATAAATTCAACATCAAATTGGTACCGAAAAATTATTTTAGTCTTAATGAATTAATAAAATTAACAAAAATTAAGAAATTAGCAAAGAAAAAATCAGAAATTTATCAGATAAAATGTTTTTTTTTAATTTACATAGAAGAAACAAAAATAAAGTATCAGAATTAACATTTTATAAATAACAAAAGTGGGATAGTTAAAAAATCTGTAATAGATGCTCATGCTTAGTTGAAAAAGCACAGAATTGAAGAAAGACAAAATTAATTAAATCTAAATAAATGTAAAGAACTAAGAGTTTGGGAGAAGATCTACTATATATCCAGAAATAAAAGGGCAAAATAATGAATTTTTAAATTCCCAGAGAAAAGTATTTATTTTGGAAATTCATCAGCCAACCAACAAAGTGAAGAATAGGCTTACAGATTACCAATTGTCAAATCAATAATCAGAGCCCAATTGATAGATTTCCTTTAAACTAGTCTTGGGAAATATACAATACTAGCTAATACCCAGCATGCACTGCTACGCCTAAATAAATAAAAATTAATGTGCTTTTATGTTTAGTTGAATAAGTGAATGGAAAAATAATTATAAATTTATATTTTTTAAATACCCCATACTGATTACCCAGCATTGCCCAGGAATCTACTTATCCCAATCTTGACATAAATGAGCTGAAATACAAAAATTAATGCATTTTATGTTTAATTAAATACATAAAAGAAAAAATTTATATCTTAATTATTTTTAGATACTCCATGCTGTTTACCCCGCATTGTCCAGGAATCTACTCATTCCAATCTTCTTGGCATAAATGAGCTGACAGATGAAAATTAATGTACTTCTTGTGATTAGATGAATAAGTAAAATGAAAAAAATTACAAATGTATATCTTAATTACTTTAAGATTCCCCGTGCTGATTACCTGGTGCTGCCCAGGAATCTACTCATCTCCATCTTCTTGGCATAAATAAGCTAAAAGACAAAATTAGTTATTGTGAGTTATCCGTAAAAGAACACCTGCCATATGATGTTATGCTTGCACAGGAATCTATTTACTGTACTTGTCTCGATCTTCTTGGCATCAATGAAAGACAAAAATGGTTATTGTGAGTTATCCAAAAGAGAGAAACATATGCTGTTGCAGACTTGTTTGTAGAGGTTTTTGAGATTTAATTCTGTGTACATTAATTTTGTGTATTTATTATGATTTAGGCAGCGAAAGCCATTTAAGTGTCCAAAGAGCCACTTTTTTAACGTTTTCCACTACAAAGGGCGATTTTTAAGGGTGTGGGAGTTGAGTATCAACAACTCTCTTATAGCCTATGTTCATCCCGGAAATCTCTTGAACATTTTGCAAAAAGCCCCATCACAATTGGATCAACGGTTTGGTCATGCATGAAGTACAAACAAACAAACATTCATTTTTATATATTAGAAGACGTAAGGTGAAGTATAAAACCAGAATTATGTAATTATTGTTAAATAAAACCTCAGTGTTGCTTCTTAAAAATCAATTTCTTTTACCACTCAAAAGTATTATATAAATTCTCAATAAAAATACTTCTGAATAGAAGACATCAGTGTGTTGGTAGGGACATCTATTGGCCTTTGGATGAATGAGAATTGTATAAGAGGAAAGAAATATTGACATTACTGTGGCTTGAATAATGTGAATGGTAACATATTGATGCATTTAATCAGAGATCCAGGGTTCAAGTCTCAGTTTGAGCATTAATTTTTCTTTCTTAAATAATTAAGTTCATATTTTTTGTATAATTTTCGAAAATATACATTTGGATTTTCATTCTTACCTGGCACTCATTGGAACACAGGAAATTACAGTTTTGTTATGTGACAAACAAGATATTTCTGTAGATTGACAAATGACCAATGATTTATGTTTGCATTCCATTTCATCAGATAAATCACCACAGTCGTCAGCACCATTACACAGTAGGTTCTTGTCAATGCAGCGCCCATTGTTACAAGAAAATGATTTTGGATCACAAGTTACATGAGCTGAAAAATCACAAAATTAACATTGAATGAAGTTTAACAATGGATTGAAAATTTTGAATTTTACTAAGAAAAAATTAACATGACAAACATTTGTGTGATAATTTAATTTGAAGGTAAACTTACAGCAGTTTTTTTCATCTGAACTATCAATACAATCTGGATCTCCATCACATACCCAAGCATTTGGAATGCACGTACCCACTACACATCTGAACTTTCCGCTTGGACATGCAACTGCAAAATGTTAAATGTATTCAATGAAAAAGTAATAAGTAGAGACCAGATTATATGCATTTGCATATTTAGACCTTTTTCACCTGTGATTGCATATTTTAACTAAATACTAGTGATAATGCATATTTTTGCGCTATATTTACAACATTTTAAAAACTATGTTGTTTTACAATGAACATTTTGAGGCCATCAAAAGTGTAGTAAACAATTTCAATAGTATTTAATTTTAGGAAGTGATATTTTGAGGTTATTTTAATTATATTATTTTTAGTCTGATCATTGTGGACAAGCTGACGATAAAACAGAATTGTTTTGAAACATGTTCAAGAACAAATCAACATTAATATTGAGGTAAGATGATCAGACTAAAAATAATATAATTTCTATAGTACTGAGGCTTTAGCAGTTTGTCAGTGCAAGGAAGCATTTAACGATTCCAGAATTAAAAAAATACATAGCTGTGATTAGCACTAATTTTTCCCATACACCTGCAACTTTAAAAAGCTTGAAACTCAAGGTTTGGCATTAATGGATAAAATCCGACAACTGAACTCCTTATTGCCAAAGTATTACCGAGCAAACTTAAAAAAAAGTTCGAAAACATTTTGAATGATAACCCAACCCAGGCTTTGAACCTTTGTATCAAATGAATAGTTTTATAAATGGGACGGGCAAGCTTTTGCCAGAAATAGTAAGTGGCAAAAAAAAGCACCTAAATTCAAATACTGCCCAATTACTTCAGTTGACATAGAACAGTCCTTTTCTGTTTATAAATATATTTCCAGTGGCAGCACTATGACCCTGGGGTCGACTCAGCCTCTAACTGAAATGAGTACCAGACGCTTGTTCTGGGGTAAAGGCGGCCGTCACGCAGGGCTGACAACCCAGCTGACATAAAGTGCCGATTGTCTAGAAAAAGTGGGAGCCTTAACCTCCTACTACCCCAAGGGCCTCCGGGCCTGTTGTGGGATCACTTTACTGTTTCTGTTTACAACAGTGGCAAAATGAAGAATATTTAAATTTGTGAACAATACTTCTGCCTGATACTGATTGATAATTTATCATTTATCAATAATAAATGATAATATTAATAAATAGATGATAAAAATACTAATTGTTATGTTAATTTAAAATTAAAATTTCTGATAAAGTAATAATTATGTTTTTATTATTTGGTATTGCATATGTTGTCATTTTTCATGCGTATTTTAAGCATTTTTCATGCATATATGCATACATATTTCGAGCTTATGTTGTATATAATCTGGTCTCTAGTAATAAGCATTATAGATACTGGGTGTACATAAATTAATATAGTGATTTTAACGGTGTTGAATTATACTTTCACTATAACAAAAACAAAAACAAAACTCATGTTAAATGAAAGAGTAACATCTCCAGTTTACATTTTAAGTTTATAGGTGTTCAATGTGAGCCCCATTTGTTGCACGACACATCCAATCTGTTGGCTGATTTTTCCCATACATTAATAAGCATGTCTTGATTGATGGCAGTAACAGCTTCTTGAATCGTGTCTCCCAACTCTGGCAGGTTAGCAGGCAATGGAGACACGTAGACTGTCCTTTACAAAACTCTAAGGAAAAATTGCATGGGGTGAAATACAGTGATCTGGGAGGCCACTGGAGATGAGCCCTGTCATCTGGACCATGACGACCAATCCACTAATGACAGTGTGGAAAGTCTTAACAAAAACGCTTACATATGCTTCCCTACCATTTACAATTGTTACAGGCTGTAAAGCCTATTGATTACGCTGACTTTGCACTTGAAATGTTGCAGCAGCAACATTCTCCTCAGACACTCTTGGTCGTCCCACACTTTTGTGTTTACACAGACAATCCGTCGTTGTGAACTTATTATACCATCGACTGATGATGTTGGCATTAGGGGAATCGTGCTTAAACTGCCTACAAAACTCACGTTGAACTGTCACAACTGATTTACAACTCTCAAACTGCAAAACACAAATCACTTTCTGTTGCGGGGTTGCCATCTTTGTTATTATTATTGCCAGATAAACAAAACAAAAGAAAGCTCATATTTGAAGAGAAAAATTATATGCTCAGACTAGGGCTTAAACCTGTGGACCTTTGGTTCAAGCCCCAATCTGAGCATATAATTTTTCTCTTCAAATATGATTTATCCATCATTGATATGTAGGAAATTAATAATATAAACATCAAAAGAAAGACATTTGCTCATTCACACAACTAAAACTATCTTCTTTCCAGTTTAATTTCAGTCTACTCACAACTTTCTACACCTCATCTGAGTGATATTACTTAAAACTACTATATTATTTTATGTACACACTGTATTTTACATAAAATACAATTTTTTAGAATTGAAAATTAAATTATTATAAGTTCAGTAGGTCTAAATGTTAGTACATGACTGGATAAAGGTATAAAAAGTCAAAATTCTTAAAAATAAGATAAAATATTGCACAGTTACTAATATATTTTGAGAAGTGGCTGAATTCAAATACCTAGGTAAAAAGTAAAAGTAAAGTGATCCCACTACAGGCCTCAGGAGGCCCTTGGGGTAGTAGGAGGTTAAGACTCCCACTTTTTCTTGACAATCAGCACTTGATGTCAGCCAGGTTGTCAGCCCTGCATGACGGCCACCTTTACCCCAGAACAAACGTCTGGTACTCATTTCAGTTAGAGGCTGAGTCGACCCCAGGGCCATAGTGCCGCCAGAAGGTTTGGGTCAGTTTAAAAATCCTGACCCCACCGGGACTCAAACCCTCGACCTTCCGACTTGTAGCGCAGTGCCTTAACCACTACGCTACGGCGTGCAATATTTATAAACAGGAATGAGATGCAGAAAAAATTAAACATAGGCTCAATTCTGGAAAAGCATGCTATTACGTTACAGGGACTCAACCTAACTTCTCTCAAAAAAACATTGAACTGAAAATAAAACTTTTTTTCAGTTATATTATATGTAAGCAAAACATGGAGTCTCTTTAAAAGAGGATATAAGATTATGAGTATTTGAGGAAGTTATTATGAAAATGTATGGGCCAAAGAGATATGAAGAGAGGTGAATGGAAAAGACTAGTTGACAGCAAGCTATATGATCTTTATAGGAAACCAGATATAATAAGAACAATTAAATCTCAGACTGCAATGGATAGGATGTGGCAAATCAGGAACGAAAGTGGATTCATAAATTATGAGAAATAACATTATGAGGTTTTTCAATTAATCAAAATTAATTGAGTCATATCTCAGTCATATTTTGGGTTCTTTAAGCATGAAATGTGCAGTTTTCAAGAGGAATCCCTCCCATCTTCAGCCAACTAATTGTGATGTTGGCTGAAGATGGGAGGGTTTCCTCTTGAAAACTGCAGTTTCCATGCTTGAAGAACATGAAATATGATGTGAGATATGACTCATTGAATTAATTTTTATTAAAGTGGAACTTGGAAACTCTACGAAAACCAAAGAAGCACCACCTAATGGGTAGACCAATAATGAGGTGGGAAGAATAGTGATATGAGGGAGGTAAATTATATAGAAAATGAAAGGAAAATATTAGCTCAAGATAGAGATGTATGGAGAGCTGATGTCCAGATGGCCATGAACATATGGGTTCAATGTGCAAGCGAGTTAGAATATTGCAACATCTAAGACACTTTGTGTCTGTTGTGGGTGATTCTATTAATTTTTAGTGCATTCTTGTAAATGGCTAATTATTGCACCCATGAATTAAAAGCTTTTTTCAAATGTTACATATTGTTAATATGACATTTTTAGGCTATTTCTATCCGAGTTTCAAGAATTTTTCACATCTATTACTTAATGTTGCACACTTTTTTTTTAAATAGTGTAAACATTTTGTGAAGTATTATAGCCTCATTATGACGGTTGTCCAGTTGCTTGCTTTATTTCCCCGCAGCTGTTATATTAATAAAATTCAAATATGCCAACTACCGCCACTAATAGTACTGCATTTTTGTGCAGCACCTACTTTTATATACATGGACAACAGTCATAGTGAGGCAATAATATAAGCTTTACTAGCCAAAAAAAAAGTGTTAAAAATAATGAACATTGAAAATACAAGCTTTACTAGCTATAAAAGTACTGTTAAAAATCTACTAAAATGTCTTCTTGAATAAGAAACGGCTAGAAACTATCTCACCTCATACTTTGCGTTCTTCAAGCATAGTACTGCGGTTTCAACATGCATCCCAATCATCTTCAGCCATCTTTACAACTTCGTGATTGAAGAACAAGTATGAGGTGAGATACAACTCACTTTTTATTAATACTTTTAAAATTCATGACGAAACACTGTTGGGGTTACTATGTAAAATTTATAATATAAAAATAGAATACCTGAGATCTCAGTCTTCTTCAACTTTGAATGTAGGATGTGGAGTCAATTTACAAGCTGAAGATGGAACATATGCTCCATATCCTACATCCAAAGTTCAAGAAGACAGATCTCAGGTATTCTATTTTCATATTTTAAATTTTACACTTTTTATTAGTTTTTAACTCCAAAATCTCTATTTCCCATAATTAATTATAATATGAATATAATTACCATCTGCACAATTTTCATCTGATCCATCGTCACAATCAGCAAAAAGATCACATCTATTATCAATGGGAATACAGTCACCGTCGCGACACACAAATTTGTGTCTCTAGAAATTAAAAACAGAAATTAGATTATAATTGCAATCTATGATAGAAATTAAAACTAATCAAATTCATTTTAGAAGTTCATAGCTACACAAAATCTACTTTATATAAAAAAAAGAATGCGGAAATTGTTCATCAGAGAAGATACTTTAAATTTAAATTACCTTTATCACAAGAATTACAGTTTAATTCATCACTACCATCTATACAGTCTCTATTCGCATCACAGGATTTATGTTCTGGAATGCACTGCCCATTCTTACAAGTGAACTGATCTTCTGAACATTTTTTTGGCTCACAATCAAATTCATCATCACCTCTAGGGCAATCTCGGTGGCCATCACACCTACAAATATTTGTAAATTAAGTTCTCAAGATAAACATTAGCCATTCAACTACTGCTGAACAATATTTAGAGAATAAATGTAAATTATATTTGAAGAGAAAAATTTTCGCCTAGACCGAGACTCGAACCCGGGACCCTTGGCTTTCCGGGCCAAGTGCTCTACCAACTGAGCTACCGAGGCGAGTTACGATATAGACGCAAACTTTTCTCTTATATACGTTGTAATTCCCTATCGCCAAATGCTTTTGAAACCATTGCTAGGCGAAAATTTTTCTCTTCAAATATAATTTATCTTTCAGTGAGAAATGTTAAATCAATAATAAAAACATCATTAGAAGCCTTACTAGCTTTATAAAGTAATGTTAAATTCCCAATAAATGTCTTCTTAACTAAGAAGCCGCCATTTGCAAAGATAGAAGCAATGGTTTCAAAAGCATTTGGCGATAGGGAATTACAACGTATATAAGAGAAAAGTTTGCGTCTATATCGTAACTCGCCTCGGTAGCTCAGTTGGTAGAGCACTTGGCCCGGAAAGCCAAGGGTCCCGGGTTCGAGTCTCGGTCTAGGCGAAAATTTTTCTCTTCAAATATAATTTATCTTTCAGTGAGAAATGTTAAATCAATAATAAAAACATCAATAAATGTAAAACCCAAATTCACAAATAGACAAAAATAAAAATTGAGAAATTAATGAAGATAAACAAATTTATCAGCTAAAATCTGGGAATTACAAAAAATATACATAGGAAAAACAAAAAGAAACTAACATAAAACAAAGGAAGAAAATTGGGAAGTAGAAAATTCAACTGTTGCTTATGCTAAAATAGAAAGATGTAGAATTGAAGGAAAGGTAAAATTATTTAATTTTATTTATCTGATAAATCAAAATAACTGTCAACTGGCATCTGATAATGCTGTAAGCCCATTCTTCTCTCTGTTAGTTGACTGATGAATTTTCAAATCAAATCCTTTTCACCACAAATTTCAAAATTCATAATTTTATTCTTGTGTTTCTAGACGTATATCTTCTCAAAGACTAAGTTATTTTGATTTATCAGATAAATAAAATTAAATAATTTTACCTTTCCTT
The DNA here is from genome assembly GCA_030220185.1 of Diploptera punctata. Taxonomy (NCBI): domain Eukaryota; kingdom Metazoa; phylum Arthropoda; class Insecta; order Blattodea; family Blaberidae; genus Diploptera; species Diploptera punctata. The sequence continues at coordinate 2,262,019 of JASPKZ010010696.1, forward strand.
CAATTCTACATATTTCTATTCTAGCATAAGCAACAGTTGCATTTTCTACTTCCCGGTTTTCTTCCTTTGTTTTATGTTAAGTTTCTTTTTGTTTTTCCTATGTATATTTTTTTGTAATTCCCACATTTTAGCTGATAAATTTCATCAGACAACTAACAGAGAGAAGAATGGATGCCAGTTATCAGATGCCAGTTGACAAAATATGAGATGAAGTATAAAATTAGCCATTTAATGATTATTACATAAAACAACATAGTGGTTACTTCCTAAATATATTAGTTTATTAATTACAACTACAATTGTAAAGCTGTATGAATACAGGTAGTTGCTATGAAAGTTTCATATGCAGTAGCAAAAAAAAAAAAGTAATTTCAACTCTATTAGCCAATAATCAGTTTTTTTTTTTACAACTTGTGCAGTGAGGATCTTCATCATGTGTTTCTATTAAAACATTTTGCCATATAATTTCACGTAGAATGGTAAACCAAAGCCCCAATATGAAGTTTGGTGTAAGAAAACATGAAATATTATGTAAAAAGTATGCAAATTCTTTCTTAAAGAAGCCTAAAACATATACTAACAAGGGAACTGACAACCATTGCATGCCGAAACCTACCTAGAAATTTCTCCCAGAGAATTATCATGATTTACCTAGGCTGTGTCAAAAAAATTATGCAATTTTTAACTTTAAGGCAACTCATTGATTTCTTTGCCAAGTGCCTAGAAGAGTGAGTTAGAAAAAGGAAATGGTTGGAAGAAAGTAATTTAAGACTTGTCCCAAGCTATACCAGTCATTCAAATCTCCTGATATCATAACATCAATTATAGTTTCAAGATTGCAATAGGCAGTACATCTGCAAAAAATGGTTAAACATATGATTCCTAGTATATTTATGGAAAGTAAGTAAAAGGAGTGTGGGTCAAAAAAAAGATTTCAATAGATGAATGGAATTCAGGAAGACTTGAGAAACTTGGGAATTAAAGGATGGTGGCTAGGAACAGAAAAGCCTGAAAGCAGGTTCTAAGGGAAGCCAAGGGTCATGGTTAACTATTGTGTTGAGATATCTTCATCATAGTACATAATAAATAATCCAAATTTGTAAAACAAACTTACTTCAGATCTCTAGGAATACATAGATTATCATGCATGCACTTGAACTTGTCTGCTGAACATGAAACTGGTTTGATACAAGTCGTATTATCATGTTTCAGTTCCATTCCAACTGGACACAGACATACCTGTAATGAGGAAGAATCGCATATATTCTATTATTTTCTGAGGGCCCATATTTTCATTTCCTAATGCAGAAATTTCTATTCATCCAGGGAAGATATTTATGTTGCTTTCAGTCCAAAATAATCAATTTGATTAAATGGGTACACTATGTTTACTTTTCATGTTATTTCTATATACACAATCTATACATTTAATTTTGTTATAGAAAAATTAAAGAAGTTCCTTACTTATTAACAGTGAGTGGAGAACATATTTTTATCGACTCACCTCATACATTTTCAAATTTCTTTGATATGGACGGTTTTAGACAATATCATGTCCCTCTTCAGTCATGGCTTCCACTGTTGAATATTAGTCATATATAAAGAGAGAGTAGCAATTTGCTCATTGCTCATTTCACTCTAATGGCACCTCTAGCTTACATGTGGAATAGCTATTATACTAGTCTTGTGAATAGTGGCCATATTTTAGATATTAAATTATTTTCACTTTTAGGAAACAATTTAACCCATTCGCCTCAAAAGATGAGGTAGACTCGCTTTACTCTGCTGTTATGTTTTGCAATATTTTGTACATTCCTTGGCAGGGTAATGTTTTGTTAACATTTGTGAATATTAGAGGAATGTGTTTTGGCATTCACCCTTATTGTGATCTCAAGTACCGTTATATTTTGTTTTTAATGTCTCAAAATAGACAATATTATTTACGATTAATTGAATTCGGTTTATGGGAAAATGCATTGAGCGTTTAAACCTGAGGCAAATGGGTTAATGGAATACTACATAATTGAATGATTTTATAAACCTTATTTCATAAAAATATAAATTTCTTACTAGTTTTGGAGGCCATCACCTCCATTAATCAGCTAAAGTGATTAGTCAGTAAGAAATGCATGTTTCTATGAGGTGAAGTGTAAAAATGTATTATTCAATTATGTAATATTGAAAGAATATTCATTCTTATTTCTGTATTCAGATTGGAATGGCAAACAGTTAATGGCATAGTCAAATAGATGTGCAACCTTCCCTTGACTTGTGTCTTTAGCTAAGAATGGGGTTTCTTATTCAAGTTTCATAACAAACTTATCTGAATAATCAGTACCAAGAGAATGTATCGAAGAAAAGACGATTTATAAGAAAATGAATAAATTAAAAAAACAAAGTGGTAAATGAAAATATACTTCAGACAGATAAAGCAATTGATAAAAAATTCAGAAAATTTACATATCATCCTTTAGTATTTAGTAAACAACAAATTTTCAGCAAATTTAACATTAAGGGCCACATGCAAATGCACGAGTCTCTACTCAAATTACTTCCAATCACTGGTGATCTGACTCACCGTGAGCAAGTGCAAAGATCTAATTAGCTACCCACTAACTGGTCATGCATGAAAGTCGTTTTTGTAATATTGGCAAGAAATTACCCAGAATTCTCAGCAATAAAACCACTTCCATTATTTTCGTCAGCTAGAGGAACGCATTTACGCTTGCATCCTGCAAATAATACCATAACCAACGATGTCTGCATCACGCAATGTTATGCCGATTCTCCTGTTCTACCAGTTGAATTCTTTGGTAGACTATTAAATTCCTCTTCTCCGCATATACCAAAAACATGATCAAAGTCTTCAAGGTCTGATATCTTGGATAAAGCAGCAAGGTACGTGGCAAGGTTTCAAACTATATCAGTTCCCTTCGGGATTCTCACGATTCGTTTCTCTCTTAAGTTACCTTGTCAGGTAGCTTACGAATTTCAACAATTATTATCGCATGAACAGATTTCTGAGTAAGCAAAATCACTATTAGGATACAACTTTCTCAGCAGAGAATGCCTTTTATGGTCTAATGCATTCATAGATTTGACCCATTAGCATAAAAAAATGATTACAGTTTGAATAAATTAATTGAAACCAACAAAAATGAAAAGAAGGATGATGGCAATAAATCAGGGATTTATCAAATTGATTGTAAAGATTGTGAAAATATATACATAGGAAAAATCAATAAGGAACTTGTATACAAGATTGAAAGAATGCCTTAGAAATGTTAAAAATTGAGAAGTCTGCAACAGCTGCACATGCATGGTCAGAAAAACATTGAATTCAAACTAAGGCCAAATTACTGAAGCAGTTAGATAAATCTAAGGAACTCACAGTTTGGGAGAAAATTTACATCCACAAGAATAAGGAGAAAACTATGAATTTTGAAATTCCCAGGGAATGTAAAAAAAATTGTTTTTATAAGTTTATTGGTCAGCCAGAAGAGGGAGTAGAAATCAACCTACATATTGACAACCAAAAAAAAAACAATGGTTAGAATGCATCAACAATGTCACAAAGTGCAACAAAACTATAGTCTGCAGAATACAAAAAAATTATTAAGCAAGTCAAAATAACTAACTCATAATAATTAATCAGTACCTATGTTTAAACATTTAACAGCAGTAAAGACTGATGTTTTTGAAAAGCTAACTTTCTGTGAAACATGTCTTATTAAAGATTTATTATTATTATTATCTCATGTACATAAAATGTTTTACTTCAATGGATTCCGGCCCATTGTAGAGTGACAGGCAATGAAATAGCCGATTTTCTGGCCAAGAAGGGTAGCAAAATTGTTTCGAACCCAACTTCTACTCCAGTTTCCTTTCACTCTATGAAAAGAATTATCTCAAATAAATATATCAATAAACTTAGAGAAGAATATACCACCAATCTATCAAAAGAATTATCTCAAATACATATATCAATAAACTTAGAGAAGAATACACCACCAAAACATCTGGAAAGGAATGGGAAAAATCTACAAGCTTATGACTTTACTACATTACAAAGAATGTCTGCAGTAGCAATATACAGACTGCTAACGGGACATGACTGGCTGAATAAACACCTACACAGACTTGGCATAACAGATTCACCTAAATGCCCTTTTTGCAATTTAAATGAAGATATGGAAAGAAACCATCTCCTCCTTTGTCCAGCCTTTCTGCTAAATATTGGAGTGCAAGAGAGCGAATGATTTCATTATCAAGTGCTCGACATTAGATACCAACCAACCAGATTTATTAGGAGACCATTTTAATGAATCGTCAAATTCACCAATTTTTTCTTCTGTCAATACTCTACCTTTTCGCTTACGAATTAGCATAGATGTCTAATAGTTTCTCTGTCTGGAATTGGAGCATTTGGATATTTAACTTCAAATTGCCTATGCACCTCTATAGGACTTCACATTTGCATTATATATGAAAAATCTGTTCAAGCATGAATCTTGCATTTTGAATCATGAATTTTACACACATGCTCAATTTTACAGCAACTGTATCTAGAAATTGCACTGAACATGTTTATACTGCAACAGCTGATCCACAACTGATAACTGTTGATCATGTCTCAACAACTGCACTCTACTCCATGACACGACAGGCCTAAAAGGTCCTTGGCCTACCAGCTGGTAGCTGGCCTCACATCTCATATTAATATTTTTGAAACTTATTTTTCAATGGATAGTAAGTGAATTTCTTGAATTTTATTTTTTCTTCTGTTTGTTTTAAGTGTGCTTTCATTACTTAATTTTTGTCTTAAAATTTATTTATTTTCTTGTATACCATATTTTCTTCATAACCATTATTTGTTGCAACATTAATTATGCATTCCTTTTCTTTTTCATTATTTTCTTTGCTCATAGGTATATTTACCAGTCTGTGTGTCAAACTATTGAATACTGCCTCTTTGTGAGCAAAATGGTTGAACCCGAAGCTTTAATATAGTTGTCCATGTGTATTCTTTCTGTATATTCCAAATTTTATCCTGTTTTCTCCATTTCTTGTTAAATTAAGATCCAAAAATGATATTTGTCTTTCAATTTCAGTTTCCATGATAAATTTTATAGTTCTACTCTGAATATTCAAAAGCTTTAAAGCATCCTCTATTTTGTTTGTGATTCACAATAGTGATTACATCATCAATATATCTACTCCAAAATTTGAAAATCAAAGGGACTTATTTTCTGCTCAAAAACTTCCCATAAATAAATTGGCCAAAAAGGGTGATAGAGGGTTTCCCATGGAGAGTCCAGAATTTTGTTTGTAAAATTTTCCGTTATATGTAAAAAAACATTTGTTCAATGCATGATTTGGTTAGAATTATACATTCCTTTGTTTTCTTTTTATAATTTGGTTTTGTTTAACCATTTTTCCAAAATTTTAATAGTTTCTCTAGGGACACTGGGAAACAATGAAACTACATCCCTTCGGGATTTTCACGATAAGTTTCTATCTTGAGCTATGATCTTAAGGTACCTCGTCAGGTAGCTTACAATTATTATCGCATGAATAGATTTCTGAGTAAGCAAAATGTATTTGGATAAAACTTTCTCAGCAGAGAACGCCTTTTACTGTCTAATGCGTTCAAACATTCAACCCTTAAGAGTTACTCAGAAATCTATTCATGCGATAATAATTGTAAGCTACCTGACGAGGTACCTTAAGATCATAGCTCAAGATAGAAACTTAGCGTGAAAATCCCGAAGGGAACCGATGTAGTTTGAAACCTTTGCAGCTTTATCCAAGATGTCGGACCTTGAAGACTTCTATCATGTTTTCGGTATACGCGGAGAAGAGGAATTTGATAGAGTCTACCAAAGAATTCAACTGGAAGAACAGGGGAATTGGCATAATATTGCACGATGCAGACGTCATTGTATACAGTATTATTTGCAGGACGCAAGCGTAAATGCATTCCTGTATAGCAGACGAAAATAACGGAAGTGGTTTTGTCGCTGAGAATTCTGGGTAATTCGTTGCCAATATTACAAAAACGTCAACTTTCATGCATGACCGGTAAGTCGGCCGTTAATTCGATCTCAGCAATTGGTCACGGTGGGTCAGCTCACCAGTGATTGGAAGTAATTTGAGTAGAGACTAATGTATTTGCATGCGGCCCTTGTAATTTGTCCAATTGAAATGAGTTGTCTATTACAAGGTTATCAAATCCTTCCATTTTCTTTTATTCATTACATAACCATTTGGATATTATGGTATGTAGGTGACTGTATATTGTTAATAATGGACCTCATTTTGTCTCCACCCTTATGAGTTTTTGGGAGACCATGCATTTGTGAATTTTTAGGGATTGAAACCCTTCAGATTGAATTTTTCTTGTTTTGTTAAAATTTTATTTATGTTTTTCAAGGTGTTGTCAACTTCTTTAATACTTTTGAAAAGTGGGTCGGATTTTATTACAGTGTATTCTATAGATTCCAAAACTTGGTCCATTCTATATTTATGTGTGTGTGTGTATATATATATATATATATATATATATATATGTTATAATTAAATATTTAACATTGAGCAATGCAAGCTTAATATGGTATGATACCATATATATATATATATATATATATATACACATACATACATACGGAGGTTCAATGGTCCACCAACAGAGGGAAGGAGAAGTGGTTCATCCAATCGACATATCAGTCAGCATAAATGTTCTGAGGATGGGGTTGCCAAGACCCTGAAATCGCGATCTACTTAGAAGATTAATTATGAGGAGAGGCATAAAACATTTTAATTTATCATAAAAATATTAGTTAAGACGGACCTCTTTTACAAAATATTTTCAACACTACTTACCATATAAGAAAATGAAAGTGCACAAATATGACTGCACATGCCATTCTCTACTCGACAGGGATGATCTGGCCTAAATCTAAGATGACGTATAGCTGTCAGTCTCATCTTCTCACCAGGAGGTATATCTATGAAAAACAATTAAGACATTTTTCATTAATATTTAAAGGAAGTGACACAGATTTATTTTAATTAAGAAGTAGTTTGATTTTTATAACTTGCCTCATAGCTGTAGATTTCTTGTAGACAGTTTTGACATATCAATTCCAATTAAATCTTCTCCCCAGGAATTTTTTAATTCTTTATTTTTCTTTTATTTTTGTGGATGTGAATTTTCACCCAAACTGTGAGTTCCTTATATTTAGCTAATTGTTTCTGTAACTTGGTCTTTGTTATGATTCTGTGTTTTTCTGACCATGCATGAGCAGCTATTATAGACTTTTCTATTTCCCCATTTCTATGGTATTATTTCAATCTTGTATTTATATTATAACAAATGTATATATATGTATTAAATATAAGATTGAAAGAATGCCTTAGAAATGTTAAAATGGGAAAATACAAAAATCTGCAATAGCTGCACATGCATGGTCAAAAAAAAAACAGAATCAAAACAAAGGCCAAGTTACTGAAACAATTAGATAAATTAAGAAACTCTCAGTTTGGGAGAAAATTCACATCCACAAAAATAAAAGGAAAAATCATGAATTTTGAAATTCCCAGGGAAAAAGATTTAATTTGGAAGTTCATCAGAGAGCCAACAGAGGGAGCAGGAATCAACCTACAGGATCACCAACCACTAATTCAACAGTTATATGAAATTGATAAGGATATTTAACATTGAAACACTTGTCTTCAAGAAATCTACAATTATGAGGAGAGTTATAAAAAGATATTAATTAATTAAGGCATTAATTAATTAAATGCTAATAAAAACCAGGGTTTTTGAATTATTAATAAGATAAAATTATTTTAATGCAATTAAATCTTCAGATAAAGCTGATTAGAAAACATTACTTCAAGATAGGAATGTATGGAGCACTTATTTATGATCATGTGGCCATGAACCTATGGGTTCAAAAGTGCCAGTGAGTTATTAAAATTATTTAGTACTAGCAATCTTCTTGACAAAATTTTAGAAACAAACTAATGATAAAATTCATATCTTACCAAGAGTTAATTTCTTCTCTCTGCTTTTACCATCATATTTATTTGCCCAGTAAATGGAATTATATCCCCATTCAGTCCAGAATAGTTCTCTTCCTAGAGATGCTATATCAAATGGTGAAAGAAGTCCATTCTTGTAGACATGTTGATCCAAACCTACACAGAATTTGAAGTTTGTTTTAAATTGAGTTTCAAATAAAGTAAAGTATAGATAGTAATAAATTATAATAGGAAGTAACATCATCATGTTTTCAAATGCTGGGCCTTGGCAACGAAGCCATGAGCGTTCTTGCTCTCCAATATTTCTCTATGTTGGATCCAACAGGTAATACTTCACAGGTTTGTAGATGTTCTTCGTTCATTTCTTCATCTTTGTTGCATAGAGGACAATTTGGATTCGTGTAGATTCCTATTTTATATAAATGTTTGGCCAAATAGACATGTTCTGTAAGCAGTCTAAATTTTGCTACTGTAGTTTTACGTGGAATTTCTGGAATAATATCTGGCTTCTTTACTAAAATATTCCATTTTTTGTCTTTGGCTTTATTACATACATCTTGGTTTTTGTTTGGTTTTATATTTGTTTTTAATTATTCTTTTTATGGATGTGAAAGGTAAGCTTTTAGTAGTATTCTGAATTAGATTGGAGGCTTTTTTGGCAAGAAAATCAGCAGTGTCATTTCCAGCAATTCCACAATGTGCAGGTATCCATTGCAATTGAATTCTTTTCTGTAGTTTTTGAATCATTTTGTAGCACTCTTTAATTTGTATTGACTTTGTTTTGTGTGAATTTATTGCATATATTGCTGCCTTAGAATCAGAGAGTATGACAGCATTTTGAAATTTATTTATTCTGTATAGTAATTGTTGGAGTGAAATATGAATAGCCGTTACTTCCACATCAAAATTTGTTGTGTGGTATCCTGCTGGTTGATAAAATGAAAATAATGCACATGTAATTCCTGATCCTGAGTTGTTATCAATAGTAGATCCATCTGTGGACATGTAACCATTCTTCTGGTGGATATCTCTTATTCACAGCTTCTAATGCTAGAGCTTTTAGTACAGGTGTGGGAGTTTTAGATTTTGTAACTGGTTCTTCTAGATTTAGCTGAGTGTTAATTGGTTCAAAAGCAAGAGGGTTTTCTCTGTTCAAAATATTTTCTTTAGATTTAGGAAGATTCAAATCTTGTTTTTATTTCTGTTACTTTGGACAAACTTATTTGTGTTTTCAACTTGGTTGGTTGTAACTGTTTTTTTTCCCCATTTTGATGTTAACTGTAACATTTTTTCATGTTGTGTTATTGCCTGTTCCTCTAAAGTTAGACATATTGGAGGGTTCTGAGTTAGTGCTTGCATTGCTGTGATTGGGGTTGATTTAGCTGCACCAGTTATAAGCCATAAAGCCTGATTTTGGCATACTTCTAGGTGATTCAATGGCAAATCCTTCAGGAAGTAACATTATGAGGTTGTTCTTAATGAATATGGTGAATCAGTTCATCTTACCTCAAATAGTTAAGTTCTTTTGAACACATTTCAATATGCTTGCTTATTGAAATATGTTCAAAAGAACACAATTTATGAGGTAAGATGAATAGACCCACCTCATTTATTAATGTAAAGTGATCACTTTTGAACACATTTCAATATGCTTGCTTATTGAAATATGTTCAAAAGAACACAATTTATGAGGTAAGATGAATAGACCCACCTCATTTATTAATGTAAAGTGATCACTATAGACCTTAGCAGGTCTTAACCAACTACACTACAACGTGCCCCCTTGATTTCAATGCAATGTCCAAATTTCCCTGATAAAATTTTATCTTCATGCAGACTCAATGCAGCTTATGTCCCATAGATTTGCACCAAGAAAGAATGCTTTAAATGCTCAGCTATAGCAGGAGGTAAGGACTTAAATTTTCATAAGCTTCCGTTCTTCCTTTCCTTATTTCAAGCTTCCGTTTATTTATTTGTAAGCTTGAAGGTAGCCAAGTGGTTAAGGCAAGCGGCTTTGGTGCAGAGCTATAATAAGACTTGCACTGGTTCGGGTCTCCATGGGGGAATAAATTTTCTCATGGAATTTTGGTTAATATGAGACCAATGCCCATTCAGCATTGTGAGGAATTTGGTAGCTACAATAAGTAGCGGCTCCAGGTTGAGAAAACCAGCTCTAATGGCTGGGTGACCTGACATGCTGAACATATGTCATCCCTACACTGGCTGGATGATTGTCTATCTCTGATTTAACACACAAATGTGAGGCCAGCTGCCAGGCAAAGGTCCTTCTAGAACCATCATGCCCTGGAGTTTAGTTTAGAAGGTTATTAATTTAATATTTAATTTAAAGTTTTCAAAGTTAGAAATTAACAATTTTACATAATATGAAGGATTGCTGGGCATTTCCCACTTGAAAATGGGATTTTGATAAAATTAAGGCTATTAAAATACTAGCACAGTAATGAGCTGATTTTCACAAGCACATAAGATGCCTCAAATTAAAACCAAATTCACTTCATTTAAGACAAATATATATATATATATATATATATATATAATACATATATACAGGGTGTTGCCAAAAAAACATTGACAAAAAAGGTGAGGTAGTATATTGAGATGTGTTAACCATTTTTTAATAATGGTACCAATGTCCAGAAATTGTGTGTTTTCACATTATGACTAGTTAATTATGTCCCAAGATCAGTGTTAGTTCAATGGATTTGAGGAATCATTACTTGACAACACCTCATAGGTATAGAACCTATAATGTGTAACTTTGCAACGGAATGTGGCTACAATATGACAGAGGAGCTCCAGCTCACATCAATGCCAATGTGAGAAGATATTTGAATACCATGTACCCAGCTTGATGGATTGGGAGAGGGACCAGTCCCATGGCCTCTGAGATCACCTGATCTTAACCATATCAACTACTTTTTGCGGTGCGACATGGAACAGTCTTAATTAATGTATTTTATGTCTTTCGGGCCAAGTGGCCATAGTTTGGTTTTATTATCACTCAACGTTTCGTCTACTACTGTGGTAGACGAAACATTGAATGATAAAACCAAACCATGGCCATTTAGCCCACAAAACATAAAATACATTAATCAAAACACCTGCCGTGAAAACCTACAATTTTATATGAAACAGTATGTTTACCAGATTCCAGTAGAGTCACATATGGATCTTACAGCCCAAATCCATGCTGCTGCAGAAATAATTCAAATGAGACCAGGCATATTAAAAGGTGTGCGCCAATCACTACACCATGAATGTACGCTGTGCAATGAGATGGGAGTTGAATATTTTGAAAACTTGATGTGACTGTGACAGTATTGTCAAGTATTGAGTCTTGATATCCAACTAATGAACGTCTTGAGAAGTTAGCTACTCACAGTGTTAAAACACAATTTCCAGACATTGGTACCTTATTAAAAAATTATCAGCATGTCTCAGTATACCACCTCACCTCCATTGTCGGTGTTTCTTTTTACAACACCTATACATACATACTCGTGTATATATGTATAAAGAGAGAGATATCTAACAAAGAAGTTGTCTTAACTGGAATTTTTGCTAGCTTTTCAATCTCAACAACATATACTTTTTTTTAATGTCACTATCTCCTCCATGAGAAAAATTGAAATATGAAGGGTACACAGTTCAGTGAGTACTGTAATTATTTTTCTTTATTAACCATGAATAAGTTCTATACTATACACTGTTAAATTTACTTTGCAACTGTTGTTTCTTTTCTAACTGGTAACGGTACTGCAGTACTTTCACTAGTTTTGCTACACGTTTTAAAATATTTCACTGTATAGAAATGTGAAGTGCAAACTGAGATGTTAAAGATATATTTTTGCCACTGAATGTGAGCACACAAGCTGAAATATTAACTGCAACCAGCAAATACTGAACTCACAAAAAAAAAAGTATATAAATAAAAGAATAGCATTTGCATCAGGATGCCCAAATAGTCAGTCGGTAGTATACTAACAAAGTTAGAGGTCTTGGGTTCAAATCCTGATTCAGGCATTAATTTCTCTACATTTGAAGAGAAAAATTTTTAATAGTGAGTGGAGAACATATTTTAATCGACTCACCTCATACATTTTCAAACTTCTTTGATACCGACGGTTTCAGACAATATCATGTCCTTCATCAGTCATGGCATCCACTGATGAAATTCCATGATTGTTGATTTCTTTAGTGACATTACCTCTTGTGCTGCCATCTTTCGTTGGGATTATAAAATTTGTAATTAAGTTTTTATCCACCGGAATATCAAAATTCATAGATCGATATTTATTCTTTTGAATGAATATCATTTCCCAAATTGTCAATTCCAACGGTTTATCCAACTGTTTTAAAAGTTTCGCTTCTTTTTCAATTTTATGATGTTCTAGTAAACTATGTGCAGCAATTGCTGATTTTTCAATTTCACAATTTTTAATATTTCTTTAGTGTGTGTTTCTAAATTCCTTTTTGTTTTTCCTATGTATACTTTGCTACAATCATTACAATTAATTTGATAAATTCCAGATTTCTTACTGTCTGGGATGTTGATTTTTTTATTGGTATTTAAAAGTAATTCCAAACTTAATTTATTAATTGGTGCCAAAGTAATGTTGTATTTGTCAAATATTTTTTTAAATTTCCCATGTACTATTGGATGGTAAGTAATTTTCTTGAAATTCTTCTTTTCGTTACTAACCATTTGTAGGGTAGAGCATTCTTTAAGTTGTTTTATCTTTCTGAATTTCTTTAATTTGTCAGATATCATATTCTTATTAAAACCATTTAATCTGGCTATATTTAGGATATTTTCATATTCTTTCTTAAAATTTTCTCCTTTTAATGGGATCTTTATCAATCTATATTATAAGAGGCTATTAAATATTGCATATTTATGTGCCAGAGGATTAAAACCCGTTGATTAATATAATTATCAGTATGTGTACCCTTCCTATATATATATATCAAATTCATAATTAGGAATGAAAAAACTCAAAAAATTGAATTTGATATATATAGGAAGGGTACACATACTGATGATTATATTAAATCAACGGGTTTTAATCCTCTGGCACATAAATATGCAATATTTAATCGCCTCTTATATAGATTGATAAAGGTCCCATTAAAAGGAGAAAATTTTAAGAAAGAATATGAAAATATCCTAAATATAGCCAGATTAAATGGTTTTAATAAGAATATGATATCTGACAAATTAAAGAAATTCAGAAAGATAAAACAACTTAAAGAATGCTCTACCCTACAAATGGTTAGTAACGAAAAGAAGAATTTCAAGAAAATTACTTACCATCCAATAGTACATGGGAAATTTCAAAAAAATATTTGACAAATACAACATTACTTTGGCACCAATTAATAAATTTAGTTTGGAGAAACTTTTAAATACCAATAAAAAAATCAACATCCCAGACAGTAAGAAATCTGGAATTTATCAAATTAATTGTAATGATTGTAGCAAAGTATACATAGGAAAAACAAAAAGGAATTTAGAAACACACACTAAAGAACATTTTAGAAATATTAAAAATTGTGAAATTGAAAAATCAGCAATTCCTGCACATAGTTTACTAGAACATCATAAAATTGAAAAAGAAGCAAAACTTTTAAAACAGTTGGATAAACCGTTGGAATTGACAATTTGGGAAATGATATTCATTCAGAAGAATAAATATCGATCTATGAATTTTGATATTCCGGTGGATAAAAATTTAATTACAAAGTTTATAATCCCAACGAAAGATGGCAGCACAAGAGGTAATGTCACTAAAGAAATCAACAATCACGGAATTTCATCAGTGGACGCCATGACTGATGGACATGATATTGTCTGAAACCGTTGGTATCATAGAAGTTTGAAAATGTATGAGGTGAGTCGATTAAAATATGTTCTCCACTCACTATTAATGATATAACCTCATAATGTTTACTTCCCAATATTAATTTAAATATAGAAACATTTTTGCCTACACCGAGACTCGAACCCAGGACCTTTGGCTTGCCATACCAAATGCTCTACCAACTCAGCTACCGAGGCAAGTTACGATATAGATGCAAATTTTTCTCTTATATACGTTGTAATTCCCTCTCGCCAAATGCTTTTGAAACCATTGCTTCTATCTTTGCAAATGGCGGCTTCTTAGTTAAGAAGACATTTATTGGGAATTTAACATTACTTTATAAAGCTAGTAAGGCTTCTAATGATGTTTTTATTATTGATTTAACATCATTAATTTCTCTTTTCAAAATAATGAATTTAATACATTGAGGAGCTTTTAGATTACTTGTACAGACAGATAACTGGCTAACTTTTTTTTACAGTATCTTGATTGTTTAGAAAGTAGAGAAGCCATACCATTTAGTGCAGAACTGCTTATTTCTTCACCGTTTAGATCTGACCAAAATATCCTGCTCATGTCCCTATCATAATGAAGATTGACAGTTGGTCCCACCAATTTAGATTCCACAATATGAATATGCTCTCTTTTGCCATCCATGCTAATTCTGTCTATATGTGGACCTTCAGACGAGTAGAGTTGACGAGACATTGACACAAACATAATTCTGCAGAACAAAACAACAAAAGATGATATAACAAAGAAATCAACATGGTGAATAGCACTAGCAATCTGTTCAAAGAATAAATAATAGTTTAAAAAACTAGCAACACACTTTATTAGAAAACCGAACTAGGAAATGAGAAATAATTTTAATTTCCAACACGCTTGGGATAAAATTAAAGTGGTCAACAAAAATTCATCTCCAACACATCTAGAATAAAACTAGAGTTATCTACAAAAAAAATAATTTTACCATCAAAAGCGTGGGGTGCTTTATAGTTTTTACGTTTTTTTCTTAGAGACTTTACTTTTACCAATATCTGTTTATTATCAAATATATTAATTGATATAGATGGATAGATGTGAAACTTACCCTCTTACTTTAAGAGAGGGGGAAAAAATGGGTGAGAATAATGTGGTTAGGTACATTTTGAGACCAAAGAGAGATAAATCATCATTTTAGGAAGCAAGAATTTATTTAAAATATTAGCTCAGGATTGATCTGAGACATCTACAGTAATAAAGAAGGATTTATGCAGAATTCTAGGATCAGAGATGAAGATTTTAAGGTCCATTCTTGGAAAAACAAGCAAAGAGAATACAGAACAATAAAGAAAAATTTTGAAATTGGACAAAATATAAGATGATATGGAGGAAAGTAGAATAAGATACAATTAAGGTAGAATATACCCCATAGTGAGAATTCCTAAAATAAGTAATAAGATACAATATTTGAAAATACAACAGGAAGTAACATTATGAGGTTTTACTTAATAAATAATTGTTTCTGTTAGACATGTGTTTCAAAGCACGTTTGCTCCTCTTCAGTTGGGACAGACTGAGAGCGGAAGATGGAGCAAATATTCTTTGAAACATATACCTAATACAAACAACTATATGAGGTAAGAAGAATACAGACCGAACTTATTTATTAAGATGCAATACCCACGTTAAAAGAATGAATACTGGAAGAATACCTAGACAAGCACTGGAATTTATATTAGGATAAAAGACACCAAGAAGTTGGCCAAGATATAGATGGGAAGAATCAACTTGAGATTATCATATGTAATGCCACGAGTGATTTCCAAATTATCGATAAATTCACAACTCACGAAGTGAGGAGTGAATTTATCTAGAGAATTTGGAAATCAAGAGTGGCATTTGTTAGGAGTATTTAACGAATAAAATTAAGCTGTTTACTCACAAATCATTATTTAGCTATAGTTATTTTAAAATATTTATATATTTAATGTAAATGGCAATGTTTGAAAACAAATGAGAAGTGATAGGTACACTTCATCTGCTTCTTTTGTTTATCACTGCAACCAGATCATACTATTTATTGCCAAAGGAATGCAATATTGTAAGAATGCTCTCTAGTGGAGAAAAAAACACATCAAACTGTATATTAATTCATTTCTGATGTCGTGTGATGTAAATATGACAATTATATTTTTCTGGATTGTTACCTGGGAAAAAATACATTTAAGAAAGTGCAAACAGTGGTTTCTTTTTTTGGCGGTATAATCAATTGCTACAAATGTTTTTATATTGACTCCCACATGTGGCATGTGTTGACATTCATGCACTATATATATAATCTGGTAGCCGTATTTCTCACTGGCTCAGTCACCGCAAAATAATGGTCAGACCTGTTCAGAATATTAAAAAGGAGGAGCCTTCTTTAATATGGTAATTATAACACTGATAAATATTTCGTGAAACACAACTGATTGGCTGTAAAACAGAAATCATTGAAACGTGATTGGCCATTGAGTCCCATTTGGGGCATGAGTTAAATAGTCAAGAAAATAGGGTTTGGATGTTGGGAAATTATGGGACAGGTAACATGGAATGACATGAAGGTTCTTATCCAAAACTTGACTACTCAAAAACATACATTAGATTAGATGAAGAAGGAATATATAAAATGCTTATCTGTAGCTATGAACTTACGAGTTTGATAACAGTGAGTGAATTAAGAACTACAAGCACCTAATCTATGGCAACTCTAAGCACAATAATTGATCAAATTATCAAATAGCTATTTAGGTATTGAAACCTGTTTCTTATATCTGAACAAATATGGTATCCACATTGTATAATTGCAACAATTTATTTAATTGTGCAAACATAAGCAAATTATTTCAGTTTACCCTTTTTCTGGAACAACAGCAATATCCATTGGAATTTCATTTTCCAAGCTATGGAGCAATACTGTTCTCTCAAGTGTTGTTAGACTCATCATCTCTACTGTTCCTTTTACATTATCACACCAGTATAAATTATTACCAACATAATCTGTAAATACAATTACACAATATTTTTATTATTCATTTCATAGATTTCAATGATGGAAAAATTATATGCTCAGACTGGCTCAAACCCAGGACATTTCACACTCTAGGTGAACGGTCTACCGAGTGAGCTATCTGAGCAAGCTCCAATCTAAACACAAATTTTTCTCTTATATACGCTGTTAATTCCATTAATTGAATTAACAGCATATATAAGAGAAAAATTTGCGTTTAGATTGGAACTCACCCAGAATAGAATTAACAGCATGTATAAGAGAAAAATTTGCATTTAGACTGAATACATTATGAAACTCCATTGAGATCACTAGTCCCGCACTGTAGCCGAGTGGTTAAGGCACGAAGCCTTGGTGCAGAGCTATGGGACTTGCACTGGTTCAAGTCTCTATGGGGAAAGAAACTTTTCAAGGAATTTCGGCCAGTATGGGACTAGTGCCCACCCAGCATCGTGAGGCATTTGGGTAGCTACAATAAATAGCAACTCCATGTTGAGAATACCAGCTATAATGCCTGGGGGATCCAACACGCTGACCACATGTCACCCCCTACACTGGCTAGATGATCGTCTACATCTGTGATTAACACATGTGGATGTTAGGCCAGCAGCCGGCTGGTCAGCCAAAGGCCTTCTAGGCCTGTCATGCTTGGAGTTGGAGTCAAGATCTCAGTGTTAAACTTGCTCTTAAAACTTTAACATTTAGACAGCAGCTCACTTAGATAGTTCACTCGGTAGAGCATTCGCCTAGAATGCAAAAGGTCCTTGGTTTGAGCCCGTCTGAGCATATAATTTTTCTCTTCAAATACAATTACACAACTTTATTTTATTCAAAAAAGAGTAATTTTAGAACAAATACATTCTTTAGATAAATGTTATCACTGATCTCACATTATTCTTCTTCGACTGATTTTGTAATCCTCTGCAATTCCATCACCAGTATTTTCATGACTGTTTTATAGTCCTGAAGGTCACTTCTTGCTCCCTCTGTTGGTAAGTGAAAAACCTCGAAATCAAGTCATTTTCCTCATGAATTTCAAAGTTCATTAGTTTCTCCTTTTTATTTTTTTAAATATAGATTCTTTCCCAAACAGTCAGTTCTTTGGGTTTTTCTATTTGTTTTAATATTTCTATTTGTTTTTGTTTTATTTAAAACAAATAGAAAAAACCCAAACAACTCTGTTTGGGAAAGATTCTACATTCAAAAAACGAAAAGGAGAAATTAATGAACTTTGAAATTCCCAGGGAAAATGACGATTTTGAGATTTTTCAGACTATCAACAGAGAAGCAAACCTTCAGGATGACAAAACAACAGTCCTGAAAATACTGATGATGGAATCATAGAAGATTCCAAAACTAGTCTAAGCAGAAGAATGTGAGGTAAGTGATAAAAGTTAGCCTAAATGAATAATTTAATATTTGAAGGAATTAACACTATGATGTTTCGTTTAATTACTATGATTTAAGAATTTATTCACCTCATAAAATATGAGATGAGTCTAAATTCTTAACTCATAATAATTAAATAAATAATACCTCATAGTATAATTCCTAAAAAGTAAAGTATATTCTTTAGGATATTTGGAATCTTAATATTACATAAGAAAGAGACATGCAAAAAAATGTTTTTTTGCAAATGTGTGTGTTTTCTAATGCACCCACTGCACTTTTTGTGTTCAGGTTCCTTGCTGGACCAGTAGATGGCATTAATGTAGTCTATTTCCAATTTATGCACCACTTTACATAGATGTATTCTTTTATTGTGTGCAGAGAAGAATATAGGCGAGTGTATGTGTGATTGTATAGTGTAAGTGTGTTATATGAAGTCATAAGGGAGAAGGTGAAACCTGGTGCTAGCACATAGCCTACTCCTATATAAGAGCACCAATGGGAACACCAGCTTAACATTTCCATCTGAAGGACAAATCACTGAACAGTATTAAGTCTTATCAAAATAAAACAGATTTACAATTTAATAAAAGAATGTAGTGTACAATCTAGCTATTAAAAATTTTACACTACTACTCCTCCTGGTCCTGAGATTGAAAATTATAAAATGTAATCAATTTTACAATTAAAAATTTCAATCCTGCAGAATCTGGGCTTGCTAGTCAGAAGTAGCCATGCTACCACCTTTGTCTATACAGTGAACCTTTTTTATAAACATTTGTAGTGCTAATTCTAGTCAAACTAGATGTAACAAAAAAAAAAAGGATAGAAATATACAAAACTGGTGCACTACCAACTTTCCTTTATAAAGGTTTATTTAGATAAACATATGATATCAGCAGGATAAAAAGCTCCTGAAATGAGATCTGCAACAAATTGCAGGCTATACCTTCTCGATTATAAGTGAAATGAGGTATTTGAAGAGAAAAATGATATGCTCAGACTGGGGTTTGAACCCAGGACCTTTGACTTACTAGACCTATGCTCTACCAGGGAAGTACCTGAGAAACTCCAATCTAAACACAAAATTTTCTCTTTTACATTGTTAATTCCCAGGCACCATTTTAATTTCTGCAATGTATAAGAGAAACATTTGCATTTAGATTGGAGTTTCTCAGGTAGCTCAGTAGTAAAGCATTGACCTAGAAAGCCAAAGGTACTGGGTTCAAACCCCAGTCTGAGCATATAATTTTTCTCTTCAAATATAATTTATCCTTCAGTGAGAAGTGTTAAATTAATAATAAAAACACTGAAATGAGATAGTTCTAGATCTCAAAATGTAACTACTGAAGGAGAAAATCTGCACACAGATAAATAGTTTCAACATATTGCCTGCTTAGAACCAAATTATTCTGACCCTACTTTATGTAAGAAGTTTTTATCATCTATGACGTTGCAACTCCTTTTTCTGAATCAGTGTCACACATAATTTTACATTTTGTAGTCAGATAATACTAAACCCTTTCCTCAGAATGATGCTACTATGAACTGTGTAGCATCTAAAAACATTCATGTTTTTTATTTCAATTAACATTTTCCAATCCTGGATAGAATCTAATTTAATTAGATTAAATTAAAATTAATTATATTTAATTATATTAAATTATGTCCAAAAATTTAATTGAGGTCTCCTGAAATATTAAAAACAATAGAGTTAGAACAACCAAATTCTAAGCAAGCAATTTATCTTTAATGGCACAAGAATCCCTAAGAAATTATCCAGTTCCGCTCATGGAGATGACAGACCTGGATATCCACATGAATGTGTTCTGGACCCCATCTAGCTAGAACCAAATTGGGTCGTCAATGGTCTTATTTCATATGCAGAATATAATAATTTTACCATGAATAACATAAGTTTCCTACTATGAAGTAAAATTTAAAAGAAAAAATTAAAACATCTATCGAATGCAATGCAAAAGTGGGGGGAGAAGATATATTCAAACCAACAACAGGCAAATTCAGTCTTCATGAAGATAGTAACAACAATGGGGTTAGATTAGTCATGTTTGCCACATCAAAGAATCTCATTGTTAAGAGCACAACATTTCAGCATAAGGATATTCATAAATACACCTGGACATCTCCAGATGACAAAACTCTGAATCAGATAGATCATGTATTAGTGGACAAATGCTGGCACAGTAGCATCATCGATGTTAGATCAGTTAGAGGGACAGACTGTACTTCCGATCATCATCTAGTCAGGGTGAAAATCAGACAACAGTTATCGCTTATGAGAGGAACAAACGCTAAAGATGATTCTGTAAAATTTGAATTAAAAAACTTTAAAAATGATGAAATGCAGCAAGAATACCAAATCAAAATTGTTAATAGATTTGAAGTATTGGAATCTTCAGATGACAATGTGGCAAATGAATAAGAAACTGATATAAATAAAGAATGGGAGGCTATAAGAGATACTATTAAATTGTCAGCATTGGTTGTTTAAAACAGAGGCAAAACAAGAAATGGTTTGATGGGGTATCTGCCAATATTGTAAAGAATAGAAAGCTAGCAAAAATGAAATGGTTACATGAGCCAAATGAGGTAAATTTAGAGCAATTGGGTAGTATTAGACAGGAAACTACCAAGTTATAAAGAGTAAAAAGAGGAAATATTTGAGAGAGAAGATTAATGATTTTGAAATGAATGCAAAAAATAGGAACATTAGAGAATTATATTAGGGAATTAGTATAGAGAAGAAAGGGTTTCAGGCTAGAACAAACAATTTGGAATGAAAATGGGGATATGACTCCAGATTCCAGGAGTATATTAAATAGATGGAAAAGTTACTTTAATCAGCTATTAAATGTACATACAGAACAGGACATTGAGGAGGATAATTTACAGACAGCAGAAATGCTAGTCACAGAACCAAGTGCATTAGAGGTTGAAATGGCGATTGAAAAATTGAAGATGTATAAAGCATCAGGTTCAGATGAAATCCCAGCAGATCTGATAAAATCAGGAGGAGAAAAATTGATGGACAAAATACGCTGGTTGCTTAGTATGATTTGGGAAAAAGAAGCTCTTTCAGATGAATGGAAAGAATCAATTATTGTACCAATTTATAAGAAAGGAGATAAAACTGATTGCAACAACTACAGGGGCATCTCATTACTTTCAACTTCATACAAAATTCTAACAAATATATTAGTAAGTAGACATTCTAGGAGATCATCAATTTGGATTTAGAAGAAACAGGTCTACAACAGATCAGATTTTTAGTATAAGACAGATTTTAGAAAATAAATGGGAATATAATGGTACTGTATATCAACTATATGTAGACTTCAAAAAGCATACGATTCAATTAAGAGGGAGAAGTTATATAGTATCCTGCTGGAGTTTGGAATTCCTAAAAAGTTAGTTAGACTTATACAAATGTGTCTAAATGGCACAAAGAGTAGGGTGCGTGTAGACAAACATTTTTTGGACACTTTTGAAATCCAGAATGGGTTGAAGCAAGGAGATGCACTATCTCCTCTACTATTTAATTTTGTACTAGAGCATGCCATTAAATCTTTAGAGGATGAGAAAGGCTTACAACTCAATGGTATTAATAAGCTGTTAGTTTATGCTGATGATGTAGTACTATTGGTCGATAGTGAGGAGATACTAAAGGACAACACGTACACACTATTGAGTAACACTAAGAAATTAGGACTGGAAGTAAATATCAATAAAACTAAATATATGGTCACACATAGAAATACATTATATTATGGAAATGGACAGCTAATAACAAATGAGGGAAATTTTTGAGGAAGTGGCTGAATTCAAATACCTAGGAACAATAATCACAAATAGGAATGAGATGCACAAAGAAATTAAACATAGGTTCAATTCTGGAAATGCGTGCTATTATGCATTGCAGAGACTCTTGATGTCCCAACTCCTTTCACAAAACGTTAAACTGAAAATATATAAAACTATTATTCTACCAGCTATATTATATGGGTGCGAAACATGGACTCTTACTTTAAGGGAGGAAAGGAGATTACAAGTATTTGAGAATAAAGTACTTAGGAAAATTTTTGGACCAAAGAGAGATGAACAGACAGGTGAATGGAGAAGACTACATAACAATGAACTACATGGTCTTTATAGGAAGCAAGATATAATAAGAACAGTTAAGTCTCGTAGATTGCGATGGGCAGGACATGTTGCACGTATGGGGAATGAAAGACTTGCATGGAAGTTTCTTGTAGGAAAGCCAGAGGGAAAACGCCCAGTTTGTAGACTGAGAATGACGTGGGAGATTAACATTAACTATGATTTGAGGAAAGTAGATTATACAGGAAATGATTGGAAAGCATTAGCTCAGGATAGGGATGAATGGAGAGCTTATGTCCGTGCGGCCATGAACCTAAAGGTTCGATAGTGCAAGTGAGTGAGTGAGTGAGTGAGTGAGTGAGTGAGTGAGTGAGTGAGTGAGTGAGTGAGTGAGTGAGTGAGTGAGTGAGTGAGTGAGTGAGTGAGTGAGTGAGTGAGTGAGTGAGTGAGTGAGTGAGTGAGTGAAGTGAGTGAGTGAGTGAGTGAGTGAGTGAGTGAGTGAGTGAGTGAGTGAGTGAGTGAGTGAGTGAGTGAGTGAGTGAGTGAGTGAGTGAGTGAGTGAGTGAGTGAGTGAGTGAGTGAGTGAGTGAGTGAGTGAGTGAGTGAGTGAGTGAGTGAGTGAGTGAGTGAGTGAGTGAGTGAGTGAGTGAGTGAGTGAGTGAGTGAGTGATGAGTGAGTGAGTGAGTGAGTGAGTGAGTGAGTGAGTGAGTGAGTGAGTGAGTGAGTGAGTGAGTGAGTGAGTGAGTGAGTGAGTGAGTGAGTGAGTGAGTGAGTGAGTGAGTGAGTGAGTGAGTGAGTGAGTGAGTGAGTGAGTGAGTGAGTGAGTGAGTGAGTGAGTGAGTGAGTGAGTGAGTGAGTGAGTGGGTGAGTGAGTGAGTGAGTGAGTGAGTGAGTGAGTGAGTGAGTGAGTGAGTGAGTGAGTGAGTGAGTGAGTGAGTGAGTGAGTGAGTGAGTGAGTGAGTGAGTGAGTGAGTGAGTGAGTGAGAGTGAGAGAGTGAGTGAGAGTGAGAGTGAGTAAGTATCGAATGCAACACTTTAGAGCTAAGGTTGATTGAAATTTGTTATCATTGGCTAGCAGATGGTCTTAGTTCATGTGATTGCAGTCCCTTAGTTTTTTTTTCTTCTTCCAAGGCTGGAATTTGTTAAACTAAAGAAAAATAATATATATAGTTTCTTATTCAGATTTTGCTATTTATCATGTCAACTAGCTAATCTTATTTTTTTAGGAATTAACACTAAGAGGTATTTTAATATGATTTTTTTTTAATTTAACACTTTCTATTACCAGACATCACTATTTTGAAAAGAAAAATTAGGAAGTCCCAGTTCAAACATTAATTAAAAAAAACAGGAGGTATTATATAAGTAAAATTTTATTATGTCACCTGATAATATTAAGATTATGAGATGAGATTTTAAAAAATTATATTAAAATTGATGTTGGGAAGTAAAAATTATGAGGTGATAATCATTTAAATTCATCGGAGAACATTTTTTTTGAAAATTTGCCTCAAATTTTGTGCTTTTCATAAGACCATGGTTTTAGACATATCATCATCAGTCACAACTCCAACTGATGAAATTCATCATCTGCCAACAATTCTATTGTCAACATCTGTGCTTCCATCTATGGTTGAATTTATAAACTTTCAAATTAAATTTTGTTCGTTATGAACATAAAAATGTATCAATCTATATTTTTCTGAATGTATATCTTCTCCCAAACTATCAATTCTAAAGGTTTATCCTTTAATTTCGAAGTTTATAAAATTCAACCATAGGTGACAGCAGAGAAGATGTTGACAACAGAATAGTTGACGGCCAAAGAATTTCATCAGTCGGAGTCATGACTGATGATGGACGAGATGTCATCTGAAACTGTAATTTTGTGAAAAGCATGAAATTTATGAGGTAAGTTTTCAAAAAAATTTCTCCAATGAATTTAAATAATAAAATTTGACATAAATAGTTATTCAGTTTTTCACATGAGGCTGAGTAGACCCTACACCAAAAGAAAAATGTCTATGGTATATCCAGAAATCAAACCTAGTACTCCTGGGATGCTAAATAAAAACACTTACACCAGAGATGTCAAATTGCAGAATAACATTTTAATTTCTAACTTAAAAGTTACTCACCAAAATCCATGCCAGCAATGTCACCAACATCTGTTGCAAGTTTTGTCATTTTCTTGGACTCATATCCAAGATTAAACAGCATCTTTAGTTCGGTGTCATATACAATTATGTGCCCTAAAATAATAAAAATTAAAACACAAAATTGATAGGAATTAACACTGAAGTTAGTATTCAAAGAAATTGAATTGATTCACACATCACCTCATTTGGTTTCATCTAGCAAATGTTTCCAAGATGTTTTCCATAATTTTCAAGTTAGTTTTTGACTGAAAAATGGTAGAATCATCTTTTGTAACATGTCCCTTTGTGCCACCTCTGTCACAAAACCTGCCATCAAATCAATAGATTTGAAAATGATAGACCAAGTATTACAAGAACTTTAGTGTCACCTAGAATTATGCTGTGTGAAATGCAGTTGCCATATTTAATGTTTATGAATCATTTTATTTATTTTTTAATGCTCCAGATTGTCATTTCAACATTTCTGGTGTACTCTCCTGGCATGGCACACTTGTAACCCACTTCTGAGGTTGGGGTGCCTGGAATGCAAGGTTACACTGCCCCGATGATACACGAGTTGATAATGATGGTAATGATGTGCCAGGAGAGTCCTTAAACTAAACTTAATCTCGATGTTTTTATTATTAATTTCATACATCTCAATGATGGATAAATCATATTTAAAGAGAAAAATTATATGCTCAGACCGGGACTTGAACCCGGGACCCTTGGTTTTCTAGTCCAAGTGCTCTACCATTTGAGCTACCTGAGCAAGTACCGATCTAAACGCAAATCCTTCTCTATATACATTGTAATTCCCGCCCACCAAATGCTTTGAAGCCTTTGCTTCTATCTTTGCAAAATGGCGGCTCCTATATTAAGAAGACATATTTGGGAATTATACATTACATGTACTGGCATTTATAATGTAATGTATAATTCCCAAATATGTCTTCTTAATATAGGAGCCGCCATTTTGCAAAGATAGAAGCAAAGGCTTCAAAGCATTTGGTGGGCGGGAATTACAATGTATATAGAGAAGGATTTGCGTTTAGATCGGTACTTGCTCAGGTAGCTCAAATGGTAGAGCACTTGGACTAGAAAACCAAGGGTCCCGGGTTCAAGTCCCGGTCTGAGCGTATAATTTTTCTCTTTAAATATGATTTAAACTTAATCTAATTAGGCAAATATGATATTGATGATAATGATGGATAGAAGGTGTTCAGAGACCGTTTGGACCTTAAAGTTTCCTAACATTTATCTTACAGGTGTGGAAAAACCTCAAAAAACCTCACCCAGAAAACCTGTTCCGACCGGGGATCAAATCTGGGCCCACTGTATGACAAGGCAGCATGCTACCTCGAGACCACAGTGGTGGACTAGGCCTAAGTAAACAGATTTTTCTATTGAACTTTTATAGGAAAAAATCACTATGAGGTTTAATTTAAGATTAAATTTAAATGCTCTATATCTCACCTCATATCCAGTCTTCTAATTAGACTGCAGTTTCAAAGCCTTGGCAGCTTCATCTTCAGTAATTTCTCGTCGACGATAAATTACTGAAGATGAAACTGCCAAGGCTTTGAAACTATATAAATGGATTGTGCACAAATGTGCAAAGAAAGGCTTTGAAACTGCAGTCTAATTAGATGACTGGATATGAGGTGAGGTATGAAGCATTTTAATTTCATCTTAATTTTTCTATCCAATCTTGCCTCATAAGTTTTTCTATCATAAATAGTGTCTTTATAATACTAGTTCCATTTATTTGGAAAATATAATGTGATCCCACTATAGGCCTTTGGGGTATTAGAAAGTTAAGGCTCCCATTTTCCTAGATAATCAGCATTTGATGTCAGCCAGGTTGTCAGTTTGCATGATGGTCGTCTTTACCTCAGAATAAGCACATGTGGTACTCATTTTCATTAGAGGCTGAGTAAACCACAGGGCCATGATGAGACCAGAAATGTTGGTCATTTTAAAAATCCTGACTCCAACATATTGTCTAAACCACCTATGCTATGGCATGCCCTCCATTAATTTATACTCATATCAATTTTCTGTTAAATAAAAAAGAGAACATTGAATTTTTGCAGTTATTAAATATTTAATTTCCATTCAAGGGCAGATCACCTCTGGAATTATTTTAAAAACTTCCATATCCTGAAGGATAGAATTTGAATATCTATCCACAATGGCATAACAGCACAATGTTGGACCTTAACCTCTCCTTCGTTAGGAGTTACTAGACCGAAGTTTTAAAATATAAAAATAGATACCTGTGATCTCAGTCTTCCTTAACTTTGGATGCAAGTTGTTGAGTACTTTCAGAGCATATGCTCCATCTTCAGCTTGTAAATTGGTCTTCCTCAACTTTGGATGTAAGTTGTGGAGTACTTTCAGAGCATATGCTCCATCTTCAGCTTGTAAATTGGTCTTCCTCAACTTTGGATGTAAGATGTGGAGCATATGTTCCGAAACTACTCCACATCTTACATCCAAAGTTGAGGAAAGTATTGATTACTAGACCAAGTTAATTTACTTACCCTTATTTCCCTAAAAATGTCATAAATGGTATGCAGTCAACATACTGACCCAATGAGACATCTATTCTCTGTCCAACATAAGAAGCACACTTTGACATTTAACTTCTGAATGTATTACTCTGCATAGCACGTGTAAGAGTGCAGGCGAACTCTGTCAGCTGTTTGTTACAAACCAATAAATTAATGCACAACAAGACAGAACAATCATTTTAATTTTTAATGTTGCAGGTTGTATTAACATTTACCATGGTATGTCGAAAACTAATTAAATTATAATTGTTAATATTAAACAAATTAATTTAAATCAAACATTTAAATTAAAATATCCGAGTTAAGTTAAACTACCTGGCAGCTGCCATATTTGTAACCGACATTCAACTTCTCAAGAATCGTTCAGTTTCAAACAAATGTGAATTTTTAGTTAGTCTCCGACCTTCGAAGAAATATGTAGGTAGGCCTATATACTGTATTCTGATCAACTATAGTTAACATATATAGCTTTAAATGCATAATTATATTAATCGAGTACATTATCTATTTTTTTGCTTCCACTGAACTGTGCTTTGGTCATGAACGAATTGCAGTAACTGCAGCAGTCATGTGCTTCGTGGATTACCCGCCCATTTATTTTCCTCTAGTGTCTTTCTTAGGCTGGACAGAAAATAATAGGCAACTAAGGTATTACTAGGATGAAGGAGGTTAGTAAATTTTGCTTAGAGACCTCTTTATTCAAGCTTAAGGAACTTTTATGAGCCTTAAATATCCAGACTCAGGACCCATGGTTTAAAGTTCCTCCGGGAGGACTTTTTCCTCCTAAAAAATTCATCGACCCCGGCCAGATTTGAACCTGTGACCTTTGTGAGTAGAGGCAAGTAACATAACCACTAGACTATGACCAACTTAGAATGTTTTGGTAGAGGTTTCTAAAATCTGATCAACAAATCATAGTTTTGGCAACATTGCGTTCTACATTTGCCAGGTGACATTTGTCCTATTGTTTCATCAAATGATAAATAAAACAAGATAGAAACCATAGAGAGACTAGGTATTTCAGAGCTAGGTGAAAACGACCAGCATTGCCAATGGTATTCCTTTTTGTTACATAATGAAAATATTTTAATGTTCCCAGTGTACATCAGGAACCAGTCAACTAACCAACCATATTTATCAAGTGTGTTAAACTGTTGTAGAGGACTTGCCTGTAAGTGAATTGTAAGTAATAGCTCCAATCGAATGAAGTGAAAGTAAATTCATTTCATACACTGATTGACTTCCAAGGATTTGATGTTCTATTGCAAAAAGTTTATTTTGAGCTGCAACTATCATCACTTCTTGCGATGAACTTACTGCAAAAAGAAAAATCATTCATAAATCATTGCATTTTTACATTTTGCTTAACAGGGCATGCCTCATCAGCAGAACATCCTTACTATCTTGGAATAATGCAGACCTCGTCATACATACTATCTAATAAAAAAAAATGAATTGACATGTTCTGCCATACTGCAAGTGGAATAAATGCCTTCTTAGTAAAGAAGCCACCATTTGCAAGATAGAAGCAACCATTTGCAAAATAGAAGCAAAGGCTTCATAGCATTTGCTGCACGGGAATTAACAGCATATATAAAAGAAAAATTTGCATTTAGATTAGAACTTGTTCAGATAGCTCACCCAGTAGAGCATTTGCTTAGAGTGCAAAAGGTCCTGGGTTCAAGTCCCAGTCTGAAAGTATAATTTTTCTCTTCAAATATAAGTGGAATACTACTCGGAAGCCAGGAAGAAGATATCCTGTAACTCCTGTTTTGAGTTGGCGACTTCAGTTATTAGCAAAATCCACAGAAATTAAGCTATGAGATTTTTCTCATTAAAAGAGTTTTTAAAAATGTTTACAGATCTTCACCAATCCTACTTACTAGACACCAAAAATGACCATGATATATATATATACAGGATGTTGCAAAAAGCACCAACAACGGAGGTGAGGTGGTATATTGAGATATGCTGATCATTTTTTAATAAGGTACCATGTCCAGAAATGATGTGTTTTCACACTACGAGTAGCTAACTTCTCAAGAGTTCCGTTAGATTTTAAGACTCAATACTTGACAATACCGTAATTGTTGTGGATCAAGAAGCGCACATGTCACATTGTATTCATGCAGAATATGTCGATAATGCAGATGACTGGCACACATGTTCAAATATGCCGATGTACACTCTGCATATGGAGATGGATATTTTGAAAACTTGATGTGACTGTGACAATGTCATCAAGTATTGAATCCTGAAATCTAACTAACAGAACTCTTGAGGAGTTAGCCTTGGCATAGTCGGTAGAGTCCCTACCTTCTACTCCGGCAACCCAGATTCGATTCCCGGCAAGGTAGGGGATTTTAAATCTCCATCTTGGGTCTGGGTGTGTGTCCTGTCCTTTTGTCTATATGTGAGAATAAAAGAAAGTTAGCAAAAAGGTAAAACAAGAAGGAAAAATAGTGTGAACGAAAAAAAAAAATAAGCCACTCATAGTGTGAAAACTCATTTCCAGACGTGGTTACCTTATTAAAAAGTTGTCAACATATCTCAATATACCACCTCACCTCCATTGTCGGTGTATTTTTCAAGTAATTAGTCTTCAAATCCTTCGAACTAACACTGATCTTGTGACAGTCACAGTGTGAAAATGCATCATTTCTGGACATGGGTGCCTTATTAAAAAATTATCAGCATATCTCAATATATACCACCTCACCTCTGTTATTTGTGTTTTTTTTCAACAACCTGTATATATGTATAGCACATGCAATTTTTTTGTAACCAAATTTGGAATATAGCAATACAAAAGTAAGGTCTAGTTCTGTAACCAGCAAAATCAGACCATCAGGAATAGGAGTTCATTTGAAGTAAAAATTTAAAAGTTTCTCTAATAGACACTATTTTTTGCAACAAAACTCAAAATATGCTATTCAAATAAAACTAGGAAGGTATTCTTCAGAAATCTGCAAAATCTGACAAAAGTGGAAGGTTACCTGAAACTTGAAATAAATCTTTCTAGCAGCCTGCTTTGTCACAATATATCTGAATACCAATTTAATTAACCCTTAAGGGGAGATTAAAAGGTAATTTTATTAAAGAATTTTCAAATTTGGTTTTTTGTACTTTTGAATAGTTTTAAATATTCTGCACAAATTGATAGAAATATTATTGACATATGCTTATTTTAAGCATTTTTAATAAATTTTTAAAAGTAAGGCTGCATCACTAATTTGACACAATGAACACTGGTTTTTTTGACAAACTAAAATGTTCATATAAAAGATCCTTTTCTCAGAAACCATAAGAAGGGATTATGTATGAAAATTTTTGAACATTTATAGTAATTACATCTGTTGATGTGGAACCATTTTGGCGCTCTTACAATTATTGGTCATTTAAAAAAAATGAAAACTTGCAAAATTTAAAAAAAAAATTGGTTTAAAAAAAATTATATTTCCAAACATAAGAAATGTAACTCAAAAGTGTTTCAGTAAACTTATTAAACATGATACCTGAACACTGTAAAAAAATTAATATTTATACTTCAAATACTAAAAGTTTTACATTTTAACCTTGTCGAAATAGAGCTTTTAATCTCCCCTTAACATGTCAATATATCCTATAAAATATATTGATTTATTTAATAAAGTAATAAAAAATGAATCTGTAGAAGTTGTCTAAATTTGTGTCAAATAATACAACAATATGCAATAGATAATTTACATTAACAGTGAATATAGTTTTTATTTTTAACACTAGAAATCACCTTCATATGAAAAAGTATAAACACATGCATATAAAGATCAAATGAGTACGACAAAAGAGGTCTCTACAAAGAAGACAACAGGAGCTAAAACAAAAAATACATCTCAAAAGAAGAGAATAGAATATAAAAGATCTTCAAAATAAGAAATATGAAGACCCGGCAAAATATGCTGAAACAATAAAACACCTCCCTAGAAGAACAGCAGTAGCTCTCTTCAGATTGGAAATGCGCCATGACTGTCTGGATGACCACCTTCATAGAATGGGAATTGTCACTAGAACTATGGGATGCTCCTTGTGTGGAGAAAATGTTCTCCTAAGCAAGGAACACTTACTAAATTGCAGGCAACTAGACCCCGAGAAAAAGGACAGGAAAGACATTGCAGGACTTTATTAGGAAGCAAGAGGAATAATGGTGTAAACCAAACTCCAGCCATTTGAAAATAACACATATAAAGAAGTATTGTCCAAAGTTTTGTAGTATATGGAGCTGAAGTATGGATTGTAGGGAAGAAACCTCTGGCAGCCGATATGGATAATTAAAGAATAACATGTAGACAAGAAACATAAGAGGTGGTATGGGAGGAGAAAGAGACATTGATGAAATAAAAAAGTGACAGTTAAAATGTTATGGGCATACAGTTAGGAAGGACAACATAAGATTGCAAATGATCTTAACATGGAGACTATTAAGAAGGAAAATAGTGGGATTACCTAAATGCAATTGTAAAAAGAAGGAATTTGACTTTCTCAACAGGGAACAGAGAAACAATGCCAGTTATAATAATCTGTAAAAAAAATCACCTTCCCAGAAGTTTATAGTTACTGTATACCTTTTTCAATACAGCTCTTCAATTCATATGTAATGAGGAAAGTCATTGAATAAAGTACCGGTAGTTATATTAACTTACTGTGACAGGTATGTTTATCTAATGCTCTGATTTTATGTTGTGGACATGCACATGTGTAAGTCTTGTTTGGTGCCAGGAGACAAATATCACTGCAGCCTGAATTTTCACATGGATTGTGCATCTAAAACAGATTTACCATTATTCAATATTTGCATCATCGAGACATTTAAATAATTGGGTTTAATTATGTATAATTAACATTAATAACAATAACAATACTAATAATAATAATAATAATAATAATAATAATAATAATAATAATAATAAATAATAATAATAACAATAATAATAATAACAATAATAATAATAACAATAATAATAATAACAATAATAATAATACTTGTTCACTGGCACTATCAAACCCATAGGTTCATGGGCACATGGGCATAAGCTCTCCATACATCCCTATCCTGAACTAATACTTTCCAATCATTCCCTGTATAATCTACTTCCCTCAAATCATAGTTAATGTTATTCTCCCACCTCATTCTTGGTCTACCAACTAGGCGTTTTCCCTCTGGCTTTCCTACAAGAAGCTTCCATGCACATCTTTCATTCCCCATATGCACAACACGTCCTGCCCATCACAGTCTACAAGACTTAACTGTTGTTATATCTGACTTCCTATAAAGACCATGTAGTTCATTGTTAGGTAGTCTTCTCCATTCACCTGTCCATCTCTCATGGGTCCAAACATTTTCCTAAGAACTTTATTCTCAAAAACACTTAATCTCATTTCCTTCCTTAAAGTATGTTTTGCACCCATATAATGTAACTGGTAGAATAATAGTTTTATATATATTTAGTTTAACATTTTTTGAAAGGAGATGGGACATCAAAAGTCTCTGCAATGCACAATAGCACGCATTTCCAGAATTGACCCTATGTTTAATTTCTTTGTGCATCTCATTCCTATTTGTGATTATTGTTCCTAGGTATTTGAATTCAGCCACTTCCTCAAAATTTCCCTCATTTGTCATTAGCTCTCAATTTCCATTATACAATGTATTTCTATGTGTGACCATATATTTAGTTTTATTGACATTTACTTCCAGTCCTAATTTCTTAGTGTTACTCAATAGTGTGTACGTGTTGTCCTTTAGTATCTCCTCGCTATCGGCCAATAGTACTACATCAACAGCATAAACTAACAGCTTATTAATACCATTGAGTTGTAGGCCTTCCTCATTCTCTAAAGATTTGATGGCATGCTCTAGTACAAAATTAAACAGTAGAGGAGGTAGTGCATCTCCTTGCTTCAACCCATTCTGGGTTTCAAAGGTGTCCAAAAACTGTTTGCCTACATGCACCCTACCCTTTGTGCCATTTAGACACATTTGTATAAGCAACTTTTTAGGAATTCCGAACTCCAGCAGGATACTATATAACTTCTCCCTCTTAATTGAATCATGCTTTTTTGAAGTCTACATATAGTTTATATACAGTACCATTATATTCCCATTTATTTTCTAAAATTTGTCATACTAAAAATCTGATCTGTTGTAGACCTGTTTCTTCTAAATGCACATTGATGATCTCCTAGAATGTCATCAATATAGGGAGTAAGTCTACTTACTAATATATTTGTTAGAATTTTGTACGAAGTTGAAAGTAATGAGATTCCCCTGTAGTTGTTGCAATCAGTTTTATCACCTTTCTCATAAATTGGTACGATAATCGATTCTTTCCATTCATCTGGAAGAGCCTCTTTTTCCCAAATCATACTAAGCAACCGGCATATCTTGTCCAATTTTTCTCCCCCTGATTTTATCAGTTCTGCTGGGATCTCATCCGAACCTGATGCTTTATGCATCTTCAATTTTTCTATCGCCATTTCAACCTCTAATGAACTTGGTTCTGCGACTAGCAGTTCTGCTGTCTAACTTATCCTCCTCAATGTCCTGTTCTGTATGTACATTTAATAGCTGATTAAAGTAACTTTTCCATCTATTTAATATACTCCTGGAATCTGCAATCATTTCCCCATTTTCATTCTGAATTAAGTTTGTTCTAGCCTGAAACCCTTTCTTCTCTATCCTAATTCCCTGATATAATTATCTAATGTTCCTACTTTTTGCATTCATTTCAAGATCATTAATTTTCTCTCTAAGATATTCCCTCTTTTTACTCTTTAGTAGTCTGGTGGTTTGCCATTTAATACTACCCAATTGCTCTAAATTTACCTCATTTGGCTCATGTAACAATTTTATTTTTGCTAGCTTTCTTTATGTCGGCACATTCCTCATCAAACCATTTCTGTTTTTCCTCTTTTTTAAATAACGAATGCTTTCTGATGCTGACAATTTAATAGTATCTCTTATAGCCTTCCATTCTTTGTATCAGTTTCTTCTTTGTTTGCCACATTATCATCTGAAGATTCCAGTACTTCAAATCTATTAGCAATTTTGATTTCTTATTCTTGCTGCATTTCATCATTTTTCAAGTTTTTTAATTCAAAATTTTCAGAATCATCTAGCATTTGTTCCTCTCATAAGCAATAGCCGTTGTAGTAATAATAATAATAACAATAATAACAATATGAAAAAAAAATCAATAGAATTTTTTTGGTTAACAGATGCTACTATTACTAAACTTACCGAGTGCATTAAAGCTGGATGATATACATGAACACCATATATGTATTTTCCTGCATGCTCACGTAAAACCACTTTATGATCCTTTCCTGTGAACTTGTTACATGATTGAATATCACTTCCATGCCAATCTGACCAATATAACTTGTCTCCAAATACAGAAAGTGAGTATGGATGTTTTACAACATCTTTCAAAATTACCTAAAACAAATAAAATTAATTATTTATACATATCCATTATATCAGCTGAGTAAGGAAGAATATTTTAGATTACCAGTATTTAAATCAATACAGTGCAGAACAAAATATGTACTTATGTAGCACAAATGGTTTGAATGTTTTCAACATTATCAAAGTTAAGTAGCTTTTAAATGCATGTGATATTTCAGTAAGATTTCAGATTAAATTGAAATTTAAATTTTTGGAACAAAAATTTTACCTGAACCAGGATTTGAATTCAAGACCTCCAGTTTTACATACTGGTGCAACTAACCATTTGTGCTATCCGGCATCCTACACATTTTTCTTTCATAATGGGAAAGCAGAATTAGTAACCCTTATCTGAATAAGCGTCCACCACTGTGGTCTCGAAATAGCATGCTGCCTTGTCACACAGTGGACCCAGGTTAGATTCCCTATTGGGACAGGCTCCTGGGTGATGTTTCTTTTGGGGGTTTTCCTCACTTGTAAGACAAATGTCAGGAAGCTTAGGGCCCAATGGATCCCAAAAATCATCCAGCCATCATCATCCTTATTATCATCCTTCCCAGTGTGAAAAGCAATGGGAAGCTACCACACCTATAATTCCCTAGTAAAGCTGCAAAGCATAGCAGAAAATCCTATGATTGCAGTGAAAGACCTGTCCTTGGGCAGAATTACTATGGATGGATCTGAATAAACATGCCTGAGCAGCACAAATGTGCCAGTATGTAAAACTTTATATCTTGATATCAAATCCCAGTTCAAAGAACAATTTTTCTTTTTAAAAATTATTTAGGGAACCTGAATATGTAAATTTACATATTTTATCATTACAGGTTTACAGCGTAAAAAGTAGTGCTAAATCCTATCATTAGTCTTCTTGAATTAAAAGCAACTCAATTCCTTTTGTAAACAATGGTTTACAGCTACAGGGAAGTAGGGCTATAAGAGAAAAATTTGTGTCTGAATAAGTAAGCCTGACGCACATGGTTAGTGCAACAGTATATAAAACTGAGTCTTAGGTTAAAATCCTGGTTTGAAACAATTTTCTCTTCAACAAACGATTTAAATGATCAATGTGAGTGTGTAAATCTACATATAACATACAAGCAACAATTTTAAAACCTCTGCAATAATAATTCACAAAAATAAAATGTGATTAGAATTGCCCTATGTAACCTTGAAATATTGAATTTTTATAGGAAGAAATTACTACGAGGTTTAGTTTAAGATTAAATTAGATGTTTATACCTCTCCTCATATCCAGTCTTCTAAGTAAACCACAGTTTCAAATCATTCATCTTCAGTAGCCTCTCTTTGACTGATATGTCGATCAGAAGAACTACTACTACTTCTCTCTGTTGGTGGACTGATAAACCTCCAGATATAATCAGAATCCACGGAAATTTCGAAGTTCAAAAGTTTTTCTTTCTGGTTTTTCTTAATGTGGATTTTTTCCCAAACCATGAGTTCTTTTTGTTTTTCTATTCATTTAATTAGAGTGGTTTTTGATTCAATTAGATGTTTTTCATACCAAGCATGCGTAGCTACTGCTGACTTTTCCACTTCAACATTTTTGACATTTCTAAGATGTTCTTTCATCCTTGTTTTCAATTTTTTTTCGTTTTTTTTTATGTAAATCTTGTCGTATCTTTTATCTTGTCAAATCTTTCATCTTGCAAATTTTGACCTGATCCAGAGGTTCATCGGTCCACCAACAGAGGGAAGAAGAGTTTCTTCCGATTGACATAACACCAGTTGCCAACAAAGTTCTGATGATGAGACAGTCTCGAAATCGTGATCAACTTAGAAAATTTATATGAGGAGAGGTAAGAAACATTTAATTTCACCATAAATTAAACCTCATAGTGATTAATTCCTATAAAAGTTAAATGTTAGTGATTATATAATTTTTTTCTTAAGTTGGAACTGGCATTTAAAACTAGTAATCAATGTGTTAATTTCATTTGTGCTACAAGAGAATGTGGGATAAAAAATACCAAATAAAAAGTGTTCCTTTTCACATCCCCCTATGCACCACTTAAAATTAGACCAATGTATACCATCAAAGTAATGCAGTAATTTTTTTTTTCAAATGAAGTATACAGTTGCATCCCAAAGTATACAAGACATTTGTAATTTAGGGAGGAAAAAATTGCAGCATATATTATTTCATTCTTCAAAATTTAATTTATAAGTAATTGCTAAAATACAACTGGTACAACAAAAACTAAACAAACAATAAGCAAATGTGTAATGAAGATCTTAAGAACTATTCAGAGGAAAACAATATTTGACAAGATACACAATACAGAAATTAGGGACAAATGTCACATTCAAGACATTACCAAATTTATTATAGATAGATAGATTTATGATAGATAGATGAAAATATTGAAAGAATGGAAGACAACTGACTAGCAAAAAAAGCTAAAGAAGATAGACCAATGGATGGGAGAAGAACAAGAGGAAGACCAGCCAAGTGATGGATAGACAGTGGATGCACATCCAATACATCTTCCTCCAAGGAATGATTTTGGAAATAAACAGGATGAAAATCCTGCAAATTATAAATAAGAAGAAGCTAAAACAGGCGACAGATCGCATTAAAATATTCATGATGAAATAATTGCTATTGAAAGCTGCAAAAGGAAATTTAATTTCAAAATTATTTTCAAGCAAGTGACACTATGAGGCTTATTTTAATTAATAAGTTGAGTTAGATTTTATGACTAAAGGTGGGTTGCTGGGTGTGATGTCCCAAGTTGTAGATTTGTGATTGTAATTGGATCACTTTAATTCTGCCACGGCACTAATAACTCCCATCAGGGGAATGAGGAAAAGTTTCTTACACAAAAAAAAAATAACGACACTTTATTTAACAGTTAAACTAAAAGTTATTTTATTAAAACTCTCACTTCAGTTAAGATGAATCTTGTAGATTAATAATTCAAAAGACTCCAGCTTAGGTTAATACTTTTCACTTACAGAAGATTACCATTTTATCTACATAATGGATGACGAATTCTAACGGTCAATCCTTCAAGTATTATACTTTATTTCCACTTGTGGACTATTTGTATTTAAGATGGATGAATTTTATATTACTATATAAATTTCCATAACTTCAACACTATTCTTTCAACTAATATCAGGAAAATAAACCACTATTCTCTCATTCCTTGAGGAGCAGTTGCTTAACATGACTGACCACCTTAAAGTATTATAGCCATCTTCTTATTCAGTTATAACCTCGAGGTTCTGATTGGTCCAACTGAAAAGGAAGGAGTACTGCTAGCTGACTCCTATCCAATTCGTCCAATCCCATTTATTTGTTTATAAAAAAATATCAATTTGAATATTTAAAGTATTTTACATATATGCATCAGTTAGAAAAACATCTAACTGTATTAACCCATCAACGTGGACATTTAAACATTGCGTTCCCTTCCCAGATGCAGAAGGACGTGTAAAACGCCAGGACTTTTAAATATCCACATGCAGATTGCCATGTCAACATGCGTGGTACATCTATGATTTCCAAAGCCTATAACTAGGTTGTTTTACATGTTGGAAACTTATTTTTTGTCACCCTGTTAAGGAAAGATTCCCCTTCATGTTACGACATAATTTATGACAGGGCAAGTGGAGTGAGGTGGCTACTTGTTACTGAAAGAAAATACTTTTTTTTTCAGCCAGACCCTCTTCTGAACATATCCTGTGCCTTATTTTTGCCGAAAAAGAATAAATATCTGTAAAGTGTCTCATTGTGTGGTCTCAAGCATTTCTTTTGAAACAATTATCGCAGTCTTTGTGAAACCGTGGCTCGTGCCTGTGCAGAAAACCAAGTGTTGTCAGAAGAGAAACATTTTAAGTTTGTCAACAAAAATTTAGATGAGATTGATAAACATAGTGATTTAGCGTCTATATCAGATAGTGAGGATAGTTTCTTTGCACTTGACTATACACAACCTCCTCACGATATAAGTGATAGTGACATCTGCTGTGTTGACGAGGGACATATTCAGACACTTACACGTGTTTTGATTGCTAAAGGGCTAGGGGGAGTGTCCACAGATTTTGTATGGCAAAATATGGACACGTTTAATTCAATACGAGAGACATTCTGTGACATCAGTGGTCCACAGTTCGATGTTTCTGGGGACATTGTTGCTATATTCAAGGAAATATTCGACCATACGTTGTTGAATATTATTGTTGAAGAAACAAATAAATACGCTCTACAATCAATATCAAAATCGACTTTCCGTGAGCAAAGGATATGTATGACCAAGGTAAGATTAGAAATATAATGTAACTAAATATAATTTATTAATAATTTGGTATATATCTAAAATAAGCTCCACATAACAGATAACTACATGGTCTTTATAGGAAGCCTGATATAATGACATAAATTAGGTCTCGTAGATTGCGATGGGCAGGACATCTGTCACGAATGGGTAATGAAAGACGTGTATGGAAGCTTCTTGTGGGAAAACCAGAGGGAAAACGGCCAGTTGCTAGACCAAGAATGGATGGGAGAATAACATTAAATATGAATTGAGGGAAGTAGATCATACAGGGGATGATTACAACACATTAGCTCAGGATAGGGATGTATGGAGAGCTTATGTCAGCACGGCCATGAACTACAGGTTCGAGAGTGCCAGTGAGTTAGTTAGTTAGTTATCTAAAATAAGTTACTGGGTGAATAGTTAAAAATACTACCGCGCAGATGGACTGCATGGACTTTTAAATGACCGCACAGAAGGGAGGAAGCCGGTCTCGTATATGTACGTCAAACCGCGCTCAGGGGTTAACAGTTTATATTGACCAGTTTGAATTTTTTATATACTTCTAAAAAATTTGAATTCTCTAAATCAATCTTATGTCATTCTTAATATAAATAAATATAATTATTATTTAATTTTAGGAAGTTATATTTTGAGGTTATTTTAATTATATTATTTTTGGTCTGGACATCTTACCTCAATATTAATGTTGATTTGTTCTTGGACATGTTTCAAAACAATTCTCTGTTTTATCTTCAGCTTTCCCAGACTCAGTCTGGGAAAGCTGAAGATAAAACAGAGAATTGTTTTGAAACATGTCCAAGAACAAATCAACATTAATATTGAGGTAAGATGTCCAGACCAAAAATAATATAAATATAATTATATTTAAATATTAAATAAACAAAACAAAAACCCTTATTATTATTATATGGGGATAAATATCCGGTTTTACGACTCGCCTCATAGTTTTAGATTGTATCTAAACTAGTCTACAAGAAATCTACAATTATGAGGTGGATTGTAAAATCTAGCTAACCTATTAATTAATTTGAAAATGTTTCTTACCCTCCTATCAGTTCCATCCAGTTTTACAGATTCTATTACTGCTAACTTTGCATCTATCCAATAGAGGCGTGAATTGTGGTTATCTACTGCAATACCATTAGGATATAGTAAGCTAGATGAAATAAATTCTATTGGATTCGATCCATCCATGCCAGCTCTGCCAATGATGTGCTTTCCCCAGTCTGACCAGAACATCAACCTGTGATAATCACAATTTTTTGTAAATAAAAACAAGTATGTGAAGAGCTACAGGACTTGTACTGGTTCGAGTCCCCATAGTGGAAGAAATTTTCTCATGGAATTTCGACCAGTATGGGACCAGTGCACCCACCCAGCATCCTGAGGCATTTGTGTAGCTACAATAAGTAGCGACTCCAGGTTGCGAAGACCAGCTATAACGGCTGGGGGACCCAAATGCTGACCACATGTCACCTCTACACTGGCTTATGATCATCTACCTCTGTGATTAACACATGTGGACATGAGGCCAGCAGCCAGCTGGTAGGCCAAGGGTCTTCTATGCCTGTAGTGCTTGGAGCATGTTCTCATGAAAAGGACCACTTGGCAGGTTTTGAATTGATGGAACTTCATAATTCTTAATTTTTTTTTTCGATAATAGAAGTGCAAATGGCTTTTAACATAACATTTTAAAGGTCCAAAGTAACTAAAACATTCATTTATGAACAAACTCAATTTTAGAGTACAATACTTTAAAAATTCACTTATATACAAATGCAAACGACTACTAATCTATTGGGAAGTTGTGCTGTTCACATTCTTCATGCATTTTCTCAAATACTAATATACCATTACTAAACTCTGGCACTATTGAACCTGGAGTTTCATGGCCGAACAGATGCTTGGTCCACCCACTCTAAGCTAGTTTTTCACCTCCCTCAAATCAAGATTAATGTTATCCCATCTGAACTGCTACCTATATAACAAATATTTGTAAATATACTTATTCAACAAATTATTCCTGTTTCCAAATTCATTATTGCTGGTGATTCTACTGCAATAACTAACTCCGACAATATCAAATTCAGAGATTTGTAGCTGCTTGGACAAAAACTCTCCATACATTCTAATCCTGAGGTAATGCTTTCCAATCATCTCTGTATAATTTACTTCCCTCAAATCATGGTTAATGTTATTCCTCCACCTCATTTTTTGCCTACATACTGGACATTTTCCTACAAGAAGTTCCCATGTCCCTCTCATTCTCCATTATGTCATGTCATGCTCATCACAATCAACAACACTCAATTCTTATTACATTTGGTTTCCTATAATAACTGCAAGAACTAATGAATAAAATTAATTGGTTAAAAATTCCAGGCAGGAAATACTATTAAGGAGAGAACATAAGATAATATATTTCAATTAATATTGGGAAGTAAACATTATGAGGTTATATCATTAATAGTGAGTGGAGAACATTTTAATCGACTCACCTCATACATTTCCAAATTTCTTTGATACCGACGGTTTCAGACAAAATCATGTCCTTCTTCAGTCATGGCTTCCACTGATGAAATTTTGTGATTGTTGATTTCTTTAGTGACATCACTTCTTGTGCTGCCATATTACGTTGGGATTATAAACTTTGTAATTAAATTTTTATCCACCGGAATATCGAAATTCATAGATCGATATTTATTCTTCTGAATGAATATCATTTCCCAAACTGTCAATTCCAACAGTTTATCCAATTGTTTCAAAAGTTTCGCCTCTTTTTTCAATTTTATGATGTTCTAGTAAACTATGTGCAGCAATTGCTGATTTTTCAATTTCACAATTTTTAATATTTCTAAAATGTTCTTTAGTGCGTTTTTCCAAATTCCTTTTTGTTTTTCCTATGTATACTTTGCTACAATCATTACAATTAATTTGATAAATTCCAGATTTCTTACTGTCTGGGATGTTGATTTTTTTATTGGTATTTAGAAGTTTTTCCAGACTAAATTTATTAATTGGTGCCAAAGTAATGTTGTATTTGTCAAATATTTTTTGAAATTTCCCATGTACATTTCAAAAAATATTTGATAAATACTTTGGCACCAATAAATAAATTTAGTCTGGAAAGACTTCTAAATACTAATAAAAAATCAACATCCCAGACAGTAAGAAATCTGGAATTTATCAAATTAATTGTAATGATTGTAGCAAAGTATACATAGGAAAAAACAAAAAGGAATTTGGAAAAACGCACTAAAGAACATTTTAGAAATATTAAAAATTGTGAAATTGAAAAATCAGCAATTGCTGCACATAGTTTACTAGAACATCATAAAATTGAAAAAAGAGGCGAAACTTTTGAAACAATTGGATAAACTGTTGGAATTGACAGTTTGGGAAATGATATTCATTCAGAAGAATAAATATCGATCTATGAATTTCGATATTCTGGTGGATAAAAATTTAATTACAAAGTTTATAATCCCAATGAAAGATGGCAGCACAAGATGTGATGTCACTAAAGAAATCAACAATCACGGAATTTCATCAGTGGAAGCCATGACTGAAGAAGGACATGATTTTGTCTGAAACCGTCGGTATCAAAGAAGTTTGAAAATGTATGAGGTGAGTCTATTAAAATATGTTCTCCACTCAGTACTAATAAGATAATATGTTTACTTTGTCTGAACATAGCAAGCCAATATCAACTGCTGCGAGGTATAGTAAAAATTATGCACCTCTCAATTGGTATCTGTCATCTTTTCATCAACTTGTTTAAACCAAGATATTAAAGGCTTCTGTTGATCCAAAACTTATTTATACATACAATACAGTAGTTTAAAGACTAAATATATAAAAAAATTGCCAGTTTGCACTTTCACCTCTTTTTTTTTTTGCAATTATGAAAATGCTGCCAAGTGGTCCCATTTCATACATATATGCACACATCCATAAAATGAAAGATCTGAAAATTGAATTAATTAGAAGACAGGATATGAGGTGAGGTATAAAGAATTTTAATTTAAATCTTAGATCTGAAAAACTTACCCTTCAGTTGGTATCAAAGCAATTGCTCGAGGTTTCTCAATATCTTTATTTACAATGATAGTACACAATGTTCCATTGTTATCACATACACCTATGTGTTTAGCTCCTGCATCAGTGAAGTAAATATTGCCAGTGATCCAATCAACTTCTAGATCTTCAGGTTCATAGATACCTGAATAAAATCAAATTATCATTACTAATCACAGAGCTTTTCATATTAGAGCATTATAAGCCTCTACAAATTCTATTGCCTGAACTTCTAAACTGCTACATTGAAGCTGAATTCATTGAAATTGAGTTTATAATGGAGGAGATTGTCTCCTAAACAATATCAGATGAAAAAATTTGTCTTACGAGACAAGTCTATTTCTAATTCAACTCTTCCTACCTCATGGTTGTTCCTATTGATTTATATTAATTCAACAGTTTTAATTTACTGTACATTAAAATAATTTAATCATCGTTAAATAATATATATATGTCTAATAAAATTAGAGTAGAAAGTAACATTGTAAGGTTTTTTAGTAATTTGAGTTTGTCATCTTACCCATGTTTCAATATGTCTTCATATTATTGTCAGCTTGTTTAGATTCTCATACAGTCTGAACGGGCAGAAAATAATATGAAGACACATCAAAACATGTTCTCAAGAATATCATTTATGAGGTGAGATGACACTCTAATCATTAAATTATTGTCCTTTTAAAATCACCGTATATCTCAGCAGATAAGACGATAGTTGAACCATAAAAAAAAGCCCCCAAAATCCAGGGTCGTCTTATAGGACAGACACAAAAAAATTAGATTGGAATGTATATAAATTAAAACCATTATAAAATGAAAAAATAACTCGCCAATGTATTTAAAATCCTCACAAACCAATCAGTTGACATGTGGGGGGAACTGTTAAAGATTTAGGGTCGCATGCAAATACATTAGTCTCTGGTGAGTTGAGTTTTCCGTGAGCACATGCAAAGTTCAAATTAGTGAGTTGCCGACTGGTCATGCATGAAAGTAGTTTTATTTTGTAATATTGGCAAGTAATGACCCAGAATTCTCAGCGATAAAACCACTTCCATTATTTTCGTCTGCTAGAGGAACGCATTTACGCTTGCAT
Source organism: Diploptera punctata (assembly GCA_030220185.1). Taxonomy (NCBI): domain Eukaryota; kingdom Metazoa; phylum Arthropoda; class Insecta; order Blattodea; family Blaberidae; genus Diploptera; species Diploptera punctata. The sequence goes on from JASPKZ010010696.1 coordinate 2,306,164, forward strand.
CCTACAAATAAAACCATATACGACGTCTGCATCGTGCGATATTATGCCAATTCTCCCTGTTCTTCCAGTTGAATTCTTTGGTAGACTCAAATTCCTCTTCTCCACGTATACCGAGAACATGATCAAAGTCTTCAAGGCCCAACATCTTGGATAAAGCGGCAAGATAAGCAGCAAGGTTTCAAAGTACATCGGTTACCATCAGTTCCCATCGGGTTGCTCACGATTCATTCTCTGCAGTCACCTCGCCAGGTAGCTTAGGAATTTCAACGATTATTATTGCATGAACAGACTTTTGAATATGCAAAAACGTCTTTGGATGCAATTTTCTCAGCAGAGAACAACTTTTACAGTCTAACGCATTCATAGATATGACCCTTAGTGAATCCCCATGAGTACAGCTACTATCAAACCTATCCTGAAAACATCCGGTATTCAATTCTTTTGCTGTCTATTTTGTGTAATAAATAAACATTGACATTATTGCTTATATTGCATTGTTTCTTTTAATTATTAATATAGTGTTATTATTACTGTGCATGATGCAAAGGGCACTGTATAACATTTAAATATGCAGATAACATATCTTTGGGTTTGATAGTAGCATAACAAGAAATTTCTCATGTGGCAAGTCTTTCTTCTTTATCATAACAATCTCCTTTCCCCCTCTACCGCCTTTCATGTGACAGGTCTCATCTCTCGTACTAGTACAACTTAGCAAAAGTTGTAGCAGTGTTGCTGGTTGAATGAAAATAAAATGTATTTATCATAATGAGGGGTTAAAATACTAACAATATATAACAAAATTTAATTTGAAAAATTAAGAATATGGTAATTTTGTATACGCTATACAGTAAGCTAATAATGATCGCTGATCTAAATTAAATTCATAGGCCGTTGATAGTTTGGAGGTAGTCTTATAGGACAGATATATGCTAAAACTATAAAACTGACAAAAATCTATACCTCATCTTATCTGAAGGTTTACCTTATCTGCCGAGATATACGGTATTTAACCCATTGGAGACTTTTAACGAGTCTCCCTCGTGAGCAGGTAGAAAGTCCAAACAGCCCCACAACGAGGTAGACTCGTTGTTGTGTTATAACACTGTAAGACGTTAGGTTTCTTTAGTGGTTTACATTTTCGGTTCACCATCAGTAAAATGTGTTGTTTGTTTATGTAAAGTAAATATGTATAGGCCTAGTGTATTGTATAGTTTATTTTAGTTATTATTTATAGAATAGTAGACTATAGTTGTAGGCATTTATTACGGTAAAATATAAGTGAATATAAATTCAGTGCTTATTTGTTAAAATTCATAGTTTTAAAATTAATTTTTTTCTTGCAATATGTGCGTAAATAGGAGAGAACGTATTGCTTTTGAGAAACTAAGTGAAGTAGTGGATGAAATATTATGTGACAGTGATTGTAGTGAATTATTATGGAACGAAGATTCGGACGATGAAAATAATATACAGTGACAACGTAACCGTGCATGCTACTGATGGTAGAAATATTAGGTGAGTTTCGTCCAGTTTTTATCTATAGTATTTTATAATTTACAGGTCGATATATAACTATGATATTAAAGAATATACGAAGAACTTTTCCTGATTTTATAATGTATAGGTCTATGCTTATTTTATTTCATATATTTATTTTATTATGTACAGTATTATATTGCGTTTGTTATTTTTTTCGGTCTTGTTTGAACATATGATTTGTGTTTACTTTCAAGGCAATGTCCGAGAACTTTTACAAAAAGATGGTTTCTGAATTGTTTGTCAACTTTCACAGCCTTGAAAATAACAAAACATAACGGTTTACAATGCACAAAAGAGGGTAGCAGGTAGGCCACATTCCTTTGCTATTCGTAAAAGTACAAGATACTAAAAGAAATTCAGGGGTAAACAAAATATCTGAAATCATAAGTGATAGAACAGAGTATGTGTATTTAAAGTCCAGCGCAGCGGAGTAGCGGCGCGGAGATTTAAATGGGTTCCCAGTGAACATGCTAGGCACTTTAAACGTGTCTCCAATGGGTTAAAGCTTATGCAGATCCTGTTAGCTTGTATATTATTTTAAAAATACAATAGGAAATACAATAGGAAATAACATTAAGAGGTTTAGTTAATAATTAAGATATTTGGTATGTATTCCTACCAATTACAGTTGTTTTTGTTGAACATATGTTCCATGGCTAGTTAGCCCCATCTTCAGCTATTACAAACTGTAATAGTTGAAGATGGGGCTAACTAGCCTTTTAACATGTTCAATAAATTATTGTATACTATTACTATAAAAGGGGGCACGCCGTAGCGTAGTGGTTAAGGCACTGAGCTACAAGCCGGAGGGTCGAGGGTTCAAGTCCCGTTGGGGTCAGGATTTTTAAACTGACCCAAACCCTCTGGCGGCACTATGGCCCTGGGGTCGACTCAGCCTCTAACGGAAATGAGTACCAGACGCTTGTTCTGGGGGTAAAGGCGGCCGTCACGCAGGGCTGACAACCCGGCTGACATAAAGTGCCGATTGTCTAGAAAAAGTGGGAGCCTTAACCTCCTACTACCCCAAGGGCCTCCGGGTCTGTTGTGGGATCACTTTACTTTTACTTTTTTTATTACTATAAAATTAGAGTAGGAAGTAACATGAGGTTCTTCTTAATAAATATGATGAGTCTTTAGCACCTTACCTCATTGAAGTTGATTGACATAAGTTGTTAATTATTGCATAATGTTTATTTTCCTTTAGTTTTAGTAATTTTCCCAAAATTTTTTGTTGTTTGGTGCAATGATTGTCTTTTATAGTTTTACGAATAAACTTTGGGGCTAATAAACTTTATGAAGAAGATGCTAAAGACATCTTGCTTATTGCATACAACTATTAAAAAGAGTTAATTTTCAAAGTTTGTCCATCCTGTACCAATCTGATTTTTTTAAATATCAACATTTTAAGCTTTTATAGGAAAAAAACACTGAGATTTAATTGAAGACTAAATTAAAATACGTCATACCCCACCCTCTTCTAATTATACTGCAGTTTCAAAGTCTTGGCAGCTTCATCTTCAGTAATATCTCATTGACTGATGTTATGTCGATCAGAAGAACTACTACTTTCCTCCGTTAGTGGACCGATAAACCTCTGGATTCTGACTGGATCCAGAGGTTTATCGGTCCACCAACAGAAAAGTAGTGCTTCTGGTCAACATAACGTCAACGAGATATTACTGAAGATGAAGCTGCCAAGGCTTCGAAACTGCAGTATAATTAGAAGAGGTGAGGTATGAAGTATTTTAATTTAATCAGCATTATTCTTAGATTAATCTATGAACAAAATAAGAGTGCAGGGGGGGGGGGAAAGAGAAGTCACCGTTTGATTTTGTACCAATGCAAGTTAAATTGAAATAAAACCAGAATTTTGACAGAACTTAAAAATGATATGCATTTAATTTATTTTAAAAATAACATTTTTGCTGGCTCTAAAATACGTACACTTAATTTAAATAGTTTTACTTAACATGCTTCAACAACATAGTTCATTCCATTGGCAATGCTAATTGAATCGTGTGCACTTCCAAAACTTAAGTGCCTAAAGAAAAAAATTTACAGAAAACATGGCATTTGGAAACCATTTTTATAATGGAATTTGATGCTCTATTAGATTCTCCATTCTGCACCATAGCCAAGTGGTTTAAGACCTGATGCCTTGGTGCACAGCTACAGGACATGTTCTGGCTCAGTTCCCATGGGAAAATAAATTTTCTCATCAAACACAGGATGAAATGGAAGATAGAATAAGATGGTATGGCCACTTGGGAGGGGAGAGACCAAGAGGTCTACTAGAACAATTTAAGAAGAATAATGATAAAAGAGGAGTTGAATGGATAGAAATGATGGAAGAGTAGACTTGAAATGACCAAGATAAATGCAGGCTTTTGTCCAAAATTGCCCTAGAACAATGACACGAGATAGACAAGATATAAATAAGAATGATTTCTGTGAAAAATAAGACTACTCTTTATACAAGTGTATATTGATATAGATCACAATTATCAACATAGCAACTGAATTTACCTGCAGTAACAAGTCTTTCAATATGTGTACCATCTTCTGTACCACGCATAATTGACTCTTCCCCAAGAGAAAGTTCTGTCCAATAAACATGAATTCCATCATATGCTAGTCCAACAGCACGATCTAAATCGTTAGCAACAACGATGTAGACATCTTTCTCCAAATACAACCCACGGACTTGATTTGTAGTTGCAAAAAGGAGGAGAATATCTTCACCTAAGAGGACAAAAAATTGTAATCAGAAATTAAAAACACATGTTCAATCATTTTGTTGAATTTTTAGTATGAATTTTATCAGTTATGACAATTTTATATATGACCAGTCTGAAGGGCTAGTGGTCAGCATTTCTAACTACTGTTCATGAGGTCCCAGGTTTGATTCACAGTCAAACCATAGGAATTTTTTTCTTAAAGGGAATTATTCCTGTGGTTGCTCATGGTCTGGAATTTAGTTTAAGTTTAGGTTAAGAACTTTCCTGGTGTTTCTTGCTTCATTATCATTTATCACCCATCATAACATCGGGGTAACCTAACTCCACCTTCTAGGCACCCCAACTTCAGAAGTGGGTTACAATTAAGCCAATGCCAGGAGAGAACACCAAAAAATGTCAAAATGACAACCTGGGGCATTAAATAATTAAAAAAAATGTTATATATAATATTGATCCATGTATAAGCACCACTTCTTATATTTAATTTTAGAAAGTGATATTTTGAGGTTATTTTAATCAAACTATTTTCAGTCTGATCATCTTACCTCAATATTAATGTTGATTTGTTCTTGGACATGTTTCAAAACAATTCTGTTTTATCGTCAGCTTTTCCAGAGTGGTTAGATTTATGTTGCACACCCTGGATGTCTATGTCAGCTCCATCCTGTGGTGGCCAAAGAACCTCCAAACAAGGTCACGCTGTCAGTATTTCAAAATTCATAACTCTGGTTTTGTTCTTCTGAATATAGATTTTTTCCTAAATAGTCAACTCTTGTATTTTCTAACTGTTTTAATAATTTAGTGTCTGAATGCATATTATGTTTTTTAGACCAAACATGAGCAGCAACTAAAGATCTTTCTATTTCCCCATTTTTAATATTTCTTATGTGTTCTTTGGTTATAATTTGTAGGTTTCTTTTTGTTTTTCCTATATATATATTTTTTTTTTCACAACCCGTAAATTCAATTTGATATATTCCTGATTTTTTATTTTTATCAGTTTTTCATTTTTATTGTTTTTTATTTAAACTGTAGTTATTTTTCGGTGCTAATATTGAGGTAAGACTGAAAATATTTTAACCACTTCTTATATTTAAATCTTGAGAGAGAAACTAGGATAGGAATCACACTCTCATTAGAGTAATACAAAAAAAACTGGATATTTCATAAAACTTATGATGGGAATTGACATTAAGATGCTTCCAAATTAATAAAAAGGAAATGAGCTATTATTCATCTCACCTTATACACTCCGTATTCTTCACAGCTTAGAACTGGAGTTTCAAAAACAGTCGTTCCTATCTTCAGCCATCTTTAAGACTCAGAGTTGTATGACAGTCATAAAGTTGGCTCAAGTTAGGAAGAATGCTCCTGAAACTGTGGTCCCATACTATGAAGAACACAGTGTATGAGGTGAGATGAATGATGACTCATTTTAGTTTTATTAGAACTGTGGATATTCTAAATGTATTAACACAAAATTGTATTTCTATCTAACAGTACTTTAATTCCACACTTGTTGACCTTGAAGGAAGAGGTGATAGTGCAGCTGGTAATGCAAACAACCCCTACCCAAAATATTCCCTGCCCAGCAGGTTTATGCATCAGAGTGAAAAAACATCTTAAGAATGTCAAAAATGGAAAGTACCTGGAGTAGCCACCTATGCATGGTCAGAAAAACATCTAATCTAAAGAAAGGTCAAATTAAATAAAACAGAGAACCTAAAGAGCTCATGGTTTGAGAAAATAATCTACATTCAAAAAGAGAAAGAAATTAATGAATTTTGAAATTCCTGGGAAAAGTGATTTGATTTGGAGGTTCATCAGTCTTCCAATAGAGGGAGTAGGATGCAGTCCTTCAAGATGACGATATTCATGAAAGTACTGAGAATGGAACCTAATAAGGTCCTGAAACTGGTCTAATAAGGATATGAAGCAAGATGATAACTTTTTTAAATTATACGATACAACTTTTTTCTTTTTTTTTAAATTATACCTCAATGTTGTCCACCACTGTGGCCTCAAGGTAGCAGGCCCAGGTTCAATCCCCGATAGGGTAGTTTTTCTGGGTGAGGTTTTTATCAGTGTTTTTCCTCACCTGTAAGACAAATGTCAGGAAAACTTTAAGGCCCAAACAGTCCCCGAAATCATATGGCCATCATCATCATCATCCTCCTCCTCCTCTACCAGTGTGGAAAGCAACGGGAAGCTACCACACTTATAATTCCCTAGTAAAGCTGCAAGCATAGCATGAAAATGCCATGAGTGCAGTGAAGGACCTGCCTTTGGGCAGAATTACCTTGGATAGATGGACGGACCTCAATGTTAATTCCTAGAAAGTCCATTATGTAAAAGTATTTGGGCAAGAGGTTTTCCCTTGAAGGAATTCTTAATTTAATTACCCTTATTTTCATACAGATGTCACAAAGTGACAGTTATCTTATCAGAGACATCTAGTAGACAACTAAGGCATTTCTCAGATGTAGAAGTACAATTAAATTTTGCTCGTAGCTTTAATTTACAATCATATTATTTTCATATTTAATTTTCAGTCTGATCATCTTACCTCAATATTAATGTTGATTTGTTCTTGGGCATGTTTCAAAACAATTCTCTTATCAGCTTGTCCAGACTGATTAGATTTATGTTGCACACACTAGATGTCAATGTCAGCTCCATCCTGTGGTTGGCCAAAGAACCTCCAAACAAGGTCACGCTCAGTCATCCAGGGTGTGTAACATAAATCTAACCATTCTGGACAAGCTGACGATAGAACAGAATTGTTTTGAAACATGTCCAAGAACAAATCAACATTAATATTGAAGTAAGATGATCAGACTGAAAATAATTTAATTAAAATAACCTTGAAATATCACTTCCTAAAATTAAATTTTAATTTACAAACCTAATAATCTTGGGACCCATGGCTTAAAATCCTTCTCAGAGGATCTCACCTTTGGATTTTCCCCATCCTAAAAATCCAAGTCAGGTCAAGTTGGTTGGTATCTAATGTCGAGCACTTGATAATGAAATCATTTGCTCTCTTACACTCCAATATTTAGCAGAAAGGCTGGTCTCTTCTACAAAAGCTGGACAACGGAGGAGATGGTTTCTTTCCATATCTTCATTTAAATTGCAAAAAGGGCATTTAGGTGAATCTGTTATGCCAATTCAGTGTAGGTGTTTATTCAAGCAGTCATGTCCCGTTAGCAGTCTGAATGTTACTACTGCAGATTTTCTTTGTAATGTAGTAATGTCATAAACTTGTAGATTTTCCCATTCCTTTCCAGATGTTTTGGTGGTGTATTCTTCTCTAAGTTTATTGATGTATTTATTTGAGATAATTCTTTTGATAGAGTGAAAGGAAACTGGAGTAGAAGTTGGGTTTGAAACAATTTTGCTACCCTTCTTGGCCAGAAAATCAGCTATTTCATTGCCTGTCATTGTCAGGTCAAGTTTGAACACATGATCCTTGGGACCAGAGGCAAAGCACTTAACTTGAATTTAACTTTTATAAGAAGTGAGGGTACGAGGTGATGTGTGAAACATTTTAATTTAATCTTGAAGGAACTTAACCTCTAAACTATCAAAGGCAATTTTTACATACTTACTGTAATTCATTGAATTTTTTGGAAGTGTGAAGAGATTAACATGGGCCATGTAAGAGCAAGTTACACAGCAAAGTACAAATTAGATGGGGTGAAATATGTGCAAGAGAATTGTTAAGATACAGAGAAAATGTCTATGGAAACTTTTTTACTAGGAGACAGGCTCTAGATGCATAAATATGGTAGTATGATTTCAGGATACAACATATGGGGCAATTGTTTACAAAACACCAGAATCTGAAAGCTAGAATGGATGGCAAGTTGTAAACTATATAACCACAGGTTTTAAACTATCTAGAATGCTATAGTTTAGATAAGGTAGTACATTTGTCACATACACATTTTTTTGTTTTGGCAGCATAACTTTTAATGACACCTTTTATTATGTACTACATTATTTTCTTTATAATATGCAAGTCATTTCGATACATTTGGGTTGATTATATTATGATTAGGGTAGGTTAGCTACATTTAGTTCATTACAAAAAAAAAATATGCTGTATTCTGGTGGAATTGGAGGCAGTAGTATTGAATGAGACAACATGACCTATGAATACTATATGTCCATTGGGTTGGCAATTCTGTTTACCCATGATGTTGAGCTAACTTTTGGAACATCATTTCTCCCCCCCCCCCATAATTTTTATGTTAGCTTTATGTAAAATTCTATTTCATTTTTTCCTTATTTCTTACTCTTTCTCATCAAGAAGTATCTACATATGTCAGGTCGATATCTAAATTTTACAATGGTAATTCATGGGTTTTTGCCAATTTTTTTTAAACTTATGGTATTCTGTTTTGCTGACAGACCTCAAATATGGTGTATTCTATATTCTATAATGAAATTGCATCAGCTTTAGCATAAAAACAGTTTTCACAAAAACAATTTCAAATAGATTTACCTGCAGCTTTGCATGTATGTTTATCTTCTGCCAGTTCATATCCAGGATCACAGTAACAAGTGTAACTTCCAGGAACATTCTCACATTTTTGGTCACAAATTCCATATTGTAGACATTCATCCACATCTGTAATTTAATAATAGTCAACTTTCAAATAAGCAAGATGATGGATTAAACATGAATGCAAATAAAATTTCTAAAAGTACCCAAAATTGTTCAGTAAGAAGAATTAATATAACCCTGATACCACATTTCATTGTTATTTAAAGACATTTCAACATTTGATATACGTATTTCAGGTATCTTGTGCAATTTTTTTTTTTTAGCATACTGTATTGAAAAGATTTTTATATGAATTTATTAACTGATATATGAAGATGATGCAAATCCAACCTAGCATTTGCTTGGATAAATGAGGAAAATAAAAAAAACTTATAAAATTTTATATATATATATATATATATATACCATATATAAAGAGCCGACTATAAGGATAATCGGAGAAGATGCAGTGGGCAGGTCATGTGTTAAGGATGAGCACCTTTAAAATCCTTACAAGGAATGTATGGAGGTAGGGCAATCATTAAACCAAGGAAGAGATGCTTTGATACATTTGAAGAAGATGAGTGAAGTATACTGAATAACAGGAACTCTGTAAAGGGCATCATATGGAGGTAATGCATGAGAAACCAAGGACTGATTTGAACTATAGAACTAAAGAGAAAGGGGGAAAAAAATTACTTCAATAAATCTAAATTTGTACTGCCAACAAATAGCATTGTGAACAGAAATTTATTTAACCAACACTTTGGCAATTTTATCTATGGAAAATTTATAATAAATTATAGAATTTACAACACATGCTGTACTGGTATAGCTATACTGTAATTTTGATCTGGTAGCAGATATTTATTCTTGGCAAATAAGACTTTCCAAATTTCAGTACCTCCTTACAATTGATAATTTTGATATTTCAGAAAGATTATTATATGTTCTTTAGCATTTTGTTTAAGAATTAATGAAGCAACAGATTTCTGAAGAATTTTAAATTTAATTAATGTTACAACCAGCCATCTTAATTTGAAAGTTAAAATAATTCTAATGGAGCTATTCAAGAAATAGTCCCTAATACTACAAAAAGATCACCTATGAAATATATAACTAATATCTTATTTACTTCTAAAAAATAGTGAACTAAAAATATACAAAACAGTGATTCTTCCAGTTATTCAAATGAATGCAAAATATGGTCTCCTCCTTTAAGAGGATAGAAAAGACAACACTATAAAAATAAAGTCCTTGGAAAATGTTTTGTGAAAAGACATACAGTAAAACCTGTCTATGAAGGAACATGACGGTTCCTTAAATATATTTCCATCTTGCAAGTTTTCCTTCTTATAAAGGGTTCCCCAAATTACAAGATTAAATTTTCTCATGCAGTGTAAGGATACACACTTTAAAGACAATGTATTGACTGAAATACAGACAAAATAGTGTATGTAACAGCTCAGTTTGCATGGCAATACAAAACAATGTTATTACACAACATAAAATCATACGGTTCTGAAGATTTTTTTCCATCTCTACAGGTTTCCTTCTTATAAAGGTTCCAGCTAAGACCAGGTTTTACTGTAAATGAACAGTTGAATTGAGAAAACTACATAACAGCTACATCATTATTACATGAAGCCAGGTGTAATAAAAAATAGTTAAGGTCAGGACATGTGGCATGAATAAGGAATGAAAGAAGGGCATGAAAACTTCTTATAGGAAAACTAGAGAGGGATGCACACTAAAGGTAGAACAAGAATGAAGTGGAAAATAGCTCAGGTTAGGAATGACTGGAGAGCTTAAATATGAACCTTCAAGAAGTTTTCTTGAATACTCACCTACACAAGTTTGATTAGCAGCCATATTATAGCCAAGCTGGCATATACATTTTGCTCCATTGGGTGCTGGTATACATCGATGATCACATTTCATTGCTTTGCAATCTGCCTTACCTTTAAAAATGAAGCATACATTATCTCGTTATTGACTTTTTTTGGAATTAACACATACTATTTAAGAAATATTATATCACCTCGTCTCATATCCTTATGACTAGAAGAGGTGGCTCTTCAAGACTAACTGTCTTAAGTAATGAGGATGGAATCTAATTAGGTCTTGAAACATGTCTAATAAGAAGGATACGATTTTTCTTAAAATATTTCAGTGATTTATGTCACTTCATTTGTATAAATCATTTAACATATGTTTTTATTAATAATTTAAATACTTCTCAATAAACAAATTATGTTTGAAGAGAAAGATATACACTCAGACTAGAATTTGAACCAGGATCTTTGGCTTTCTATGCCAAAGCTCTACAATTTGAGCTACCTGAGCACTTCAATCTAAAAGCAAATATTTCTCTTATACATTGTTCTTAGCATTTGGCACTCAGGAATTAAGAATGAATAAGAGAGAAATTTGCATTTAGATTGGAGTACTTAGGTAGCTCAGTTGGTAGAGCATTGACGTAGAAAGTCAAAGGTCCTGGGTTCAAACCCATATAAATATAATTTGTCCTTCATTGAGAAGTATTAAATTAATAATAAAAGCATTAAAACAAGCCCTACTGGCTTTATAAAATAATGTTTAAACTCTCAATAAAAGTCTTCTTAAAAAAAGCCATCATTTGAATGATCAAATAATGGTTCGTAGCATTAGGCACTCGGGGAATTAACAATGTATAAGAGAAAAATTTACATTTAGAATGGAGTGCTCAGGTAGCCCAGTTGGTAGAGCATTGGCATAGAAAGCCAAAGGTCCTGGGTTCAAACCTCAGTGTGAGTATATTTTTCTCTTCAAATATCATTCAACATATGTTCGTAACATTATCACGCTAATTCATAATTTAAGCAAACCATTTTCTATGCATTTAACATTCATTGTTTTAAAAATTAAATCAACTTACTTTTATTGCATGCAGGCCCTTCATCTGAAGAATCAGGACAATGAACTGTTTCATCACATATTTCAGTCAGTAAAATACAAGTTTTATTGTCATGGCAAAGATGCAAGTTCCTTTCGTGTTTGCAATCTTCAGGTGCAACATGCTGAACATTTGCTGCAAAACATGAATTGTAAGTTAGTTATATTATTAAGTGTAAGAAAAGAAAATGCTACATAGAAACTGGAAGAACAAATCAGGAGATGACTAGAGAACAATTAAGGCTAATGCTGTATTTTAACTACAGTACCATTAAAAATAATTTTAATATCTTCTTCAAATTTTCAAACCAGATTCTTGTAGTTTTATTATCATCTTTTATCTTGTAAGCCCATGTTTCCCTTAACAGAAATTTAGGCACTCTCCCCCTACAGGGAAGAATTTGAACCATACTAATTTGGTTACATTTATTTTCGTATAGATGTCATTTGAGTGGTCATGGTCAGCATTCTGCCTCATACTGACATCTAGGAAACTAAGGTAGTACTAGGACAGGAAAATTCAGTAAATTTTGCTTAGAGGCCTTTTCATTCAGGCTTAAGGATCTTTTACGAGCCTGAAAATCTTCAGACTCGGGACCCATGGCTTAAAGTCCCTCCTGGAGTACTTGCTCTTTGGATTTTTCCATCCTAAAAAATCCATCAACCCCAGCCGGGTTTGAAACCTGCGACCCTCGGGACCAGAGACAAGGAGCATAACCATTAGTCCACCGTGGCCGATGTTTTATTAACCTTTTGAAAATGAATATAGATATAAAAGAAACATTTAAAGCGTTGACATTTAAAGCGTTGACATTGTGAGCAACTTTAAAAACTATCAACTACAATATGTTAAAAGATTTGAGTCTACAGACTCCCCTAATTGTCTTTCAGGTACTGTCCTAGAGGATGCTAACATACAGAAATATCTGACAGTATTGGATTAATCAAGAACTATTTTGAGAAAGAAACATGCTTAAGAGAACCTTAGGCCAGTATTAAAGAACGAAGCTTTCCACGAAGAGCAACTCTCAGCCCATCTCTCCGTGGTTAACTATATGAGTCATGTAGAACCTACTCTAACTGGCTCACTGTCCAACATCATGCACTAACAAGACATTAAAAAAAAATTGTTTCTGGGAACACAACGAAAGATGAGAGCCAAAGCTTACAGAAGACTGAGATGGCATGACCTAGAGAGATTGGTTCTTGAATACCGTCTGGCATTAGTCTGCAGAGAATATGGTGTTGCAACCTTTTGTATATCAAGTGAGATTATGTATATTCTTGTTAAATAACTAACTCATCGGCACTATCAAACCCATAGGTTCATGGCCATATCCTTATTAGGATATTTAATTATGTATTACTCATCACATAGCATAACTGAGGACATTTGGTGAAATTTGGCCACTTTTAGTCAAAATATGAATTTTTTATCTTAAAAAGCACACACCCTGAAATATGTTTTTACAAGCTTTCAGTACTCTAGGGCACATCTAAGCCTCCCTAATTAAGACATTTAAAAAACTTTAAAGTTTTCTTTTAGTTAAAATGTATTCTAAGGGATATTTAAAGTGGTTTTCCCACATTTTTACACATCCAAAATAGGAAATACAATAATTTAAAATGTAAAAATCTGAAAATTTTGGCTGAATGCTTATAAAGACTATGGATAAAACTAGAGTCTGGGAATAATGATTAAATAAAAAATGTTTAAAATGATTTAAAATATTATAGCTTCTACCGACAGGAAACCACCAAGCTACTAAAGAGAAAAAAAGAGGGAATATTTGAGAGAGAAGATTAATGATCTTGAAATGAATGCAAAAAATAGGAACATTAGAGAATTATATCAGGGAATTAGAATAGATAAGAAAGGGTTTCAGGCTAGAACAAACATAATTCAGAATGAAAATGGGGATATGATTGCAGATTCCAGGAGTATATTAAATAGATGGAAAAGTTACTTTAATCAGCTACTAAATGTACATACAGAACAGGACATTGAGGAGGATAATTTACAGACAGCAGAAATGCTAGTCGCAGAGCCAAGTGCATTAGAGGTTGAAATGGCGATTGAAAAATTGAAGATGTATAAAGCATCAGGGACAGATGAGATCCCAGCAGAACTGATAAAATCAGGGGGAGAAAAATTGATAGACAAGATACGCTGGTTGCTTAGTATGATTTGGGAAAAAGAAGCTCTTCCAGATGAATGGAAAGAATCAATTATCGTACCAATTTATAAGAAAGGAGATAAAACTGATTGCAACAACTACAGGGGCATCTCATTACTTTCAACTTTGTACAAAATTCTAACAAATATATTAGTAAGCAGACTTACTCCCTATATTGATGACATTCTAGGAGATCATCAATGTGCATTTAGAAGAAACAGGTCTACAACAGATCAGATTTTTAGTATAAAACAGATTTTAGAAAAGAAATGGGAATATAATGGTACTGTACATCAACTGTATGTAGACTTCAAAAAAGCATATGATTCAATTAAGAGGGAGAAGTTATATAGTATCCTGCTGGAGTTCGGAATTCCTAAAAAGTTAGACTTATACGAATGTGTCTAAATTGCACAAAGAGTAAGGTGCGTGTAGGCAAAGAGTTTTCGGACAAATTTGAAATCCAGAATGGGTTGAAGCAAGGAGATGCACTATCTCCTCTACTATTTAATTTTGTACTAGAGCATGCCATTAAATCTTTGGAGAATGAGAAAGGCTTACAACTCAATGGTATTAATAAGCCGTTAGTTTATGCTGATGATGTAGTATTGTTGGCCGATAGCGAGGAGATACTAAAGGACAACACGCACACACTATTGAGTAACACTAAGAAATTAGGACTGGAAGTAAATATCAATAAAACTAAATATATGGTCACACGTAGAAATTCATTAAATAATGGAACTGGACAGCTAATGACAAATGAGGGAATTTTTGAGGAAATGGCTGAATTCAAATACCTAGGAACAATAATCACAAATAGGAATGAGATGCACAAAGAAATTAAACATGGGCTCAATTCTGGGAATGCATGCTATTATGCATTGCAGAGACTTTTGATGTCCCAACTCCTTTCAAAAAACGTTAAACTGAAAAATATATAAAACTATTATTCTACCAGTTATATTATATGGGTGTGAAATATGGACTCTTACTTTAAGAGAGGAGTGCCGCGCCGTAGCCGAGCGGTTAAGGTAGGAAGCCTTGGCGCAGAGCTACGGGACTTGCGCTGGTTCGAGTCTCCATGGGGGAAGAAATTTTCTCATGGTATTTCGGCCAGTATGGGACCGGTGCCCACCCAGCATCGTGAGGCAATTGGGTAGCTACCAATAAGTAGCGGCTCCAGGTTGAGGAACCAGCTATAACGGCTGGGGGACTCGACATGCTAACCACATGTCACCCCTACACTGGCTGTTGATCATCTACCTCTGTGATTGACACATGTGGATGTGAAGGGCCAGCAGCCGGCTGGTAAAAGGGCAACCGCTGAAAAGTGGAAAGACCCTCAATCGGACTTTAAGGGTCGTATGTTAGAACATTACTCTCTACTCAAATTACTTCCAATCACTAGTGAGCTGATTCACCGTGAGCAATTGCTGAGAACAAATTAACGGCCGACTTATCGGTCTTGAACGAGAGTCGACGTTTTCGTAATATTGGCAACGAATTACCCAGAATTCTCAGCGATAAAACCACTTCCGTTATTTTCGTCTGCTATAGAGGAATGCATTTATGCTTGCATCCCGCAAATAATACCGTATACAAACACGTCTGCGACATGCAATATTACGCCGATTTCCTGTTCTTCCATTGAATTCTTTGGTAGACTAATCAAATTCCTCTTCTCCGTGTATACCGAAAACATGATCGAAGTCTTCAAGGTCCGACATCTTGGATAAATGTTGGATAAAGCAGCAAAGTACATCGATTACCATCGGTTCCCTTCGGGATTTTAATTTGAGTTGCTCATGTAAGGTACCTCCGCAGGTAGCTTACAAATTTAACCAATTATTATTGCATGAACAGATTTCTGAGTAAGCAAAATTGTATTAGCATACAACTTGCTCAGCAGAGAAGGCATTTTACTGTCTAATGCGTCCAAACATGCGACCCTAAGAGAGGAAAGGAGATTACAAGTATTTGAGAATCAAGTACTTAGGAAAATTTTTGGACCAAGGAGAGATGAACAGACAGGTGAATGGAGAAGACTACATAACTATGAACTACATGGTCTTTATAGAAAGCCAGATATAAGAACAGTTAAGTCTCGCAGACTGCGATGGGCAGGACATGTTGCATGTATGGGGAATGAAAGACTTGCATGGAAGCTTCTTGTAGGAAAGCCAGAGGGAAAAGCCCAGTTGGTAGACCAAGAATGAGGTGAGAGAATAACTAACTATGATTTGAGGGAAGTAGATTATACAGGAAATGATTGGAAAGCATTAGCTCAGGATAGGGATGTATGGAGAGCTTATGTCCGTGCGGCCATGAACCTACGGGTTCGATAGTGCCAGTGAGTAAGTATAGCTTCTACCGAGACATCAGTTTGCTACTGCACCCATCTTCCTTATGTTTACCAGACAAACCTCACTGCCAAATTCTTTTCCCCATAAATTTCAAATTCATTAACTTTTAAACAGATTCATCTTCTTTGATAAAATACTTTATAATGTGAATTTCTATCAACTTCTGCATTCTGAAGTTACAATTAAAACTCCAGATTTGTCAAACTGATTTCTCTACTATCTACAATGGCATGACAGCCCAGTGTTGGAACTTGGGCTCTCCTTTGTAGGAGTTACTAGACCAAGTTAATTTGGTTACAATTATTTCCTGGAAGATGTCATGAATGTATGCGGTCACCATATTGAGGCACTGAGACATCTAGTAGGCAACTATTTTAAGATAATGTATTTGACTTGAAAAAGGTTTTGGCTCTATCTTTTAAACTAAGATATTACTAGGACGAAGAAGGTCAGTAAAATTCTGCAGAGGTCTTTTTATTCAGGTTTGAAGTTTTTTACAAGCCTAAAAATCTTCAGACTCTGAATCCATGGCTAAAAGACCCTGCTCTAGAACAAAAATCCATAATGGAAGTTCACCAAAACCTAGTAAGGATATTTAAATCGACTGGTATCATAAGATATCTTGTATACAATGTTGACTATGAATTGAATAGTTGCCCCAAAAAGAGATATAACCCACAAAAATTTGAAAGATGAGTTTCAGTGGATAAGTGATTTTCCAGAGATTCGATAGATAAACTCAACAATCTAGCACAATTGCTGTAAACTAACTAAAGTGAATAAACATTATTTATGTAATATTTAATTTTAGGAAGTTATATTTTGAGGTTATTTTAATTATATTATTTTTGGTCTGGACATCTTACCTCAATGTTAATGTTGATTTGTTCTTGGACATGTTTCAAAACAATTCTCTGTTTTATCTTCAGCTTTCCCAGACTGGTTTTATTTATGTTGCATTATGTTGCACCACCTGGATGTCGATGTCAGCTCCATCCTGTGGTTGGCCAAAGAACCTCCAAACAAGGTCACCCTCCATCGGAATATCAAAATTCATAACTCTGTTTCTGTTCTTCTGAATATAAATTTTTTCCCAAATAGTCAGCTCGTTTGTATTTTCTAACTGTTTTAAATAATTTAGTGTCTGAATTTATATTATGTTTTTCAGACCAAACATGAGCAGCAACTGCAGATTTTTCAATTTCTCCATTTTTAATATTTCTTATGTGTTTCTTTGGTTCTAATTTTTAGGTTTCTTTTTGTTTTTCCCTATATATATCTTTTCACAACCCATGCATTCAATTTGATATATTCCTGACTTTTTATTTTTATCAGTTTCTTTCATTTTTGTGTGGTTTTTATTAGTTTATTTAAACTGTAGTTATTTTTTGGTGCTAATTTTAATATTAAACTTCTCAAATATATTTTGAAATTTATTATGTACCCAGGGGTGATAATGTGAATTTCCTATATTTTTTTCATAGGTGGTTCTTCTTTTTCAAGATTACTTCTGTTTATCATTTTTTGTTTTTTATACTTTTTCTATCCTTTTATGTACCATTTTTTCATCAAACCCATTTTCTCTTGCTACTTTGATTATGTGTTTTTTCTCATGTTTGAAATCTTCCTTCGTTTAAGGGTAAGTTTACCAATCTATGAGTTAAACTATTAAATGCTGGCTAATTTATGTCCAATTGGATTG
Source organism: Diploptera punctata (assembly GCA_030220185.1). Classification (NCBI taxonomy): domain Eukaryota; kingdom Metazoa; phylum Arthropoda; class Insecta; order Blattodea; family Blaberidae; genus Diploptera; species Diploptera punctata. The sequence goes on from JASPKZ010010696.1 coordinate 2,324,175, forward strand.
AACCCTGTTTGATTTTTATCAAAATTTTCCGTATGAGTTTCTTTCCTATGAATCCTGAATTCAATTTTCTCTTTTTTCTTCGTTTCTGACCAATTTAAGATCCAAAAAAGGTATTGTGTTTATTGTCTTCTATTTCTTTTGGTGAATTTTAATGTTTGTATCTCTGTAAATTTAATAGTTTTAGGGAATCTTCTACATGTTTTTCTTTAACAATACAAATTATATCATCAACATATCTACTCCAAAATTTAAACATTGTGGGATGTGCTTTAGTGATTTTACATTCAAAATCGCTCATAAATAAATTTGCCAGAAAAGGTGATAATGGGTTTCCCATTGAGAGCCCTGATTTTTGTCTATAGAAACTCCCATTGAATGTAAAAAACATTTGATCAATGCATAACGCAGTTAATTTCAAATAATCTTCTTTGATCTCTCTGTCTATGTTGTTTTTTCTTAACCAATTGTTCAATATCTCCAAAGTTTTTTGTTTCGGTACCATTTGTGAATAGTGAAACTACATCAAACGAAACCAACCTATCTGTGGGTTCAATTTCCACTTTTTCTAATTTCTTAACTAATTCCATGAATTTTCAATCTGCAGACTTTCAAAATTATTAATTCTTTTAAATTGATTATTCTGAGCCCATTTCGAAATTTTGTAGGTTGGTGATCCAATATTGTTAATTATTGGCCTCATTTGGTGTTTCCCGGTTTGTGAATTTTTTGGAAGGACCATGTATATTAGGGTTTCTTGGGTTGTGCTTACTTTTAATTGAAATTTTCTTTCTTGGATAGAATTTTAACATTTTTAAAACAGTTTTTCCACTTTTTTTTATGGTTTTTGGTAGGGGGTCATTCTTAATTTTTTCATACTCTTTTTCTTTCAAAAGTTTCTTCCATTCTATTTTGATAATCTTCTTTTGTCCAGAATTATAATTTGGTTACCCTTATCTGATTTTGTATATACAACATTTTTGTTTATTTATTTCTTTGAGTGTTTTTTAAATTCTCCTTACAAACTGGGTTTTTATGTGTTTGTATTCTTTATTTTATTCAAAATCTTCTTCACATTTTTTTCTGATGATTATTTTTTCTTCTGTAACTAACCCTTCTATTGAATTTTCAATGTCCACTATGTATTCTTCTATTCTATTGGAATAATCTATTGCTGTTTTTTAGACCGTTTTCTCTAACAATTTTGTCTCTTTTAGGTTAAAGGTTGTCTTTGAAAAATTTTTAACATAATTTCTGGTGGATTCTGATTTTTTCTTCATTTCTGGTTTATTCTGATGTTTGATTTTATTTGATGTATTCTTCTTTCCCTTTGATTTAGTTTTAACAAATTATTTATCTTTGTCTTTTGTTTCTCCAATTTTCTTTTTCATGGTTATGTTCAAAAAAGTGAAAAATTTATTTTCTAGGTTTTCCCACATGATGTTTCCTAATATTTTAGACAATTTGATATTTACATATCAAATTGTCTAAAAATATTAGGAAACATCATGTGGGAAAACCTAGAAAATAAATTTTTCACTTTTTTGAACATAACCATGAAAAAGAAAATTGAGAAACAAAAGACAAAGATAAATAATTTGTTAACTAAATCAAAGGGAAAGAAGAAATACATCAAATAAAATCAAACATCAGAATAAAACCAGAAGTGATGAAGAAAAATCAGAATCCACCAGAAATTATGTTAAAAATTTTTCAAAGACAACCTTTAAACCTAAAAGAGACAAAATTGTTAGAAAACGGTCTAAAAACAGCAATAGATTATTCCAATAGAATAGAAGAATACATAGTGGACATTGAAAATTCAATAGAAGGGTTAGTTACAGAAGAAAAATAATCATCAGAAAAAAATGTGAAGGAATTTTGAATAAAATAAAGAATACAAATAAAAACCCAGTTTGTAAGGAGAATTTAAAAACCACTCAAAGAAATAAATAACAAAAATGGTTGTATATACAAAATCAGATAAGGGTAACCAAATTATAATTCTGGACAAAGAAGATTATCAAAATAGAATGGAAGAACTTTTGAAAAGAAAAGAGTATGAAAAAATTAAGAATGACCCCCTACCAAAAACCATAAAAAAGTGGAAAACTGTTTTAAAAATGTTAAAATTCTATCCAAGAAAGAAAAATTTCAATTAAAAGTAAGCAACCCAAGAAACCCTAATATACATGGTCTTCCAAAAATTCACAAACCGGGAAACAAAATGATGGCCAATAATTAACAATATTGGATCACCAACCTACAAAATTTCGAAATGGCTGAATAATCAATTTAAAAGAATTAATAATTTTGAAAGTCTGCAGATTGAAAATTCATTGGAATTAGTTAAGAAATTAGAAAAAGTGGAAATTGAACCACACAGATAGGTTGGTTTCGTTTGATGTAGTTTCACTATTCACAAATGTACCGAAACAAAAAACTTTGGAGATATTGAACAATTGGTTAAGAAAAAACAACATAGACAGAGAGATCAAAGAAGATTATTTGAAATTAACTGCGTTATGCATTGATCAAATGTTTTTTACATTCAATGGGAGTTTCTATAGACAAAAATCAGGGCTCTCAATGGGAAACCCATTATCACCTTTTCTGGCAAATTTATTTATGAGCGATTTTGAATGTAAAATCACTAAAGCACATCCCACAATGTTTAAATTTTGGAGTAGATATGTTGATGATATAATTTGTATTGTTAAAGAAAAACATGTAGAAGATTCCCTAAAACTATTAAATTTATCAGAGTACAAACATTTAAATTCACCAAAGAAATAGAAGACAATAAAGCAAATACCTTTTTTGGATCTTAAATTGGTCAGAAACGAAGAAAAAAGAAAAATTGAATTCAGGATTCATAGGAAAGAAACTCATACGGAAAATTTTATAAAATCAACAGGGTTCAATCCAATTGGACATAAATTAGCAGCATTTGTAATAGTTTAACTCATAGATTGGTAAACTTACCCTTAAACGAAGAAGATTTCAAACATGAGAAAAAACACATAATCAAAGTAGCAAGAGAAAATGGGTTTGATGAAAAAATGGTACATAAAAGGATAGAAAAGGTATAAAAACACAAAAAATGATAAACAGAAGTAATCTTGAAAAAGAAGAACCACCTATGAAAAAATATAGGAAATTCACATATCACCCCTGGGTACATAATAAATTCAAAATATATTTGAGAAGTTTGAATATTAAATTAGCACCAAAAAATAACTACAGTTTAAATTAAACTAATAAAAACCAACAAAAATGAAGAAACTGATAAAATAAAAAGTCAGGAAATATATCAAATTGAATGCATGGGTTGTGAAAAGATATATATAGGGAAAACAAAAAGAAACCTAAAAATTAGAACCAAAGAACACATAAGAAATATTAAAAATGGAGAAATTGAAAAATCTGCAGTTGCTGCTCATGTTTGGTCTGAAAAACATAATATAAATTCAGACACTAAATTATTAAAACAGTTAAAAGAAAATACAAACGAGCTGACTATTTGGGAAAAAATTTAATATTCATAAGAACAGAAACAGAGTTATGAATTTTGATATTCCGATGGAGGGTGACCTTGTTTGGAGGTTCTTTGGCCAACCACAGGATGGAGCTGACATCGACATCCAGGTGGTGCAACATAATTGCACACATAAATAAAACCAGTCTGGGAAAGCTGAAGAATAAAACAGAGAATTGTTTTGAAACATGTCCAAGAACAAATCAACATTAACATTGAGGTAAGATGGTCCAGACCAAAAATAATATAATTCAGTATATATGTATTTCAATCAACAAAATCTGAATAATCCCTTCAACATTATACTTAATGACACATTAATAAAAGAAGCAAATTGTGCCAGATTTTTAGGTGTATGATTGATTCCTATATGTCATGGGAATGCCATATACAACACTTATCTGAAAAACTTAACCAATTATGCTATGCGATTCATATCCTCATTAGAATATTACCAGAGGAAGTATTAGAAACTGTGTATTTTGGATACAAACATTCACAGTTAACATACAATATAATTTGAAGAGAAAAATTATACGCTCAGACCGGGACTTGAACCCGGGACCCTTGGTTCTCTAGACCAAGTGCTCTACCAACTGAGCTACCTGAGCAAGTACCGATCTAAACGCAAATCTTTCTCTATATACATTGTAATTCCCGTCCACCAAATGCTATGAAGCCATGCTTCTATCTTGCAAATGGCGTCTCCTTAATTAAGAAGACATATTTGGGAATTATACATTACAGCCAGTACGGCTTTTTCCATGTTATTATTATTGTTCTCATTGATGGATAAATCATATTTGAAGAGAAAAATTATACGCTCAGACCAAGACTTGAACTCGGGACCCTTGGTTCTCTAGACCAAGTGCTCTACCAACTGAGCTACCTGAGCAAGTACCGATCTAAACGCAAATCTTTCTCTATATACATGGCTTCATAGCATTTGGTGGACGGGAATTACAATGTATATAGAGAAAGATTTGCGTTTAGATCGGTACTTGCTCAGGTAGGTCAGTTGGTAGAGCACTTGGTCTAGAGAACCAAGGGTCCCGGGTTCAAGTCCCGGTCTGAGCATATAATTTTTCTCTTCAAATATGATTTATCCAACAATGAGATGCACGAAATCAATAATAATAGTAAAGTGATCCCACAACAGGCCCGGAGGCCCTTGGGGTAGTAGGAAGTTAAGGCTCCCACTTTTTCTAGACAATCGGCACTTTACGTCAGCCGGGTTGTCAGCCCTGCGTGACGGCCGCATTTACCCCCAGAACAAGCGCCTGGTACTCATTTCCGTTAGAGGCTGAGTCGACCCCTGGGCCGTAGTGCCGCCAGAGGGTTTGGGTCAGTTTAAAAATCCTGACCCCAACGGGACTTGAACCCTCGACCCTCCGACTTTTAGCTCAGTGCCTTAACCACTACGCTATGGCGTGCCCCCAAATCAATAATAATACAATATAATACTATGGGGATCATCGCCAAAATCTAATCAAATACTTTTAGTAGTATTCTGAATTAAATTGGAGCCTTTGTGGCAAGAAAATCAGCAGTGTCATTTCCGGCAATTCCACAATGTGCAGGTATCCATTGCAATTGAATTCTCTTCTGTAGTTTTTGGAGTTGTTGAATCATTTTGTAGCACTCTTTAATTTGTATTGACTTCATTTTGTGTGAATTTATTGCATATATTGCTGCCTTAGAATCAGAGAGTATGACAGCATTTTGAAATTTATTTATTCTGTATAGTAATTGTTGGAGTGAAATATGAATAGCCGTTACTTCCGCATCAAAATTTGTTGTGTGGTATCCTGCTGGTTGATATAATGAAAATAATGCACATGTAATTCATGATCAACATTGTAGAAGTGATATACAATACCAATCTATTTTCAACTTTTATAACAAGAAATCTGAGGTTTAATTTAACCAATCTATTAAATTGTCCTCATTGAGTTTAAGTGAACCTTCATTCCAGATCTTTTGTTCTAGAAATTTCTATGCCTAATAAACTAGCAAGGATCTTTTGGATGCAAGTCACACATGCTTGTTATTACACCACAGATTAATTTATAAATAATCCAGGAACACTAATTTTAAAACCATTAAGTACATAAATTTAACTTTTAATGAAGTAAATATTATACTTATGGAGTATTTATTTATTTATGAGCGATTTTGAATGTAAAATCACTAAAGCACATCCCACAATGTTTAAATTTTGGAGTAGATATGTTGATGATATAATTTGTATTGTTAAAGAAAAACATGTAGAAGATTCCCTAAAACTATTAAATTTACAGAGTACAAACATTAAATTCACCAAAGAAATAGAAGACAATAAACAAATACCTTTTTTGGATCTTAAATTGGTCAGAAACGAAGAAAAAAGAAAAATTGAATTCAGGATTCATAGGAAAGAAACTCATACGGAAAATTTTATAAAATCAACAGGGTTCAATCCAATTGGACATAAATTAGCAGCATTTAATAGTTTAACTCATAGATTGGTAAACTTACCCTTAAACGAAGAAGATTTCAAACATGAGAAAAAACACAATCAAAGTAGCAAGAGAAAATGGGTTTGATGAAAAAATGGTACATAAAAGGATAGAAAAGTATAAAAAACAAAGAATGATAAACAGAAGTAATCTTGAAAAAGAAGAACCACCTATAAAAAATATAGGAAATTCACATATCACCCCTGGGTACATAATAAATTTCAAAATATATTTGAGAAGTTTAATATTAAATTAGCACCAAAAAATAACTACAGTTTAAATAAACTAATAAAAACCAACAAAAATGAAAAAACTGATAAAAATAAAAAGTCAGGAATATATCAAATTGAATGCATGGGTTGTGAAAAGATATATATATAGGGAAAACAAAAAGAAACCTAAAAATTAGAACCAAAGAACACATAAGAAATTGAAATTGAATTGAAAAATCTGCAGTTGCTGCTCATGTTTGGTCTGAAAAACATAATATAAATTCAGACACTAAATTATTAAAACAGTTAGAAAATACAAAAGAGCTGACTATTTATATTCAGAAGAACAGAAACAGAGTTATGAATTTTGATATTCCAATGGAGGGTGACCTTGTTTGGAGGTTCTTTGGCCAACCACAGGATGGAGCTGACATCGACATCCAGGTGGTGCAACATAATGCAACATAAATAAAACCAGTCTGGGAAAGCTGAAGATAAAACAGAATTGTTTTGAAACATGTCCAAGAACAAATCAACATTAATATTGAGGTAAGATGTCCAGACCAAAAATAATATTAAAAAAAAAAAAATATTAAAATTAACTAAACTTCATTAGAAAATTATAACTTACGGCAATTTTTTTCATCACTGCCATCTTTACAGTCATTACTTCCATCACAATGTAAAGTAATTGGTATGCACAAGCGATTATCACATACAAATCCATCACATTTCTGGAAAAAATTAAATTTTCATTAAATTAAAAATTCTTGTCACCTGTGAAATTCAAATGTCATTACAATATGTCACAACATAATATACCAGGACTAAATTAATCCCATATTTTAGACTAAATTAAAAACCCATTTTGTGTTGCAGCATCTGATACATCAGAGAAGCCCATAAACCCCCCCCCATGACATAAAACAAATAGAAAATTATAAAATCTATAGTGTTTATGGGTTAAATCACAAAATGGACTGTTCTGGAGATAGTATTATGATCAAGTAAAAAATAACCCAAAATGCAATTTATGCAATATACTAATTTCATTTATGTACTTTAGTTTTCTGGTAGAAAAATATACCAGTGAATTCTTAAAAATTCAAATACAAGCCTATTATTTTAACGATAACTTACCAGCTTTGAACAGCCTTCTAATTCATCACTTCCATCCTTGCAATCTCTGTTTCCATCACAAACCAAATAATCAGGAATGCAACTATCACTGCAACGCCATTCAGTATTACTGCATTTGGCAGGCAGAGATGTCTGAAAATTTTAAAAACAATTTCACTGTAATACTTGCAGAATGTTTAATAATTCTTAGGGGATTCTATGTCATCATGCCACCTACATAAATGCAAATAAAAAACCGGAAAATACAATTTATTGTTGTAGTATGTGAATAATTACCCAAGAGAAATATGTATCTTGATTTTTCTCAAAAAAATGTGGAAAATGCTTTAAAATAAAGTGAGAAGTAGAGCTCAAAGTAACCTAAAATCAGCATATTTGCAATGTAAAATGTGTAGTCTTTGCTCAACTTATAACTAAAACCCACTAACAAGTTAATGCTAAACTAATCTGGTGTATTAACTTGCTCATTTTCTCCCCCTAACTTGCCCACTAATATAGGTTGACTCTTGGTATAGAATTCTGCCCAATTACCATTTTCCCTGCGGTTTTTTTTTAATTGCAGTCATCTTTTTAATTTTCGATGTATGTGAGCAAACATGTTGGCAATTAGTTCTAGCAGGAACATGTGTTATCACATTGGCCAACATGATGCTAAGTCACTTCTTCTCTAATCAAATATTCACTGATGGCACAGTGGCATGGAATAGCCAATTTTTATTCAAAGCACATGAATACTATTTGAATCAGCAAACTGAAAGGAGAAAAGATGGAAAGCAATCCAGAAGAGGACCATCCAACAGTGCTGAAGGCAGAAAGAATGTTTGACTTTCCAATGGTGGAAAGGATGGATGAGTTTTCCATGGTTAAGAATAACTCCATATCTATAAAAAAGCAATCTCTTAGGCCAGAAAACTCTATATAAATACTGGCCCTCCAGGTTGGGGATTGGACATTAAGCTAGCTCCTTAGCTCCTTAAAAAATATTTTGCTATGATATCTCAGCAAATTGAAGTCAGACTTTCATTAACACTGACCAAAGCAAGAGATAATTTGCTATCTATGTTTGCTGGAAAGAAATTGTTGAGAAGCCAATGCATTCAATTAAATTATATGTAACATCAAGGGTTAAGTAAAAGAATTATAATACTATACAGGCTATTATAAAATGAATAATAGAGTTATTCACATAATCATGTCTTCTGTAAGGGATGTAAAATTTTAAAATAAAGCATTTATTTTTGTAAAAGTTAAAAACAAAATTGATACCATAGATTTCAGTCAGCCTTAACTAGATAAATATTCTGGAGGAATTTTATAAACGTTCCATATCTTATGCTCAACTAGATCCATCCATCCATAGTAATTCTGCCTGAAGGCAGGTCCTTCACTGCAATCATAGCATTTTCATGCTTTACTAGGGAATTGTTGGTGTGGTAGCTTCCTGTTGCTTTCCACACTGGTGAAGGATGATGATGATGATGGCCATATGATTTCGGGGACCGTTTGGGCCTTAAAGTTTTCCTGATATTTGTCTTACAGGTGAGGAAAAACCCCGATAAAAACTTCACCCAGAAAAACTGCCACGACTGGGGATCGAACCCAGGCCCACTGCATGACAGGGCAGCACGTTACCTCGAGACCACAGCGGTGGACAACTAGATCTTGGGTACCAATTTTATGTTTTTAAATTTTATATAGTGACCTGAACAGTTTTTCGTAATGAATTTTAAGATTGAGTCACTAGCCAGTCAGGCAAAGAAAAGTTTGGTCAGAGAAACAAAATTATGTTAATTAAATAAAAATAAAACTTTAGTTTTATAGGATTTTTCACATTTATATAAAATATGAAAATCATAAAATTTTAACAGTTTTATTTTTATTTAATTAATATAAAAATGGATTTTCATCAAGTAAATGCCAAATCAATTGATTACATAATTATTAAAACAGAAAACACAAACGAACTTAACATAAGGGAAAAAATCTACATACAGAAGAACAAGGAGAAAATTATGAACTTTGAAATTCCCAGGGAGAGGAACCTAATTGGCAAGTTCTTTGAACCACAGAAAGAGGGAGCAGGAGTCAAGATCCAGGGCCGACAACTTGGGAAAAATCAGTCTAACTACTGAAGATGAGACAAATGTACCTTGAAACATATCTAACAGAAATAACGATATGAGGTAAGAATTAAACAGACCAAACTTGTTATTAAAGAATAAGTTAACTATCTTAACCTTAAACTAACATTACACAAAACTGTCGCAAACATTTTCTAATGAGGATAAATCAATTCCTGACAAAGATGTCATAAAAGCAGTACTAGTAAAATTCATATCAAATTCCATTGAGGTGAAGTCATATGATGAAAGTTAAAAATTAAATTGTACCTGTTGGTAGGTGCCATCATCCTCAATTTTGTTAATATATTGTATATAAAATGAACTGGAGTGCTTTCGGAAGTTACCTTCCATCTTCTGCAGGTTGATTTTCCGCTACTTGTTGTGTACGGTGATACAAAATAGTTGGAGTATACATCACCATACACAACAAGTAGCGGAAACTCAACCTGCAGAAGATGGAAGGTAACTTCTGAAAGCGCTCCAGTTAATTTTATATACAATATATTACAGTTGAGGACGACGGCACCTACCAACAGGTACAATTTAATTTTTAACTTTCATGATAGAAGCAGGTCACCAATTTAATTACATCAGCAATATTTAATCAATAAAACACAAAGTGTAACTAAAAAATTAATATGCTTGGATTTGAATCCAAGATTTCAAGTTTTACATAGTGTGCACTAACCACTTGTGCCATCGAGGCAACTCAATTCATGCAATTTTCCTCTTACACAATCTGCCTTAGAACATAATTTTCTTCTTTTGGAGTATTAATGTTATTTAGCAAAAGACATTGCATTCCTATTCAACATCAGAATCAAAATGCTTACATATGTGGTTACAAGGAATAAAAACCTATCTTTTTTGACTTAAGGCTGGGCCAAGGAATTAGATCCAATGAAGCTCCTTACATTGAAAGTCTGAATAACAAGGATGCTGGCCAACCACACCTGATGCATCATCATAGGGGCAGATTAATGAAATTAAAATTGAGACAAGTGTGGAGAAATTATGGAATAAAATTTGTGGCAGGAGAAAACTAGAGAAACCCTGAGGAAAGCTTGCCCAGACTCCATTTCGTCCACCACAAAACCCACATGGAGTGACATGAGCATTTAACTGCTTGCACCATGGAGCAGCCTTCACAGGGAGTAAGTCAAAAGGTGCCCAAAGTAGTTTAAATACTATGATGATCTCCCTCTGAAGATGACAAGGAAGAAAGTGTTGACAACTTTGTGATTGTGAAGAAATGAAACTACCAGGTATTCTGCATGGTTTGAGAAGTTAGTAACCCAGAAATAATAAGTTTCAAGTTATAAAGATGTGTTGTATTGGTATCTCTTAAAATAATTGATGTTCTCTGTTAAATAAAGTTCTTGCTTAAAAAAAAAAGAAAAGAAAAAAAAAATGTATACAATATTTAATCCCTGTAATCACAAATATAGAACTATACTTTTACTTACCCCTGAACTACAATCTTCTTCATCTGACCAATCCCCGCACTCATCATCGCCATTACATCTCAAGGTGTTACTTATGCAACGTCCACTGCGACAACGAAACCAGTCTGGTTCATTGCAATCTATTAACACAAAATTGCAAGTTCAGAATAGTATTTAAATTAAATGCATGGCACTACACATCCAAATAATTAAAACTAAATTTGTTACTGTCACTGGATAGCAAGTAATAATGGAAGTCATTGTGACAAACTTAATTTCAGTTTTCTTAACAGGATCAAACCTCAGTGGACCTTAATCCAGACCCTAAACTGAAGTTAGGTACAACCAGCAATTGAACCAGGACCCCTGAGATGCCAATCAATGTGGTTATTTAATCCTCTGCATGCAACATGTATAATCTGTATTGAATATTTTAATCGCCATCTGCTGATGTGATCACCTTTGCAGGTAGTGCAAATATAGCATCTGGCAAGTAAGAGATAAAAGCATCAGGGACAATCTAATTGATGCATGGTATCTGAAGACTTAAAATAGATTTTTTCTAAATCTATTAATAAAAGAAACTGGTATTCTTAATTTTTTTTACAGAACAAAAATTATTTTTCTTACTACTTTTTCCTTTGTTTACATTGAGAAATTAATTATGCTATATAAAATGAATAAAGATAGTTTCAATGAGATAGCAAGAATGTAGAAAATGGTGAAGAGGAAAAGTCAGCAGTAGCTGCTCATGCTTGTTCTGAAAAATATCTAATTGATACAAAACCCAGTCTAATTAAACAAATAGAAAAACAAAAAGAACTCGCAGTTTGGGAAAAAAATCCACATTCAAAAAAACAAGAAAGAAAAAGTTATTAACTTCGAAATTCCTGCTGATTTTGATTTGATCCAGAGGTTCACAGGTCCACCAACAGAGGAGGAAAAAGCAGTTCACCTGATCGACATAACATCAATCAACAAGAAATTACTGAAGATGAAGCTGCTCAAGCTTTGAAAACAGTTTAATTAGAAGACTGGATATGAGGTAAGATATTAAACACCTTAATTTAATTCTTAAGAATGTAAAAGTTGTTAAATGTCAAAGGAAATTTGTTTATGTGCAAACAGAAAAATAACTAAGTACATGGAGATGCACATGATCAATATAGCATATTATAACAAGTGAACTATAGGGAATAATTGTCATGAAAATGTGAAAAAAACATTCAAATATCTAGGATCATTAATAGATCCAAAATCTGACAAATGAAATTAAACACAAACTTCAAGTAGGAAACTGATTTAGCTATTCAATTCAATGTGCTATCATGAGGTTTTTCAAAGAATCTGAAGATTCAAATATTTTATAGAACAATTTACACATGGATGCAAAATATGATTCATCACATTAATGGAAGAAAGACCAAGTATTTTAAGGGTACAAGACAAAAACCAGGTAAGTTGCTTCTCCATGAAATCTAGAAAAGGCCTAATTATGATAAAGTCCGTGTAAAATTTGACATAAGGCAAAAATTGAAGTTTCTTCCTGCTTCCCAAAGTGATATATGGACTATTAAGATTTTTAAGTGCCTACATCCCAAAATATTATAAAACATGAACAAACTCATAAGTAACAAAGAACTGTTACTCATTTTAATTAAAACTCTTGTCACTTCGAAGTCTTAGTTATGTTAGTTTCCTTTACTTTGTATAATTAGTGACTAAAAATTATTAGAACAAAACCAATAAAATGTATTTTGTAACTCCTATGTATACTACATTTACAATTACTTGTTGAAATAAAATTAAGAACTTCAGGATTATTATTTTACTTGCTAAAATATGCCATTTTATAGTTACATCTGTTAATGATATAAAACCGTATCATTTTAAGTACAGTTAATAAAGATAGAAACTTCATATTTTCTTTTTAAACAGGTTGAAACTTCTATACATATATTTTGAAGGAAAAAAAGTAGTGCCCTATTATCTGAAAGCAAAAAAAAAAAAAAAACTTTGTTGCAATTGTTGCCGTGGAATTTGTCTTCTGCAACATACATAATTTGCCTGTATGTCAAAATATGACGGTAAACAAATCCATGACCAATTTTTTCTTTTACCATTTTACTCTCCTAGAAAAATCATTTTCATGGAAAATCTGATGGCACCATAAACTCCACTTCGACAAAAAGTGATTTAACTGGTTATTTTCCTGTATTCCTCATTTGAAAATAAGATGCTTAAAAAAATGATCTGTTACTTTAAGGGAACAGAAAAGATTACAGGTGTTTAAGAATACAGAGTGTCCCAAATTTATGTATACACTCTTTGAAACATTATTTCTCAGCAACAAAATGAGACAGAAATACAATTTTTTTTTTGTGTATGATCCACAAGGCACTGGAAAAGCATAGCAACACGTTTATCGATCTTCACATCTTTATAAACAACAATGGCAGTGAGATTATCATTTGATGAATGTAAGTGGATACTGAAATGTTATTGGAAAGTGGAGAATGTTGTCGAAGTGCAACGATGTTGGATGGTTGAATTTGGGACACCCCACCACCAACAAGGGTAACAAGAATCCGAGACAAGTTTGAAGACGATGCACAACTGCAACAGTACTCTTGTTATCAGTCGAACGTCCCTTTCTTCTGCACCGACCTTTCAACACATCTTGCACCATTCCATCATCTTCAACTTGTCTGATTCTTGTTATTGTTACCCTTGTTGGTGTTGGTGACCCAAATTCAACCATCCAATGTCGTTGCACTTCAACAACATTCTCCACTTTCCAACAACACTTCAGTATCCACTTATGTTCATCGAATGATAATCTCACTGCCATTGTTGTTTATAAAAACGTGAAGATCAATGAACGTGTTGCTATGCTTTTCCAGTGCCTTGTGGATCATACACAATAACAATTTTATTTCCATCTCATTTCGTTGCTGAGAAATAATGTTTCAAAGAGTGTATATATCAATTTGGAACATATGTATAGTTCTTAGGAAAATGTTTGAACCAAATAGAAAGAGACAGGTGAAAGGAGGAGACTATGTAACATTGAGCTACATGACATTTATGAGAAACCAATTATAATAAGAAGAGTTAAGTCTCTTAGACTGTGATGGGCATGACATGTGGCATGAATAGGGAATGAAAGAGGGGCAAGGAAACTCTGTAAGAAAACATTGGGGAAAGACAGAAATAAACCAGTTGGAGGATAATTTGGAACTTGGGCAACTAGATATTGGAGATACACTGTAATTAATTGTCCATTTTCATTAAATAGGGCATTTCTAAATTAGACCGACAAAGTTTGGGAACAGACAGATAGCCATCATTGAAGCATATTTTGTTAAGGAACACTTCAGTACTAGAGGGAACTTACAGGAAGGGATAGAAGAAAACAGATAAACACTCCTTTCAGCCCAAGAGTGGTTTGTCATTACTATCATCATCATCATTCCTGCCAGGTATTAGTCCTAGAAGAACTGTTATAGCTTGAGAAAGTGGTTTTTGTGCCATCTTTTAATAGGTTGACCAAGTGAACGTTTCCCATTTGGACAGTAGTTCATTATTGCCTTGGGGATCCTGGATCTAGCCATTCTTGAGATATGTTCCATTCAGTTTAGCTGATATCTGGAGATGTAGTCCAGTATTGGTGATACATTAAGTTCTTGATGGATTTCTACACTTTTCTTTCGATCCCATTTGGTTTAGCCAGCTGTTCGGCACATAAATTTCATCTCACAAGCTGTTAGTCTGCTTTCAATTACTACTATCAATTGGTTTGTTTACCTCTGGAGCTCAGTAGCATTCAGAACCTATTACAGCAAGTTTGTTTACATCCATTGCTACAATCTGTTGGATAGGTAGGGGTGGCCAGCACGCTCGCCCGACCTGATCTGTCTAGATTTCTTATTGTGGGGCTTAATGAAGGCAATATATTGATATTGACTCTGAAGAAGATCTTGTAGAGAGCATTGTCAGCACAGCAGCTGAAATAAGGGAAACTCCTTGCATCCTCTGAAGGGTACGTCAAAGTATGGCACATTGATGCACTGTTTGTCTGGGTGTCAATGGACATGTGTTCTAGCACTTCTTGTGATGGGACAATAAACTGGATCCATCATGACAATGCAACACTGAAGTGTTTTTTCTTTTAGAATTAAGTAAGTTTTGTTTCTGCTTGTCTGTAAAGTACTTACATTAACACAGATAATTATGTAACACAGAATGACTTGATATTTGCATGTAAAACTTCCTTCCATCCCTTCCTCTAATACCCCTCTTGCACTGAAATGAAGTGCCAAAGCCTATAGGTTCCTTAACAAAATATGCTTCAATGAAGGTTAACTATCAGCTCCCAAAGTTATTCGGTCTAATTTAGAAACACTCTGTATAATGAATTTCAATGTGTGACTATACAGTTATACAGGGTGCAGCATAAGTCAGTTAACTGAAAATGCAAATATATTTTCTGTAGCTTACAACATCTACACAAAAACCAACCAAAACTGTTCTAAGTGACCTCTATAGTTGTTTAAGCATTTATGACATCGTTTTAACACTGATTTGCAGATGTTATCACACAATTTTCCATTATTGCCAAAACTGTTTCCAAATTCCTGTTCAATCAAATTCTGTAAATGTTGCAAGTTTAGTGTTCTTTTACTGAAAACTTCGCCCTTCAAAATTACGCATATTAAAAAATCACATGGCATGAGGTCTGGTAATCTAGGTGGCCCATCTATTTTACCATGCTTTCCAATCCACTCTTCAAATTGGTCATCCAAAAATGCACGGATGTTTAATCCATAGTGCAGTGGGGCACCATCTTGCTGCCAAAAAAAGGTTGTTTTGTACTGCTTCAAACATAGGGCTGTTGCCTAATTCTACCATAACTTGATTTAACATTCGAAGGTACCTATTGGCAGTGTTACGCCTACACTAGGGCCTAACTGCCATAATAATAAAATACTATAAAAAAACAATAAAGGATACACACATATACATGTTTATTATATCAGAAGATAGGAAATAAATAACCGCATTGAAATACAATTTAGTCATTCTCAAAGGACCTTTCAAATATAAAAAAAAAGAGTAAAAATCTATAATGTTTTATATCTTGGATCAAAAGATTCCAGGATGTAAAGTCATATCAACATTATTTAGTCAGAAAGATCAGAGATGACCACATTAGATAAGGGTGAATTTGAACTGCAAGAAGTGAAAGTGGAACAGAGTTTTCCATTTTGACATAGATGAAGGTTTTGAACTAGATCATGTGAAAGTTGTAAGTGAAAACCGATGAAAAAAAACCCACATGTATTGAAGGGAAAAAGCTAACTTTCCACCCAAATTCCCCCCCGATTTGAAACTTAAAATTTATCATATAAATATTCGCAATTTTTCTAACGAATTCAGAACGGTGTGGGGGACCGAAGGGTTCGGTTCCCCCTGGGGACGAGAGCAGCTCTACATGGGTAATATGAATCTTTTTACTTTATCTCTCTAAAAAGTTCAGTTTTTAAATGGTCATTTTTCATACATAAATTTTAATTAAAGGACCAAATGGTCCAAAGAACTTAGAATAATGACCAAAGTTGATTCTTTTAATGATTGTTCTCTCTCTCTCTCTGTATTTTATCAGTTTTAGTCTTTTTTCAATGTGGCGATTTTAGCTGGTTTTGATAAGTTGTTATATGTTTTGGTTTTAATATGTCTTTATGTTTTATTTTATTTAAATAAATTATAGTATATTTGTTTTTAACATGTTTAAATGTGGAAATCATCCTCCAAAACCAAGGCCAACCGCTCGGGCCAAAGACCACTTAAACTATAGAGATCTTGTACGCTACGTTACGGCTGGGCTTAACTGTCCACGCGTAACAGGCAGTCATGTTTATAGACATAATACTGGACAAGATGTATTCCCTAGTTAGCAAATTACCTCACGCAGTAGTGTTAGAGATTATATTGTGAAGGTCCCATATTCAAACCATGGCTTCAATCAATCTGATTTTTTTCCCTTCCAACCATGTGCAGTGGTTAACTGACTTATGTCACACCCTGTACTGATGTTTACTTCCAGCCCCAATTTCGTATTGTGTATATGTGCTGTCTTTAAAAAAATTTCACCACTTAAAACATCATCCCTTTATAGATACGTACACAAAATGATGCAGTGATTAATTACAATTAAATATTTTAAAATGATAAATATCTTACCACAATCTAATTCATCAGATCCATCTGTACAGTCAGAATGTCCATCACATTTGTCACTAAGAAAAATACATTCACCATCACTTCGACACTGAAAGAAACCATCTGGACAGTTACCTTTTGCATCAACTGAAACAAGAAGAACCAGTATTATAGTACTTACTGACCTTTTCAAAATTAAATTTCATAAATTATAATTCTTTGTCCTGTGCCATAGCCGAGTGGTTAAGGCAAGATGCCTTGGTGCAAAGCTACTGGACTTGCGCTGATTTGAGTATCCATGGGGGAAGAACTTTTCTCATGGAATTTCTGCCAGTATGGGACCGGTGCCCACCCAGCATCGTGAGGTATTTAAGTAGCTACAATAAGTAGCAACTACAGGTTGAGAAGACCACCTATAACACTGGGGGACCCGACATCCTGACCACATGTCACCCCTACACTGGCTTATGATCATCTATCTCTGACTAACACATGTGGATGTGAGGCCTGCGGCTGGCTGGTAGATCAAGGACCTTCTAGGCCTGTCGTGCTTGGAACTATAATTCTTTAATAAGGCAGCTCCATGGCACAAGCAGTTAGACGTTCGCCTCTAATTGCTGAGGGCCCAAGATCAAGTCTCGATCACTCCATGTGGGTTTCGTGGTGGACGAAACGATGCTTGAGCAGGATTTTCTTGAGGTTTATCCCGTTTTCCCCTGCCACAAATTTCATTCCACCATTTCTCCATACTCATCTCATCCATTTTGTTTCATTTCATTCATCCACCCCTGTGACGATGCATCAGGGATGGTCAACCAGCAACCTTGTATTTCACAGACATTATAAATATAGGGGTTTCATCTCATCTCATTCCTGACCCGACCCAGAGTTGGACATGAGTTGAGGCTATTTTTTTATCTACAATTCTTTAATAAATTGCAGAGAGGAAAATAAATTGTATATTCAACAAAATCAGTTTTATGCAATAAAATAAAATTGAAGGCATTCACAACCTGTGTTATTTGTATTAAACATTTTAACTTCTGGCCATTTTGGTTTTGATCTTGGAGAAGTCACTGTCAGGATTTGCTCTTCCTCATTGTCAGTTTAGTCTCAACATGGCTCTTGGAATGCATCAGTGACATCCATTACTAAACACAGCAGATCAAATTTTCTAATGTAAAATCTAATAATAGTGGATCAGTATTCTACATTTGTAGATATATAGAATTACAGACTCATTTGTTATTTTTTCAGAACATTTATTTCACCCAATTACATTAAACTTAGAGGTGAGATGGAGTAAGTGTAACCTAAAATTTGATTAGATCAACTTTAAGTCTTAATATCACCATGAAAAATGAAGTCTCAATCAAATTTTGGTTAAAGTTTGCTGGAGGTATTAGGAATTAAATGAATAACTGATATTAGCATAACTTTATTGATAATATAATTGTCTTATTTATTTAAATTTCTTACAATAATCATCTGAAAAATTCAAATTTGAGGTAAGTGTATACTTGGTATAATCTATACTATAGAAAGGCAGAAATTGTGAATGAAGTATGTCTATAGATAATCTTCTGATTTAGATTTTTTTTGTCTTACTAAAATATCTTAATTTCACTTAAAGTTATCAATATTTAATACACTTTAGACTATGATTTGATGTACACTAGAAGCTCAATTGTCTGTACACGTTTTCTTTACAAAATATGTTGTGTTCAGAAATCCTATTATAATGAAACAACCTAATTTATTCAGGTAAAATTTAATCATTCACCTCTATTTTGTGATTAAATTTTACCTAAATGAATATACCTCATAGTGTGAATTTCTAAAATAAGTAACCTAATTTATATTGCTTCAATCCTAACCAAAACTTTCTTATTTTAATGGGCAGTTCATATGTATTTGTGATTGAAGTATCACTATTCTTGGTTCAAATTGCCTTCCAGTTATGATCGTCCCCTGGAATATGTTTTCCCTCTATTTACTTTTCTCAGATAATTTATCACCATGATATAAATACTTTTAGAAGAAATGATATGAATATGAGTTAGGTTAAGTGTATTCTATGGTATACACTTGCCCCAGTAATGTTGGTACACACTTCCCCATGTGGGAAACAGCTGGAGGCAAGAGTGCACCATGATAGTAAATTCTAATCTGTTGTTATATTTAATCAAATTATTTACGAGATAAGATGAAAACAGACAAAATTTACTTATTAAGAGAACCTCAATGTTACTTCTTGATAAAATGTTTTACATCTCACCTTAAAATTCCATGTTTTAATGATACCAGTTTCAAAGGATATTTGCCTTCATTTTCAGTCAAACTCAAACTTATATTATGAAAACACAGAACTTTATGAGGTGAGATACAAACATATTTTATCCAACTCATTTGTTAACTATTATTATATGTTTTAAAACAATATAACTGCATTAATGAACCATACTAACTAGTGTTACATATACACATTCATAATTTGTCCAAGACAGCATTACAATACCTATTTGAAATTTTCATCAAAATCTCATCAATCTCATTCAGCAAACATATTCTCATAAATTATATATTATCTCCAAAGATCTTAAATAACCATCTGTATAATGTGTGCAAACCATCTAATGAGGTAGTTTAACACCACAGTCATCAGTGCTTGTGGTATAAGAACATGAAAATACTGTTTACAGTTTAACTTTCACAAGGAAAAAAATACAGGTTTAATTTAAGAATTACATTAATGTTTTTATTACCGCACCTCATTTCCTTTTTCTTCTAGACTGCAGTTTCAGAGCTTATCTCCTTCATGAGTAGCCTT
Organism: Diploptera punctata; assembly: GCA_030220185.1. Classification (NCBI taxonomy): domain Eukaryota; kingdom Metazoa; phylum Arthropoda; class Insecta; order Blattodea; family Blaberidae; genus Diploptera; species Diploptera punctata. Next base: position 2,344,180 of record JASPKZ010010696.1, read on the forward strand.
TTGTCGACCGGTGTTATATTGTTTCTTGGCAGTTTTCTTTTTCCTTCTATTGGTGGACCGGTGAAGCTCTGGATCATGTCAAAATTTGCAGGAGTTTTGAAACCATGAATTTCAAAATTTCCACAAATTTTGACCTGATCCAAAGGTTCATCGGTCCAACGATAGAAGGAAAAAGAAAACTGCCAAGAAACAACATAACACCAGTCAACAAGAGGCTACTGATGATGGAGATAAGCTCCAAAATGGCAGTCTAGAAGAAAAAGGATATGAGGTGAATAATAAAAACATTAATTTAATTCTTAGTTTACAGTTACCCCATCTGACCTTGTACTGTATAATTTTGCTCTAGGTTTGTATATTGAGAAAAGTTTTCATACCTTTTTGACTTATCTGTAACATCCACAATATTCCCAACCATATTACCATGGCCTGAAGTGACCGCCACATCCTGCTGATTTACCACGTATCTGAAATTGAAAATCATTCAATACAGTGCAAATTAAAAAGGACAGTTGGAGGGAAAAAAATGACAAATTGCTAAATAGTTGATTGTACATTGATATATTTATAATTTCATTAAGCATGGTATACAGACGATGGAGATGAGATTCCTCATACAAGTTAAAAGATTTACAAAACTTGATACAGTTAGAAATGAGGATATAAGATAAGATTTAAAATAGCAGCCTTTATTGGATCCATCCATAGTAATTCTGCCCAAGGGCAGGTCTTTCACTACAATCATAGCATTTTCATATGCTTTACACCTTTACAGGGAATTAATTATAGGTGTCGTAGCTTCCTGTTACTTTCCACACCGGTGAAGGATGATTATGATAAGGATGATGATGGCCAGATTGTTTTCTGGGACCGTTGGGCTCTAAGCTTCCTGACATTTGTCTTACAGGTGAGGAAAAACCCAAAAAACCTCACCCAGGAGCCTGTCCTGACCGGGAATCAAACCCGGGCCTGCTGCATGACAAGGCAGCATGCTACCTCAAGACCACAGCAGTGGACCTTTATTGAATAAAGTCAAATTATAGACAAAATTGAATTGATCACATGGATGAAATGAGTAAGAAGAGATATCTATTGTTAGGAAGAAATTATCAAGCAAAAGGAAGATATGACGTCTGAAGACCTAGAAAACGTTGGGCTCGTGCATTATGAAGTCAGAATAGGCAATTACCTAATCCTTGAAGTGACAATTATTAGGCATGGTAACTAAATGAAGACAGACTTGAAAGAATGCAAGTGAGGAGAAAAGCTTAAATCCACATTTACAGCTGTGGTATAATGAAACATTTGCTACATGGTCCTGGTGTCCAACATTCATTACTAGGCCATTCCGTGTTAGGCTGTAGAAAGCATATAAACTATTCAGTATGGTCCCATCCTTTACTGCAAGCATATTTCACAAGCTTACATCATTCATGATAGCACCGGCATCATGGAAGTAGACATCCTTTAGAGAGATGGAAATATCACGTAGCATATTCCTGAACAAATCTAGATATTTGAATTAATTCACTAGCATTGCAATTGGTTATTAACTTGGTCTACAATATAGCAAAATTGCAAACTTTGCTATAAATACATTATCACATTCTTTACAGTATCAGTAGCAAGTGGGCCTGGCAAAAGCAATTGGCATTTCCAATGAACAGGGTTTGCTGCAATCTCATGTTAGTCTTTCTCATCCTCTACCTGTCCCTACCTTATCTCTTCCCCAGCCTACAAGATTAGTAAACAATATGAATAAAATAATTTTAATAGCCAACTGTAGCTGACCCCATTAACAGAACACCAGGCCTGCTTGATGCTAATGCCATCGAGAAAGCCAGTCCATATAAGGCTTTGAAGTTTATACATTTTCTTATTCAAGATATTTAATAAATTAACCAAACAATTTTAACTATTATCCCACCCTAATTACTCTTATTCCATATAATTATTTCTCTATAATCCAATCACACAACTATATATGTAAAAGCGAATGTGTGTTAGTGATTTATAGACCTCTATATCGCTTAATAGATCATTAGGTTTTCGGGTAATGCGAGTGTTTATCTACTATCTATTATGCAGTCTAAAATCATTAGGTGTAGGAGTTCACCTGAAGCGAAAAATTAAAATCGATCTAGTGGTCACAATTGTCGATGTTTGAAAACGAAACTCAGTATAAGATAAAATAAATATCCCCGACTTGTGTTCAATACAGGGTCGGGTTGAGGGATGAAATGAGATGAAGCCCCTTATACAGGTCTGTGAATGACGAGAGTGCCGGCCGACCACGCCCGACGTAACATCACAGGGTCAAGATGACAAATGAAACTAAAGGAATGAGTATGGATAAATGGTAAAATTAAATTGTGGCATGGTAAAACGGGAGAAAACCCCCGAGAAAAACCTGCCCAAGCTCAGTTTCGTCCACCACGAAACCCACATGGAGTGACCGAGACTCGATCTCGGGACCCAAGTAGTGAGTGGCGAGCGTCTAACCGCTTGCGAAACTCAGTACATGTTAAAATAAACCGAGATAGGTATTATCAAAAAATCAATCTAATCATTTAGGCTAGCAGCACACGACGAATATTAGCTACTTTATATCATAGCCTAAACAGACCTCAAATGTTTTCTTGTAATAAACTATATAGCAGAAGGGCGATAACAGCAAGAAATAAAAATAAACTTGGCTATCTTTCAATAAAAATTTTAATTTCTCGAGAAATTTAAAGTTTATCGAAGGTTTTTTTAAACTAAATTATCTATGATGTTTTTCCCGACCGATAATTGCTTATAATTTTATTTAAATGTTGCCGCCGCCGTTGTCGCCAGGATTGGTTTGTTTACTACTTTTATCGACGGTTGACTACAAAAAAATTACTGGATAATCACAAAATGTTTCTTTGTTATTAAATTAATAATTATATAATCTACTATATGTACGAGTAGCTAACATTTACTGAAGGTATCATTGTAGTGGTATAAAAACGTCCAGACATTAAAAAACCGTGTAACTTAGTTATCGTTCGTAATAGAAATGCGTTACCGGTATAAAATAGAAACAGACAACTAATGACAAATGAAGGAAATTTTGAAGAAGTGGTTGATTTTAAGTATCTAGGAATAATAATTACAAGTAGGAATAAGATTCGCAAAGAAATTAAACATAGGCTCAATTCTGGAAATACATGCTTATTACAGGGACTCTTGTCGTCCCAATTCCTTTAAAAAATGTTAAACTGAAAAAATATAAAACAGTTATTCTCCAGTTATATTATATTGATGCGAATCATGGACTCTTACTTTAAGGGAGGAAATAAGATTAGGAGTTTTTGAGACTAAAGTTCTTAAAAATATTTTTGGACCAAAGACAGATGAACAGACAGGTGAAAGGAGAAAACTACATAATAGTGAGGTACATGATATTTATAGGAAGCCAGATATAACAACAGTTAAGTCTCGTAGACTGCGATGGGCAGGACATGTGGCAATAGGGGATGAAAGAGGTGATGGAAGCTTTTTGTAGGAAAAACAGAAGGAAAACGCCCATTGGTAGACCAAGAATGAGGTGGGAGAATAACATCCACGATTTGAGGAAATTAGATCATACATGGGATGATTGGAAAAAAATGTAGCTCAGGATAGGGATGTATGAAGAGCTTACGCCCGCGCGGCCATGAACCTAAGGGTTCGATAGAGCCAGTGAGTTAGTAGTTATCGTGCGTATAGGGAAACAACCAATTAATTTTATTTGTTTATCTTAAGTTCTGAATGTTCACAGATCCAACAAGATTAAAGGCATACATTTGAAACAAAGGCATAAATAGTACTATTATATTATTGATGTATTAAAATGAAATTCCAACGGATAATGAAAACCATCTTGTCGCAAATGGATAATAATATAACAAAATACGCGTTACATTTGCATTTGATTTTTTTATGTGAGAATCATTGACCAAATTTACGTTTAAACTTAAGTTTAGGCCCTATGTTGGAGGAGCATCGTGGTCTGGAAATGTTTTCCACGAGTCTTCCATGTTTATGATATTTTTAAACAAATCCCCTCAATTTTATACGTTGATATCGTTACAAACTTGCATACTTACTACATAAGAAAGAAAAGTATCATAATGAAGTGACATATCTTAAAACACTACACCCGCAAAAGCTAGATACTGAGTTAGAAAAAACGGTGTTAGGTTCAATATGATGATATTCCGCTAAAGAAACTACTAGTTTAGTTATTTTTATTTCACCTTCAAAGAATAAAATCTTAGATTTTTTTTATTACAGTTATTATAAGATATGCTAAGCAGAATTCTACGAACTGGGATCCACTAAGTTTCGAATTTAAAAATCTTTGAAGGTACTCTTTTAAAAAATCGAAGATTTCGAAAATTCGTTTTTGGAAAGAATGAGGTTTTTAATGCGAAAATCAGTGAATGGGCCAAGATTTTTAAGTTGAAATAATCGAGGCTTAAAAGCTATGAAACTTGCATCAAACTTTTACAAGTGAAATTAAATTACTGAAGTAATGTGTTAGAACCAATTTCATTCTGACCCATTTTTTAATCTACGTACTTAGTAAATTTAGTATACAAATAGATTCCACCTTTAAAAAAATATCTCGCTGTGTAGGTCTATAGCCTTTAAGCACTAAATTTGATAGCTCTCCTATAGGGAGAATTTTTCCAAGTTCTGTTCATGTGTGCACCTGATACACGATAATACATTTTAGGTAGAAGCAAATGTAAAGATATACTTGATATAATATGCGAATTCTTTCTACGTGTGTCTATGAAATTAGTACGAAGAGAACATGTTTTGACAGTCTCCCAGTCAAATCCCGTGCCCAAAGACTACCTCGAAGTTAAATTTCAATCTTTTAGGGCTATATATCGTACTTGTACTGGTATTAATAGTACAGGAGCGGACGGGAGGGGGTGGTATGGGGTATATCACATGCCTCTATATCTTCTGGAATATGAACATTAAGAAGCAATGTAAGTTGCATAATACAATAAAACATACTTAGGTTATGCATTACTTACAAGGTAATGAAATGATTTAAGACAAAGATTGCTCTAATGCTTGCACATTCGTTTTCGTGTTGTGCGTCATTTCACGACACGTAAAATCAACTACCGACGTACTCTAACAATAACTCCACTTCTTTACTAAATGCAAAGTTTATTGCATCTGGCTTGTCACGGATTTCTCTTCATAGCCTGGTAGGTATGCACACCCTCGTGCTGATATTCGTATAGTCTATACCATCGTTTCCCAAAAATATTTCAAAGGGTTCGCCAAAACTTTTCCGTAATGGCGGGTTTAGAGGTTGGGCCTAATATTGTATCCATCATTTCTGCGGCATTGTCATAAAATAATAACGACAACAGAAACAATGACAATAATAATAATAATAATAATTAGAAAAATAATAATAATATTATTAATAATAATAATATTATTATTAATAATAATAATTAGAAAAATAATATTATTATTATTAAGTTGAATTAACTCTAAAATGCCCTTGTTAAATATGGGTAAGATCGGGAATTTATCACATTATTTCCACAATATATTAATATTTACCGCGAATGCCTGACTTACAGTTATGTGACAACGTTATGAACGCAGTTTGTTTCGCTACAACTAGGCCTACACGTTGTGTAACTTTTAAGCAGTAACTAGAGTAACTTTAGGAATTAACCGTTAAGGGTTAAGTTAATTTAAAGCTATTAAACCGTTTGCTTTGAATTAAATGTTATGCATGTCTACTGTATGTAGATTTTATGCATGTCTACTGTATGTATATTTAAAAGTCAGTGGTTCACCCAACTCTGATAGTTGTGGAAGGGGTTCGCGAGTCGAAAGAGGTAGGGAACCGCTGGTCTATATCAATAGAAGTAACCCTTTGACACTGTGGAACAGATTCCTCTTTCTGAACATGTTTATAGTGAGCGAGCGTGAGTTTGTGTGTGAATGGCATGTTTCATCTTAATATTGTATTGTCTAGGAAGAAACCTTGACATTGCTGATCACTCATTCGGGGAGATCCTCCAGGCCTTATATGTTCAAAAAAGGATTGTGATCCATAGTTTAAAATCCCTCTCCCGACAGGCCGTGCCACTGTAAGGCATGTGGCATATAAAATACCTATAAAGTGAGAGTACATTAATGGACTGAAATATTGTTTCGTAAAATAATTGACCTACCCTAATATACTAGTGATCCGGTAGTTGGATCATAAGTAGGGCCCAATATAAAACTACTTTATAACAGTGTTGCCTTAAACATTGTTGTTCTACTAACTCAAATTACAATGTAGAACATAAAACGAACAAGTTTTGACTTCATTTATGTACGCCTAAAATACTATAAAGCCTAACATGTACGTAATAGGTATTAATGCAAATTTATTGAAAGAAACCAAATTGGGAGAGCACAATCAATTTTTCTACAGTAACTTTTTACTTCCACGATTTCTTCACACTTTGTATTTCAGTCAGATGTTGGTTTTTGTTAACCGTTTTGTATACTAAAGTTTCCAAAGCTTTATGATTGTTTTAATCCATGCACAAACATATCCGCAAGATATTCCAAATTAATTCTGGTGGAATTTTATGAATCTGACTGATTAATGTGACCATACTCTCTCAGAGTTCTGGATGAGCATTCTAAGCTACAATGCAGATTTTTAATACACCATAAGTAATCATTTTAATAAAATTACGTTATTCGTGTTCCAGAAAAAAATATTTCTCCACAATTCAAGTAAAATGTGATAAATAATGTAATTTTAAAACAGAACGGGAAGGATACTTTTACTATTTATTAGGTATAAACACGAATGACTATCAACAGTTAAAAAAATGCATTGGCTAAAAAAATAATTATTTATGTACAAATAAAAGCTTAACTATAGTTTATGTACAGAGAGAGGAAATTTACAAAACCCTATAATTGGAGTGTCGTATGCTCGTGAATGTAGGTCTTGACATAGTATCAAGATATTGGATGCTATAGAAATTTGGTTATTGGAACCATTAAAATAACTCACCGACACTATCAAACCAGGAGGTTCATGGTCTTGCGGACACAAGCTCTCCGTAAATCCCTATCCTGAGATATTTTACAATAATTCCTTGTATAGCCTAATTCATCCCTTCAAATCGCGGTTACTGAATTCTATGAAGAGGAGTAAAATAAATTGGACACGAAACAAACCAAAAGACCTACTGGATAAAAAATGTAAATTTTAAGATCAATGATAAATTATTTTTGCCCATATAATCCATAATTTCATTAGGACAGTTTTCGAAGGCAAAATTTGGTGTGGGGAATTAAGATGACCAAGAAATACGGTTTATAGGCCTACTATCCCTCACTCCCTGTATAACCCACTTCGCTTAAATCATGGTTAATGTTATTCTCCCACCTCATTCGTTGTCTACCAACTTGGTGTTTTCCTACAAGCTTCCATGCCCCGCTTTCATTCCACATTCGTGCCACATGTCCTGCCCATCGCAGTCTACGAGACTTAACTTATTGTATTTGGTTTCCTATAAACATTATTCAGCTCAAGTATGTAGTCTTCTTCATTCGCCTGTAGTCTCTCTTTGGTCCAAAAAAATTCCTAAGAACTCATATACTCTTAATATTTTCTCCTCTGTTAAAGTAAGGGTCCATATATCGCATCCATGTAATACAACTACGAGAATAAGTTTTATAACTTTCAGTTTCATGTTGGGGAAACTGAACATGTAAGATCAAAAATCGTAATAGACAACAAACATCTGGAACAAGTAACAAATTTTAATTATTTGGGCTGTAATTTACTATAAACACAAAAACTGAAAGAGACAAATATGAAACTATCGAAATTTCAAATAATATGCGGAACTATACATAAAACATTAAAGAATAAAACAAGAAGAGATATTAGATTGAGTTTTATAAAACATTGGCAGTTCCTGCATTACTTTACGGGAGCGAAACTTGGGTAATGACCAAAAAATTACAAAGTAGAATACAAAGCGCAGAAATGAACTTCCTTAGAAGAACAAAAGGCTTCACAAGATTGGATCGGATAAAGAATGAATATATAAGAAGAGTTAAATATCAATTGAATGATAAAGTCAAAGAATATAGAGAGAAATGGTTTATACTTGTGGAAATAACGAATGTATCAAGATTACCGAGAGCAGCATTCAACTACAAGCCAAGAGGTTCAAGGAATGTAGGAAGGCCAATAAAAAGATGGACAGAACAACTGTGAGGCGGAACAGGCAATTTTTGCCTAGCCCGTGAAGTGAAGGTGTTTTTTAGAGAATTTGGGACAACAAGAGTTCCTGTAATGCATAATAGTATGCATTTTCAGAATCGAGCCTCAATGCTTCCAAAAATACACCTAGCTTATCAATTTACAAATATGTTACAAAAAGTTCATTTTTTAATAATCTAATCAGTTCGTTTATTTCTCATAAATTCTGCACGGTCCATTCTTGAAGCTCTAAGAATAACAGGTTTGGAACCTCAACCTTCGATTATGTGGACATAACGCGTTACAATGACAACCAGACCGGCTCGATGAAAATAACTACAAAATATTACTAGAATTTTTTAAAACAATCTTTTGACAAATATGGCGTATTTGTACGCTATCGATCCGAACAATAGTAACTAATTGCAATTGTTGAGTTCTATGTCCCCTACTCTGTTCAAAATATACATCCAGCATATATTGGAGAGGTGGAATCGATATTGTAGAGGCATGGGAGTACCAGTCCAAGGTGGCACAGTACATTCCTTATTATTTGCAGACGATCAAGTGTTGATAGCTCAGAGTCGTGAGGATGTGAAATACATGATGAGAAAACTTCTAAATGCTTTTGAAATAGGAGGATTAAGAGTAAACATGGAAAAAACTGAATATATGGTAGTATGAGGAAGTGGACGAGATATATCCCTATCCCTAGGAATTATTAGAGCTGTTAAAAAATTTAAATATTTGGGATCACTTATTGATGAATCAGGGAGTTGTAAAGCTGAAGTAGATAGCAGGTTAGTACAAGCACGAAGAGCCATAAAAATGTTGAATGGAGTACTGTGGAGTAGGACCATGTCAAACCTCACGAAGAAGGGGATTTTGAAGTCTGTTGTTGAAAGCATAATGACTTATGGTGCTGAGGGATGGACTTTGGTAGAGGGACAAAAAACTAAGATCTTGGCAGTGGAGATGGATGGAATAAGACGCAGTGCCAGGGTGTCCAGGTTGGAAAGAAGAAGTGAGGCAGATGATGGATATGGAGGAGACAGTGGTGGAAAGGATCGAAAGACGAGCTCTTCAGTGGTATGGCCATATCAGGAGAATGGAGGATGATAGGTTGCCCAAAACTTTTGGAATGGTCACCTTCTGGTAGAAGGAAACGGGGCAGGCCAAGAACAACTTGGAGAGAAGAGATCCATAGATTGATGAACGACCGAGGTCTGGAGGAGGATGAATGGCGTGATCGGCAAGAATGGCGAATGGGAATACAGGGTAACCGCTGAGAAGTGGAGAGACCCTCAAAAGTAAAAGTAAGTGAGTTCTAGTCTACCTCCCCCCACTTTAAATGGTTTACAGTTTCTCCCAAGTATCACAAAGTAAAGATGTAAGAAAAATAGATCAAATACAGATTACAACTATAAACACTGAAGTTTAGGTTATAGTACAAAGTCTGTATTGAATGATTCACGAGTACAAAACAATTAGAGTTTTAAAGTTTTTTGTGACAATCCGGCTGATTTCCATATTGGGCTGATGCAATATGAAGTCGGAACGGGCAATTGCCTAATCCCTGGAGTGATGATGATGAAAGTTTTTTGTTAAAGGCATGACAGGTGAAACGCTGCATATACCATTAAGATAATTGCGCAAATTATATTTCACAAAAAATTAGCGGTAAATTACCACTATCGAACTAGTAGATTCATGGCCGCACAGACATGAGCTCTTCGTACATCCCTACCCTGAGCAATATTTTCCAATCATCCCTGTATAATTTACCTCCCTAAAATGATGGTTAATGTTCTTCTCCAACCTCATTCTTGGCTTACCTACTAGACACACTGGTATTTCAATCTACTCTTTGAAAAATATACCTTACGAAAAAAAATACTAAAGCTATCCTCCAAGCATTTAGTCTATTAATCATTTATCATGTGATCATATATATTAGTAGTATTTCTTAATTTTATTTATTAGCAAATTTATAAAATTGTGTTTAAGTATTCCCATATTAGTTACGTCCAATACTAGGTCAGTCCACCGAGGTAGCGTACTGCCTTGTCACACAGCGGGCCCGGGTTCGATTCCCGGTCGGGATAGACTCCTGGGTGAGGTTTTTTTTTCGGGATTTTTCCTCACCTGTAAAGCAAATGTCAGGAAGCTTAGGGCCCAACGTGCCCGAAAATTATCCGGCCATCATCCTTATCATCATCATCCTTCACTGGTGTGGAAAACGGGAAGCTACCACACCTACGATTCCCTAGTAAAGCTGCAAAGCATAGCATGAAAATGCTATGATTGCAGTGAAAGATCTGCCCTCGGGCAGAATTACTATGGATGGATGGAATACTAGCTCATGAGGAAAATGTTTGGAATATAAGCAGTTTATTTTCCGAATGGTATAAACCAGTGTTGTGTTACAAGATTTACGTTACTGATGAAGTAAACTGCTTACCGATAAATTATATGAATATTTTATGGAAATGAAAACTAAGGTTTCCATTTTAAAATCTAAAGCAATGGCAATGTGTGGAGGAGATAAAAATACAACGGATGAAAACTGAGATTGATGGAAAAATTATAGAACAAGTGATTTCTCATACTTGAGAAGTATTTGCAGAACATAAGGGTGACAGATTCAAAATTACAAAAATATATAATGAATGGGGGAATAAAGACATTTTGGTGAACAGATAAGGACAGATACAAAACTAAGATTACATATCACACTAAAAACTGCTCTAAAATACGGAAGTGAAATTTGGATTTTAAATAAAAAATTCTCAAACTTAAGAGTACCCAAATGTGCTTCTTAGGTTCACTGTTGGTGGATTAATAGACCGGATCACCAAAGAAATACTTATCAGAGAAAAACATGAGTACCAAGTTAAGATATCAACAAGAATGGAAAAATCATCCGAGAAAAATGGAAAGAAATAGACTTCCAAAATTGGCGTTCCAATATACCAATATACTCCAACTGGAATAGGGACCAAGGAAGACAAACATCTGTGGAAAGATCAAAACCCTCTTCATTAGGTTTACAGTCACAGGACATGGCCTAAAACATTTGTTCATGATAAAAACTAAGGCAAATACGTATATATTTTATAACTATATAGTAGTTTGGACAAAGATACAATATAATATAAAACGATTACACAATAATACGTAAACAATCATTTAACACGAGACATTTGTAGAAAAAAAAAATGTTCGACGAGAGGTCTGGAAATCTTGCGTTTTAATTGTATTAGCGTCTAACAATTTATTTTACTGCCTTGGTATATTTTAAAATATATGGTACTCAATAAAGCTGAGATCTAAAAATAAGATGATATAGTTCGATAATGTGAATTTTTGTGCGGCACATAAAAAATAAGTTTATATTTTTCTTTAGTTATCTTAAAAAAATGTACCCATAATTGGTCTTCGTAAGATATCAGCCTTAAAAAAAGGTGGGGAATGTATCTTAATTAAAGCTATATTTTATGGCACGTCTTTTATTCAGGATAAACTTTAATATTTAAAGTAACTGGCACTGTCTAACCTGCAGGTTCATGGCCGCGCGGGCCTAAGCTGTACATACATCCCTATCCTGAGGTAATGTTTTCTAGTCATTCTCTGTATAATATACTTCCCTCAAATCATTATTAATTTAATTCTCCATCTCATTCTTGGCCTGCCTACTCGGCGCTTTCCCTCTGGTTTTCCTACAAGAAGCTCCCATGGCCCTCTCGTTCTCCATTAGTGTCACATGCCCTGCCCATCGCAGTCTATGAGACTTAACTCATATTATATCTGGTTTCCCACAATTAGCTATAATATAGCTCACTTATGTAGTCTTCCCCATTCGCCCCTTCATCTCTTGGATAAAATGTTTTTCCAAGATTTTATAATCTCTAAAATCAAAAATTAAAAAGACTATATTCTTTGTCCTTATTTGATACTAAAATAAGAAAAGATTGGGCCCAAATACAACTTATTTTTAATTTTGGATTATTTTGTTTAATGTAGAAAATTTGCAAAGTAAGGATAATTACTATTCTTTGTCATTCGATGTTAAAGAAATTAGGGCCTACATACAATTTCTGTTCTTAATTTTGGGATATTTTGTATATAAAAGGCAACAGTAATTACAGATACCGAGGATTATTTAATTTCATAAAGAATTTTTCTTATTCTCGTGGATTTTAGCATACCGTTTCGATAAAAAAAAATAAAAAGAAAAAGCAACGCGCCAATTTTTCACATTTCATCTCTCGATATAAAAAAAATCAGGACTTTAAGAAAAATGTAGGAACCGAAATAAAACCCAAAGAACACACAAATTGTACGTAATAAAGAAGTATCTTCATAGTAATATTTCAATGAAAGTATTGTTCATATAGTAATATATATTTTTTATTCTTAACATATGGCTTTTTCCGTTGATTTTATAGTTTATAATTATAACAAAATATTTTCATAAACTGTGAGTTTCAGCTCCAAGAAATCATAAGAATCAGTTGTTAACGTTAAAAAAATTGTGGTCTCTGTTATTAAAAATCAAAATTTTAATAAATGTTGTAATATAACTGCAGGTATTTTAAAGTTAGTTTCTAAAAAAAATAACACATATAGAATTTATCACAAAACTATACATCATTACTCACCAGTATAGTTTATAATAATTAAATCCACCACTGACCAACGAAGATTGCTATCGTTACTATCCTAAAGTATTCTTAAGACTAATCGAAACTTACGAGCGCACTCCCCTTTACTACTTAATAAACAAAACAACGTTGAATCCAAAGAGGGTAGTAAAGAAGAGATTATATTTCCTATTCCGTTTTACGATAAGTAAAACTTTTTTAATCAAATATTTACATTTCATAGTTCAGTGAAGTGATAAGTCTTTGTTTGTGTTATTTGGTATGTATACAAATTGTATACTGAAAATTACGATTTGTGAATATGTTTGCTACTTTTGTAGTGGAATATTCTGTAAGTTAAACATTTTACAATGGCTGATCAACACAAATATATCGTCCAAAAATTAAATTAAATTAAAAAAAAAAAGAAATATTTTTAATTTCACTAAAAGACATTAATGTTCCTGCAACAAGGCGCATTTTAATGATGGTTACTTTATTGGTCTACATCAAATTGATGAACAAGACAGATTTTATAATATACGACAGATTTTATTATATGGGCTAAAATATTTTTCTTCTTCTTCTTCTGCTTCATGAAATTAGGCCTTTTGACCTGTTTTCACATCAAGTGGGATTTAATGAATCCTCCCATCTAGTAAAAATGGGCGTCCAACATTTCTATGTCCTATTGGTTTGTACTTTAGTAACAGATGAGGGATTCTATCTGTAGGCATTCTCTTGACATGTTCATACCAGTTGTTTCTCATGTTGTCAATTCTATTTGTTAAATTGAAAATATTTAAGTCATTCCTAATATCCTCACTTCTTTTCTTGTCCAAAATATTTTTTATTTGAATAAATCTGCTTTTACAAAAAAAAAAAATAATGCAGTATTCAGATAATTATTAGACATATATAAATTGTGTTACACGTTGTTACCGAGACAAAAGAGTCGCAAATATTTGACGAATTTTATAGTTTATTATTTACAATTTAGCCAATAAACATCTTAAATAAGATATCACTTTTACTCATGAAAAAAAAAATCATTCGGAATATTCCGATAAATGGGAAGTTAGATATTAAATTAATTTTAATTTAATATATTTTTTAAAAAGAACGTAACAGATAGATGAGAAATTTAAAGCATATAATATAGGCCTAAATAGAGGAATACGCAAAGAACGATGGGGTAATGATATGCACATTGAGAGTTACAAACAGAATATTAGAAACTAATAGGGTTAAATAATAGCTTGGACAGAATCTTCTTTTATTCATTTTCCTTGAAGTTAAATTTTATTACTTTTTATAGTATTTATTAGCGAGCTGCCTTGTCACGCAGCGGGCCCGGGTTCGATCCCCGGTCGGGCAGTTTTTCTGGGTGAGGTTTTTCCTCACCTGTAAGACAAATGTCAGGAAAACTTTAAGGCCCAAACGGTCCCCGAAGTCATATGGTCATCATCATCATCCTTCACCGGTGTGGAAAGCAACGGGAAGCTACCACACCTACAATTCCCTAGTAAAGCTGCAAGCATAGCATGAAAATGCTATGATTGCAGTGAAGGACCTGCCTTCGGGCAGAATTACTATGGATGGATAGTATTTATAGACGATTACAGGACCATTTCCTGCATACTTAGATCTTGTATTGTATACCTTTATATTCATATGATTATGTTCAGTGTTTTCTTGTGCTTTTTAACAAATTGTATGTCAAAACATTAGCAATAAATTATTTTTACTATTAATATTATATTATTATTATTATTATTATTATTATTATTATTATTATTAATACGACAATAAACAATTGATTTAATACAGATGTCTTACTTCGGAAACTACTAATAAAGCGAATGAGAGAAAGGCCACAGTCTACATGGAAGAGGATATTAAAAGTAATTCGTGAGCGAGGAATCTTAAATATGAAGGCTGGATAGATCGGAATATATTTTGATTAAGGAAACCTGTGCAACCACAGAAATATTCCTTGTGGATTATTATTATTATTATTATTCATCCGGTATCATGGCAGCTGCCGCCTTATTCCGAAAACCAAACGCCATTCCTCTCTGTCCATCCATTGATCTTCCTCCAATCCTCTGATATTTATAGCCGCTTGTACCCCTTCTATCCAAGTTCTCTTCGCCCTTCCTCTCTTCCTCTTTACCATTGGGATACATTCCATAAAATTGTAGGCAATATTTTCTCTGGCATTCTTTTGACATGGCCATACCACTGTAATCTTTTCTTTTCTATAATATCTATGATGTCCGGCTCCTCTTGTACACCCATAATTTCCCTTATTTCTTCATTTCGTATTCTATCCATTCTAGATTTTCCAGCTGATCTTCTTAAAACATCCATTTCTGTACTTAAAATTATTTTCATTTCCCTGGTAGGAATTTGCCAAATTTCAGCACTATATGTTAAAATGCTTTGAATTATGGTTTGTTACACTTGTAATTTTCTATTTTTACACGCTTTATATTAGCTTGACCTGTATCTATCTATCTATCTATCTATCTATCTATCTATCTATCTATCTATCTATCTATCTATCTATCTATCTATCTGTCTATCTATCTATGTAACTGCACCTTTCTACGCGTTTTTCACCCACTTAAAATAATTGGATCGACTTGAAATTTTGTATACTTGTAAAGGACCCGTGACAATACAATAATTTCATATTTCTTTTCTAAAATCCTGGCCAGAATCATCAGAAAATCAAAAAAAGTGTCTTTGTATTTATGTAACGGAATTTTTGAACACGATTTTCACCCACTTAGAAACATAGGACAGACTTGAAACTTTGTATACTTGTAAAGGACCCGTGACAATACAATAATTTCATATTCATTTTCTAAAATCCTGGCCAGAATCATCAGAAAATAAAAAAAAAGTGTCTTTGTATTTATGTAACGGAATCTTTGAACACGATTTTCACCCACTTAGAGACATTGGATCGACTTGAAACTTTGTATACTTGTAAAGGACCCGTGACACTACAATAATTTCATAGTTTGTTTCTAAATTCCTGGCCAGAATCATCAGAAAATCAAAAAAATGAAAACTGGTATAATAGGTTACGGGCTTGTTGACTTACGAGTATTAGCCAATCGTTGTAAGAGCTCAGTTGGTAGAGCGGTGAACTAGTGGTATACGATTTCAGTAATCCATAGGTTGCTGGTTCGAATCCGGCTGGGGAAGATTTTTTTTTAGAAGAGTAATACTTTTAGCTCATACTACAATAGTATGGAATTTAAAGATATTTACATTCTTACCTTATTCTGTAAAATATTAAAACTAAAAAATAAAAAATAAATAATAGTTTTAAAAAACTAAAACAGCACGCTTTATTAGAAAACCGAACTCAAAAATGAAAAATAATTTTAATTTCCAACACGCTTGGGATAAATTTAAAGTGGTCAACAAAAAAATAATCTCCAACACATATAGAATAAAACTAGAATTATCAACAAAAAGAAAATAATTTTACCATCAAAAGCGTGGGGTGCTTTTTATGATTTTTACATGTTCTTCGTAGAGACTTTACTTTTACCAATATCTGTTTATTATCAAATATGTTAATTGATATAGAGCACCCCACGCTTTTGATGGTAAAATTATTTTCTTTTTGTTGATAATTCTAGTTTTATTCTATATGTGTTGGAGATGATTTTTTTGTTGACCACTTTAAATTTATCCCAAGCGTGTTGGAAATTAAAATTATTTTACATTTTTGAGTTCGGTTTTCTAATAAAGCGTGCTGTTTTAGTTTTTAAAACTATTTTTTATTGTAATATTCTTGCTCTACCAAACAAAGTTTAAAGAATGTATTGCTTGTTTTGTTTGTGCGATTCTATTTTTAATTTCCACCGTGTTATCGCCTGAATGGTCTAATTTTGTTCCTAAATAAGTGCATTCAATACTAGGTTTTAGTTCTTCTCCATTATTGAAATTTATATTTTCCATTTCTTCTCCTATACACAGATATTTAGCTTTCTCAATATTTATATAAAGTCCCCATTTTTCATATTCTTCTTTTAGTTTTTTGTCATATATTCTATATCATCGTGGTCTTTGCTATTAATATCTGATCATCTGCAAAATTGAGCGAATACCTACATGTGTATTTTGGATTGGTATACCCATTTTTTGACATTTTTCCTTACAGTCTCTTAATACTCTTTCAAGATAAATTTTGAATAGAGTTGGAGATGATGATGATGATTATTATTATTATCATCATCGTCGTCATCGTCATCATCATCATCATCATCATTATTATTATTATTATTATTATTATTATTATTATTATTATTATTATTAAACACATTTAGAAACTCCCAGAGAACATAATCGAAATATTAAATAAAAATGATTTTTGTTATGTAGTAGGGACTAAATACTTTTCAATACACCGATAATTTAATACTCTGATACAATAGAAACCTATCTTTATTTATATTAAGTTGATATAGGACACGTTCAGTTAAAATGGTCAATGTATATTTTAATAACAGCGCCCCCTGTTTATGATCCTTAGGTTTTGTATTCCTTTTCACAATTGGTGGACTAACAGGAGTTGTTCTTGCACCCAAGAAAAATCACACAAAAAAGTGTTCTCATAAATAAAATTCTCGCATATTCCGCTAAAAAAATTAATGCAAATCCCCCTCTACTTAGGCTCTATACAAAAATAATGTAAATCTGTTCTTGTTTGTAAGAGTCTAGAAAGAAGCTTGTTATATAGATGGTTTATTATTTTTTTCAATTAGGCTACATTGTATATTTAATTAAGGGTACATAAAACTATTATTCTCCGAGTTAAATGGGTACGTGGAAACATGGATATTTACTGTAAAGGAGGAATAAAGATTACAAGTATAGTCCACCGCTGTGGTCTCGAGAGAGCGTGCTGCCGTGTCACGCAGCGGACCCGGATTCGATCCCGGTAGGGACAAGTTTCCTGGGTGAGGTTATTTTTCGATAAATGTCAGTAAACTTTAAGGCCCGAACGGTCCCCGAACATCATCTGGCCATCATATCACCAATATCATGTTCGCCTAATTAGCTTCAGTTCTTCTTCTTCCTTTCATGTGATAGACCTAGTGATCTGTTACAGTCTCAATCCAACGTTTGAAGGGTCTGCCCAAAGATCTCTTGCCTGGTGGCTGGTAATTTAAGATTTGACCTGGTATTCTTATTCTGCTCATTCTTCTTACGTGAGATTTCCAGTTGTTTCTGTATTTTTGTACCTATTCCATGACTGATTCTGTTTGTAATTCTCTGAGAATCTCAGAGTTCCTTTTATGGTCTGTTCATGAATAACCTGCAGTAGGCCAACGTCTCATAAATTTCAATTCTGCCGCATTTAGTCTTTGTTCATCTACACTGCGAATTGTCCAGGCCTCGCTGCCGTAATATAATATGGGTCTGGCCAGTGTTTTATAAATTCTAGTTCGTGTGTGTTGCTGTATTGTATTTGGCTTCAAAATATTATTTATAATTCCTGTTACTCTGTTAAATTTTATAATTTTTTAACTAAAATCTTTTTGCTCTTCATATGTAACTTGGTATCCGAGGTAGTTAAATGTGTTATTTTGTTCTAATATTCTATTATTAATTACAATTTTACTGCGAACTGGATCTTTTCCTAGGAAAGCCATGACTTTAGATTTTTCTGTTGAGATTTCCATGTTGTAGTTTATTGCAATTTGGCGAAAAGAGTGGACTGAATGTTGTAGGCCATCTTCGAATTCGCTATAAACACAATGTCATCTGAAAATAATAGGGTGTCTAAATTATATAATATATTAAGTGGTATACTGCCATGTGGTTGTAGTCTCCATTCTTTAATTAATTGAGTTCGTGTATATTATGAAGAGCATTGGTAAAAGTTTAATTAATTTAAGGCCTCTCCTGGCGCATCATTACCACCATCATTAACTTATATATCATGGGGGAAGCGTAATCCCGCCTTCCAGGCGCCCCAACCTCAGAATTGGGTTACAAGTACTGCCATGCCCGGAGAGAACACCAGTAATGTTCGAAAGATAACCTGGGGCATTTGAAAAAACAAAAGAAATTAAAATATAGTTATTTGAGAATGCAGTTCTTAGAAAATGTTTGGACCCAAGAGAGATGTACAGGTGAACGGAGAAGACTACATAACAATTAGTTACATGATCTTTATGAGGAGTCAGTTGTAATAATAACAATTAAGTCTCGTAGACTGCGATGGGCAGGGCATGTGGCACGAATGGAGAATGAAGGAGGAAACTCCTTGTAGGAAACCAGAGGGAAAGCGCCCAATGGGTACGCCAAGAATGAAGTGGATAATAGCATTAACAATGATTTGAAGGAAGTACATTTTACAGATATGGGTGTATGGAGAGTTTATGTCCACGCGGCCACCTATGGGTTCGATAGTTTCAGTGGGTTAAATGGTATTTAAAAGTTGGACATTTTCAAAACATAGAACTATGCATAACAATACATTGTGATTCAGAATTTCCATTATATACTTCTGCAGATTTTAGAGGGTAATCAATGAATAACAATTTGATGAAGAACCTATATACAGAAATGCACCGTTTCGTTTCTATAGCGAAGACAAAATAAAGATTTAAAATACTCTTCTTCATAGTAAAATAACCCATTTTGATAAAGGACAATGCCTAAAGCCACCTGATAGCACGTGGCTTCTGTTTACATTCTAACAAATCACCTGACTGGTTCAAGATAATTGATTTCCCTGCACCCTGCGTAAGTTCAGTGCCTTCAGTATAAGTTGCAACCCTAAGCACAGATCAGAATCCCTGCCCTAAGCGCCTGGCAACCAGCCGGCAGGCCAAGCGGTCAAAGAAAAGAACTGGCGGGCGGGCGAGCAAAGCAGGTTCTATTCACATTCTCTCTGCCCTTTTTTAGTGTTACTTTTGTAACTGTAAGGTGTAGATATGTTTTCCGTTTTTTTAAACCAACTTGTGAATTTGTGTTCAGTTGTGATTTCAATTTAACATGGTGTATGTCATTGAACAGATGGTATTTTTACTTTTGGCAAATGCAAAGAAGAAATCTTACAAAAGTTGTCGCCGTATATTTTGCCGTCAATTCTCTAACGCAACTGTCCCAAATAAAGCAACGATTTCAAATGCTCGAACATTAGAGGAACTTAAAGAAAATATTCGAACTGTGAACTCCAGCATTTCAAGGCAGGAATTGGATAGAGTGTTTCAACGTCTTCTTCGCCGATTTGAACGTTGCATTGAAGCTGAAGGAAATAATTTTGAAAATATTTTGTCATAAGGTAAGGAATAAACTGCACAAAATCAATTTTATTCCATTGCAATCTCTAATCATTTTCACAGCTACTTATATTTATTTGGTGTTACTAAACGAGATCCGTACGAAGAGAGGTTGCCAGGTACTAGAATTGCGTCTTAAAATGAAGATATATGATACTGATCGAGTTCTTGTAAGATGTACTTCTAAACATCATTGAGTGTGTTTACACCAGCACAATATTTTATTTTCAATACTATTAAATATTACCTGGGAATTTGTCACCACATCTGTTGTTAAGAGGATTGAAAATCAAACTCTTAATTGGTATGGCCATATACAAAGAATGGAAAATGAAAGATGGCCAAAAAATATATAGCAATGGTCACCTCCTGGAACAGATAAACGTGGCAGACCAAGATGGAAATGGAAAACGTATGTCAGAACTATAATGGATGATAGACATTTGGAAGAAGGAGATTGGAATGATAGAAATAAATGAAAACTGAAGGCGACAAACCTACAAGTGGGGGAAATTCATTGGCTTATTGGCCTATAAACAGTAAGATATTGCTTGATCTCGTTATCGTCGTAGCACTGAAACGGCATTTGCTATAGTCGGTTTGGCAAGTAAAGAGAATACTCTACAGCAGTAATATTATAATGATATTGTGAAAAGAAAAAATAATGTCTGAACCAGGAATAGAACTGTGAACCTCTAGTTCTACGTACTAGTGTGCAACCCACTACACCATTCTAGACTTGGAACAAACATCAACAATTCTTTTCACATATACAAATCTATAATTCTCGTTTCGTCCGCTGTCAGGCAGGTGTCACTACCATCGACAACGGCCGACTTCGTTTAGAAGTATCTATATTTGAGAATTTTTACACCATCACTTTTTATAAGCAGTAACATCGTTACTGGTGGCGGTGTAAAAATTCTCAAATATAGATACTTCTAAACGAAGCCGGCCGTTGGCGATGGTAGTGACATCTACCTGACAGTGGACGAAACGATAAATATAGATTTGTATATGTGGAAAGAATTATTGTTGATGTTTGTGCCAAGTCTAGAATGGTGTAGTGGGCTGCACATTAGTATGTAGAACTAGAGGTCCACGGTTCGATTCCTGGTTCAGATATTAGTTTTTCTTTTCACAATACCATTATAATATTATAATATGATCCATTATTGGAACTATGTTAAAATAACAGTATCAGAAAATGTTAAATTCTAGAGCAGGCCTACGCGACTAGTTATTCAGTGTGAGCGCCTCTCTTTGTGTACAGTTATCGACCCTTAGGAGAGGAGGGAGAGCTACAACAGAGGACAATCTGATGTTAGGAACAACACCTCTGAGAACAGTAAATGAATTCAAATATCTAGGACTGACCCTACAGACTACAGCGAAATCCTTCAGCCAACATGTAGCCTACATGACAAAATAACAGCTGCCATCAAAGCAATCTACAGCATCAAGAACTTAGCGAGACTATCTCTGCCGATAGCTATGATTCTATTCGAAACCAGGATTTCGTCGATTATCACTTATGGAGTAGAACTGATATGGGAAAAACTGACTCTCAGCGACCTTAGGAAGATAGAAAACGTGAAAGTCCGCTTCCTAAAAACAGCACTGAGAGTGGGGAAAACTGCACCCTCACGACTCCTCTATGAACTCACAAAGGAAACATACTACATAGAAGATCTACGACTGAGAATGCTACTAGCCCTTATCAAGGACTTTTAAACAACAGGAGAGAAAAAACAGAGAATGATAGGTGCTGATTTCTACCCCTCAGGAGCTATGCTGGACAGAAACTGGACGAAAACCAACCAAGAGCTAAGGAATGTTGTAACACGATACGCGATACACGACTTTCATTATAAGGTATGCAGAAACAAGAAATGTCAAGAACCTAGTGAGAAGTGCGTGTGTGAATTGTGAGGCGGACAGTGCGACCGATATCATATACCGAAATGCCCAAGAAACACGAAATCGCTGAATGACTACAGCAAAGACTAAAGAACAATCAATGCCCATTAGGGCGAACCTTTCTTCTTATTATTATTTAATTTTCTAACCGTGCCACATGTTATGCCTATCGCATGTTAAAAAAAAAAGACTTAACAGTTTTTATTACATCTCCCTTCTCATAAAGATCACATAGCTCACTCTAAGTAGTGTTCTCCATTCAGTTATCTCTAATGTCGATATGAACTCTCAATTAAAATTACGCTGTTATCCCTAAGGCAATTTAGTCTCTATAAATTAAAAATATTACGATATTAATAATATAATGAATTAATGCTTTTATCCGTAGCACATGCGCGGTAGTAGTCTATAGCGTTTACACTTTTATTTTTTAATTATAGATTTTTTTTTATAGAAATTGAAAAATGTTGTAAACATATTTGAACTACGAGTAAAATAATAAATTCATGGCGCGATAGCTGTAGAAGCTCTGGGCCTACCAGACGGTTGCTGGCTTCACATCCATATGTGTGATTTACAGAGGTGGATGGTCATTGAGCCAGTATAGCGGTGACACTTGCTCAGCATTTCCCCAACCATTACAGCTGATTCTGTCAACCTGGACCGCTACTTATTGTAGCTACTCAAATTCCTCACGATACTGTATGGCCACCGGTCCCATATTGGTCGAAATCCATGAGATTTTTTTTTCCCCCTCCATGCCATTTCCAACCACCGTATGTTCTATGGTTCTGAGCCAACACATGATGCTTTAGAACGCTCGTGTACGGCTCACATAAAAAATATAAATATATTCTTGAACATTGCTATAATTATGTGCAAGCTGTACAAATAGGGCCCGCTAGCCAGATGCGGCCCTCCAAGCCATTTCAAATCATACACGAAGTTCTCACTCATTGTAAAGTGATTTAATGTTATTTTTCCTTTAAAACATAATTTTCAAAAGGATTTTAAGAGCATTCATTCCTTTAATAGTGTTTTTTTTTCATAGCGTAACACACGAAACTGTTGAAGCATTATGTGAAATCGTGGCGGGTGGCAATGGAATGTTTCAAGGATGAATGACCGTCATAAGAACTACCAAAATTTACAGATAATAGGCTATTTAGTCTTCCTTCATATTAAAGCTATGCATACTTATAGTCATAAAAAAAACAGGTTATCTTAACAGATAGCGTGAAAAGCCACGCTGTGTGAAACACGAGAATTTTCACCTTTAGAATTCTCGAATTCGGTACACCATGGTAAGGGAGCACAACCCGAAATTCCTTGTGAGCAGTACGCAATGTGTAAGGGAGTAAAAATCTTGAGTACGTCTTTGTTTGGGAGGGAAGTAAACCCTTGAGTCCCATATCATATATTTACAGTGCGTTAAAGAACTTCGAAATTAAAATAAAGAGTCCTCTGATAAAATGTTTCAGATTTTTCATACCAAGTTTTGAGCTGTTAAATAGTGTACACTCTCATGATATGACCAAATATTGAAGTGCCTCAAAATGAAATTGAAATAAGAGGATTGGATCGATAAAATACACATTATGAAGTTCTAATGAGAGAAAGTTTCCAGATTGGAAATTGAGGAATAAACTGAAAGAGACTTGAAAAAAATACTAATATAACTGCACATGATTGAATAAAGAAAATGACTCACAATTGGAACCGATATCGGACACGGTAGTGGTTATGCTCCTTGCCTCTGGTCCCGGGTTCAAACCCAGCCGGAGTCGATGGATTTTAGGACGGAAAAATCCTCCGGGAGGGACTTTAAGCCGTGGGTTCCGAGTCTAAAGATTTCCAGGCTCGGAGAAGATCCTTAAGCCTGAACAAAAAAGGTCTCTAAGCAAAATTTACCAACCTCAATGTTTTAGTAATACCTTAATTGATGTTAGATATCTCACTTAGTCGGTAGGTTGACCGCATGCCATTCATGACATCTATGGGCAAATAAGGTAACTAAAAACTAACAAAGGAGAGGCTATGGCTCAACAATGAGCTACGCCATTAATAATACAAAAATAAATAAATGTTCTATTGTAATAAAGTATACATAAATAGAGGAAGAAAGTCTCTCTAGAACAGACTACAGAAATACAGTACTGTCAAAGTCGTAAAGTGGGAAACAAAGCAGGAGAAAAAAATATATAGTTCAGAATATGAGCTGATTTTTTAAATAAATAAGCAAAAATGTATGAAAATGCATAAATAAAGGAAGATAAGGCTAAAACACTCGAGAAAAAGTTATTGATAAAATTTAAAAAAAATGGAAGGAGATTAGGAATATGGCTAGAATATGAGTTCATAATATTTTTGCAATAAATTATACAAAAAATGTGAAAACAGATAAATAGAGCAAGAGGTGACATCACAGACTACACAAAACAGTTATTTGATAAACTGCAAATGGGAAAACATGAAAGGAGATAAAGAATATGACTCAGAATAGGAGCTGATAATGTTTTATGTAATATATTGTAAAAAAAAGGTAAAAATATGTAGTATACCACTTAATTCTCTTTTATTTCAATAATAAGTAAATTTTTAGTCATAAATAAAAATTATATGACATTCAATATTGGAAAGTTAGGATAATGCCTATTTACAATTTTATAAAGCTCTGAAAATCGTTACTTTTGACTTATAAATACATTTACAATTGACATAAACAACACTTTAAAACCCTTTCTCTAAAACATATGAGATTTCCCAAGACAATTCTATATTTGCATTACTCTGAACACTATAGTCCATCTCAGCTACATGTTTTGTAAATGTATGAAACTAAGTTCTGCACAATTCTTGTTGGTCCAATGAATGCATTGCAGGGGAGGAGCTTGATGGATGGACGGCAATGAAGGGATTATTTGCATTCCAACTGTGATATCATGAACATGTTGAACTACATGAAATTGACTAAAACTGTATGGTGTATTGCTGTGTTTCAAGCAGCCTGTATTACCATCCATCCACAACCCCACCCATCACTTCCTTCCTATGTACAGATAGCTGAGAAGGACTTTAAATACCTGTTTCATAAATATTAATGTTAACAGAGATTTACTACAGAAGATCTTCCCAATTTCCTTTTTAAAAATACAAATGTTATGAGAATCACAACAATGAAAATAAAAGAAATAGAAAGGAAAACTCATCAAGTTCTATTCTTATCATCACAAACATACAGAGATAGAATGGGAACAGGTCACATAGAGTTGAAGCATGAAGTCGGTAGCACTACTAAGTTATGAATCTTAATTTTCCAAAATGGTTAAAAATTATATCCTTCAGTTCTTACTAGTGTCCAAGCCTAAATCCAATGTGTTTAATTGAAACAACAAAAGTATGATAAAAAATAACCACAATAAATAAATAATAAACAAATGTCTCATGAAGAGATGCCTTGAGAACACCAGATTTCATTCAGAACATAACAGTTCCTCTACAAGTAACGCATGGAAGGATGATAATGAAAATGATAAAGAAATTAATTTGTTGCCATACTTAGAATTGAGGTGTATGGGCAAAAAACATGACAACCTATATATTCAATAATTAATACAAAAATAACATCTTATCTCACCTCATAATCCGTGATCTTCAAGCATGGCACTGCAGTTTCAAAATGATAATCCTATGCTGTGAAAAACACAGTGTCATATGTACAGAGCATATGAGGTAAGATGATGCCGACTCATTTTAATTTAATTATTTTAAAAGCTCCATAATGTTAATTCCCATTATAAGTTTTATGAAATTCAAGATATATACCTAAGTACCTAAAACTAAAAATTATGTTCATTCAGATTAACTCTAAAAACGATGTAAATAATTATGCAGAAAAAAAACTTAGATTTGTAGAAGTAGCAAAACTATGACAGTGTCAAACAGAATCTGGATATATTTATTGTTGACAGTGGTATTCACAACATTTCAGGAGGGTGTGGGTGACAAGTGAAGTGAATAGTTTTCCTAACTCATAGATTTTCGGACCTTCACAAGTTTTATTGTGAATTGTTTGAAGTTTCTAGGCCAAAGTCAGAAATTGTCTAATAACATGTATACAATGTAAAAATTCAATTGAGGAAATCATTTGTACTAATTCTATTACACTGTATACACATCGAGAATCTGATACATCTTAATAAAAATACAAAAATTAATGGCCACAGATTAACCAAATTATTTACACTACTTGAACTTTTATATTGTGACATTGAAAATGGCTGGATCATCTCCATGGTGCACCAATTACTTTGTGCAGCTAGCATTCCAAAGGGCCCTATTTCAATTACCATCAACATCAATTAATTTTTTTAGTGTGGGATTTGAATTTATCAACTTAATTAACCTCATGAGGACAATCAGTCTGAAATGAGACATAGAAAATTAAATTAGAAAACAGAAATTAAAGTCAAGGGATTATTATTATTATTATTATTATTGAATCTCCAAATAATGCAAATCCTATTCCATCTTCCGGTATGCTAGGATTTTAGTTACAATACAATTAATTATTTGCATTCATTTATAGTACGCTTAATTATTTTGCATTACATATCAATAATAATATAATATGAACAATTAATTAATTAACAATCCAAAAACTAACTCAAAGTCATCAATAATAATGTAATATGAACAATTAATTAATTAACAATCCAAAAACTAACTCGAAGTCTCTTAAAAATATAATAGATAAAGTCACACAGCTTCCTATAGCAGCATTTATTATATAAAGTATTTGACAAAGGCAGTTAAAATCTATTTTGGCAACAATCTAATTTAGTAATAAATTCATGTCTTTGGGAATCTAATGTGGGACACTCAAATAACAGATGTGATGTAGTCTGGCAGGAGTTCTTGCAAATACAGGTATCTGTATTTAATTAATGTTGGGAAGTAAACATTATGAGGTATAATCATTAAAAATCATCGGAGAACATATTGTTTAAATAACTCACCTCATAGGATTCATGCTTCCATGATATCGCGATTTCAAACATAATCATGTTCATCGTCAGCTGACGATGAACATGATTATGTTTGAAATCGCGATATCATGGAAGCATGAATCCTATGAGGTGAGTTATTTAAACAATATGTTCTCCGATGATTTTTGCAGGTATCTGTACCTATTTTAAATCATTCCAAATAATGTCCAATATAAAGGTCAAGGAATTGAGTCTCACTAATCATAGCTGTGCCAGAATAATAACCATTTCAGCCAGACTAGGCTACTGAGAAGGGGCATGTAATAGTGTAATTGATTATGGCAATATGATACAAGCCGGAAGGTTGCAGAATTTATTTCCAATGAAGTCAGTATTCTTAAACTGGCCTAAATCTTCTGGTGGTTCCATGGTCCTAGAGTTGACTCTGTCTCTAATAGTGAGTGAACATATGATTTTTTAAAAAGTTTTCATGCATTTTAGTAGTTCAGATTTAAAAACAGTTGGGAACTGGCATTTAAATATAAAATTTAAAACTAGTAGGCCTACTCAATGTGACATTTAAAAAATGCAAAAATTCATTTTTTCTGGATATAATTTTTTTCAATTTTTTTTATTTTAATCAATTGAGTTGGTGTTTACTTGATGAAAATCGATATTCATTAATTAAATAAAAATAAAACTTGGTTTTATTTTTATTTTATTTTGTTATCACAATTAAGGTTATGTATTACAATGTTTTAAAATAATAATACTTTGTTTTTATTTTTATTTGTTCTCCTTAATTAAGATTATTTTTATTAAAAAAAACTTTGTTAAATTATTAAATCATGCTAATTAGCATGCCAAAGATAAAACATGATTTTAAAAAGCCTTCATGATTTAATAATTTAAATAAGTTTTTTTAATAAAAATCAATTTTAATTGAGGAAGACGGATAAAAATAAAACAAAGTACTATATTATTATTTTAAAACATTATAATTTCTTTTTCGAAAATGTGACAACTCCAGGAAATAAGAGATAAAGTAATTAATTCTTAAGTTCCCAGGAAAAAAGATTTAATCATGAGGATTGTCTACCCACCATCAGAGAAAAAGAATATACAAGATATCTTACAGTCAATAAAAGAGTTGGATATCAGTTGAGAATGGAGAAGTGGTTTATCAAAACATGTTCAGGTGACAAAAAAATTACACAAAGTGTATATTTCTGATTCAATCTCTTGATACTTGAAGATGTCATAAAAACATCGAAGTGTAGATAGGATTTGACTCTACTAAAAAAAAAAAAACTCCTGGTGCGACAGGCCTAGAAGGCCCTTTAGCCTACCATCCAGGTGCTGACCTCACATCCACATGTGTCAATCACAGAGGTAGATCATCATCAGCCAGTGTAGGGATGACATGTGGTCAGCATGTCGAGTCCCCCAACCATGGTTTTCTCAACCTGGAGCCACTACTTATTGTAGCTACCCAAATGCCTTACAATGCTGGGTGGACATTGGTCCCATACTGGCCGAAATACCATGAGAAAATTTCTTCCCCCATGGAGACTCGAACCAGTGCAAGTCCTGTAGCTCTGTGCCAAGGCTTCTGCCTTAACCACTCGGCTACGGTGCGGGACTTAACTCTATTAAACTATCAAAATAATTTATGTTATCTGTGGCTATTAATTTATTGCTGAGACATTAAAATGTAACAGACATCCTACATAAATTTTTAATAAACATATATGTTGCTGAAAAATAATTACAAAAAATAAATTCAGCATTAGTTCTGTTGTTCTTACAATTGTCATACAATGACTTAACTACTTGTCTAAAATTAATATTAATGTTTTGTAGGAATGTTATTTATTGAGCAGGTTATTTATTAACATTCCTTCGTGATTTAATTTCACATCAATATCCTATAATAAATATTCCATATTAATAAGATATTTCAGTATGTCCACAGAAACAATTTGTGATTATAAAAGGGTATGTCACTCTTGCTAGTTTGATTTATGTGAAACTGAAGTCATCAGAAAGAGAAATTCAAAAATATTTCTATCTACCTTAAATATTCTCAATGTACACTCCATACTGACATTCTGATTTTTGCAGATGATATAGTTCTCCTTACAACCATAGAAGATGACCACAAAGATCTGTACATAATTTATCACTAATAGCAAGGTCATACAATATGGTATTATCACCACACAAAACTAAAATCATGGCCTTCTATGGCAAAGATCTGGTATGAAGCAAAATATGTAGTAATAATAGAACTTTGGAAAGACTTAATCAATTTAATTACCTGGGCTATAAACTGTCATTTTCCACAGATTTAGACATTCCGGACAAAATTATTAAATTTAATAAATCTATGGGAATATTAAACAAAATATGAAACCTTCTTTAGTTCAAAGAGACACTAGAATCCATCTGTATAAAATCCTTGCAAGACCTGTCCTTTGTTATGGGAGTGAAGCATGGAAGTAAGACAATGTGACAGGAGTAGAATCACAGCAAGTGAGATCAAGTTCTCGTGCCGAACAGCAGGCCACACCATGTATAATCACAAGACAAACTACAGGCACTTAACATGGACCCCATTACGGGTCCATAAATACCAAGATAATTGGATGCAGGATGTGAGACGAATACCCAGAGATGGGAACCCCAGGGTAATTTTGAACTACCAACCACTGGGAAAGAGACTGATTGGACGTCTGCCAAAAAAGATGGAAGGAGAATTTTGTAGACGTAACAGTTCTTAAAGGACTATAACATGCCAGGATGATGATGATGATGTATACTCCACACATCATGCTGCTGACATCGCACTTATGACACACATGCTCCAACATACCTACAAGATAAACTGGATGACGGTAGCAATACCAAGTTGCAGCTCTTGGAGATTTTAAGGTAGTGGGGATACACAAACAAATTAATTAATAAATGGTTAGATTTTTATGACTCACCTCATAATTGTAGATTTCTTGAAGACTATAGTTTCAATATGCTATGTATCATTATCAATTTCATCTAATGTAGATAGTGATAGATAGCATATCAAAAATATAGTTTTCAAGAAATCTACAATTATGAAGTGAGTCGTAAAAATCTAACTATTTATTAATTAAAATTATTTATTTATTTAAATGCAGCGGCGTTTGAACTTGTCATTAGCCAACAATGACTGGGAAAAACAAACAATAACAATACAAGAAAGATTATAAAAGGTTCATCATCTTTTCCCTGGCTTCCCAGTATCTGTCCACGAAATTGCTGGTTGTTAGGGATGGGCAAAATTGGATGTGATCAGTACCTATATCTTCCAAAGTTTTGCAGAGGATACATTGTTGAATTGGTAGAAGACCGAGGCGATGAAGGTGTTTACCTAGGCAGTCGTGTCCTGTTGCAGTATGGAATGATGCAACAGTCACTCTTCTACGCCAATCTGGGAGTGTAGTTTGGATGGATACTTTCCAAGCTTTGTCAGTCATATGGAGCTCTAGAAATTAAATATATAATCCCATAAAAGGATGTCATATACCAGTACAGTCAAGTATGAGGACCTCGCTGACCACTTACAGAAGACATCATCTTGGTTTCTGATATGCTCAATCCATCTTCCTGCAAGTTTACATTCAGAATTCTCCAAACATACAATTTCTTTTCCACCAAGATGGAGCACCTTCTCACTAGCATCTCAAAAATCTGCAAGAGCAGCTGAATACCCACTGACCAATAGATAGTTCATCCCTATAAATACATTGAGAGCTCTTCGTAGTTGTATGAGTGAGAATACTGCCTTGATATCTGTAGGATGACATGCGGAGCACACATTGAGTATATTTGAGGTTGGAGAATTTTTTTTTTAGGTTTCTCTTTCTAATGACACCAGTTTTGTGTAAATCAAACTACTAGCCGTGATGCTATACTCTTTTATAATCATGGAATCTTTCTGTGGACACACTGCATTTTATTATAAATCAAAATTATGCATGGGAAATATTTTACATTAACTACACAATAACTAGGTCTAAAAACTATAGATTTACCTATTTGCAATGCTGATGTAGTGAATGAAATGTGATCACAATAGAAAATATTACTTACTTACACTAACAAATAACTATAGTAAATTTGGATTGTAATGGACTCTTCAAAAATAATAATGAGTTCAGTCAAATTGTGTGATTAAGAGTGGAAAGCAATAGATTTTTAAAAAATTCCGAGTGAAACACTTCTAATAAAATTTCTGATTTTAAGCATTGCATGTTTATGTGTTCTAAAGTGCACAATTAATTTTAACTTGCACCACAGTACTTCAAATCACCTAAATTGGCCAATGTAGTCCTGATATGAGTACATCAATTGGTGGAGTTTACATTTACTTAACATTTAAAAAACCAAACGTACGTAAATGAATGAAACATCAATTGGTTTAATTTACTTTAATATTTTTTTAGTAAAACATGTTAGTAAATGTAATGAGACATTACAATGGTTTAATTTAGTTAATATTTTTTTTAAGAAAAACAGCAGTGAATGCATGAGACATCAATTGGTTTATTTTATTTGTAATATTTTTTTTCCTTTAGAAAACAGTAGATAATGAATGAGAAGATTCAAGTGGTTTAAATTTATTTAATATTTTCTTTAGAAAACAAGAGTAAAATGAATGAGACATCAATTGGTTTTTACTTTAATATTTTGTTGTTTAGAAAACAGTAGTAAATGAATGAGACATCAATTGGTTTAATTAATTTAATTTTTTTAGAAAGCAGTAGTAAAATGAATGAAGCGACATCAATTGCGTTTAATGTAATTTTTTGTTTAGTAATAGAAGTAGAGAAAAGAATGAGACAATCAAATGAGACATCAATGGTAATTATAATTATTTTTAGAAAACAGAAGTTACAGAATGAGACATCAATTAGTTTTTTAATCAATATGTGTTTTAGAAAACAGTAGCTAATGACTGAGAATTCAAATGGTTTAATTTATTTAATTTTTTTTTAGAAAGCCGTAGGTAAGTTGATGGAATGAGACCTCAAGGCGGTTTGTAAGTTGTATGTGTAGATATGTATCTATAAGCAAACAGTAGAACATCAATTGGTTTAATTTAATTTAATTTATTTAATATTTTTTTAGAAAACAGAAGTAAATGAATGAATGAGATACCAATTGGTTTCATTTATGATAAAATCAAATGTTTCCTACCTCTCCTCATATAAATCTTCTAAGTAGATCACAATTTTGAGACCATAACGGTCTCATCTTCAGTACAATCTTGACGACTGATGTTATGTCGATCGGAAGACGTGTTTCTTCCGATCGACATAACATCAGTCGCCAAGATTGTACTGAAGATGAGACCATTATGGTCTCGAAATCGCAATCTACTTAGAAGATTTATATGAGGAGAAGTAGGAAATATGTGATTTTATCATAAATTAAACCTCGTAGTGATTAATTCCTGTAAAAGTTAAATATATGGTTTAATTTATTTAATATTTTTTAGAAAACAGAAGTAAATGAATGAGACATCAATTGGTTTAATTTGTTTAATATTTTTTTTAGAAAAAGTAGTAAATGAATGAGACACCAATTGGTTTTAATTCATTTAATATTTTCAAGAAAACAGAAGAAAATGAATGAGTAGAAAGTACTTGCATTTGTTTCGAATTACACAATATACCTAATAATTTACATTTATATATGATTTCGATTTATATAACTGACTAATGATTTTAAATTTATATAACTGACACAAGAAATTAATATTTTGGAAATTTAAGGATAAATATTTTTTTCATTCACTATGTAAATGCTATCAGGAGTCAACAAGGTTGTTGCTAAAAGTTAATATTTACTTCATTATGATATAATAGTAACTAAAAATAAAATTGAAAACATGTTTTTTAGTGAGTTGAATACAAAGATAAAATAAAAAATATACAATGCCTAACAATGATTTTATTATAAATTTAACATTTCTCACTGAAGAACAAATTATATTTTAAGAGAAAAATTTACACCTAGGCTGGAGTTTGAAACCAGGAACTTTAGCTTTATACATTAATGCTCTACCATCTGAGCTAACGTTTGCATTTAGATTGGAGGCTTAGGATAGCTCAGACAGTAGAACATTAGCATATAAAACTAAAGGTCCGGGGGTTCAAACCCTGTTCTAGACATATATTTTTTCTCTTCAAATACATTTTAGCAAATTTGCATGATACTTTTTTTTCGTCTAGAAACTCTTACTGTATCACAAGCAATATAGCTTATTTTAATTATAAAAGACATATGTGATATCTCTGGAACTATGGCATCTAAAAACATGCGACTTTTGCATTATGAAGATAAAAATATATTCTTTTTCTAGAATCTTTCCCTGAAAATTAGTATTAAGTAGGCTTTCTGGGAACAAGGAAAAACATGTATAATGACATATTGTTATGTCTAAATTAAGCAATACCAAGGGTAGAGAAACCAGGTTATTGATAACTAATTTTTCAACATTCACCTTATCTGTCATGATCCACTCAATTTAAGAAAAGCAGGCTTAAGTGTATTAGGAAGATTCAAGTTCAAATGGAAAGAAGTTCTTATGAACCTGAATTCCTACAAGGGAATGAAATATAAAAGTGCAAAGCAAGAATAAAAAAATAAAAACCCTCGCAGTTTTAAGAACCATAAAGAAATATGGTTAATCCAGTTATATACTCGTATTTGAAAATTTACAGACAATGTATAAATCTGAGAAGGGAACACATTGAAGTTACAAAAAAAAACTAAATAAACAGCCTGCAGAATTAAATAAAAATAGACTACATTTACACATAGACACATTTCTAGTAATGAGAATTGAAAAAGGGCATAAAAATATTGACAATATTGAAGTTTATATTTTGAAAGGGGGTTGAAGAAGTAAATTATGTAGGAACCAAAATTTCTAATACAGTTAGAATGCAAGGAGAAATCACACATAGAATAGAATGGGGTACTAAATTTTATGACATAGTCAAGAAAATTTTATGGAATTAGAACATAATAGAGGAAATCAAAATCATGTTGCATAAATGCTGTAATATGCTCACAATTACATATGGTTCTGAAAAATTGATCAAATTAGTAATCAAACAAATGAAATTAAATAATAGCAGTTAGATATGCACAACTCACCTCGTATTTCTTGAAGACCCAGGTTCAAATGTACAAATATGAGGTGAGTCATGCATATCTAACTCCTATTATTTAAAATAAACCTCATAGTGTCACTTCCTTTAAATATTAAATAAAGGCGGAATTAAATTTTCGATGTACGCTAAAGAAGAAAAAAAAAAGGACAAAATCAGAAATTAATTTATTAGAGATTCAATGAGAGTACAAAAACTAATATAAGTAATACATATAATGAGATTAAAATGATTTTGACATCTAAAAAGGATGGAGGAGGGAAGAATACCTAGAAAAGTTATGAAAATGTAATTGAAAGAAAGAATAAACTAGGGAAGGGCCAGGACCTAATGGCTAGATTGATTGTCATAATTAGGAAAACTAATTTAAAGATATTTTAATCAGTTATTAATAATTTTTAATTAGTCATTAATGGTTCTATTAAACAGGAATTGTACAAGGCAAAACCCTTATGTTATAGCAAATATTGGTTTGAAATTCTTATTTAGGATCAACAGGATGTACAGAAATATTCCCAAATACCAAAGCTATATTATCTTGATCAGAGAGTACCGTTAGAGGCATAGAATTTGCTTTGCTGAGAGAGACAGAGAGAGAGAAAGTGGGTTGAACTCAGGCCTCAGAATAGATTTTACAGTTAGGGTAAGTTTGCACCATGTTATTCTTAATAGGATTTTGGGGGCTCTGATACGAAACCAAAATGGGTAAAGGTTCTAGATCTTTTAATTTGAAATAGGAACCAGTTTGAATAAGTGTGTATAAATCGATGAAGTTAACATTATGTCCATGATTTCGTCGGGCCATGTGACAGAGTTCCAACCTAGTAATGTGTAAACGTCTCTCCTTCTCTAGCTAAGTATAGGAAGTAACATAGAATAGTTTAATTATTTTATTGTAGCCTATAATCTAGTTTAATTGCTTATTGTAACTTATAATTTATAGCTTATAGTTTTAAATATAGTGTGTTAAATTTATTTATTTATTTATTTAATGATCTCAACTACCTCTTTTTAGTAGAATCTCCGGTTTCTTTCCGCTCGACGAAACCTTAATCCATAGAGTAAAACACACGCTACCAAACCACCCCAAATTAATCCATGTTCCAAAGTCCTTTAAGCCCCTTTGAAAGACTCCAGTTTACAATATTAAGTAAAAATGGATCTAGAAAAGGTTATAATTGTGAGTAAATCCAAGAAGAGGCATATGGCTGGATAGAACTTTGTTAATTATGCTATGTTCTGAAACAACCCACACTTAAGTGGAAAGATCAGGAGATGATGATGAATCAAATTATATATTAAATTAGTATTAAGAAGCTGAAGCTATTACAATGATTCAAATAAGTAAATTTATGTACACAACTAAACTATTTAACAGACTTGCAAAAAGAGCTAAAGCAGATAGATCAATGGACGAGAGAAGAGTAAGAGGAAGACCAGCCAAGAGATGAATAGATAGTGGCTGCACCTCCAATACGTCTTCCTCCAAGGAGTGATTTGGGAAATAAACAAGATGAAAATCCTACAAATGAAGAAGAAAAAGAAAAACTAAACTACTGTAATCAGTGGTAAAGAGCAAACTTTCTGCCTGAACCAGGAATCAAATCCTAAACCATCAGCTTTCTGTGAAATAAGTTGATTAGTAGATGAAGATGTGCTCTTTCTAATGGTACTAAAGAAAATAAAGTTTGAGATGATGTAATACACGTTATTTGAGCTTGAACATAGATCACTTTTAACAATTTCACATTTGGCACCTTACTTTTCATCCCATAATTGAATGGGCTCAAAAATGAAATAAGTTAATTCTAGTAGATGAAGATGTGCTCTTTCTAATGGTACTAAAGAAAACAATACTTGAGATGACATAATACACATTATTTGAGCTTGAACATAGCTCACTTTTAACAATTGCATATTCGGCACCTTACTTTTCATCCCAATATTGAATTGGCTCAAAAATGAAATAAGTTGATTCTAGTAGATGAAGATGTGCTCTTTCTAATGGTACTAAAGAAAATAACATTTGAGATGACGTAATTCATGTTATTTGAGCTTGAAGATAGCTCACTTTTAACAATTGCATATGTTTATGATCTAGTATAACCCTACATAAGTGGCTATGAATAAAGATATTTCGGCTGTGCACTGTCTCAACCACCATTAACAAATTTACCAAATATTAGTCTACGTTTGTTTTTTGTTCTTGAGATATTTGGCCCTAAAGATGGACTAAAATTTGATATGACAGATTTTGTTAGGCATTTTGATCCACACTGGTGATTCCTAAAGTGGACTTCCTTTCGTCTGACTACGTTTTTTGGATTTCAGATAAAAAGTTGTGCAAGACATAGAAATAAAAGATCCCTACTGGCATTTGCCTTGTAGTAACAAAGAATTAAAAATTGAATGTTGCTCGGTTTCTTGATGGATTCATCAAACAGGCCTCCATATGAAAGGTCATAGTTTCCCAAACACTTGATATTATGATTTGAAATTTTGCAGAGGTTCATTTCTAATGAGGTTCCATACCTACACCAACTTTCAGTGAAATTGAATATGTTGAGCATGGGGCACTAGACCACTTGAGATGGAATGACCCGGGAGGATTTATGCTTAGGTGGGAATGTAGTCTAAATTAGCTCAGTGGTCAGAGAATAGCATGAAAAGCTGAAGGTTTGGGGTTCGATTTCTAGTTTAGGCAAACATTTTTCTCTTTACCATTGCTCAAATTATATACCAATATAGTATGTAAATTGGGAATTTGATATTAATTTTAAAAGTATATAGAGGTTTTATGAGGTCAACAGAAATTATCCTTATATATGATTGTGATATAAGCAAAATATAGCTGTTTCTCCAAATAAGTCATCCATACAAACATAATATGCATGATATTGTACAGAGGTTACTAAGTTTTTGGAAACTGAATATAATGGAAATGAACAGCTAGTGACAAATGAACATTTTGAGGAAGTGGCTGAATTCAAATACCTAGGAACAATAATCACAAATAGGAATGAGATGCACAAAGAAATTAAACATAGGCTCAATTCTGGAAATGCGAGCTATTATGCATTACAGAAGACTCTTTACGTTCCAACTCCTTTCAAAAAAGTTAAACTGAAAATTTATAAAACTACTATTCTACCAGTTATATTATATGGATGTGAAACATTGACTCTTACTTTAAGAGAGGAAAGGAGATTACGAGTATTTGAGAATAAAGTTCTTAGGAAAATTTTTGACCAAGGAGAAATGAGCAGACAGATGAATGGAGAGGACTATGTAAGTGAACTATACTGCAGCTATTGATTCTCCGGCCTTGACATTTTCATGACAGTGTTGCCGATATGGATATTCAGTGGGAGTGGCCACTTCATGCATGCGGTTAGCAGACATATAGCTGACAACATCTCAGCAATTTCAAACCTTAGTAGTGCACTATGGCTGCGTCAAGAGCAGTGATTGGTAGTGGCAGACTCCCACACAACCATATCCTTATTGGCAGTAGAGGGCAAATTCTCCCTTTACCCCTTGTATAACCTAAACTTCAGAGCTGGAGATATGGGGCTCGGGTATACATGGTCTTTATAGAAGCCAGATATAATAAGAACAGTTAAGTCTCACAGACTGCAATGGGCAGGACATGTGGCACAAATGGGGAATGAAAGACGTGCATGGAAGCTTCTTGTAGGAAAACCAGAGGGAAAACGCCCAGTTGGTAGACCAAGAATGAGGTGGGAGAATAACTATGATTATATTAAGTAGATTATACAGGAGATGATTGGAAAACATTAGCTCAGGATAGGGATGTATGGATAGCTTATGTCTGCATGGCCATGGACCAATGGGTTCTACAATGCCAGTGAGTTAGAGTTAGAAGTATTTTTCACAGGAATTGTTATGCAAATAATGTGTGCTTCATGGTGCTTAAATTATTCTGAGTTTTTATATATATATATATTTTGCAAATCCTCCTAGGTTGTCTTTCGACATTCCTGGTGTTCTCCCCTGGCATGGCGTACTTGTAACCCACTTCTGAGGTTGGGGCGCCTGGAAAGCAGAGTTACGTTACCCCGATGATATGATGGGTGATGACAATGATAGTGGTGCACCAGCAGAATCCCTAATCCTACGCTTAATCTAAGATGAATATGAATGATGATGATTGCGATGGCCATATGATATCGGGGAACGTTTGGGCCTTAAAGTTTTCCTGACATTTGTCTTACAGGTGAGGAAAAACCCCGAAAAAAACCTCACCCAGAAAAACTGTCCCGACCAGGGATCGAATCCGGGCCCGCTGTGTGACAAGGCAGCACGCTACCTCGAGACCATTGCAGTGGACATTTACGTTTTATATTACATCTTGAACTTTCCATTTTTCAAGATCACAACTCTACACAAGGATATTTAAAATGGATTTTACTAGCAATGTAATATTTTATATCTGTTTCCACTAGAGCTATTTTTTGAGAAATCTTAAAACAAGACCTGCCAAGCATTAAGTTTTATGGCTAACATCAGCATTTTTTTGGTGCTTTTCAGCATACCATACACACATGTAAGCTCTTTTTAAAATAAGATATAGGCATGTCAAGAAAATTTGGACCAAACAGAGATACATAACAGTAAGCTACATGGTCTTTATAAGAAACCAGATATAATAAGAACAGTCAAATCTCATAGATTTCAATAAGCAGGACATGTGCCACAATGAGGAATGAAAGAGGTGCATGGAAGCTTCTTGTAGGAAAACCAGAGGGAAAATGCCAGTTGGTAGACCAAAAATGAGGTGGGAGAGAATAACATTAATGATTTGAGGGAAGTAGATTATGCAGGGCATGATTGGAAAACATTAGCTCAGGATAGGAATGTATGGAGAGCTTATGTCCACATGACCATGAACCTACATGATTCAATAGAACCAGTTAGTTTATGTCAAGTGCTCAACAAGGAATATCTTATGACATGTAAACAGCTGGGTAGGAACAAACAACTCTGAAAGGTCTCTGCTGGGGAACAAGAGAAAAAATGTTACAATTCAATTAAAAATATCTCACCATTGGACAATAAATATGTCAATAATTTTTTTAGTTGAATGCACTTTTCTTTTCCCTAAGTTTTTGATGCCATCTTCTTGCTATGAACAACGAAGGTCACAGCTGTCTTCAAATATTCAATTGAAATGGTGCAATTGTTATTACAGTTTGTATGATGAATTTATGCAAACTAAATGTAAATACAGATAACTTGTAAAGTATTGGTTGATTGTGATGTAGTTAGAATAATATGTACAATGAAACTTATTACAATGGCGTAAAAACAGGAAAATTGTGCAGGAGTGTGCTAATTATTTTAACTTTGTCCCACAGCAATGTAACAGAGGAAAGAGTATTCAGTCTCATTCAACAAAATAAAATACACCTAGTTCCAGCATAAAAATGGACAGAACACTCCCTTCTCTTATATGGTGTAAGAAATATATGACGGGATATGTTATGAATAGGAATTTGAGGAGAAATGTTTACAAAAAATTAAGTGTGTCACTGACGCTACACATAAAAGCAAATTGATTTCTTATTTTAAGTCTTTACTTTAAACAGTAATTAGGTTCAATATCAGATATTTTTTGAGAAAAATACACACTTAGACTGGGGTTTGAATCCGTGACATTTCGCTATGTGAATGCTCTACCAACTGAGAAACTCCAATCTAAATGCAATTTTTCTCTTACATACACTATTAATTCCCGAGCACTAAATGCTATGAAACTGTTGCTTCGATCTTGCAAATGGTGTTTTTTTTATTAACCTCCTGTCGGGTGCAATATTCTGACCTTTGAGTTCGGGCACAATGTGCCTGATTAGCACACACTTAAAAAAAAATGTATTTAACATACTGTTTGCCAATCTAAACAAAGGGAAGTCGAAAAAATGTTAGTGTTAGGGATGTCCAATGAATAAAATATTCAAAATTTGCTGCCTAGAAAAAATTTTATTGGACATAATATTGATTAAACAATTTTAAGAAAATTTATGACAAGCCTCCAAACAACATGATATAAAAGTAAGAACAAGTTAGGTTCAGTTCAAATATTCTTGAAAATAGTTCACATTGTCAACATTTAGGCTATGTTTTAGCAAAATTATTCAAGAATATAACATTGTTTAGTCTAAATAAGTTAAATAAGGAATTTTCTTTTCGCAAATATTTTTAAAATACAATAATGTAATGACTTCGGACGCAATGAGCTTCTCTGAAAAAAATATTTACAACCCACCATAGTAACGGTCGAGAGCAAACTGAGTGGGGTGGTTGTTTAGAGCAGGTAAAAAGAAACAGCTATATGGATGCACAGTCGTCAATGCCATCTGATGACAGTGGAATGGGACAAAATTGACAACCTGTGCCTCTCAGATCAGATGCGCCCGACGGAAGGTTAAGAAGACCTTTTTATTTATCTTCAAATATAATTTGTCCACCATTGAGAAGTATGAAATGAATAATAAAAACATCAGATATTTTTATTTTTGTCACCTTCTGTAGAAATCGATATCAATATATATTATATTTGGCTCCAATTTAATTCAGAATACTACTAAAAGCTTACCTTTCGCATCCATAAAAAGAATAATTAAAAACAAATATAAAATCAAACAAAACCAAGACCTATGTAATAAAGCCAAAGACAAAATATGGAATATTTTAGTAAAGAAGCCAGATATTATTTCAGAAATTCCATGTAAAACTACAGTAGCAAAATTTAGACTGCTTACAGAACATGACTATTTGGTCAAACATTTATATAAAATAGGAATCTACATGAATCCAAATTGTCCTCTATACAACAAAGATGAAGAAATGAACGAAGAACATCTACAAACCTGTGAAGTGTTACCTGTTGGATTCACCATAGAGAAATATTGGAGAGCAAGAACTCTAATGGCTTCGTTGCCGAGGCCCAGCATTTGAAAACAACAAAATATTATATTATATATAATATATATTATTAGTTGAATGCAGGCTTTCACGGCCGGTAATCATAATGTTGAGTGATTCCGGGTTATGTGGCCGTGGTCCATAGTTGGTGTTGATACCAGACGTTTCGCCCTCAACTGCGGAGGGCATCTTCAGTGGCGAGTGCTTCTAGGCGTGTTTCCTGGTCGGAAGATCTAAGTAGATCTAAGTAGATCTTCCGACCAGGAAACATGCCTAGAAGCACTCGCCACTGAAGATGCCCTCCAGACGTTTCGCCCTCAACTGCGGAGGGCATCTTCAGTGGCGAGTGCTTGTAGGCGTGTTTCCTGGTCGGAAGATCTAAGTAGATCTAAGTAGATCTTCCGACCAGGAAACATGCCTAGAAGCACTCGCCACTGAAGATGCCCTCCGCAGTTGAGGGCGAAACGTCTGGTATCAACACCAACTATGGACCACGGCCACATAACCCGGAATCACTCAACATTATAATATATATTATTACTTGGGAATGGATTTTATGTAATTTTTTGCTTATAAATAGAAGACTGAAACTAAGACCGAAATTCCAAACCAGAAAACTGTAATGGATATGAAATTTAATTCACATAAAAATACATATTTTTGTAATATTTTTATGTAAATAGATATTTTAACAAGAACACTTGAGTCTCATAGGCTGCAATGGGCAGGACATGTTCTATGGATGAGGAATGAAAAAGGGGCATGAAAGTTCCTTGTAGATAAACCAGAGGAAAAGTGTCCAGTAGGTAGGCCAAAAATGAAGTGGGAAAATAACATTAAACAAATTCTGAGGGAAGCAAATTATACAGGGGATAAATGGAAAACAGCTGAGGATAGAGATGTATGGAGTGCTTAAGTGCATGCTGCCATGAACCTACAGGTTCAATGGTGCCAGCGAGTTAATTAAATATACATTTTAAATAATTTACCTAAAATCACAAATTATTTTTTGTTCTAATTTTTAAATGAATCCAAAAACTCGTATATTTTTCATATTAATGAAAGCACAAGCGAATGAATTTCATTCTTAAACGTACTGCATCATATTGTGATCTTCATTCCACATGCTAAATTGAAGGAGAATCCCCTATTTATTATTAGGCTGATGCAATTCATTGTATCTGAATGTTCCTATCAGCATCTTTGTCAGTCAGTCATTTGTCTTGATCATATCAGACCATTTATACAGTATCATTGTATTAAGTGAAGTGATTGATGATATGTTGGCTGCAGTGGTTATTTTCCTTTTGTATCAGCAGGTAGAGGTACAAAAGTGAAGTAAAAAACTGTACCTAGAAGTAAACATTTGTAGACTTCCATGATCCTTGTATTCGCTAAAATTAGTGTTGCCTGGGTGTCGCTGTGTTCAAGAGATTTTAACTGAGGTTTCCATAATCATATCAAGTCTGTGTTTTTTGCACAAGAGATGTTAAGCATAAAATTACATTTTTTTCACGAAAAAGGAGATTTTTATGTGAAAAAATGGGAAGTAAAATTACGAGGTTCTTAATAAATAATGTGGTCTGTTATATCTTACCTCATAAGAAGAGGTAAGAAGTAACAGATTCCCGTATTTATTATGGGATTTTATTTTTCAAACATCCATGATAGCTCATTTTGGACTCATCACCCTTTACACAGCAAACACAAAAATTTAATATTGTTTATTTTTTATCATTTCACTCACCTCATACTTCATAATTTATAGCAGACCCAGGGTTTCTTCACGTAATTCGTGACATTGTCAATGCTGCGTCATGTTCACAACTGACGTCCAACGGCCTTCTATCCTGCAGACTGACCTCCGCGCCAAGAAGGCCGTTGGACGTCAGTTGTGAACATGACGCAGCATTGACAATGTCACGAATTACGTGAAGAAACCCTGGGTCTGCTATAAATTATGAAGTATGAGGTGAGTGAAATGATAAAAAATAAACAATATTAAAGAACCTCATAGTGTTATTTCCTATCTACATAACTTAACAAAAATTTAATTTTTAAATTCTATTCTATTCTATAGTGTTCTGCCCAAGGGCAGGTTTTTCACTGTAATCATAGCATTTTCAAGCTATGCTTGCAGCTTTACTAGGGATTTATAGATGTGGTAGCTTCCCATTGCTTTCCACATTGGCAAATGATAGTGATGATGATGATGATGGCCGGATGATTTTTGGGGACTATTGAGCCTTAAAGCTTCCTGAAATTTGTCCTACAGGCAAAGAAAAACCCCGAAAAAAAACCTCACCCAGGAAGCGTCCCGACCAGAAATCGAACCTGGGTCCACTGCATGATGAGACAGCACGTTCCCTGAAATCACGGCAGTGGACAAATTGTAAATAATCTTAACAATTTCAGTACAGAGAAGGTTTTATTCAAGAAAAATTTGTAAATATTTCCTAAATTCAATTTTCCACATGGTCTGGAAGTTGCAACCGTCTAACAAACTCCCATTGGCCAGGAAAGCCAACTAATACTGCCAATCAGATAAGGGTATTTGAGGTAAAACATAGATAATAAAATATTTATCAGTGCCAACTCCAGACCAGCTCTGAAGAAGGCTAGGACATAATGATGGAAATGTTGGTTATAAACTCTTAGATGTGGCAACACCCAGACAAGAAAAAATTTTCATTAATATTTAAAGGAAGTGACACTATGAGGTTTAATTAATAAATTGAGTTGGATTTGACAACTATCCTCATAATTGTAGATTTCTTGGAAGACTAGTTTCAATACATCTACGTATCATTCTCAATTCCATCTAGTTAGATTGAATTGAGAATGATATAATTTATTAATTAAGAAAAATTTTAATGTATCTATAAGTGTTAGAAACAATAACAATATAGATATTAATTTCATAATATCACAAGTTATAAAATAAAATTTTGAAATGTCAGCCATATTTCTAAAAGAGGAAGTATGCAAGATTATAATAAAATAGTTTTAATTCATATATAAATTTGGGAATTTTTATATTATGAGGTTATCTAATAAGAATCAAATGAATCGTGAATTCATCTTATCTCATAATCTATGTTTTTTAACACAGAACCGCAGTATCAGTTTTTAATTACCAATAAAGTAATGTACACTGCTTTTTTCTATGTTAATCAAAACCCAAAAATTCATTAAATATCATTCACAAGGAGCCGACTATAAATGAGAAGTGGTTTAAAAAATTACAACAAAATAAGAGATTCTTGTAATTAAAAATGCCGACTTCAAAATTCTTCTCTTGCTTAAAAAAAAAGACCACTATCTGAAAAAAAGTTATTTATTTAAAAAGTTGTTTTACAACTAGAAGTTTCACTGTAATATTAAATTATATTATCTACAGTATCACAGACTCTGACCTCCTTCTATTAATATTATTTACTATTTAAAATAATACACTATTAGTAAGATTTTACTTTCTAGAAGTTAACATCTTTAAGAAACATACATAATATTGCATTGAAGTACACAGCACAAACGAGATA
Organism: Diploptera punctata; assembly: GCA_030220185.1. NCBI lineage: Eukaryota > Metazoa > Arthropoda > Insecta > Blattodea > Blaberidae > Diploptera > Diploptera punctata. The sequence continues at coordinate 2,389,035 of JASPKZ010010696.1, forward strand.
ACCCACAAAGAGAGAATATTTTTAGTTCACAAAACACAAGATTGTATTTCAATTCCAAATTTTTACATGTCACTCACCGGCTGCAACTGTGACAGCTTAAAAATGGTCATTTAGTTACATGCATCAGGATTATAGAGAAGGTCTTTTGAAAGATTCTGGTGTATATAACTAAAATAGCCATTTTTAAATTTATATCACTTTGTAGCCAGTGAGCAATATGGCTACTTTGCAAGAAATATTTATAACACAATAAACTCTCAATTATGCAATCAATTGATTTGGCGTTTACTTGATGAAAATTCATTTTTTATGTTCATTAAATAAAAATAAAACTTAAAGTTTTATATGATTTTCATATTTATTAAAATACAAATTTGTAACAGCTGTTTCAATACTCTGTACCTTCTTCAGACAAATTTTATCATGATTACAAATGCATTTTGTTATTATTCAGACGAATTTTATCATGATTACAAATTAATTTTGTTATTACATAATAACAAAATTCATTTGTAATTATGATAAAATTTGTCGGAAGAAGGTACAAAGTACTGAAACAGCTGTTACAAATTTGTATTTTAATAAATATGAAAATCATATAAAGCTTTAAGTTTTATTTTTATTTAATTAACATCTCAATTATGCTATTTAATAGAGACCTAAGATTACCCATTGACGAGAATCACAGATAAAAAAATGATCTTGATACACACAAATGCAGGTTTAAAATACACAGAAGATGACAGGAAAGATGTCAAAACATATTGGAATGGACAAATATTCTTTTGAATGATGGGAAGATGCAAACTGAAGTTCAACAGATCCACTGAGAAGGTGCACATAAGGAGGAAAAACTGTAATTTTTAATTATTTTCTGTTTTGCTTTTGACAAAAATCTGCAAACCAGATAATATACTTGTGAATAATTGAGAGTTTGTTATTCAATATTTACCTGAATACAAGACAATCTAAATATATATATTAAACCTTAATTTTAAATGTGTCTTTTAGGATATTTTTAAGGCATTTCTGCCGTTGAATTTATATGTAGTATAATTCTTATTAATTACGGTCATCTTTTGTATCAGATCAGTTTCTCTTATTTTGAGAGTTGAAAGCAACATATTGTCCTACAAATTAGTTGTTGGCCAAAGAATAATGAGTTCAGTGTTGGGGCTGTCAACTTAAGCCTCTGGACAGTACTCAAGAACCCCTGAAAAGAACTAGTATTTACAATTATATTTGAAGAGAAAAATTTTCGCCTAGACCGAGACGCGAACCCGGGACCTTTGGCTTGCCGGGCCAAATGCTCTACCAACTGAGCTACTGAGGCGAGTTACGATATAGATGCAAATTTTTCTCTTATATACATTGTAATTCCCTCTCGCTAAACCACCTAGGAAAATGCTAGTTGGATGACACCTCACAAGAGATGATTGGAGATAACAGGCCGCTATATCTACTGCTTTAAAGGATTATGATGATTGATTATGGCCAGAAATACTTATTATTTGTGACATACGGCTATAAATTGTATGTCCTTAATTTTAGACAATCGTACTATTCGATGCATTAAAATATTTTATCATATCTTACTTTAGGGTATAATTTGTAAGTGGCTGTATTTAATATCAGTATGGCAGATACCCTGAGCGCCACTTTAAGAGAGAGATCAAAACTCTTCTTTTTTTTTAAATTGACAACATCTCACCTGGAGAAAGCCACAATAAGTTTCATTTGATGAAGAGGTTAGGGGCTGTCACCTTATCCCTGATCAGTTCTGCTTACACTAATAAAAAATATGTTAGTTTCATAGCCTGGCCAGACAAAGTCATTTCTGTAACAGTACCCAGAACATGTTTCTTAACAAGACAAAATATAATTTTGGGAGTACCCAAAAGTGCAGTTGGTGTCTGTAATACCAAGGTGCAACTTTGATAATTTGTACTTATATTGAAAAATCCTACCATTACTAACAAACGAAGGGACATCGAGTTTTGATTCTCAAATAATTGGTTCCTATACACAGCTGGCAACTAAACACATTAGTAACTGTTTTCAATGCCAAAACAATGTAATTATATCTCATTGCTGTTTTCTGCATCTTGTAAATTGAGATATAAAATTTGAGTACTGATATTGAATTCAGTACTTATTCATAAAACTCTTTGAGTTTACACTGCATAAATTCACACTTTAGCAGTATCTACCCTCCAGTATATTTTTTGTATCCTTTAAATTTTACTTGCAAAGGCATCAAACAGGTTTCATAATTATGCACTAAGTCTTTTAAAAGTAGAAAGTAGCCTAAAAACTGACCAATGGCAATTGTAAATTACAAAAATTTTCCGAATTCCCATTGCCATGGGTGCAACAGAGCCTAAATATACCTGTATTTTAACAGTACTGTGCAGGAGCTAACAATGATACGAGTGATTTAACTTGAACCATTTATGAAAGTTTTGTACAACATAAAAACATTTATAATTTTATTACTAAAGTTTACACTCTAATTCATCATTAACTATTATTAAAAATATAATTATTTTGTTATTTTAACACAATTTAACAAATGTTGTCTTTGACTCTGGGCAGTTATACTACTAAATGCAATAAAATATTTGCTTTTTTCCTTAAAATCTAGTTAACATCAGATTTTGCATTTAATACACATTTTAACATTGCCCTGAAAGAGCCAATATGACAAGTGATTGAACATGAAACATTTTTGAAAGTTCTGAACAATATAGACATACTTATAACATCATTTAAATAAGTAAATTTAATTATTAAATTATTGTAATCAAATGGTATTGTAATCCAGGCTGGATTAGCTCAATGGTTAGAGCATCAGCACGGAAAGCTGAAGGTTCGGGGTTCGATTCCCGGTTCAGGCATAAATTTTTCTCTTTACCATTTGATTACAATAATTTAGTAGTGTACTTTAATATACTTATTTCAATCATAGTAACAGCTTTAGCTTCTTAATATTAATTTAATAATTAAATTTAATTATATTGAAATTAAATTGGGAAGTAAACATTATGAGGTAATTCATATTTGAAGAGAAAAATATTACACTCAGACCGGGGCTTGAACTTGGGACCTTTGGTTTTCTACACCAAGTGCTCTATCGACTGAGCTATCGGAGCAAGTACCGATCAAAATGCAAATTTTCCTCTATACACATTGTAATTTCCATGCACCAAATGCTATGAAACCTTTGCTTCTATCTTTGCGAATGGCGGGTTCTTTATTAAGAAGACATATGTATATGGGATAAAGCCAGTACGGCTTCTTTCGATGATTTTATTATTCATTTCATACATGATGGATAAATAATATTTGAAGAGAAAAATATGATTTATCCATCATTAAGATGTATGAAATGTTTAATAATAAATTCATCAGAGAATTTTTTTCTGAAAACTCACCTCAAAAATTTTCTCTGATGAATTTAAAAGTAAATTTAAGATAATCCCAGTTCTGATGTAAAAGGAAAATAAAACCTTGTCTTATATTTAGATAAAATTGAAATACATTCTTGTTCCATACATATAAAAATAATAATAATAATAATAATGGATTTATCGTCTCTTGAATATACAAGTAAAATTAACTTATTACAATGAACACATTGCATAATTTTTCTACATATATGCATATTATTTTTTATTCTTTTTTTTTAATTTACATGCCTTCACTTATTTACTATTATTTTGTACTTATTTAAATTTTAGCTCTACGTACCTTACTAGGTCTGTCATATCGGTACTCTACTGGTATCCAGTAATAATCTCCGCTTACAATTTCTAGCAAATTATATCCAAACAGCTCCTAATATACTACTCCTTATGAATTAAATCATCATTTGAGAACAATTTTAAACATCCACCTAAGAACTTGTGAAGAAAAAAGGATAGCCAACATTGTCTATCCACTTGCTAATTCAACAGTATATTTTTTTTCAAAATTGCAATGTTTCAAATAATAATATGAAACTATCCAATAATTCCACATTATATATCAGAATCTAATATCTAATAGTAACACCCATTTTCATTTATTACTTCAAATAATAAGTGCATCATTACTATTCATTTTTGAGGAGACTTTACAGCATATTTTGATAAAAATATGCACATTATTTTAAATGTTTTATTCACTGATCTTAATATAATTCAAAATTTTGATAATTCATATTGAAGAAATTAATTTGAGCAATATCAACAAAATCTACTAATGAGCACTTTTAGTTTATGAGAAGCCAAAAATATTTAATGTCCCACAAATGATGTAATATAATTTTGTATAAAGACAATTATAAACTGATGTTATTAAAGTAACTGCATTTATATCCCTGGATAAATGTCATTTCAATATGCATTTTTTATGTATCCAATAAAATTATGCTTAAAAATGACATACATAATATAAAATTATTTATAAATATACAATAAAGAATATACATACACAAATTATGGCAAGAGTGTCTTTACAAACACCTAAAAGTTTTGAAATAAAGATTTTTTTTAATATGTTGAAAAAAACTTTCTCCCTTTTAGAGTACAAGGCCAGTGATGGATATCTGCAAGGAAAAAAATATATTACTGTTAAATTTTGAAAATATATATTATTTATTGAGGAATGGGAAAAATGCTGTCTGAAGAAAATGTATCACTGGATGTTTTTAGGTAGATGAAAAAGGAACTAATTCAAGGAGAAAAAAAGAGACAAAGAATTATGCTATTTTGGAAATTCTTGACAGAGGAACATGGTATCTGAAAATGGGGAAGATTAAAAAATCTTATTAATACATATTTAAGAAAGAGAATTGGGAAAGATTATTAGCAGAACAAACTATCACTGGATGCCTTTAAGTACACAAAAAAAAAAAACTATAAATTCAAGAGAAGGGGGAAAAAAGGATAAATAAGAACTTTAATGGATGCACAAGAGACTGTTATCGATAGGATAAGAAAGACAGCTTTACAGTGGTATGAACATGTACAACGGGTGTCGGAAGAACAGTGGTCTGAACAGTTGTTAGATTGGATGGTACCAGGCAGAAGGAAGAGGGGTTGGAAGGACAATGGGAATATAGGAATCTCTGGAAAGCAGGAATTAAGGGCAAACTGCTGTAAAGTGAAAAGCCTGCATTAAGTATTAAGTAAGTTAATTTTATAATGGCTGCATTGGGATCATTGAATCCATTTTGCTTCTTTGTTCAGTTTGATGCATGTAAATAGGTGTTTTTTCTCCATAGATGAACCTGGCAAGTTGCACAAGAGATACTCTTCAATGCTGTAGATTCCAATCCTACTATCAAATATTTTATCAGTCAAAATGCTGATTTCTTCAAGTAGTATTTCTTATTTTTCGGTTAAGATTTTTTCCTTTTGGGGTAAAAAAGTCTATAACGTGAGTAAAAACGGTGTATACAGGGCTGTCATTTTAAAACTTCCCAGTCTAAATAACTATTTATTTCAATTGAACTGAATTAAAATAAAAAAACGTGCCAATTTAGATTTTTTTTAAATGCCCCAGGTTTGTCTTTCAACATTCCTGGTTTCTCTCCTGGCACAGCATACTTGTAACCCACTTCTGAGGTTGGGGCACCTGGAGGCAGGGTTACATTGGCCCGATGATATGATGGGTGATGATGATGATGATAATGGTGCGCCAGGAGAGTTCCTAATCCTAAACTTAACTTAAGATGAATATGAATGATGATGATTGCGATGGCCATATGATTTCGGGGACCGTTTGGGCCTTAAAGTTTTCCTGACATTTGTCTTACAGGTGAGGAAAACCCCCGATAAAAACCTCACCCAGAAAAACTGTCCTGACCGGGGATTGAACCCGGGCCCGCTGAGTGACAAGGCGGCACGCTACCTCGAGACCACAGCGGTGGACTGTCAATTTAGATATTGAGGAGTTTAAAGTCAGTGTTAATTGCATTTTAGTTTTAGGAAAATCTCAAAGCTATGAAATATTGAATGGAACCTCCATATTTTTACACTTAATTTTGAAAGACAATTTAATGCATCTTATTAATTTGTTTTATATATTTTGTCTTCTATCATCACCTGGCAACCTGAATTGTTTTTAAGGTTTAATAAACAATAAAAAACATACTATATTGCCAGCTGATGATAGAAAACAAAAGATATTGTCAAAATGATGCCGGGTTTGTGTTCACTTAATTTCGGCATAAATAATCACATACAGGCATCAATCAAAATGTCACTTAACACTTTATCTTGATTTAATATTTATTTCACAATTAATTCACAGTTTCTGTTGAGTACACTCGCTCTTCTCACACTTCATCTATTGCAGCCAAAAACACAACTGACTGGTCTCCTGCCTTTGCCTCAAATATATGGGGCATGACAGAGAAACTTCTAGGCTCAAAATCTAGACACTTCCGGATGGAACCTTCTGGCCACCGATCTTTCCCAAAGTAGGAAGTAGAGATGTCTGGAATGACAGCCCAGAAATATTGATGGTTTGCATGAGTCTTTCAACTCGTGAGTCAGCGACTCGCAAATCTATTCCGACCAATATAAGACCACCATTCCTGCCTTGCCTGTGAAATTTAAACGCTGTTATTGCAAAACATCACAATATAAAACAAATTAATGAGAATATGCTCTATTATTGGCTAGATAGTAAATTATCTTTTTTTTAAGTTTCAAATGTTGGTTGATATTTTTTCCCCATAGCATGACAGGCCTAGAAAGACATTGGCCTATCAGCCGGTTGCTGACCTCAAATCCACATGTGACATTTATAGAGAGCCCCTCAATATCTAAACTGATAAATTTTTTGTTTTAATTTAATTAAATTTAAAAAACTAGTTATTTAGTTTCAGAAGTTTTAAAATGAAAGACTGAATTTAAGTTTTAAACTAAATTTTTAAAAATGAATATAAATGCTGAATCATCAAAACTTTAACACTTACCTAATTGAAGTTACTCTCAGATGCGCGCCTGAGCAGGTGTCTTAGGAATGTCTACTGCCACTGTCTCACTGATGGTAGCAACATGGCCACTGCCACCAACAATACTTAATGCAGAAACTTTGGCTCGCTGATATGCCATAACTGTATTCAAGCCCAAGAATCTGTAAAAAATATAAAAAAGAAACTACAAAAAGAACATTTTAGAAATATTAAAAATTGTGAAATTGAAAAATCAGCAATTGCTGCACATAGTTTACTAGAACATCATAAAATTGAAAAAGAAGCGAAACTTTTGAAACAATTGGATAAACCGTTGGAATTGACAATTTGGGAAATTATATTCATTCAGAAGAATAAATATCGATCTATGAATTTCGATATTCCGGTGGATAAAAATTTAATTACAAAGTTTATAATCCCAACGAAAGATGGCAGCACAAGAAGTGATGTCACTAAAGAAATCGACAATCACGGAATTTCATCAGTGGAAGCCATGACTGAAGAAGGACATGATTTTGTCTGAAACCGTCGGTATCAAAGAAGTTTGAAAATGTATGAGGTGAGTCGATTAAAATATGTTCTCCACTCACTTATTAAAGAAACTACAACTTTATTTGAAAATAAAATTGTATCTAAAATTATACAATCTTGGGGAATTCAAGGACAGAACATAAGAGAAAGAAAAAGAAGAGCTCTTCACTTTTGTTTCCAATTGTAAGTCTATAAGAGTAGTTTATTAATGAAAAAATTGAAATGAAAAAATTGAAAATACTCAGCTCTAAAGTATTTTGAACTGTTAACTTACAATAAATGCCACTATTTACATTGCACTCAAATATTTTTGGATACTTCCTACTTTTAGCCAGTAAATCTTTCCTTGACCTCATGTAGATCAAAAGGCCTGGTATCAGTATTGTTGAATATTTTGTTTCATCTGAGCACAAAACTCTGAAATAATTCCTGAATTGCCATGAAAAGTTGCTGTTGCCACTTTTTGTCTTATTACTGACCATATCCACTTACACAAAATTGGTCTATCACCATTACCAAACTAGCCACTCTGCATGGGAGGAGAGAATATAAATATGAAACACTTAAAATCAAGTGAAATTTTGAATATGCATTCACATATTGTTACTAAATATTGGGAAGCTACAGTCAAGCTGATCTTACTTCCTGCATGGCCACGCCTTCCTAATTTTTGACGCAAATGCTGCACATGGTTTATAAGACAAAGCTGTGTTGTCAAGTCAGTAGTACGGACTTGTGTGGTGGACAAATCAGTTGGGATATTATTACAGTGTGGTGTTATTGGTTAACTTTAAGCACCATAATACCGCAGAGAAGTCAGAAGACTATAAATTCACAAACCAGAGAAACATTTCTTAGCGTTAGAGATAATTTAAAAAAAAAGCGTGAAAATAATGATAGTTTATTGCCTTTTATAGATCCATCAAGGGTAGACTTGGTAATACAGTAGCATCCTCTGTAAGTGTGACACATATCTATGATGCGTACCCTTGATGACAACCACTGTTAGTGAAGCAGCTAGTCAGCTGACCAAAAGCTGTTGTGTGATTCGCTACCAGAAATAAGAGTGTCTCTACTGTAGAAGAAAAATGGCTTTATTGTCAAATCCTGAGCATTAAATACATACATTTAGGGTCGCATGTTTGGACGCATTAGACAGTAAAATGCCTTCTCTGCTGAGCAAGTTGTATGCTAATACGATTTTGCTTACTCAGAAATCTGTTCATGCGATAATAATTGGTTAAATTTGTAAGCTACCTGCAGAGGTACCTTACATGAGCAACTCAAATTAAAATCCCGAAGGGAACCGATGGTAATCGATGTACTTTGCTGCTTTATCCAACATTTTATCCAAGATGTCGGACCTTGAAGACTTCGATCATGTTTTCGGTATACACGGAGAAGAGGAATTTGATAGAGTCTACCAAAGAATTCAACTGGAAGAACAGGAGAATCGGCGTAATATTGCATGTTGCAGACGTGTTTGTATACGGTATTTATTTGCGGGATGCAAGCATAAATGCATTCCTCTATAGCAGACGAAAATAACGGAAGTGGTTTTATCGCTGAGAATTCTGGGTAATTCGTTGCCAATATTACGAAAACGTCGACTCTCGTGCATGACCGTTAAGTCGGCCGTTAATTCGTTCTCGGCAATTGCTCACGGTGAATCAGCTCACTAGTGATTGGAAGTAATTTGAGTAGAGAGTAATGTTCTAACATACGACCCTTATTTATCTGATGAATCAAACTTCACATATCATTCATAAAATATGATATTTCACAAAGTGAGGTGTAAAGTTTCCTATTCATGTTTCTATTATTCATTTCATACATCTCAATGATGGATAAATCATATTTGAAGAAAAAAAATTATATGCTCATTATATGCTTGAACCCAGGACCTTTGGCTTTCTAGGTCAATACTCTACCAACTGGACCGACAGCCAAAGCTCCTGAGTTCAAGCCCCGGTCTGAGAATATAATTTTTCTCTTCAAATATGATTTATCCATCATTGAGATGTATGAAATGAATAATAAAACATTGAAAGAAGTCGTACTGGCTTTATAATGTAATGTAAAATTCCCAAATAAATGTTTTCTTAATAAAGAGGCCGCCATTTCCAAGATAGAAGCAAAGGTTTCATAGTACGAGGGTCATACTGAAAGTCGTGAGCAACCCATTGTTAAAATTCAAATTTCAACAATGTAACAAAAACAACTACAGGATCGTAATCTACAGACTTTATACCACAACATTGCCGTTTTGTGGCGTCATAGCTTCTATCATGTGACCACACGCAGTGTTTCCAAAATGGCAGACATCAATGTTTCGTTTCGACAGCGCGCTGTCATTGAATTCCTTGTTAAAGAGGAACAATCTGCTGTTGATATTCACCAAAGACTTCAATGTGCTTACGGAGATGCCTGCATGGGTGCCAGCAGTGTTAGGAGATGGGTGAAACATTTTAAAGATGGGAACACGAGTATCAAAGATGAGCCTCGTAGCGGTCGCCCACGCTCTGCCTCCACGGATTGCAACAAGGAAAGAGTTGATGCGCTCATTAGAGATGACAGGCGTATCACAGTGAATGAAATCACTACAAAACTTGCAGTAGGACACAGTGCAGTGCAAGAAATGATTCACAGCTTAGGTTACCGAAAAGTTAGTGCCCGTTGGGTTCCACGTTTATTGAGTGAAGACCACAAACTTCAGAGAAGAACCATCACCCATAACCTTCTTCAGAGATTTCGAAATGAAGGTGATGATTTTTTGACGAGTATTGTGACAGGTGATGAAAGCTGGTTTCATCGCTACGAGCCTGAAACAAAACGCCAGAGTATGGAATGGCACCACTTGAATTCGCCATCAAAGAAAAAAGCGAAGACAGTGAAATCTGTTGGGAAAGTTATGGGCAGTGTCTTCTGGGATGCGCAAGGTTGCATTCTGGTTGAATTTCTTGAACCTGGACAAACCATAAATGCTGCCCGCTATATCCAGACACTTGTGAAGCTCCGTCGTGCATTGCACGACAAATGCCCTGGAAGGAAGATCATTCTGCAACACGATAACGCGCGTCCTCACACTGCTCATGCCACTGTGGAGAAGATCAGGACATTTGGGTGGGAAACTCTTCCACATCCTCCCTATAGTCCCGATTTGGCACCCTCCGACTACCATCTTTTCGGTTCTGTGAAGGAGCAGATGAGAGGCCAACGCTACGAGACGCTGGAGGATATTCGGAAAGCAGTGCGTCAGTGTCTTCGAGCAGCTGGAACGGACTTCTATCATAAGGGAATTTTCAAGCTTGTAGAACGCTGGACAAAATGTGTGCAAAGAAATGGAGACTATGTTGAAAAGTAGCACAAAGGTCTGTAGATTAACATGGTGTACTTGGTTTGTCTAAAATAAATATTATGATTGTTTAAAAAATGTTGCTCATGACTTTCAGTATGACCCTCGTATTTGGTGCACGGGAATTAACAGCGAATATAAGAGAAAAATTTGTATTTAGATTGGAACTTGCTTAGGTAGCTCAGTCGGTAGAGTATTGGCCTAGAAAGCCAAAGGCCCTGAGTTCAAGCCCCGGTCTGAGTGCAATAAAGTATGGATTAATAATTAATAAATCTATTAGATTTTAATACAAATAGACGAATAATTTTTTTCTACAAATACGATTTCCTATTCATGTTTGTACTGTATTCAGTGATGAAGTAGTTGAGAATCAAGTCAATGGTATCCAAAACATGTCTAGGAGAGAAAGTATAACATGGAGTAAGATATGTATTTTGATGCTATAATCAGATTTAATCAAAAGACTAACCTCACACAGATGTACTGAATGAGAAGTGCACTTCCAGCTGCTAGCATACGGATCACAGGATCTTCAAATAATTGAATAACAACCCATGCTCCAGCCGCAGACACACACATGCATGTCACAATAGCAGCAGTCTGGAGCCAATGCTGTGCTGTGAAACCATGCTGCCAATCAAGTCTCGTTCCCTGTTCAACTTGATAAGCAGATCCACATACCTTACAACGTAGAGAATCTGGATTCGCTGAGCTCTGAAAATAAAATTAGCACAGAACTTATAGAATTAGGCAATGTAGACTTAATATTCCACCACATACTACACATTCATGAAAAATGACACAAATTAAAGAAAATATAATATATAAAAAAATTAATGCAATTTCAGCAGCAGATCATGAAAAAATCTCATTTTCATAAATGCACTCCCCCCCCCTTTGTATACTATTTTTAATACAACTTATTTGAATGACCATTTATCCAATGTTATTAACAACCTTGGAGAATTAAATTTTTCATAAGAAAACTGACTATTGGCTCTAGTGCAGTTTTTATAGAGAATTCATATATGCAATGAAAATTTTTCTATCCGGCTTAATTTTTCATGATGGTCACCAACTAACTCACCAGTGCTATTGAACCCATAAGTTCATAGTTGAGCAGATATAAGCTCTCCATACATACATATCCTGAGATGTTTTCCAATCATCCCTTGTATAATTTACCTCACTCAAACAAAGGTTGATAAAATTATCCCAACTCATTCTTGGCCTACCTACAGGGCGCTTTCCCTCTGATTTTCCTACAAGGAGTTCAAGGAGTTTCGATGCGCCCCTCTCATTCCCCATTCATGCCACATGACCTTCCCATCATAGACCATGAGGCTTAACTGTTCTTATTATAATTATCTGCTTTCCCATAGATCATGTAACTCACTGTCATATAATCTTCTCCATTCATCTCTCTTTGGTTCAAAAAAAAATTTTTTTTAATTATATGTACAGATTTACTTTATAGAATTGTAGTGTTTTAAGTTCAACTTACCTCTACAAGCCATCGGCGTAAGCAATCATGATGGACACTACTAACATCACCACGACACTGACATGGCTGGATTAGTGGACCCAGATCCTGACGTTCACTATCATAGCATATCCAACAGTCTTTTGTGAAACAAGCATCATCTTCTTCTAAAAAATAATAAAAATTACAAATACTTTGTGTTTCTGATTATTTAGAACTTATGTGATATTAAAGAATCCAGACATACACTGGATAATGGAACGAGTTAAGACTTATGGCTTATTTGAAGATTAAACAATAGAACACATTAAGTTATGTAGATAGGAAATAACACTATGAGGTTCTTTAATATTGTTTATTTTTTATTATTTCATTCACCTCATACTTCATGAAGTATGAGGTGAGTGAAATAATAAAAAATAAACAATAGAACACATCCTAAACATGTCTCAAGAATGGCTAGATCCAGGATCCCCAAAGCAATAATGAACTACTGTCCAAATAGGAAATGGTCACTTGGTTGACCTATGAAAAGATGGAACAAAAACTGCTTTCTCAGGCCGTAACAGTTCTTCTAGGACTAATACCTGGCAGGATGATGATGATGATGAAGATGATGATGACATCCTCCTCTAATATAAAGAACTGATCATAGTAAACTGAGACACAGATCAATCCAAGAAATCTCACCAATTCACATTCAGAAGTGAAAACACTGTGTTTTAAGAAGAATGAATTAATCAAAGAAACAACTACCAGCAGATTTAGAAGGAGAAGCAGATGGAAGATGTTAGAAGGCAAAATAACAACAATAATTAATTAGAATGTTTTTATTATTCGTTTTTAAACATCTTAATGATGGACAAATTATATTTGAAAAAATCGTAGCAATGGCTCTTAGCATTTGGGGTTAGGGAATCAACTATGTATAAGAGAAAAATGTGTGTTTATATTGGAGGCCTAGGTAGCTCACTTAGAAGAGCATTGACATAGAGAGTCAAAGGTCCTGGGTTCAAATCCCAGTCTTAGCGTATAATTTTTCTCTTCACATATAATTTACTTCTATAGTCAACTTAGAGAAGAGAAAATTGATATAAATCAGTGTGGCAATTATGATACTAATACGTAAATTTATACACTCAGGCTAATTGTCTAAATCATTTTTAAAGAGAACAGTTCAGGCAAAAATTATTCTCTTTAAAAAATGATTTAGACAATCAGCCTAACTGTATAAATTTAATATTAACATCATAATAGCTTTATATTTACAAAGCAGTGTCAATAATGTATATACATATACCCCCATATGTGAATGCCCCCCCTAAATGGAGTTTCTTGACCAGGCTAATTTAGTTATTAATAATATTTGAAGAGAAAAATTATATGCTCAGACTGGGACATCTTAATAAGGAAGCCGCCAATTGCAAAGATAGAAGCAAAGGTTTCATAGCATTTGGTGCGCAAGAATTGACAATGTATATAAGAAAAACATTTGCATTTAGATTGGAACTCGCCCAGATAGCTCAGTCAGTAGAACATTGGTCTAGAAAGCCAAAGGTCCCGGGTTCGAGTCCAAGTCTGAGCATATAATTTTTCTCTTCAAATATGATTTATCCATCATTGAGATGTATGAATTGAACAATAAAAACATTGAAAGAAGCCATACTGGCTTTATAATGTAATATAAAAATTCCCAAATAAATATCTTATTAATAAAGAAGCCGCCATTTGCAAAGATAAAAGCAAAGGTTTCATAGCATTTGGTGCGTGGAAATTGACAAGTATATAAGACATTTATTGGGAATTTAACACTACTTTATAGCCAGTAGGGCTTCTATTGACGATTTTATTATTAATTTAACACTTCTCATTGAAGGATAAATTATATTTGAAGAGAAAAATTTTCGCCTAGACCGGGACTTCTTAACTAAGAAGCCGCCATTTGCAAAGATAGAAGCTATGGTTTCAAGCATTTGGCACGAGGGAATTACAACGTACATAAGAGAAAAATTTGCGTCTAGATCGTAACTCGCCTCGGTAGCTCAGTTGGTAGAGCACTTGGCCCGGAAAGCCAAGGGTCCCGGGTTCGAGTCCCGGTCTAGGCGAAAATTTTTCTCTTCAAATATAATTTAGTTATGTTTATTTCCCTGAAGATGTCAGTGAGTGACATGTGGTCAGCACATCGCTTCAATGAAACACCTTGAAGGCTAATAAAGTATTATTTGGAGATGGGGAAAGCCAATAAAATTTTGCTCAGAGGCACTAATTTAGGCTTGAGGTTCTTTTATGAGCCCAAAATTCTTCAGGCTCAGGACCCATGGCTTAACATCCTTCCAGGAGGACTTTTCCCTTCGATTTTTCCATCCTAAAAACTCCATCGATCCCAGTTGGGTTTGAACCAGTGACCCTTGGGACTAAAAGCAAAATGTTAACGTCCCATCATAAAATCCTCTTGGTTTAGAAGCAACCCAACTGAGTTGTAAACAAAGGTTCACTGCTACAGAAAGCAGGGTTATAAGAGAGAAAAATTTGTGACTGTGTAAGCTACTCTAAATTACTTGAGCTACTTAATAACACAAATGTTTCTCTTTTATAATACCACATCCAGTAACCGTGAAACTTCATTCATAATACAAATTAGTTACTTGTAAATAATGTCTTCTTGATGTTGATTAAATGTTTAATTTGTGCAGAAACGAGCTATAAAGTTTTTAACATTCAATATTTAAGCTATATTAATACCTGCTGCTTGAGATGCTTTGTCAGCTGTAGATTCTTGACCAGACTGTTTGCTTGAAGGCTCTAAATCTAACTTTTTCAATATTCTTTTTGGGTTTAAAATCCATAACTGCTCTGGACTGCAATAAAATAAAGACAAAATATCACACACAAAATTACTTAACAGTTTTTTTTTCTGTCTCATTTTAATTCTTTACAGTCTTTTATAAAATGACCAGAAAACAAGACATTATAGTATTATACTGCAATATTGACAAAACCAATTGCAAATTTTATCAACATACGGATAAATCATGATAATTATTAAATAGTAATTTTACAAGTAAATAAGCAAGGGCAACCAATAGAAATTATGTGGACATAAAATAAATAAAAAAGCTTGTATCATAATTATAATGCTAACTAAAAATAAAATAATTTACAAAAATATATTTTAACAGTTAAAACATAAGGATCAAATGAATCGTGAATTCTTCTTACCTCATACATCAATGTTTTTTTATCACAGAACTGCAGTATCGGGAAATACATCATTCCCATCTTCAGCTGTTTTCACGATTGTCAATTTTTTATTATGCCGGTAATTTTTTAAACTGTCATCTGGTGTACTTAGAAAAATTATGGCATAATAAAAAATTAACAGTCATGAAAACAGCTGAAGATGGGAATGATGTATTTCCCAATACTGCAGTTCTATGTTAAAAAAACATAGATGTATGAGATAAGAAGAATTCACGATTCATTTGATTCTTATTAAACATCATAATGTAAAAATTCCCAAATTTATTATATTAAGTTAAAATATAATTTGAATTTAATTTTATCAATTGGCAGTAATGATTTATAGTAATTGAATCAGCCTTCATTTGTTTCTTTGTTCCAAGAAATATTGCAAATGGCTGATTACACATTCATAATTCATTTTGCAATTAGTAATATTCTGATGTTTTTTATTATTAATTTAACATTTCTCAATGAAAGATAAAATAAATTTGAAGAGAAAAATTTTCGCCTAGACCGGGACTCGAACCCGGGACCCTTGGCTTTCCGGGCCAAGTGCTCTACCAACTGAGCTACCGAGGCGAGTTACGATCTCTTCAAATTTAATTTATCTTTCATTGAGAAATGTTAAATTAATAATAAAAACATCATTAGAGGCCTTACTGGCTTTTAAAGTAATGTTAAATTTCCAATAAATGTCTTCTTAACTAAGAAGCCGCCATTTGCAAAGATAGAAACAATGGTTTCAAAAGCATTTGGCGATAGGGAATTACAACGTATATAAGAGAAAAATTTGCGTCTAGATCGTAACTCGCCTCGGTAGCTCAGTTGGTAGAGCACTTGGCCCGGAAAGCCAAGGGTCCTGGGTTCGAGTCCCGGTCTAGGCGAAAATTTTTCTCTTCAAATTCAAATTTAGTAATATTCTGTTGACATATATTTTGGATATATTACTTTTATTCAGATTTTATCTTTAAATATTAAATATGAGCCAGTTCATTCTCAGCTTATTTTAGGGATTACTCTGTATTGTTGTTGAATAAGTACAGTAAATGTTCATGTTTCTTTTCCTTTAGGCACATTACAAGTTTATTTTTTGAAAAGAAAAATTAATGTCTGAACCATGAATCAAACCCTGGATCCCTGATAGATATCTGGGTTCGATTCCTGGTTCAGACATTATTTTTCTTCGTAAATTAAAAGGGTAATTTTTTACATCTTACCTCATATTTCATGTTTTCTTTTAACACGGGAACTAGTTTTCAAGAGGAACATCTCTCTCATTTTCAACCGACATTATGACTACCGGCTTTTCGTTGGAATCTCCATCAATAACTTTGCCATGAAATACGAGGTAAGATGTAAAAAATGACTCATTAATTTACGAATTAAGAACCTCACAATGTTATTTCCCACATTTAACTATGAATAAATTATTTTTCTTTTCAAAAAATTAATTTGTCCAGGACTGGAACACATTAAATTAAATATAACATCAAAACACTACAAATTATTTAAATATTTTGACTTTCTCACTATTGCTTTCCATTCCTTTCCTATCCTGAGACATGTTAAAACTTTATAAATTGAATTGGTTAAATATTTTATCATCTCACCTCATAAACTTCCATGTTTTCAATGACACTGGTTTCAAAGGCCTTCACCTTCATCATCAAACTCCAACCATCTAAAGACTGAAGCTCAAACTCTGACCACCTGATGATAGATGCAAGCCTTTGAACGCGGTAACATGAACACATGGAAATTTAAGAGGTGAGATGAAATAACATTAAACCAGCTCAATCTATAAATTGTATACAAACTCATATGTTACTTCTCTCTGTAATTGCAATTAAAAGTGTTAATACTTATTTAAAATAATTAAATTCAACATATATATAAAAAAATCTGGCTGATTTCCATGAAGCTTCTCAGTAAGATAAAGGTCTCCTGGAAGCGTTATGAGCGCTTCGCAGGACAAGGATGGTGGGGGAAAAAAAAAAAAATGAAGGATAGAATACAGACGGCGGAGATGAGGTTCCTAAGACAAGTAAAAGGATGTACAAGACTTGATAGAATAAGAAATGAGGATATAAGAGAAGAATTGAAAGTACAGCCTTTATTGGATAAAGTCACGAATTACAGACAGAAATGGATTGATCACATGGATGGAATGAGTAAGGAGAGATATCCATTGTTAGCAAGAAATTATCAAGCAAGAGGAAGGCGTGATGTTGGAAGACCTAGAAGACGTTGGGCTGATGCATTATGAAGTCGGAACGGGTAATTGCCTAATCCCTGGAGTGATGATGATAATGATGATATAAAAAAATTTATGCTAATATAGTTAAGAATAAATTGGAAAAAATTTATGAAAATATAATTGGAGAAGAGCAGAATGGATTCAGAAAGGGTAGATCTTGTACAGATGGATTCTTCACTCTAAAACTACTATTAGAAAAGCACAAGGAATTCAATATAGAAACTCATATCGCCTTCATTGACTTCATAAAGGCTTTTGACAAAGTAGACAGAAATATATTACTACAAATTTTAGCTGATGATAACATTCCACAACAATATATTACTAATATCTTCAACATCTATAAAGATAATGAAATCTCGTTAAACAAGATGGCAAATTATCTTCTTGGGAAAATATCAACACTGGAGTAAGACAGGGATGTAGACTTTCACCGGTGCTTTTCATTATATATATGAATAAATTTAATAAACGAATGGAGGAAAACTCAACGAGGATATATACCCATCAATAGGAACCTCAAATTCGATGCTATTCTTTTTGCAGACGATTTAGCTCTTCTGGCACTTTCCGAAAATTATTGCAATGATCAATTTATAATTTACAAAAAATAGGTGCCAAATTTAATATGGAAATATCAATTAACAAAACTAAAATTATGGCATTTCATGAGAAGGACCACATACAAAGTAAAATCTGTCTCCAGAATAAAATTTTAGAGAGATCTAATCAATTTAAATATCTTGGATATTATCTCTCTATCTGGGATGAAAAGGATATCCCTGAAAAAATTACTAGTTATAATAAAAGTTTGGGAATTATTAATCAAGTTATGAAACCATCCCTTGTACAAAAAAAAACACCAGATTACGTTTATATAACACTGGCTAGACCGTGTTGACATATCGTAGTGAAGCACGGACTCTAAAAAGACAACATGAAAGCAGAATAACGGCTTGTGAAATGAGATTCATGTGCAGAACAGCGGGTTACACCAGATGGGATCGGAAAAGGAACACCGATATCTTAAAAGAATTGAAGACTATGCCAATTTTGGAATATATTAAACAGAACCAACTAAATTGGAAACACCATCTACAAAGAATGAGTTCAAATCAGATCCCCAAAGCTGTTTATAATTATATACCAAGAGGACGAAGATCACTGGGCCGTCCTATGAAACGCTGGAGGGAAAATTTTCTATAGGATCATAACAGGCCTTGGCCTAATACTTGGAAGGAATAAGAAGAAGATATATAAAAAAATATGCACTTTGCGAGGATTGATAGTTTTTATGAATTTGTTTAAAAATGCCAGGTCATAAACAACCATAAAACATTTAAAACGTAAATAACTGTTTTAGTAACATATATGACTTCTTCTGGGTTAGTTGCCATGGTCATGAGGCTTGAATTTCACAGACAATTGGTCAGAGACTGGGTCTGGCATCATCAAGGGTTTGAGGATGTAGTTTTTGGCAAAAGTCAGGGAAATTCACGTCTTGTGACTAGCCCAGAAGACATCATCTAATTGAATACAACTCCCGGCCGTGAAAGCTTAAATCAGTAAATATTTTAGTTTTTATTATTAATTTAATACTTCTCACTGAAGGACAAATTATAATTGAAGAGAAAAATAACGCTCAAGCTAGGGTTTGAAACAGGACCTTTGGCTTTCTATGCCAATGCTCTACCAACTGAGCTACCTGAGCATTTCAATCTAAATGCAAATTTTTCTCTTATACATAGTTAATTCCCAAGTGCCAAATGCTATGAACCATTGTTCAATCATGTAAATTACAGCTTTTTTTTAAAGTAGACTTTTATTGGGATTAATATTTAATTTTAGGAAGTTATATTTTGAGGTTATTTTAATTATATTATTTTTGGTCTGGACATCTTACCTCAATATTAATATTGATTTCACTATTCACAAATGTACCGAAACAAAAAACTTTGGAGATATTGAACAATTGGTTAAGAAAAAACAACATAGACAGAGAGATCAAAGAAGATTATTTGAAATTAACTGAGTTATGCATTGACCAAATGTTTTTTACATTCAATGGGAGTTTCTATAGACAAAAATCAGGGCTCTCAATGGGAAACCCATTATCACCTTTCCTGGCAAATTTATTTATGAGCGATTCTGAATGTAAAATCACTAAAGCACATCCCACAATGTTTAAATTTTGGAGTAGATATGTTGATGATATAATTTGTATTGTTAAAGAAAAACATGTAGAAGATTCCCTAAAACTATTAAATTTACAGAGTACAAACATTAAATTCACCAAAGAAATAGAAGACAATAAACAAATACCTTTTTTGGATCTTAATTTGGTCAGAAACGAAGAAAAAAGAAAAATTGAATTCAGGATTCATAGGAAAGAAACTCATACGGAAAATTTTATAAAATCAACAGGGTTCAATCCAATTGGACATAAATTAGCAGCATTTAATAGTTTAACTCATAGATTGGTAAACTTACCCTTAAACGAAGAAGATTTCAAACAGAAAAAACACAATCAAAGTAGCAAGAGAAAATGGGTTTGATGAAAAAATGGTACATAAAAGGATAGAAAAGTATAAAAAACAAAAAATGATAAACAGAAGTAATCTTGAAAAAGAAGAACCACCTATGAAAAAATATAAGAAATTCACATATCACCCCTGGGTACATAATAAATTTCAAAATATATTTGAGAAGTTTAATATTAAATTAGCACCAAAAAATAACTACAGTTTAAATAAACTAATAAAAACCAACAAAAATGAAAAAACTGATAAAAGTAAAAAGTCTGGAATATATCAAATTGAATGCATGGGTTGTGAAAAGATATATATAGGGAAAACAAAAAGAAACCTAAAAATTAGAACCAAAGAACACATAAGAAATATTAAAAATGGAGAAATTGAAAAATCTGCAGTTGCTGCTCATGTTTGGTCTGAAAAACATAATATAAATTCAGACACTAAATTATTAAAACAGTTAGAAAATACAAAAGAGCTGACTATTTGGGAAAAAATTTATATTCAGAAGAACAAAAACAGAGTTATGAATTTTGACATTCCGATGGAGGGTGACCTTGTTTGGATGTTCTTTGGCCAACCACAGGATGGAGCTGACATCGACATCCAGGTGGTGCAACATAATGCAACATAAATAAAACCAGTCTGGGAAAGCTGACGATAAAACAGAATTGTTTTGAAACATGTCCAAGAACAAATCAACATTAATATTGAGGTAAGATGTCCAGACCAAAAATAATATAATTTTATTGGGAATTTAAACATTACTTTATAATTACTTCTTTTGATGTTTTTATTATTAATTTAATACTTCTCACTGTAGGACATAAATTTGAAGAGAAAAATATATGCTCAGACTGGTGTTAGAAATCTGAACCTTGGGCTTTCTATGCCAATGCTCTACAAATTGATCTAGTCGGCAGAGCATTGGTAAAGAAAGCCAAAGGTCATGGGTTCAAATCGCAGTCTGAGCATATATTTTTATCTTCAAATATAAATATTTAAGTACTTGTAAGAATTTATATTTAGTAGGTAATATTTTTATTTAATAAAATTCTCTAACGCTATGGTCATTAGCATTACAATTAAAATCTGGGCAAGTAAGGGCCTATATTTTTCTCAAAGGCTTATTATTTTAGGCTTCAAGTTCTTTTACATGCCATAAATCTGTAACATGGGACTCATAGCTTTAGTTCCCTTCCAAAGGAATCCATACTCAAGATTTTTATCCTGAAAAAACAATCAACCTCAGATGATTGCTTGAAATCAAATGTATTCTACATTCTGTCTTAAATTACTTCAACATTATAAATAATAAATAAGATATGGCATAATATTTACTAATAAATAAAACACTTTTCTCCATAATTAGAACAATTGCAATTTTCTTACCTCATACAGTTCCATAGAACACAAGGAAACCACAATGCAACTCCTATCTCCACCACTCGAAATACAACGTCATGCCAATTACGACTTGACAATGGTACTCTGAAAAAAAAAAAGTAATAATTTTATGCATAAATTATTATTAGTGGTAAAATAATAACAGTAAGAGACCATGTTTTGTATCCATGTAACTGGAAGAATAATCTTTTTATATATTTTTATAATATTTTTGAGCTGGTTTTTAAAATGTATTATGTAAAAATAGAGGTTACTTACTTCTTCTTCCAAAATTCAGATAAAGTCTCGCTGAAAAGAAAAGCTACAACGATAATGAGCATAAACGCCTGTGACAACAGGCCAAATCTTGATTGGTGTAGCTGGGAAGTATCAATGCTCTGCTGCGGTAGTGGATTAGTATCTCCGCTCGCAAATAATCTAGTAGCTGCAGGATCTGAAGCGTCGCTACCTGGTTCACCAGTAGCAGGAGTACGACTACTTGTAGCTATTGTTGTCACAGTAGTCTCGAGTAAAAAGCCACCTCGAACCTGAAAGAAAATATTCTATCATCATTATCATCACTGAGCCTTACAGGTTATAGTTCTGAAGAACTGTTAAGAGTTCACAAAAGTTTTCAGTCCATCTCTTTAGATGTCCAGTTAATCTGACTCTAGTTTATAGTCTGACCAACGGATCTGTGCTCTGTAAGATATGCAAACTAAACACTAATTCCTTTTCTGCCTCAGTAAATCATTTCCCTCTCACCCTTTTCTTTTGCCCATCCCACTACTCACAAGTTTGAGTCTTCTTGGGGGACAGGTTATTTGCATTTGCAGTCCAGTGTTGTCAACTCAACATGAACACTGTAGCTTGGAGAGGTGAATGTAATATTACTAAGGAAATAATAAAAGTCAATCAGCATCATTGGATCTACTTAAATATGAAGAAGTAATAATTAACCTTACATTATTCAGTATTCAAGATCCATGCCACTGTTTGGGGGAAGTTTGGCAACATCTCTACTCGGAAAGTTATCCTGGCTGCTGTTTGACATGGTGGGAGGGAAGCATGTGGAATGGAGTGAGTGCAGGTGTTAACTTTTCTAAGAATGACTGCAGCGCTAAAGGGGCACAGATCCGTTGGCCCGATAATAGTAATGTATGATTGTCCTAGGGATTCTAGTTCTAGACAAACACTTCACATCCTGATGCCAGTAATTGGCATATGTGTACTATTATAAAGTTCATAACAGGAAACTAATAGGTTATGGCAAAAATCAAGATTAATTATACCACCTCTGCAGTTTAGGGACATCATTCCCTCACGTAGCAGTCCCAGATTTGATTCCCAGTTGAGTGAATTTCCTGATATTGGTTTTTCAATTCTAAGGTAAATGACAGAATATTTGGGGCACAACTTACCTAAAAAAATAATTGGTTTCATAATTATTATCACATCAATAGGACACTAAGGGTCGCATGTTAGAACATTACTCTCTACTCAAATTACTTCCAATCACTAGTGAGCTGATTCACCGTGAGCAATTACTGAGAACGAATTAACGGCCGACTTATCGGTCACGCACGAGAGTCGACGTTTTCGTAATATTGGCAACGAATTACCCAGAATTCTCAGCGATAAAACCACTTCTGTTATTTTCGTCTGCTATAGAGGAATGCATTTATGCTTGCATCCCGCAAATAATACCGTATACAAACACGTCAGCGACACGCAATATTATGCCAATTCTCCTGTTCTTCCAGTTGAATTCTTTGGTAGACTCTATCAAATTCCTCTTCTCCGTGTATACCGAAAACATGATCGAAGTCTTCAAGGTCCGACATCTTGGATAAATGTTGGATAAAGCAGCAAAGTACATCGATTACCATCGGTTCCCGTTCGGGATTTTAATTTGAGTTGCTCATGTAAGGTACCTCCGCAGGTAGCTTACAAATTTAACCAATTATTATCGCATGAACAGATTTCTGAGTAAGCAAAATCATATTAGCATACAACTTGCTCAGCAGAGAAGGCATTTTACTGTCTAATGCGTCCAAACATGCGACCCTAAGCTGCATGCAAATACATTAGTCTCTACTCAAATTACTTCCAATCACTGGTGAGCTGACTCACCGTGAGCAAGTGCAAAGATCAAATTAGCTACCCACTAACTGGTCATGCATGAAAGTCGTCGTTTTTGTAATATTGGCAAGAAATTACCCAGAATTCTCTGCGATAAAACCACTTCCGTTATTTTCGTCTGCTAGAGGAACGTATTTATGCTTGCATCCCGCAAATAATACTGTATACAACGACGTCTGCGTCCGCAATATTATGCTGATTCTCCTGTTCTTCCAGTTGAATTCTTTGGTAGACTATCAATTCCTCTTCTCCGCATATACCGAAAACATGATCAAAGTCTTCAAGGTCCGACATCTTGGGTAAAGCAGCAAGATACGCGGCAAGGTTTCTTCAAACTACATCGGTTACCATCGGTTCCCTTCGGGATTCTCACGATTCGTTTCTCTCTTAAGTCACCTCATCAGGTAGCTTATGAATTTCAACAATCATTATTGCATGAACAGATTTCTGAGTAAGCAAAATCGTATTAGGATACAACTTTCTCAGCAGAGAATGCCTTTTACGGTCTAATGTATTCATAGATTCGACTCTAAGTTTAGCAACAGAGTTATATAGTTTACAACAATAAAACTAGGTCATAATTCCATCAAAGACTGCAAGATAGAATCTGTATTTGTTAATTGAGAGTTGAAAAGTCTATTCAGAGATTCAAGACACCTATGGGGCAAGAGATAATGCTGAATTTATGGACCAAATACAACAATAACCTAAAGAAGAAGTTTTGTTATAACAATTGTAGATAAGTGATAACAAATATAAAAAAATAAAAGTTTAAGTATATGGAAGAGTAGATTAGATATTAATCCTTAACCGGAGTTATGGGGTCTTTTATGATACCAAAGAAACTGTACACCCCTGACATTTTTCTAAAATCAATTTATTTTCGAAATCCTTTCATGTGGCTTTCCCCTTGTTTAACATTAACCCTTAGCCATTGTCTGTAACCTGTAAGTACTGTTACTTTCTCTGTACATAAGTAACCCCACAACTCCAGTTGCATTCCAGTATTTGTTTTGAACGTTAGTTTATGTGAGTGTGGTATAGTTGGTGTTAATATGGCTTATCATGCTCATAAACATATGTCAGTGCTTGATACTGATTTCCTGGTCATTGTATGTAAAGTTTTGCAAGAATATGAGGGCAGTGATGTAAGTGAATGTGGGGATGAAAAGAACCTGACTATAATTATTCTGAACTTGAGACAGATTCAGAACTAGAATGTGACTCTGAATTTTTTAGCATATCCTTCCAAACCTATAATAGACATCACAGAGTATGGGTTTAGAGATGATCAAACAATTATTTCGTATGTACCTAAAAAAGGAAAAGCTGCCATTATGCTGTGTAACATGCACCATTCGGAATGTACTGATCCTGAGACACGCAAACCAGAAATTATATTCGTATTTTTATAATAATACAAAAGGGGGAGTAGATGCCTTTGAACAAAAAAATGGTTACATATAGCACAAGCAAGCGAAGACGGAGATGGTCCCTGGCTGTTTGCTATGCTATTCTGAACAAAATTTATGTCAATTGTTATCAATTGCAATAATCTGTTAAGGATTACAAGCCTATTTCTCACTTTGAATTCCTGATAACTTTAGGCGGACAACTTACAGAGCCATATCTGAATGAAAGACTTGTAAATGATCGACTACCAAAAGAACTCAGAATGATTGTTTCCAGGATTTTGAAGAAAACGTTTCCGAAGAATGAAAGACCAATCGAGAATGTAAAATAAAACAGTGTGCATTGTGTACTCGTTGAAACGAAAAGAATATTGTGTTAGATGTGATAGACCAGTGTGTCAGTTATGTGGAGAATAAGGAACATTCTATTATCAAAGTTTTTGTAAATTATGTGGGAATTTTATTCAGCGTATTTTGAAATTTCAGTGAAAAAATGTGTGTGAACACCAAATCTCACAAATTCATTGTAAATATGTTCGTGGTAATTATTGTTTTATTTTTCAATACACTTGTGCTATATCCTGTAATTTAGTAAATTTCCCTCCCCCAAAAGATCCATATTATTCCACAACCAGTTAGTTAAATAAACAAACTATTTCATAATCCTATTTTTCACAATAAATACAAAAAAAACAGGACATGCTATCACATTTTCTGTTGGTATCTTTTTTGATCCCAAAACTCCACTTACGGTGTACGAAACGCACAACACCGGTTAAGGGTTAAATGTAAAAAAATTAACAACAGAAATAAAATAGACTAAAATGGTTTGGACATTTAAAAAGAATGGAAAAGGAAAGACTACCACAAAGACTTAAATCTCAAGATACAAGGAAAACAACCACGAGGTAGACCACGAGAAAGATGGATTAACCAAGTGAAGAAAAGTTTACAAGAAAGAGAATATGACTGGGAAGAACTAAAAAGAAGGGAAGCATGGGAAGATAGAGATGGTTGGAGGCATATTTGGACGACCTTCCAAAAGAGGAGGATGATGATGAGTAGATTGGATATGAAGTTGGTTAGTTATTTAATGATGCTCTATAACATCGTTTCCCAATCTGTGATTCGCAAAATATTTCAAGGGGTTCGCCAAAACTTTTCCATAATGGCAGGTTTCGAGGTTAGGCCTATTATTGTTTCCTTAATTTCTGCAGCATTGTCATTATAATAATAATAATAATAATAATAATAATAATAATAATAATTATTATTATTATTATTATTATTATATGTAAAAACGTTAGGAATGCATTTCATTTTGCTACAACTAGGCCTACATTACACGTTGTTTAACTTTTAAGCTGAAACTAGAGTAAATTTGGGTTTTAACCGTTAAGGGTTAAGTTAATTTAAGGTTATTAAACCTTTTGCTTGGAATTAAATTTTATGCATGTCTATTCTATGTGTATTTAAAAGGGCAGTGGTTCATCCAACTCAGATTGTTGTGGAAGGGGTTTGCGAGTCGAAAAAGGTTGGGAACCGCTACCCTATAACAACTCAGGTTGTAATTCAAATCTTGACATAAAAGTGACAACAAATTTTGTTCAGATATGTTTTATTTCATACTTAAAGTACTTTTAAGTGCTGTAAATCAAACTTAGGTTGATTTTAAATCTGGGCATAAAAGGACCAACAAATTTTGTTCAGATGTTTATTATTTCAGACTCGAGGTTCTTTTACATGTCAAATCTACGACATAGGATTTATAGCTTTACTCCCCTCCCAAAGGAAGCCGTACTCATCTTTTCATATCCCTAAAAATCCATTCTCCTTATTTAGGTTTGAAGCCGCAAACCTTACACAAGCAGAGGTGAACTTTGTAATCACTAGTACTTCAAGATCGACTACAAATTGGTTTACACGAGCACTTTTTGTCTCTTAATGTCATAACTATATTTAGGCACGAAATTAAATTTCCATCAGTTCAGTAAACCTTCACTAATTTGCTCTCAACTTGTCCTAAGGTTTAAAAAAAATGGAAGAAAAGTTTTAACAGATACATTGTTTTAATGCTACTGCTTCCTAAAATAACCGTATGCTATTCTTAATTCTAATATAAATTACACATCCATCCAATTATTCTATGGGAATGCCTTGTCAGTGAAACCAATCTTCTCTTTTTTTCAGCTTCTTGTTTCATTTCTTGATACAATTTCTGCTGCATCTTCCAAAACAGTCTTCCTTGGTATTCCTCTTTTTTTCCCCCCCTCAAAATTTTGGTTTAAAAAATTGTTTTAACAAAATTATTACGAGTATATGGCCAAAAAATGCTTTTTTTCCCCCTAACATTCATTTTGAAGATTAATGATCTATCCTCTTCTATAATCATCAGTACTTATTACTTGCAGGTTTTTTCTTGTCTAATTAACTTTGATAATCGTCTCCATAATCACTTTTGTGTAGTATCCAGTCTCAATATGTCACTTTTTGTCAGAATCCATGTATTACTTCAATTTTTGGTCACTGGTATAAAATAAGTTATATTTCTGTTAAATAATGTTCAAATAACTTACACAATTCTGCAAGATTCTAAACCTAATTCTAAGAGTATCTTCACTTCATATGCATTTTACTTGATATAAACTCACTCAATACCAAAACTAACTTGTTTAAAAAGTACAAACTTAATGGCCTGATTAGGAATCACATAAAAAGTTTTAATATCTCATTCTTAATTTTCACTAACATAAAACATGCAGTTAATGATGTATGATATATGTTGTTATTTATCCAGTGATACAGTCAGCACCAAGTCACCAACCATATGCTTAACAAAGGAGATTGTCCTCTTAAGTTATTTTTGGCTGTTCTCTGAGTGAAGAAACAACAAGAAAGCTTGACATCTATTTCTGTCTTTGGCTCACTTTCATTAAACAAAACAAAATTAAATAGTTTCGTGGTTTTAAAACTAATGCTACAGTAAATTTCATACCAATTCACATACAGAGTGCAGCATAAGTAAGTTATCCGAAAATGCAAATATATTATTTTCTGTAGCTTACATCTATACAAAAAACAACTACCGAAACTGTTCCCTAGTTAGCAAATTACCTCAAGCAGTGGTGTTTGAGATTATATTCTGAAGGTCCCATATTCAAACCCCACTTTCAACCAATCTGATTTTTTTCCTTGCAACCATGTGCAGAATTCAATTAACTTATGCCACATCCTGTATTACAAACTATTTTTATTTTATTTATTTATTTATTTTACCTGATGGAGTTAAGACTGTAAGGCCTTCTCTTCCACTTCACCAGTGTTAAATTATACATATAATAACAATTATGAATTATCTACACGTTGATTAATGATACATAATAGATATAGGCTACACAATATAAAGTTGACAAGGGAAAGAAAGAAAAATTGTAATAATAATAATAATAATGATAATAATAATAATAATAATAATAATAATAATAATAATAATAATAATAATAATAATAATAATAATAATAATAATAATAACCTATAATTAGTTTAAGTAATTGGCTTGGTAAGAAAAGTTTAAAATATAAAAGAATAACAAAAGAATACATGGAACATGGTTATAACTGTATTAATTATAAAATTTTTATATATCATAAAAAATGAGAAAATAGCATATTTACACATCTTAGAGGTTAGTTGTATTATATAATGATTAATGGAACCATGTCAATAAGTTTTAATGCATGTGAATAAAATTAAAAGATTAAAAGTTTGTATAAATAACTTGAAGATATTAATAGTGAGTGGAGAACATATTTTAATCGACTCACCTCATACATTTTCAAACTTCTTTGATACCGACGGTTTCAGACAATATCATGTCCTTCATCAGTTATGGCGTCCACTGATAAAATTCCGTGATTGTTGATTTCTTTAGTGACATCACCTCTTGTGCTGCCATCTTTCGTTGGGATTATAAACTTTGTAATTAAATTTTTATCCACCGGAATATCGAAATTCATAGATCGATATTTATTCTTCTGAATGAATATCATTTCCCAAATTGTGGACGCCATGACTGATGAAGGACATGATATTGTCTGAAACCGTCAGTATCAAAGAAGTTTGAAAATGTATGAGGTGATTCGATTAAAATATGTTCTCCACTCACTATTAATGATATAACCTCATAATGTTTACTTCCCAATATTAATTTAAATATAACTTGAAGATATTCTTAAAACTGATGGAAGAGAGACTATGACGTATTTTATCAAAAATGGATCAGTTACTGTATACTTTATCTCATACTAGCTATTACCCGATGTGCACTGTTACGCCTAAATAAATTAAATGTGTTTTTATGTTTAGTTGAATAAGTAAAAAAGAAAAATAATTATAAATTTATATTGTAATCATTTATAGATAATCCACCGCTGTGGTCTCGAGGTAGCGTGTTGCCTTGTCACGCAGCGGGCCTGGGTTCGATCCCCGGTGGGGCAGTTTTTCTGGGTGAGGTTTTTATCGGGGTTTTTCCTCCCCTGTAAGACAAATGTCAGGAAAACTATAAAGCCCAAACGGTCCCCGAAATCATATGGCTATCATTATCATCATCATCATCCTTCACCGGTGTGGAAAGCAACGGGAAGCTACCACACCTACAATTCCCTAGTAAAGCTGCAAGCATAGCATGGACATTGCAGTGAAAGACCTGCTCTCGGGCAGAATTACTATGGATGGATGGATTTATAGATACACCGTGCTGATTACCCGGCGTTGTCCAGGAATCTTCTTGGCTTAAATGAGCTGAACGACAAAAATGGTTATTGACAGTTATCCATAAAAGAATAATCACCATGTGCTGCTACGCTTGGTTTCTTACCAAATTTTGTGATTCTTTAGAAACTATGAGTTGTAATTATCGATTTTTAAATTTCACCTCTTTTAACTTAATTTCAATTTTATTGACTACTTAAATATGTTCACTAAATATATTTCTAAAATTTCTCATTTTTTTATATGAGTATCCAGAGAATCTAAATTTTTTTTAGTTTCTCCTATGTAGATTTTATTGCAGTCATTGTAATTAATTACATAACTTCCCATTGTAATATTTATTCAAAATAATTAACACATTTTGTCTGTTCATTCTCACCTCTTAGAGTTGTTTTTGTCAAACATATGTTTCAGAGCTTCTTAGCCCCATCGTCAGCGATTACAAACCTCTTAATGTTACTTCCTATTGTATTTTGAAATTTATTGAAAATATTCATAATTGCCTATTTTTATCTTATCCAATCAGAGGTTTCAAAACTCATTTCTGCAGAGAAATTAATATCTGAATTAAATAAATTGTACTCTAGAAATCATTTGGACTGACCTTAATTATGGAGACTTAGGGTCGAATGTTTGAACGCATTAGACAGTAAAAGGCGTTCTCTGCTGATAAAGTTTTATTCAAACACATTTTTCTTACTCAGAAATCTATTCACGCGGTAATAATTGTAAAGCTACCTGACAAGGTACCTTAAGATCGTAGCTCAAGATATAAACTTATGTGAAAATCCCGAAGGGAACCGATGGTAACCGATGTAGTTTGAAACTTATCCAAGATGTCGGACCTTAAAGACTTCGATCATGTTTTCGGTATATGCGGAGAAGAGGAATTTGATAGAATCTACCAAAGAATTCAACTGGAAGAACAGGAGAATCGGCGTAATATTGCGCGTCGCAGACGTGTTTGTATACGGCATTATTTGCGGGATGCAAGCATAAATGCATTCCTCTATAGCAGACGAAAATAACGGAAGTGGTTTTATCGCTGAGAATTCTGGGTAATTCGTTGCCAATATTACGAAAACGTCAACATTCATGCATGACCGGTTAAGGCGGCCGTTAATTCGATCTCAGCTCACCAGTGATTGGAAGTAATTTGAGTAGAGAGTAATGTATTTGCATACGACCCTTAAACACCTTAGAAAAAGTGAAAGCAAGATTCCTAAAAGCAGCAATGGGGATCTCGAAATTTGCTCCATCTAGACTTGCATATGAATTAGCACGGGAAACTTTCCTCGTGGAAGATCTATGCACAAAATTCCTGCTACCAGCTACAAAACAGGAAACTGCATTGAAGGAAATAAGAAAAAAGAAGAGAAAAGAAATACCAGACGATTTCTTATGCAACAGATGCAATGATCAATCGAGACTGGACTGGACCAAACAACAAGATACGCAGTGCAATAATAAGACTGGCGGTGCATGGATATCAACACAAACTCTGCAAAAATTCAAACTATCATGATCTGTCAAGGGACTGCGTGTGTAAGCTCTGTGATAAACCGTGTGAAAGATATAATTTCAGTGTCTGTTTAAAGAGAACACAATCGTTGTTGGTATACAGCAGAGACATAAACTAATGCACTTTTGTGCGCACTTTTCCTATTATAATTATAAATTGTACTACTAAAACAAGTTACCTTGAAAAAGACTTCTACACCATAAATGAGGAAGAAGATAACTACGATGAACAGTAACACTGCATAACAGCCATTGAACACATGACTGTAGAAACTCTGCAAAATAAGAATTCATAATTTAATATTTGTAGGAAATAACACTGTGATCGTTTCTTTTAATTATAATGAATCAGTTAACTCATAATAAGGATTAATAAATTCACGCTACACAATATAAACTTACTCGAACTTCAAAATTAAAGCATGGTCTTTTTATAAGCATAATAAGACACTTTTAAGTTTCAGATTTAATTGCTTCTAACTCCTAATGGATTTTAGATAGTGACTAGGAGAGATATTCTATCTTCAAAAGATCACCCTGAACTATCCACTTCACAGTTACAATACTTATAGACATGGAAATTCTGTGATTGTCAGTAAAAAGCACATAAGTTAAAATAGTGAACTTTTCAGGAGAAGCTTTCTTAATTATCTTCAATAGAATTTAATATAATGGTGATATAATTGGGTACTTAATTTTCAAAAATCTTTGTCCACCCTGCACCAAATCTGACCTTGTGTGTCTTGTGCCGGTTCGCTCAGGGTAGAATA
Source organism: Diploptera punctata (assembly GCA_030220185.1). NCBI lineage: Eukaryota > Metazoa > Arthropoda > Insecta > Blattodea > Blaberidae > Diploptera > Diploptera punctata. The sequence continues at coordinate 2,421,403 of JASPKZ010010696.1, forward strand.
TGATCACTCAGGGATGTTTTAAATTATACACATTTTATTTCACTTTATTGTACAATTTTGTGTGTACAATTATATTTACAATGTATTATGCTTCACTAACGGAGTGGAGTTGATGAGTTAATTCCGCCCACGTGTTTTAATATCACTTTCGCGAACGGTAACTGAAGAACTTGTAGAACTGTAGAACGTAGGAGCGTGAGAGTGAGAGTGTTTTCACACGTGTCCTCGCCTTATAAGGGCGATGACTCCTCCCATAAGTTGCCAACCCCTCTCCGAGTGTATATGTTATTCATTATAGCTTAGAAGGGTAGGTACCATTCGTTTAGGTTTCTATGTTGGTAATAGACTCGTGTGCACGTTTGTGCGCCTTCCAGTTATTACTATTAATGGTACGTTTTAATACTCACGAGTCTATTACTTCTTGCCACATAATGCCCATATGAGATTCTATCTAAATTTTCTACTGAACAAATTTTGTAGAACTCATATTCATCTCTCATTCAAAGTAATAAGATTCAACTTGTAACCTATTCTGAAAACATACTCGTTTGGGTTCACTGACTGACGTATAAGAATAGTACCTTTCCCTTTCTAAGGCCTGAAGATAATACAGAAATATATACAAATTCCTTATACTAGCTTATACATACAAATCAATTTATACCACTCACTCATTCATTCAAACCTTTTCACTTTAACATATGATTCATCAATGTTTTGATTTCATAGTTAGTTCCATCTTTCTTGCTTTTGAATAGATTATACATCACTGTTTTACACTTTTAAATGACTTATGTGGCTATTTAAGCCCTGATAATAGATATTGTATCACTAAATCACTTTTCACATTCACACGCAATTCTTGATGTGTCTTAAAATTAAAATTCTAATCTAATTTTACATAAATATGTACAGTGTGAATTATTCGGTGTTATGAACCAATCATTTAAGTATATGTTTCATTTTCTCGGATATATTTTCAAGGAATTTAAAAGTTTAATTTAAATAAAATGCATTTATGTGGATCTGTGTCATATTTGAGTCATAATAGAATATTGATATTTTCAATCTGTTTTACGGCTCCCGCGCTCCTGTATTTTATTTTTAGCATTATAGGCGCTTCACTATTTGTGATCTACTTTAGGTATTCCCTATTATTAATTACATTGTGATCGTTAGTTTATAGAATATTTTTCATTCTCAATATTTTATTTAAACATCTTTCGGCATATTAGCGTATTTAATTTGCCAAAGCAAAATTGGCTCTATAATTAATTGGTCAAACAACATTCCAGTCTTATGCGTGCAAAATCGTTTTACTCGGATACAGAATTATATAAGCATGTCAGCATCGCTGTTCCCTCAGCGGTAATGACTATTTCATATATCATTAATAACACCATTTTAAATTAATAACATTCATCAATTAGATAATATTGGGTCACTTGCCCAAAAATATTACCTCACAAATTATTATGTAATACACAAATACAATTAGATGCCTCTTTGGTCATCATATAAATAATTTAATCCTGTATATAAAATCAATAATCAATAAATTCCACACGCTTTCAATTATTAACGTCAATCGACCTGTTCATTAAGATGGATTAAGCTTCAACATCTTTCATTTACTGATATGCTTAAGATGTCTCCATTTTTTTTTATCAAGAATTCATATTAAAATCGTTCTATATGTTTGTTCACAGAACTGTAATTATTATAAAGTTTTATAAAATCACAATGGCCTATCCAAGCGTATTATTATGCATACTGGATTTTAAAAGTTTCCTTGGGAGCGTTAATCAACAAATTATCTGAGTATAAAATATTATAACTTTAAATTAGTTTTGATATTTAAATCATTAGAGTATATAGCTTTAGTTTGATGAGTCGGTAATGCAGCTTTCTGCACGAGCGATTTAATTAAATATGCAAAAAAATATTCTCTCTCTTTCTATTTAATAGTTATTTATAGCTGTTTGATTCTTTTATTTAAGGTTTAATATCCACAGATCCATCCTATTTTATAGTGATCAAAATTTTCTGAAATATCTCACCCAGTTCTAGTTGAATGTAACCTTATTATATCATATATGTGCTAACTTTTGCTATATGGGCGATATTAATATTTGCAAATATCATATTACTTGGCTAAATTATTATAGGTATTATCTACTGTGATAGCATGTTACTCGTATTTATTTTTAAGTTGATATTTGATTGAGTATCTATATATATATATATATATATATATATATAAGAGATGGGTCCTGCCCCTCTCTCATTCAAAGATGTACAATGCAGTATTCATTTCCTCATATTTAATTTTCTCAACCATTAAAGAATATAATTAATGAATTATCATAATACAAGTAAATCTGCCTATTCATTAGTATTTTTGGTGTTCAATACCATTTTTTTTATACATATGCTTAACTATTTTAACTAATAAGATAATTATATTTCTAATTTTCATATAGAGCTGGGTTCGATCCCGGGTAAGATTGGTTCATATACACATTAAATTCGATCATCGAGTCAGTATTTCATTCTCTCATATTCGATTTCGCCCATAATGATGGCTAATCGTTTATCAAAGTTATTAATATTATTAACGCTCTCATCGTTTATCTTACTGCAATAATTTCCCGCCATTTTCTTGTGTTTTTCAATCGCGTTTTGGGTTATATTACACCCTGGACGGTATGTAAATATTGCGTTAGTTAGGAACATACTTGTTGTAATGGACTCGATTCCTGAATTTGAGATGACCAAATTGTTTGCAAAGAGGATTCTTGCAAACAATTTCGTCGATCGCACATCACTGCACGTGGTTTCGAACCAAGGAACATCAGTTTTAGGTTCTTTCAAGTAATTCAAGTACTTATCTATGAAATATCTTTTCTTAGAATTATTCCTATTTGCTACCTGCGTTGCGATTATGTTGCTATCGCCTGGCATTCCCCTCCGGCATATTTCAATTGTCTCACTTTTCTGGTATGTTCCAGGTAGATACTCATTTTCTGATGTTTCTTGTTTCGTGACAAATACATGAATATTTTTAAAGTCCCTTTCATTAACTCCAAGTTCTCTCTCTACTATGTTAACATTAGAACATATATTTTCTACTTTATTTTCATTTTGCCCGATACTAGCTGCTGTGGAGTTAGCTACGGTTTCTATCTTCTCGCTTATCTGACTACAATTTTCATTAGTTTGACCAGTTTCTATAAGCTGGCCTCCATTTATTCTCTCACTTGTTTCAGAGATTTCAATACAATTTTCTATATTACCTAATTCGTTAGTTTCGTGCTCTTCACTGCCTAACCCTATTTCATCTGCTGAATTTATTTCCACAATAGAAATATCTGTGTGTAGGGCCCTAGTATTTTCTTTGTTTTCTGCTCCTATATTGATTAGCTCCCTACGGATTTCTGCATTATTCGTTTCTGCTGTGTCTAATATATTGATAGTGGTTTGCATGTTTGAGTTTAACGACTTTATATCTGTCGTTATGTCTTTTATCAACTGATATAGATCGAATAAGGAAATTTTTGGCTCCTGATTCCCCAATGCTATATCAACATGTGTACTTTCTGCTAAGGCTAATGGATCCTGACCACGTGCTCCTAGATCTACAGCAGCCATTTTATTTTTTTTACACCGTAATATAATGAAGGATTTTATATTACAAAAAAACAATTTTCTTTAGCACTTCAAAAATTAGTTTACTTATTTACTCAATTTTTTTTTATAACTGATAAGTAATGTTGATTGCTGGTGTCTTGCGGGCTCCAACCGTTGTTTCTGCAATCCCTTGCTCAACATTCATCGGCCGTAGTAAGATGATTCATCACTGTAGTTGCCATGTGCTGCTCACTCGGTTTATATTTTCACAATAATTCATTCGTTGGCGAACATGTTCCATGTGACCGATTAATACGAATATTTTAGCACTGCAGGTCGAAACTATTCGTTGGGCGTTTTGTGCCTATTAATGAGACCACACTATTAGATTAATTCGAACCTACCACGTGGGCGCCATGTGTGCCGGTTCGCTCAGGGTAGAATATGATCACTCAGGGATGTTTTAAATTATACACATTTTATTTCACTTTATTGTACAATTTTGTGTGTACAATTATATTTACAATGTATTATGCTTCACTAACGGAGTGGAGTTGATGAGTTAATTCCGCCCACGTGTTTTAATATCACTTTCGCGAACGGTAACTGAAGAACTTGTAGAACTGTAGAACGTAGGAGCGTGAGAGTGAGAGTGTTTTCACACGTGTCCTCGCCTTATAAGGGCGATGACTCCTCCCATCCCCACTCCCAGTGTATATGTTAGCTTAGAAGGGTAGGTACCATTCGTTTGGGTTTCTATGTTGGTAATAGACTCGTGTGCACGTTTGTGTGCCTTCCAGTTATTACTATTAATGGTACGTTTTAATACTCACGAGTCTATTAGTTCTTGCCTCAGTCTCTGCATTCTTCCTAAATTACTCTTGGCACAATTCTCACCAGATCATGTTTAAAATCATTACAATCTTGCATTAAAAATCACTATTACAATTAAACTGACTCTTCATAGTTATATATGGGAAATAACATTATGATGTTCTTAATTCGTAAATTAATGAGTCATTTTTACATCTTACCTCATATTTCATGTTTCTTTAAACACGGGAACTAGTTTTCAAGAGAACCATCTCTCTCATTTTCCATGAATTTCGAGATTCCTGATGAACGTGACCTCATCTCGAAGTTCATCATATCAACACCGGATGGCAACGTTATTGATGGAGATTCCAACGAAAAGCCAGTAGTCATAATGTCAGTTGATTCATGTATTTTATGTCTTTCGGGCTAAATGGCCATGGTCTGGTTTTATTAACACTCAACGTTTCGACTACTACTGCGGTAGACATCCTCAGGAGATTCTGTGTGCTCTTAGACCTCCTTACCCCTTCAAATGTCGGCTGCAGACTGGCTGTGCATTGGAAATTGTGTCCTTATTTATAGTTGAGTATTGTGTGGTGATGTTTTCTATACGGTCTGTTACTTTGGAGCTATTTTTTTTTATTGGTTGTCACTGGCATAAGTCATAGGTTTTATTCTCGTGTTATATAATGCCAGAATCCAAATTTTATTAATCTTCATAGTTGTTAAAGGAATTTTTGTGTTTGTAAATTTCAATAGCCTCTCTGTGAAGTCTGGTGTAGTAATGTTGTGTTTTGGACAAAACTTGTGTTTCTTCAAATTTTATGGCATGTTCTTTGTTATTCACTAAGGGTCGCATGTTTGGACGCATTAGACAGTAAAATGCCTTCTCTGCTGAGCAAGTTGTATGCTAATACGATTTTGCTTACTCAGAAATCTGTTCATGCGATAATAATTGGTTAAATTTGTAAGCTACCTGCGGAGGTAGCTTAAATGAGCAACTCAAATTAAAATCCCGAAGGGAACCGAATGGGAACCGATGGTAATCGATGTACTTTGCTGCTTTATCCAACATTTATCCAAGATGTCGGACCTTGAAGACTTCGATCATGTTTTCGGTATACACGGAGAAGAGGAATTTGATAGAGTCTACCAAAGAATTCAACTGGAAGAACAGGAGAATTGGCGTAATATTGCGTGTCGCAGACGTGTTTGTATACGGTATTATTTGCGGGATGCAAGCATAAATGCATTCCTCTATAGCAGACGAAAATAACGGAAGTGGTTTTATCGCTGAGAATTCTGGGTAATTCGTTGCCAATATTACGAAAACGTCGACTCTCGTGCGTGACCGATATGTCGGCCGTTAATTCGTTCTCAGCAATTGCTCACGGTGAATCAGCTCACTAGTGATTGGAAGTAATTTGAGTAGAGAGTAATGTTCTAACATACGACCCTAAATGTTCTGCTATAGACGATTTTTCAGTTTGTTTCAACCTACAATTGTGTTCTTGTATTCTTGTACTTATCCATTTTGTAGTTCCTATGTACACTTCACCATAACTACATAGAATACGATATATGACAACCAATAAAAAAATTAAAAAATAGCTCCAAAGTAACGGACTGTGTAGAAAACATCACCATACAATACTCAACTATAAATAAGGACACGATTTCCAACACACAGCCAGTCTGCAGCCAACATTTGAAGAGTTAGGAGGCCTAAGAGCACGCAGAATCTCCTGAGGATGTCTACCGCAGTAGTGGACCAAACGTTGAGTGTTAATAAACCAGACCACGGCCATTTAGCCCGAAAGACATAAAATACATATATATATATATATATATATAAACTTAAGGAGTAATGTCAAAACTTGAAACCCTAACAATATTAACCTTGTAGCATATTTCGTAAGCCCCTGAGAGGATTATGACTCTAGTGAAATCTGATTTCAAGTGAAAACTGCCATTTACGAGGGTGGATCAAATATAAACAGGAATTTGTATCTGGAGGCTCTGGTAGCAAACTGCTAAGGTTGCGGTTTGGAGGGGAAGTTGGTGTGGTGTCTGGAGTAGGGATCTTGATGTGTCGCACTCCGAAGAGCGGCCGCTTGCTTCAGTATGCCATGAGCGAGCAAGAGGTACATACGTCTGTTGCGCAACGAATTATTATTATGTTTTTGGCAAAAGAAGGCACTAAACCTTCTGAAATTTTCAGAAGGCTCCATGCGCAGTTCGGGGAAGCAACCCTTTCGAAGACACAGGTGTATGATTGGCGCAAAAAAAAATTAGCGGGCCAGGATTCAGCGGAAAACGAGCCCCACCAAAGACGGCAACGAACAAGCATCACTGCAGACAACATTCGTGCTGTACGGGACCTTATTGAGGAGGATCGGCGCATAACAATTTCTGAAATTGCTTCACACGTTGGAATAAGCTTCGGATGTGTTAAGCCACCATCAGTGATGAACTCAAATTCCGAAAATTGTCTGCCAGGTGGGTTCCACGGCTCCTCAGCCAGGAACAAAACAATTCGACGAAAAACTGACGAAAATGCATTGGATACCTCTGGAACATCCTCCTTACAGTCCAGATTTGTCACCCTGTGACTACCATTTGTTTGGGCCACTGAAAGAAGACTTGGGAGGAAGGCGGTTTGGTGACAATGAAGCGGTAGAGGAGTTCGTGCGCAACTGGCTGACTACACGTCATCCCTCGTTCTTCAAGGACGGCATCAAAAAGTTGCCAACTCGATGGCAAAAGTGTGTTGGAAATGCAGGAGATTATGTAGAAAAATGAGGTGGTGGTTTTGTATTTTTTTGTTAATTCAATAAAATTGTAAACAATAATTCCGGTTTATATTTGATTCACCCTCGTAATCTCACCTCTCATAAAAACACTAATGAAGAAATATAAGGAAGTTATTATTAAAATTAATAGAAACACTATGGGGTTATTTATTAAGAGATTGAATCAGAAATATACACCTACCTCATAATTTGTTTTCTCACTGGACATGATTGAATGAATCTCAACAATTCTTCTCAAATGATATCCAAGAGTACCCAACTGATATCAATAAATAATGGTAAGGATATTCATTGAAACATGTCCATATGAAAAATCAAAATATGAATGAGGTGTATGTTTCTTATTAAAGTCCTTAATATAGGAGGTTTTCAACTCTGCAGTGTATCCAGAATTTGATAAGTTGTTTTATAGCATGCAATTTGTCTTTATTTTTAAAATGGGATATACTGCCGTAAATTTTCATACAAGTCTTTGTAATTACTGAAGACTTGAAATAGACTTTTTTAACAAAATCATCTCTGAAAGTCCTTGATTTAAAACTTTTAGTAATAATAAATCAATTATCTTGAAATTAACAAATGAATTAAATGTCAAACATAAATATTGATAAGAATATAGCAACAAGATATTACATCAAGTTTTTTTGAATCTGGATTCTCGAACAAATCAATATTAAATTGAGGTAAGATGATTCCAGATTCAAAAGAACTTGATTAAAAGAACCTCAAAATAATACTTCCTAATATAAACCATTAAGATATTACATTATTGGATACAAAAACTTAATCATGTATGAAACTAAGTTATTTTAAAAAATGATATTGCATATTCAAGAATTATTAGAAGAGAGTAGATTTTAGATGGAATCCCTTTTCTATATTACGTCAGAGAACCCTAAAAATCTGTACAAGAGTTTGTAACTATTGAAATACTCAAGACTGTATGGTTTTGAATTTCTGTTTTAAATGTATGTTCCCTGTTTTAACCTGTCTTTATTGTCCCTTTTTAACAATATTTGACACAAATCTCAATAATTTACATATTTTATTATAGGAACCATAAAAATGGCAAAACTTAAATAAAACTTGTAAGTATCAGATCTTGAAAAGCTAGTAAAGTGACAAAACCAAATATTTGCCCTGGTTTCTGTTGATGTAGAGAAATAATTTTCCACATTCAAAGAGACAGAATCTATCCTTTAAATACATTGAAATATTGATGTAATTAAGTAATAATTATTTCTTACTACAGTAACGTGAAAGTAGCAGTGATTATATAATCTTTTTTTTATTCCTAATTTTAAGGACTATTTTTTTTGGGAAAATGTTCTCCTTTTTTTCATCCTGTTTTAATCAACATTTTCTCATTTTCCCCTTTAATATACAGTATCTAATTATTAGTAAAAACTGTTTACATTATAATTAAACACCCAACAAAACAGCTTTAAATTCAAGATTAAATTAACCCTCATAGTGATTTTTTCCTATAAAAGTTCAAAGCATTAAATTTCTTTAATAACTTGAAGATTTCATTTAAACTTATTACTAGAAAAAAATTGATCTATTCTAATAACATATTTACCTTTTGCTCCAAGGTAGTGTTAGCGAATCGAGTGGTAACAAATTCTGCCAATAGTAGTGAATATGTAATAATGTTAAATGTTACAAAGCCCAGAAATGACTTGGAGAGGAACTGAGGCTTTTCCCAACGTATGTCTCGTAGATGAAATACCTATAACAAATCAAAAAGAATCATCTAATAGTAAAAAAGAAAGATTTATAATACATGCATAAAAGTAATGTCGTAAATATTAATTTAGTTGAGATTTATGTCATGGTAAGACACATGAGTTTACATATTATATCTCATTATGTATGTCCCCATACACATTATGATTGGCTCATTTCAGCGTTTTTTCCCTTCCTTTTCTTTTTTTTTTCATGAAAATTATACCTGAAAATCCTAAGCTTATATGATAAACTATTATTTTTGTTTATCTGGATAATCTCAGTTAACTAATCACAAGTTTACAATATATACTAAACATCTTAAGGGGCTCCGCAATTCCCTTTATTCTAATGTTAAAATATGAATTGCAAAATGTATATTTTCTTAGATTTCATTCACAGTAGTCAAATGAAAACTTTCCCTGGTAATTTGTCAAATATGTCTGCATTTTAACATTATTTTACTGTTGGTGTCAATAAGCAAATGACTTTTTTTAAAAAAAAACACAATTTTGGTTATTTTTCAAAATAATTTTATATCTGGAACCACTAATGATCACTTTGTATAGAAATAAAGTACAGTAAAGTAATCCCACTACAGACCTCAGGAGGCCCTTCGGGTAGTAGGAGGTTAAGGCTCCCACTTTTTCTGGACAATCGGCACTTGATGTCAGTCGGGTTGTCAGCCCTGCGTGACGGCCGCCTTTACCCCCAGAACAAGCATCTGGTACTCATTTCCGTTGGAGGCTGAGTCGACACCAGGGCCATAGTGCCGTCAGAATGTTTGGGTCAGTTTAAAAATCCTGACCCCACCGGGACTTGAACCCTCAACCTTCTGACTTGTAGCGCAGTGCCTTAACCACTACGCTACGGCGTGCCCCTTGTATAGAAATACCTGTGTTAAACTATGTACAATTGTGTGTTAAATATGTACTGAAAAATTTAAGAGGTCTTTTCAATATATTGTGAGAAAAAATGTAATTAAATATAACAATAGTGATATATAACATTCCAGAGAGCCTTAAGATGTTAACAATTACATATAATCTATGGTTCAAGTTTAAATATAACCTTACGATACAGTATAATTATATTCAAATAAAAATCTTCAAGAGAAAAAACTAACAACCTCTGCTCAGATCTAACTAAGAACTGAAAGGACTATGATTTCAAGACATATAAAAAAGATAAATAGTACATTAAGCCTTATATTTGGTAATGCTATAACACTTAAGATGCCATTAAAAGGTAACAATTGCATAACTACTAGGATAAAATATAAATAGGTAATTAAAAACATTCCATTTAAAGATATCCTTTATTAAACTCTATCTTTGTAATTTGATATGACTAACAAGTGTCTTCCCAATGTCTTTGCACCATAATACAATATGAGGGACACTTCCTTTATAGTTTGTTACTAAATATAGACAAGCAAATTATATATCTTCACATTTTCAGGTCTCATAAATGTTCTTTCAACACTGGGCAACTGAGTGACCCTTAAATTCTGTCAAGAATTTTTAACAATTTTTGTGCGTATATACACAGAATGTTAAGGATTTGAGTGCAAAAATTGTAACAGGAGATTTTTTATTTTAAATAGAACCAAACGTCTAGAAGAATATGTTTTCTCACGTGCTTAATATTCTCAACAAAAATAAAACAATACTGAATGTTTTATTAACACTATTTCATTATCCCCTAATTAATATATAAATTGTCATACATGTCAAGGTAGATATTAAAAGATAAGTAATTATGCCTGTCTTTTTATTGTAAAACTGTATCGGTTACAAATTAATGTAATTGTTGCCGAAGGTAATAGTAGATTTAACACATAACTTGAATTTATTACCTCATATACAATGTGTGAGTATGTGTGTGTTTGTATATATATATGGTTGGTATCTAATGTCGAGCACTTGATAATGAAATCATTCGCTCTCTTGCACTCCAATATTTAGCAGAAAGGCTGGTCTCTTCTACAAAAGCTGGACAATGGAGGAGATGGTTTCTTTCCATATCTTCATTTAAATTGCAAGAAGGGCATTTAGGTGAATCTGTTATGCCAATTCTGTGTAGGTGTTTATTCAAGCAGTCATGTCCCGTTAGTAGTCTGAATGTCGCTACTGCAGATTTTCTTTGTAATGTAGTAATGTCATAAGCTTGTAGATTTTCCCATTCCTTTCCAGATGTTTTGGTGGTGTATTCTTCTCTAAGTTTATTGATGTATTTATTTGAGATAATTCTTTTGATAGAGTGAAAGGAAACTGGAATAGAAGTTGGGTTTGAAACAATTTTGCTACCCTTCTTGGCTAGAAAATCGGCTATTTCATTGCCTGTCACTACACAATGGGACGGAATCCATTGAAGTGCAACTTTTTTGTGTAGACGGGATAACTGTTTTATCGTTTTGTGACATTCGATAATTTTGATGCTTTTGGATGTTGTGTCTCGTGTTATAGTGAGAATGGCTGCTTTGGAGTCTCATAGAATTACAACTTTTGTAAATTTTTGGATGTGATATAAAAGATTTTGTAAACTTAAGAAAATTGCTAGAATTTCGCCATCAAAGTTTGTTGAATTTGTGTTTAGTTTACGATAAAAGGAAAAAAGTGGACATACTGCACCAGCACCAGTGCCACCGTCATTTGGTAGGCTAGAGCCATCTGTAAAAATATGTATCCATTCAGGAGCTGGGTATCTTAGATTTACTATTTTCAGTGACATTTGTTTTAAAATATATGGGGGTGTTTCAGATTTCTTGATGTCTTCTGTTAAATGAAGGTTATATTCAATTTCCAAAATTTCTAGAGGGTTGTTTCTCATCTGCATATTTTCTTTTGAATGTGGAAGTTGCATATATATGTATATATGTATGTATGTCTGTCTGTCCTGCACTGTGGTCAAATGGTCTAAGGCATCATGTCTTGGAACATGCACTGGTTTGAGCCACCTTGGGAAAAGAAATTTGGAATTTTATCACAGAATTTTAGCCAGTATAGGACTGATGCCCATTCAGCATCATAAGAAATTTGGGTAGCTAAAAATAGCAGCACCAGGCTGAGGAAATGCTATGATGGATAGGGACCTAACTTGCTGACATGTCACCCCCTCCTCCATAAGCAACTGGCTGGAAGGCCAAGGATCTTTCAGAAATATCGTATCACGGAGCATTTGCCCATAGGTCGGACCATGACAGCAGCCACTTGTCGGTATGCAAGCACGACATCGCATGCAGGCAGACATGATAATGCATCTTCCTGGCCCCACCTATAGACAATCATTCTCTGTGTGTATGTGTGTGCATATATACATATATATATATATATATATATATATATATATATATATATATATGCCTATATAAAACTCCATGGCACAATAGGCCTAAAAGTCCCTTAGCCTACCATCCAGATTGTAGGCCTCACATCCACATGTGTTAATTATATAAGTGGATGATCATATAGCCAGTACAGGGATGACATGTGGTCGGGTCCCCCTGTAAGATTCAAGATTCATTGGTTTAATTTTTCTAATATTTTTAACACTTAAATTTGCAAAACACTAATTCTTCAAGTCAGTTATTACTGTCAATTGTCCAATTCAACACAAATTTTAGTAATTTTTACCCATTTGTTTTGAACTCTTTTATTTAAGAAATTAGATACATTAAATCAACGTAACTAACAAGATATATTGCCAATTTAGGGGTTAACAAAATTTTATAAAATAGATTAATATAAATTGCATAAATTTGCATCAAATTACTTAATATGGAGTAATAACTTATTGCTTAACATTATTTTGTTTTCACTGGAGTCTGATACATTTAAATAACTGGTAGGAGAAACTAGCATTTTGCCAATTTAAGGATAAATGGGGGAACAGCACAGAAGAATGGTTTCATTGACATGGCATTGCTTTTAGATGAAGAAGATAAAAAAAGAAGAAGATGATGATGTGTTTTGCATATATGAGAGTGAATACAACTAAAGAGATGAATTTCTGCCTGAATCGGGATTTGAATCCAAGATCTCTAACTTCATACACTGGTGCTCTTACTACTAAGCTACTCAAGCAATCCAGGAAGAAACAAATATTTCTCTCTTTTTAAATCCCCATATACTCATAGTAGTGAATACTGCAACACAGTTGCTTCTAATAAGAAACATTTAAATATACTCCATGACATGACTGGCACAGAAGGCCTGGTTTCACATTCACATATGACAATCATAGATGTGAACAATTATCTAGCCAGTAAAGGGATGACATGTGGTAATTATTTAGGTAGAATTTTTTACCACTCACCTTGAGGTGAGTGATAAAAAATTCTACCTAAATGAATATACCTCATAGTGTTAATTCCTAAAATAAGTAATGTGGTAATTATGTTGGGTTCCCCAGCCATTATTCCTGGTTTTCTCAACCTGGAGCCACTACTTATTGTAGTTACCCAAAATTCCACAAACCTGGATGCGCACCAGTCCCATATGGCCAAAATTCCAAGAGAAAATTTCTTCTCTGAGGAGCATTCGAATCATCGCAAGTTCTATAACTCTCGCCTAAGGCATCATGTCTAAAATTGCAAAGCTGTGATGTGTGACAAGAAGATATGATGGGATTTATTCTGTGCTATTTCAGCTATATACAAATATAATATTCCTTTTAGTTGTTATAAAATTATAAGAGGAAGTAACATTAAGATGTTCCTCTTAATAAATATGGTGAATGTTTTCATCTTACCTCATATAAGTTGAGCTCTTCTAGTTCTATGAGGTAAGATGAAAACATATTCACCTTATTTATTCTTTTTAGTTGTATTAACTTCTGCAAGTGAATGTTTTGCCTGAGTACATTAATATCAATATTATGGGTACATATGAGGGTCAACATGGAACACATCTCTAAGAAAATACTAGTAACTTGTAAGGAAGTGATGCCCATTTATTTTTTCTCATCTTAAAATTTCCAGTAAACATGGCTCATAACAAATCTATAAATCCTGCTTCTTAAGGCAGACTACACCCAAGACCACCAAAGTTAATATGTATAACAGAATTGTGAGAAAATTCTCAGATATCTAGATAAATCTTCAGCTTAACCACTGATAATTTAATCACATGGTAATAATGGAAGTAACATTTTGTTTATTATATACATGCTATTTCTTTATCATGTTTTTTTATGTGTATCTTTTTTTTAAGAGTAATTATCTTGATGCTAGATGAGATAACTCAACCATGAGGTTTCCTCACAACTACTATAATTTTCCTTAACAGGTTCAGTACATGTGCACTTTAAGTACATATGTACCGGACACACACATTACCATAATAGTCAGGCAGTTAATGGCCTCACAGACAGTAGTTTAAACAGATGTTCATTGTGCACAGAATTACTAATGTGAGAAGCAATCTAAATATTTACAAAGCATAACATTAAAGAAGAAACATTAAGTTTTTTTTTAATAATTATCATAATTTCTCCACTGTTCTTCATTAGGATTTTAAAAATTAGCCATGATTGCTCCCAAATATTTTATATCAGAATATAACATGCTGAATAAATTGGACATGCTCTAATGATTTGAAATTTATAAACACATTACTAACAAAATATTTATAAAGGAAACTCAATGGCTTATTTTTATTTTAAATTAAAATAAAAGAATAATTTTAACATATTTATGAAGGTGGTAAAAGAAGTGTTCATTTTATTACAAAATAATTTTAAATATATTACTTTTGTATCATACTGTTTTTTTTTTTTCATTATTCCATATTAACGACAGGGGCCAGATGAACTATACTTAACTACTAAAAAAATTAATTAGTAAGAAAACTCCACCAACCCAACAAAAGGATAAAATCTTGAATGAAACAGCTTATAACTGGCTTGACCACAAGTGGTTATCTCTGTATTGCCAATGAATATTTTGTAATGAAGTTGGCAGTTGACAATTCAACTTCTTTCCCATTAATTATTAATATTTGCTCTTGTTAGTTTAGTGGTTTTATTTTACTGATTAAATATATAATTTACTGTGAATATTATATCCAAAAAACTAATAATTTTACATCCTATATTAGTCAAACTGTGTATATTCAGACATGGGGCCCACTCTCATAAAAAATTACTATGCTGAATCAAAAGACTATTCATTCTTAGTACTGTTTATGGTATAAGTTTTATTCAGTTTACATTTTTTAATTATATTGTAAAATATTTCACTACATATCCTGACACAAATATCAATAAATTTGGGCAAAAAAGTTATTATATAAATAAGTTGATCTTTGGAGTCAATTTTTAGGTATTTTACATTTACAAAAATTGTATTGTATTTTAATTTTATATTAAATCTTGAACTTCAAAATAAAAAGTATATATATATATATATATATATATATATATTTTCAAACAACTAATGAGAGTGAGATTACAAAGATTGATACAGTTTTTATAAAAAAATTAATAAATTACAACTTTTTACACTCCATGAACACACTAACAATTCCTATAAAAAGTTATATTTTAGAGATTAAAATTTAGACTGGAGAGCAATTATTAAGAAAAGTTTAAAAAAGAATTGTAACTGAACAGAACTCTTCAGGCTAAATCAATATTAATATTCACTGAAGTGACTAGTAGCAGATGGCAGAACAGAATGCTTCTTGATATCATGATACAATACTTACTCACTAGCACTATCGAACCCATAGGTTCATGGCCGCACGCACATAAGCTCTCCATACATCCCTATCCTGAGCTAATGCTTTCCAATCATTCCCTGTATAATCTACTTCCTCAAACCATAGTTAATGTTATTCTCCCACTTCATTCTTGGTCTACCAACTGGGCGTTTTCCCTCTGGCTTTCCTACAAGAAGCTTCCATGCATGTCTTTCATTCCCCATATGCGCAACATGTCCTGCCCATCGCAGTCTGAGACTTAACTGATCTTATTATATCTGGATTCCTATAAAGACCATGTAGTTCATTGTTATGTAGTCTTCTCCATTCACCTGTCCATCTCTCTTTGGTCCAAAAATTGTCCTAAGTACTTTATTCTCAAATACTCATAATCTCCTTTCCTCCCTTAAAGTAAGAGTCCATGTTTCACACCCATATAATATAACTGGTAGAATAAT
This sequence comes from Diploptera punctata, assembly GCA_030220185.1. Taxonomy (NCBI): domain Eukaryota; kingdom Metazoa; phylum Arthropoda; class Insecta; order Blattodea; family Blaberidae; genus Diploptera; species Diploptera punctata. The sequence goes on from JASPKZ010010696.1 coordinate 2,437,549, forward strand.
AATTTTATATATTTTCAGTTTAACGTTTTTTGAAAGGAGTTGGGACATCAAAAGTCTCTGCAATGCATAATAGCATGCGTTTCCAGAATTGAGCCTATGTTTAATTTCTTTGTGCATCTCAATCCTATTTGTGATTATTGTTCCTAGGTATTTGAATTCAACCACTTCCTCAAAATTTTCCTCATTTGTCATTAGCTGTCCATTTCAATTATATAATGTATTTCTGTGTGTGACCATATATTTAATTTTATTGATATTTACTTCCAGTCCTAATTTCTTAGTGTTACTCAATAGTGTGTGCGTGTTGTCCTTTAGTATCTCCTCGCTATCGGCCAATAGTACTACATCATCAGCATAAACTAACAGCTTATTAATACCATTGAGTTGTAGACCTTCCTCATCCTCTAAAGATTTGGTGACATGCTCTAGTACAAAATTAAATAGTAGAGGAGATAGTGCATCTCCTTGCTTCAACCCATTCTGGATTTCAAAAGTGTTCGAAAACTGTTTGCCTACATCATGATATAATAAGATATTAAATATAAAATTGGTACCTGGTAGGGCAATCATCCTCAATTAAATAATTAAACTTCATTAAGTTGTTCCGATATGGAGGCCTTTCAAAAGCAATGTTTCATCTTCTGTATTTTAACTGGTACTGATGTGTTGTATAAGTTGTAGAAGGGGTTTATGTCCGTGGGTGAGTTTTCATTGAATAGGTCTGTATTCTTTGCTTCTTTTAGGATCTCTATATCTTCAAGGATGCAGATCCTGTTGTTATCCTCTCTGTGTAGTACTGACATGGTATTATCGATTTTATCGAACTGATGACACGTTTCTAGTATGTGTTTGGCAAAACTTGATTTTTCTTTGTTATTAATAACATTTTTTTAAATGTTCAGAATATCTTGTGTTGAAATTTCTTGTTGTTTTACCTATGTAGAACTTTTTGCAATTACTGCACTTTTGTTTATAAATGGATTTATTTTCATATTGATTTGTTGCTTCTATTTTGTTGGATATGATGTTGTTGAGTTTGTTACTAGTTTTGAAGGCGATTTTAATGTTTTTATCTTATTTCGTGATTAAATTGGCTAATTTGGTCATTTCATTTCCTGTATAAATTAGTGTAATCCAATTGTTTGTTTTTGTGTTACATTATTTTTCTAGTTTTGTTATATTTGTTAAATTGATTCTTCTTCTTTGTTTTCTGACCAATTTGTTGATCATTTCTTCTTCGTATCCATTTTTATGTGCTAGGGATTTTATATAATTTATTTCTTTTTTATAGTTTATGTTTAAAATTCTGTGAATTTTAAAAGTGTTGATCATGATATAATTTCTCATCTTTAGTTTCAGTTTTCTTAACTAGATTTTGCTATTTCTTAATTCAAGATGCTATTCAGTATTTATCAGAAATAACTATATTTGCAAGTGTTGGTCATGATACAATTCCTCATCTTTAGTTTCAGTTTTCTTAATTAGATTTTGCTATTTCTTAATTCAAGATGCTATTCAGTATTCATCAGAAATAACTACATTTGCAACTGCACAAAAAATTATATAAAATAACCAGGGATTGAACCTGGTACCCCTGAAATGTTAGTTTGTTACACCATTAAGCCAGCTGATCTTTCAAATAGCTGTTTGGATATGGTAAGATTGCGAAAGTTGATTCAATATTCATAATATATCAGACAAAACCAATTACAATAAAATAAAACAGCATCCCCTTTTGTATAAGTGTGCCAATATTTTTTTAATGAGTTGCTTTGTTTATATTATGGTGTTCCCACTATCATAATAATGCAGTAATACACTACACTCAGACTGAAGTGATTGTAACAAAATTAAACAACATACTTATAAGCTGAAGATATTTTGCCTACAATCTCTGATCCTGAGTTATATGGACATTGCAGGATAACCAATTTGTGATTTTTAAAGAGAGTGAATTTCCTTATTATTTGCAGACGATCAAGTGTTGATAGCTCAGAGTCGTGAGGATGTGAAATACATGATGAGAAAACTTCTAAATGATTTTGAAATAGGAGGATTAAGAGTTAACATGGAAAAAACTGAATATCTTGTAGTAGGAGGAAGTGGATGAGATATATCCTTATCCCAAGGAATTATTAGAGCTGTTAAAAAATTTAAATATTTGGAATCACTTATTGATGAATCAGGGAGTTGTAAAGCTGAAGTAGATAGCAGGTTAGTACAAGCACGAAGAGCCATAAAAATGTTGAATGGAGTACTGTGGAGTAGGACCATGTCGAACCACACGAAGAAGAGGATTTTGAAGTCTGTTGTGGAAAGCATAATGACTTATGGTGCTGAGGGATGGACTTTGGTAGAGGGACAAAGAACTAAGATCTTGGCAGTGGAGATGGATGGAATAAGACGCAGTGCCAGGGTGTGCAGGTTGGAAAGAAGAAGAAATGAAGAAGTGAGGCAAATGATGGATATGGAGGAGACAGTGGTGGAAAGGATCGAAAGACAGCTCTTCAGTGGTATGGCCATGTCAGGAGAATGGAGGATGATAGGTGGCCCAAAACTCTTTTGGAATGGTCACCTTCTGGTAGAAGGAAACGGGGCAGGCCAAGAACAACTTGGAGAGGAGAGATCCATAGATTGATGAACAACCGAGGTCTGGAGGAGGATGAATGGCATGATCGGCAAGAATGGTGAATGGGAATACAGGGTAACCGCTAAAAAGTGGAGAGGCCCTCACAAGTAAAAGTAAGTAAAGAGAGTGAATCAGAATATAACGCCATGATAAGGTTGCTTGTTTGAGTGCTGATGGAGTCAAGATTTTTTAAATTGCCCTAAACCTTATGGAGATCCCATTTACGGGGGAAAATTGATCAGTACTGACAATATAACAATTTAAAGACTTTTTTTTTTGTTATATGACCCTGCAATTTGATTCAGCCTCTAAAAATATGAGTAACAAATGTGACCATTAACAAATTGAGAAGTAGACTCTGTTTCCAATCATTATTGATTTTTTTACTTAATTTTCACTTTGTTTTCATTGTCTATGAAAGACCAAGTATATAATCTCATTTAACATATAAAAATTATAATTTTCTATGAACAAAACCACACCTACAACTGTATATATAAAAACTTACAAAACATTAATGGATTTTTTTATTTCAGTCTTTTTTTATATATATATAGACATTTTAATATCTAAGGTCATATTGCATCTAGAATCTTCAGTTATTCCAAAAGACTGTGTATTTATAGTCATGTTTTTCTTGAATAACTATGCTAATTTATTTTTAATTTAACAATATTATGAAATGCCAATGAAAATTTAATTTGCTAATTTTCCTTCAAGACTAGGTAAAATATCTGATAGTTTAAATAGTCCCAGAATTAGAATACAGGACCTCCTGAAAATGAGTCTCAAACACTATCGCCTGATTAATACAACTAGAGGGGAAAATCTGTATCTGAGCCAGGATTTGAATCCAAAATCTCCAACTTTACATGCTGAAACTCTACCATTGAGCTACTGAGGCACACTTCCTGGAGAAAAACAAATTTCTCCCTCTTGCTACAAGAGGTGTGCCTAAAAGTAGCTCAATGGTAGAGCATCAGCTAGAGAATTTGAGTTTAAATCCCAGCTCAGGTCCACATTTTTCTCTCTAGTTATTTTAATCATAGGCTACAGAGAGCCTATCTGGAAATATTAATTTCCATATCATCACCTGAAGTAACTCATTTGATATTAATGATATTAACTATACTATTACACAATATCTACCGCAGTAGTACATGAAACATTGAGTTTTAAGAAAACCAGACCACAGCCAGCCCAAAAGACAAACCTAACAGGAATCAAGGTATCTGCTGTGAAAGTCTACAATTTTACATATTACACAATAGTTATAATTTTTTTTCATAATTGTGGCCTAAATAAACTTGGGTGGGCGTGTGAAGAGATAATTGTATCTCCAAAATTGTGAAACATGAATACCCAGTTAGAGAGACTGATATTTTTTTCTGTGCCACAAAAGGAAATACTGATATTGCAGGGCAGTGATATCTAGTTAAAATCAATGGTGAGGAGCATATTTCATAGTGTAATTTATGGTGACTCAATTTTGGGACTCTTGATGTGTAAACAGATCTCTCTCTTTACACACCCACCTGAGAATTTATGAATCATCAACATTTCTGAAGATACTCTATTTTTTTTAACGTTTCCTTTAAAGCATACAGTAATTAATGTAAAATACAGACACTCATAAAAACCTCCGAGAATATAGTTTGAAAATTACTTGAATAAATATTTCATAAATTTTAATATAGTTGTTTTTAAAGATATCAGAGAGAAAACTTTGCCCTATTTTTCACAAACATGATCAACACATCTCATGCACCCTTTGCCACAATTAATTAGATCTAAAACTTACAGAATAAAATAGTCTTCTACTGTCAATGAGCTTCTGTTTAAATTTCATATCAACTGTTCTCACATAAGAATGCATGATCTTCCTATACAATTCAATATTATTCGAAGCATGAACATAAAACATTTTTCTAAGGTATACTTAAATATCGTATTCAAAGCATGGACAAGCAAATGTCACGAATTTCTTCAGAGTGACATCTTTATACATGTTATAAAGAAAGATGTTTAAATGACTATTTTCTAGACCTGACAGATTTTTAAGATACAAAGAGGAGTGATACAGTTTATTGTTCAACATATTTAATATTTAATGTAACTCACTGGCACTAACAATCCAAAGGATCATGGTAGCATGGACATAAACTCTCCATACATCCCTATTGAGCTAATGTTTTTCCTGTACAATTCATCTCCCTCAAATCATGGTTAATATTATTCTCCCATCTCATTCTAGGCCTATTTAATCATTTAACAATCATTTAATAATAATAATAATAATAATAATCCAGGCATTAAGCCTGCTGGCGCATTCCGGTTCCATTAAAGCTAGAATTGTTAAAATTGTTCAGACCATCTCCTGTGTAGGCATCCAACATTTCTCCTTCCATGCAGTTTATAATTTTGCAATAATTTTGGAAATCTTTCTTCTGGCATTCTATCAATATGTTCTTGCCAGTCGTTCCTATATTTAATTATTCGGTCTGTAAGTTTGAAAATATTTAGTACCTTTCTTATATCTTCATTCCTTTTCTTATCCAGCAGAGTATATCCTGCTTTATTTCTTAAAAATCTCATCTCAGCTGCTTCCAATCTTTGTTCTTGTCTTTTAGTGATCGTCCAACATTCTGATCCGTACATCAATACAGGAACAGCCATTACTTTATAAAATTTCATTTTTGTTTCTTTTCTTATGTTTTGAAGGGTTCTTTTGATAGTGCCACACATTAGATTACATTAATTTATTTTGTTATTAATATCTTCAGTTTTAACATAGTATGATAAATTGAAACCAAGGTATTTAAAACTGTTCACTTGCTCTAAAATGTTATTATCAATTACTATTTTTGCTCTTAAGGTATCATGTCCTTTAAATGCTAAAATTTTAGTTTTATTCTTTGAAATTTTTAAATTGTAATTGGCACTTACTTTTTCCAAATTAAAAATAGCTCCTTGTACATCATCTTCTGAACTGCAAATCACTACTTGATCATCAGCAAATAATATTATATCCAACAGTTGATTATTTATTTTAAAATGTTTATTTAAATTAATCTGCCACTTTAGCATAACCTCGTCTATATATAAATTAAAAAGAGAAGGTGATAAAGGACATCCTTGTCTGACACCATGATTTATTAATACCATTTTTTGTTGTTTAGATTTAAAACCCATGTCTATTGCAATTTTATTATTTACACATAAACTTTGTATAGCCATAATCAAATGTTGTGGAATACCTTTATATGTCATTACATCCCATAATTTACTTCCATTTACCATATCGAAAGCTTTTTCATAGTCTATAAATCCTATATATGTTGGGATGTTGAATTCTATGTTTTTCAAATAATTGAGTCATTGTGAATATACAGTCGGAACACAATCTTCCCTTCCTGAATCCATTTTCAACATCAAATATATTTTCTATAATTATGTTTAAGCGGTTTTTTAAAAAATTGGCATAAATATAAAAATAATAATAATAATAATAATAATAATAATAATAATAATAATAATAATAATAATAATAATAATAATAATAATAATAATGATAATAATTAACTCATTGGTATTATCAAACCTGGAGGTTCTAACAACATGGACATACACTCTCCACACATCCCTATCCTGAAGTAACATTTTTTATTATCACTCCATCTATAATTTACCTCCCTCAAATCATGGTTAATGTTATTCCCATGCCTCATTCTTGGTCTATCGGGATCTTTTGCTCTTTTTTCCACACAAGAGAAATTTCCTTGCCCCACTTTCATTCCCCAATCATTTCATATATCCTGGGCCTCATTCTTGATCTATCTATTGGGATCTTTCACTCTTTTTTTCTGTACAAGATAAGTTTACATGCCCTTCTTTTATTCCCCATTAATTTCATATATCCTGGGTCTCATTCTTAGTCTATCTATTGGGATCTTTCACTCTTTTTTTTTCATACAAGAGAAGTTTCCATGCCCCTCTTTCATTTCCCATTCATTCCGTATATCCTGGGACTCGTCTATGAGACTTAATTGTTCTTATTACATCTGGTTCCCATAAAGATCATCTAGCTCACTGTTATGTAATTTTCTCCATTCACATCTAGGTTCTTCTTCCTTTGGTCCAAAAATTTTCCTAAGCACTTTATTCTCATATACTCAATATTTTATCCTCTCTTACAGTAAAATACCATGTTTCTCATCTATATAACATATAAGTGGAAAAACTGTTGTTTTAAATATACTAGCTAATACCTGGCGTGCGCTGCTACTCCTAAATAAATAAAAAATTGCTTTTATGTTTATTTGAATAAGTAATGGGAAAAATAATTATAAATTTATATTTTTAGATACGAAGTGCTGATTACCTGGCGTTGTCCGGGAATCTACTTATCTTCTTGACATAAATGAGCTGAAATATGAAAATTAATGTGTTTTATGTTTAGTTAAATAAGTGAGGGGAAAACAATATATCGTAATTACTTTTAGATGTCCCGTGCTGTTTACCCGGCGTTGTCCGGGAATCTACTCATCCCGATCTTCTTGGCATAAATGAGCTGAAAGACAAAAATTAATGCACTTCTTATGATTAGTTGAATAAGTAAAATGAAAAATAAATTATAAATGTATATCGTAATTATTTTAAGATTCCCTGTGCTGATTACCCGGTGTTGCCCGGAAATCTAGTTATCTCGATCTTCTTAGCATAAATGAGCTAAAAGACAAAATTCGTTATTGTGAGTTATCCATAAAACAATTACTCGCCATGTGCTGCTATGCTTGCCCGGGAATCTACGTACTTGTCTCGATCTTCTTGGCATCAATGAAAGACAAAAATGGTTATTGTGAGTTATCCATATGCTATCGCGGACTTTTTATAGAGCTTTTTGAGATGTTCAATTCTGCGTATATTAATTTTGTGCATTTGTTACGGTTTAGGCAGCGTAAGCCATTTAAGCGTCCAAAGAGCTACTTTTCACGTTCTCCACTACAAAGGGCGATTTTTAAGGGTGTAGGAGTTGAGTATACAACTCTCTTATAGCCTGTGTTCATCCCGGAATCTCCTGAATATTTTGCAAAAAGCCCCATCAGAATCGGATCAACCACGCATAAAGTACAAACAAACAAACAAACATTTTTATATATTATATGGATGATTAGGTAAAATTTGATAACTCCAATTCTATACTACATCCCCTTAATTTACAGCTTGATTTAAACTTTAAAAATATAACACTTATATGTATTATCATTTTAGGTTAACAATACTTTAACAAACACTCACTGTAACGGGATCAGGAACTCAAAATATTGAACTATAGATTTTAGACAACTGTTCAAACTTTTGGCTATAATGGTTTGGGACCCAACATGCTGACCACATTTCACCCATATACTGGCTACTTTATTGTCCTCTTCTGTGATTAACACAAGTGGATGTGATACAGCGGAGAAGGAGTCCTTCGGTATGGTGTACCTGACGGAAGAGGCAACTCTACATCTACTGCCTTGTAGATTGACAAACGGGTGGATGGGGTTCGTTAATCCTGCAAGACAACCCATCTAGGAGAGACAACTCCAAAATAAAATGGGGCAGGCTGAGCTCTGGAGCTGGGTGAAGGCAATCGGCCTAGGCAGGAAATCCTGAATAATAAACCCGCCATGAAAACAGGCTAGCAACCCACTTCAAGGTGTATATTATACATTGCTTGTAGTCCCAAGGATCAAGCCTCGGATCAAAGACGGAAACAAAATACGACAAACACTAGGAAAAAGTCTACAATTTGAAAAAAGAAAAACATATTAAGAATTGTTACTTGGAATGTTATGTCCTAGTTTAAAAGGAAAAAAGAAATAATACAAGAATTTAATAAAAGAAGTAAAGAAACAAGCTGATAAAGCAGCACAAAAGTCAGGATATATGAAAGATTTAATTTGGTGCAACAAACATATGTCATTAGAAAGCAAAACCCGCATATACAAAACGATAGTTCAACGAGTTATCATATATGGAGCAGAAACTAGGACTGATACAATAAAAACTAAACAAATAATAAATACATGTGAAATGAAAATCTTAAGAACTATTCAGGGGAAAACATTATTTGATAAAATACACAACACAAAAATTAGGGACAAATGTCATATTCAAGACTTATTATAGATAGATGAAAATATTGGAAGGGTCATATAGAAAGAATGGAAGAAAACCAACTTGCAAAAAGAGCTAAAGAAGATAGACCAATGGATGGGAGAAGAACAAGAGGAAGACCAGCCAAGAAATGGATGGACAGTGCACATCCAATACGTCTTAATCCGAGGAGTGATTTTGGAAATAAACAGGATGAAAATCCTACAAATTAAGTTTAAGAAGAAGAAGGATGTGATCCCAACAGCAAGCTGGCAGGCCAAGGGCCTTCTACAGCTATCATGCATGGAGTTAATTTTTTTAGTTCAAACTTCCATATTTCTTTTTGTCGAAATAAACTTTTTGAAGTCAACACACTTTACCCACCCCCTCATACTTTTTAGTTTAACATTTTTTTAAGAATACTTTTACCAGATGTACATTAGAATATTTTTACCAGATATACATTGCAACAAATTTTAATTATAACAAAAATACCACTATGGCCAATTTTAATTACATAACAAATTGTCTCAGTGAACAATTTTCTATGACTATTTAACTCATGCCCCAAATGGGAGTCAATGACCAATCACATTTCAATAAATTTTGTTTTACAACCAATCACAGTCATATTTCACCTTGATATTTATCAACTTAAGTTTATTATATTAAAGAAAGCTCCTCCTTTTTAATATTCTGAACAGGTCAGAGCATTATTTTGTAGTGGCTGACTCTTCTAAGAAATACGTTGTATATGACAATTTATATATTAAGATGTAAGAATCGTAGAATGCATGTGGCTACCGGATTGTATATATAGTGTACAAATGTAACAAGATACCGCTTGCGGGATATAATAGAAAAAATTTGTAACAATTGATTATACCACAATAAAAAGAAACCACTGTTTGTATTTTCTAAAACGTATTATTTCCTAGGTATTTACGTTCCAGAAAAATATAATTCATACATTTACATCAGAGGACATCAGAAATTAATTAATAACCTACAATGTTTGTTATAATATACAGTTTGATGTGTTTCATGTTTTCTCCACTAGGGTGCATTCCTACAATATTGTGATCCTATTTGGCAATAAATAATATGATCTGGTTGCAGTGGATGAACAAATGAAACATAACAAACGTTTCTCATTTGTTTTCAAACATCGGCATTTACATTAAATATATAAATATTTAAAAATAACTATATTTAAATAATGATTTGTGAGTAAACAGCTTAATTTTATTCATTTAATAGTCCTAACAAATGCCACTCTTGATTTCAAAATTCTCTAGATAAATTGGAAATCATTCATGGCATTACTTATGAAAAATCCTCTCGAACCCAAGAATGCTTACCAGTGTCAAATATAATACAAGGAATATAAACTTAATGCTAAGAAACTGTAATATTTTGTTTGATAAACTTGATATAAACACAACTAATACATGGAGAAGTGATCACTTAGTGAAACTGACCAAATAAATGTTCTAATATAATCATTATCAAACTGCAATAGTGATAAATATGATTATGTAACTGCCTACCTGAGATTGACTCAACTTCTGTTAGTGTGACTGTAAACATTTGAACACTGAGATAATAAAAATGATGAATTATACCTCACAGATAAGATAGAAATGTTTGCAATAGTTCTGAAATGAATACTAAAGCTATTTTAGATGCTAGAAATTAAGATGTAATGTAGATAGCAAAATATTTACATTATTACAATACTTCCTTCTTGGTAAATTGAAAATATCTTGTGTACACATCAAAATTACCTTGACACAACTGTACATTTGAGATGTTTTTCCTCTTGGAATAAATACATTTACAGTTTATGTAAACATTGAATACTTCAAGTTTTCATAGCTAAGGCCTATATATTTATGCATTAAATAGAGAAAAATGTGTATGTAATTGTGTAATTTAAAAAAACAGATATGCATTAATAACCATAAAATACCATTATCAAAATCTCATGAATTTTATTATTTTATTAAATAAACTAGTATCTGCACTAACATGTTTAAATGCAATAATCAACCAATTCACTCAATTAATACTATCAAAACTTGGAATTTCAAGTGTGCAAATATATGCTCTCCATACATCCCTCTCCTAATCTTATGCTTTCCAATCGTTTCCTATATAATTTACTCCCTCAAATCATGGTTAACATTATTCCCCTGTTTTATTCTTGGCCTGCCTACTAACAAGTGAACTGTCAACCAATGCATGCCAAAACCTACCTTGAATTTTTTTCCCCGTAGAAGCATTGTGTTGTACCAAGGCCATGTCCAAAAAATGTATGCCACTTAATTTCAAGGGACTAAATTCTCATATAAACTTAGGGATGTAATAGAACTCCTGAATTGGTAGATTCGATAACCCTACACTACCTGCTATCTAAGCTGCATCCTGCCTCACTCCACTCAGCTTTTAGTCAAACAGGGACATATATCTGCTTAGTACAGTGAGTTGCCATTGCTGGTTTCTGGCTTGATTTCTGTGCCTTGCAGTTAAATGAGACAGATAATTTTTCGGACATGGCCTTGGTATATCACAACACTTCTCTGGGAGAAATTTCAAGGTAGATTTTGGCATGCAATTGTTGACAGTTCCCTTGTAAGCCTTTTCCTTCTCATTTACTTACAAGCCCTCTGAAATTTCCATGTACTTATTTTATTCTTCATTCATGTCACATGTCCTGTCCATCGCAGTCTATGAGACCTAACTGTTCTTATAATAACTGATGTCCCATAAAGATAGTTCACTGTTATGTAGATTTCTTTTTTCACAAAACAAAACTAGCTCATTAGCAATAAAAGCATGCATTCATTTTCACATACACATATAAGAACATACTATGAATAAAAAATATTATTATTATTACTATTATTATTATTATTATTATTATTACTACTACTACTATTATTAACTGATAATGGACCATTGCTTAGATATTTCTATATCCCAATCGTCTTGTCACAATCAGCTCAGTAATCCCAAAAAAACAATAGATTCGACATTAATCTTAAATATTTTGGTTTTTTCACCCTTTTTCTTCCCTCCCCCATTCCAATGGAGGCTGAACTTGAACTTAAATATCATCATTAGTGTTGCCTATCAGCTTAGTAACCACAAGAATTGTGAATTCAATGTGAATCTTGGTCATTTTGACATTTTACTCTTTACTCCTTCTGATTCCCCCCTCCCCTGGAGGAGAGGTCAAATTTGGATTTAAACAGCATTGGGACCTCAAAAATTATGGAATAGACAGTGATTTTGGTCATTACATGTCCCCTCCCCTCTCAACCCCTAGGGGTTTGTCATATGTGTATAAGGTTGTATGAAAATGCTCCAGGTATTTCAGAGTTAGCAGAAGCATACATACACAAATACATGGAGCATTTTCAAACAACCTTGGTACACATATAACAAACCACTTCAGAGTTAGCTGAAACATGCAGTCACAAATACATCCTTTAAAATAAACATTTGTATTTTATATTTATTATTATTATTATTGTTATCATTATTATTATCATTATTATTTCTATCGTTATTATTAATGTTGTTATTATTGTTGTTTTTTATTGTGAATGAGCCCATGTAGGGCTACATAAAGTACTTAGAGGTGTTTTCTTTGACTCCACATTTCCTTCATTTTTTATTATATTATTATTATTATTATTATTATTATTATTATTATTATTATTATTATTATCATTATTATATTTATATTATTAGTCCAACGTTGTGGTCTCAAGATAGCATGCTCCTTTGTCATGCAGCGGGCCCAGGTCCCAGTCAGGACAGGCTTCCTGGGTGAGATTTTTTTTGGCATTTTTTCTCATTTGTAAGACAAATGCCAGATAGCTTAAGGTCCAATGGTCCCCGAAAATCATCATTATCATCTTCATCATTTCACCAGTGTGGAAAGCAACGGGAAGCTCTCACACCTATAATTCCCTAGCAAAGCTGCAGAGCATAGCATGGAAATGCTTTGATTGCAGTGAAAGACCTGCCCTAGGGCAGAACACTATAGAATATAATATTGTTAAATGTTAAAGAGAACTTTTTTTTTTGCCTGAACTGGAATTGAACCTGGACCTTCAGCTTGAAGCGTTGATGCTCTACCAACTGAGCTATCCAAACATTCCTTCTCATCCAACCACAAACTTCTCTCTTTAACCTCTTTCTTAATCCCTTCTTACCCCATAGTTGTGAGAAATATTATTCACAATACAATACTATTTCACTAATCTGGGGTAAGAAAGAATTAAGAGAGAGGTTAAAGAGAGAAGATGGGAAGGAATGTATGGATAGCTCAGTTCGTAGAACATCAATACACGAAACTGAAGGTCTGGGGTTCAATTCCCGGTTCTCTTTACCATTAATTGTAATAGCTTAGCTATGTATAACAGCTTACTTCAATTATTATTATTTATTACAGTACATCCTAAAATAAATGTTGTAGCACCCTGGGAAAATGTAATCAATTACTAGAAATACCAACACTGTACAGTGTAATTATATATAAGGAATTTGAATTTTTTACTTCATCTAACTAAATTGCAACTATAAAAGTTACAGTTTTGACTTGGACACTGTACAAAAATTCCGATACATAAAGCTATTCATGTACCAAACAACTTGGCAAGCTCTGACTTGGGATTAATTAATAAATTAATAATTATAGTAAATAACCAGATAATACAAATGTATTTATGTGTGTACCCCATGTTTCCCACATGAAGATATGGGTGGTCCCTAGCAGGAATTATTTAACCAGGCTATTTCAGTTATGCTTATTTACCTACAGATGTCAACAAGTGACATGTGGTTAGCACATCACCTCAATGAGACATCTAGTAAGTAACTAAGGCATTATTAGGATGAATGGATTGAATAGATAATAAATAATATATTAAAATATATTTCTAAGAAAATCACAGCAAGAAATACATAAGTTGAACAATATAATTTCAATTGAGTGGTTGAGGATATCTGTGTATATAACAGAAACAGTCCTCAATAAAAGAGTTGATAAATGCATTTTGTCTGAACTGAGTATTCAATATTCCTTTGATTTTGTTTTTTTTATTGTTTATATTTTATTAATATTTAAAAATGGCTAATTTAAATAATACATTTGTAATGAAAAATCTGGAAATTTACTATGATTTAGCGTAATTTAAGAAACAACTACCAGTACAAATAAAATCAACACTAAGAATATGTTAAAAAATAATAATTTCTAATAAAAAGCCCACATCATCATACAAATTCAGATATTTAGCTATCTCATTAACAAATTTCAAAACAATTCTCTAAAACTCATCTCAATTACAAAATTACAAAATAATATGTAACTGTTAAAGTGTAAGTGTGGAATTAAAATAATTATTTAACTATAAAAACTGTCAAGTGAGAAAAAAAGATGAAAGTGCTATTGCACTGAATGGAAACAACCTACTTTCAAGTACATGTGTACTAAGACAGTGAAATCAAGAGATTGGAAATTGAGTGCAGGTGTACTGAATGTTCTTGCTCATACCAACAAAACAGCAATTCAATGTCTGCTTATAATACTGTTATTCCTTATTATACAATGATCTGATGAACATTTATAATCTTCAGACATGCTATCTTTAGACAGTAGTAAAATCATTATAAGAGCTTATGTATTTCTGTACAATAATATTTGTAGCTGTAAAAATAACTTGACTTCAGCCTTTTTTTTACAATATATTTAAACCTGTACTTACAAATGTTATAATAAAGGTACTTACAATATTTACATCAGATTCTTCTATTATCCTATTTATTAACTTCACCCACAATTCTTTAGTTAGAAAAAAGCTCCAGTTAATAAGCATAATGGAAAATATTAACATTTTCCATACTTGTGCAAAACATAAAATAACAACAATCTTTAAACACACTTCTAAGTGGAATGAATAAGTACAGTACTTATTTTTAAAGATCAATTCTGTTAAGTCCATAAAATATAAATAAATTCCTAACATATGACAGTTCCCAAGCACCAAGGTCATAGTTTATACATGCAAGTACAAATGTCTTGCCAGTTAACAGTTAAGTAATAGGAAAATTTGATGTGGTACTAAAAAAATTATCAGGAACACCTCCTCTCAATACAGAAATAATTCATAACAAGATATAAAGAAAATTTAATACTATTCCAGATTAAAAGATGAAAGCAGCACTGCCTTAGATACATGTGAATAAATGTTCTATTTTTATTTTTATAGTCAACAATGATTTGTATAATTATTTTTCCTATGATATGTTACTGATAGCTGCTTACTGCATATATAACAATAAAAGACTACACCTGTCCACATATTGAGAAGGTGATGTAGTAGTTGTTTTCTAATGGCTGCATTTGGGACTATTTAACCCAATTTGCTTCTTGCTTCCCAATAAAGTAAGTATAAGTTTTCATTTTTGGGAGGAATATTACTCATTTTGCACTGCCAAGGACTTAGAGAATGCCAATGATCCAATGGAAGAAATTATTTTAAGATAAATTTGACAGTTTGTTTTAGTGGTCTAGTGATTACCATACTTGGATCTGGGGGTACCAGGTTCAAACCTGGTTAGTGTCAAAGATTTTTAAGATGCAAAAATCTAGAGTATCATTTTCATAGAGAATAAAGAAAATCAGGGTTCCATGGCATTGATTTACAGCAAAAAGAATCCAAAATCAATCTACAAAGACATAGGATTAGATGGCGAGAAAAAATAAAACTGAACCTAGAAGAAAAGGGTAATTGGAAAAGAATCCCAATCCAGGAATAGTGGCAGGAGAAACTTTTAGCGAGAGATTGTGTTCCGAGATCACCCACAATTGAATGGAAATGACTGAAGAAGAAAATGATTATGATGATTTTGTTATGTACAAATGATGATATAAATTCAGAGATGATTTAAATGTATTACGTGTTGAAGTTGCAAATTTTTAAGCCTAAACATACTAACGAGCTACTGAGAATTTCCAATTACCGAACCAATGAAATTCACTCCTGCTGAATTAGTCACAATAAAAAATGTTTTTTTTTTTAATTACTGGTCATCTTCTAATCAGAATATAACTGAGGAAATCTGTTAAAAGAGTTTTTATCTTTAAGATGTTAAATCCAGGATGAAGTGTCAAGATCAATTTACATACATATGTTAAGAAATCAAGGTTTTACATTGAAATTGGTACTAATCAAGATTAAATAAAACCTTAGGGCAAAAAAACAATATGCTGAATCTTTTAATTATTGCATAGATGAAGCCATTTTACACGCTTTATATTAGCTTGACCTGTATCTATCTATGTAACGGAATCTTTCAACATGATTTTCACCCACTTAAAACATTGAATCAACTTGAAACTTGTATACTTGTAAAGGACCAATGACAATACAATAATTTTATAAAATTTTTCTAAGATTTTGGCCAGGATCATGAGGACATCAAAGAAATAAAGACCGGTATAATAGGTTGGGGAACGTATAGACTTTTTAGTCTATCGTTGTGGTAGCTCAGTTGGTAGAGTGGTGGACTGTAGTGGTATATAATTTCAGTAATCCATAGGTCGCTGGTTCAAATCCGGTCCGGAGGATTTTTTTTAGAAGAGTATTACTTTTAGCTCATACAATAGTATCAAATTTAAGATATTTACATTTTTAGAAAACCAAACTAAAAAAGAAATAATAGTTTAAAAAACCAAAACAACACTCTTTATTAGAAAACCGAACTAAAAAATGAAAAATAATTTTAATTTCCAACATGCTTGGGATCAAATTAAAGTGGTCAACAAAAAAATCATCTCCAACACATCTAGAATAAATCTAGAGTTATCTCCAAAAAATAATAATTTTACCATCAACAGCGTGTGGTGCTCTATATCAATTAATATATTTGATAATCAACAGATATTGGTAAAAGTAGAGTCTCTAAGAAGAAAACATTCCGATTGATTGAGGGTCTTTCCACTTTTCAGCGGCTGCCCTTTTACCAGCCGGCTGCTGGCCCTTCACATCCACACGTGTCAATCACAGAGGTAGATGATCAACAGCCAGTGTAGGGGTGACATGTGGTTAGCATGTCGAGTCCCCCAGCCGTTATAGCTGTTCCTCAACCTGGAGCCGCTACTTATTGTAGCTACCCAATTGCTCATGATGCTGGGTGGGCACCGGTCCCATACTGGCCGAAATACCATGAGAAAATTTCTTCCCCCATGGAGACTCAACCAGCGCAAGTCCCGTAGCTCTGCGCCAAGGCTTCCTACCTTAACCGCTCGGCTACGGCGCAGGACAGAGAAGAAAACATAAAAACCATAAAAAGCACCCCATGCTTTTGATGTTAAAATTATTTTTTTTTGTAGATAACTCTAGTTTTATTCTAGATGTGTTGGAGATGATTTTTTTGTTGACCACTTTAATTTTATTCCAAGTATGTTGGAAATTAAAATTATTTTTCATTTTTTAGTTCGGTTTTCTAATAAAGTGTGTTGTTTTAGTTTTTTTTAAACTATTATTTATTTAATCCTCAATCAGATTTTATTTGAAAATCCTAAGGAAATGATATACAATGTCCTTAAAAACTATATTTTATTTCTATGATTTTTGCTGGTTTACAAAACATCTCTCTTCTTTTTTTTTATTATTATTATTTGTATCCAGATTTCAAGAAGGGATAAAGTAAGAAACAGCACAATAAGAGAAATTATGCAAGTTGAAAAAAAAAAATTGAAAAAATAGAAGAAAAATGTTTGAAATGGTATGGACAACTCATTAGAATGGAAGAAGATAGAATATCAAAGAAGATCCTTGATTGGAAAGCTAATGGAAGAAGTGAAGAAGCAGACCTAGAGAACATTGGATAGATGGAGTGAGGAGAAGTATGGAAGCTAGTGATTTGAGGGAAGAAGATGCTTTAGACAGGATCCTCTGGTGACAAATCACTTCGGGTTGTAGAAGAAACACTGAATTGTGGAATATTCCTAATTTAAAAAAATTATATCCCATTATGCTGTAAGGAAACAGAAATTGCAGTCACTACAATGATTTACAAATTTTAGATTCAGGTAAAATCTCCACTGCTAATGGTCTGACTTTGCTGATTTACAGAATGATTTTCCTTTGATAATTAAACTATATATACCAATTTTTGTTACGAGAAAACAAATTTTGTTGCCATTAGAACATTGAAAACGTTTACTCTAAAATTTCAGCTTTTATGTTAATATTTAATTTTAGGAAGTGATATTTTGAGGTTATTTTAATTATATTATTTTTAGTCTGATCATCTTACCTCAATATTAATGTTGATTTGTTCTTGAACATGTTTCAAAACAATTCTGTTTTATCGTCAGCTAGTCCAGATAAAACAGAATTGTTTTGAAACATGTTCAAAAACAAATCAACATTAATATTGAGGTAAGATGATTAGACTAAAAATAATATAATTTATGTTAATGTTAACGTCAATTCCAAATGATTAGATTTGCTGATTAATTAACTTAATATTTTTTAATCAAAATTATAGTGGGAAGTAACACTACGAGGTAATTTACAATTTATATAGAGTCAGTTAATGTTTTTTTCATATCTATCTATCTTCGGGTTTTTTTTACAGCTCCTGGGTCTTCCTGTGCCAAACCTCCAAAGCCTACAATCTTGGGCATCTTCAATGCTAAGCCCTCTTGCTTGCATTACTATCTTCATGTTTTTCTGCCATGTTAACTTTGGTCTCCTTCTTTTCTTCTTTCTGCTCGGTTGCCATTTATATAGAGTTTCGGCCATCGCTCATCTCCCAATCTTAAAATATGCTAACCATTTTAATTCCTTCTCCTCAATTCTTTCAATTATGTTTTCTTCTGCTTCCATAATGCTTCTAATTTCCTTATTTGTGACACTTTTTATTTTTTTACATCATTTCATAAAGTTCCATATTTTCACAATACCGGTTTCAAAGGCCTTTGCCTCCATCATCAGTCAAACTCTAACTATTGAAAATGTGCCGTTATCAACATCTTCCAAACTGCCATCTAGTGTCAATTTTATGAACTTGGAGATTAAATTTTGCTCGCCAGGAACTTCAAAATTCATGTATCTATATTTATTCTTCTGAATGTACATATTTTCCCAAACTATTAATTCCAAAGGCTTCTCTAAATGTTTTAAAAGTTTAGTTTCTCTTCCAGTTATGTGTTTCTCTAGCAAACTATGAGCTGCAATTGCCGATTTTTCAATTTCACCATTTTTAATATATCCAAAGCGTTCTTTTGTGCAAGTATCTAAATTCCTTTTAGTTTTCTTATATTGCAACTAATTTTATAAATTCCAAATTTCTTACTTTCTGGGACATTAACCATTTAATTAGTTATTAGTAGATTACCCAGACTAAATTTGTTAATTTATTTTTTATTTCCAGGATGGCAAGTAATTTTTTTTAATTGTTTCCCTTCTTTGGAATCAGATTGTAGGGTGGTGCATTCTCTAAGCTTTTTTTTTAATTTCTCTGGCTTATTTATTATCTTATTTCCAAAACCATTTAATCTAGTTATGTTTAAAATGTGATTGTATTCTTTCTTAAAATTTTCTTTGCGTCATTGAACGTTTGTTAATCTGCATATTAAACTGTTAAATTATGTGCAATATGTGCATTACAAAGACTCTTGACTTCCCAACTCCTTTCAAAAAAAGTTAAACTGAAAATATATAAAACTATTATTCTACCAGTTATATTATATGGATGTGAAACATGGACTCTTACTTTAAGGGAGGAAAGGAGATTATGAGTATTTGAGAATAAAGTTCTTAGGAAAATTTTTGGACCAAAGAGAGATGAACAGACAGGTGAATGGAGAAGACTGCATAACAGTGAACTACATAGTCTTTATAGGAAGCCAGATATAATGGGAGTTAAGTCTCATAGACTGTGATGGGCAGGACATGTGGCACGAATGGAAGCTTCTTGTAGGAAAACCAGAGGGAAAACGCTCAGTTGGTAGGCCAAGATTGAGGTGGGAGAATAACATTAACTATGATTTGAGGGAAGTAGATTATACAGGGGATGATTGGAAAACATTGGCTCAGGATAGGGATATATGGAGAGCTTATGTCTGCGCGGGCATGAACCTATGGGTTCGATAGTGCCAGTGAGTTAGTTAGTTATGTGCAATATGACTAAAACCTTAAGATTTAATGCAATTATCTGTAAGGGTACCTTTCCTGTGGATATTATATTCAATTTTATTGTTGCTGTTCATTTCTAGTTGTATTCAGTTCCAAGAATGGATTTGATTATTTTTCTCCAATTCAATAGTAAATTTCACAAATTTATCTTGAAGGTTAAGAAATTTCAAAGCATCTTCAATGTATATGGAATTTATTACTGAGAAAATATCAACATATCTGTACCAATATTTAAATATCCATGGATAATATTGGTGATTTGGCAATCAGGATAACCCACAAACAAATTAGCCAAAAATGGCAAAAGTTGATTGCCCATCACCAAACCTTAAAATCTGTTTATAACATTTTCTGTTAAAAGGGGAAAAAAATCTAAAAAAAAAAAAGATATAAAAAATGGAGATAAGGTAATCATCAGAAAGGGATGTGAAAAAAATTTGAAAGATATAGAGGACACACCAAAAAAATAATATAGCAATAAAAAATATGGATACTTTGAAGTAGTAAACAACAAAAATGTGACAATTTCAAAAGCAGATAAAGGAAATAAAAGTTATTTTGGCCCTCAACCTTCCAGTTTTTATTGCTGTAACCAATAATGCTATAACAAGTTGTATTTGCTCATAATTCCTATTCCATTATTTTTTTAGCCCTATACTTCTCTTGTTTTACTTCAGTACTTCACACTAACTAACTCACTGTCACTATCAAACTCCTATGTTCATGGACATTCATATATACGCTTTCCATACATCCCTATCCTGAGCTAATGTTTTCCAATCATCGCCTGTATAATCTACTATCCTCAAATCATGATTAATGTTATTCTCCCATCTCATTCTTGGTCTACCAACTGGATGTTTTCCCTCTGGTTTTCCTACAAAAAGCTAAAAGCTTCCATGCACCTCTTTAATTCCCCATTTGTGCCACATGTCCTGCCTACCATAGTCTAAGAGACTTAACTGTTCTTATTATATGTGGCTTTTTATAAAAACCATGTAGCTCACTGTTATGTATTCTTTTCCATTCACCTGTCTGTTTATCTTTCTTTGGTCCAAAAAATTTACCTAAGAACTTTATTCACAAATACTCACGCACAAAGAATAAATCTGACTGCATATAATGATTTAATTCAATCCCTTGAGTGGGTAAACAATTCACATGGCCCAATATTAAATTGACCCACTATCTTTGTATTAGCAGAAACTATTTTGGCTAACAAGTGATATAGGTTTAAATTCTTAAAATGTTATAAAGAGTAATGCAAACTGATGCAATGTTCTCATTCTGATTTCTTGTTTACAACATTTACAAAGTAATTTAAAAATAATGTCATGAAAATAAGATAGATAAGAAGGCCCCAATATTAAATTGAAACAGTACATGCTACATATTCATATGCTTTGGCCAAATATCTATCATCCGTCTATTTAATATCATACTACTGCATAGACCTAACTAGTTTCAAAACTAACTTAGAAACACCCTATAGTTTATGAGGGTATAAACACTTGAATAGTAATATGTATGCAACACACATCTATTGAGTCAATCCTTTGTAACAAAGACCTTTCATTTAAAGTGGCATGACTTCCTCTACATTTACCAGTGGCAAAATTATACTTAATTAACATGCAATCAAGTATTACATTCAACCAAGGATGTAAACCAAGTCTCATGTCAGAGTTCTATAAATATAGCCTTTCAAACTCTTTACAATTTAAAAAGGAAGAAATTACTAGCTCTATTTTCTCAATGTCATGAAGAATTAAATAATCTGGAGTTCACATATTTCCAATTGTTTGTATTCTTACAGTAACAGTTTTAATTATAGTGCAGTTTTTTTTTTACTTTTTCTCTCAAGAGGATAAGGTCAGACATTGTACTACCATCAACTTCTGTATTTCATTTTGTTAATAGATAGTAAGAATTAAGATTACTATTCTCTTTCTGTCAAACTCTTCCGTCCAAATATTCACGTGTACAAACACGTTTTCTACAGTAAATTACGCAAAGTAAATGGAACTATGATTAATCTCATAGGTCAGACAATGTACTGACATCAACTTCAGCATTATATTTTATTAAGGGATACTAAGAATTACAAATTACTATTCTCTTTCTGTCAAATTCTTCCTTGCAAATATTCATGTGTACAAACACAGTGTTTCTATATAATACACAAAGCAGATATAAGTATGATTAAACCTCATCCAGAAGCAAAGGCAATTAATACAAGAATTTTATATATAATTAAAAAAAAGTCAGCCGCAGTGGACTAGTGGTTATGCTCCTTGCCTCTGGTCCTGAGGGTCGTGGGTTCAAACCCGGCCGGGGTCGATGGATTTTTAGGACGGAAAAATCCAAGGAGCAAGTCCTCCGGGAGGGACTTTAAGCCATGGGTCCCGAGTCTGAAGATTTTCAGGCACGTAAAAAATCCTTAAGCCTGAATGAAAAGGCCTCTAAGCAAAATTTACCGAATTTTCCCATCCTAGTACTACCTTGGTTTCCTAGATGTCAGTACAAGGCGGAACGCTCACCATGAACCACTCAAAATGATATCTATACGAAAACAAGTGTAACTAAATTAGTATGGTTCAAATTCTTCCCTGTAGGAGGAGAGTGCCTAAATCTCTGTAAAGGGAAAACATAAAAGTAAAGTAAAGTGATCCCACAACAGGCCTAAGGAGGCCCTTGGGGTAGTAGGAGGTTAAGGCTCCCACTTTTTCTAGACAATCGGCACTTTATGTCAGCTGGGTTGTCAGCCCTGCGTGACGGCCGCCTTTACCCAAGAACAAGAGTCTAGTACTCATTTCCGTTAGAGGCTGAGTCGACCCCAGGGCCATAGTGCCGCCAGAAGGAAAGGGAAAACATGGGCTTACAAAAATATATAATAAGAGGTATGTTCACTATAGATAACTAACTAACTCATTGGCTCTATTGAACCCATAGATTCATGGCCATGCAGACATAAGCTCTCCATATATCCCTAACCTGAGTTAATGTTTTCCAATCATCCCCTGTATAATCTACTGTCAAGCAATGACGATGATAGGAATATAAATATAAAAATATATAAATTATTTTTTACAAGCAGCTGTCAAACTTTTTTGATACAGCTAAACTTCTAATCTATCTTCTTGTATCTTTAAGCCCATGTTTCCCTAACAGAGATTTAAGCGCTCTCCCCCTACAGGGAAGAATACAAGAAGAAAAATATGTCTTCATGTTAACAATAAATGTTTATAAACTTATCAATACATGAAACATGTGTAAAAAAAAGAGTGCTATGCTTACCTATCACACTTGTATCTTATTCTTAAAATATACAAGTCTGTTTAAGCACGCAGATATTACTGGTGTTTAATAAACAACATATGTGATCTCATGATCTTTCTTATCAGGTCAATTTTTGAACTTCACAATTAGTAGATAAAAACTAACTGAATATAAATATATTAATTTTATTCCAGTTGAAGCAATTAAAATAATTTTGGTTTACATTATAGACAGATCAAAATAATTACTTATTTTAGGAATTCTCACTATGAGGTATATTCTACCTTAAAGATCAAAATAAATTAAGTTTATTTCTCTTTCTGAACCCATAAGAGACAAAAAGAAACTAAGAATATAATTTTTTTTAAGACTGTTAAGAATTGTCTATTAAAGAAGACCATAATTAAAAACTCATACAGTTGGTCCCAGTGGATTAGTGGATACCATACTCAGGTTCCGAGGTTTCAAACCTGACTGGGGTTGATGGATTTTTAAAGGCATTATTATCTCCTGGATATGGCTTCCTCCAGAAGGGAAGTAAAGCTATGGTTCCCATGGGAGATGCCTGAGCAGAAGCCATAGCCAGAGCACTTGCTGCTACTGTGTCTGCTATGGTTAGAATGATTAGAAGCCACCAAAGAGCCATCACATATTTAACTAACACCATGAAGCAAAAGGCCAAGAAGGACCTTGGTCTATCAATTGGCTGCTGGCCTTGCATCCACATGTGACATTTACAGAGGTGAACAATCATCCAACCAATATGGTTAGCGTGTTGGGTCCACCAGCCATTATACTTCATTTCTTAACCTGGAGTAGTTACTTATTGTATTATCCAAATTTCTTCCCCCATAGGAACTCGCATGCCTCAGATCACTTGGTTATGGTAAAATATGTATCGTAGATTCATGGTGCACTGAAGAACCTCAAGCAAGAAAGAAAAGGACTCTAGGCAAAATTTGTTGGCCTTTATATAAGCAGATTTTAATTGCAATACTAATGAACTAAGTTATTAAAAAGTATCATTAAATAAAATACTAAGACTAAAAATAGTTAATATAAATCTCATATAACAAATATTCATTGATTTAAAAAAAAAAGTTTTCAAATAATTCTTCTATGCGTAAACAATATAAATATTAATTTCAAGATTTTTTTTACCTCATGCTTATTTAAAGACGGTCATTTGGAATGTTTTATACAAATTTATACACTCATATTGAACAATAAATTAATTTTCAAAGGGAAAAATGTCTTTTAAATTCGGAGAAAAACACACCTCATGAATTTCATGCTTTTCTTGAGACCGCAGTTTTAGACCACATCTCGTCCATCATCAATCACAACTTCGATTAAATTTAAATGATTATTACCTCATAATGTTTACTTCCAACTTTAATTTTAATATAGAAAAATGTCTGTCTAAAATGAGATGCCCAAATAACATAGTTGGTTAATATTCTAAAACATAGAACTAGAGATCTTTTAATTCCAAGTTTGGTGAAAATTTTTCTCTTCAAAAATTACATCAAGAGTCTTTGATATCCTGTAGGTTGTAAACATATCTACTGTGTGCAATCATGAATTTTTGTGAAAGTTCATGGATTAAATTTATTAATATGAAATGGTGATTAAATTGAAATGAGTACTGTAATGAAATTCAAATCCAACATTTGCCCTGATGAACTGAGGAAAACCAGGATAAAACCTCAGTCAGGATGATCAAGACCAGAATTTGAACCCAGGAACCCTGAAATATTAGTCTCAAACTCTACTACTTGAGCTAATTGACTTGCTTAATTTGAAGATATATTAATTCTTAAAATGAATTTATGGGTTACACCTTAGCATAGTTGGTTAAAGCAATATGCTACAAGCCGAAAAGTTGAAAGTTTGAGTCCCAGTAAGGTCAGGATTATAAAATTTTCCTTTCAAAAATGGCCAGCCATCTACTAATAATCACATATGGGATTCATGTTTCTGATCTATAGGTTACTATGGGTCTAATGAGAGTTTTATATATTCTTAATTTGTATATTTATGTACCCCTCTGGGCCAGCATCCCATTGGGCAAAAAATTTACATTTGCTTTCAAGTCTCAAACCAAGCCTCGGATAGCAAATGAGATGTGATTTATGCGCCGTATAGCAGGCTATACAAAGTGGGACCATAAAAGAAATGAGGAAATTGTGAAAGAGTTGGATGTAGAACCCATTCTCCACCATATACAAAACTACCAGAAACTGGAAACCCCATCGTCAACAAATGCTGTCTCATAGAATTCAAAAAGCCATGCTTCGTTACTGCCCCCAAGGCAAAAGATCATTGCGATGTCCAAAAAAAGTGTTGAATGGAAAACTCCTCTTTGAGACATTTAACAGGCCACATGGCCTAATACTTGCATGGATGATGATGATGATGATGATGTATATCTATGTATTAATATTAACTGGCTTTCCAATAATGGTAAGAGGAGAAAATATACTCTATTTGCTACACTAATTCTAGTTTCTACTTCAGTTTGAAATTCATTATTACTTGTCAAACATGTTCCTAAACATGTACTAAAATATAAGTATTGCACAATTACCACACAAGCAGTATAAAAAGCATTAATTTTATAAATCAGTATAAGTCCATATTAAAGTTGAAGTGGTATAAGTTACATTTCTTTGTTTTCCAGAAATTAACATAGCACAAGAGGGAAAAAAATATTTTAGGGGTGTCTCTTGAATCCAAAATTAACATAAGAGGCTTAAATTGAATATGTAGCCCTACAATTTAATTAAAATTACAGTGGGAGGAAACACTATGAGATATTTACATTAATGAATGAGTTGGAGAAAATGCTTTAACATCCTCACCTCATAAAGTTGCGTGTATTCATGATACCGGTTTCAAAAGTATAGTATTATTTTGACAGTTGGAATTTGACTAAAGATGAAAGTAATACTATACTTTTGAAACCGGTATTGTGAAGACATGCAACTTTATGAGGTGAGATGTTAAAGCATTTTTTCCAACTCATTCATTAAAGCCCTAGAATTGTTACAATTTTACTGTTGACAAAAATTACTTACACCACTCTAACTCATCCATATAAAATTAATGTACATTAGCACTGCTAGTGTGGAAATTGCACAATATATCAATAGACAACTCAGTATTTCAGCATTGCACAATACCCTTCACAACTTTTTTTCGTTCACTCAATATATTATGAAATATATAACAAACTACACAATAATAACGGTTACAGGATTATACCTTAGAAAATCAATTCATGACAAATTATCCAAAAAAGTTTTTCAAATGCTCTTGAGTCCCAGACACTAGCAACATCAAAAATATCTTAAACATGCAAATCTATATCATGTATATTTATATCAATATTTGGATTATAGTTTTAAATATAAATTTTAACACTAACAAATCTTACACTTACAGTATGAAGTAAGCAAAACAAATGACATAATCTTAACATGGAGGCTCAAACAATTTCTTGTTTCTATTTAAGCTTTTCTCCAACTTTATAACACAAAGGAAAAAACATGGACATGCTTCATCTTGTCACAAATAAAAATGGAGTGGGTGGATTCATCACTATAAAAAATTCACAAGCTGCAAACAAATTCATAATCCAGTGACCTACTTATCTTCCTAACAGCTGCTAAACTACAGGCTCAAAAAACAGAGCATCTCTTTTAATATTAGAAATTATGTGTGTGTATAAAACAATATATTTATCACTTAACCAGTGATATAAAAATGAAATCAAAATAATCAAATTAATCTGGTGTTTAGTTGATAAAAATCCATAATCTATTCAATGAATAAAACCATCAAAGTTTTATACAATTTTCATAAATATTTATTTTATTTAACATTTGTAACAGCTGTTTCAATACACTATATCTTCATCAGACGAATGTCAAATACAAATAATTTTTCTGTTTATAGATAGAAAATTTATTTGTATTTAAGACATTCATCTGATGGAAGATAGTGTATTGAAACAGCTGTTACAAATGTTAAATAAAATAAATATTTATGAAAAATCATATAAACGTTTCTAGCTTTATTTTTGAAGAGAAAAATTTTTGCCTAGACCGAGACTCGAACCCGGGACCCTTGGCTTTCCGGGTTCGAGTCTCGGTCTAGGTGAATTTTTTTTTCTTCAAATATAATTTATCCTTCAATGAGAAATGTTAAATTAATAATAAAATCGTCAATTGAAGCCTTACTGACTTTATAAAGTAGTGTGAAATTCCCAATAAATGTCTTCTTAACTAAGAAGCCGCCATTTGCAAAGATAGAAGCTATGGTTTCAAGCATTTGGCACGAGGGAATTACAACGTATATAAGAGAAAAATTTGCATCTAGATCGCAACTCGCCTCGGTAGCTCAGTTGGTAGAGCACTTGGCCCGGAAAGCCAAGGTCCGGGTTCGAGTCTCAGTTTAGGCGAAAATTTTTCTCTTCAAATATAATTTATCCTTCAATGAGAAGTGTTAAATTAATAATAAAATTGTTTCTAGCTTCATTTATTAAATATAAATAAATCAAAATAGTTCATGACACAATAATTATTATTTCCTTGAAATAGTTCATGAAACACAATATTTATTATTTTTCCTTTAGTGCAATAAATGTATAAAAATTTCTGGAATATGTCATATTAAGTTACTGACTTAACAAAATTAAAGTTTCCATACGTTAAATGTGTGTTTTAATGCCATCCTACTGCACTTTTGTGCTTCAGGTTTCATATTGGGCAGATAGATGGCGTTAATGTGGTCTATTTTCAATTAACACACCACTTTGGCAAACAACTTTACATAGGTGATGAATTCTTGTATTGGGTAAAAAAGAAGAGTATAGGATTAGTGTTTTATGTCTTTGTGTAGTAAAAGTGCATTGTTTGAGGAATAATGATGAAGAGAAGGCGAAACCCAGTGCCAGCACATAGCCTACTTTTGACAAAAAGCACCAAGGGGGCCGCCAGTTTTAATGTTCCTAATTAGGGCACAAAATCACTATTAACAGTACCACATGTCTTCTCAATATATTACATACTGTGGAGGAATTTAAAATTGAATACAGAAATCTGGTACACAGGGTGGTAAAAAATGTTACACTATCACTCCTCCTGGTTCCAAGGTTGAAAGTTTTACAATTAAATTAATGTTTCTTAAATTAATTTTGTCGGCCGCGGTGGATTAGTGGTTATGCTCCTTGCCTCTGGTCCCGAGGGTTGTGGGTTCAAACCCGGCCGGGGTCGACGGATTTTTTAGGACGGAAAAATCCAAGGAGCAAGTCCTCCGGGAGGGACTTTAAGCCGTGGGTCCCAAGTCTGAAGATTTTCAGGCTCATAAAAAATCCTTATGCCTGAATGGAAAGGCCTCTAAGCAAAATTTACCGAATTTTCCCGTCCTAGTACTACCTTGGTTTCCTAGATGTCAATATGAGGCAGAACGCTGACCACGGACCACTCAAAATGACATCTATACGAAAACAAGTGTAACTAAATTTGGTTCAAATTGTTCCCTGTAGGCAGAGAGCACCTAAATCTCTGTAAAGGGAAAATATAGGCTTACAATACAATAAATTAATTTTATAATTAAAATTTTCAACCCCACCGGGTATTGAACATGGGCCTGCTAATCAGGAAGCAGGCACCTGAGTCAGCACAGCAGATACATACGGCAACAGTCTAAATTAAAATTCTGAATATTTAAAGATCTATTGTTTTGGCAAAGAAATATTTTTGTAATGAATTGTGATTGTTCTTTATTACAAAAGGTCATTTCTAATCAATTGGTAGCATTTAAAGGATTATAAAAAAGGTATTTAATGGGTAGCGTGTCGAGAAAATATATATGAAATTGGGACCGATCAGGACTTCTGGTGAAGGAAATGACTTATGTTTGTTGGTTACTTTGATGATACCTGAAGGTTACCATTACCAGGCTAAATAAAGACTCAATTCTGAAGTTGTTGACCTACATGCAAGGAAAAGACACAAAACTTCACTAATAATGACTCTTACAGCTGGAAACGATTTATTCCTATTTGAAAGATTACTATGCAAACCTTATAATTCTAACTTCATCTACAATCTTACAAGATATATTAAACCTTCAAAACATCTATAAGATATTTCTATTAATGAGTTCTGTTGAGAGATATTAATTAATCAAATCAAACAAAAAACCCAAGAGACAAAATGAAACTCTTATATCAGTATTAAAACACAAACCTTTAAGCTAAAATATTAAATTCTGAACTTCTTATGTTAAAAGCTAAATGTTAAGTTTAACTTCTAAATTCCAAATCTGAATCCAAACTTTATTTCAAAAGTTAAACTTTCTTCAAATGATAAATATTAAAAATTATTGAAATGTTAATAAAATATTATCGAAATTTATTTAAGATCTATTTAATTCTGAAGTTGTAAATATAACAATGTCTATTTACATACGACACATTGAATCATGACATGGTAACTTGCTGCAGTGTACTCTAGCTTTGTAGAGACAAATCTACCCCCTCTGCCAATGATTTTCCTAAGGTTTTCTTTCAAAATATTTTCCCAAATTAGGGCTTATTTCCTATTGTTTGTCATATCATTTGGAAATGTTCCTTAAACTTTAAATATCTTTATCATCAATCTATTATCTGAGGTTAAGTTTCACAGACATGTGTCTTCACTTACAAAAACTTGTTTTTCACAGATCTGTTTTTAAAACTTCTCTGATTATATCCTTACGAAATAACCTAAACTTATTTTTCTATTCCTTCATAATTTAATGGTCATTTGAACATTTTATTACTATAATTAAATTTAGTTCTATTCTATTAATTAATTAAATCAATTTATACCTATTTCACGAACCTTTTAGGTTAATTTAATACAATTATTTCCTTCTGTCAAGTAATATCTACTTTGGGGTTTTTAATTTAAACTTTCCGCTGAGTTATTTCAATGATTGGAATGTTGTCGCTAATGGGTTAGTTGCATTATAATAATTTTCATTATCCAACAGATCCAGGTTCAATTCCTGATTAAATATTTAATTTTTTTCATGACTGTTAAACAATGAACAGTAAATATAAACCTTTATTTAATAATACATTATTAAGTAAAACTTCATCATTAAAATAAAATAATATAAAACGCACTTATATAAATATAAATATATATATATATATATATATAAAGTCCACTGCTGTGGCCTCGAGGTAGCATGCTGCCTTGTCATGCAGCAGGCCTGGGTTCGATCCCCGGTCGGGGCAGTTTTCCTGGGTGAGGTTTTTATCGGGGTTTTTCCTCACCTGTAA
Organism: Diploptera punctata; assembly: GCA_030220185.1. Classification (NCBI taxonomy): domain Eukaryota; kingdom Metazoa; phylum Arthropoda; class Insecta; order Blattodea; family Blaberidae; genus Diploptera; species Diploptera punctata. Next base: position 2,468,165 of record JASPKZ010010696.1, read on the forward strand.
GACAAATGTCAGGAAAACTTTAAGGCCCAAACAGTCCCCGAAATCATATGGCCAACATCATCATCATCCTTCACCGGTGTGGAAAGCAATGGGAAGCTACCACACCTACAATTCCCTAGTAAAGCTGCAAAGCATAGCATGAAAATGCTGTGATTGCAGTGAAGACCTGCCCTCGGGCAGAATTACTATTAAAAAAATTATTTATATATATATATATATATAAAATTATAACATAATTATATTATATATATTATTATAACATCAAAATAAAGAAGCATCACCACTATAAAGTAAAAATAGTCTCTTTAATTTGCTTACTTGTTATAGGAGCTAATAAATGGCAGTGGAGACCGAGTTCCCTGCTACCTCTCGCAATAGAGAATATATATAAAGAAAAATAAATGTTTGTACTAGATTTGCTTGGTATTAAATATAAAATTGGTACCAGGTAAGTCAGTTGTCCTCAACTAAATTGTTAAACTTGATCAAGTAATTCAAATAAGGAGGCCTTTCAAAAACAATGTTTCATCTCCTGCATTTTAACTGATACTTTTAAAAGTATTGATAGATTTGCTTGGTAATGTAATTGGCAGCGCACTGGAGTATCCACCCACAGGTCCAGGTTCAAATCCCATCCAAGATTTTAAATTTATCTTTATCATATCATATCATATCCATCCATAGTAATTCTGCCCGAAGGCAGGTCCTTCACTGCAATCATAGCATTTTCATGCTATGCTTGCAGCTTTACTAGGGAATTGTGTAGGTGTGGTAGCTTCCCGTTGCTTTCCACACCGGTGAAGGATGATGATGATGATAATGGTAAGGATGATAATGGTAAGGATGATAATGATAAGGATGATGGCCATATGATTTCGGGGACCGTTTGGGCCTTAAAGTTTTCCTGACATTTGTCTTACAGGTGAGGAAAAACCCCGATAAAAACCTCACCCAGAAAAACTGCCCTGCCCAGGGATCGAACCCGGGCCCGCTGCGTGACAAGGCAGCACGCTACCTCGAGACCACAGCGGTGGACATCATATCATATATATGTGTGTGTGTGTGTATGTATGTAGGCCTATGTATATGTATGAAAGATTTCTGGAATATGCCATATTAAATTATTGACTAACAAAATTAAAGTTTCTGTATGTTAAATGTGTATTCTAATGCTACTGTAAATATATACATCTGTTATGTAAAAGTAAATATGTCCGAGTTAGATGTAAATATGTCATTTAAATGTCTTGAGTTATATGTAAATATACAAAGTTAAAGGAAATGTTTGCTCCCTTCTAAATAATTGAATTGAATTGTGTTTATTTTAATTATCAGTAAAATAACATTTCTCATTGACAATTACTATTTCTTCAAACTAGAAATTCAATTGAAGGATTCCAAAATACTTTTCCAAGACTTGAACCTCTAATGTAGGACACAATGATAGAAAAAAATGATATAAATATGTATTTATAGAACTGCTTGTTTTCATTTTATGAGGACACAGCCAAACTTTACTAAAATCCATTGTTAAGACACCAGTATAAAATTGACTATTTTACTTCAAAATTACAAAAATGGAGAAGTGGGTTACAGGCAAATGAAATTTAAAATTAAATAACTAACTAACTCACTGACACTAACAAACCCATAGGTTCATGGCAGTGCAGACATAAGCTCTCCATACATCTCTATCCTGAGCTAATGTTTTCCAATCACCCCTCCTTCCTTCAAATCATGATTAATGTAATTTTTCCACCTCATTCTTGTTCTACAAACTGGGCATTTTCCGTACAGTTTTCCTACAAGAAGCTCCCATGCCCCTCTTTAATTCCCCATTCATGCCATAGCTCCTACACATAGCAGTCTATGAGACTTAACTGTTCGTATTATATTTGGTTTCCTATAAAGATCACGTAGCTCACTGTTTTGTACAAAGAATACTGCCACCATAAAAATTTGAAATGATCAAAAAAGTTGTGTACTGTAATCCTAGCCCTTAGAAAGCTTAAATAATGTGTAAGGGCAAACAAATGATGTTACTGTAGTGTATTCTAGACAGGCTGAGAATCATATGTCCTGCATGCCATTCTTCCTCCAATAAAAAAAGATTCTTCTCAAATTGAGATTTCCTGCTACTGACATACCAACATAGCGACCCGCAACATTCAAGAGTCGGTCAATTGAGAAACAGATCAACAATACATTATAATATTTCCATTAATATTTGATATATTAAAAAAAAAATTGTGAAAACATTGGCAAATAATAGCACTTAAGATTCTATGAAAGCTACATTTTTAAAATACAGATAATAATTCTCAATAATAAGCCTTCTTCTAATCCCTAATTAAGATCTACAGCCATATCATATCCTCTAACTGGCACTATCAAACCTGTAGGTACATGGCCACACGGACATAAGCTCTCCATACATCCCTATCCTGAGCTAATGTCTTCCAATCATCCCCTGTATAATCTACTTCCCTCAAATCATAGTTAATGTTATTTTCCTACCTCATTCTTGGTCTACCAACTGGGCATTTCCCTCTGGTTTTCCTACAAGAAGTCATTCCCCATTCGTGCCACATGTCCTGCCCATCACAGTCTACGAGATTTAACTGTTCTCATATCTATGACTGACTTGCTATAAAGACCATGTAATTCACTGTCATGCAGTCTTCTCCATTCACCTGTCTGTTCATCTCTCTTTCGTCCAAAAATTTTCCTAAGAACTTTATTCTCAAATACTCTTTTTTCTCCCTTAAAGTAAGAGTCCATGTTTCGCATCCATATAATATAACTGATATCGTACTCCTCTTTCATGTTAATTCTGGATTATGAGTATCAAATAAAAAAATTAAAAACTAATAACTCAGGTATTTTTCAAATGGTACCCTGGATTCTCTACCTCAAATTACCTGTCGGCAAAACTTCTATAACCACACACATTTCTTAGATTTAATTCATTTACATCCTGTATAATTTAAACTCATTGCTACAATAAGTAATAGAAAGGAACATACAAAATAGACACCAAAAATGTTTCAATCAATACAACAACAATAAAAATATGGCTAGTGAGAAATATTAATGCTAAATACAGACCTACTCTCATTCACAACTATTCTGACACATGTAGCTAGCAAAAAATACTGTGATACTACATCATCAAAAACAAAGTATCTTCTAATTAAATGCTCAAACTTACACTGATAGAATGGAATAATTTATCAAGTTTCACAATAAATAATGCATAACGTGTTCGTTGTTTCCAAATGCATGTAAATGATTACTGTAGGTAAATTAACCTTGAAAGTGGATGAACCTTTTCTTTGTTCTATCAACTGTTTCGTGGTACCTATTTCATTATTTTTATGTGTGTGCTAAAACCAAACAAGTGCACAGTTAAATTAATTAAATTTTGTATTGCATTTCAAGGTTTGCATTCTATATTCAAGGATAACACAAATAACAGAAATACCATAAGATTCACTCAAGAACTGTATACAACAGATCTTTGTAGTAGACAATCTTGAACAATCGTAGAAAAATGTATGTTATTATAAACTGGAAAATCTTTTAATTTCAAGTTGGTGTCAAAGAAACATTTAGATCAAATTACTCATGTTTAACTCTGGTTCCCACATTTTTAACAATGACAGCCAATTTTAACCACATTCATAGTTCTAATATTATATCAGTTCTACCAGCTTAAATAAAGCATTCTTCTTCTTTGTCAAGGTTTAGGCTTTTTGCTAGCCTGTTCCGGCTCCAAATTGATGCTACTTTTGTCATTATCCATTGGACAGTCCGGCTATCTTTTTGGAGCTTGTAAGTATTTTTAAATGTCCCCCTGAGTACAGTAATAACATTCTGCAGGGTAATATTATTACTAATAATTTAGTCCCACACCATGGTCAAGTGGTTTAAGGCAAGCGATATGCCTTGGCAGAGAGCTACAAGATGTGTTTTGGTTTGAATTCATTTAGGAGAAGAATTTTAGGCTATTTATAGAACCAGTGCTTATACTTCATCATATGGAAATGAGAAGCTACAATAATGGCTCCTGGTAAAGAAAACCAGCTTTAATAATGTTGATATCTAGCAAGTAAGATCGATGAAGATTTGAGAACGATATGTAGAAAGAAATCTACAAGTATGAGGAGAATTATCAAATCTAACTAAACGTATTAATTTGGAAAGAAGTTTCAAAAAACTTTACATGAATACAACCTTAATAGCTAATCAAATCTCCTTTAGAATTTTCAAAAATAAAATAATCAGCTCTCCCGAGGATTCAGATTTTATAGCCACCTTGTGTGTCTATATAATAAATATTAACATTTTGATGTGATATTTTAAATTAACAATTTCCATTACTAAGACATTATTATTTTGAAATGAAAAATTAATGCTTAAACCAGGACTTAAAACCTGGATCTCTCATTCTCCGTATGAGTATGCTATCCATTACACATGTCTAGCACGAATCAGCAACCTTCAACATTAATGTTCATTTCTTGAATGTCAGATAAAAGTCAACATAGTTGGAAAATGTTTTGTCGTTCAAAGATAAAGAGAAAATAACATATGATATCAATGAATTTCATAGCTTCACAACACAGTATTAGATTTATAAAATGTATTAGGTAAATAGTAAAAAGAAAAAAAAAAGGAAGATCAAGAAGACTGGTTTGGAAGATCCTGTATAAATTATAGGATGCCAAAAAAATGGTAGCTGAAAGATGACACACTATCTTTTCAAGGTGATGGTTTATTTCTTGTATCTTGTAAGCCCATGTTTCCCTTAACAGAGATTTAGGCGTTCTCCCCCTACAGGGAAGAATTTGAACCATACTAATTTAATTACACTTGTTTTCGTATAGATGTCATTTGAGTGGTCCATGGTTAGCGCTCTGCCTCATACTGACATCTAGGAAACCAAGGTAGTATTAGGACGGGAAAATTCGGTAAATTTTGCTTAGAGGCCTTTCCATTCAGGCTTAAGGATATTTTTACTAGTCTGAAAATTCTATTTGTACCTTTTAAGTGAATTTGAAATGTTTTTCCACTTTTGTCTTCCAGTAAAATTAGCTATAATATTATAAATCTTCTACTCACCTCAGCCCAGAAACAAACAACTAATGATGATCCAGAGAGTAAAAGTGGATAGTAAGCACTCATAAGACTTCTTGACCAACCCTCCTCAAATGCAGCCTTGAAAATAAAAATGAATTAGAAAAACACATTTTAAATCTATGTCTTTAATCTAAATATTAACAATCATAAATCATAAACAAAAATTACTGACATAAATATCACTGCTTCTATATTTAAAAGTATATACTGTATGAGAGTTCTTGGGATGGGCTTCTACACTGGGAATTTTTCTCTGAAATGAGTTAAAGACATACCCCTGTCTAAAGTTCTCTATCTATTTACTTGTTCTTTTTAATTTTTTCTTGATTTTCTAACAGTTGTTTCATGAGTCAGTTTAATTTTTATTGGGGTTTTACAAACTAGTACCTACAGATAAATAATTCATACAAAAATGTATACAAGGTATAGAGATATTTCCTGATCATTCTATAATTATTTCACCTATCATATCGTACAAATATTGTAAAGTTGAGAGTAAATGTGGAGAAAAATTTTATCAGTACTAGACATACCAGTAATCTTTTTCCTTGCTTTTGTCTAAGCAAAAGAGAATTCCATAATAAACCTAGATTATCAAGTATCTTAGAAAATGATCTCAAGACAGACATGAGTGATAAAACATATGCTATTGGTCTAAATCCCCCCTCAGAAAGAGCCATCTATATCCTAGCTAAACTACTACAAACATTGGTCTAGAAAGCATCCTTGGTTCGAGTCCCAGTCTGAGCATATAATTTTTTTCTTCAAATATGATTTATCCAGCATTGAGATGTATTAAATAAATAATAAAAGCATCGAAAGAAGCCGCACTGGCTTTATAATGTAATGTAAAATTCTCAAATAAATGTCTTCTTAATAAAGAAGCCGCCATTTGCAAGATAGAAGCACAAAGGTTTCGTAGCATTTGGTGAGTGGAAATAACAGAGGGAATAAGAGAGGGATTTGCATTTAGATTGGAACTTGCCCAGACAGCTCAGTCGGTAGAGCATTGGTCTAGAAAACCAAAGGTCCTGGGTTCGAGTCCCAGTGTGGGCGTATAATTTTTCTCTAACGAACTGAATATCAGTGTAGCATTTACTTCCTATGGAAAACTGAAATGAAAACTGCTAAAACTGAGTTTACCCTACAAGTTTATTTGTTTCAACTGATCTGTTGGTCCTGGTGGATTAGTAATTATCTCTGACTCCGAGATTCACACCTGATCAGGGTCAATGGATTAATTCAGGGTATAAAAATTCTCCAAGATTTGCATATTCAAACCAATCAGAGTCAATTGATTAATTCAGGGTATAAAAATCCTATGTATGGCCTCCTTTCAAAGGAATATAAGGCCATGAGACCTGCATCATAAATTTATGGCACATAAAAGAACCTCAAGCCTAAAATAAGAAATCTTTGAGCAAAACTTATCAGCCCTCTCATGTCCAGGTTTGGATTGAGATGAGAATGGCCTGTGATGATAAATAAAATACAATTTATCTACAATATTATTACAGTAGTTTTATTATCAATCAGAATATAATTTTAATTCCAGGATTTGTTTATAAAAAAAGAGAGAAAAACAAGTAAAATTTCTCTAACTAACAAACACACTGGCACTATCAAACCTGTAGGTTCAGGGCCATGTGGTAATAAGCTCTCCATACATCCCTATCCTGAGCTTTTCCAATCATTCCCTGTATAATCTACTTCTCTCAAATCATAGTTAATGTTATTTTCCCATCTCATTCTTGGTCTACCAACTGGGCATTTACCCTCTGGTTTTCCTACAAGAAGCTTCGATGCACCTCTTTCATTCCTCATTTGTGCCACATGTCCTGCCCATCGCAGTCTACGAGACTTAACTGTTCTTATTATATCTGGCTTCCTATAAAGACCATGTAGTTCACTGTTACGTGATCTTCTCCATTCACCTGTCTGTTCATCTCTCTTTGGTCCAAAAATTTTCCTAAGAACTTTATTCTCAAATACTTGTAATCTCCTTTCCTCTCTTAAAGTAAGAGTCCAAGTTTCGCATCCATATAATATAACTGGTAGAATAATAGTTTTATATATGTTCAGTTTAACATTTTTTTAAATAGTTGGGACGTTAAGTCTCTGTAATGCATAATAGCATGCATTTCCAGAATTTACTATTTATAATAATGTTTCTCAGCTGTTTTCATAATTTATTTATTGCCAGGAACATACAATATATAACATCCCAAATCTGCCACAAGATTAAAAATCATAAACTAAGAAAGGGGATGGGATAGGTCAAATGGTTTGTTTTGTTAAAAAATAAAGTCAAAATCTGGAATAAAATTAAGTTAAAAAAATTCTTATGAATCTAATACATGCTGAAAATTTATTGATATGGTCTTGTCCGTCTAGATTTGCATTGAAAATTTTTATCTAAAAAGCAATAAATTCTTACCGGAGATGTAAAATAAGCTCCCCTGATGATTGCTGCTAGAAATACGACAAAATACAACAGCTTTTGTGTTGTAACTCTACAAGCACGTAAGAGCGAAGGTGCTTTCATTCGTTGCCATTCTGCCACTATGCACATTACTAGCTGGATCAAGCACACCAATGCCAGCAAGAAGAAAATTGTTGCAAATGCTATATAGTAACTTAGATTTGGAACGTGACATTCTGGACCATCAAACTGAATCTGAAAATAAAAATATCATAACTACAATTGGGCTGTCAGTTCTGCATCACAGCTGTTTTCACCCCCATAAAATGTATCAGATGCTCATTTCCATTAGAAACTGAGATGATTCTAGGGACATAGTGCCACTAAAAGATTTAGAAAAGTTTAAACATGACTTATGGTGCTGATGGATGGACTTTGGTAGAGGGACAAAAAACTAAGATCTTGGCAGTGGAGATGGATGGAATAAGACGCAGTGCCAGGGTGTCCAGGTTGGAAAGAAGAAGAAGTGAGGCAGATGATGGATATGGAGGAGACAGTGGTGGAAAGGATCGAAAGACGAGCTCTTCAGTGGTATGGCCATGTCAGGAGAATGGAGGATGATAGGTGGCCCAAAACTCTTTTGGAATGGTCACCTTCTGGTAGAAGGAAACGGGGCAGGCCAAGAACAACTTGGAGAGGAGAGATCCATAGATTGATGAACGACCGAGGTCTGGAGGAGGATGAATGGCATGATCGGCAAGAATGGCAAATGGGAATACAGGGTAACCGCTGAAAAGTGGAGAGGCCCTCAAAAGTAAAAAGTAAGTAAACATTCTGACCCCATCAGAAATCAAGTATACAACCTTTCAATTTGTAGCATATTGCCTTAACCAATTAGTTACAGCATGCATTACTGGGAAACGATGACAACTCTGTCCATTTTGTATGCTTTGTGTTCTATAGGTGGTAAAACGATGTGTGAGATAGAAGATTTGCAGAAAAAAATGTATTGCAAAAATTGATTTGGGTCATTGTGTCCTTTACCCCTTCATTTGTAAACAATGCTGATTTCATTTTGTTATATGTAAATTTATACACTCGGGTTGATCAATAAATTATTTTTTTGAAGGGAAAATTTTCTGCCTGAACTAGGATTTGACCCAAGCTCTCTAGTTCTATATACTTGCACACCAACCAATAGTGTTATCCAGGAATCTCAGTTTAGGCACAATTTTTTCACTCTCTTCAAACTAAGTGCATAAGTTTACATATAACACCACAGCTATAATAATAGCATTAATAACACAATTACAAAGTCTTATTTGACCTAGATTTAAATTGATGAATGATATAAGAAGAGATATGAGGGAGATAAGTCTGGAAGAATTGGAATGGGAAGATAGAGTAGAATGGAGAAATAAGATAAAAATTTAAAAAAATTTTGGGCACAGAAAAATGTTTTATTACATTGTAAATCTATGTCTACTGCTGTGGTCTCGAGGTAACGTGCTGCTTGCACAGCAGGCCCAGGTTCAATCCCCGGTCGGAGACAAGTTTCCTGGGTGATGGATTTTTTCGGGGTTTTTTCTCACCTGTAAGATAAATGTCAGGAAACTTTAAGGCTCAAATGGTCCCCAAACAACATCTGGCCATCATTATCATCATTAACATATTCATTAAATTCAGGATTAAGGCCTCTCCTGGCACATCATTACTATCATCATCACATCATATATCATCGGGGCAGCATAACTCCACCTTCCAAGTGCCCCAACCTCAGAAGTGGGTTACAATAATGCCAAACCTGAAGAAAATACCAGAATTTTAAAATAATAATGTGGTGCCATTGAACAAAAAAAAATTAATCTGTTTATAAATAAACAAAGTCTTCTTGAATAAAATGCTGCCCAAATGCATTGTGAATGAAACTGCTATGGTTATACACAAATATATAAGTGAGGGAAAAATCTGTTTCTGAAGCGAGATGCCTGGAAGGCACAATTGGTTAATACACTATTAAGTATAACTAGAGATCTTGGGTTCAAATCCCAGTACAAGCAGACATTTTTGTCTTAAAAAAATAATGATAATTTTTTATTGACAAAGTAATATTCTATCGAAAGACAAAATTTATTTCTGCCTTTGGCCCATACAAAACCAACAAATTGTCAGCGCAGTTTTTTTATTTGTTACAACTCTAATAACCAAGTACACTAGAAGATATATCACATATAGGTATCATATAGGTATCTGGAGTTAGCACAAAAACAAGATCTGATAATGGCAAAGGCATGTTTAGGCCCAATGATTTCTAAGCCTTATTTAGGCCTATATTACTCTCCTATACCTCTAATAAAAATGATCAAGCATAAAAAAGAGTAACATTTTTGCTAATCCAATGTTAAATAATACATTACCTCACACAAACATGTTCCATTGTGGCATTCTCCATGTCCAGAACAATTATCAACACAGGTGCCATTCCATGCCATTATGCCAAATTTAACGAGCAATGAAATTGGATTTTGTGTTGTTAATTTTATCATTCTTTCCATCCTGTTTACTGGCACTTCAGCAAGTGCCGACTGAAACAAAAACATAATATTGAACAATAATTACAATCCAAACTAATATCAAAATATATAGTACTAAACGCACAGGAAATACATTATTTCTCCAATTTGTCTCAGTTTCTCCAAATTTCCCACTTTCTTTATATGCCTTAAATTTTTTCTGTTTAATTGAATATTAGATTTCCCCCCCCCCAAATAAACAGCTTGATCCACTAAATTTAAATTTGCAGCAGCAGTGAGTAGTCAGTATTGCAAAACTCTGAGTCAAACGAAATGTGTGCATAGTTTTCCAAATATACATGTACATGTATTTAAATATTTTATTTATATCATGAAAACTCAGCAATTAAGATGGTATGGACATGTCCAGTGAATGGACAAAATGTGTATTGGAATGGAAACCTGAGGGAAGACGAAGCAGAGGGAAGGCCTAAAACTTCCTGGAGTCAGGAAATATGAACGAGAAAACATCTACAACCGGGAGATTGGATGGACTGACAAAATTGGCTATTAGGAATCAGATGGTGTCAAAGACATTAATCAAACCGATATCTGACAAAATTGGCTATTAGGAATCAGATGATGTCAAAGACATTAATCAAACCGATATCTATCTGTCTAGATAAAATATATAGATATTTTATATTTTATTAAATGCAAAGTAAGATAAACAGTGTTTTCTAATAAAAATATTTGGCACCTGAATAACTGAAAAAGGAGTCATACTGTACACAGCTTTTGGAGCCAAATCACATATGGCTAACATACGACACTCTCCATATATTATATATATATATATATTTATTTATTTATTTATTTATTACTCCATCAAGTAGTCTGTGCTTGCGGAAAATATGTTAACTAACATTAGGGTTGCCAGAATTCTGGACCCAAAAATACGGACATATTTATTTTTCCCATTTTCAGGCAAATAATTTTAGTAAGTTTATGAAAGTTGATTAATACTATCCAATTAATATTGTTATAACCATTAATGTAAAACTACTTTCATAACAACAATAAAATATTTCAAACTGGAAGGCTGATTTAATAACTTATATTAACACATGGTATCAATTAACATTAAAATTTCACATCGTTAACATATTTTTCTGATGAATGTACCTGATTTAAAAAAGGAGTGTTTTCTTTGATGAAGTCATAGAAATCTGCACATGAATAATTTGCATTAGCCTTAATTTGCAGCAAGGCCTTTACCTTATTCACCTGGAGCCTATTTCTTTCAGGTGTCCAAATTCTTTGCATCAAAGGAAACACTCTTTCTACAGGAGCAGAAGTACCTGGAAGACAGTAAATAAATTCCAAGATACTCTCAAAATTTATTATGTTTGTACCATTTGCTTTCAGTTTTTTTGAAAGTTCAACCCACAGACTTACATCCTTCAGTTTTGTGTCCTCACCATTTTCTTTCATTTTCTTGAGTATAAGATTTACTATCACTATTTCATCAAATAGTTTGTAAATGTTTACAGCAAGAATTTCACTAGAAACAATTGAATTTATAAACTCAGCTGATTTTTCAACACCGTTCCACTCTAATTCATATGGCGAACCTATTTCAATCCAAAAAAACTGCTCAGCGCCATCAAAAACTACCATCTCACAGTTCAAGGTATGAAATGCGCTGATCATAAAACTTCACAATACTTTCTTCAAAATCTTCCTGCATCATGTCACCTTCATGGACTAGTGTTGTCAATTTCTGTTTAGCTGCCTGAGGGATGAACCTGTGTTTTCTCCTAGATATTAGCTTCTCTCTTAATTCCTGATACTTTAAAAAGGATCTCGGTAGCAGAAATATCACTTATTTCCATCTCAAGCACAGTATCATTGAAAAGTTGCAAAGAAGTATGAACAAACAACAAACACACTTAACTGGAAGGATCTTGGAAAAAGTTATTTATTATTCTTGGGCATGCACTGCTACTCTGAGAGAGGAAGAATGATTTCAGACCATCGTAAATTGACAAGATTTTGTGGACTGCTGGTAAAAGGCTGAGAAATCTGGTACTGCTATGACAGAGAACTTTCTTGTATTCTACACCGGCAAATTCACAGAAGTCCTTCAACTGAGTTACCCTCACAGTGTAGATATAGAAGAATTTGTATATTTTCACGACAATAACTTCAATAACGATGGGTAATTGATCTGCAGCATTCTGGGCACAATTATGAGCAATGTGTGCACCACAACCAATACCTAGCACTTTCCTTCCTAGTTAATTCTGCAGTTTACTGAAAACATTTGTTTTCCCTTGCCTTTTCACACCTCCAAAATTTGTGTGCATGTTATCAGCACAATATGATACTATTTTGTCCTTGTGATAATTGTTCTGTAAATTTTTCATAACATGCTCTGATAATATTTCTGAAGTTTCACCACTAACATCTTCAAATTCTAACAAGCTGATTTTAATCCTAATAGTTGGGATGAAATATCTCACTAGTACAGGAAATATCTTCAAATCTAACCTATTGGGAGTATCTATGGTTATGGTAACAAAATTAGCAGCTTGAATTTCAGTTTGAACATTCTTACTCGCAAATGGGACGATCACATTAACTGCTATTGCCTCACTTTTTGTTTTTCCACAAGTAAGCTTTTTATCACACAATATATTTATCAATTTCGACTCAGAATCACCCGAATTCAAGCTCAAACCATGCTGCATGGAATGATAAACAAAAGTTGCCTCTCGAGCAGCACACTATAAATCTTCAGGCTAAGCAACTTTATTCTTAAAAAATATATCCACTGTCTTGCTTACACTAGAAGCATTAACAGCTTTACAATGCTTCTGACTTCCCGCATGCTTATTTATGTCTCTACGGCCACCAAATGCAATTGAAACTTGATAGTTACAAACTGAACACATAACTTCATCTTTGTTCCCACTCTGATAATTTCTTTTTAGAAATGGATATTCCTTTTCTAAGTCACTTGAAAAAAACATTTCCTCTCCGGTATTTTAGTGACTTGTATATGCCATAAACATGGGAAAATGCATGCCATACACACACACACACACATAAAGAACACCAGGCAAATGACCTAGCGAAGCACAGGCAAGGAGTATAGTCAACACGTTGCAGAGTTATTAAAATACTGTTTAGGGTGGTATAGCCGGAGCAAGGAGCATAGTCAACATGTTGCAAGGTTATTAGAATACTGTTTAGGGCGATATCGCCGGTGACTAGCTTCACAGTGATGCCATCTAGTAACAGAAATTGAAACTATGTTATCTTTTAACTTTTTTCTATATCTAAACAAAAAAAGATGGACATTTCATCATATTTTAAAAAGTATGATACGGACACTGCCCTTAAAATACAAACTGCCCGTACAAAATACGGACGTCTGGTAACCCTAACTAACATGCTGTTTTTCTCTTTCTCTCCCTTACTATGTTGCCACTTCCTGTTCTCTGTAGGGCCTATATGTTCTTTGTCTGGCAGGTAGAGAGCTGACAAATAATATGGATTTCAATGGTCCATCCTTCTATGCAGTCATTGACAAAATAACTAATTTGACAACCCTGTTACTATTGTGGCTACGTGTAGGAATGGGCTGTCACTTCTCATTACATGTTGCCACTTGTGATTTATTGTGAAGCTGGTAATGAAGAGACAACAAATACTGTGATTTTAAATGATCCGACCACATGAGTATTCAGTGCTTAAATGACTAACATGACAACCATGTTAAGATCTTTCACACGTGTTTTGGGATTCTCCGCCCAAACTTAAAATTGAACATTTCAGTACGTGATCAGATGTACAGTCTTCTCCTACTTCCCTTCCACAGATTCAATAGCTCGGCGACAGTAGCGCTAAAACTCTTCCCTTCCGTCTGAGCACAGTTAACTTGGATGTGTAATATATATATATATATATGCCTATAAAAATCTTTATTTAAGTTTCCATAGAAAATTTTGTGATAGTATTATTTATGAGAATTATCTCATGCGGTCAGTATGGAATTGGTGCCCACTCCCAGCATTGTAAGTAATTTGGCTAGTTACAGTGAGTAGCGGATTATATTAAAAAACCTGTTATAATGGCTGGGGGACCCGATGTGGTGACCACATATCACCCCTATACTTGTTCAATAACTGTCCATTCTGTGATTGGTTCATGTGGATATGAAGCCAGTAGCAAGGTGATAGGCCAAGGTCCTTCTAGGCATGTTTGCACCATGGAGTAGTGAAGTTTTTATTTATGAGTGTGTGTGTGTGTATATATATATATATGCATGAATGAGATGCAAAATAAGATAAGTTATATTCTAGTATAATACTCATGAATAAAACTAACACAAGATTATCTGCAAAAACATATGAAGCCAGTAGCAAGGTGATAGGCCAAGGTCCTTCTAGGCATGTTTGCACCATGGAGTAGTGAAGTTTTTATTTATGAGTGTGTGTGTGTATATATATATGCATGAATGAGATGCAAAATAAGATAAGTTATATTCTAGTATAATACTCATGAATAAAACTAACACAAGATTATCTGCAAAAACATACAATCTTTGATTTACAAATATGTATTCATGAATGAAATGTTACCATTAAGTTATGTATTTGTATATTATTCACCAAATTTGTATTGTCTCAAGTGGGTATGTAGGCTAAATGAGATACAATAGAAGCTCAATGTAATGTGTTTTAATAATATAACTGTAACATATAATGTTACTACAGAGAGCAATAGAGTATCAAAGTACGGGATGCATGATGGGTAACACATAAAATACATACAATATTATACAAGGGTCATTTCATAAGTCACGGCAACTATTTTTTATAAGCCAATAAAGTGCAAGAAACAAAATTCAGTATATACAAGAGAGAGTCACTAGAATGCCCTTCACAATGGTGGTACAAAATTGGGATCCAGATACAGGAGGATATGGGTAAGGGACATTGAAAGGTGCATAAATAGAAATTGTTTTATTTCTATTACATGTGAAGAAAAAAAAAATAATATTCATACAACCCACAGCTAACACACTTCAAAATTTTAATTGAAGATGCTGCATGTGAAGCAGTTTACAAACAGGGAGGATATCTTCACAGGATATCTGAAATGTTTCAACAAAGATGGTTCAAAATTAAAATATAAAATTATGGAATATTCACCTTGGAAGTTCCATCTCCTCAACTTAATTATTTACTGTAGCGCTTTCGGGACTTGTCCCATCATCGGCAGGATTCAAAACTGGTGTTTACATCTTGCCGATGATGGGACAAGTCCTGAAAGCGCTACAGTAAATAATTAAGTTGAGGAGACAGACTTTCCAGATGAATATTCCATAATTTTATATTTTAATTTTGAATAATACCTCAACGGAACATTTCATGAATCTTATAAAAGTTGAAGATGGTACACATAGACACATCACAAACAGCTAATGGTATTCAACCATCTTCCTCATCATCGGCAAAAATTTGTGTAAGCCTTAGGGGATTATTTTGAAGAGTGTTAGTTGTCAGTTATATGAATATTTTTTTCTTCACATGTAATAGAAGTAAAACAATGGTTTCTATTTATGAATCTTTCAATGTCCCTTACCCATATCCTTCTGTATCGGAATTCCAATTTTGTGCCACCATTGTGAAGGACATTCTAGTGACTCCCACTTGTATATACTGAATTTTGTTTCCAGTAGCTTTATTGGCTGATACAAAATAGTTGTCTGGACTTATGAAATGATCCTCATATTTTAAAATACTCACAATTACGGTTTGCAATTTAAATAATGGACCTTAAAAGATAGAATACTATTTACCATTTTATTTTTTACAACATACAGTTCATCTAATATATCACTAGGTCTTAAAAATCTATAAATTTCTTTGGATAGCTAAAGCATAATATTTCTTCTTTGCATACAGTTTCATACAAGTAGAATGGATGATTCACTTTGCTTCTACATGATTCTGTTTATATGAGTGAATTTACTTTCCGTGTCTGAGACAATGCTGCAAGATTTGTGCATTCAAAACTAAACTCTCCAAGACTAAAAGAAAGATTTCTCTAAACTGAAAGCACCTTTTCACACAAATGAATTGAGAATGTGTTTTCCCAGTAGTTTACAAAATCCTTGGAATACTATTTTACAACCCCAAAATCCTTGGAATACTGCTTTACAACCACAAAAAAAATAGTCATTGTCCACAGAGCATTGCACTGTATCTGAATACTAATGTTAAACTGTACTACAACAATGCTCTAAGCAGACAAATATATAATAGAGTACCTATTAAAATTTTAAGAAATCCACCAAAATTAATAGTGTATGTTTATTGACAGAAACACTTTCTGTCCACATTATATCTAAATTTGTGATATATTGAACCATGATTTCTATTATAGACCTACTTCTAAAATTGTGAAAAAAAAGTTTTCAAGCCAAAAAGGAAGATAATTTTTTTCCATTTTGATTCCACTACAGGCCATAGGAGAGCCTTGGGATAGTAGGAGGTTAAGGTTCCCACTTTTTCTAGACAGTTAGCACTTTGTCATGCGGTTGTCAGCGATGCTTGACAGCAGCCTTACCCCAGAACAACCATCTGGTACTCATTTCCATTAGAGGCCGAGTCGACCATAGAGCCATGGGCAGTTTAAAAATCCTGACCCTTCCGGTTTGTAGCACACTGATAAATTGTAGTGCACAAGAATATTCCATATTGTTAAGGTAATGATTTGATGAATATTTCATATTGTACTTTGTGGTAAGTTGTAATTTTGGAATTCTTGGTGTTAAATAGATATAACTCTGGTGGAGATGCCTTAACATCCAAGATATAGTATATAATTTTTTTTAATGCCCCAGGTTGTCTTTCGACATTCCTAGTGTTCTCTCCTGGCATGGCATACTTTAACCCACTTCTGAGGTTGGGGCACCTGGAAGACAGGTTACATTGTCCCGATGATATGATGGGTGATGATGATGATAGTGGTGTGCCAATAGAGTCCCTAATCCTAAGCTTAATCTAAGATGAATATGAATGATGATGATTACAAAGGCCATATGATTTCGGGGATCGTTTGGGCCTTAGAGTTTTCCTGGCATTTGTCTTACAGGTGAGGAAAAACCCCAATAAAAAACCTCACCCTGAAAAACTGTCCTGAGCCCGCTGCATGACAAGGCAGCACGCTACCTCGAGCCCATAGCGGTGAGACAGATATTATATATATAAAACTCAGGAAATTAATTAATATGAGAAATAATTTTTGTCCAAATGCATTAAACGTTTCTGTTATTTCCATATAGAGGTACGTTTTCTGTCAAAAGAAGCATTTAAGTATTAATTAGTAAATACGCTACAAAAGTTAACAATACATGCTTACTTATTCATAGAAGAATAATATTCACATATTTTTACGTAAAATTTCAAATTCATTCGATGCCAAGAGGCATATGGGGAAGTTAAAGAAGAAAAATATTCAAATCCAATCAAATTGTAATGTTACTACACAATGCACAGTTGTAACATTAAATTGCACAACCATAGACTTTGCTGTATCAATATACACATATGTAACTTATCTTCGAAACCAGTGTAGAAGAAAATATTCTACAATTTTAATTTTTCACACCTCCAAACATCTAAGAAACTAACCTGTATATAGCAAAGGAAAACAAAAGCCAGAAGAAAGATCAATACTTTTGTCACACCACACAGTGACAGCCCAGTATTAAATGATATTTTGATATTCAAACGAAGCGCAGTTGATGAACGATTTATCTCCACGATTTAACAACTGTCATTGTTTCTGATATCACGACATCACTATATGACATACAACAAATTTTTCAACACGTAAATCAGCTGAACTCATTTTCATTCGACAAAGCACAACTAGCACCAAGCTCATCGAGCACTTGCACCAAAATGTAGAGCAACAGATGTCACTACTATTCCTCACTATATTCGTGACCCAGAGCAGTGTGGCCGTCATGAAAAGTTGTGTACAATATGGGCGGCAATAATGTCAGGTATCAGGAAATATAATATATTGTTAAAAATATTTTAATATGATATAAATGAAATAATTTGGCGACGTAATATTTATAATACATATTTTTATTCAATATTAAAATAGTCCATTACAAAATAAATCGACTCTATGATATTATTTCACTTGTATGCAATACATAGAGGAAGTAATTCTCTTCCGTCTGGAGCAGCCATATTGCATCCATTTACTATACTTTCATTGTAGAAGTACTTTAACACTCCCCTGTAAAAAGAAATGTAACAAAGGCTGCGATAAAAAATAAACTAAAACAAGAGAAACTAGAAAAAAATATATAACTTTCAAATAATTTCTAAGAAGCGCACATAAGTAAACGTATTAACTTACACTGCCGAACCCATAAGTTCATGGACATGCAGATATAAGCTCTCTATACATTCGTATCCTAAAGCTAAAGTTTTCCAATCATTCCCTGTATAATTTACCTTTCTCAAATCATTATTACTTTAATATTATTCCTCCACCTCATTCTTCGCCTACCTAATGGTGTTTTCTCTGGCATTCCTATAAGAATTTGCGATCGCCTCTCTTTCATTCCCCATTAGTTAGTGCCATAATGTCCTCCCCATCGCACTCTACGAAACTGAACTAACTCTAACTCACTAGCACTATCGAACCCGTAGGTACATGGCCGCGCGGACATAAGCTCTCCATATATCCCTATCATGAACTAATGTTTTCCAATCATCCCTGTACAATCTGCTTCCCTCAAATCATAGTTAATATTATTCTCCCACCTCATTCTTGGTCTACCAACTGGACGTTTTCCCTCTGGTTTTCCTACAAGAAGCTTCCATGCACGTCTTCCATTCCCCACTCGTGCTACATGTCCTGTCCAACGCAGTCTACGAGACTTAACTGTTCTTATTACATCTGGCTTCCTATAAAGACCATGTAGTTTACTATTATGAAGTCTTCTCCATTCACCTGTCTCTTCATCTCTCTTTGGTCCAACAATTTTCCTAAGAACTTTATTCTCAAATACTCGTAATCTCCTTTCCTCCCTTAAAGTACGAGTCCATGTTTCGCATCCATATAGGCCTAATATAACTGGTAGAATAATAGTTTTAAGGGGGCACGCCGTAGCGTAGTGGTTAAGGCACTGCACTACAAGCCGGAAGGTCGATTGTTCTAGTCCCAATGGGGTCAGGATTTCTAAACTGACCCAAACCTTCTGGCGGCACCATGGCCCTGGGGTCGACTCAGCCTCTAACGGAAATGAGTATCTACCAGACACCTCTTCTGGGGGTAAAGGCGGCCGTCACGCAGGCTGACATCAAGTGCCAATTGTCTAGAAAAAGTGGGAGTCCTAACTTCCTACTACCCCAAGGGCCTCCTGAGGCCTATAGTGGGATCACTTTACTTTGATATATTTTCAGTTTAACGTTTTTCGAAAGGAGTTGTGACGTCAAGAGTTTGTGCAATGAATAATAGCACGCATTTCACGAATTGAGCCTATGTTTAATTTCTTTGTGCATCTCATTCCTATTCGTGACTATTGTTCCTAGGTATTTGAATTCAGCAACTTCCTCAAAATTTCCCTCATTCATCATTAGCTGGCCATTTCCATTATATAATGTATTTCAATGTGTAACCATATATTTAATTTTATTGATATTTACTTCCAGTCCCAATTTCTTAGTGTTACTCAATGGCGTATGCGTGTTGGCCTTTAGTATCTCCTCGCTATCGCCCAATAGTACTATGCCATCAGCATAAGCTAACAACTTATTAATACCATTGAGTTGTAGGCCTTCTTTATACTCTAAAGATTTGATGGCATGCTCTAGTACAAAATGAAATAGTAGAGGAGATAGTGCATCTCCTTGCTTCAACCCATTTTTTATTTTAAAAGTATCCGAAAACTGTTTGCCTACACGCGCCCTATTCTTTGTGCCATTTAGACACATTTGTATAAGTCTAACTTTTTAGGAATTCCGAACTCCAGTAGGATACTATATAACTTCTCCCTCTTAATTGAATTGTATGCCTTTTTGAAGTCTACGTATAGTTGATGTGCAGTACCAATATATTCCCATTTCTTTTCTAAAATCTGTCTTAAGCTAAAAATCTGATCTGTTGTAGACCTGTTTCTTTTAAAACCACATTGATGATCTCCTACAATTTCATCAATATAAGAAATAAGTCTGCTTACTAACATATTTGTAAGAATTTTGTACGAAGTTGAAAGTAACGAGATGCCCCTATAGTTGTTGCAATCAGTTTTACTTCCTTTCTTATAAATTGGTACGATAATCTTTCCATTCATCTGGAAGAGCTTCTTTATCCCAAATCATATTAAGCAACTGGCGTATCTTGTCCATCAATTTTTCTCCCCCTGATTTTATCAGTTGTGCTGGGATCTCATCTGTACCTGATGCTTTATACATCTTCAATTTTTCTATCGCCATTTCAACCTCTAATGCACTTGGTTCTACGATTAGCATTTCTGCCGTCTGTAAATTATATTCTTCAATATCCTGTTCTGTATGTACATTTAATAGTTGATTAAAGTAACTTTTCCATCTATTTAATATACTCCTGGAATCTGCAATCATATCCCCATTTTCAGTCCTAATTATGTTTGTTCTAGCCTGGAACCCTTTCTTCTCTATCCTAATTCCCTGATATAATTCTCTAATGTTCATATTTTTGGCATTCATTTCAAGATCATTAATCTTCTCTCTCAAATGTCCCCTCATTTTACTCTTTAGTAACCTGGTCGTTTCCATCTAATACTATCCAATTGCTCTAAATTTACCTCATTTGACTCGTGTATCATTTCATTTTTTGCTAGCTTTCTTTTATTTACAATGTCGGCACATTCCTCATCAAATCATGTTATGTTTTGCCTCTTTTTTTACGAAACTTAGCTGTTATTATTTCATTTTCCATGCAGGTAACGTAGCTCACTGTTATACAATTTTTTTCTATTCGCCTGTCAATTCTCTCTTTGAAAAAAAAAACTAAGAACTTTATTCTCAAACACACATACAGTAATCTATTCTCCCCTCTCAAAGTATTTCCAGAGATGAGCCTACGTTTAATTTCTTTATACACTCCATACTTGTTAAATAAACATATTCGTGTCCAAAACCGAGATTTTAACATTTCGCTTATTTAAATAAAATGAAACAAGTGTTTATTTATCGATATAGGTCTCGTTAATGCCGTTATTTCGTAAGCATCTTCCAAGGTTCGATCCCCGATCGAGGCAAATTTCTTAGTTTTTTTTTTTTTTTTCGCCTGAAACTTTGTGGTCCAACAATTCAAACACAATGTTTTATAGCATAATCATCCATATCACATTCGCCTGTTTAATGTGTGTCTATGACTTAATGTTGTGTCTTATCTTAAATGTTGGTGTTCTCTCGGAGGTGGCCTTACCTTTGAGCTATTTCATCTATCGGGGGGGGGGGGCTCTGTTATTTTGTAATTTAAAAAAATGTAAAAAAAATCCTCTCTTCGACGGGTCGTGACCCTGTATGACCCACGAGACATATGAAATATACGAAAGGATAGGTTAAACTTACTTACTTACTCACTGGCACTATCGAACCCGTAGGTTCATGGCCGCGCGGACATAAGCTCTCCATACATCCCTATCCTGAGCTAATCCTTTCCAATCATTCCCTGTATAATCTACTTCCCTCAAATCATAGTTAATGTTATTCTCCCACCTCATTCTTGGTCTACCAACTGGGCGTTTTCCCTCTGGCTTTCCTACAAGAAGCTTCCATGCAAGTCTTTCATTCCCCATACGTGCAACATGTCCTGCCCATCGAAGTCTACGAGACTTGACTGTTCTTATTATATCTGGCTTCCTATAAAGACCATGTAGTTCATAGTTATGTAGTCTTCTCCATTCACCTGTCTGTTCATCTCTCTTTGGTCCAAAATGTTTCCTAAGTACTTTATTCTCAAATACCTGTAATCTCCTTTCCTCCCTTAAAGTAAGAGTCCATGTTTCGCACCCATATAATATAACTGGTAGGATAATAGTTTTATATATATATATATATATATATATATAAACTAAGAGAGAAAAAAGAAACAAACAGAGAACCAAAGTTTCAGATTTAATTTAAATTTAATCGAACTCTGGGCAAAGTAAATAGCTTTGAATTATTATGCCTATATTATTATTATTATTATTATTATTATTATTATTATTATTATTATTATTATTATTATATATTGTTATCATTATCGTTATCGTCCTCGTCATCATCATCATCATTATTATTATTATTATTATTATTATTATTATTATTATTATTATTATTATTATTATTATTATTATTATTATTATTATGTCCACCGCTGTGGTCTCGAGGTAGCATGCTGCCTTGTCACGCAGCGGGCCCGGGTTCGATCCCCAGTCGGGGCAGTTTTTCTGGGTGAGGTTTTTATCGGGGTTTTTCCTCACCTGTAAGACAAATGTCAGGAAAAGTTTAAGGCCCAAACGGTCCCCGAAATCATATGGCCATCATCATCATCATCATAATTCCTATCATTATCATCATCATCCTTCACCGGTGTGGAAAGCAACGGGAAGCTACCACACCTACAATTCCCTAGTAAAGCTGCAAGCATAGCATGAAAGTGCTATGATTGCAGTGAAGGACCTGCCCTCGGGCAGAATTACTATGGATGGATGGATTAATATTATGTAAATTGAACTATTGTAATACAAATCTGATTTCAATAAAGTGGAGTTTGCTTTCGATACAGAGGATATATAGACCTACGATTAATTTTGTGCATCAAATATCAGAAACATAAAATAAAAATATAAATCATATCATTCCGGAAACCAAACGCCATTCATCTCTGTCTATCCATTGATCTTCCTCCAATCCTCTGATATTCTTAACCGCTTGTACCCCTTCTATCCAAGTTTTCTTCGGTCTTCCTCTCTTCCTCCTTTCCATTGGGATCCATTCCATAACAATTTTAGGCAATCTTTGCTCTGGCATTCTTTTGACATGGCTATACCACTGTAATCTTATAATGTCTATGATATCCGACTCCTCTTGTACACCCATAATTTCCCTTATTTCTTTATTTCGTATTCTATCCATTCTAGATTTTCCAGCTGATCTTCTTAAAACATCCATTTCTGTACTTAAAATTATTTTCATTTCCCTGGTATGAATTTGCCAAACTTTAGCACCATATGTTAAATTGCTTTGAACTATGGTTTGATATATTTGTAATTTTCTATGTTTTATAATATTCTTGCTCCGCCAAACAGAGTTATTGCTTGTTTTGTTTGTGCGATTCTATTTTTAATTTCCAATGTGTTATCACCTGAATGGTCTAATTTCGTTCCTAAATAAGTGCATTCATTATTAGGTTTTAGTTCTTTTCAATAGTTAAAATTTATATTTTCCATTTCTTCTCCAATCACAAATATTTAGTTTTCTGTATATTTATACAAAGTCCCCATTTTTCATATTCTTCTTTTAGTTTTTTGCCATATATTCTATGTCATCGTGGTCTTGTGCTATTAATACCTGGTCATCTGCAAAATTGAGTGAATTACATGTGTATTTTGGTTTGGTATGCCCATTTTTTGACATTTTTTTCTCCAGTTTCTTAGTACTCTTTCCAGATAAACTTTAAATAGAGATCGAGATAAACTGCATCCCTGCCTTAAACCTTTTGTAATAGTAAATCCTTCTGTTATATGTTTTGCAACTTTTATTTTTGAAATTGATCCTTTATCTAATGATTTTATAGCTTCTATTAATCTTTTGTTAATGTTAGAATTGTCCAAAGTTTCCCATAACATTTTTTGAGGAATATTATCATGTCTTAGTTAAATTGACAAAAAGAAATGTATATCTCTGTTAGTAGTTCTTTTTTTTTCTATCATTTGCGTTACACAAAATATATTATCTGTGCATGATCTACCACTTCTAAAACCAGATTTGTCTATAACTAAATGTCTAAAACTGAATGAATGCCAAAGTTTCTTTGTATTAATGTTTGCAATAAAGATGGTATCGTAAAATTTGCAAGGATCCCCTCAATGCTTCAAGATTCACTTCTTTGATAAAAATGGTTGATAGTATTTTACAATTTAAATATAATATAAAAATAAAATACTATATTTTATCAAATTCGTAAATAATGAGGTCTATTCGTATGGGACACGATTTCTAATTATGGTAGGCCTATATTGATCGGCTTTCACTTGATTCATTACGTGCGCGCAAAAAAAAAAAAAAAAAAAAAGTTTAGAATAGTTTGTTCAGGCAAAATCTAACTCTTAGTTTATTTTCTGGATGGAGAATCATTATTAAATACTAATAGTGGTCATAAATTAAGTTTCATATTGGATAATTGCGTGCAACAATGCTGTAAAGCCCTTGAATGACATTTTGAACATTTATTTATTTTATTTATATTTTACGATAAAAAAACCTGATTCTTATATTTTATTGTTCTACCACACGT
The DNA here is from genome assembly GCA_030220185.1 of Diploptera punctata. Taxonomy (NCBI): domain Eukaryota; kingdom Metazoa; phylum Arthropoda; class Insecta; order Blattodea; family Blaberidae; genus Diploptera; species Diploptera punctata. The sequence goes on from JASPKZ010010696.1 coordinate 2,492,834, forward strand.
TCTACCACAGGTTTTTTATTTTTCGACAACTTACAAGTGTCAATTTTACAGGTCTCTCATGATTACGAATACCTTGAAATATGCAAAATGTGGCTACTACAGGTGATAGGAGACCCTAGGAGTAGTAGGAGGTTAAGAATTTCACCTTTCTAGACATTCGGCACTAGATGTCAAGCGGATTTTCAGCCCTGCGTGACGGCCTCCTTTATCCCCATAACAAGCGTCTAGTATTAATTTCAGTTATTGGTCGGATCGAGCCTAGTGCCATGGGCCGCCAAAAGTACTGCGGATAAAGCTAATAATATAATTTTACTACAGAATAAGAAAAAAATGTTATGTCAGTAAAATTCAATCGAAAATAGGATGGCCAAAACGATTAATTTTAATTCCGATTTTTAATCAAGCGAGTTGTCTCAGACAGTAGCGTTTGAGACTCGTATTCGGAAGAACCAGGGTTAAATCCCGGTTCCAACCAAGTCGCCAAGGCAAATGCTGGGTTGGAATTACATTATCAGGACATATTCCATCATCATTTTCTTCTTCTTCTTCTTCTCTTCTTTATCCTAGTCTTACAGCCTGTTGAGAAACGAATTTTTCTATCTTTATTGTGGTCTTTCTGAGAATCTCCTTCCAGTTCGAATATTACCTTCTATTAATTGAAACAAGAGATTATTAGTTTATTATGTCATGTAGTTTACGTGTAAGTGACTATGTCATGTGACGTAGTTTGTTTTTAATTGGATTCTGTTTATGCATTTACCATGTTCGTCTTTAGTCAAGATTTAGTCGTGAAAATGACAGATTCGCTGTTGAAACTTGTTGACTCTTTTAATTTTCAATTGGTGAATTGGGTACATTGACTACATGTTTTACGATTTTATCACCAAGAAGATCATTGGTTTGTTAAATTATCTTCTATGACTTTTGATAACCTATCATCACTCTTTCTTTTGACTTGTTTGTTCCATTCTCGCCTTATTCTTGATACCATTCATTTATTGGCTGAATTCCATATTGTTCTCGAATATATTCCTGATTCTATCATATTTTTTTTTCTGCCAACATTTCTTGTGTTTTCGACATTTGTTTTGCATTATCCACTCCATGGTGCGACAGGCTTAGAGGGCCATTGGGCCCACCATCCGGATGCTGGCCTCACATCCACATGTGTTCATCATACAGGTAGATGATCATCCAGCCAATGGAGGGGTGACATGTGTCAACATGCCGGGTCTCTCAACCTGGAGCCACTACTTATTGTAGCTACCCAAATGTCTCACAATGCTTTTGGATTATCAACCCTTATTTTAACGCTTAAGTGAGGACACTCATTAAAAAATTGATATTAGTGAACATCACAAAACACATGTCAAACACAACAATAGAAAATCAGCTTACTGACTACATCAAAATATCCTAAAGGAGATAATATGAGCGAGATATTAAAGCATCTATAAATAAGAATAAAGTAAAAAAAATACAATTTACTACACTGAATTCTCTAGAAAATAATAAAAAAACTTGAGCGAAAAAGTTACAAATCTATGTATTTATCATGATCACGTTTTAATTTATGACAGCCTACTGAATTAGGTAATTTAGACATAAATGAAACGATAGGAGGAGAAATAATTTAAAAATTATAACTGGAATCCCATATTATTTTATTATTAACAAAGAAAATAGTACATACCACATACGTCTCTCGTGGACACATGGATGCTCCCCTATCGGAAGTTTATAGACTAAGCTAATTTAGTTATGTTTATTTTCCTACACATGTCAGTGAGTGGCATATAGCCAGCACATAATCTTTAATGAGAATCTAGTAGGTAACTAAGTTATTACTTGGATGGGGAAACCGGTTAAATTTTGCTTAGAGGCACAAATTTAGGTTTGAGGTTCTTTTATGAGCCCGAAAATCTTCAGACTCGGGACCCATGGCTTAAAGTCCCACTCGGAGGACTTGTCCCTTCAATTTTTCCATCCTAAAAATTAAATGACTCCAGCCGGATATGAACCCTCCACCCTCGGGACTAGAGGCAAGAAACTTAACACTAGACCATTGCGGCTGACAACAAAGAAGCTAGGAAAGCCTAAAATTAAAAGTATGACGTAATTACTGGCTAAAATCTTAGAAAAAATAGAAGTTAAGAATAGGCGAGCGATATCGCAAGATAGAAAGGGATGGAGCGAACTTGTTGAGAAGAACTGAAAATGATGTAGAGTGTTATAAAAAAGAACAAAAAGAAGTTTCAATAGAAATAACGATGAAAGGCTGACTCCTAAAATGCCGAATTATAATCATAAAGACGCAGAAGCCGAGGGCGACCAACTAAAAGATGAATCCAACAACTCTAGAAGCCGTAACACATCATACATGATGGATGGCGATGATAATGAATAACTTATATATAAGTAAAGTAAAGTAATCCCACTACAGGCCTCAGGAGGCCCTTGGGGCAGTAGGAGGTTAAGGCTCCCACTATTTCTGGACAATCGGCACTTGATGTCAGCCGGATTGTCAGCCCTGCGTGACGGCCGCCTTTACCCCCAGAACAAGCGTCTGGTACTCATTTCAGTTAGAGGCTGAGTCGATCCCAGGGCCATAGTGCCGCCAGAAGGTTTGGGTCAGTTTAAAAATCCTGACCTCACCGGGACTTGAACCCTCGACCTCCCGGCTTGTAGCTCAGTGCCTTAACCACTATGCTACGGCATATGTATATAGGCCTATATATGTATATATATATAAGAAATGGAGGGAACTTTTGGAGAAGACCAAAAATATTATAGACTTTATAAAGAAGGCCAAGAAAACATTCCCTAAATGTCTTCTTCTTTAGTTTAACCTCCCTTATAGGTACTTTTACGTGCCACAAGCCCCCTTGGCCTAACAGTGGCACGACCTGTCGGGAGAGTGATTTTAACTAAGGATCATATAGCCTACATACTTTTTTGATCACACAAAGACGTGGAGGGCCTCCCTGAATGAGTGATCAGCTCAGAACCTCCTCCGAGACAGCACAACATTAAGACCAAATACGCGATTCACACACACATCCATACTAAACATGGCGAATATAATAATGGTGATTATGATGCCCAGATGATGTTCGTGGACCGTTTGGGCCTTAAAGTTTATTGACATTTGTTTGACAAGTGAGGAAAAACTCGAAAAAACCTCACCTAGGAAACTTGCCCCGACTGGAGATCGAACACGGGCCCGCTGCGTGACAAGGCAGCACGCTACCTCGAGACCACAGCGGTGGACTCCTAAATGGCATTAAGCTTAAGTAAATAAATAAACAAAATGGTTTGATCGTGTGAATAGAAAGGACGAAGAAAGACTGCCTCCCAAATGTTGAATGTTGAAGTATTGTATAAGGATGAAGAAGCCGAGGACGAACCAGCTAAAAGATCGATCGAACAATCAACTATAGAAGCCAGAACAGGTTATCCATGATGAATGCCCATTATATATAGTATATAAAGGAATGGAGGGAACTTATTGAGAAGACAAAAAAAACTGTAGAGTGTTATAAAGAAGAAGACGAAGAAGTACTTCCGAGAATTTTATTACATTAAAATAAATAAGTCTATAAATAAATAAAATGGTTTGAACATGTCAATAAAATGGACGAAGAAGCCAGGAATGACCAGCCAAAACATGGAATCAAGAACTATAAAAGCCGGAACACCTCATCCGCGATGGATGACTACGATAATTGACATATATATATATATATATATATATATATATATATATATATATATATAGGCATACATCTATATTCCTAAATAAAAGACTAACGACCGACCTTGAAGGAGTCGGAATAGCCGTCGCGCGTCGTCAAGATCGATGGGATTTTTCGTGTGCGTAAAATTCATGCACGCGACTTTCTTCACAGAAGAAATTAAAAAGCTGTCGGCCGATATGGCTCGTTAAAAAAATCTTTGGATATTAATAGCACAAATCCCTTGACAAAATTTCCAAATTTAGGAGCTAATTCCCTAGTGTCACGAAAAACTCGTAGATGATTTATGCGACATGAAAACGATTAAACAAACATACAATAAACCCAAGGATGGAAGAACTTTCAAATAAATGCTTGTATCAGTTTTAATAAATTGCAAAATAAATTGAAAATATTTACAAAACTAGTTATGTTCACAAATGGTTATTGGTCAAGGTTTATAAACATTGACAAATTAAATTTTCTGGATAAACATTTACGAGTAATTTAATTAGGAGCCGTCTGGATATGTAGAATGAAACATGTGTCAAGAAAGTAGGTCAACATCTATGGAATAACATCATATGAGTCAATTCAATAAGATGTGTTGATAGATCGATTAATAAAAATAAACATAATAAGTATGTTGACAATTGATAACTTGGCTGATACTTAATTACGTTAAATTACTACTTTTAAGTCCATCGTTTTGGTTTCGGGGTATTGTAGTTCTCTCGGGCTTAGTAGGTTTGTGTTTGATTCCAAGTATTGACAAGTTTCCTGAGCGAGATTTTTTCTGAGTTTTTTTTTTTCTCATTCGTAAAACAAATATCATCGTCCTCGGGATTTAGGAGTTGTGATCCTTGCCCCTGGTCCCGAGGATTTAAACCCGGCCTGGGTCGATGAATTTTTTAGAATGGAAAAATCCAAGCGATCATTCCTCCGGGAGGGACTTTAATTCCGTGAGTCTCAAGCCTGAAGACTTTCGAGCTCTTGAAAGAATCTCAAATCTAAATTGGAGTCTTTGACAAAATAAAATCGTCATTTCCCATCCAAGTAATACCTTAGTTGGCTACTAGATGTCTCATTGAGGCACTCAGCTAACCACTTGCCACTCGCTGATAACTATGGGTAAATAAGGGAACAAAAATAGCTTGGTTAAGTAACTCCTGTAAGGGAGCACCCTTGTCCCACGTGAAGATGTACGGGTATAGACACTTAAAAAGACAAACAAGACAAATATCGAGAAACGTTAAGGCCCAAATAATCTCCGAACGCTAGCATCTTACCATATTCGCTTTGTTTAATATGAATACATGAGTGAAGGGTGTATCTTATCTTAAATGTTGGTATTATCCCGGATATGGCACTGGCATTGAGCTGATCACCCATCTAGAGAGGACCATCTCCTTATGTAGTAAAAAAGTATTGTGTGATCCTGAATTTAGAATCTTCTCCCGATAGTTCGGGTGGCGTTGGAGTAAGTAAATGTACTTAGAAAGGGAGAGATTAAATTAAGATAAAAAAAGAGAAAATGGTCAATTTTAGAATTTTCATCAACAATGGCGAAACAGCCGAATTTGGTATTGGGCCTTAGCCTGTCTTTGTTAGGAGTAACTAGATCAAATTAATTTAGTTACGCTTATTTCCCAAAAATGTCATGAATGGTATGTGGTGAACATACCGACCCAAAAAGACATCCAGTAGGAAACTAAGGTATTACTAGGATGAAAAAAGATCGATATATTTTACTTAGATGCCTATTTATTCAGGCATAAGAATCTTTTTGGAGCCTGAAATCTTCAGACTAGGGACCAATGGCTTAAAATCCCTCCCGGAGGACTTGACTCTTGGACTTTTTTATCCTGAAAAAAAAAATTCATCGACCCCGGTCGGGTTTGAACCAGCGACCTTCGGGTCCAGAGGTAAAGATCATAACCACCGCGGCCGAAATTTTAGAAATTATACTTGTGAAATTTATGACTCTTCATGAAGTCATACTGTTATAATGTCTGCTTAGAACCTCGTTCTAACTCCAATTAAATATATAGGCCTATATATATATACACAAACTCGTACCCCACAAGAATTTAAAAATCGCGACACGCAGGAACTGCATGAACTATGAGTTTCTTACCAAGTCGAAGTTGTGATCCAATTTTGCTGGTTTACAGAATATATATCTTTCTTTTGTTAAGTTGAAGAAAAAATTAATATATTTAAATGTGTCGTACTGCAGAAAAAACAAAACTGTCATAACCTTTAAACATTGTTGTATAATTTGACACACAAATTTAAATAATTTCTATTGATTAATTTTTCTATTACTTTATTAAAAATATTACATAAATTAAACTAATGTATCTTATAGGATATATTGCCAATTAAGGGTTAATTAAGTTGTATTATTTACTGATACATTGGGACGAACCAAACATCGAGAATGCTAGACATTTCCTTTTAATAAACGACACTTATAACAGTCGGATTTCGCTGATTTTTGGAGAATACCTTCCTCATTTTATTCAATATTATATGCTGAGTTTCATTGCGGAACATCAAAATTGTGACCGCTAGACCGATTTTTAAATTTTCGTTTCAGGTAAACTTGTAAACCTATTGGTTCGAGTTTGCTAGTTAGCGAACTTCCTTACTTTTTTTAAATCGATTGCTGATGCCAAGTATAGTTTTGATAAAACAATAATTCCGACCGCTAGAGCGTTAATGGACATATAGACAGACCTACATATAAATCTTGGTCGTGGCAATTTTCGGTATCTTCTAGATAGGATCGGTTAATACATATGTAAACGAATTTCAAGAATATTTTCATAAGAATAACATAAATTCGTCCCTTCGAAATTCGCTAATAAGACATATATGAGTTATAGTGTGCTCCGTATAAAATTTGACTTTTTTAAAGATTCCTTCTAAACCAATAATAACAATATTTTATGAATTATGGGGTACCTGTCGAAGATTTCTCTGAGTAAAATGAAAATGTCCCCTAGGCTGCATCCATATTCAGATTCACCGCAACGCAAAATCTGATGTTTTGTGTGCCGCTGTAGCCTAACAGGATAAATCACGCAATTCTGCAATAAGAAGAGCCTCAAACCATTGTCAATAACGCATCCCCTCTACCCCGTCTAGATCTTTTAATTCACGTATTACATACACCCTGTTTTCTCGGATCTGTTCCTATATCAGTGCCCTCTCTTCTGGTTCAACCTGTGCAATGATTTCTTTGGTGAACTCACTACACGTTTTCGAATATCATCAATAAGTTCTTCATTTATTGAGGTTATACGTGTTCCTCCTTATTTTTCTTCTTCTGTCCAGTATTGCTGAGAAGAGTACAGTTTTTTTTCGTCATGGATAAATTTGTTGCCCTTTTATTGAAATATTGCGCATACTGAACTGTCTTTGAAATAACCATTGCGTTTAATCAATTTGTCTACAAATATATTTTTACAATCAAAATACGCTACCAAATTGAGAACTGCATGTTCATTTATGAATGCAAAACTAATTATTCTGTCTAGGAAATCTGGAAGTGTCCGCTCTTTCTACATATTACTTTCATTGTTTTTCTTAATAAACTGTCTTTTTTAAGCCGATCTGCTCTGCTTACTCGTGGCGAAACTCGTAAGTCTCATTTAAGCTACAACCAGTTTTGATTTTCTTTCCTTCAAAAAATGCACGTTTCACAGCCTATTTCAATATTTATTATTATTATTATTATTATTATTATTATTATTATTATTATTATTATTATTATTATTATTATTATTATTATTATTATTATTATTATATGTCAGTTTTTGTATCGATATTTTTTTTCTCACATCGGAAACAAAAAAAAATCCGTCAAGCAGAATTGGGTACACTAAGAGAATTCCCCAGAAATCGAATTTATGATCTGATTTTGCTTTATTTTGTTAATTAAATCGTTGTATACAGCTTTGTTACGAGATATGCAAACGACCGTTCCTAATAGTCAGATTTTGCTTATGTTTTGAGGGTAACTTTATCGTTTTATTTTAAAGGTATATACCGAGTTTTGTTGTGAAAATTCGAAAACGGCTGCTGCTAGAGGGATTTAATTGTTTTGCTTCAGGTGAACATCCATTCCTAATGGTATGATTTTGATGGATATCGAACTCGAAATTACATTTTTTAATTAATTGCTATATGCAGAGTTTGGTTATGAAAGAAATAAAAATTCCGGACCCGTTAGAGCGTTAACATTATATATATATATATATATATATGTCATGGTATTTTCGGTATCTACGGAGTGGGATCGATGAAGATAATTTATATATATATATATATATATATATATATATATATATATACATATACTCCAGGGATTATATATATATATATACAGTATATGTCCACCGCTGTGGTCTCGAGGTAGCGTGCTGCATTGTCACGCAGCGGGCCCGGGTTCGATTCCCGGTCGGGACATGCTCCTGGGTGAGGTTTTTTCGAGGTTTTTCCTCACCTGTAAGACAAATGTCAGGAAGTTTAGGGCCCAACGGTCCCCAAAAATCATCCGGCCACCATCATCGAGATATATATATATATATATATATATATATATATATATGTCATGGTATTTTCGGTGTTTTCTAAGTGGGGTCGATGAAGACAATGTAGAATTTTTTTTAAATTCGCGAGAACGCCGTCAATAGTTTTTTTTTCAGGTTTCCTTGAAAACGGTGCATTTTTCTACTGGTTATATCCACATGGCTTTTATCATAAAATCTGCTTAAATAAAAAAATCCATCAGCCAACTGAAGACTGCAGATGCGCACTATGCGGTGATAAGTGTAAACTTTATCATCTCACAGAGTGTAAAATCAGAACAAAATCAATTAGTGAATGCAGCAAAGATCAGGGAAAAAGAACATAAAACTTTCGTAACTAATGCTCTTCTTAGTGTTCCTTTCTATTATTATATCCACTCCAGATTAATGCAACACTGAGTTCAGTAAAATTATTGAATTATTCAATAATAAGATATAGTTATTTTAATTAATAGCTCACATAGATTTATTCTGAGAAGATACGAGTATTATTTCAAACACTTCATTTTGGAATCAACAGCTTTTAAGTGTTCAACATATTTAAAAACTATACACTCCACAATTTAAATACTATACAAAAATATACTATACACCACAAACATACAAAATCTTGAAAAATTTGAATCGTAAAACGAAAGACAATCTCACCCTAATGTCATCCCAGCCAAACAACGTCAAATTATTTTCAAAATCTATGGACCCAAACTCCAAATACTCTCACTTTACCAGCATCCAATAACACCTCCACAGACTTGATTACAGAGGATGAACTATCAGAAGTATTAACGAATATGAGAATCAACAAAGCTCCTGGAGAGGATGGAATCAGTATTGAACTATTTAAAAATGTAAATCCTCTGTTTTTAGACAGATTTCTAACATTCTTAAATAAACTATGGGATGGGAGAGACATTCCTGTAAGTTGGACAAATTCTATTGTAATACCAACATTTAAAAATGGAGACAAGAAAAACTGTGAAAATTACAGAGGCATCAGCTTACTAAATATTGAATACAAAATTTACGCCAATATAATTAAGAACAAATTATACAAACATCTTAACAGCCTCCTCAGCGAAGAACAGAATGGCTTTCGTAAAGGTCGATCCTTCTGTGATGGTTATTTCTCCATGAAATTATTAGTAGAAAAGCACAGGGAGTTCAATGTAGAAACACATTTAGCTTTTGTGGACTTCAAAAAAGCCTTCCACAAAATCAATAGGAATAAACTGTTGGAAATTTTAGCTGACCACAATCTACCACAACAGCATATTTTAAATTTATACAATATCTATAAAACAAATTTGATTTCAGTTCGAATCAATAACACACAAACAGAATGGACCGAAATTAATAGGGGCGTAAGACAAGGATGTGGCCTCTCGCCCTTGTTCTTTATCATATACATGGACAGAATCCAAGATTGGCGACAGATGAGACACGTTCTAACCAAATTAATAGAAACATAAAAACAGACTCCTTGCTTTTTGCAGATGATTTGGTATTAATAGCTCCAACAGAAACAGATTTACAGTATTCTATACACAATTTTGGGGCACGCCGTAGCGTAGTGGTTAAGGCACTGAGCTACAAGCCGGAGGGTCGAGGGTTCAAGTCCCGTTGGGGTCAGGATTTTTAAACTGACCCAAACCCTCTGGCGGCACTATGGCCCTGGGGTCGACTCAGCCTCTAACGAAAATGAGTACCAGACGCTTGTTCTGGGGGTAAAGGCGGCCATCACGCAGGGCTGACAACCCGGCTGACATAAAGTGCCGATTGTCTAGAAAAAGTGGGAGCCTTAACCTCCTACTACCCCAAGGGCCTCCGGGTCTGTTGTGGGATTACTATACACAATTTTAATATAATTGCAAAAAGGTACACTATGTAAATCAATACAAAGAAAACTAAGGTGATGATATTTTGTGGGAAATACCCTTTACCTAGAAAAATTGTTTTGGATGATGAAATTTTGGAACGAGTAAATGAATTTAATTATTTGCGTTATAATTTAACATTTCAAGATGAAGCTGATATACTTACCTACTTACTCGCTGGCACTATCGAACCCTTAGGTTCATGGCCGTGCGGACATAAGCTCTCCATACATCCCTATCCTGAGCTAATGCTTTCCAATCATTCCCTGTATAATCTACTTCCCTCAAATCATAGGTAATGTTATTCTCTCACCTCATTCTTGGTCTACCAACTTGGCGTTTTCCCTCTGGCTTCCCTACAAGAAGCTTCCATGCAAGTCTTTCATTCCCCATACGTGCAACATGTCCTGCCCATCGCAGTCTACGAGACTTAACTGTTCTTATTATATCTGGCTTCCTATAAAGACCATGCAGTTCATTGTTATGTAGTCTTCTCCATCCACCTGTCTGTTCATCTCTCTTTGGTCCAAAAATGTTCCTGATCCGATTGATTCCGATTGAGGGTCTTTCCACTTTTCAGCGGTTGCCCTTTTACGAGCCGGCTGCTGGCCCTTCACATCCACATGTGTTAATCACAGAGGTAGATGATCAACAGCCAGTGTAGGGGTGACATGTGGTTAGCATGTCGAGTCCCCCAGCCGTTATAGCTGGTTCCTCAACCTGGAGTCGCTACTTATTGTAGCTACCCAATTGCCTCACGATGCTGGGTGGGAACCGGTCCCATACTGGCCGAAATACCATGAGAAAATTTCTTCCCTCATGGAGACTCGAACCAGCGCAAGTCCCGTAGCTCTGCGCCAAGGCTTCCTACCTTAACCGCTCGGCCACTTTATTCTCAAATACTTGTAATCTCCTTTCCTCCCTTAAAGTAAGAGTCCATGTTTCGCACCCATATAATATAACTGGTAGAATAATAGTTTTATATATTTTCAGTTTAATATTTTTTGAAAGGAGTTGGGACATCAAGAGTCTCTGCAATGCATAATAGCACGCATTTCCAGAGTTCAGCCTATGTTTAATTTCTTTGTGCATCTCACAAATTTCACAAAAACAACGGGGATAATTAACAGTATAATGAAACCATCTTGAGAACAGAAGAACACAAGATTACAGCTTTATAAGGTTCTCGCAAGACCAGTATTAATATATGGTAGTGAAGCATGGACAATACGAAGAAGAGATGAAATCCGAATAACAGCAAATGAGATGCGATTTACGCGCCGTAAGCAGGCTATACAAAGTGGGGCCATAAAAGAAATGATGAAATGATGGAAGAGTTGGATGTAGAACCCAATCTTCGCCATATACAAAACTACCAGAACAACTGGAAAGCCCATCTTCAACGAATGCCGTCTCATAGAATTCCAAAAGCCATGCTCCGTTACTATCCCCAAGGCAAAAGATCGCTGGGATGTGCAAAAATGCGCTGGATGGAAAATTCCTCTTTGAGACCGTAACAGGCCACACGGCCTAATAGTTGCATGGATGATGATGATGATGATGATGAGAAAAATATTACGTATCGGTGCACTCTTGACACTTAATACAACAGATAATATTTATCACATTCAGAATATGATGGTAAACAAATGAGAACAAATGAAATATAATACGTATATAAAGCTAAAGGCTTAACATATATTTATTGCATTATCATATCAGTTACTGCATTACGCAAGTCAAGTCTCAACCTGATAAACAAATCAAAATAGAAAGACGAAGAAAATATAATTTAAATTACATTACCTGCACATGCTCCATAATAATATAAAAATGCAATCTTACATCTTAAATAAACTTACATTTTCATAGTTAAATAAATGTATCGCATTTAAGACTCTCGTTAATTTTGTATTGAAAACCACTTGTTTATAATGACGTTATCTACATTAATGCTATCGATAACTGATTAATATATTTAACATGTTAATTTATAACGGCAGGAAACAGGATTACAACTTGTGAAAATGAAACACATTTCAATGCAAATAGAGGGCACGCACTGTTGCAGATGTTAGCACCGTTATCAGAGACGAATTTCTAAGAGATACAATGAATGATATTGTGTGAATTTCAATATACGTGACCTGTTTACAAATTTTTGGCTTACCTCTTTACTTCAGCCATAAGACTGACAGTTTCCTAAGAATGTTCTTTCAATAAATCAAGTTGGATGTAGGATAATGTGGGAACTGCTACACTATACGTAACAAAATTATTATACTTATCTAGTAATCCTCATTGTTTGTACTCCATGTAAAACAGAGATTTCAAACTTATGCCACTTATACTCTCCGCAGGTTCACTTTTTAGCGAATTTCGAAGAAATGGAACTACTTAGGCTGTTCTCATGAAAGGATTTTTAAAGTTTTTATACGAGTCTTCATCGATTTATTTAGTAGACATCTAAAATGAATTAAAATATATGTATATTTGATAACAATTTTCTCGAAGAATTTGGAGCTAGTATAGGCTATTAATTAATTTATTGTTTCAAAAATAAAAGATAGTGGTAGAGTTAAAAAAATAAATCATAAATAATCCTGAAATACATTAAATATTGTCAAATTATAACTACCTACTAAAAAATAAAAGATAATAAAATTAATGCTAATCTTACCTCATAAGAAATTGTATCTATCTATATACCCCGTACCTCTCCGTGTGGAGATTAGGGAGCTCCCTTGTGGGAATGTTTTAACCAAGCTAATTTGTTTTATTCAATGCCACCCCTTGTCATTTCGACATTTGGGTATTATAACCCACTTCTGAGGTTGGGGCGGGCGCTTGGAAGGCGGAGTTACGCTGCCCCGATATTATATAGATGATGATAATGGTAATGATGCGCCAGGAGAGGCCTTAACCCTCAAATTCGTAATGTATCCTTTTAGACACATCAATTGCTTTAGTTAATTTAATATTTTAAATAAATCAGAAGAAAATGAACAAAAATAAACCACTGAAATGTGTGTCTAATTATACAATATACCTAATAATAACAGTTATACAAGATTCCGTTTTCACTGCGGTCCGCCACATTCAAATATCCAACCGAACACTTAAATAACATGACTAAAATTCATTTAGTTAACACAATAATAAGGTCTTCCCTTACTTTTGCAGCACCATTTCTATTAAATTTAAACAAAACAAATTCAAATAAATTAAATACACAGTCTACAGGAAAGCATTAAGAATTTGCATGAATCTGAAAAAGTCTTTTCCCTATGTTCCACTTCATAATTTAACCAAAACAGAACCTATTACCAAAAACCTTAAGAATCTAAGCCTAAAATATAAATCAAGGGCAATAAATAGATCTCAAATAGGCAAGATTATACAAAATGCACCTATTAATACCACTGCATTTAAACTCAAGGAATTATAGAAAAGCGAAAACTATAATCTTCAATTAATAATTCAATAATAAAAACAAAATGAAGTTATCATCAGCTAATAAGAACACTTTAAAAAATATATATATACAATCAGAAAGAAACCATCTACATATGAAAATAGTTTGCAATAACGAACGAAAATACAATAGCACTGATACATTATGTGAGATAAATATACCTCTGTAATACATTATGTCAAATCAATTAAATTTTTCACTTCCAAGGCTAGGGAGGGTGCGTCAAGTCGTGTCACATGTCTTCAACAAACTCAAGAATAACATAGTATACAAATTTAACAGGAAACTGATTGCAGGCATCTTAATGTCCAACCACTGGGCCTTTGCTACTGGACTACGGCAGATTATCGTTGGCAGGGGATAACTCAACTAATATCATCAAAGGTAGAAGGTACAGTGTACCGAAACAGCTGTCACTGAATTATATAATAAATATGAAAATCAAATAAACTAAATTTTATTTTTATTTAATTAATAATATCATCAAAGAATATAATATATGAAAAGGGCTAAAGAGGGTTGGAAATCCCTAATAATAGCCGGAAGTTGGTGTTCATGATCGAATGATTCCCTTCTTAGTTGTCGGGGACGCTTCCAGGAAACTGGATGTTTCCCCGGCGAACACGGGGATGAATAAATATTTGTGAAATGGCACAATTTCCAAATACAAGGTGGTGGTGGTGGTGTTTTGCCAATTTAAGGGTTAAACCTAAACTTAATGAATAGTTTAATGATGATAATGATAGCCAGATAATGTTCGGGGACTGACATTTGTCTTAAAGGTGAGGAAAACCCACGAAAAAAAAAACATCATCCAGGAAACTTGTCCTGACCGGGGATCGAAACCGGACCCGCTGCGTAAACAGCGGTGGACATCATCATCATCATCATCACTCCAGGGATTAGTCAATTGCCCGTTCCGACTTCATAATGCATCAGCCCAACGTCTTCTAGGTCTTCCAACATCACGTCTTCCTCTTGCTTGATAATTTATTGCTAACAATGGATATCTCTCCTTACTCATTCCATCCATATGATCAATTCATTTCTGTCTGTAATTCGTGACCTTATCCAATAAAGGCTGTACTTTCAATTCTTCTCTTATATCCTCATTCCTTATTCTATCAAGTCTTGTACATCCTTTAACTTGTCTTAGGAACCTCATCTCCGCCGTCTGTATTCTATCCTTCCGTTTTTTTTTCATTGGAGCCCAAGTTTCACATCCATACAATATTGTGGGAACCGCCATAACATTATACATTTTTATCTTTGTTTCTTTTCTAATTTTATTTTTGAATGTTCTCTGTATTGTTCCACACACCGTCTGAAATTTATTTATTTTGGAGTCAATATCTCTTTCCACATTGTAGCCAACATCACAACCCAAATATTTGAAACTAGCACCTGTTCTATACTTTGATTTTCAAAAATAATTTTGGATCTCTTCCTCTAAAAGCCATGGTCTTCGTTTTCCTTACAGAAATCTTTAGATCATATAATTTACATATTTCATTTAATGCATGCATAGATTTCTGTAAATCGTCTTCATTTTTCTGTATTATGATTACATCGTCAGCAAATAGAAGATTATTTATGCACACTTTATTATCTATTCTTATTCCTGGATTCACTAAAACTTTCCATTTATTTAAAATATCGTATATATATATATATATATATATATATATCGTCTATAAATATAGACGATATTTTAAATAAATGGAAAGTTTTAGTGAATCCAGGAATAAGAATAGATAATAAAGTGTGCATAAATAATCTTCTATTTGCTGACGATGTAGCGGTGGACATACCAAGCTAATTTAGTTACGCTTATTTACATACAGATGTCAGCGAGTGGTGTGTGGTCGAAATATAGCCTCAGTGAGACATCTACTAGGCAACTAGGTATTACTTGGATGAAAACGGTCAGTAAATTTTGCTCAGAGGTCTCTTTATTCAGGCTTGCTATTCTTTTACGAGCATGAAAATCTTCAGATTCGGGACCCACGGTTTAGAGTCCCTCTCGGAGGGAATGTCTCTTGGAATTTTCCATCATAAAAATCCATCGACCCCTGCCGGATTTGAACCGCGAACCTTTGAACTAGAGACAGGAAGTATAACCACTAGCCCACCGCGGCCGAACAAATGTGTGTGTGTACAGCTCAAGTCCAAGCTCTATGTGTTTGTGGGGGGAAGTGTGGGGAGTGGGAGGAGGTACACTTGTAAGTTTCCCATAGTACTAACAGCTGGGACAGCAAATTCCTTTCAGACACACGGAGCTGGGTCCCGAGCAGTACGTACGTGTTTGTTTATGGGAGGAGTTCATCTGGAAGATCGAAGAAATGTTGGAAATATTCAGCCCATGCTTTCATCGTACTTTTTTATAGTCATACCAATTTTAATTTGTGCATTCTGAGATTGATTAGTTCCTTTAATACTTGGATTGGTTTCTGGCTTATACAGGCTGTAAGACTAGCATATAATTATCAAAGAATAATAATAATAAGTTTAATATTTCATAACTTTAATAAAATATATTATCGGTTCTATTAGTTCTCCAGCTTTGCTGGAACAGCATGAACTTGATTTGTTATAAAAATAGTAAATTCAGTAAAGCATCAGTAAAACGTGTAACTCTCACAAGGAGAAGTACTTATGTTGGACCAGTTGGATTGTAACAAAAATTGGAGGATATGTTAATTGATTGACATTAAATATGATGACGTTAGTCATTTTGCTGCAAAATTAATAAAACTCGTGTTATTTGTCATTAAATTTCAAATCTCGTCATTGACCGGTTCGTAATGGCACGGTTGCTCATTGCAGCTGGTTTCAAGAACAAGTGCAGCTAGCGGGGCGAAGAACGTAAATATTAGTTTCCCACCTTGTTAACATCAATAACTATGTTTTAATACAGGTTTTTCGTGATTTTCAATTTTTTCCTGAACTACAGGTTGTAATGCAGTTAAGACGTAAAATGGATTTATTATGCCCATTTTATTCTTTTGATGAAATATTTTATGCACTCACAAGATTATTACCTGTAAATGTACACATTTACATGTAAATATACTATTATGTCCTAAAAAAAAGTATTATTTTACACCATAAATATGCTAATCAATAAATAATAACCTAAAACAAATATTCTAATGTACTTACAATGTATCGAGTTTTTTTATGTATAATAGAAACAATTAGTATATATTGCACGAATACTCCACTGCGGAGTGGAAAAAACATTCACACTCCGATACCCTGCTCTTCAAGTAACCGTGCCGCTCCGTTGCAATATTATCTCGTTAGTTTATATCTCTCTCCCTGTCCCTTATTGTTCTTCCCTCTTTCACCACACTATTATTTTCTATTTTTATTTGTTTTTTTTTCAAATGTTTTACCTATTTATTTTGTCATGTACCGATGTTATGCCTTTTTTTTTATTTTCTTGTTCCTTATTTCGTGTTAAATATTATGTATACTATTGAATTTGCAGTGAAATGACAAATATCACGGTATTCAGTATCCTTCATTCAACATATCCTCCAATTTTTGTTACAATCCAACTGGTCCTACATAAGTACTTCCCTTGTCATTATAAAACTGGAAGAAATAATAAAAACTACTGCGTCGCGTCATTCGAACTAGTATTAAAAAGCATATTGCTTTAAATGTATTTTATTTACATACGGCATGTAATTAGAATGGAAGACGGGAGATTACCAAAGGAAGTGATAGACACCAAATGGGAGTAATAAGAAAGAAAGATCAAATGGAAATTGAATGAAAAGAGCTATAAAACGTTCGGAACTGAAAGGCCTACAAGACACAAATGCATTTGGTAGGGAGCAATGGAGAAAGTAAATAAAATGTTGGGACATTTTATGTACTCTTTTAAACTTTATATGGTTGAGAAAAAAAATTACAGCATTGTAGAAAGACCCAAGTAAATTAAAGCGCAATTATTATTATTATTATTATTATTATTATTATTATTATTATTATTATTATTATTATTATTATTATTATTATTATTATTATCATTGTTTTATTATTGTTTTATTATTATTATCATTATTATCATTAGTATCATTATTATCATTATCACCATTATCATCAATATCATTATCATTATTATTATTATTATTTATTATTATTATTATTATTATTATTATTATTATTATTATTATTATTACAAAAAACATAGTTATGATGAATACGAGAATGCTGATCTAGAATTTCTAGCTCATGTTTAAAATGGCAAAAATTCATTACCACTAAACGGCCCTGGTAACTCCACGTGACTCCTGAACGTATACTCCCACAACCATGACATCCTTCATTATTTCAATTGAAAAATTAGTTATCAAGTAGCAAATATAACCAGTCGCATTTATGTCAATGTCGCATACAAAATTTGTTTAAAATCGCTAGAGGAAGGGATTTTTACATGTTTTACAAATAATTATTTATGTTACTAGAAAAACATATTATGGGCCCTTACTTTAAGGGAGGAAAGAAGATTACGAGTAATTGAGAATAAAATTCTTAGGAAAATGTTTGGTCCGAAAAGAGATGAACAGACAGGTGAATGGAGAAAACTACATAATAGTGAGCCACATGATATATATAGGAAGCCAGATATAATAAAAACAGTTAAATTTCGTTGACTTTGATGGGCAGGACATGTGGCACGAATGAGGGATGAAACAGGTGTATGGAACCTTCTTGTAGGAAAACCAAAGGGAAAATGCCCAGTTGATAGACCAAGAATGAGGTGGGAGAATAATATTATCTATGATTTGAGGGAAGATTATGCAGGAGATGATTGGAAAACATTTAGCTCAGGATAGATTATACAGGAGATGTTTGGAAAACATTTAGCTCAGGATACGAATGTATGGAGAGCTTATGTCCGCGCGGCCATGAACCTAAGGGTTCGATAGAGCCAGTGAGTTAGTTAGTTAGTTAATATAAACAATATTAAAAACTCTTGAGTTATGTTCAAATATTTGGAATATTTTATGTATATTAACTTGTTTTTATTTAATTCCTTTAGTTTAATCTCTCTCTTCGTAGATAAATTTAGTGCCCCACGTCTCCCGAGTCTTACAGTAACATGATCTGTCAGGAAAGGATTTTACTACACTCTAGATAGCACAACACTTTTTTTGATCACACAAATTCATAGAGTTCTTTCCTGGATGAATGATGACCACAATGTAGGGGTACCTCCGAGACAACATTAGCATATAAGAAAAGACATAACAATAACTCATACATTTTTATTAGGGATTTCCCACACAACAGCGATTGTTCTTCAACCCAAATTTATTTTTCGCCAGAGGTTTCTGTCTAAAGTATATTTTTCCCTCAAATATCTAGCTTCTATACTTCTTCTCACTCCATCTATCCAACGTTCTCTAGGTCTTCCTCTTTCACTCTTCCATCAAATTTCCAATCGAGAATCTTCTTTGGTATTCTATCTTCTTTCATTCTTATGAGGTATCCAAACCATTTCAAACGTTCTTCCTCTATTTTTTAAATCTTTTTTACATATATACTTCAATACTAATGGGTTAGCGGACAAAAAACTACTTAATTTGTGTCCAATTACACAATATACCTAATAATAACAGTTCTGCATGGTTTCGTTTTCACTGCAGCCCGACACATTTAAATGAATGGCACTAGAAATTAGTGTTTTGCAAATTTAAGAGTATTAAAATGATACAATTCGAAAATGTGTTTAAGTGGAAAATATGGATGGAATGGAATTTTGTCAATATTTCTATTTAATCCAATGGGATTACTAGATCCTATTTGTTGTAAAAAATAACAGATGAATTATTACTATAAAGAAGATTATGAAAGAGTGATAATAATGGTCTGATAGTGTTGGACGTTGCCGTGGCGTTTCCCGTGTTTTGTCTTACAGACAAGAGATAACCCGGTAAAAACCTCATCTAAGAAATGTATCCTGCCCGGGATTGAATCCGGACCCACTGCGTCCGAGGGAACGACGTTACCTCACATCATAGCAGTGGACTATAGTCCTATATTCTTGAATAAACTAAAATCTAATATAAAGGAAGACTAGTCACCAGTTGCATATTAAATAACACTGGTCAACATGAGTTTTGTCTCATGAGTACCAATAGTTGTACTTAATGCAGTTTTTTATCGTGTTTTCAAATATGTATTCGGAATTTCTCCATCGCCCACTGTTTTTTTTATTTCAATTTCAATTAATGGATTTAAATAATTCTTTTTTTAATAAAACAAACATTAAAGGGATTACATCAAAATCAAAATATACAGTGGTGTACCCTGACTTGCAATCTGCAATGAGACCAGTTCCACACTGCGAAGAATTGCCCATACCAAAGCCTCCAGAACATGTGACATTAGATGAAGAGAGCTCAGATTCTGATGGAAGTAAGGAAGAAGAAGAAGAAGAAACAGATTTTGGTGATACAACTTTTGAACAAAGCTGTTCATCTGAGCCTCATTTATTGACTCAAGAAGATCATAACGATCTCATACGAGATTTAAAGTTATCCAAAAATCAGTCTGAAATGCTTGGTTCCCGGCTAAAAGGATGGAATCTTTCGGAAACCTTGCGCGATGGAGGAAAACCGATATCACATTTGAATTCAGGAGAAAAAATACTATCAGAATCACATATTTTTCTTTCTGAGACAAAACAGTTTTTTTTTTGTTGCCCAGTGTAATATAATTATAGTCCTCCGCTGTGGTCTCGAGGTAGCGTGCTGCCTTGTCACGTAGCGGGCCCGGGTTCGATCCCCTGTGAGGTTTTTTCGGGGTTTTTCCTCACCTGTAAGACAAATGTCAGGAAGCTTAGAGCACAACGGTCCCCAAAAATCATCCGGCCATCATCATCATCGTCATCATTCTTCACTGGTGTGGAAAGCAAGGGAAAGCTATCACACCTTAAATTCCCTAGTAAAGCTGCAAAGCATTAGCTTGAAAATGCTATGATTGTAGTGAAAGACCTGCCCTCGGGCAGAATTACTATGGATGGATGGATATATAGGCATATAGAGATTTTAAAGGATCAGATATCGTAAGAGCTAAAATAATTGTGGAGGGGAAACCCGTTGAACAAGTGAACCATTTTAAATATCTGGGTTATGAATTCTCCTACTTTAAACATGAAGATATTTTTAACAAACTTAATAAATTTAATTATATGTAGCACATTTAAGAGATTATTTAAAAATACAAGAAAAGAAACAAAACTAAAATTTTATAAATCAGTGGCAGTTCCCTTACTGTTGTATAGTAGTGAATTTTGGATTTTAATTAAAAGAGAAGAGAAGATCATAGAAGCAGCTGAAATGAGAATTCTAAGAAGTGTAGCTTGGCTGCAAAGTTCTAGATAAAAGAAGTGAAGATATTAGAAACGAGCTAGATATTTTTAAACTTTTAGATAAAGAAAAAGGATCTATAAAAAACTGGAAAGAACATATTCAAAGAATGAAAGATGAACGCATATAAAAAAATATACTTAATTAAAAACTAAAAGGAGACAGGAATGTTGGTAGACCAAAAAAGAGATGGATTCAACTTTTTGAATGAGAATCTATGAGACCGGAACAAAGCCACATGGGATTAATCCGTGAATGTTGATGAACCATCCATAGTAATTCTGACCGTAGGCAGGTCCTTCACTGCAATCATAGCATTTTCATGCTATGCTTGCAGCTTTACTAGGAAATTTTAGGTGTGGTAGCATCCCTTTCTTTTCCACACCGATGAAAGATGATGATGATAACGATAATGCTAAAGATGATGATGATGGCCATATGATTTCGGGGACCGTTTGGGCCTTAAAGTTTTCCCGACATTTGTCTTACAGGCGAGGAAAAATCCCGATAGAAACCTCACCCAGAAAAACTGTCCCGACCGGGGATCGAACCCGGGCCCGCTGCGTGGCAAGGCAGCACGCTACCTCGAGACCACAGCGGTGGACTTGTTGATGATTGATATATAACACTTTTCTGCTTTGTATCGCATTTTAAAACACACGCATTTGCTTATATCGACGGTTAGGCAATGAAAACCTCGTTACTTCATCAGTCATTGAAAACCTCATAACTCCAGTAGCCAGCACAGAAAGGTGTGATGCATAACCTGTTGAGAACACGGACTTAAAATGTATTAATAACTTGACTTGTATTCTGTAGTAAAGTATGTGGGAACTATTGCTGTATCAATTTTCATATTTATTTAAAATTGTTATTTGTTTCTCCTGTAAAATTTACTAAAATGGAGTTATGAGGTTTTCATTGCCCACTATCAATATGCCACTTAAATCAATAAATGTCGGTCACGCAGGTACTGCGTAAACTAAGCGAATTTCTCAGCTACTCAAATGTATTGTCCCATTTTGCTGGTTTACGGAATCTTTCTTTCTTTTCTTAATTAAATCGTATGTATCAAGAGAAGAGTTCATTAATTATTTTTAAGTCGGCGGCCAATTTTTTTCCTGTTGCTATTATTTTCATTTACAAGATAATTCTTTGTTTATTACAGTCAAATATTAAATGAGTTATCGTCTGTTCACCTTGTTTACATTTGCACTCGAGATCTGTTGTAGTCTTCTCTTGTTCTGGCATAATATGTTAAGAATGTTGTTAATAAAGGTTTAATTTGGACTTTATTTTTAGTCTGTCAGCTATTGATGGGTAAAAATTCCGGGTAGATTGGTCATTAGATGTTGTTTGCCATTCTACCTCCAAGTCCTCCTGGCTTTTCATCTCTGGAGATATCACTTTCTAGAATTTGATTGTAAGTTACTTGTAAATTTATATTTGCTCTAACCTCGACTTCATTATTACCCAGTGTAAGGTATATATATTAATTAATTGGTGTTTCGTATAATTTATCATATTTATATTATTATTATTATTATTATTATCGTATCATTATTGTTGTTACCCTATAAAATGTTGTTTGTACATGAAATTTACTTTGCTACATTTATTGTATCTTAACTCCGCCATGGCCGGTCCCAAGGCCCGGATGAGAAAGGAGGAGGGGGAGGAGTAACAACCTCGTTAAAAAACCAGGGTTCAGTTGGCTCCGACTGATAGTACTCTGTAAGGGCCCCTAGCCAGGGTTACGGTGAAGACCTCAACGGCAGAGTCGGCGCAGAAGGAGTCCTTCATCACGGCGGATCTGGCGGAAGAGGCAACCCTATCTCTAAGGGAAATAGAGAAACGCTGCCTTGCGGTGAAGAGGGATCTTCAAAGGCTATGGGAGGAAAACCCAGACAGAAATTTTCCTGGTCCTCCAGGTTGGGGGTTTATGCTGTGGGCCAGCTCCCCACACATTAGAAAAAAAAACAAAATGCTAAAAGACCAAATCAATCAAAGCCGGACAGAAAAAAGTATGAAAGACAAAAGCAACGAAAACGGACATTGAATATAGGCACGTGGAATGTACGAGGAATTAGAAACAAAATTAATGAAGTAGCAGGAGAATTATTCCAGAACAATATAGATATTGCAGCAGTGACGGAAACAAAAAAGAAAGGATCGGGAAATTCATATTTAGGAAACTACATACATTTTTGGTCAGGTGTAAATAAATCAAAAAGAGCTAAAGCAGGAGTATCAATGTTTGTAAAAAAGAAATACAGTAAAAACATAACAGAATATGAACATATTAATGAAAGATGCCTAAAGATTAAAATGAAGCTTATGGGAAGAACAATGGTGTTCTTAGCAGTCTACGCACCAACAGATGATGCTGCACAGTGTCAGAAAGAAAAGTACTATTCAGTATTAGTGGAACAAATAGAGAAAAATACGAAGTAATGAAGAATTAATACTAATGGGAGATTTAAATGGGAAAGTGGGTAGAAGAACAATGATGAAGCAGTAGAAAAATGGGAACAAGAAGATGAAGCAGTAGGAAAATATGGGGAACAAGAAGTCAACGATAATGGAAATAGAATCATAGAGATGTGCAAACAACATAAATTAAAGATAGTAAACACATTTTTCGACCATAAGGATATTCATAAATTTACTTGGGAACGACCTAGTCTCAATCAGAAATCAATAATAGACTACATAATTGTAAAGCAAAATACTTCCTTATTTATTAAGGACTCAAGGGTTAAAAGAGGAGCAAATTGTGGTTCTGACCACTATCTACTCACAGCACAGATCATCCCCAAATTCCCTACAGGGAAAAAAGTGCATGATGAAGCAAGGGAATCAACAATGCAACCGAAGCAGGAAGAAAAATTTAAACTGTATTTATTTAATCAGGATAGTATCAAAAACTTATATAAAGAAAGACTGAGGATTAAAATTGAGAATTTGGATTACAAGGAAGACATAGAAGAAGAATATAATCAATTAAAGGAAATAATACATTCGGCAGCAAAAGAAGCATTAGGCACAATAAATAAAAAACAAAATACCCAAGATTGGTGGAATGATGATATTGAAGAATTAACCAAAAAGAAGAAAAAAATGCTACTTAGAATGGTTGGCAAATAAAACAACAGAAAATTGGATAGAATACAAGAGAACAAACGCCAAAGTTAAAAGGAAAGAGATAGAAGAAAAAAACAAATTATGGAAAAGCAAATGCCAAGAAATAGAAAGTTATATAGGAGGATCACAATCATCAGAAGTATGGAGATTTCTAAAAACACTGAAAACCAACCAAGGACCCAGCAAGATAAATTGTTAGCAAAATCAGACGCAGAAAAACATTACAAAGCTTTACTGTCAGAAACTAGAAATGAGTTTATGGAAACAACAGAAAATCCATCCATAGAAATGAACACCCTGGAATTTGATACAATAGATATAGAATTAGAAATTCAAACCCTAAAGAATAAAAAGGCACCAGGGCCGGGAAACATACCAAATGAGTTAATTAAATATGGCCCAAAAAATTTAATAGGTAGATTGAGGGACTTGTATAATAAGTGCATTGCAATACAGAAGATTCCTGATGAATGGAAAATAAGCTACATAGTACCAATATACAAGAAGGGCGATAGAAGAGACGCAAAAAACTATAGAGGACTAAGTATAAAATAACACATTATATAGAATATTTACGAAGTTATTAAAAACAAAGTTACAAAAAGATGTTAAAGACAAATTAGGAGAAGATCAAAATGGATTCAGACCAGGAAGGTCATGTGTTGACAATATATTTGCAATACAACAGTTAATTGAAAAACGGACTGCAGTTGGAGAAGAAACCCATTTGACAATGATAGATTTAGAGAAAGCTTATGACTCAATTCCGAGGAACAAATTATGGGAAGTATTGGAGAAATTCAATATTGACAGAAACCTAATAGAAATTATTAAACAACCTATAAAGATAACTCCTCTTATGTTAAAATGGGAAATATAATGTCTAATCCTATAAACACCTCAAAGGGATTGAAACAAGGGTGCAGTCTATCACCAATTTTATTTAATATTTATGTAGAATTTATATTAACGAAATGGAAACAAAGCTGCAAAGGTATGGGGATCCCAATAGGCAATAGATTTTTGCTGACATTACAATTTGCCGATGATCAACTGGTTTTAGCGCAAGACAATTTTGATATGGAATTCATGATAAAAAGGTTGAAAATGAAAAGTCACATATGCTATCATGGGGTCTCACAGTAAATTTACAAAAAAACCAGAATATCTGGCAATTATATAATCGCAATTGAAAGAGTAAAAATTAGTATTGGAAGATGGAATCAACAAAGCAATTTCGGAGAGTGAAACAAACTAACTATTTGGGAATGATTATGGATAACATCGAAGGTAATAGGCAAAGAGAACATTAAAACATAGAATTGAATTGATTAGCAAAATAATATCATCTAATAAATTCCATATGGTGGGATAAGCATATTTGGAAAGATCACACAAACAAATATATGGTAAAACATTGGGTGGAATCTGTTGCAAGGTTACGACAGTGCAGGTATGGACAATCAATAAGTAATACAAGAATAGACTAATAGCTCTAGAAATGGATTATTTACGAAGAAGTGCCAGAAAGACTAAATTAGAACGTGGTCACAAATAAGGAAATTAGAAACAACATGATGGGAAGCAGAAGAAAGGCATAATTGAAAGAATTGGGGAAAATGAATTAAAAGTTGGTTCTGTAGTTTGACACATGTTTTAACGAAGGAAAGTATGAAGTAGATGGTCGACCACGCAAACTCTATGAATTGGTATCCTATACAGAAAGAAGAAAAGAGGAAGACCAAGGTTAACATGGAAGGAAAACATGAAGACAGTAATGCAAGCTAGAGGGCTAAGCATCGAAGATGCCCAAGACCGTAGGCTTTGGAGGTTTGGCACGGGAAGACGGCAGCAGCTGTAAAAACCCGAAGATAGATAGATAGATATTGTATCTTTAACTGTTTATAATTAGTATAGTGTATATCTATATTCGTCAAATATTTATTTGTATTTGTGCTGGTTGAGTGGAAGAGAGGGCCTTATGGCCTTAACTCTGCCAGAATAAATAAAGTATTATTATTATTATTATTATTATTTTATTATTATTATTATTATTATTATTATTATTATTATTATTATTGTTGTCGTAGCTGTTGTTATTGTTATTGTTGTTGTTATTATTGTTGTTATTGTTGTTATTATTATTATTATTATTATTATTATTATTATTATTATTATTATTATTATTATTATTATTATTATTATTATTATTATTATTATTATTATTATTATTATTATTATAAGGTATTGTATTTTGCTCCCTCCTTAGCTAGTCGGACAGATGTTTCATTTCCAAAATTCCCAACATATGCTTTGATCCACATAATATATATTTTCCATTTATTGTATTCTTAAAACCCTTAATTTATTTCGAATGTTTTCTAGCAATTGATTATGATTATCATGATTTCGTATTCGTCTACTGTAATTTGGCTGTCTGTACGTATGAAAGAGGGGCATGGAAGCTTCTTTTAAGAAAAACAGAGGGAAAACGCCCAATTTTAGACCAAGAATGGAGTGGGAAACATGCTTTGGTTCGAATCCACATGGGGAAAGAAATTTTATCATGGAATTTTGGCCAGTATGGGACTATGCCCAACAAGCGTCATGAAGAATTTGGGCAGCTACAGTACGTAGTGGCTCCAGGTTGAGAAAACCATCTACAAAGGCTGCGGGATCCGACATATTGACTACAAGTCATCTCTATACTGGCTGGACACTCGTTTACCTCTGTCATTACCTCATGTGGATATGAGGTCAGCAGCCGACTGGTAAGTCAAGGATGACATAAGACAATTTGGCGACGTTGAAAACAAAACATAATTTCATATTCTGTAATGATTTTCCGATTGAGGGTATTTCCACTTTTCAGCGGTTGCCCTTTTACCAGCCGGCTGCTGGCCCTTCACATCCACATGTGTCAATCACAGAGGTAGATGATCAACAGCCAGTGTAGGAGTGACATGTGGTTAGCATGTCGAGTCCCCCAGCCGTTATAGCTGGTTCCTCAACCTCTGTAATGATTTTGAGTAAATAAAATTGCTCCTTTGAAGAGAATATGATTATCAAAATGCAATTGAACAATAATTACCGTACCATTATAGAATTTTCTGAGAGAGCAAATTTATATCACAACCTTTGTTTGATACAAACAGTATCGAAAGCGATTTTCACAATTAGGGTTACATAACATTAGAATAAAAGTTACTTTTAATAGTAAGTTAGTTAATATTTTCCTCCTATTGTCGTACTACATGAATGACTAAGATATGAAATTAACTAAAATTAATAACGATCTGTTATGAAGTCCTATAAATCGTTGAGAGTCAGTCAGTGTTAATGATACGTGATTCACAACTGTCACAGGCTTGGAGTTGATGCCTGATGATATTGTTGTTGGCTTAATTTGTTCTTCGCATTAACGGTATCATCATTTTATTTTCATTTTATTTACCGACTTCTTATATTTTAAAATTATCAATACAGACAACATTTAGCAGAACGTTCAAAATTTTGAATCTTTTGGAAAATATTTCTAGGATATAAAATGTGAACCAAAGTCACATTACTGTTATTGTTATACCATAAGCTGATTTTTTTGCGAGCACGAAAATATCTAGCTGGAGCTGGATGTCATAGTATTAACTACTCATTATTAGTATTATTATTATTATCATCATCATCATCATCATCATCATCATTATAAAGGTAGAACAATAATAGCAATCTTAAATGGTGTCCTATGGAACAGACATGAAACAAGGAAAAATAAGTTACAAATATATAATTAAATGAGAATTAATGTTACATATGGAGCTGAAGTATGGAAATTCCCCTCAGGGGTCCTCATCTAGGGGATATGTGGATGGCGACCACAAGGTGCCCAAGCTGTGCAAAACATTTCTTCCACTTACTTGTGTTTTGCACTCTTTTAACTTTACTATCTAACCTCTCTTGGTTAACTCTTGTTTTTTCGACCCCGACGCTATTAGGGCATCCGAGGGCTAGGGAGTCCTTCCTTTCTTCCATTTCTTCTTTCCTTTATTTTCTTTTCTTCTCCAGAAAAGCCTGACCAGAGGCTATAAGATGGCAGCCCCATCACTGGTCTTGCCTTCCTTTGGCCAGCAACCAATCGAAGGGACTACTATTATGCTTTCAAGTCTTATACGAGAATTTTCCATAAGGGAAAATTTTCTATAGGATCGTAACAGGCCTCGGCTTAATACTTGGAAGGAAGAAGAAGAAGAAGTATGGAAATTCAACAAAAACTTATGTTTATGGAAATTAATTTTTTGAGGAGAGCAGCAAAATGTTCAAAATTGGAAAAAAAAATAAGAAATAAAGTCATACGAGATAAAATGAATATTAAGTATTCAATAGTAGATTATATTCGTATAATATATAAACGATTAAATTCATATGGACATGTACGACGAATGCAAGAAGAAAGGTTACCCAGAAAAACATTGGAATGATTTCCACCTGGAAGAAGAAAAATAAAGACCTCGAAACTCGTTGATGCAATAAATAAGAACTGGAATGAGAACAAGAGGACTGGAGGACATTGATGGATAGATAGGGACGAGAAGTAAAATAAAACTTTAGGCACAGAAAATTGTATAAACATTGAAAATCTGTATATAAATATAAATTATTATGATTCTTATTGTGATATTATTATTATTATTATTATTATTATTATTATTATTATATTATTATTATTATTATTATTATTATTATTATTATTATTATTATTATTATTATTATTTCTAAAATGCTACATAAACTTATAATCAAAGTTAATGATTTTTCATGTCAATTCAGAAAATCGGAAAAATTAACAAAAGAAAGATATATTCCGTAAACCAGCAAAAGTAGACCATAAATTCGATTTGCTAAGAAATTCGTTTAGTTTACGGAGTTCCTGTCACCCTGTGTGACGGAATTTTTAAAAATGGTTTCGTCTTGCAACCTTGACGGTTTTAAGCATACATATTCTCTTACCATCAGAACAACAAATTGGAATACTAATGCAATGATTAGTAAAGATACATTGTACTTTGCCCATGCTCTATGACACGTCAGGCAACTTGCATAAAATTAGAAATCAGCATGACAACAAACGATTTCTCATTCTTTGTATCTAAGAGAAAGTGACTTTATGCCATAATATCATCTTTCTTCGTTCTTATTATTTGTTATGTCAATCTATTGTTACAATAGCCTCAATTCTAATTTATCGACCTGCATGACAAATAAGGTTTGCGATACTGCATCAAAAACGAGAATAGGATAATCACGGTACGTTTAAATTCCATCCATAGTAATTCTGCCCGAAGGCAGGTCCTTCACTGCAACCATAGCATTTTCATGCTATGCTTGCAGCTTCACTAGGGAGATGTAGGTGTGGTAGCTTCCCGTTGCTTTCCACACCAGTGAAGGATGATGATGTAGATGGTAATGATAAGGATGATAATGATGATGATGGCCATATGATTTCGGGGACAGTTTGGGCCTTAAAGTTTTCCTGACATTTGTCTTATAGGTGAGGAAAAACCCCGCTAAAAACCTCACCCAGAAAAACTGCCCCGACCGGGGATCGAACCCGGGCCCGCTGCGTGACAAAGGCAGCACGCTACCTCGAGACCACAGCGGTGGACACGTTTAAATTAAAGATGAATTAATTAATTCCAATGTTAAAACCATTCTGCGTACAATATATTTCGTTCGCTCCTAATAATTCATAATTATTTTATCATCCTGTTTTTAGGGAAGTAAGTTGAATTTACCAGAGAGGCCTTGGTATCCATTGACAAGGGCATGTAATTACTAAATTTACTTCCCTAGGTAAGAAAATAAATTGACTTAATTAATAACGTGAAAATTTTACCTACTTAAAAAATGTTATCGAGTAATACAATACAATTGTATTGTATAACTTTGATAACACAAATTTATAGAGATTGAACAGTTGTTACAATTATTAACATTAGCCATAATTAATCATATCTGTAATTAATATGCAGTCTGAAACTGTTATTTAAAATTTCTGCCACTAATTCAGACAACAATAAACAATTGCAGTTGTTTTAGCAACATTCCCTTGCTATCAAACAATACTGAACTCTTCAAACCAATATATAAATTCACATGATATATAAAATTTAACATAATTATTAGTATAGGAATGAAAAAAAATATATACGCAATTCGGGAAGTAAGTGTATTACTATTCTCGATTTTATTTGCTAGTCCTCGCTAAAGATCGGGCTCAAACACGTCCTCGACTAGTAATTAACTATATACTTCCCTTGTTGCGCACATAACTATACCTAACTGATCTAAACCTTCTGGCGGTACCATAGCACAGGGGCCGATTCAACCTCTAACTGAAATTATTATCATATCATTTTTAGGGGGGATAAAAACGGCTCTCACGTAGTGCTTGACAACCCGACTGAAATCTCGTACTGATTGTCTAGAAAGGAGGAAGGTTTAATCTCCTACTTCCTAAAGGACCTTATAAGGCCTATAGTGGGTACACTTAACTTTAGTTCTCCTACCGCTTGGTACTTAGTTCGTTTTATTTTGTCCTGCAATAGCTTTCATCCTTCAGCATGCATTTTTTTCTAGATTAATACTTTATATACAGGTGTTTCAGAATAAGTATTACAGACTTCTAGGGGTTGTAGAGTGGACTTAGTAGATAAAGTTTTTATAAGGAACCCATGTCCGGAAAGTACCATTTCGATGTAAAATAGGTTTGAAGATCGAAACACAATGGGCTAATATCGTGTGTCTTGTGTTTCAGAATAAGTATTACAGACTTCTAGGGGTTGTACTATAAGTGTGGTTCCACGTGGCGATCCTGTTGTTCATTGCACAAATTGTACCTGCGACACATGTTTTCTTACACACACCCCATAAGACCTGGTATGTGCTCAATAATTTATGTTGTCGCATACTCGTGTGTGTGTATATATATACATATATATATTAAAGGCCTTAGAAAGTCCTTGAGATAATAGGAGGATATAAATACCTGTAATGAATAATAGCATATAATAGCATGCATTTCCAGAGTTGAACCTATGTTTAATTTCTTTCTGCACCTCATTAAGCCTACTATTTGAAATTATTGTTCCTAGGTTTTGAATTAAAACACTTCTTTAAATTTCCCTCATTTGTCATTAACTGTCATTTTCATTACATACTGTATTTTTACGTGTGGCCAAATGTTTAATTTTATGTTGAGGCTTGCAAAACAAATTTTATAGGCCTATTCCTTAGGTCGGGTTATAGGCCCGACGTTAAGTATTCCAATGGTAGGGCTGCTAACTTTTAGTTTCTGGGCAGACTTTAGGATCCGCATTTATTCAGTACCCGATATAACGGTTGTACAGTCATGATTCGGTCCTCAGATCCTCGTTTGTTAAAACGGGTTGTACCACGAGAAGGTGAGGATGAGAGTTGAGTAGGAGAGGTTTTGTCGCACATCACTACCTCTTACAACATACCATAAAAAATAAAGACATCTTACAAGGGAACTGTCAACCATTGCATGCCGAAACCTACCTTGAAATGATTCCCAGAGAAGCGTTGTAATATACTAAAACCGTTTCCAAAAAATTATCTGCCACTTTTAACTGCAAGGCATAAAAATCGAAGCCAGAATGCAGCAATGATAAACAAATGTGCAAAGCAGGTGGACGTCCCTGGGTGAGTACAGCTGAGTGGAGTGTGCGGCGCGGGGCAGATTGTCAGGCAGAGTCAGGAATTGTATTACCTCCCTGTAGTTTAAATGAGAGATTTGGCGCTGGATTTTAGGGTCTTGCAGTTAAAAGCCGCAGATTGATTTTGGAAACGGTCTTGGTACATCACAACACTCCTCTGCGAGAAATTTCAAGGTAGATTTTGACATGCAATGGTTGACAGTTCCCTTGTTAGATTAATTCCACATGAAATCTTTGGAAAACAAACTTTCTGATTATAAATCAATAATTTCTGATTATAATTCAAGATGAATGTAGCATGTTCATCGAATGGAGGATCACAGGATACCCAAGCAAATATTAAGCAATTATTCTGCAGGAAGAAGAAGGCCAGAACGTTCACTGAAAATACTTATGGTATTTCTATTGAGGCTGAAACAGATAAAAATGACCTAAATTCGTGAACAATGTTGATGATGGTGATATTTAGTTCCAGCACCAATTTCTAAGCATTTTGAATAGAACGTATATATAGGTTTTTAGTATTTATTCGCTATGTCACTAATACTATACAGAATGTTACCGAAATGAGTGCAGATTTTTCGTGTGGTGGTAGGGAACATCCATACAAGTATTTTAATACAATGAACCTTCGGTCATAAATGCATTTTAGTGGGTCTACAGAATAAAACAGCATTTAAAAATGTTGAACACATTGTTGTTTATTTATACATTCTAAGAAAAGTTGAAGGTATTACATGCTATTTTACAGTAATTGTTGGAAATGGCGACCATTGACCTGGATGCACAGTTCCTTGCATCTCACCTCGGACTGATGAACTCTAAGAAACATATTATCTGGATGCTCCCTGATTTCCACAGCCGCTGCCACAATCCTTGCTACAAGCTCTAGAGCTGTGCATCCAGGTGAATAGTCATTTCCAACAATTGCTGTATACATACCTTACATTTTTCTTGGAATTAATAAATAAACAACAATGTGTTGAACAATTTTAAATACTGTTTTTTTTTCTGTAGATCCACAACAATACATTTCCGACCCAAGGTTCACTGTGTTAAAAAACTTGTATGAATGTTCCCTACCACCACACGAAAAATCTGCACTCATTTCGGTAACACTCTGTATAAGCATTTACCAACAGTCGGCCGCGGTTATGCTCCTTGCTTCTAGTTCTGAGGGTCGCGGATTCAAACCCGGCCGGCGTCGATGGATATTTTTAGGACGGAAAAGTCCAAGGAGCAAGTCCTCTGGGAGGGACTTTAAGCTGTGCGTCCCGAGTCTGAAGATTTTCAGACTCGTAAGGATTCTTAAGCCTGAATAAAAAGGCCTCTAAGCAAAGTTTACCGACCTCAACGTCCTAGTAACACTTTAGTTGCCTGCTAGATGTCTCATTGAGTCGGTGTGTTGACCGCATGCCATTCATGAGCAAATAAGTTAACTTAAAATTTAATTTGGTCTAATAATTCCTTAAAAAGGACAGACTATGGTTCAACAATGGGCTACGTCATTACAGATATATATATATATATAGATTTACCAATAGGTTATTAATGCCAATGAATTTACGCCTTCTTCATCGCAACAAAATAATCCAGAAAAATGAAGGACGTCACTATTAATTTATAACAACAATGCCTACTACCTCCCTACATAGTCGTTTAATAACTACTTTGTACGAGGTCAATGTTTAAACGTCGTTATATAAGTCATCACAATATCCGCGTACAGCCCCTATTAATTTAAACTTCAAATCTACTGTATCATCAACTCATTCTGATTTTTTAATGTCTCGGTCAGAGCCAAAAGGAGATAGTCATTTTACAAGATTTTCGGAAAATGTTTCAAATAAAGCAAATATTCTCTTGTTAATTGATTGATTAGAATTGCAAATCGAATGACCTTAGTTGTTAAACAGTGACTTTAAATAAAAATTATAACGTACATATAATATGGCATTTCTTAACTTAAAATATCTCGGTCAGAGCGAAAAGAGAATAGTCACTTTTACAAATTACTTACTTACTCACTGGCACTATCGAACCAGTAAGTTCATGGCCGCGCGGACATAAGCTCTCCATACATCCCTATCCTGAGCGAATGCTTTCCAATCATTCCCTGTATAATCTACTTCCCTCAAATCATAGTTAATCTTATTCTCCCACCTGTTTCTTGGTCTACCAACTGGACGTTTTTCCTCTGGCTTTCCTACAAGAAGCTTCCATGCAAGACTTTCATTCCCCATACGTGCAACATGTCCTGCCCATCGCAATCTACGAGACTTAACTGTTCTTATTATATCTGGCAGCCTATAAAGACAATGTAGTTCATTGTTATGTAGTCTTCTCCATTCACCTGTTAGTTCATCTCTCCTTGGTCCAAAAATTCTCCTAAGTACCTTATTCTCAAATACTCGCAATCTCCCTTCCTCCCTTAAAGTAAGAATCCATGTTTCGCATCCATATAATATAACTGGTAGAATAATAGTTTTATATTTTTTCAGTTTAAGGTTTTGTGAAAGGAGATGGGACTTCAAGAGTCTCTGCAATGCATAATAGCACGCATTTCCAGAATTGAGCCTATGTTTAATTTCTTTGTGCATCTCATTCCTATTTGTGATTATTGTTCCTAGGTATTTGAATTCAGCCACTTCCTCAAATTTTCCCTCATTTGTCATTAGCTGTTCATATCTATTATATAATGTATTTCTACGTGTGACCATATATTTAGTTTTATTGATAGTTTTACAAATTTCTTGGGTACCGTAATGCATTTACGGTATATTTAAAATAAATCCGAAAATCTCTTGTTGGTTCAAAGCTATCTGAAATTGGGTTATACTATACAGATTTATATGGAGTTTCTAAACGTTTAAGACAAGGATTCTGTTTATCACCGATCTTATTCAAAATACAGGGCGTTTCAGAATAAGTATTACAGACTACTAAGGGTTGTAAAGGGGACTTAATAGATAAAGTTTTGATGAGGAACCCGTGTCCGGAAACCTACCATTTTGATGTAAAATAGGTTTGAAGATCGAAACACAATGGACTGATATAGTGTGTCTTGTGTTTCAGAAAAAGACTTCTAGGGGTTGTACTACAAGTATGGTTCCACGTGGCGACCTGTTGTTCGTTGCACAAAGTGTACCTGCGACGCATGTTTTCATACATACGCCCCACAAGACCTGGCGTGTGCTCGATAATTTCTGCTGCCGTCAGAATTCGTGCAAGATCTTCCTCCGACTCGACAGGTGGTAGTACAACCCCTAGAAATCTGTAATACTTTTTCTGAAACACAAGACACACGATATAAGCCCACTGTGTTTCGATATCCAAACTTATTTTACATCGAAATGGTACGTTTCCGGACATGGATTCCTTATCAAAACCCTATCTACTAAGCCTCACCTACAACTCCTATAAGTCTGTAATACTTATTCTGAAACACCCTGTATATCTAAAAATAGACTTAACACTGCGGAAAAATAATGCTTATCTATGGGAAGTCCACCGCTGTGGTCTCGAGGTAGCGTGCTGCCTTGTCATTCAGCGGGTCCGGGTTCGATCTCCGGTCGGGGCAGTTTTTCTGGGTGAGGTTTTTATCGGGGTTTTTCCTCACTTGTAAGACAAATGTCAGGAAAACTTTAAGGCCCAAACGGTCCCCGTAATCATATGGCCATCATCATCATGATCATCCTTATCATTATCATCATCATCATCATCCTTCACCGGTGTGGAAAGCAACGGGAATGTACCACACCTACACAATTCCCTAGTAAAGCTGCAAGCATAGCATGAAAATGCTATGATTGCAGTGAAGGACCTGCCTTCGGGCAGAATTACTATGGATGGATCTATGGGAATAAAGTAGAAGATACAATTTATTAATTGCTATTTGATGATGGTCAGCTACCGATGGCAGAAAATTTAGAGTACATGAGAATAAAACTGAAGGAGGGATATGAAAAATGGTGATTTAAGATAAATTTGGACAAAACAATGTACATGGTAATAGGAGATAATCAAGAGACCTGATTTTAGAAGACGGACAT
This sequence comes from Diploptera punctata, assembly GCA_030220185.1. Taxonomy (NCBI): domain Eukaryota; kingdom Metazoa; phylum Arthropoda; class Insecta; order Blattodea; family Blaberidae; genus Diploptera; species Diploptera punctata. The sequence goes on from JASPKZ010010696.1 coordinate 2,528,832, forward strand.
AGAAAAGTAAAATCATGTAGCGAGTGTGTACATAGGTGAAAAAATAGTGCCGGTGGAAGTCACAATGCTGAAATTAATGAGAGGAGCAAATCTGCAATATCAAAATGTAATGGTGTTTTATGGGATCAGAATATAATTTCTAAAAAATAAGACAATAATGAAGAGTCCAATGGCACACGGTGCAGAAACATGGGATTAAAATATAGAATAATAAATAGTTTAAATACAGCAGAAATGGATTATTGAATTTCTAAAACAGATAAAATAAGAAACAGTGTAATTAAACAAAAGACGAATGTTCAAACTTCAATTGAGAATTTTATTATTTTTTATTGTAAGCCAATGTTTTCCCTTTACAGAGATTTAGGCGCTCTCCCCCTACAGGGAAGAATTTGAACCATACTAATTTAATTACACTTGTTTTCGTATAGATGTCATTTTGAGTGGTCCGTGGTCAGCGTTCCGCCTCATACTGACATCTAGAAAACCAAGGTAGTACTAGGACGGGAAAATTCGGTAAATTTTGCTTAGATACCTTTTCATTCAGGCTTAAGGATTTTTTACGAGCCTGGAAATCTTCAGACTCGGGACCCACTGCTTAAAGTCCCTCCCGGAGGACTTGCTCCTTGGATTTTTCCGTCCTAAAAAATCCATCGACCCCGGCCGGGTTTGAACCCGCGACCCTCGGGACCAGAGGCAAGGAGCATAACCACTAGTCCACCGCGGCCGAATTTTATATAAAAACAATTAAAATGGTATGATCATATAAAAAGGATGACAAAAGACAGATTCCCAAAAAGAATACTAGAATGGGTCGCACTTGGTAGAAGAAAAAAAGGACGGCCAAAAATAACGTGGATTTATGGTGTTTTGAGCAGCATAAAGGAAAAAGGATTTGACGATGGAGATTGGAAAGACAGAGAGATGTGGAGGAGAATGACAGGAGATTAATTGGGCTCAGGAAAATGTGAATCCTGCTAAATAAATACATTTTTATACAGAGAGAAGCAAACGTGACGCAAGTAGATTTTATATATACGCAGGTAGCTGCGTTGGTAAATGCTTTCTTCCTTCCCACGCACTAGCGTTTCCAGTCTGTTGTACTGCTTGCAGTCACAGTTAGTTCAGTGACCCACTTACCATGGTCAAGTATAGCAATAAACAGCACATTTTTATTGTCGAAAGTTATGTTTTAAAGAAAAGGTCTAACTAACTAACTTACTGGCACTATCAAACCCGTAGGTTCATTGCCGCGCGGACATAAGCTCTCCATACATCCATATCCTGAGCTAATGTTTTCCAATCATTTCCTGTATAATCTACTTCCCTTAAATCATAATTAATGTTATTCTTCCACCTCATTCTTGGCTACCAAGTGGGCGTTTTCCCTCCGGTTATCCTACAAGAAGCTTCCATGCATGTCTTTCACTCCCCATTCGTGCCACATGTCCTGAAATCTATGAAACATAAATTCATATATTCCAACAACGTTACCCTGCAATTAAAATGCTGTCTTATTCGTGCGTTGTGAGATTGTTTAAAAAGTGGAAAAAATTGGTTAAGTATTAAATAAAAAGAATCCGTGCCCTAAGAGAGTTCTCTCTCAAGAAAAGTTCCATAATATTCGAGGGAGAATTGAAATAAGTCCTTCAAAATCTAGCCGGCGCGCGGCGTGGCGTCTAACTCAGGAAGTTGGAATATCACAACGATCCATGTTAAGAGCACTTAAAAATTTGAAGTTGTATCCTTATCCATACAAAATTCGTCATGTTCATGGATTACATTACTTTAATACACAACTTAATTTTTAGTATTTAATGTTTTTATATTTTTTAATGTTTATCATAAGTAATGTCACGAGTGATTTCCAAATTCGATAAATTCATGACTCACGAAGTGAGGAGTGAATTTATCTATACTATTTAACTCATGCCCCAAATGGGAGTCAATGACCAATCACGTTACAATTATTTTTTTATTTACAACCAATACAGTCGTGTTTCGCCTAGAATTTACCAACTAAAGTTTATCATAATAAATAAAGCACCTCCTTTTTAACATTCTGAATATGACATAGCATTATTTTGCAGTGACTGACTCTCTAAGAAATACGGCTACCAGATTGTATATTAGTGCATGAATGTCAACACACACCGCATGCGGGAGTTAATACAAAAACATTTGTAGCAATTGATTATACCACAAAAAAACACTGCACTTTTTTAAATGTGTAGGCCTATATATATTTTTTTCCCCCCAGAAAAATATAATTGTCATATTTACATCATAGGACATCAGAAATGAATTAATATACAGTTTGATGTATTTCATTTTTTCTCCACTAGAGTGCATTCTTACAATACTGCGTTCCTTTGGCAATAAATAATATGATCTGGTTGCAGTGACGAACAAAAGAAGTAAATGAAGCGTACCAATCGTTTCTCATTTGTTTTCAAACATCGCCGTTTACATTAAATATATAAATATTTTAAAATAACTATATTTAAATAATGATTTGTGAATAAACAGCTTAATTTTATTCGTTAAATAGTCCTAACAAATGCCACTCTTGATTTCCAAATTTTATTTAAACATTTGAAAGTTGAAAAATATGAAGGAATATTAAATTTTTACTAAAATATGAACATTTGGCCAAAATATTATGAAATATGAAAAAATATGTAGGTCTTATTTGATTCTACATATCATAAAATGTAAAGATTTTTTGTCTCAGCGTTCTCTGACTAATAGTTTAAAACATGAAATTTCATAAAAATCCTCGCTCTACTTATGACTATTTAACTGATGCCACAAATGCTAGTCAATGACCAATCACGTTTCAATGAATGTTGTTTTACAACCAATGACAGTCGTGTTTCACCTCGCTCTTTATCGATTTCTCTTTATCAACTCGCTTTTGTGATAAAGAATGCTCCTCCTTTTTAATGTTCTGAACAGGTCAAAGTGTTATTTTTCTCCAACAAATACATTGAATATAGTAAATAATGAAAAGATTCCTTGATTTTACTGAGTTGTTTACTAAAAAAAATAAATGAACAAGATCGCAATATTGTATGAATGCACCCTATTAGAGAAATTTATAACCAACATTATAGGTATTCATGAATTTCTAATGTTCTATGATGTAAAATGTCAATTATATTTTTCTGCAACGTTATTTCCTGGAAAATAATTCGTTTAAGAAAGTGCAAACAGTGTTTTTTTTGTGGTATAATCAATTGCTACAAATGTTTTTATATTATCTTCCGCATGCACTATCTGCTGACATTCGTGCACTATAAACTTATATACAATCTGATAGCCGTATTTCTTAGAGAGTCAGTCACTGCAAAATAACGCTATGACCTATTCAGAATATTAAAAAGGAGGTGCTTTCTTAATACGACATACTTTCGTTGATAAATTCGAGGCGAAACACGACTATGATTGGTTGTAAATCAGAAATCACTGAAATGTGATTGGTCATTGACTCCCATTTGGGGCATGAGTTAAATAGTCAAAATAATCCACACACTCTGGACGAATTAAAGACTCCAATTACACGTGAAATCCGCGGAATATCACAAGCAGTGCTCTAGAAAGTGTTCCTGGAATGTATTAATCGATGTCACAAATACGTAGGCTTATAGCTCGTGTCACTATAAGTTCCGAGTAGCATTGGACATATAAAAGTTCTACAAGGGAGAGCTAAATTAAAAATAAGAAAGAAATACATAGCCTATATTAATCAATTACGCTACAACGTGCCCCCATGTACACAAAATGCATTATGTACAATAGAAACACAGCTTACTTGATATACCTAAAATTCTGGACACGTTATGACAAAATGTAAAACTTTTTTAAGTAATACAACTGAAGAGAAACATTTTTGGCTGAACCGGCATTTGAACACAAGATCTCTAACTTTACGCGCAGACGCACTAATCAATTGTACTTCTCAGGCAATCTAGGAACAGACACCAATTTTTCTCCAGTGCACTGGGATTTCAAATAGGGGGAAAAAAAAGTTTGATTTTGAATTGCCTGAATAGCATAATTGGTTAGTGTGTCTGCGCGTAAAGCTGCTGCAGATCTTGGATTGTATTCACGATTAAACCAAATAAAATAAAATAATCTTTAGTTGTATTAACTATTGCATGCGAATAACTTGTCTGAGTCACTAATTTCAGTATTACCGTGTATAAATATAATGATATATAAATAAGTTTTCACAGTTAGAATTGTTTGCAAATGTCAAGATATTCTTATATGTGTAGATAATAAAAATGATAGATAATATGCATCATATGATCATGAATTTCGTATCGATTGACACCCACGTGAGCGGATAAAGAGAAACCTTCAGAACGAAGCTTCAAAAACCTTATGATTTTGATGAAATTATTATAATCGTCAAAATCGTCATCATCACGAGTATTAAGGATTAGACCTATTGGACTATTCCGTCTCAAAGTAGTTCACGCCATATCTTCATTGGTCGGCCTATATTTCTTTTTGGATTAAAGTGTAGAGCAGCTTTCAATATCCTCGAGTCTGATATTCCTTGAATGTGATCTCTCCAGTGTGTTCAGTATTTTTGAACTAAACATGTAATTGATTCTGTATTTAATTCTTCTCTAATATCTAGGTAACTTTTGTGATCTAGTAATTTATAACCTGATACTGACCGGCCTCATGGGCTAGTGGTCAGCGTTACTGGCTACTGTTCATGAGGTCCGGGGTTCGATTCCCGGTCAAACTATAGGAATTTTTCCTTGAAGGGAATTGTTCCTGTGGTTGCCCATGGTCTGAAATTTAGGTTAAGTTTAGGTTAAGAACTCTCCTGGCGCTTCATTATCATTTATCACCCATCATACCATCGGGGTAATGTAACTCCGCCTTCAAGGTGCCCCAACTTCAGAAGTGGGTTACAATTACGCCAGTGCCAGGAGAGAACGCCAGAAGTGACGAAATAACAACCTGGGTCATTGATTAAAAAAATAAATAACCTGATACTAATCGGAGAAATTTTATTTGTGGTGATTCGATTTGTCTTAACTAGTCAGATAATACTCGTAAGGTCCAGCATTATTTTCCCTATAATACCAAAAGCAATGCAAGTACTTTATAAAGTTGTAATATTTGTTTATGTAAATTGTTTTAATTTTATTGTATACCTCCACTAAACTCTCTAACAGACCATGTTTTATCTAAAGGTTATGCTTCCCAACATATATATATATATATATATATATATATATTACTTTATTAAACACAATTTGTACATTAAATTTATTTTGGCTTTTTACCAGTCTTTAGTTACAGTGTTTAGTGGTAGAGTCCTGTTTTCACACTTCGCTAGATGATATTTGGGGCATGGATTGTTGCATAATTTACAGACGCAGTCCTCCTTGGGTCCATGGTACATGTTATTGAGGCATATATTCCCATGAAATCCATGGGCTGCGAAACGTGTGTACAGGTGTCGAAGTTCGGTTGCTTCCAGGTTTCTTGTTTCATTTCATCTATTTTCCATAATTTCTGCTGGTGTCTCGGCGGCTTTCTTCTATCTCTCCTCGATGACAATTCTATATGCTTGCGTTTCCGGTAGTCTGAAGCAGTGTCTGATATCCTCAATGAAGAAGGATTCCTGGGCTATTGTATAGGCATAACAATTTCTTGTATATTTTGAGATTGACAGTGCTCTTTTGAGAAACCTTGATTTAACGTTCTCCAGTTTCTTAAGGTAAAAGAATGTTTCACCATCCGATCAAGAGGAAGAAATAAAGCATTTAAAATAGCAATTCCATATGAAGACAAAGAAACTGTGGACAATGAAAAATTTTGGCCTGAAGGGGTTACTTTTCGCCCCCTTTGAGTTTTAATATGCTTCCCAATATATGAAATCGGGATGCGTTCCTTTGTCATAGTTTTGTGTCCTTTGTATTTCTAATTAGTAATAAGCATATGAAGTGTAATGTGAAGAGTTAAATGTCGTAATCTGTGGTGGGGAGGATATGTGGCACTACTAGGAAATGAAAGAGGGACATGGAAACATTGTAGGAAAACCAGAGGGAAAGAGTCCAGTAGGTAAGTAAGAATAAAGTGGAATAATGACAAAATCATGATTTGAGGAGGTAAATAAACAGGGTATTTTTTTTTATAAATACATCAACTCAGTATGTGTGTGTGTGTGTGTGTGTGTGTGTGTGTGTGTGTGTGTGTGTGTGTATGTGTGTGTGTGTATGGAGAGTCCACGCGGCTATGAACCTTCAGGATCGATAGTAGGCCTATCAGAAAAAAATAATATAAACAACCAGTGTATTCTGTCCATTTCCTCCGTCCTGGTTTTAAGAATTCTGCTAGGAGTCCATCCGAACCTGATGTTTTAACTTTACTTACTTACTCACTGGCACTATCGAACCCGTAGGTTCATGGCCGCACGGACATAAGCTCTCCATACATCCCTATCCTGAGCTAATGCTTTCCAATCATTCCCTGTATAATCTACTTCCCTCAAATCATAGCCAATGTTGTTCTCCCACCTCATTCTTGGTCTACCAACTGGGCGTTTCCCCTCTGGCTTTCCTACAAGAAGCTTCCATGCACGTCTTTCATTCACCATACGCGCAACATGTCCTGCCCAACGCAGTCTACGAGACGTAACAGTTCTTATTATATCTGGCTTCCTGTAAAGACGATGTTTTAACTTTACTATTGTCATTTCACTTCTAATGCACTCGACTTTGTGACTAATATTTCTGCTGTCCCTAAACACACTCTTCAGTAATCTGTTCTGGGTACATTTATTGTTGATTTGTAGTAGGTCTACCCCCCCCCCATCAATTTAATATATTCTAAAAACAACAATTAAACAATCATATCCCTATTTTTGCTCCTAATTATATTTTTTCTAGTCTGAAACCCTTTCTTTCTATCCTAATTAGCTGAAATAGTTATTTTATGTTTTTATTTTCCGTACACATTTCAAAATCATTAATCATCTCTCGAATATTCCTACTTTTTGTTCTTTAAAAACTAGTGGTTTCCCATCTTATGTACCAATTTTTTCTAAATTGAGTACATTTGGCTCATGTCGCCAATTAACTTTTCCTTTTTTTTTACATTGTCAACACATGAACTTCAACAATATTTTTTTACGAACAAGTTGTGTCGTACGGTATGAATTGAAACGGGAAACACTGGATTCAAATTTCGTGGCCGATGAACTTGACTGGAATTTATCTTTTTTTTTTTTTCAGTTATCAGGAAAATTCTGAATGTAATTTAATTATTTCATAATAATAATAATAATAATAATAATAATAATAATAATAATAATAATTTTAATATCATTAAAATTAATTAGATAACTTCTGTAAAAATGAGAAATGTACAACAATAGAAATACACAGCATACTGATTATAACTAAATATCCTTAGTGCAGTATCATTCTGGAGGTTAAAGCGAATATAAATAAGGATGAATTTAAAAATGTTATTTTTATTTAAGCTACTATTTACTATCATGAAAGAGCGATCATATAAAGAACTTACGAAGCCGTCAAAATGTTTCCTACAACTTATGAATTTTTTACAGAGTCACGTTTTATTTCAATGTGAGAGAGATTTCAATTATTTACAGATTGCAATAAAACTGCATTATCCTCTTTTGTAACAAGAAAAATCAATATACAGAAATAATTTATATGAGATAGCACGAAACTGAAAACGTGTACTGACATCTACACTTCTTGACTGCATTCATTATTTAAGACTATTTAACTCATGCCCCAAATGGGAGTCAATGACCAATCACGTTACAATGAGTTTTTATTACAACCAATCAGAGCCTAGAATTTACCAACTAAAGTTTATCATAAATAATGCCACGAGTGATTTCCAATTTATCTAGAGAATTTGGAAATCAAGAATGGCATTTGTTAGGACTATTTAACGAATAAAATTAAGCTGTTTACTAAAAAAATTATTTGAATAGGCCTATAGTTACTGGTGTTTTAAAATATTTATATAGTTACACTACTAGATCACAAAAAAAATGAAGACATCTTAGAAGAATTACACATGGAATCTTTAGAAAACAAAATTTCTGATTATAAGTCAAGATGGGTACAACATGTTCATCGAATGGAAGATCACAGAATACCCAAACTAATGTTAAGATATCAACCTGCAGGAAGAAGAAGACCAGGACGTCCACTCAAAAGACTTCTGGATGGTGTTTCTCTTGAGGCCGAAACAGGTCAACAAATGGCCTAAATTCGTGAATGTACTATGATGATGATGATGATGATGATATAGTTATGTAAACGGCGATGTTTGAAAACAAATTAGAAATGTGAGGTTATGTATATTCACTGCAACTCGATCATATTATTTATTGCCAAATAGGATCGCAATATTGTAAGAATGCAAACTAGTGGAGAAATAATGAAACACATCAAACTATTATAAACAACATTATAGGTTAATCATTTACATTTTGAATAAACAACTCAGTAAAACCACTGAATCTATTCATTCTTTGCTATATTCAATGTATTATTTGAGAAAAAAAGTGGTCTAACCTGTTCAGAATATTAAAAAAGGAGGAGCTTTCTTTATCACAACAGCAGGAGCTGATAAAGAGAAATCGATAAAGAGCGAGGTGAAACACGACTGTCATTGGTGTAAAACAGAATTCATTGAAACGTGATTGGTCACTGACTACCATTTGCGACATGAGTTAATAGTCATAATAAAGTAAGCACCTCCTTTTTAACATTCTGAATAGGTCATAGCATTATTTTGCAGTGACTGACTCACTAAGAAATACGGCTACCAGATTGTATATTTAGTGTATGAATGTCAACACATACCGCATGCGGGAGTTAATATAAAAACATTTGTAGCAATTGATTACACCACCAAAAAAAAAAAAAGCACTGCTTGCACTTTCTTAAATGTATTTTTTCCCAGAAAAAAAATATAATTGTCATATTTACATCATAGGACATCAGAAATGAATTAATATACAGTTTGATGTGTTTAATTTTTTCTCCACTAGAGTGCATTCTTACAATATTGCGTTCCTTTGGCAATAAATAATATGATCTGGTTGCAGTGACGAACAAAAGAAGCAAATGAAGCGTAGCAATCGTTTCTCATTTGTTTTCAAACATCGCCGTTTACATTTAATATATGTATCTCGTCTTCAAAGTTACCGCACATTGGACATATTCGCACATCGTGATCGTCGCTATTTTTAGAAATTTCCATGCCCCTAGTCTAAACCAAGCAAGCCCTATTTGCTCTTTAAATCCTTGGTTGAGTATATAAGATTTTTTCCCCAAAGGTGTATTAGGTCTCTTTGTAAACACAGTGAGCGTTTTCCCATACATTCGGCGAAAATATCTTGTTGGTTTATATCTAAGTACCTCCTCCTTATTTTTCTCCACACGTTCTTCCGATTTTCAGTCCCTTTTTCCCATATCCAACCCATCCCAATCCTTTGGAGTTCTCTCCTAACCTCGTCTGCCCAACATTTAACATCTATGTTTCTAATTTGGTGGTCGTAACAAATTGCTCTAAGCATTGTTTGTTCACCTTGGATTAGCCGCAACCAGTACTTGAGTACACGAATTTTGCGTTTTATGTCGTCCTGGAATGACCCAAATTCATATAAAATTCCACAGTTAGAAACGGCCTTAATAAGTCCTGTAATATATTTTAGAAAATGCGTATATACCTTATTAGGTATTTCCGTTCTTTGGAAACCCCAAATCTCACTACCTTAGTGCATTACTGGCCTCACCATCGCTCCATACATTTTTTCTAATGTGCTGACTGGAATATCAGGCACTCGACCCAGAATACCGAGTACACTGTTAAGTTGTCCTCTCCCTTTAAATAATGCTATATCAATATGTTTTTATCCACTTCCCGTTCATTTTCAACGTCGTACCAAGATATTCAAAATGTTTCACGTTTTGAAGTACTTGATCTCTGTATTTCCATTCCTCTGCTCTACCATAAACCGTCCCATTTTTAAAAGTCATTGCTTTGTCTTACTAGCATTTACAGTCAATCCCCAATTCCTACAGTATATGTCCAGTAGGTCAAGACCTCTTTGCAATCCCTTGATTGTCTTGGAACAGATAATTAAATCACCTGCATACAACAGGACTGGGGCTTTAACATTTCTTATCTCCGGAGCCTCAATGTCTCCTTCTAGGATTACGTCTACAATATCATCAACGAATAGATTAAATAGCATTGGTGATAAAATGCAACCGGGACATTCCATACGAAATCGGCAAAAAAATTGTGAAAATTGAACTCACATCTTTAAAAGTTTACCATTTTTTTTTACAGTGAAACTTTATGATATACTGAATATCTGAACCGAATTTCAAGTCTTCGCTTGGTGTAATTAAAGAGTAATAGAGCTGTCAATTTATCGTATTGTTTTAAATAGTCTCTTTTATAAAATACATTTCTCGAAGTATGGCTATTCCCTCAACTTGAAAAGACAGTCACATTATAGATGATTTTATGCTCTATCGCTTGAAAATTAGTACCTTAATATTTACGTTTTTCTGAAGGGCGTAAATGCAATTAATATGCAATTGACCTTCCTCACCAAAAATTTTATAAAATCAAAAAATGCCACATTATTACCTGAACACCACTTAATTTTTTGTAATTAGTATTAAAGTGGAGTCTTCAAAGGAAACTACCAAAAATAATTATTTTTCCTAAAATCCCCTATGTGTAGACTGCCCGCAATACCTTTCGCGTGAGTGGAGATCGCGCGCTCGTACAAACAATGACGGAGCTACTTGGTAATAGTCCTTTGCGCACTTACAAATATTTTTATTGTTATTATCATCATTACATTATTTTTATTGTCATTATTACAATTATTACATCATCATCATCGTGGACTAGTGGTTACTCTGCACGCCTCCGATTCCGAGGTTCGCGGGTTCAAACTCGATAGGAAGCAATGGCATTTTAAATGCGTAACAATTCTGAATGTAGCTTTCTCCAGAAGGAAGGAAATCCGTGAGTCCCGTGTCGTAAATTGATGGTACGTAGGAGAACCTCGCGCTTGAAATAAATTGCTACATAATAAACGTCATTAAATTTAACAATCTTTATTGATATATTCAGTAGGCGGTTAAATTTGTGCTGAGTTTGGCTAATGTATAGTTTAATTTAAATTACTAAGCATTCAAGCTGGTAGGCCTATTAAAAATATTTTCTTGAGAGTAGTTTTGTAATGTGTTGTAATATTTTGTACTTGTACCCTACACCAATGTCGGATGTTGAATATTGCAAGTAATGTTAAGCTATCGATAATAATTTATAACAATTTTCATACTGTTACAAGTAATATTTAAGAGGTATAAATATACAGCCGGTGGAAAGATGAAGACCATCTTCGCTAGGTTTACCGTACAGGCCACATGGCCTAAAACGAATTTGTTCATGATGATGATGAAATATACAGCATTTTATTGGCTTGGTATCACTTGATCTTGCATCCCCTACTCATGACATATCTAAGATGATAATAAAATGCACGATAATATTAGCTTTTATTATAAGCTAGATTATTATAGTATTTAATTTAAGGTCTAAACTTCCCATTATTCTTCTTTTATAACACAAAATTTGTATCTCTACGATTATTCTCTCATTCCAGAAACATTTAAGAAATTGTAAAATTATATATTAATACATAATACTGTTAATAACTATTGTATACTAATATATGCATAATTAAAATTATATTTAACTTCTAACTCGCCATTCAGTCTTTGTAGATCTGCAAACTTGTTAGTTAAAAACAATAAGATATTATTTTTAATTTCACTGTGACACTTAAATGATGAGATGCATTAAACAAACACACTGATGTAAATCAACTGTCTAGTTGTCTAGTATGTAATCTGAACTTGAGAATTGTTGATGTAAAACAGATGTTTAAGGAAGACTTGCTGACATTGCATTATTATCGTTTGGTTGGAAGTGTTACGAGTATTAAAACATTCGGTTTTATTTGGAAGTCATATCTTATAACAATACTATTTCGTCAACGTTATCAGGGTACAATACAATACACTGAATAAAAAGTTATTTTAAGACTGAAATTAGTAATTATAACATAATACAAATTTATACCAGTTTATTCAATTAATGACGAAATAGTTTTCATTATATAATATTACATTTAAACTGTAATGAAAAATTTGTAACAAAATAAATCATTTGTATTAAAAAAGGACAGAAGATTACGAGTATTTGAGAATAAAGTTCTTAGGAAATTTTTTGGATCAAAAATAGATGAAGACAGGTGAATGGAGAAAACTACATAATAATAGTGAGCTACATGATCTGTAGCCTATAGGAGGCCAGATATAATAAAAACAGTTAAGTCTCGTAGGCTGCGGTGGGCAGGAAATGTGGCACGTATGGGGGATGAAAGAGATGCTTGGAAATTTCTGGTAGGAAAACCAGAGGGAAAACGCCCAGTTGGAAGATTAAGAATGAGGTGGGAGAATAACATTACACATGATTTGAGGGAAGTAGATTATACAGGGGACAATTGGAAAACGTTAGTTCGAGATGGGATGTATGGAGAGCTTATGCAATGAACCTACAGGTTCCACAGAGCTAGTGAGTGAGTTAGTTATAAATAATTTGTTTAATAAATCACAGTAAACGTAAGTAATAGAGCTTTTTACTTCTCACTTCAGCAATAAAATTTGATAAATAAATATCTACTGCGTAAGAATTAAAATATCGCCACTTTTATAAATTTACGGTATTGTTCCATTAAGCAGAACATATAATAATCTACCGTATTCGATTTAATGGCAGTTGAAAAAGTCACTGATGAAGCTCTTTCAAAAAAGTACGCGCGCGACCTTGGTCGTGAAATGAATCTGCTGCGCCGTGGACCAGCTAGTTTTTTTTACGAAAATAGAATAAAAAACATTTATATTGTCTGAACTATTCAACTCTCCAAAAAGGTAATTGCTGGAAATTAATCCTTATTACGTGAGTAGTATCCTGTATTTTTTCCGTGTTCATTTTTTTGATATGTACTGTAGTAAACCACCATAAAACAGAAAATTGACACCGAAAATAAAAATATCCTAATTATAAAAATAACACCCTTAAACTACATGATATCACCTATATAAATATGTTTGAAACAAATTTTTGCTGTTTACTGTTTCAGAAATATCAGTTAGTAAACGTTTCAGTTTATCATATTTACGATAATTTTAGATCATCATAACTACGAACCTATGAATGATAAAAATTAAATTTCTGTATTAATACGTTTATAAATGTATTCACTATATTTAGGGATACATAAAATTAAAAAAATTAATTGCAAGATTTTTTGCTGTCCGATTTGATATGGATTGTCCCAACCTTGTCTCACTCCCCGATTGGCTTGACTACTCTCTGTGATGTGCCCTTGGTCTACTTTTATACAAAATGTAACATATTTATAAGTTGACATCAAAGCATGTATCATTTTATGAGACAATCCTTTCCGATTTAATTTTTCCCAAAGTGCGCTTCGGTCCACAGTATCTAATGCCATCTTAAAATCAACCAACGCACAAAATAATTTACCCTCCTTCATTTTCAGATTATCATCAATTAATGTTCTCAGAACAAATACGTTGTCCACCGTGGAGTACCCTTCTCTAAAACCTGCCTGATATTTTGAGATCCTATTGTTCTGTTTAGCCCATTGTCTCATTCGTTCGTAAAGTACTTTACAATATATCTTTCCGAACACTGACAAGAGGCAAATTCCCCTATAACTTTCTGGTACCTGTGTCCCACCTTTCCCTTTGTATAGCGGTTGGATGACACCTGTCGCCCAGGCTTCCGGATAATCTCCTCCATTAAAAAGTTTCTTGAACGCAGTTTCTAAAACTTCTAATAATTTATTGGATGATATATTTTTCAAGAATTCCCCTGGTAATCCATCAATTCCAGGTGCTTTACCATTCTTTAAACATTTAATGGAAGAAACCATTTCATTTTTCGAAATATTCTGATCCAGTAATTGAATATAAATTGGGTCAGGGATCTCAACTATATTGCCTTGATTATACGAGGGTGAATCAAATATAAACCGGAATTATTGTTTATAATTTTATTGAATTAACAAAAAAAAATACAAAACCACCACCTCATTATTTTACATAGTCTCCTGCATTTCCAACACACTTTTACCATCGAGTTGGTAACTTTTGATGCCGTCCTTGAAGAATGAGGAATGACGTGTAGTCAGCCAGTTGCGCACGAACTCCTCTACCGCTGCATTGTCACCAAACCGCCTTCCTCCCAGGTCTTCTTTCCGTGGCCCAAACAAATGGTAGTCACAGGGTGACAAATCTGGACTGTAAGGAGGATGTTCCAGAGGTCTCCAATGCATTTTCGTCAGTTTTTCTTGTGTCAACCGAGCAGTGTGTGGCCTTGCATTATCATGCAGCACAATCACATTTCGGATCGGTTTCCGGCGGCGCTTGTTGCGATATGCTGCTTTCCGAAGCTTATTCCAACGTGTGAAACAATTTCAGAAATTGTTACACGCCGATCCTCCTCAATAAGGCACGAATGTTGTCTGCAGTGATGCTTGTTCGTTGCCGTCTTTGGTGGGGCTCTTTTACCACTGAATCCCGGCCCGCTATTTTTTTTGCGCCAATCATACACCTGCGTCTTCGAAAGGGTTGCTTCCCCGAACTGCACATGGAGCCTTCTCAAAATTTCAGAAGGTCTAGTGCCTTCTTTCGCCAAAAACTTAATAATAATGCGTTGCGCAACAGACGTGTGTACCTCTTGCTCGCTCATGGCGTACTGAAGCAAGCGGCCGCTCTTCGGAGTGCGACACATCAAGATCCCTACTCCAGACACCCCCACCAACTTCCCCTCCAAACTGCAACCTTTGCTGTTCGCTACCAGATCCTCCAGATACAAATTCCGGCTTATATTTGATCCACCCTCGTATCTTAACCTCTCATTTCCCAGCACCCTATCAAAGTAGCTTTTCCATTTCCCGGGCGTTATTCTTGTCCGATTTATGGACTTTACTTTGAGTTCCCTTATCGCTTTCCATATGTTCGCAATGTTCCCACTTTCAGTCGCGACTCTCATTTCTTCCGATTTCTTATTTTGCCATTCTAGTTTTGTTTCTCCCAGTAATTCTTTATATTCCTTTCTCTCTTGCGCATAATTTTTTTTCTGTTTTCATCTGTGCTTTCTTTTCTAAACTTTAAAATACTACTTTCGACAAACTTCTTCTTCTTCTTTCTACATGCATTATTGTACCACCTTTTGTCTTTCTGATTCTTCCTGCATTTAACCTTGAATTTTTCCCCTGCTTTTTGAAAAGATTCTCTCGAAGTTTTAATAATTTCATCCCCGCTAAGATCATTTAATTGTAGATCCTGTATTAGAGTTTCCAAACTCCTGATAAATTCTTCTCTCTGATCCTCGATCCACCTGAAACGTGTAATTGGTCGTAATATTGTTGCCACCTCATCATTAACTGTCTCACTAATACCTTTCATATTTAAAATAAGTTTGTTTGGGAAGTGGTGAGATTCGATTCTGGAAACTATACAGAAATTACTTAGGACTGGAATCATGTCTTGTGTGCATATTGAATAATCGATTACCGCTACCTCAATTTTTATTAATAAATGTCAGATCTCCATTTTTGTCTTCCCCCATATTTCCCATTCAAAATTTCAAGTTCAAATGCATCGCAAAAAGCTATTTATAATCTTATCTTTACTTCTCCTACCCTCACCTCATGTTTCATTATCATCTGATTTTATAGTGATATTTTCCTCCCCAATCCTGCAGTTAAAGCCCCCTAAAATTATTATTCCCGCTTCCGGAAACCTATATTTTATTTCTGCCAACGAGTCAGACAATTCAACGAAAAAATTTGGATTGGCATACCTAGAATTTAGTGGTTGGCGGTAAATAGACAACAGACACATTTATGTTCTTCCTGCATGGTAATATATTACAAATGACCTCTTTTAAATCAATATTTACCTTTTTAATACATGGGTCTAAGTTGCTTTATATAAAATGGCAACACCACCTGGATATCTACCTCTCTTCCCTTTAGTTTGACTACCGTTGAAATAACCTTTTATATTACATAGATTTACGCATTCATTAGCTTTTAACCATATCTCTGCTAGAGCTAATATATCAGAAGTCTCAATAAACTCTACACATCTGTTCATTAAAAGTTTTTGTTTTAACCCTTCAATGTTCCATGTACCAACTGTCAACAAATCCTATTTTGTTCCCTTGCCATTTGTCTTACCTGTATTTTTCGAACTTCCCCCGTCTTTTAGAAATATAAAAAGGAATAACAGATGGACGAAGAATAATTGGCATGCTGAACTCATATCAAGGAGTAAAAACATCCTTTACAGAACAAATAAATTTATTTATAAGGCCGTTGTTGAAAGATTATGTTATACGGATCACAGATATGGACACTCATTATAACATTGCTTTGACACCTATATAAGATTATCAAATTTTTATTGTAGATTTACGATACCTAAAAGATCTCAAACCTTAATTAAGATGCCTATCATATAGGCCTAAGCATAGTTTGTTGGCCATTTCACGGCCAAATAAAACATTGAGCCGCCAACGACCTGAGTTGTTAAAGAATATAAATTAATGAAAATACTATTTTCTTTTCCTTGTTGTTAATTTAACCTCTCCCTTTGTAGGTAGTTTACATCCCCCATGCTTTTCTGGATCTTACAAGGACACGATAAAACTTTAAACTCCAGACCACCTACAACCTTTTTGACTATACAAGGACATGGAGGGCCTCTCCGAATGAATGGTGAGCTCAGTGGCAGAGCCATTTCCGAGACAACACGAACATTTAAAACAAGATGTCCCATTCTATGATATATTCATACTAAAAGATGGATATGATAGGGCGATTATAATGACCAGATGGTATTCTGGGACTATTTTGCCCTTAAAGTTTCTCGAAGTATCTTAACAGGTCAGGAAAAACTTCGAAAACAATTTTACCCAGGAAAATTGTACCGACCGAGGTTCGAACCGGGCCCACTGCATTCAAGACAACGAGTTTCCTAGCTACCACAGCGGTGGATTAATTAAAATACTATAAATCTATCTATCGAAGAGAGATGAACAGACAGGTGAATGGAGAAGACTACTTAACAGTGAATTAGATGGTCTTTATAGAAAGCCAGATATAATGAGAACAGTTAAGTCTCGTAGACTTCGATGGGCAGGACATGTGGCACGAATGGGGAATGAAAGACGTGCATGGAAGCTTCTTGTAGGAAAACCAGAGGGAAACGCCCAGTTGGTAGACCAAGAATGAGGTGGGAGAATAACATTAACTATGATTTGAGGGAAGTAGATTATACAGGGAATGGTTGGAAAACGTTAGCTCAGGATAGGGATGTATGGAGAGCTTATGTCCGCGCGGCCATGAACCTACGGGTTCGATAGTGCCAGAGAGTGAGTTAGTTAGTTATATTTATCTATCTGAAACCAGTTTAACAATATAAACGCATCTTCCAGTGCCCAATTTTATTTTATTCAATGCACCAGGTTGTAATTTCGACACTTCCGGTCTTCCTTCCTGGTATTGGCGCGTGGAAGGCGGATTACGCTGCCCAGGTGAAATGATGGGTGATGATGATGATAGTGGTGCGCCAGTAAAGTCCTTAACATTAAACTTAATCTAAGGCAAATATGAATGATGATGATGATGATGTTCGAGGACCGTTTGGGCCTTAAGTTTCCTGACATGTCTTACAGTGAGGAAAACTCCGAAAAAAAAAACTCACGCAGGACATTTTTCCGACCGGGCCCTCTGCGTGAAAACGCAGCACGCTACTTCGAGACCACAGCGGTGCCCAATGTTCTTGTGTTAAATATTTAATTTAAATATCTTTAAAAGTCTTGTCCCGCGCCATAGCCGAGTGGTTAAGGCAAGATGCCTTGGCGCAGAGATTACGCAGGTTCGAGTCTCCATGGTGGAATAAATTCTCTCATGGATTTGATCTAGTAACTCACAAACAACGGAGAGGCAAAGATCCAACATTGGATCGTTATGCCATTGTAGATATATATTAAGTAAACCACAAGATATTTTTAGTTTTGATTTTTGACGATTATTACACTTTTAACTGGGAGATGATTTATGGATATTAATGCACAACGAAACAAATATTTAAATAAAAATTAACAGACTTTGACCTATATCCTGTAAATATGACCCAATATCTATTTATATTATTTAAGATTTTCTTTTTATAGATTACGATATCTGTGATCGACAAACAAGATGGATATAATTAAAACATATGTATACAGAATCATCGTTATCAACAGTGTTTTTAATTTCATATAATTTCAGATAAATATTAAAGTCGTTCGGTCTCACGAACTTCCACTCCAGCGGTCACTGTGCACCTTCTACTGTGTGGCTTAATTTTCCCGTTCCCTGTCTACAGGTGACCGACCCAAGGACCTGAGCAACCTCCGAATTCGCCTGATTTGAACCTGATAGAAAAATTATATGTGACATTTACTAGGGCATCACGCTAATAAGCCAGTACTAATTAAAAGGCTGTAAGAATGTTCGAAGACTGAAATGCGCATGATATACTCCAGTTGTGGGATTTGCCCTTTCCATTCTAGAGTTTGTTATTTTACAGTTGTAGGTCAAGCTCTTCCTTATGCTCACTCTGTTGTAGGGCTCTCCCTTCCTCTTGTAAATCATGTCCTTCCTATTCATGCTCAACCTGATTTAGGTCACGTTAGTCTTCTTGTAAGAACCTATGGGAGTGACCTGGGGACCTCTTCGAGTGCACCTTCACATAGGCGGTTCCAAGCCCGGATAAAAGAGGTGGGTGAATAGTTGGTTTAGTGATCTTTATGGATACATCTATGCCTAGTAGATGTACGGGGTGAATCATAAATATGGCTATACGTTTGATAGCGTTGTGTGATGAAAATACAATTACAGGAAATATAAAATAACCGTTGGAAAGGCAATTATTCAAATTACAACAATGGAATAAAACAAAACAGTGTAGAACTTACGTCATTAGTGAAAATGGTGTTGAATATGCAACAGCAAATTACAATTGCTGCATGGGCAATAACGTATGCTAATGATCGTGAGGCCGCAAGACGGGCAAGACGTGAGTTTAACGTAGCATTGAGCCGTCGACTGTGGGGAAGTGGAGAAAACGACTGCTGGAAACAGGAAGAATGCAGAAAATCAAACCTCCTGGAAGGCCTCGCATTAGCACGGATACAGAAATAACGAAGAGAATTATGGAGGCGTTCGACGCTAGCCCACAAAAATCAACCCGCCAAGCTGCACGTGAGCAGTGCTAAGTTTTATTTTGTTCTATTGTTGTAATTTGAAGGATTCCCTTTCCAATGATAACATCATATTTCCTTTAGTAATAATATTTTCGTCACAAAATGCGATCAAACGTATAGCCATATTTCTGAATCAGTGTGTATCTATTAAATACCAAATAATGTCTTAGTTGGCAGGATTCAATATGTTTGCACAACCAGCAAATCATATCCCTAAGGGAAGGGGAGGGCGAGAGTCCTTGGTCCTCCAGGTTGGGGGTTGGGCATGAGACTGACAACCTCATCCTGGAAAAAAAACACCCCGTTACGAAATCTGAAGAGGAAACAGCCGGACAGATCTATTTACAAATACCTAACAAACGAAATAAGGATTTGACTATTGGAACATGGAACGTAGATCTTTATATAGACCAAAGATATTAACAATGCTCTTGGATCAAAGATGACAGAACAATTGGAATAAGAAATTGGATGCGTGCGGCAATGACCTGGGATGAATGGCGGATAGTTTTGTGGACAGCCGGGACCCATGATGGGTTGTCGAGCTAAAAATGTTCTTAATTTTAAATTAGTGGCTCTGAGCAAAATTTAACCGGCCTTCCCCCTTCAAGTAATATCTTAGTTATCTACACTATATGTCTTACTGAGGCGATGTGCTAACCACATGTCACTGGCATTTGTAAGGAAATAAGCGTAACTAAATTTGCTTGGTCAAGAAACTCCCGTTAGGGAAACACCCATGACTCCACGAGGAACACATGGGGTTACATGTCATTCCATTCTTTATTATTATATTTAAAATGTTTTTTTTTAGAACTAATATTCTGATCCCATAAAATACCATTTAATTTTTATATTGTAAATTTACCTTATTTCTCCTCTCACTGATTTCAGCATCGATGATACAAAGGAGCAAAGAAAGGAAGAATTTTATATTAAATTAAATAAATAATAGCTGAGATTGGTAATACCGGAGAAATATTATATTATTATTATTACCTCACCTGATAAAGTTACGATGGTAAAGTCTTCTCTTCCAATTCTTCAGGATTAGATTATATCTATGTAAATTAACAAATATGGATTTATTGTAATTTAATTAAAAATACACATTCCACAAAATAGAAATTGTAATGAAAGTACGAAATATATTTTAAATAATAATATAATATATAAACTCATAACTTGACTTCATAATGAAAGTGGAAAATTTAAAAGAATAATAAAATAACCCCACAGCTTGATTAGAAATCTATGTATCACATTGTCTAAGGAAGAGATCAGTAGGCCTAGGCACTAGGCATATTTTTCTTTACTTTTTAGTCGGTACTATATAGAAAAGATTTTTTTTTGTATTTTTACAAAAAATATATAAAAATCGATGATATAATATATAATGTGTTATTGACCTAATAATCATCCTTTATAGACCAATACAAATATTAGATATTATCCTATGAGCTGTTTTAAGATTATTACCACAAACATAATATTCTTACCTTTTAAATTCCATATTATTGCTGAGAACACTAATTATCGCTACATGAAAAACAGATGAATGTCTTATAACACGGAGAACAATTTATCTTTATATTAAATAACTATCGGTATTTTAAGTAACAAATATTTGAACAAATATTTATTTATAACACAAAGAAGTTGGTCTTATTCTCTCGACTCGCGCGGTCATCAAGTGCACATGCACGGGCTAACATGATAAAAATAGTTCCTCTTAACTCAGCTGATTCGTGAATCTTATAGTTGCCAAAAATGTTACAAATAACGTCCAGCGTGAGTATCGCATTGTTCGGTAAAAACTAATGTACTGTCACGACCTGCTACACATCAGCTTATGAAATGATACTGAAATTAAAGAGGTCAATAGAGATAAGCTAAGTTTCATTCCCTCCCTATATTCCCACTACGCTTCCCGCTAATTAATTTGAAAATGAACGCCGCTGTGACAAATCCGCGGTTTCAGTATCGCAGCCCGGTAGATACAGAATTAAATTCTAGGTTTATAGCTAATAATATCTCTCTCTCTCTCTCTTTCTCCCTTAGATTACCTATCCCCAATGTTTTAATTGCGAAAAATTACTTTGGGGGAGGCTCACCTTTATAAGAGTTTCCATAAAGAAACTATTTACTGTATATAGACGGAGAGTTTTTAAAGAAATGTTGATAGAAAATAACTATAGTTATTTGCAACTCAGAAATATGGTCATATATATATATATATATATATATATATATATAATATTGAAAATATGTGATACGCATGTTATGAATACATTGCAATGTAGGCCTATGTAAAAGCCCATCATTAATGTTTTTTTTAACAATCCCACCAGGTTGTAATTACGACATTTCTGGTATTCTCTCCTGGCATGGCGTACTTGTAACACACTTCTGAGGTTGGGGCACCTGAAAGGCGGGGTTATGCTGCCTCAATAATATAAAAGGTGATGATGGTGGTAATGATGCGCCAGGAGAGGCTTTAATCTAAACATAATGTAATGAGATGAATATGATTGTGACGACCAGATGGTGTTCGGGGACCATTTGGGCCTTAAAGTTTCCTGACATTTGTCTTATAGGTGGGGAAAAACCCTGAAAAAATCTCACCCAGTAAACTTCTCCCAACCGGAGATCAAACCTAGGCCTGCTGCGTGACAAGGCAGCATGCTCCCTCGAGACCACAGCGGTGGACTATTCATTGTTATTGTCTGTCAATAAGAATTCTTTTGAGATCAATTGGAAGATTTCTGAATATATTAAAGAGTGCATTATTGAAAATACCTTTTTTGACAAATAAGGTGAGCTTTGTTTTCTAATAAGATGGCAGGCAGATTGATATAGTTAATTAGAACCTATTCACAAACAGTAGATTTAAAACCTGTCGATGCGTTTCAACAGCAATACTGTAATTCTCAAGATGCTAACAATTGAGAATGATATCATTGCTGTTGAAATGCATAGACGGTTTTTAAATCTAATGTTTGGTAAATGACTTTTATTTTAATCTTCTTCTTCTTCTTCCTTCCAAGTATTAGGCCAAGGCCTGTTATGATCCTATAGAAAATTTTCCCTCCAGCGTTTCATAGGACGGCCCAGAGATCTTCATCCTCTTGGTATATACTTATAAACAGCTTTGGGGATCCAATTTGAACTCATTCTTTCAAGATGGTGTTTCCAATTTAGTTGGTACTGTTTAATATATTCCAAAATTGGCGTAGTCTTCAATTTTTTAAAGATATCGGTGTTCCTTTTCCGATCCCATCTGGTGTAACCCGCTGTTCTGCGCATGAATCTCATTTTACAAGCCGTTATTCTGTTTTCATGTTGTCCTTTTAGTGTCCATGCTTCACTACCATAGGTCAACACTGGTCTAGCCAAAGTGTTATATAGACATAATCTGGTGTTTTTTTGTACAAGGGATGGTTTCATAACTTGATTAATAATTCCTAAACTTTTATTATAACTAGTAATTTTTTCAGGGATATGCTTTTCTTCCCAGGTAGATAATATCCAAGATATTTAAAACTTATATTTAATATAATATTATACTAACGAAATTAGAGACAAAATCTCCGCCAAAAAATCCTATATGTAGACAACAAACTGTATGTACAGTATATATGGTCCAGTAATATTGTTACAGTAAATAATAAAGTAATAGATTTAAAAAATTGTTCGCTGTGCTGGCTCAGAGGCAGCATGCCTGGTTCCTGACTAGTGGGCCTGGATTCGATACCCGACAGAGTTGAGAATTTTAATTGTTAGATTAATTAAATTACATTAATTTAATTGCAAAATTTTCAATCTCGGGGCCAGGAGATGTGGTGGTGTATAATTTTTAACTGTTAGATTATGCACCAGATTCTGGTATTAAATTGCAAACCTCTCCGCAGTTCATATATTGAAAAGGAATGAGTTGATAGCAAGTCATCTATCAGATGAGGACATTAAGCCTGGCAGCCCCTTGGTGCTTTTCAATAGGAGTAGGCTATGTATCAACACTGGGTTTCACCTTCTCTCTTCTCTTCATCATCATCCCTTATACTAAATATTTTACACTACACAAACACTTAAACATATACTCATCCTGCACTCCTCTCTGTATACAATACATCATCTACATAAAGTGCTATGCTGAAGTGGTGCATAAAATGAAAATAGACCACATTAATGCCATCTATCCTCCCCATGTGGAACCCGAAGCACGTAAAGTGCAGTGGGTGGCTTAAAAAGCACACACATACAGTGTGCAAATATTTGAGGGGTTGCTGTTCTCCCACGTCCCCCAACTAAAGCACTGTCTCTCTCTCTCCCTTTGTAGGTATTCTGTGTGTCATATACCACCTAAGCCTTTATAGGGACACAACTTCTTTGGATAACATACTTGCTTTTTTTCACTACTCAAGTACATGGAGGTCCTCCCCAGATGAGTGATCAGCCCAATGCTAGGGGCACCTCTGAGACAACACAAACATTTAAGACAAGACACACTATACACACATACATTCATATCAAACAAGGCTAAAACTTTTGAGCAGAAGGTTAAAGTTAAAGCCTAAAATAACTGTAATAAAATTCTTACCAAATTTCAATGAGGTGAATAGTCATAAGATAAAAAGTTAAAATATGTATCTTTTGCAGGTGTCATCACCTCAATTGTGTTAAAATGTTGTATTTTAAATATTAACTGTAGGCATTTCGGAAGTTAACTTCCATCATTAGCAGGATGAGTATGTGCTACTGACTGTTGTTATTTTACTATGCTGTGGACGTTGATCTGACTGATTTTAACAATCTCATATAATGAGTTGTATGATTGGGGTGTGTTCTCATTTAATAATAGATGTTGTTGACTTCTTTTATAATTTCAAGCTCTTCTCATTATTTGAGATCGTTGAAAACCAGTCAGTTGCTACCATGATACTGGAAGACCATTAATGCCCACAATGTCGCAAAATAATAACAGTTACTAGCACATACTCATCCTGCTGATGATGGAAGTTAACTTCTGAAAGGCCTACAGTTAATATTTTAAATACAACATTTTAACACAGTCGAAAATGACAGCACCATCTTATAAAATAACTCTTCCTGCATTAAATGTAGTTATTATTTATATTAATTATTTAAATCTTAATAATTATAATATTAATTCAGTTTTTTTAGCTCAAAGTCGCCATTTGCAAAGATAGAAGCTACGGTTTCAAGCATTTGGTGCAAGGGAATTACAATGTATATAAGAGAAAAATTTGCGTCTAGATCATAACTAGCCTCGGTAGCTCAGTTGGTAGAACACTTGGCCCGGAAAGCCAAGGGTCCCGGGTTTGAGTCTCAGTCTAGCAAACATTTTTCTCTTCAAATATAATTTATCCTTCAGTGAGAAGTGTTAAATTAATAATAAAATCGTTAATATGGAATTACTTATATCTGAAGAGAAAAATTATACACTCAGACTGGGGCTTGTTTCGTTGTACAACATACATACTTCCTTATCTGTATGCCTAACTTTGGAGGTAAATAAACTCATGACTAAACTCTATTTTTTATTGTTTCACACTCTAAAATGTAACTAAATTAACTTGGTCTAGTGACTCCTAACAAAGGAGAGGCTAAGGTCCAACATTAGGCTGTTATGCCATTGTAGAAAAAGATAAAAATAAATGACACTGTATTCAATGGAGAATCTAATGACAGCTCAAACTGCATTTCATCAAAAAAAAAGTGACTAACCTAGTTTTTCCTGTACCTTTCATATGAAACTAACAGTTTGATGAAAATATACATTCAGGTCCATGTATTTTGAAGTTCTGATAACCTAGTTTTTCCCTTTACCTTTCATATGAAACTGACAGTTTGAGAAAAAAGATATACATTCAGGTCCATGTATTTTGAAGTTCCTGATAAGCAAGATTTAATTTTGAAATTCACTCGACCTCCACCAAGTGGCAGGAGGAATGCTGGTATCGATAACTTAATTTCAAACAGATGGAGTGTAGCTGATGATGAAGCAACGACCTTCAAAATTAGTCAGTTGAAAAATAAATATGTTTATGAGGTGAAGTCTATAAAAAAAAGTTCTGATTCAACCATATAATATTGAAAGTTTAATATACTTACAATGGCATAACAGCCTAATGTTAGACCTTAGCCTCTCCTTTGTTAGGAGTCACTAGACTGAGTTAATTTAGTTATACTTTAGAAGTGTGAAACAGTAAAAAATATAGTTTAGTCATGAGTTTATTTACCTCCAAAGTTAGCAACAGTCTGAGTGTATAATTTTTCTCTTCAACTATAATTTATCCATCATTGAGATGTATGAAATGAATAATAAAAACATCATGGAATTATTTCTTTCTTTCATAAAATCCTTCATCTGTAAATTTAGTAACCATATTAAAATTAAATTATAATAAAACTTCATAACAATGATGAAATTGTATCATAGCAATGTTCACAGACTTCTTACTTATAGTATTTAAAAATGAAATAACTTCTTGGAAATCATTAAAATTGAAAATTGTGACAAATTGTACTTGTACAAGCAGTAAGTTACCATTCTCATCAAAGCAAAATAGGTATATTAAATTAATGAAATATTCTAAATTTTTATATATCAATGGACACGAGCGGTAGTAATGGAAAAAGGAAAATGCAATCCAGAATCAAATAATACAACAACACTAAAACCTGTGTTTGAAGATAAATTGGATGAAGACTTCATAACAATTTTATCGACTGTAAGGAATAATATTTGTAATTTAAATTCAGAAGCTGATAGAAACCTTGCACAGGTAAATTATAAATTAGTGCTCAATATTTTAAGCCTATTGTAGTGCAAAAGATAGTCTATGAACAAAAACAAATTACTAACTATATTGATATTTCTCAACTAGCTTTGGTTTCATTTCATGCTACCAATATGTTTGCTAACAAGTTTATTCACATATCAGGAATTCTATGCAATATGTCAGTTACATAAATTTATATAAAGAAAAAAAGCTCATTATGTGAATAATTTGATACCCGAGGAATAAAATTTTTAAAACATTGAAAAATGCTTAAAAAATTTTATCAGAAGTTGACATAGATATAACATAAAAAAACATATTCCATGTTTAACTGTCATAGGGAAAAAACACTATGAGGTTTAATTTAAGAATTAAATTAATATTTTTAATACCTCACCTGTCACCTCATATCAATTTATTCTTCTAGACTGCAGTTTCAGAACTATATCTCCATCATCAGTAGCCTCTCGTCGAACCGTGTTATGTCGTTTCTTGTCAGTTTTCTTCTTCCTTCTATTGTGGACCAATAAACCTCTGGATCAAATCAAAATTTGCAGGAATTTCGAAATTCATGAGTCTTTCTTTCTTGTTTCTTTCGATGTGGATTTTTTTCCAAACCATGAGCAATAATAATAATAATGATGATGATAATAATATAATAATAATAATAATAATAATAATAATAATAATAATAATAATAATAATAATAATAATAATAATAAGGCGAATTTCTAAGACTAAGAAGAAAGAGTATTTAAGAATAAAGTTCTTAGGAAAATTTTTGGACTGAAGAGAGATGAACAGACGGTGAATGGAAAAGACTTCATAACAGTGAACTACATAGTCTTTATAGGAAGCCAGATATAATAAGAACAGTTAAATCTCGTAGACTGTGATGGACAGGTCATGTGGCATGAATGGGGAACGAAAGACGTGAATGGAAACTTCTTGCAGGTAAACCAGAGGGAAAATGCCCAGTTGGTAGACCAAGAAAGAGGTGGGAGAATGACATTAACCATGATTTGAGAGAAGTAGATTATACTGGGAATGATTGGAAAACATTAACTCAGGATAGGAATGTATGGAGAGCTTATGTCTGTGTGGCCATGAACCTATGAGTTTGATAGTGCCAGTGAGTTAGTTAGTTATTATATGTCCCTTTTGATATTATTTTAATTGTAATTAATGTTTTTTTATATATCAGAAAATTTTAACACACTATTGGAGGTGAAAGTTTTAAGTGGCCACTCTGTATATATATATATATATATATATATATATATATATATATCATGAAGTGAATGCTTGTACCAAAAATCAAATTTCATCAAAATCAAATCAAAAATCATTTTTTGAGATAGAAATTTGATTTTTGGTACAAGCATTCACTTCATGATACATAAAGATGTGTTTAAGTTTCATTATTGTGAGACATTTATTTTACGAGTTATTAAATATATTTTTAAAAATTTGCATATACCTGCATTATAATTAAATGGGTTCCACAATTTTTTAGTAAAATGTCTGATTTTTTTTTACAAGACCCCTAAAATATTTAAAAAAACATCATGCATTAGAATTCTAATAATGTGAATACAAAGGGAGAAAAAAATAATGTTGTACCTCATGTGTGGAATTACAAAAAAAAAACAATAATTGCATACATTTTATTTTTTATTTCTTAAAATACTACTTCAATCATGAAACCCATGCACTAATTTGTTACCCATTGTTTTTAGGACAAGCAGTAAAAATTTGAACCTTCTACGACAAAATTTCTGAATTCCATTCAATTTTGAATGTACAAAAATGCAATGAAAATAAGTGTGGAAAAACAAGTTTAAAGAATTTTTTTTAAGAGAAAAATTTTCGCCTAGACCGAGACTCGAACCCGGGACCCTTGGCTTTCCGGGCCAAGTGCTCTACCAAGGGTCCCGGGTTCGAGTCTTGGTCTAGGCGAAAATTTTTCTATTCAAATATAATTTATCCTTCAGTGAGAAGTGTTAAATTAATAATAAAAACGTCAAGTTTAAAGAATTTCATGCAGGTGGCATTTAACTGGTGCAGCCTTTTAACTCTGACATAATTTAGGGCACTTAGAAGCACCATAGGCATCTGAAATTTTGTCAATATATACATTAGAGTATAGGCTATTTTTTAGTACAAGAAAACAAAACAAATGTAAATTTTGATCTCAAATGGTCAATTTTTCACGCATCACCTCCCTTAAGAAATTGGAGCTGGAAGTAAACATCAATAAAACTAAATATCTGGTCACATGTCATAGAAATAGATTGTGACACTAGGTCACAAGATAACAGTCTGCTAATAACCCTCTTCTTATTTTTACAGTTATGGGTAGATAAATTAAGTGGAGAAGCATATGATGGTGTTGAACTAAAGCGTTCGCGTAATATTTACTTAACACGCCTGGCATCTCAAATACCAGATCCTGACAGTCGTCTTAATGCACCATTTGATGAGCCTCCACCAGATGGAAAGCTTACTTCACCAGATATCACATTTAAACTTCAATCACCAGAGGAAAAGGTAATTCAGTTTATATTGCAACTTTGATTAATATAATATCAACAAGACTTTAAACATTAGAAACTTGTTCCATGAGAAAAAATGTTTCGTAAGTTCTGGATTTTAGGAACTCGCACACTGGGCTGGGTATGAAGTCATGATCTTCAAATTTGTTGCTGAGCCTTTTACTAACAAACTACCCAGGCCAACATTTGAAACTCAAATCTTCTTCTTTTTATGGAACAATACCCTCTCCTGAGCTTTGGCTTCTCTCAGAAGTTGCCTATATTATTTTCTCTGTCTTTTGTCTTCTCAATCTTCTTACCTCCAAAAGCTTTCTTGAAACCTTCTGTACAACATCTTCCCATCTTGCTTGGGTGCTCCTGCTAGTCTTGTGTTATAAAATCTATCATTCAACACCTTTCTTGGCACTTTCTTCTTCTCCATTGTTATTATATGGCTTATTATATTTAACATGAATGTCTCAAAGATTGTAGGTTATATTGTTCATATGATCTTGAGGGAGAGTTAGAAAAAAGAACAATAAAAAAGATATTGATATGTTCAATTTTTTATTTAAATGTCACTTATATTAAGCTTAATGAATAAAAAATAGAAACAGAGATCCAGAGTTCAAATCTTGGTTTAGGCAAAAATGTTTTCTTTAATATTAATTTGTCCTTTAACATAAGTAACAAATTTAAATAAAAACATTGAAAATATTGATATCATAAAATTCTATATCAATGCTCAAAAAACTGTTATTTTTGTGAGATAATTATGAATAAAAGTAGTAAAACTTTTTTTATCAATTCTGAAAATACCTTTTATTAGCGGAAATGGTGAATATTCTTCATTTAAAATCTCAAGGTGAAAGAGTTACTAAGTTTCTTAGATATAAAATAATGATTATTACATATTTTTGTAGTAGTGAAACCTTAAATCATTCACTCTGCATTTATTTATATATAACTCCTGAAAATCATCATACTGGTACACTTTTCTCAAGAAGTGGTAGGACTATGAAATCATTAGGACACCTTGTACACCTATACAATTCACTTATAAAAGGTCCAGTTAAATAGTTTTTCAAAAATATTATACTTTTATAAATAGTTTTTATGAAAACAAAACAATAATTTTTCAAAATTAAAATTCAATCTTATCCTCTATTCAAAACATTACAGGTACAACAATAAAACTCTCTAGTGGGGATTTTGCAACACAATGACTAAAAGTAGGTAAAATTACATCTTCTTAATTATCGTAGAAAATGAGAAAACTGTACGTCGATAAATTTAAATTATTTAAAACATTAATTCAGACTGAATGGTTTAAGATATCTAAAAAAAATACATATACATGTTTAAAACTAAATTTAGAATCATTTAACACAATGCTAGCCTAGTCGGTAGATGATTGACTAGCACATATGGCTGTCCACACTGAGATCCCAGGTTTGAATCCTGGTAGTTCCGGAGGGGCATTGGTGGTGGGCCATGCCGAGATATTTTTTGAGTTTTTCTTGGGATTCTCCCGCTTCCCAAATTTCATCCCACCAACACTTTCCACTTCTCTTCCCTCCCTATCATGTGATTTCATCTTCAATTATTCATTCATTAAGTTTATATCA
Source organism: Diploptera punctata (assembly GCA_030220185.1). Classification (NCBI taxonomy): domain Eukaryota; kingdom Metazoa; phylum Arthropoda; class Insecta; order Blattodea; family Blaberidae; genus Diploptera; species Diploptera punctata. The sequence goes on from JASPKZ010010696.1 coordinate 2,559,264, forward strand.
CCCTTCACCTCATCTAATTTAGGAAAAATATCTTGGTTTAACAATTGAAGGTATTTAAATATGTGATTGTGGTAGTGGTCAGGGACACATTCATGTACTACAGTGTGATCAGTATAGCACTGGACAGCAGACGCGGGGATTTCACTGTACACTGCTAACACACTCGCGGCAGGGAACGGACAGCATATGATCGCGGTGATACAACCATATACATTTTTGTAACTATTTTACAAATTGTCGTACTTACCAACTTTATTGAAGCAGGTGCTGGAACTGTTCACCTTCGTTGTCCATACATTTTTGACACCTATTTATAAAATTTGTTGTACGGATTATGGACTGTTGAACATGACGGAATTTTTACTACTGGGAATCATGTTTCAAAAAGTCTTCATACTTGGTTGGCAGACTGAGTTAAATGTTGATCGTAAATAAATACATGTTGTTCAGTAAAAAAATTATTAGCCATTATACAGTTTACACTTTACACACATCATTCAGTTTACATTTATACACGCCTGTTTAATAAGATACAAATTTTAAAATTGAAATAACTTATACACACGCCATTCAATATACAAGGAAAAGCGAGCGAGCACCTTGTCCACTCGAAGCATACAATCTGACTGCAATCATGAAGGTGTGGGATGTGCTTGTAAACTGCTGAGACTGTGCATATTTCAAGTCCTGTGTCTGCACATGTAAGCCTTCGTCACCGCACAGCACAAACCCCACATCTTCTATCCAATGCTATACTGATCGCACTGTACCTCATGACTCTTAGCCTATATGACAACTTAGGGCAGATAAGGACCAAACGAAGGGTTGCAGCCCAGAAAATGGTGAAATGAGTCATGTGTGAATAATCTGATGTGTCAAAACAAGGAACACCATAACAAAATAACAGTTCTATAATACAATGAATCTATATTTGGGCATGATAACCCAAACCTATTGTTATTCTATTTTAATGTAACACAATGCTTTATAATAATGTCAAGAAATTAGGATCAGATATATACAGGGATATTCAGAAAGAAGGAACAGACTTCAAATATTTATTTCTTCCAAACTACAAAAAATAGAAACACAATTCCAACATTCCTAGAAAGAGAAAAATTTTAAGTTCCGATCATGGCTGCATTGGCGCTGTTGCTTGAAGTTGCGATCATCATCGTATTTATGCTGTTGAATTGGAAGAGGAGGAGCAGAAGATCAACTTCATCGCCGGTGGCCTCCCAGGTCAGCAGACCTAACCCTGCATGATTTTTATCTGTGGAGTTACATAATAGACTATGTTTTTATCCCCACCCCCATACCTGACACTCTTGAAAATCTGCAAAATCGAATTGTTAAAACTGTAAATTCGATAACTGATTTGTGTGTGGCAAGAAATGAGCCACCATTTTGATATATGTCGTATAACACATAGTGCTCATATTGAATGCATAAAATAGTGAAATTTGAACTTTTCTCTTTCCAGGAACATTGGAATTGTGTTTCTATTTTTTGTACTTTGGAAGAAATAAATGTTTGAAGTCTGTTCCTTCTTTCTGAATAGCCCTATATTTTATTATGAGTTGATTATGACTCTCCTTAAAGCTCCATTTGACAATTTTCAGCGACCAGAATGGCTTCGAGAGTTGATACAAGAAGATCAGTTAACGTCAGATATATCACATACGAGTGAAGACGGCCGAACTTACCTTGCAACACATACAATGAAGGATGGAATTGGAGCATTTGGTTATTTAGCTGTAACAGTAGCTAATGATGGACCATTGTGGGTAGGAGCAGGTGAAGATGCTTCTTCTTCAGCTTCTAAAACATCAACAAAAAGAAAGAGACCAGTTATATGCAGAGATCCAGCTTCTCCACAAGCACTACTTTCAAGAATAAGTGAAGAAAGAAATCCATGGGCAAATGTAGCAGGTCAATTAAAAAAAATTACTAACAGAAAGGTTAGTACAATATTTTGAATATCTGATAATTTTACTGCATTATACAGGGTGTCCAGTAAATTACAAATATAAAATTCCTGACTATTTTCAATTTATAAATGAGTTGGTGAAAATGTTTCTGTATATCACCTCATAAAGTTCCGAGTTTTCATGATACTGGTTTTAAAGGTTTTTCACCTTCATATTCAGTCAAAACAGTCGGGAGCTTGACTGAAGATGAAGGTGAAATGACCTTTCAAACTGCCATTATGAAAACATGGAACTTTATGAGGTGAGATATAAAAACATTTTCTCCAATACTTACTTACTTACTCACTGACACTATTGAAACCGTAGATTCATGGCCGTGCGGACATAAGCTCTCCATACATCCCTATCCTGAGCTAATGCTTTCCAATCATTCCCTGTATAATCTACTTCCCTCAAATCATTCATTTATAAATTGAAAATATCTCATAATGTTACTTCCCACTCTAATTTTGATTAAATCCCTTAAAACTAGTTCTGGAGAGAAATATAAGATGAGGTGTTAAATTTGGCTCATGAACTGATAATTAAAATAAACCTCATAGTCATTTGCATGATTTAGCAACGGTTCGTAGCATTTGGAGCTTGGGAATAACAATATATAAGAGAAAATTTGGCATTAGATTAAAGTGCTCAGGTAGCTCAGTTGATAGAGCATTGGCATAGAAAGACAAAGGTCCTGGGTTCAAAGCCCAGTGAGTGTATATTTTTCTCTTCAAATATAATCTGTCCTTCAGTGAGAATTATTAAATTAATAATAAAAACATCGAAAGAAGCCCTACTGGATTTATAAAGTAACGTTTAAATTCCCAATAAAAGTATTCTTAAAAAAGAAGCTGTCACTTGCATGATTGAACAACAGTTCATAGCATTTGGTGCTCGGGAATTAACAATGTATAAGAGAAAAATTTGCGTTTAGTTTGGAGTGCTCAGGTAGCTCGGTTGGTAAGTAATGGCATAGAAAGCCAAAGGTCCTGGGTTCAAACCCCAGTCTGAGTGCATATTTTTCTCTTCAAATAAAATCTCATAGTGTTACTTTCTAATAAATATCTACTAGAATCCATAAGGATCTGTAGAATTAAGAACTGTAGGAGTGTGGCATCCTGTCCATAACCGAGTGGTTTAAAGGAAGAAGTCTTGGTGTAAAGTTGTGCTGATTCGAGTCCCCATGGGGAAGAAATTATATCATGGAATTTCATCCAGTATGGGACAGGTGCTCACTCAGCATCATTGGGAATTTGGATATCTATAATAAGTAGTGACATTAGGTTGAAAAAACAGCATGTGTTATGAAATAATATTTTAACATTAGACTATAAATTGGACAGCATTATGCATCAACCGGCTATGCTCCATTATGTAAGTTTTGAGAAAATACGTTTAAAGTTTAAGTCAATGTTCATTATTTAGTGTAGCACCAAACTAACAATACTGGATATTGCAATTTATTTTCCTTGTTTGACAGTTATGAATCAACAATCTAAGAGCTGGAACATTTGGTGCTTAGCTGCATCATGTAAAATTTAGATTAGCACTTATGAAGACCTGGTTTCATAGCCATTAGTTGCAAAACATAAAATCGCTGACAGTACTGATGGTTATGGAATGCAGGCTTTCACTGCCGGTAATCATAATGTTAAGGAGACTGAATGGTGAATTTCAAATTTCTTTTAGTTTTCATCTGATTGTTTTTAAATTTTTATCACATTCATTATGTGCTTATAGAAGCATTTCTGTGAGGTTTGGTGTTTATAAGTAGAATAGTTTCAGAATTATGATTTTTAAACTATTTTTTTAATATTTCCTAAAAAAATGCTCCTTACAATGCATTTTAAATATTCTCTATTGAAATTTGAGATTCAGAGTCTTCATGATTCCACTAAACACATTTGCTATGTAGAAAATATTCATGAAGGGAGGATACTGCTTATTTTTCATTTTTTGAAAAAGAATTATCACTTAATATTTTTTTCATCTCAACTTAAAAGAACACATGTGCCTTAGACTAGTAACTGCATAGCAAATTTGAATTAGCATTTATTAGAGAGTCTAACCACAAAATTTCACTTTGATAGCAAACAAATTGTATCGTAAGGAGCATTTTAAGTTTTGGAAAATGTCAAAAAATGGAAACCGAAAAAAACGCATTTTAAATTTTAAGTAGTAATGCTAACCATACGTGCAGGGGTATTCAAAGTCTTAATCACTAGGTCAATTTTGCTCCTACAATAAAAATGTTTACATGAAAATGATCCTAAAGAATCAGAGTCATTAAAAAGCAAATAAAGAATTCATTTTTTACCATTTTTTTTTTTACATTTTCACCATTCGGTCCCCTTAAAAGATTCTGGGCTATGTGGCCATGGTCTATAACTGGTGTTTCTCCAGACATTTCTCCTTCAACTGTGTAGGGCATCTTTAGTGGTGAGTACTTCTAGGTGGTTTTTCCTTGTTGTAAACTTGACTGTGAATGATTGGCAGAATGTTGGACGCTGGTATTTATACTCGAGCTGACCTCTGGATAGCTGGGCAGAGTCGTAGACATCATCTTCAAGCTGGCTTCTGATTGGTTCAGAACTGTCTCCTTGTTATTGATTAGTTTTAACTGTCTATTGTCTAATATGTGATAACTCCGCCCAGCTATCCAGGGGTCATCACGAGTATAAATACCAGTGTCAAACATTCTGCCGATCACTCACAGTCGAGTTTACGACAAGGAAACACCACCTAGAAGCACTCACCACTGAAGATGCCCTCTGCAGTTGAGGGAGGAACGTCTGGAAGAAACACCAGTTATAGACCACGGCCACATAGCCTGGAATCTTTTAACAGTACTGATGGTTATATTTAAATTAATATTGGGAAGTAAACATTATGAGGTTATATCATTAATAGTAAGTGGAGAACATATTTTTATCGACTCACCTCATATAATTTCAAATTTCTTTGATACCGACGGTTTCAGACAATATCATGTCCCTCTTCAGTCATGGAAGCCATATAACCATCAGTACTGTTAAAAGAAGCCATGACTGAAGAGGGACATGATATTGTCTGAAACTGTCGGTATCAAAGAAATTTGAAATTATATGAGGTGAGTCGATAAAAATATGTTCTCCACTCACTATTAAAGTACTGATGGTGTTTACATTTTTCTTTAATAATAAAGATATATTTAAAGATTTGGGGCTAAAAGTGTACATACATTTACTTCATGAGCCACTGCAACAGATGGCATCAAAATATCTCCTTTATTTAAATGGCACTTAACCGGTTGATGCATAACACCATCCAATTAACTTCTCAAATATTTCTTCCATAATTACAGAGAAACCATTGATTATTTACATAAAAATCCTAGCCCAGTTTATAATATTAATAATGGTAGGTCCAATATTTTCCAGTAAAATTTTAAAATATGTTTATTTTTTAATGAATTAGGTAATAGAAAATATTCAGCAGATGCTAGAAAAGCGTCACTCACCGGAAGGACGTGATGGACTTCTCCATTATTATGATATATTGCTAGAAAATATTACAAAAGAAATGGATACTTGTGGATGTGGTAAAACTGTTCATAATGCACATGTCCAACACTTAATGGATAAACTTGAGAGAGACTTAGAGGAAGCAGGTGAAAATGTCTGTGAATGCGAAATGCCTCCAGCAGAGAAGAGAATGTACATGCTTGAACTACTGCATAAGAGAACAGAGGATAGATTAAAGGCTGTAAGTAAAATTTTAACCACTTAATTTAATACAGTAAAACCTATGAGGTTGGTCACCCTTGTAAGTTGATCACCTGCCACAGTTGACCATATTTCTATGGAACTGACAAATACAGATTGGATTTTATGCATGACCAACCCTATATCTTTGCCACTTGTGTATATTGGAAGTTGCGCAAATTTTCAAATTCAGTGTTATTTTTTTCTTAATAGTTTTTATTTATCTATGTTAGCTATAAATGTGTGTCAAAACATCACATTAACTGAAGCTACCAACCTGTCTTTTGTTAGAAACCTGATTTCCCTAACATAATTTCAGGTTCAAGTGTACTGTTAAAATTGTATTTTAAATCCTCTATCAAGGTTTTAATCTTTATTCTGCTCAATTAATTTTAGAAAACAGTTTTGATCTTCTTCTTCTTCAAAGTATGGGCTTATTGACCCATTCTGCTCCACGCTGCACAATATGCTACAAGTTGTCCTTCCAACGTCGTTTTGGTCTTCTTACATTTCTTTGGCCTTCAAGGTCTATAATAAAGTATCTGTTTTGATAAACAATTATTTGGAATTCTTTGTACATGTTCAAACATTTACATGTATTTCTATATATTCTCTCATTCATATAATATACTTGTAATTCATCTCTGATATTTTGTCTTCTCTTTTGATCTCTTAAAGATATATCTGTAACATATCTCAGAAATCTCATTTCTATTGTCTCAATTTTATTTTTATCAGAGATTGTTAAAGACCAAGTTTCAGATCCATATGTTAACATTGGAATGGCTACTGTTTTGTAAAATTTCAATTGAGTTTCCCTTGTGGTCTTATTTCTCAAATATCTTCTTATTGAACCACATATCTGTTGAAATTGTCCTACTTTCTTCTCTATAATCAAATTTTGCAGGTACGATATCATGCATCCCAGGTAATTAAAACAAGTTACTTGTTCAATGATGTTTGCTCCTATTACAATTTTTGTCCTTATGTGCTGAGTTCCAATGAATGCCATGAACTTTGTTTTCTCTGTTTCAAATTATAATCTTTTATTAGTTCCCATAATTTATAAACTGATTTTTGTAGTTGATTTTCTGAGGAAGCTACAATGATCTGATCATTTGCGAATAAAAGACAGTTCATTTTCATTCTATTTATCATAAAATGTTCATCTAAAATAAAAAAGTATATTGTGCCTTTTATTATTTATTTTACAATAGTTCTAGGAATGTATTACCCTGAGGCAGTAGTTTGTGTTCTCAACTTCCAAGTGAACAAAATGAGTTTTGAAAGATTAGTGGTGCAAGTAACAAGTGAAAGAATTAATTTAATTCATAATTTTATTTTAATTAACAATTCCTTTTTTATGTTTTAATACTAATCTTTCCCTATGTTACTTTTCTGTGTTTTAAACATTCCTTTCATTACTGGAATGTGAAGCCCACTAAGTAAATAAAATCACGTTCAACAATGGAGATCTAATATTTTTTATTTGAAGAAAAAAATATACACTTAGACTGGGGTTTGACGCAGGACTTCTGGCTTTTTACACTAATGCTCTATTCTAATCTGAACGAAAATTTTCCTCTTGTACTTCTTGGGAATTAATAATGTATAAGAGAAAAATTTGTATTTAGATTGGAGTGCTTAGGATAGCTCAGTCGGTAGAGCATTGACTTACAAAGTCAAAAGGTCCTGGGTTCAAACCCAGTCTAAGCATATACTTCTCTCTTCAAATATAATTTGCCCTTCAGTGAGAAGTGTTAAATTTATAATAAAAACATGGAGATTTAAATTTTAACAGTTCTGCCAACATCAATCTAATGTGAACGAATATTCACTAACTCAAGTAATGAATTTTTTCTTGTAATAATAATGTATTTAGTGTTACTAGTGATGACAATCATCCCTGTTTCTATAGTAAAATTAAGTTATTGTCTTTTTCCACACAGACTTTAGTTTAACTCCAGTCAATTGAAGAGAATAACGAGTTAGTGACTTTTTCCTTAAGATCAACGATAAATTTAGTATACCACAACTTTATACTTGTATTGACATTTAAAATAAATAAATTAGCTTGTACCCTATTATATTGTAAATTACTTATCCTTTGTTATATCCCATTCTTCTGAAATTTTTATTTTTATTTCACGCTTATAGGAAAACAAAACATACACAGCTGTACACTAAGCAGTATAAAGAAGCATTTCGATATTATTTGTATAATACATAAATTTTAATAAACTACTGAATATGTATATAATTTTTTGTTATGGTATTTTTTTATGTCTGCTAAGTAGAATCTATGAAGATATGTAAATTTTTTAAAAATATTTTCATGAAAACATTCATTCTTTCAGAATTTGCTAAAAGTAATGTATCTTTTGCTGTCTCTATAGGTAAAAGAACGAGAAAGAGCATTAGATCAAATGGAGAGAACATTAGAGAGCCTGGATGATGAAGAAGAATCGGAGGATGATTTAAATGAGGATGCATTGTGGCTTAACACAGTTGAGCAGGGACCTTCAGAGCAGAATGTGAAACGTCTGTTAAATGTCTATCCTCCAGAACTTGTAGAAAGGTACAACACAATTACAATAAGTCTATTTTTCAACTATAATTAGAACTCCTGTGCCAGATTCACTAAGACATGAAGTAGCAGCTTTGTTCTGTCTATGAATTGACCATGATTGATCGGCTGCCCATTTAAATAAATATACACTTTTGTCCCGTGCCTTAGCTGAGTGGTTAAGGCAAGAAACCTTGATGCAGAGCTACGGGACTTGAGCTGGTTTGATTCTCCATGGGGGAAGAAATTTTCTCATGGAATTTCGGCCAGTATGGGATTGGTCCCCCCAGCATCGTGAGGCATTTGGGTAGCTGCAGTAAGTAATGACTCCAGGTTGAGAAGACCAGCTATAATGGCTGGGGGACCTGACATGCTGACCATATGTCACCCCTAAATTGGCTTGATGATCATCTACGACTGTGATTAACACATGTGGATGTGAAGCCAGCAGCTGTATGGTAGGCCAAGACCCTTCTAGGCCTGTTGTGCTTGGAGTTAAGTTAATATACACTTTTGATAGTTACAGAAATTAACATTTATGAGGTATATTTTAAATTTAAAATAAATTCTTTATCAACATACCTCATAATCCATCTTCTATTTAGACTGGTTTCAGAACAAACTTTTATTTTTTTATTTTTTTATTTATTTCTTCGAAGACTCCAAAGAGCAAGATTGCTCATATTAAGTGGCAATATACAAAAAATAATGGCCATGAAACAATTAACAATAAAAACAAGAAAAACAAAATCAAACATAATTTTAAGCAATACAAACTACTATAAATGCATAATATATATATATATATATATATATATATATATATAGACACATATAAATACAATATTTAAACAGGATAATAATAATTAAATTAACAAAATTAACTAAGAAAGCAATGAGAAAAATATGTTTTAATACAATTAGAAAAATTTTAAATTTGTAAAATGATATTCAATAGGTAAGTTATTGTAATGGTTTATTAATGCAAAACGAATCCCTTTTATACCATATTTTGTTGAGAAACTAGTATCTTTGTGTAATAAAGTACAACCTCTAGTATAATAATTACCAGTATGTATATATATTAAAAATTAAGGGCATGTTATGGTGAGATAGATTTTTAATAATTTTAAACATATAAATACAAATCATATAATTTTTTAATTCCTCTAATGGTAAAATATTTGAAAAAGTATAAATAAAATTATAAGATGTACAGGGATGTAAGTTATATAGTATTCTGATAGCTCTATTCTGTAAAACTTGGAGGAGGTGAGCTATGTAATTAAAACTATTTCCCCATATAGGTAGCATGTAAGTGAGATGAGAATGTATTAAAGAGTAATCCATCCATAGTAATTCTGCCCGAAGGCAGGTCCTTCACTGCAATCATAGCATTTTCATGCTATGCTTGCAGCTTTAATAGGGAATTGTAGGCGTGGTAGCTTCCCGTTGCTTTCCACACCAGTGAAGGATGGTGATGATGATGATGATGATAATGGTAAGGATGATGATGACGATGATAGCCATATGATTTGGGAACCGTTTGGGCCTTAAAGTTTTCCTGACATTTGTCTTACAGGTGAGGAAAAACCCCGATAAAAACTTCACCCAGAAAAACTGCCCCGAACGGGGATCGAACCTGGGCCCGCTGCGTGACCAGGCAGGACACTACCTCGAGACCACAGTGGTGGACTAAAGAATAATATATTAAATGACAATTGTTCTGTTTAAAGTGCTGCTTCTCAGAAATTAAAAAAAAAAATCTCTCTAGCAGTAAATATTTGTAATGTTTTGCAATAAAACTAAGTGTATATTATTATAATGAAACAAGAAAGGTACTCTCCAAACATCAGCAAAAATAAACAATTAAAAGTGGGTTTAGGTAAAATTTTATCAATCACCTCATATTTATACTCATTTATGAGATGTGTGATAACATTTTACCTAAATGAATATACCTCATAGTGTGAATTCCTAAAATAAGTAAATTAAAAGTGGGGTTTACCTGAAACAAAAAATTTCCTCTAACAACTGCCGTATCTATTTCGTCACAATGTATACAATACAATTTTTCATTGTTCTGGTGTCTCAGGCAACATTTGATCTCTGATAACATCTCTCACTTTATTACATCAATCCAAACGGTCCCCGAACATCATCTGGCCATCATAATCATCATTTATATTTGCCTTAGATTAAGCTTAGGAATAAGGATTCTCCTGGCACACCACTATCATCAACATCACCCATCATATCATCGGGGCAATGTAACTCTGCCTTTCAGGCACCCCAACCACAGAAGTGGATTACAATTATACCAATGCCAGGAGAGAACACCAGGAATGTTGAAATGACAACCTAGGACATTGAATAAAAAAAATATATATTATGATCAATTCACTCATTTCAACAATCAGATACTACTGAGAACATGCCTGACAGGATTACTGCTATTATAGCATTAAGAGGTAGTTCTGCAAGGACCTAATGAGCAAAAATAATCTAACAAACATTTTAAACAAGTGTCCAGCTACTTTCTAGTTGATAGTATGTATGTATGTATGTATGTATGTATGTATATATATATATATATATATATATATATATATATATATATATCCTTATAAATTTGTATAAAAGATATTTTTGGAAGATTGTTTTAAAAATCCTTCAAGTATTTTATAATCTAATGTTAATTAGTCTAACATGAATTCTAATATGAAATTTAATTTACAGATTTGCAGAATTGTTAGCAATATGGCGGCATGAAATGGTACGCAGATGCAGGAATCGACATGAAAACATTGTGGCTACCATGGAAAAAGAACTGAAAGTTGAAGCGAACCTTGGAGTTGAAAAGTACAAAGTATTTATTACATTTTCATAATTTTTATGTAATTCTTGTAACTTAAATTATGGTTATTTTAATTTAATCTCAATGATCTAGTTGTCAGTGAACCTATAGAAAGTTAACATAATATTGTAATGAGTTTCAAGAAGGGTTCCAGATTGTTGTTCCATTCTCGAAGACTTGCCTTCTTGAAGGTTCACAAGCCACATAATTGGTGTGCATGCAGTGATCATTCCAGATATATCTTTAGCTTGCATTTATAAGGCAAACTAAAACAGCCAGAGTGAGTTCAATTTGATATTGATAGTGAAGTGCTGGTTACTAATTTTTTCTCTAAACTAAATATTAACTAAACTACATGTTCTTCACAGCACAGAACTGTGGTTTCAGGAAGAGTCATTCCTATCTTCAGCTATCTTAATTTGAAAGCCTTATAATGTTAATTCCCATCATAACTTTTATGAAAAATAACTATTTAAATAAAAACATTTAATTATTATGAGTAAGATTATTTGTGACTCACCTCATATTTGTAGTTTTATTGCAGACCATGGTTTCAACACTCTCTAGTATCATTATCAATACTTTTTAATTGTTAGAGCTATAAAGTATTGATAATGACGGGAGTGCTGAAACCATGGTCTGTAATAAAACTACAAATATGAGGTGAGTCACAAATAATCTAACTCATAATAATTAAAATAAACCTCATAGTGTCACTTCCTTTAAATATTAAATAAAAAATATATATACCTTAAAAATCATTATCAGGGTGTAGGCCTACTATCCTCTTCTACTCTCATTGTAACATGTGGTAGGTTGTCTTTCCAGTGTCTTCTTGATCTCCCTATATTTCTTTATCCTGATGTCTGTAGTACTATAGACATTTTCTTTTTAAATTTTATTTCAATCCGTTCTTTGGACATGCTTATTCAAATTACTTTTACTTTTCTCAAATTTTTCAGTGAAGTTATATATTTACATTTTCCAATACTGTTATTTTAACACAGTTCCAATAATGGATCATATTATAATATTATAATGATATTGTGAAAAGAAAAATTAATGTCTGAACTAGGAATCGAACCGTGGACCTCTAGTTCTCCAGACTAGTGTGCAGCCCACTACACCATTCTAGTACTAGTGTGCAGCCTACTACACCATTCTAGCCAGCCGTTGGCGATGGTAGTACACCTACCTGGCAGCGAACGGAACGAGAATTATAGATTTGTATATGTGGAAAGAATTGTTAATGTTTGTGCCAGGTCTAGTCTGGAGAACTAGAGGTCCACGGTTCGATTCCTGGTTCAGACATTAATTTTTCTTTTCACAATATCATTATGAAGTTATATATGTAGTTCATTCCTTCTATTTTTGTTTCTGTACCTATACATCCTCAATGTGGAGACAAGGCTGCTCCCTAGTGGAAGTTACATAACCAAGCTAATTTAGTTATATGTAATTAATATTTGAATGGAAGTAACATTATGATATTAATTTTAATTGAATCAGTACATCTTACCTAGAATTCTTGAGAACATATTTCAATATTTTTGGATACTATTATAGCTCTTTCCACTCAGTCAGAGAGTATCAAAAGATCTGAAACATGTTCTCAAGAATTCTAAAAAAAATATCGGGTAAGATGTACTGAATCAATTAAAATTTATTAGTAGGGCTAGGATTTTTATGATGTAGCATATATTTTTATACAAAAACTAATCAAATTAAAGTACTTTCTTAAGTTATATTTACGCATATTTGGCCATTTATGTGTGACAGAGCTATTTTAGCAATTTATTGGTCATATTCATCATATTTCCACTCTTTTAAGTAGTAAAGAACTTTTATCGTACAATTTCTTTCTTCCGTGTTCGAGTTGTTAAATTTCTCAGAATTTTGTTTCTTGTAAAATCTATCTTCCTATCCTATTTCATTCCAATTCACAATATGGACTTTTATCTTTACCTATATCCTTGAGGGAATACTTATGTATTGTCTCGCAACAAGCAAGAAGTCACTGATAATTTTAATAAAATAAAAAGCATGCTACAATATCAAATTCTGTACTTTAGCTTGCTTCTCATTTGCATTTTATTCTTAAATAAATAGTTCATTATCATAAAGTGATTTACTAATTGATTTTACAACTGAAATTATTACAATATTATTAGGTCATATTTTTTTAATGTTACAATACATATTTTTGTAAATTTTAGGTCATAACTGCATTTTTTTTTTTCATATTTTGATGGTTTTTAGATCATAAAAGTCCTAGACCTATTTATTAGTTATGCTTATTTCTCTAGAGATGTCAGCAAGTGATGTGTAGTTGGCACATTGTGCCAAAGAGATAATTAGAGTAGATAAAATCTTTCGAAATGTAGGATTAACCGAGATTGAATCATAAAATGTATCTACGCTATGAAGTAAACATGGCAGTTGCTGGAGGAAACTTTTTTATTTCGTGTTTCAGGTAAACCTCCAATTCCAATGGTTGAATTCCACTGATTTTTGGAGAATATCTTCCTTGTTTTATTTTAAAGGTATACGCTGAGTTTTGTTGCAGAACATTGACAATTGCAACTGCTAGAGCGATGTAAAAATGTTTGTTTCAGATGAACTCCCTACACCTAATGGTCCAATTTCGATAGTTAACAAACTCAACATTACTTCTTTCATTTGATTGCTATATATCTAGTTTGGTTCTGATAAAACAAATATTGTGTCTGCTAGAACATTAACATATATACATTTTTTATCATTGCCACTAGGTTGCCATTACAATATTTTTGGTGTTCTCTCTTGGCATTGGCTTACTTGTAACCCACTTCTTAGGTTGGGGTGCTTGGAAGGCCCTGATGATATATTAAATGGTGATGATGATGGTAATGATGTGTCACGAGAGGCCTTATTCCTAAACTTAATCTAAATGAGGCGAGTATGACAGTGATCATAATGATGGCCTGATGGTATTCAGGGACCGTTTGGGCCTTCAAGTTCCCTGACATTTGCCTTACAGGTGAGGAAAACCTAATCCAGGAAACTTGTCTCGACTGAGGATCAAACTCGGGCCCACTACATGACAAGACAGCACATTACCTCAAAACCACAGCAGTGGACTATATATATATATATATATATATATATATATACAGGGTGTTGCAAAAAATCACCAACAACAGAGGTGAGGTGGTATATTGAGATATGTTGATATTTTTTTAATAAGGTACTTATGTCCAGAAATGATGCGTTTTCACACTATGAGTAACTAACTTCTCAAGAGTTCTGTTAGTTAGATTTCAAGACTCAATACTAACAATACTGTCACAGTCACATCAAGTTTTCAAAATATCCACCTCCGATCTCATTGCAGAGTGTACATCGGTGGTGTAGTGATTGGCATACACGTTCAAATAGACCTGGCCTCATTTGAATTATTTCTGCAACAGCGTGGATTCAGGCTATAAGATCCATACGTGTCCCTACTGGAGTCTGATAAACAGACTATTTCATGTCACCCCATAAAAAGTAGTCGAGAGGGTTAAGATCAGGTAATCTTGGAGGCGATGGGACTGGTTCACCTCTGCCAATCTATTAACCTGGATACGTGGAATTCCAAATGTCTCCTCAGATTGGCTTCGAAGTGAGCTGGAACTCCGTCATGTTACAACCATATTCCATTGCAAAGCCATGTATCATAGATTCAGTATCTGTGAGGTGTTGTCAAGTAATGAGTCTTCAAATTCTTCGAACTAACACTGATCTTGAGACATAATAATTAACTAATCATAGCGTTAAAATGCATCATTTCCAGACATTGGTACCTTATTAAAAATGATCAACATATCTCTATACTACCTCACCTCCGTTGGTGTTTTTTTTGCAACACCCTGTATATGTGTACATACACTGCTCAAAACAATTAGAGGAACACTTGTAATAATATTTGAAGAGAAATTTTTTTTTTTTGAATAAGTAATTGTTTTTTAAAGTTGTGATGCTGAAAGTTGGACAATATGTAAATTAAATTATTAATTTTATCATTGGATACAAATTTTTAAGATCCATGGCCTAAATACAGAGAAATTACCTCAAATAACAAATATAGAGAAATTTTTTATTTAGGAAGGCACTGGCCACTTCTAATTGGTAAGAATCCTGATGTTGCTATAGTGACGAATGTTGATTATTGCCTTGTTTATTGAAGCCTCTGACAAAATGAGGAATTTAAATGAGTTTGAAGTGTATCATGCTCTACATCTTTTACGACAAGGTCAATCTCTGCAACAAGTGGCTAGAGAGCTTGGGGTTTCTCCTTCCGTGGTGTCCAGGTTACGCAACAGGCACAGAGAGACAGGTCAGTATTGTAGAAGACGTGGCCAGGGCCGTAAATTTAAAACAAGCCCCCAGGATGACAGATTCTGCTCTTCGACAGTGTACAAAAACTGCAAAAGACCTGCAGAATGACCTTCATATGGCTTCTGGAATCCGGGTTTCAGACCAAACCATAAGGAACAGATTAAGGAAAGAGAATATTCGTCCAAAAAGGCCCATTAAAAAACCACGCTTAATAAATGGGCATAAGGCAGCAAGACGTACGTATGCTGAAAACCATGGTGATTGGAACCTAAACCAGTGGGAGTCTGTGCTTTTCTCGGACGAATCCAGGTATCGTCTTACACGTTGTGATGGTCGATTGAGGGTGTGGGGACGACCAGGAGAAAGATTTTCTGCAGAGGCTGTACAGGAAATTGATAGATTCGGAGGAGGTTCCATAATGGTGTGGGCCGGAGTTATGTACAACAATCGTACAGACCTTGTACTTGTTCCCCAGTGACTGAATGCTCTCCGGTATATGGAGCACGTTCTGGAAGAGCATGTAGTACCTGCTGCCATTGGAGTAGGCCCTGGATTTCTGTTTATGCAGGATAATGCCAAGGCACATTCTGCGGCTGTCACCAGGGATTTCCTGAGGAGGAATGAAATTGAGGTAATGGAGTGGCCAGCGGTCAGCCCAGACCTCACCCTATTGAACACTTGTGGGATCTTCTAGACAGGAAGGTCAGGAACCGACATCAAGCTCCACAAACTCTGCAGCAACTTAGAGATGCTCTGAAGGAGGAATGGGAGAATATCCCGCAAGAGGAAATCCAGAATCTTATTGGGAACATGCCACGAAGGTGCCAAACTGTAATCGAATGTCGTGGAGGCCATATACTAACTCTATATAACGAGTGTTTAACTTTGAAAAATAAGCACAAGATTCAATTGCTTACATAGCGGAATTATTTAAAAAGTTAATTGTCAGTGTTATTCATTTGTTTTTATTGACATGAGCAATAAATAAATAAATAAATAACCACAAATAATGTACTTTATTAATTTCATGTTTGTACCTTTATCCAATGAAAAAATACTTGCATATTTCATAGTGTTCCTCTAATTGTTTTGAGCAGTGTACATATAAAAAATATTTTAGTAATGATAATTTTTGGTATCTACTAGATAGAATCGGTAAAGAGTTCCAAAAATTTTTCAAAATTCCCTTCATAAGAATAACCTTAATATATTCAATCTTGTGGAATTTACTAAAAATCTGTTACTTGTTCAATTATTTTGTATCCAAGTATTACTTCAAAATAGTGGTTAGATGCTTGTCTCTCACCACTGGGGGTCCCGAGATCGAGTCTCAGTTACTCCATGTGGGTTTCGAGGTGGATGAAATGCAGCTTGTGCAGGTTTTTCTCATTCTCCCATTTTCCCCAGCCACAATTTCATTCAACTATTTCTCCATACTCATCTCATCCATTTCATTACATTCACGTGCCTCTGTGATGGTGCGTCAAGCATGGTCAGCCAGCACCCTTGTCATTCACATATGGGGTTCATCTCATCTCATCCCTTGACCCGACCCTGAGTTTAGGATATTTATTACTTTAAAATGTGATTTTATTTCTAGGAAGCACGTGACACTTGGATGAGAGCAGCTAAAGCTTTACAAGAAGTTCAAGCAGCTCAACAAAAAGCTAAAGAAAGTGCAGAACTTGAAAGCCTGATGGAGAGACAAAGTAGTGCAAAACATGCAAGAGGAAGAACCAAGCTTATAAATGAAATACAAGGGGAATTCAGCGAAGCTCAGCAACGTTTTGATGTATGTAAATAGATCTATCTATAATCTATAATAGCATAGCCTCTCCTTTGTTAGGAGTTACTACACCAAGTTAATTTAGTTACCTTATTTGCCCATAGATGTCATGAATCGTGTACAGTCAACATACCGACTCAATGAGACATCTAGCAGGCAACTAAGGTATTACTAGGATGTTGAGATCAGTCAATTTTGCTTAGAAGCCTCCTTATTCAGGCTTACGGATCTTCAGTCTCGTGACCATGGCTTAAAGTCCCTCCTGGAGGACTTGCTCCTTGGGTTTTTCCATCCTAAAAAAATCCTTTGACCCCGGCTGGGTTTGAACCTATGATCCTTGGGACCAGAGGCAAGGAGCATAACCACTAGTCCACTGCGGATGACTATGTAAATAAATATCCAACTAGAATAAGGAAAGTATAAAAATTCTGATTACTGTCATCTTACTATGGTTGTGTAATGACAAAGGAAAATGTCAATTGTTCCTAACAAAACAAAGCTTGTCATTCAGGAACTGTGTAAGCTAACCAAATTTTTCAGCAAGTGAAATTAATAGTACAATTTAGCTGGTTTACAGAATATATTTATTTTGTTAATTAAATAATATGTATCCAGTTTCATTGAGAGGAAACAAAAAACTAGAATGATTTTAAACTTATAGCTTACAGGTAAATCCCTACTTCTGATGTTTGGAGTTTGCTGATTTTTTGATAATAGCTTTCTTAGAATTTTTTTTTATTTCGTAATTTATCCACAATATAGTGGTTTTCCGTCTCCCTGAAAAAATTTGTCTTCTCCAGTTGTAGAGATCCTGAACAACCTCATCTGTAAGTCCCAGTTCACTCATATTTCTTCTCACACCGTCCATTCATCCTTCCTTAGATATTCTCTTTCTTCTTTTCCACTCCAAGATCTTCTTAGGGATTCTATCAGATGTCATTCTCTTGAGATGTCCATATAATCTTAATTGTCTCTCTTCAATATATTTCTTTCAATTTTCATAATTTTCCTAATTTCAATGTTTCTAATATATTTTTCTAATCTAAATAATTTTTCATAGAAATAAATTATTATATACAGCTAAGCTAGTAAAATTTATAGTAAAAAGAAAAATATCTGCCTGAATTGGGAATCAAACTCCGTACCTTCAATTCTACTTACTGATGCTCTGACCCCTGAGCATTTCAGACATTTGTACTCATTCACGAAGAATCCTTCCTCTTATTCTTATTCTAATCCCTAACTTCAGAGCAATGAAACTTCATTCACATTATTTTTTAGTTGTTTTTTGACTCACCTCATATTTCTTCATTCACATTGCATATGCAGCTTAGAATTATGGAATTTAAATACAGCTAAAACCTACAGCTAATTACGATAGAAATAAATTATTATACTCAGCTAAGCTAGTACAATGTATAGTAAAGAGAACATTCTGCCTGAATCGGAATTGAACTCCAAATCTTCAGCTCTACTTGCTGATGCTCTGACCACTGAGCCATTCAGATATTTGTACTCATTCACAAAGAAACCTTCCTCTCATTTTTACTTTAATCCCTAACCCCAGAATGGTGAAACTTCATTCACATTACATATGGGGAGCTTCTAATTGGAAGGCCGTTATGCTTCAACCAGCTATGCGCCATATGTAAGATTCGAGAAAAAATATGTTTAAAGTTTTTTTATTTTACATTTTGAACTCTAGCTAGAGCTCTTTAACGATTTCTGACTTGAAAATCACTTATATGATATACTCAGTTATGCATCAATAATATAAGAGCAGGAACATTTGGCACTTAGCTGCATGATGAAAAATTTTAGATTAGCATTTATGAAGATCTAGTTTCATAGCCATTTGTTGCAAAATACAGAGTCTCTTATAGGACTAATGGTGTTTATATTTTTCTCTAATAATAAGGCTATATTTGGCACTAAAAATGTGTGTGTGCACAACAGATGGCATCAAAATCTCAATTTTTTAAAAATGGCACTTAGCTAGTTGATGCATAACTGTCCAATTGTAGAAGACATTATGGGATTTAAATACAGCTAACAGCTAGCTCTTCATGCTGATCACCTGACCACTGAGCCATTCGGACATTCATATCCTTCATGCAGAAACCTTCCTTTAATTTGATTCCCGATTCAGCCAAATATTTTTCTCTTTACTATAAATATCTATCTTATCTTATTTTGATACCATTTACAAAATTTTGTTGCAAAAATGTAAAAAACTGTGGTCGCTCGACACATTTTAAAATTTTTGCTTTAGGCTAATCCCCTGATGGTTTGATTTTACTGATAAACAAATGATCTTACTTTTCTTATTTTGCTATATGCCGAGGTTGGTATTTTCAGTCATAATTTACAATTATGAGGTGAGATGTTAAATTCTAACTAAATAAACTCAGAATATAAAATTATTATTCCGAGCATTTTAACATATGGTGTTGAAGTTTGGCAAATTCCTACCAGAGAAATGAAAAGAATTATATTATTTTTAGTCTGGACATCTTACCTCAATATAAATGTTGATTTGTTCTTGAACATTAATATTGAGGTAAGATGTCCAGACTAAAAATAATATAATTAAAATAACCTCAAAATATAACATCCTAAAATTAAATATTAAATGAAAAGTTCAGAAATGGATGTTTTGAGAAGATCGGTTGGAAAATCCAGAATGGATAGAATACGAAATAAAGGGAATTATGGGTGTGCAATTGGAGCTGGACATCATAGAAAAGAAAAGATTACAGTGTAAAGAATATCAGAGCAAAGATTGCCTGAACTTATTAAGGAATGGATTTCAATGGAAAGGAAGACCAAAGAAAACCTGTATAGAAGGTGTACAAGAGGTTATGATTGTCAGAGAATTGGAGGAAGATCAATGAATGGACAGGGAGGAATGGTGTTTGGTTTCCGGAAGACAGCAGCAGCTGTCATGATACCGGATGATGATGATATAAAATTATTATTTGTTAGTAAGGAATAGTTCAAGCTATACATGGACATGCCACAATGTAATTGATTATGTGAATATGCTAGAAACAAGGTCGTGGATTTGGGTCCTTATAGGGTAAATATTTTTATCTGGGCTATTAACACTAACTGCACATTGCTATATGGATATGAGACTTAGAAAGGAACAACTGCATTATATAAAAAATTGCAGGTATATATAAACAGATGCCTGAGATTTATTTTGAGAATCTGGCAGGGGGGGAAAAAATCAAACAAAATAATATAAAAAAAGTCAGGGTGTGGCTGAGAAATTGATACTGAAGTGAGTAAAATGTCAATTACACAACTAAATATATGTGTCACACAGAGAAGTACATTATATTAATGGACATGGTACAGCTAATGACAAATGAGGGAAATTTTGAGGAAGTGGCTGAATTCAAATACGTAGGAACAATAATCAAAAGTAGGAATGAGATGCACAAGGAATTATTAAACATAGGCTCAATTCTGGTGGAAAGGAAAGGTGGGCTATTACGCATTGCAGAGAGTATTGAGGTCTCCCAAATCCTTTCAAAAAAACGTTAAATTGAAAAGATATAAAACCATTATGCTTTACAAGCTTATGTTACATGGGTGTGGAAAATGGGGACTCTTACTGTAAGGGAGGAAAGGAGATTACATTAAGAGCAGTTGAGAATAAAGTACTTACGCTTAGGAAAATTTTTTGGACCAAAGAGAGAGAAGCACGCACATAGCAGGTGAATGGAGAAGACTTACAGAACACAGGTAACTACATTGTCTTTATAGGAAGCCAGATGATATAATAAGAACAGTTAAGTGTCGTAGACTGCGATGGGCAGGACATTTTGCATGTATGGGGAATGAAAGACTTGCATGGAAGCTTCTTGTAGGAAAGCCAGAGGGAAAACGCCCAGTTGGTAGACCAAGAATGAGATGGGAGAATAACATCAACTATGATTTGAGGGAAGTAGATTATACAGGGAATGATTGGAAAGCATTAGCTCAGGATAGGGATGTATGGAAAGCTTATGTCCGTGCGGCCATGAACCTATGGGTTTGATAGTGCCAGCAAGTAAGTAAGTAAGTGGCTGTGTCGTGGACATGGTAAAGTAAAACCAAATGCCCTGTAATAAAAGGGAAATGTTTGTTTCACTAGGAAACATAAAGATGGGTACATAATACAATGAACCACAAGCGAGGTTGCCATGTTAAGGGCAATGAAACCCAAATCCATCTTTATACAAATCTAATCTAATATAACCTTGAGCATATGTTTTAAAACAGATTAATATGTTTGCAAAACTTTTCAGGATGAAAGAGGTAAAGGGGAGAAGTTAAGAGAACAGATTATTCATGAGACCCAACGAATTGAAAATGCTACAGAGTTGAGTGAAGCAGCAATAGATCAGTTACAAGCTGATGGCGAAGCACTTCGCACTGAAATTATGCAACTAGATAATGAGTTAGAAGATCAAGAAACAAGAATGGCAGATCTAGATCAACTTATCGAAAATAACTGTTATGAATAAATTTCTAATTAAAAATATAAATATCAACAGAAAATACAGTGAATGGTATAAACATTTAACAAACATTTTTATTAAATTATGATACTAAATTTTTTTAAACAAAATAATGTATTTTGTGTATTAAATTTGTTGTGTCCATTATCTACTATACTTATTCAAAACATTTTATCATTGCAAAAGAAAAAAAATTGAAGCAAATAAAACAATTATACTCGTAAGATATACAATATGAGAATAACCCCTGCATAGTGCTTGTATTGCAACCAGGATACATTCTTAGTAATATCTATCTAACTATGATGTTTTTATTATTAACAAACACTTCTCACTGAAGGATAAATTATATATATTTTATTTTTTGTAAGCCCATGTTTTCCCTTTACAGAGATTTAGGCGCTCTTCCCCTACAGGGAAGAATGTCAACCATACTAATTTAGTTACACTTGTTTTCGTATAGATGTCATTCTGAGTGGTCCGTGGTCATCGTTCCGCCTCATTCTGACATCTAGGAAACCAAGGTAGTACTAGGACGAGAAAATTCGGTAAAATTTTGCTTAGAGGCCTTTTCATTCAGACTTAAGGATTTTTTACGAGCCTGAAAATCTTCAGACTCGGGACCCACGGCTTAAAGTCCCTCCCAAAGTACTTGCTCCTTGGATTTTTCCCGTCCTAAAAAATCCATCAACCCTGGTCGGGTTTGAACTCGCGATCCTCGGGACCAGAGGCAGGATAAATTATATTTGAAGAGAAAAATTATACGCTCAGACTGGGGTTTGAACCGAGGACCTTTGGCTTTCTAGGCCAATGCTCTACCACTGAGCTACCTGAGAAACTCTAATCTAAATGCAAATTTTGGCCTAGAAAGTCAAAGGTCCTGGATTCAAACCCCAGTCTGAGCATATAATTTTTCTCTTCAAAACTATCTATATATCTACAATGGTTAACAGCCCAATGTTGGGCCATAGCCTCTCCTTTGTTAGGAGTTACTAGACCAAGTTCATTTAGTTATGTTTATTTCCTTACAGATGTCATGAATGATATGTGGTTAACATACCAACCCAATTTGGCATCTAGTAGGTAACTAAGGTATTACTAGGATGATGAAGGTTGGTAAATTTTGTTTAGAGGCCTCTTTATTCAGGCATAAGGTTCTTTCATGAACCTGAAAATCTTCAGATTTGAGACCCACAGCTTAAAGTCACTCCTGAAGAACATGCTCCATGGATTTTTCCATCCTAAAAAAATAAGGGAATAAAGACCAGAATAAATCTGGCCATGTTGTCTATAAGAAAAAAGGTATAAACTATATCGACGGCAGGCAATGAAAACCTCATAACTCCATCAGTCACTGAAAACTACATAATTCCAGTAGCCAGCACAGAAATATGTGATGCATAACCTGATGAGAATACGGACTTCAAATTTATTAATAACTTGACTAGTATTCTTTAGTAAAATATGTGGAACTGTTGCTATATCAATTTTCATAATTATTTCAAACAGTTATTTGTTTCTCCTGTAAAATTTACCAAAACAGAGTTACGAGGTTTTCATTGCCCACCATCGATATTCTGCTCTAAAGAAAGATAAAATTAACATTATTATAAGGAAAAAATTCTTTTTCTTCTTCACTTCCTGGTTTAGGCAAGAGTTGCCTGTTCCGTCTTCACTAATAGATCTAAGACCATCTTTTCCAAGGACGTCCGACATCTCTTCTTCCTCTTGGAAAATAATGGAAGATTTTATTTGGTAATCTACTTTCTTCCATTCTTTCTACATGTTCTTTCCGCTGTATCTTGTTGTTAAATATCTTTTCTTTTATGGAATAGATCTGCAGTTCTTCACGGATATCCTCGTTTCTTATCTGGTCCATTCTAGTGCAGCCTTTTACTCTTCTTAAAAATTTCATCTCAGCTGCTTGGATTTTACTTTCTTGTTTGGTAGTGGTAATCCAAGATTCACTCCCATACAAAAGGACAGGGACAGCCATGGTTTTATAAAATTTTAATTTTGCTTGTTTATGGGCTTTATTATTCAATGTTCTATTATTATACCACAAATAGCTTGAAACTGATGTGTTTTGTGTTCAATATCTTTATCATACCCATAGCTGATGTCACATCCTAAATATTTAAACCAATTATTCTGAAAGCCAGTAATGGTCTCTTAAACCAATCAATAGTAAATTAGCGCTTACTTCTGATGAATGAGGAAGAATTAGTTATCCATTAACCCTATCTGGGTTTGAACCTGCGACCCTCAGGACCAGAGACAAAGAACATAACCACTAGTCCATCACAGCCTACTCTTATTACTATTTGGAAACCATTAGGAGCAGAGCCAGATGGATTTACAAATATAGACAAAAAGGCCTAAACAGGAAGAAGATAAGATGAGCATAGAAGGTAAAATTTCTCTCGTTATCTTGTTTAACCTCTCCTTTTAGGTACTATTGATAGTATTATGACCGTCAATGGACTGTGTGTGTTAAGCTTTGTGATAGACCATGTGCAAGATATCATTTCAATGTCTGTTTAAAGAGAAAAAAATCATTTGCTGGCGTACAGCAGAGACCAAATCTAATGCACATTTGTGCGCGCTTCTTCCTATTACTATTATTATTAGGTACTATTACTTGTCCCATACCACCTTGGCTTTACAGGGACACGACCTGTCGGGAGAGGACTTTTAACTCTGGATCACACACATACTTTTTGACCACACAGGGACATGGAGGGCTTTCCTGGACCTGTGATCATCTCAATGACAACATAAATATTTAAGACAAGGCACATCATTCATTCATTAATTCATATCATGATGCACTGTTGGGCTGGCTTTTGAATTTTGTGGGTGATGACAAATCAGGTCTCGTCTGGTATGGTAAAGAGGAATTTGTGAGCTGCCAACACACAAATCGGTGAGCCCATGGAGGAATTTCTACATGCATCTACATCATCCTGGAAAAGTAAATTATCGAGTCTTTGACCAGAGAAATGTCTCAACTGTGATTCCACATTAGATTATTTCTATCATTCATTTTGTACACATACATGCAGGGAGCACACCTTAGCATAGTGGTTAAGGCACTGCGCTACAAGCTGGAAGGTCAAGGGTTTGAGTACCGCTGGGGTCAGGATATTTAAACTAACACAAACCTTCTGGCAGCACTATGGCCCTGGGGTCGACTCAGCCCCCAATGGAAATGAGTACCAGATGCTTGTTCTGGGGGTAAAGACGGCCGTCACGCAGGGCTGACAACCCAGCTGACATCAAGTGCCGATTGTCCAGAAAAAGTGGGAGCCTTAACCTCCTACTACCCCAAGGGCCTCCTGAGGCCTGTAGTGGGATCACTTTACTTTACTTACATATACATGCAATATTTAGCAGTGTAATATACAATTAATGAACATTCCATTAAATTAAGAAAATTTTAAGAAAGAATACAATCATATTTTAAACATAACTATGTTAAATGATTTTGGAAAAATATTATATTTATAAGTTAAAGAGGTTCAAACAACAAAAAATGACTTAACTAACTCATAATAATGAAAGACTTAAAGAATACACCACCCTACAACCTGAATCAAAAGAAATGAAACAATTCAAGAAAATTACTTACCATCCTGGAATATAGAACATTTCATAAAGTATTTAACAAATTCAATATTATGTTGGCACCGATTAACAAAATTATTCTGGGTAATCTATTAATAACTTATAAAAAGGTTAATGTTCCAGATAATAAAAAAATCTGGAATTTATCAAATTAGTTGCAATGACTTCAAGAAAGTATATGTATATATGAAAAACTAAAAGGAATTTGGAAACTCATACAAAAGAACACTTTAGAAATATTAAAAATGGTGAAATTGAAAAATTGGCAGTTGCAGCTAGAGAATCACAAAATTGGAAGAGAAACTAAACTTTAAACATATTTAGAGAAGCCTTTGGAATTAACAAATTGGTATAAGAAATACATTCAGAAGAATAAATATACAACCCTGAATTTTGAAATTCCCAACGAGAAAAATTTAATCTCCAAGTTCATAGAATCGACACCAGATGGCAGTTCAGAAGATAGTGTTAATGGTAAAATTTCAACATTTGGAGTTTGACTGACGGTGAAGGTGAACCTCTGAAACCGGTATCGTGAAAACACAGAATTTTATAGAGATTTAATTTGGAAAATCGTCAGTCAGATAACAGAAGGTGCAGAAATCAACCTACAGGATCACATCACCAACCGATAATTAAACAGTTAGAAGGAATTGATAATGATTTGTATCATATCGAAACTACAGTCTTCAA
The DNA here is from genome assembly GCA_030220185.1 of Diploptera punctata. Taxonomy (NCBI): domain Eukaryota; kingdom Metazoa; phylum Arthropoda; class Insecta; order Blattodea; family Blaberidae; genus Diploptera; species Diploptera punctata. The sequence goes on from JASPKZ010010696.1 coordinate 2,585,379, forward strand.
GAAATCTACAACTATGAGGCGAGTTGTTAAAATTCTAACTTTCTATTAATTATGAGATTATTCTTAATATATAAGGTGAGTCTGTTTATATCATCATCATCATCCTGCCAGGTATTAGTCCTAGAAGAACTGTTACAGCCTGAGAAAGCGGTTTTCGTGCCATCTTTTCATAGGTCGACCAAGTGGCCGTTTCCCATTTGGACAGTAGTTCATTATTGGCTTGGGGATCCTGCATCTAGCCATTCTTGAGACATGTTCCTTCCAGTTTAGCTGATATTTGGAGATGTAGTCCAGTATTGGTGACACATTAAGTTCTTGAAGGATTCTACATTTTTCTTTCGATCCCATTTGGTGTAGCCAGCTGTTCGGCGCATAAATTTCATCTCACAAGCTGTTAGTCTGCTTTCATCTCTCGTCCTTATAGTCCACACTTCACTCCCATAACATAGGACTGGTCGAGCCATTATTTGATAAAGACGAGTTCGAGTTGATTTTTGCACTAATGAAAGTTTTAAAACTCTATTAATGATTCCCATTGATTTGTTGAATTTCACAATTTTCTCTGGTAAATCCAAATTTTATATTATATTACCTCATAAATTGTTGTGTTCTTTGGTCAATCATAAGATGGAGGGGAAGTCGAATTCCAGGGTTGACAACCGATTATTCAACAGTCTGACCAAGCTGAAGATAATATGCAAGCATATTGAAACATGTCCAAAAGAACACAACAATTTATGAGGTAAGATGAACAGCTCACCTAACTAAATTAATCTGGTTAAGAAACTTCCCACTGTTCCGAACTTGATGATCGGGGATCACTCATCATACTGTTTAAAGGATCATGGGGAAAAAAGGATTGGACAGTGGAGACTGGAATGACAGAGAAATGTGGAGGAGATTGACAGTAGATTAATTGAGCACATGAAGATGGATGTGAAACCTGCTAAATGATTTTTTTAATATGCGGTAAAATCAGCAAAATATAATATAGTAGCAAGAATACACCTGCTATATTAAATATTTTTGTCTTTTTTTTTGGAGAGAAGAAAAAAACTCATTTATAAGTTATTAATTCAGTTTAATACTTCATACTATAAAAATATGTGTAAAGAAACAATTAAAAACATGTACAATATCCTCAACAAATGGGAACTAAACAATTTCCAAATAATATTTATATGAGAGATAAAAAGAAAATAAGGAAAATATGGAATGTGTAATAATACAACCTTGAAAGCAGATATAAAAAATATATGAAATCCATTGCAATTTGGCATAAAGTGATATATATTTTTTTACATTTCTAGTAGGAATTAAATAACTTCTTCATCCAACTAAAAAATTAGTTCTGTGTTTTAATGGAAACTTTCGTTTCTTAATTGGACGATGTTATGCATCAACCAGCTAAGCACCATTTAAAAAAATGATAATTTGATTCCATCTTTAATTAATGTTGGGAAGTAAATATTATGAGGTATAATCATTAAATTCATCGGAGAACATATTGTTTAAACAACTCACCTCATAGGATTCATGCTTCCATGATATCGCGATTTCAAACACAGTCATGTTCATCATCAGCCATAACAAAGAGTCGGAGTTATGGCTGATGATGAACATGACTATGTTTGAAATCACGATATCATGGAAGCATGAATCCTATGAGGTGAGTTGTTTAAACAGTATGTTCTCCGATGAATTTAATTGATTCCATCTGTTGCACTCAGCTCATGAAGTCAGTGTATGCAAACTTTTAGTTTAGTAAGGTAGAATATGTTTATCACTCACCTCATATTGTTCTTCTTATTTGATTATAAACTAGTTTTGGAAAAGAAAGTTTTGAAAATGGAAGAACAAACATTACGAAACAATAAGCAATTTCGACACTCAATTATACTTTTTACATTTGAAAATTTCTAAGTACATTGGCGAATTTTTGTTGGGAAAATTTAGAAGAAAAGTTCTTCAGTAGGCTTAATTACATCATCAAACAAAAAGTTACTAAACATGGGAAGAAAATCGAAAATTTGAAAATTAAAGCAATTGGAAATAAGAAGAAACTAGGAAACAACCATAAATCATCCAAGAACAAAAATCTTGAAAGTGAAAATGTGATTAATAGTAGTGTTGTCAACTTATCTTCAAAAACTTTTGATGACAAAGAAATGCAACTTTTGGAAAATGGTTTGAAAACTTGTATAAATTTTTCGGACAAAATAGAAGACTATATAGCAGATACAGAAATTCTAATTGAAAACATGAATATGGAAGACAAAATTACCATCAGGAAAAAATGTGAAAAAATTATCAAAGAAATCAAGGAAACACCAATAAACAAAAGGGTTCAAGAAATATAAAAATTATTAAAGACATCAACAGTAAAAATGTAATAATTACTAAAGCTGACAAAGGCAACCAGTTGGTTATTTTAGACAAAGAAGAATACAACAACAGAATGGAAAAACTTTTGGACTCTGAAGAATATACACAGATTCAATCAGACCCCCTTAACAAACCATTAAAGAAGTAGACAACACTCTCAAGAATATCAATCACATTTTAACTAAGAAAGACAAGTTTCATCTGAAGGTTTCAAATCCAAAAATTCCCAACATCTACGGACTCCCGAAAGTGCACAAAGAAGGGAAGAAAATGAGGCTGATAATTAACAACATAGGGTCTCCTACATATCATTTATCTAAATGGTTATGTAAGGAATTTAATAAAATGAAGGGATTTGAAAACTCTGCAATAGAAAACTCTTATGAATTGGTAGATAAACTAGAAAACATACAACTACAATCTTCAGACAGATTAGTTTCATTTGATGTTGTTTCCTTATTTCCAAGCATTCCAAAAGACCAAACTATGGAAATTTTAGAGATTTGGATGGAAAATAATAAAATTGAAAAAGTAAAGATAGTCGAATATAAAACTTTAACGAAATTATGTATCGATAATATGTTTTTCACCTACAATGGAAGATTTTATAAACAAAATTCAGGACTTTCGATGGGAAACCCTTTATCTCCATTCTTAGCTAATCTATTCATGGGGAATTTTGAACACAAGATAATTAACGGACATCGTTTAATTTTCAAGTTCTGGTGCAGATATGTGGATGACATAATTGCAATAGTTAATCATAAACAGATAGATGATGCATTAAAATTATTGAACATTCAAAGTCAAACTATAAAGTTCACTATGGAAAAGGAAATCAATGGAGAAATACCATTTTTAGATCTCAACTTAAAAAGGAATGAAGAAAATAAGATAGAATTTGGAATTTACAGAAAGAAGACACATATAGATAACTACATAAAAGCTTTAGGTTTCAATCACATAGCTCATAAAGAAGCAGTTTTCAATAGTTTGACACATAGATTAGTGAACATACCAATGAACAAAGAAAATTATGAAAAAGAAAAAGAACACATAATCAATGTAGCCACGAAAAATGGTTTTGCTATAAAAATGATACTCAAAAAAATAAACAAGTTCAAAAGACAAAAATTTATTAATCAAAGCACTCTTCTAAAAGTAAAAGAAGATAATGTAAAATTTAGAAAATTCACATATCATCCATTAAAACACCACAAGTTTCAAAATATTTTTAAAGATTTCAACATAAGGTTAGCACCCAAAAATGACTACAGCATCAGTAGACTGATTAGACCTAATAAGAATGAGAAAATTAAAGAAGAAAACAAATCAGGGATTTATCAAATTAAATGTGAAGAATGTGAGAAATTCTACATAGGAAAAACTAAAAGAAATTTGAAAACTAGAGTTAAAGAACATCTCAGGAATGTCAAGAAAGGGGAAGTAGAAAAATCTGCAGTGGCTGCCCATGCATGGTCTGAAAAACATCTTATCGAGAAAGAAGCAAAATTATTAAAACAAATAGAAAAACCAAAAGAACTTACTGTTTGGGAAAAGATCTACATTCAAAAGAGCGAAAAGAAGAAATTAATGAACTTTGAAATTCCCGGTGAGAATGACCTGGTTTCGAGGTTTTTCAGTCAGCTAATGGAAGGAGAGAAGGACAACTCTTCAAGACGACAGAACAACGGTCGTGATGATACTGAGGATGGAACAGAAACTATGTTCCGAAACTAGTTTATAATCAAATAAGAAGAACAATATGAGGTGAGTGATAAACATATTCTACCTTAATGAATATACCTCATAGTGAGAATTCCTAAAATAAGTTTTAGTTTAGTATTGTTTATTTTTTATTATTTCACTCACCTCATGCTTCATAATTCCTAGCAGACCCAGGGTTTCTTCACATCGTTTGTGACATTCTCAATGCTGTTGGACGTCAGTTGTGAATGTGACACAGCATTGAGAATGTCACAAATGATGTGAAGAAACCCTGGGTCTGCTAGGAATTATGAAGTATGAGGTGAGTGAAATAATAAAAAATAAACAATATTAAAAAACCTCCTAGTGTTATTTCCTATCTACATAACTTAATTAATTTTAGTTTAGTGCCAAAATCTTTAAAAAAAAGCCTTGTTATTTAAAAAAATATAAATGCCATCAGTCTTATCAAAGATTCTATATTTTGTAACAAACGGCTCTGAAACAATTTCTTTAAAAATGTTAATCTAAATTTTGCATCATGTAGCTAAGCATTAAATGTTTCCACTCTTAGATTGTTGATGTATAACTGTCAAACATGAAAATAACTTGTAATAATAAGATTGTAAATAAACTAATTAAAATAATCTCAAAATATCACTTCCTAAAATTAAATATTAACTTGTAATATCCAGTACTGTTAGTTTGGCGCTACAATAAATAGTGAAAATTGACTTAAACTTTAACATATTTTTCTCAAAACTTACATAATAGTGCATAGTCGGTTGATGCATAACTCTGTCCAATTGAATTTGTAGCATTTTTATATATTTAATATAATAAAGTTTTAAATCTATCTAATCCATATTATGTTAGTGTAATTGAAATTCTAAAATTAAAAAAATGGATATATCTGCTTCTGCCGTATTATCATAGAATTGTTACTAGTTCTTCTACATTTTGGCAAATTGACACCAAAATCCCAACATGATATGATCACATTTTGCCAGATTTTCAGAAAAAAAAATTTCATTACCATAAACATTATCTGGTAAAGTATTTGCAATTATGTCACTTTGGGTTTGGGATTTTGGCATCGAGATGCCTTAACATAGGCCTACCAGATAATATTGTTTATTTTTTATTTCACTCACCTCATACTTCATAACTCCTAGCAAGCATACCCAGGGTTTCGTCACATCCTTTGTGACATTCTCAATGCTGTGTCACATTCACAACTGACGTCCGGCTGCCTTCTATCCTGCAGACTGACCTCCGTGCCATCTGATGGCTGACCGACGAACTTCCAAATCAGTCCTCTCTCCTTATATAAGGATGGCGCGGAGGTCAGTCTGCAGGATAGAAGGCAGCCGGACGTCAGTTGTGAATGTGACACAGCATTGAGAATGTCACAAAGGATGTGACAAAACCCTGGGTATGCTTGCTAGGAGTTACGAAGTATGAGGCGAGTAAAATAAAAAATCTCATAGTGTTATTTCCTATCTACATAACTACCAGATAATGTTTATAGTAATAAAAAGAGAGAGTTTTTATGCTCTCCTGAAAACCTGGCAAAATGCAATTATGTCAAGTTGGGATTTTGGCGTCGAAATGCTCAGTTAAATTAATGAAGCAATGTCCTGAAAAATTAATATTATTTCTATATTTTTAAATGAAAAATAAACAAAAGTGTTATATTTGAAAAGAAAAATATATGCATAGACCGGCGTTTGAACCCAGGACCGTTGACTCTCTATGTCAAAGGTCCTGGGTTCAAACCCCGGTCTAGGCGTATATTTTTCTTTTCAAATATAATTTGTCCATCATTAAGATGTTTAAAAACTAATAATATTAACATTGAAACAAAAGTGTGTTTTAAATCAGAACTGACTAGCAAAACTATTTCAAGAAAACCTTGGTACGAGCTGCTTTACAAATTAATTTAATGTTATATTTAAGATTTAGCAAGATTTTGTAAAAAAATAAAAAGTTTTAAAGTTTCAACATTTTTCATAATGATCAAGAAATGACTAGATAAAACAGTTACAATTGAAAAGGTCACTTATACTCCGAAAGATTTTGTTGTTCCATCCAAAGTTTCCAGAAATAGTTCATTTCAAGGCACTTACAATTATAGCATTTGTAAATTTTATTAAACTAGTTTTAACTTACAAGAGAAATGTCAACCATTGCTTGCCGAAACCTATCTTGAAATCTCTTCCAGAGAAGCACTGTGATATTCCAAGGGCATGTCCATAAAATTATCTGCCGATCTTAACTGCAAAACCTGAACTCCAGCACCAAAACTATAAGGAAGTAATACAACTGCTGAATTGATAGACTGGATAACTCTCACTACCTGCCGTCCATGCTGCATCCTGCCTCTCTTTGCTCTGCTCTTAAGCAAGCAGGGAGTCCATCTGTTCTGTATAGTGAGTTACCATTGCGGGATTCTGGCTTTGATTTCGGTGCCTTGCAGTTATAAACGACAGATAATTTTTTGGACACAATCTTGGTGCATCACAACACTTCTCTGGAAGAAATTTCAAGGTAGGGTTTGTCATCCAATGGTTGACAGTTCCCTTCTTAGAATTAACACTCCTTGAAAAAAATAAACTGAAAATCTTTATGTACTTCCTCCTCTTCCTGCAGTCTTCATATTTTACCCCAATTTGAAATAATTTAAGTTTCCCTTAAGAAATAGAATATTATATTAGACTTCTGGAACTAGGGTAGTTCTAAAGGCTACAAACATCATCTTAATTAAGTTTTGTGGAATTCTTCTTTCTCATAATTACTTCATTTGGCATTAGAAAATTATTTCAGTTAACAAAAATTGCAGTCAGTTATTTGTATATTTGCATTCCTGTGTAAATAATAATAACAAAATGTGGTTGGAATGAAGATTAAAAAAAATTAATCAATCAAATATGGGCTATCTAATGCTCCTGAACCTGCAGCAACACCAGCTTCATCTGCATCGCTTAACTTGGTACGCAGCATGTGACCTACTTGCTGATTAACATGAATTTGTGTAGAATCACTGAAACATTACAAACATGTAAGAAAATCAGTAATTTTATAAATATAAAATTAATTTAATTTATTCAATATTTGTAGGAAATGACATCCTTTAGTATTTAATAAGTTTTTAAAAATCAGCAAATTTAACATTACATTAGTACCGAAAAATGATTACAGTTTGAATAAATTAATTAAAACCAACAAAAATGAACAGATTGATGATGGCAACAAATCAGGGATTTGTCAAATTGATTGTAAAGATTGTGAAAAAATATACATAGGAAAAACAAAAAGGAACTTTAATACAAGATTGAAAGAATACCTTAGAAATGTTAAAAATGGAGAAATAGAAAAGTCAGAAAAACACAGAATCGAAACAAGGGCCAAATTACTGAAACAGTTAGATAAATCTAAGGAACTCACAATTTGGGAGAAAATTTACATCCACAAGAATAAAGAGAAAACTATGAATTTTGAAATTCCCGGGGAAAAGAGGGAAAAAAAAATTGATTTGGAAGTTCATCGGTCAGCCAACAGAGGGAGCAGAAATTAATCTACAGCCACAAATACAATAGTTAGAATGCTTTGACAATGTTGCATAAATGTGAAGAAAATATAGTCTGCAGAATATTAAAAAAATATGAGGTGAATCAAAATAACTGACTCATAATAAATAAAATTCATGTTGGTGAGCGAAAGGAACAACTGAGGGAAATTTTTAAGTGGCAGAATTCAATTATATAGCAACAATAACTGCTTTTGAAAGAAAGATATTGAGGGCCCAGTGAATGGAGAATTAAATTTAATAATATATATATATAGACCAGACTATAATAAAAATGGTCAAATTAAGAAGATTGCAGTGGGCAAGTCACGTGTTAAAGATGAAAGAACAAATTATAAAATTACAATAGGAAGTAACATTATGTTTATGGAAAACCAAATGTAATAAGAATATTTAAGTCTCATAGATTGCAAATGGTAGGACATATCATACAAATGGAGAAGCATAGAAAATTCTTGCAAGAAAACCAGAGGAAAAGTGCCCAGGAAATAGGTCAAGAATAAGGTGAGAGGATAACATTAACCATGGATTTGAGGGAAATGATTAGAAAACATTAACACATGAGAGGGGATGTATGGGTTACATACTAAAAGGAAAAAGATTTTAGTCAAAAAATTATAAAATTTAACAGAATAACAGGAATTATAAATAATATTTTCAAGCCAAACACAATACGGCAACACACATGAACTAGAACTTATAAAACATTGGGCAGACCCATATTATGTTACGGTAGCAAGGCCTGGACAATTCGCAGTGTAGATGAACAAAGACTAACTGTAGCAGAAATGAAATTTATGAGACGTACTGCAGGTTACTCAAGAACAGATCATAAAAGGAATTCTGAGATTCTCAGAGAATTACAAACAGAATCCGTCATGGAATATGTAAAAAAAAAAAAAAATACAGAAACAACTGGAAATCTCACGTAAGAAGAATGAGCAGAACAAGAATACCATGTCAAATCTTAAATTACCAGCCATCAAGCAAGAGATTTTTGGGCAGACCCTTCAAACGTTGGATTGAGACCATAACAGACCACTAGGTCTATCACATGAAAGGAAGAAGAAGAAGGGATGTATGGAGAATTTATATCTCTGTAGACATGAACCTCTGGGTTCGAAGTGCCGGTGAGTCAATAAAAGAATCAACTAGAAGATCAAAAGTTCTCTGTATATACATAGAGTCTATTTACAGAAAGAAAAAAGTATCATAAACCTATGTAAAAATCTCATTGCCTTCTTTGGAAATTTTAATCATATATGACACCTTGTAGGAAAACCAGAGGGAAAACTTCCAGTTGGTATACCAAGAGGTGGGAGATTAATATTAAAATTTTTAGAGAGAAGTAAATTATGGTTGGAAAACATTAGCTCAGGATAGGGAAGTATGGAAAGCTTATGTCCATGTGCTCATGAACTATGGGTTTGATTGTGCCAGTTACTTATGATACCAAGATTATCCTAACATCAATCAAGTTTCCAAGTTTACAAATAAAAAAATTACTGTATCAGGTAAAAGACTTCTAGTAGATATTTTCACAAACAATACTTCCAAAATTACAAAGAAAAAGTTGCACAGCTCATAGATCATATTTCGGATAATTTTCTTTCCAAACTTCTACTTCAGTGTTCACCAATACCTCGACACAGTCCTCCAGGTTCAAAACAATTCTCTTCTTATATTATTTTTAGTCTGATCATCTTACCTCAATATTAATGTTGATTTGTTCTTGAACATGCTTCAAAACAATTGTTTTATCGTCAGCTTGTCCAGACTGGTTTTATTTATGTTGCATTATGTTGCACAACCTGGATGTCGATGTCAGCTCCATCCTGTGGTTGGCCAAAGAATCTCCAAACAAGGTCACGCTCCATTGGTATATCAAAATTCATACCTCTGTTTTTGTTCTTCTGAATATAAATTTTTTCCCAAATAGTCAGCTCTTTTGTATTTTCTAACTGTTTTAATAATTTAGTGTCTGAATTTATATTCTGTTTTTCAGACCAAACACGAGCAGCAACTGCAGATTTTTCTATTACCCCATTTTTAATATTTCTTATGTGTTCTTTGGTTCTAATTTTTAGGTTTCTTTTTGTTTTTCCTATATATATCTTTTCACAACCCGTGCATTCAATTTGATATATTCCTGACTTTTATTTTTATCAGTTTTTTTTTCATTTTTGTTGGTTTTTATTAGTTTATTTAAACTGTAGCTATTTTTCAGTGCTAATTTAATATTGAACTTCTCAAATATCTTTTGGAATTTATTATGTACCCAAGGGTGATATGTGAATTTCCTATATTTTTTCATAGGTGGTTCTTCTTTTTCACGAGTACTTCTGTTTATCATTTTTTGTTTTTTATACTTTTCTATCCTTTTATGTATCATTTTTTCATCAAACCCGTTTTCTCTTGCTACTTTGATTATGTGTTTTTTCTCATGTTTGAAATCTTCTTCGTTTAAGGGTAAGTTTACCAATCTATGAGTTAAACTATTAAAGGCTGCTAATTTATGTCCAATTGGATTGAACCCTGTTGATTTAATAAAATTTTCCGTATGAGTTTCTTTCCTATGAATACCAAATTCAATTTTTCTTTTTTCTTCATTTCTGACCAATTTAAGATCCAAAAAAGGTATTTGTTTATTTTCTTCTATTTCTTTGGTAAATTTGATGTTTGCACTCTGTAAATTTAACAGTTTTAGGGAATCTTCTACATTTATATATTAAATTTGGGAATTTTTAACATTATGAGGTTCAAATTCATAAGAATTAAATTAATCGTGATTATTTCATACCTCATACTTCTATATTTCTTTAAATACTGCAGTGCTGTATTTAAAGAAGTATGAGGTATGAAATAATCACGATTAATTTAATTCTTATGAATCTTCTACATGTTTTTCTTTTACAATACAAATTATATCATCTACATAACTGCTCCAAAATTTAAACATTCTAAAAAATCCATTGATCCCAACCAAATTTGAACCCACGACCCTTGGGACCAGAGGAAAGGAGCATAACCACTAGTCTACTGCAGTCAAATTTAAATAACTATGCATATACAATATTTTACTTATTTATTATCATGATAATTTGGTCACTAAATAGGAGTTGAAAATAATAAAATAAGTAATTTAAGGTTGGTCAGTGGTCGGAGAGAGGTGGTCTTTTAATAGAGGTATTTATTACATTGATCTTATGGGTTTTAATTTTCATTCCTAGAAAATTTGGTCATTAAAAGGGTTGGTCATTTAGTAAGAGTGGTCTTTAAGAGAGATTTTATTGTACTCTATTCTTAATTTGAAATGAGTAGAGATGCAATCAAAAATACCATATGTGATAAAATGTTAAAATTTAAATAATTTATAATTAAAAATGAAATAGAATAAATTTTTAAAGAGATAAATTTCTATTTGAAGAGAAAAATATATGCTCAGACAGGGATTTGAACCCAGGTCCTTTGAAATGGATAATAAAAACAGAGAAATTTCTGCCTTAACTGAAACTTGAAAACCAAGACCTCTAGCTTTACACACTGGTGTTCTTTCAACTTGAGCTATACAGGCAAGTTCCTGTAAAAAATTTCTTTCATATGTTCTACATCCAAAATAGAAGAGAAACTTCATTCACTATGCAGTTGAGTTGCATCTAAATCAAGAAGTCATTATGATGGGTTATAATTCTATGTCCAGGAAGCAACGAGACATAATTTACAATGCAGTTGGATTGTTTTTAAATCAAGAAGACATTATGATTATTTGTATTAGGATAGTAACTTGCCTTAGCAGATCAAGTGAAAAGAGCACCAGCATGTAAAACTGGAGGTTTTGGGTTCAAGTTCCAGTTCAGACAGAAATTTTGTTTTCTTTAAAAATTAATTCAAATGATTTATCTGACAAGAGAGCCCAGAACTGTCAACCATTGCATGCAAAAACCTAAGTTGAAATTATTCTGGAGAAATGTTTTGGTGTACCAACGCTGTGCCCAAAAAATTATCTGCTGCTTTTTTACTGCAAGACACTAAAATTCAGTGCCAAATCTCCTATTTAAAACTACAGGGAAGTAATACATCTTCTCACTTGATGGATTGGATAACCCCCACTACTTGCCATCCATGGTGCACTTGCCTCACTGCACTCTGCTCTAAGTCAAGCAGGGAGTCCATCTGCTATGCGCAGTGGGTTACCATTGCTTGATTCTGGCTTCGATTTCTGTGTCTTGCAGTTAAAAACTGCAGATAAATTTTTGAACATGGCCTTGGTACATCACTTCTCTGGGAGAAATTTCAAGGTAGGTTTTGCCATGCAATGGTTGACAGTTCCCTTACAAGTGTATTAATTTACATATTAGTATCATAGAAAAAATGGTTTACTTACCCAATTACAACTCCAAAAATTCCTAACTCTGACACCAAGTCTACCATGTTTGGTGGATCAGGACCACCAGACCGAATCATGTAGCCACTTTGCACTGGTGGTGTAATACGTTCCATGAGAATCCAGGCATTTCTTTCCTCTGAGTTAAGCATTGATTGCAAAACCTCTCGCACCTTTTCTCCATATACATTGTTCCCACCACCCTCTCTCTGTGGTTTCAAGACATAATGATCTGGATTTGCTATTGCCATACTTGCCGCAGAATTTCCTTCTTCATTCTAACAATAAAATAATTATTAATAAATTACAATAGGATGTAACATTATGAAGTTGTTCTTAAAAAATGAGGTGAATCTGGAGTCATCATACCTCATAACTTATGTTCTATTTGAACATGTTTCTATATTTTACTTTAAGAAAGAAAAATTAACACTCATACTGGATCTTGAAATATGAAGCTTTGTCACTGAGAAGTGATGTATAAATTCTCAATAAAATAAAAATATTCTGAATGGGGGATGCCAGTTGGCGTGATGGTAGTGACAGCTATCGGCTTTTGGACAAACAAGAGTTGTGTAACTGAAAGAAGTTATTGACGTTATCAGTTCTCGAATGGCATGATTGGTATCGCACTGATGTACAGAGTCAGAGATCCAGGGTTCGGGCCCTGGTTCAAGCATTAATTTTTCTTTGTAGTTAAATGTAGAAAATAACATTATGAGTTCAAAAATCTGGTAGTCATGTCGGTTGAAAATGGAAGGAATGTTCCTATCGAAAACTGCAGTTCCCGTGTTTAAGAAAACATGAACTATAAGGTAAGATAAGAAATGACTCATTAATTCATTGAATTAATATTTAATTTTTTTTTTTTTTTTTTAGGAAGTTATATTTTGAGGTTATTTTAATTATATTATTTTTGGTCTGAACATCTTACCTCAATATTAATGTTGATTTGTTCTTGGACATGTTTCAAAACAATTCTCTGTTTTATCTTCAGCTTTCCCAGACTGGTTTTATTTATGTTGCATTATGTTGCACCACCTGGATGTCGATGTCAGCTCCATCCTGTGGTTGGCCAAAGAACCTCCAAACAAGGTCACCCTCCATCGGAATATCAAAATTCATAACTCTGTTTCTGTTCTTCTGAATATAAATTTTTTCCCAAATAGTCAGCTCGTTTGTATTTTCTAACTGTTTTAATAATTTGTGTCCGAATTTATATTATGTTTTTCAGACCAAACATGAGCAGCAACTGCAGATTTTTCAATTTCTCCATTTTTAATATTTCTTATGTGTTCTTTGGTTCTAATTTTTAGGTTTCTTTTTGTTTTCCCTATATATATCTTTTCACAACCCATGCATTCAATTTGATATATTCCTGACTTTTTATTTTTATCAGTTTTTTCATTTTTGTTGGTTTTTATTAGTTTATTTAAACTGTAGTTATTTTTTGGTGCTAATTAATATTAAACTTCTCAAATATATTTTGAAATTTATTATGTACCCAGGGGTGATATGTGAATTTCCTATATTTTTTCATAGGTGGTTCTTCTTTTTCAAGATTACTTCTGTTTATCATTTTTGTTTTTTATACTTTTCTATCCTTTTATGTACCATTTTTCATCAAACCCATTTTCTCTTGCTACTTTGATTATGTGTTTTTTCTCATGTTTGAAATCTTCTTCGTTTAAGGGTAAGTTTACCAATCTATGAGTTAAACTATTAAATGCTGCTAATTTATGTCCAATTGGATTGAACCCGTTGATTTTATAAAATTTTCCGTATGAGTTTCTTTCCTATGAATCCTGAATTCAATTTTCTTTTTTCTTCGTTTCTGACCAATTTAAGATCCAAAAAAGGTATTTGTTTGTCTTCTATTTCTTTGGTGAATTTAATGTTTGTACTCTGTAAATTTAATAGTTTTAGGGAATCTTCTACATGTTTTTCTTAACAATACAAATTATATCATCAACATATCTACTCCAAAATTTAAACATTGTGGGATGTGCTTTAGTGATTTTACATTCAAAATCGCTCATAAATAAATTTGCCAGAAAAGGTGATAATGGGTTTCCCATTGAGAGCCCTGATTTTTGTCTATAGAAACTCCCTTGAATGTAAAAAACATTTGATCAATGCATAACGCAGTTAATTTCAAATAATCTTCTTTGATCTCTCTGTCTATGTTGTTTTTTCTTAACCAATTGTTCAATATCTCCAAAGTTTTTTGTTTCGGTACATTTGTGAATAGTGAAACTACATCAAACGAAACCAACCTATCTGTGGGTTCAATTTCCACTTTTTCTAATTTCTTAACTAATTCCAATGAATTTTCAATCTGCAGACTTTCAAAATTATTAATTCTTTTAAATTGATTATTCAGCCATTTCGAAATTTTGTAGGTTGGTGATCCAATATTGTTAATTATTGGCCTCATTTTGTTTCCCGGTTTGTGAATTTTTGGAAGTCCATGTATATTAGGGTTTCCGATGGAGGGTGACCTTGTTTGGAGGTTCTTTGGCCAACCACAGGATGGAGCTGACATCGACATCCAGGTGGTGCAACATAATGCAACATAAATAAAACCAGTCTGGGAAAGCTGAAGATAAAACAGAGAATTGTTTTGAAACATGTCCAAGAACAAATCAACATTAATATTGAGGTAAGATGTTCAGACCAAAAATAATATAATTCATTGAATTATTTTTCTTTCTTAAATTAGATTCTATCCAGGATTCGAAAATGTTAATTTAAATAAAAACAATGAAAATATGTTTCTATATACCATGTATACTATCATCAGCATTTCCAGATTGTTGAATTTTATGTTGTCTGTCCTGGATGTCAGCTCCCATTCCCTCTTTTGGCTGATTGAAGAACTTGTAAATCAAATCTGTTTCCCCGGGAATTTAAAAATTCATAATCAGAACAAAATCCAAGCTCCAGTTATATTATTTTAAAACAAAATACTAACCAAATCAAGTGAGTAGAGACCAGTAAATATTTCTTGGACTGCATCAACTTTGGCTGGATCAGTTAAATATTTATCCAGTGCTTTTGGTTTAGCAAGGGCCTGCTGAACCTTTTTAGTCCCTGCTAAGTGATAATGAATAGAAGGGCATTTGATGGCTTTAGAACGTTCTATTGTGAGACGTGCTATCCATTCAAGTTCACTTGGATATTGTGCAGGCTCGTACCCGGATCGGAAATAAACTACTGCAACTGTCATGCCATCACTGAAATAAAAAGATATTATTTAATATTTTTCTTTTCAAAATAATAATTGTCCCCATCATTGCAAATGTTAAAAATTAAATTAATATATCAAAATATAATTATGGATATGTGGTCTTCTCTTCCATTCAACAGAAGAAAAATAATCACATTAAATAATAATTTTGACAATCTAAAGAATGTATATTTTTAAATTGTATTAAATTTATATTTAATACGTATAATTTTTTTTTTCCAAATGTCTTTCGACATTCCTGGTTTCTTTCCTGGCATGGCGTACTTGTAACCCACTTCTGAGGTTGGGGCGCCTGGAAGGCGTGGTTATGTTGTCCCGATGATATGATGGGTGATGATGATAATGGTGCGCCAGGAGAGTCCCTAATCCTAAGCTTAACATGCCAGCAAAGTAGACATTAAGAGCCGCATGTGGCCCTTGGGCCACCAGTTGGACCACACTGGTCTACATCCTCTATCCTCTGGTGTTTGCAACTGATCCTAACAATGAAATCCTTCTCTCCAGGAACATCGTTGTTAAAAACTTGGGATTTCACTTAGATTCTAATTTAAAATGGCATGAGCAAGTAAAACAAACATCTAAAAGGATCTTCTCCATAATGCATTCCCTAAAGCGACTTAAACATTTTCTTCTTACAACTCTTAAAAGAATTTTAATCCAAACTTTAGTGATGCCGCATTTTGACTACTGTGACGTTCTACTAACTGACATAAGTGACGGATTATCGGACAAACTGCAGCTTGTCCATAATATGTGTAGCAGATTCATATTTAATGTTCGAAAATACGATCATCAGCATTTCTCGCATTATTCCACGAATTGTCATTGCTTACATCTAAAAGAGAGAAAGAAAATCGCACTGTCTAATTTCTCCTATTTTAGATTCCTACTACCACCTCGATTCCCAATTATTTATCTCATCCCGTTTCCAGTATCTATCCTCAAACCATAACTTAAACACAAGGACACAACATATCCTCTTACTTAAATATAACCTGCAACATAGGAGCATCACATCACTCCATGTCATATACCATCTCCCACTTCTCCGCAACTGGAATTCCCTACCACAAGAAATAAGGGATGGCCGGACATTGGCATCTTTTAAAAGAAATCTAAATTTAGATTTACTCTAAACTCGACTTCATTATTATCCAGTGTAAGATATATCCAGTTATAGATATATATATATATCTATATATATATCTTAAGTGGTGTTTCCCTTATAATGTAATCATATTTATATTATTATTATTATTATTATTATTATTATTATCGTATCATTATTGTTATTACCCTATAAAATGTTGTTTGTACATGACATTTACATTGCTACATTTATTGTATCTTTAACTGTTTATAATTAGTATAGTGTATATCTATATTGTCGAATATTTATTTGTATTTGTGCTGGTTGAGTGGAAGAGACGGCCTTATGGCCTTAACTCTGCCAGAATAAATAAAGTATTATTATTATTATTATTATTATTATCATCAAAATACATTATTTTCTCTATTTTTCTGAATATAGATAACTGTAAATAACCATTTCAATTAGATATTTGTTAGAAAGTAGCACTATGAGGTTTTATTTTAAACTTTCAGTAAACGAGTCGGATTTAATATCTTACCTCTTTAGGGTAACAGAGTGGAACCCTTGATAGAGGTCCACTCCAGGGAGTAGGCGCCCCTGCCCTTTTGTAAGCTCCAGGTTCCACTCGCCCAGTGGGTAGTACCTGGGTAGGGCCCCGTCCACAGGGTTACGTGGGGAGAAGAGAAGTCCCCAAAGCCGTAGTGAAGGCAACTTCTCTAGGAGACGAACATTCCGAAATTCCAGTTCCCTGCCCTCCAGGAAGAGGGGTTTGGCTAGAGGCTGGTAACCTCTACTAGTAAAAAATAACTTACTCATAAACTTCAGCAAACAAACCTAAAGGCACCCGAGATGTGGGCAGACCTAGAAAGAGATGAGCTGAAGTCAGAATGGGTCAACAGACCTAATCCATGAATGCAGATGATGATGATGATGACCTCATATTCTGTTCTATCTCTCTAGATCAGTTTCAACTTGCAATTGACTGTTGCTAGTCCTTTACATCTCCTCCCACTGATGTTGGATCAATGAACTTCAAAATGAAAACAAAAAATGTGTTTAAATCAGAAATCCCGATTCAGGCATGTATTTTTCTCTTCAAAGAAAATTTGACATTCGGTAAGAAGTGTTAAATTTAATATACAAGATAAAAAGTCCCTGGCTATAAATGTGGTGTGATTCCCATTAAAGTCTTCTTGATAAAGAAGCCATTAGAGGCACATGTGGAATGAAAAGTTCATAGCCTCGGCGCATGGGAAATCATGTAATAAGGAAAGAAATAATGAGCATTTGATTTGGAATGCCTGGTAGCTTAGGGGTCTAGAGTGCTGGTGTACAGAACCAGAGACATTGGGTTCAAACCCCAATTCAGGCTTATATTTTTTCTATCCAGGATTGGAAAATGTTAATGCAAAAATAAAAACATAAAAAATATGAAGCTTTATCGCTAAAAAGTAATGTATAAATTCTTATAAAAATACTTCTGAATAGAAAATGTAGTTGGCACAATGGTAGCGACAGCTATTAGCCTTCAGACGAACGAGAATTGTATAATTTGAAAAGAAATGTTAACTTTTACAGGAATTAATCACTATGAGGTTTAATTTATGGTAAAATTAAATGTTTCTTATCTCACCTCACATAAATCTTCTACGTAGATCGCGATTTCGAGATCATAACAGTCTCGAAATCACGATCTACTTAGAAGACTTATATGAGGAGAGGTAAGAAACATTTATTTATATATTAAATTTGGGAACTTTTAACATTATGAGGTTCAATTAATAATAATTAAATGAATCGTGATTTCTTCTTACCTCATACTTCTATGTTTTTTTAAACACAGATCTGTGTTTAAAAAAACATAGAAGTATGAGGTAAGAAGAAATCACGATTCATTTAATTATTAACCCGTCAGTGACGCACCCTTTTACTTGCTTTCCTACTGCATGGACGGAGGCCATTTTAGCATTTTAGTATTTCTAGAACACTGATTTGTATAAACGATCATAACTTTTTTAAATATTGATGGATTTGAACGAAATTTTTACTTGTTAGCTCAGAAATAAATGAGAAATTTAATACATACCGTATGGAGTTACAGTAGCCTTTATAAACTATTAAACAAAATTTTGAAATCTGAATTTCTCTCTCATGATACACATTTTTACTAAATAATTTGATTTGCTCACATTGGACATCCCTGTTTCTTTCTGTGAGACACTAAATATATTGTGTGGCATAGTGCTGATTCATCTGTAACTTCTATATACAAAAGCAGCTGACATAACCAAAATCAGAATGAATATTTAGAAGAGTGAACTCAAGCTCAATCTTGTGTCAATGTTTATACTTAGAATCTGAATTATTGCTTGGATTCGTATAAAAATTCTACAGCAGTTATTTACAACTACACAGACCATAAAAATAATTTTCTCTTATGTTAGTACTATTAATTTTAGAAATAAAAAATCACATAACCTTAGTAGTTGAGCTTGGTGTGATACAGCTCGAAACACTCTTCAATACACAGACCTACATCACATTCCCGGCAACAATAAACAGATGTCTTTCTTCTCCCATGTTTAGTACAAACAACACACCTCCTTTGAGGTTTCAATTTATCACTTTTAGGGGTAATTTTTCTGATGAAGTGTCTTTTAGGTTACGACTGGCCATAATTACGTATATAACGCACGACACCCGCCGCCTCAGACTGATTCCTTGTAAGTAACATCTATTTGAAAGAGGCAAAATAAATCAGGTATTCCCCTAAACAGGTTGATTTATATATCAATTGATAGCTTGTATATCATTTTATATCGACCTGAAAAATTAGATTGTGTATAAGTTTATTAGAAGCCCTGCAGAAAGCAGCACAAAGCTAGGTCTGTGTGCCATTGAGTGTTGAAGTAAGAAAATACGTCAAACATCAATACCACATGCACAAAAATGTGATCACAGCTGATTCATACACTTAGAAAGAAAGCTTAAGATCTTAGGCTTCACAAAATGATATTGTTCAATATGCAAATATAATAATATACAGCAGTAAAAAAAAAACAATGAAAAGGTCGACGGTGCATTTAGAGAAAATTACGATTACTTCAATCTCATCTGATTTTTAAAAAAATAATATGAAATTAAATTTTAAACAAATATTATTTTTATTCATATGTCCTGAAAGCTCATAATTTCTACGTTAAACACAAATAAATTACATATTTGTAGCTTCAAAAATGTACGATCCAGAACAAAAAGAAAACACGCCTGCATAGGTCTATACCACGTATAGATGTCGGCAATAAGTGAAGAAGAGAGGGTCTATACCACATATGGATGTCGGCGCTGACGGGTTAAGAAACATTTAATTTTACCAGAAATGTTAATGTTTGTATCATCATTTGAATGGTGTAATGGAAGGACACTCGTACAGAAAACGAGAGGTCCAGGATTCAAATGTTAATTTTTCTTTCTTAAATTAAATTTTTTTTTCTCTTCAAATAAAATCAAAATCAAATCTTTTACCTGAGAATATCAAAATTCATTACTTTGTCTTTGTATTTTTGGATTTAGATTTTTTCCCCCCAACTATGAGTTACCGAAAATACAAAAACAAACTAATGAATTTTGAAATTCCTGGGGAAAAAGATTTGATTTTGATGTTTATCAGTCCAACACAAGAGGGATTAGATGTAAAGGACTACCAACTGTTAATATGACAGAAATCAATTGATGAAGAAAGGAGTGCTTTGAAACTAGTTGTGGAGTGAAAATAAGAGGTGAGGTGTTAAGTCAGACTCATTTACTGATAACTGATTTAACTTGTTTGATATTTATTGTGATACATACATGATAAGTTCCTTGGCTGATCCTAACTTTGCACTATTAGCAATTTGAGTCAGGTTTCTTCTGATGACTCTCACTGATGGATTTTGTCGCCTGATTTCAAATTCATGAAACCTCTGATCACAGATGTTGTAAGTAACATTCTCCACAACAAATAGAATGACTGCTCTGCAATTGAAATTAATCATAATACAATTTTAAGTCTTCATACTTTTGTAAACTTTCTTCTTATTATAGTTACTGGAGATCAGAATAAAATATCATAATTCAAGCATTCTAATTAATAAAAGTAGAGATTCTTGAAATTATGAGTACCTGCATTATTTTCAAGAAAAAAAAACACAAATTATGTTACAAGAATGTAAATAATTACCTAAATAATGTAAATGTTTTCTTTTTCTCAAAAGGAATTCTGAAAATGCTTAAAACTAAGTGGGAAGTCAAATATAAATCTAACCTAAAAGTTGCCTTATTATTGTTGGAACATGTATATTGTCATTGGTGAAACATATAGCCAACCTATGACCATTATGCTAATACAGAAAATGATGTAATGCATATCCTTAGTAGGTCACTCAAGAATTTAAGTTCTACAGAGTCGTAGTGCACATGCACAAGTTTATAAATTTACCGAGAGATGGAAGCATATTATCTGTCAAACCGGTATGACCAATCTTCAAAATAAATTCCCAAACATGTTTTTAAGAAGTGGATGAACACTAACTTCTCCATTTTAAGCTATCAAAATAAATTATATACATATTAATCAATACTCTATAAACTAATCTGGCATTTACTAACTTACCCCTTCCTAACTTAATGAAATAATAATATGTGAATTTCAGTTCTGATATATTGTGTTCTTACAAATATTTTTAGGAGTTTATTGTGAATATTAGTAATTCCAGTTTCACAGATTATGTGCTGCTATCGTGAACAAGCATTGTGCTAATCTATAGAACTTGAAAAAAAAATTCTTGGGCGACCTAACAGAAAACAGAGTAAAGTAAATGTATCTGACCTACTCAAATCGTAATCTAACCTCCCAAAATATACCGAAGCACAAGGAAATGTAACGTGCCTTCTCATCAAGTAGAAATATCAGATAAACATGCATGCTAAGTTAGCTACACAAAAAATGTAAACAGACATGTTGGTAACAAGCAAAAAAGTATCTATCAATATGATTAATAACTATTGGTCCATTAAGATTCATAGGTGATCATCAACACTAGTTCAAACATAAAAAGTTTAATCAATTTTAGGTCAAGAATATTTTCTAAATTTTAAAAAATAAAATTTTGTTTTTATCACTTACTGGGGATCAGAATAGAGTTTCCATGCTTCAAGCATTCCACCACAAAGACCCTCCAAGGCAGTATTAACAGGTAACTGTAATTTTTAAAAAATGTATAATTATGTTGCATAATTATTAACCACAGTGGTCTATGACATTCTCTATGGCATTTGGCAGCAAGCAGCAGTGCTTGTTATTCCCAATGAAAAGTTCTGCTGCAGTTGCACGCTAGAGTCAATTTATCAGAACTGACCCCATTTCCCTAAAATTTTTATGAGGTTTAATGTTGTCCCAGATTGTTTGATACTGAAAGCAAATTACAAGCCCTGGAAAAAGCAATGAGCATAAACTAGACTGTGCCTGGAGGGAGAAAAAAAAAACACACACACACACACACAAAAACTGAAATGAGGGTAAATGATGCAACAAAAATATGATTGCAGCTCAATGGTGCAAAAATAGAAGTAGCTGAATTCCACTATTTAGGAAGCATGATATCTATGATATCTGAAAAATGAGGCTCAGAGGAAGATATTAAAACCAGAATTTGAAAATCAAAAGCTGTATTCTCACAATTGTCACTCATGTGGAGATCCAAATAAATCTCAACTAGAACTAAATTGAGACTATTCAATAGCAATTTTAAAAGTATATTGCTAAATGGCAGTAAAACTTGAAAAGGAATGATTGATTGCATGATATAAAATATTGCAGGTGTATGTATAAACAGATGCCTGAGATTTATTTTGAGAATGTGGTGGCCAAAAACAATATCAAATGAAAATTATTGAATATAACATCACAAAATGAAATCAGAAAGAAGATTAAATGTTATACATGGAAATGGATTAGATAGACACACTGAAGAGAACTAGACAATATGCCAAAGAGAGCTCTGGAATGGAACCCCAGATTTTTTTTTTTCAAATGCCCCAGGTTCGTCTTTTCGACATTCCTGGTTTCTCTCCTGGCATGGCGTGCTTGTAACCCACTTCTGAGGTTGGGACGCCTTGAAGGCAGGGTTACGTTGTCCCGATATGATGGGTGATGATGATGATAATGGTGCGCCAGGAGAGTCCCTAATCCTAAGCTTAACCTAAGATGAATATAAATGATTATGATTGCGATGGCCATATGATTTCGGGGACCATTTGGGCCTTAAAGTTTTCCTGACATTTGTCTTACAGGTGAGGAAAAACCCCGATAAAAACCTCATCCAGAAAAACTGTCCCGACCGGGATCGAACCCGGGCCCGCTATGTGACAAGGCAGCATGCTACCCCGAGACCACAGCGGTGGACGAATCCACAGATATTGCCTAGGAAAAGAGAAAGACCAAAAAATAACATGGTGCAATATAATAATAACAGGGATTAAACAACAAGGGAAGGCCGGAATGAAGTCAAGAATTTGGCAAAGAACACAGTCTGATGAGACACTTTCACAAAAGGCTCTATGCTTCTAAGAGGACTGACAGAAATTACTACTACTATTACTACTAATATAGTTGTCCTATGTGGAACACGAGAAACTGCATTGTAAGATGTCATCACACTGGTCCATATATAAATTCTTTGTTGTAATGTAAACTTTTGAGGTGCCATATTAAGCAACAATCTTCACTCTTTAACTAAGATTTACATCAATATAAAAATCATCAGAGCTCATAGGTAAATCAACAGTAGATTTTAGTTGTAATGTGACCATACGCTGCTTCCTAGAATGTAGTGAAAGAGAGGGAAAGACAGTAGCGTGAGACTGAAGCAAACCCCTGTTCACAGGAAAAACTAGTTCAGTTGTCATGCATACATTCTTACTTACTTACTTACTTACTCACTGGCACTATCGAACCCGTAGGTTCATGGCCGCGCGGACATAAGCTCTCCATACATCCCTATCCTGAGCTAATGCTTTCCAATCATTCCCTGTATAATCTACTTCCCTCAAATCATAGTTAATGTTGTTCTCCCACCTCATTCTTGGTCTACCAACTGGGCGTTTTCCCTCTGGCTTTCCTACAAGAAGCTTCCATGCACGTCTTTCATTTCCCATACGTGCAACATGTCCTGCCCATCGCAGTCTACGAGACTTAACTGTTCTTATTATATCTGGCTTCCTATAAAGACCATGTAGTTCATTGTTATGTAGTCTTCTCCATTCACCTGTCTGTTCATCTCTCTTTGGTCCAAAAATTTTCCTAAGAACTTTATTCTCAAATACTCGTAATCTCCTTTCCTCCCTTAAAGTAAGAGTCCATATTTCGCACCCATATAATATAACTGGTAGAATAATAGTTTTATATATTTTCAACTTAACATTTTTTGAAAGGAGTTGGGACATCAAAAGTCTCTGCAATGCATAATAGCATGCATTTCCAGAATTGAGCCTATGTTTAATTTCTTTGTGCATCTCATTCCTATTTGTGATTATTGTTCCTAGGTATTTGAATTCAGCCACTTCCTCAAAATTTCCCTCATTTGCCATTAGCTGTCCATTTCCATTATATACTGAATTTCTACGTGTGACCATATATTTAGTTTTACTGATATTTACTTCCAGTCCTAATTTCTTAGTGTTACTCAATAGTGTGTGCGTGTTGGCCTTTAGTATCTCCTCGCGATCGGCCAGTAGTACTACATCATCAGTATAAACTAACAGCTTATTAATACCATTCAGTTGTAAGCCTTCCTCATTCTCTAAAGATTTAATGGCATGCTCTAGTACAAAATTAAATAGTAGAGGAGATAGTGCATCTCCTTGCTTCAACCCATTCTGGATTTCAAAAGTGTCTGAAAACTGTTTGCCTACACGCACCCTACTCTTTGAGCCATTTAGACACATTCGTATAAGTCTAACTAACTTTTTAGGAATTCCGAACTCCAGCAGGATACTATATAACTTCTCCCTCTTAATTCAATCATATGCTTTTTTGAAGTCTACATATAGTTGATGTACAGTACCATTATATTCCCATTTCTTTTCTAAAATCTGTCTTATACTAAAAATCTGATCTGTTGTAGACCTGTTTCTTCTAAATGCACATTGATGATCTCCTAGAATGTCATCAATATAGGGAGTAAGTCTGCTTACTAATATATTTGTTAGAATTTTGTACAAAGTTTAAAGTAATGAGATGCCCCTGTAGTTGTTGCAATCAGTTTTATCTCCTTTCTTATAAATTGGTATGATAATTGATTCCTTCCATTCATCTGGAAGAACTTCTTTTTCCCAAATCATACTAAGCAACCAGCGTATCTTGTCCATCAATTTTTCTCCTCCTGATTTTATCAGTTCTGCTGGGATATCATCTGAACCTGATGCTTTATACATCTTCAATTTTTCAATCGCCATTTCAACCTCTAATGCACTTGGCTCAGCGACTAGCATTTCTGCTATCTGTAAATTATCCTCCTCAACGTCCTGTTCTGTATGTACATTTAATAGCTGATCAAAGTAACTTTTCCATCTATTTAATATACTCCTAGAATCTGCAATCATATCCCCATTTTCATTCCGAATTATGTTTTGTTCTAGCCTGAAACCCTTTCTTCTCTTATACTAATTCCCTGATATAATTCTCTAATGTTCCTATTTTTCGCATTCATTTCAAGATCATTAATCTTTTCTGTCAAATATTCCCTCTTTTTACTCTTTAGTACCTTGGTGGTTTCCCGTCTAACACTACCCAAGTGTCTCTAAATTTACCTCATTTGGCTCGTGTAACCATTTCATTTTTGCTAGCTTTCTTTTCTTTACAATGTCGGCACACTCCTCATCAAACCATTTCTTGTTTTGCCTCTTTTTTAAACAACCAATACTTTCTGATGCTGACAATTTAATAGTATCTCTTATAGCCTCCCATTCTTTATTTATATCAGTTTCTTCTTCGTTTGTCACATTGTCATCTGAAGATTCCAGTACTTCAAATCTATTAGCAATTTTGATTTGGTATTCTTGCCGCATTTCATCATTTTTCAAGTTTTTTAATTCAAATTTTACAGAATCATCTTTAGCGTTTGTTCCTCTCATAAGCGATAGCCATTGTCTGATTTTCACTCTGACCAGATGATGATCCGAATTGCAGTCTGTCCCTCTAACTGATCTAACATCAATGATGCTACTGTGCCAGCGTTTATCCACTAATACATGATCTATCTGGTTCCGAGTTTCTCCATCTGGGGATGTCCAGGTGTATTTATGAATATCCTTATGCTGAAATGTTGTGCTCTTAACAATCAGATTCTTTGATGTGGCAAATGTGACTAATCTAACCCCGTTGTCGTTACTATCTTCATGAAGACTGAATTTGCCTATTGTTGGTTTGAATATATCTTCCCGCCCCACTTTTGCATTACATGCATACATGCTACTGAATGATATAGAGAAAGTAATAGACCACTCTATATATATGGGTGATGAAACCTGCAAGTTAAATACAACATTCACCAAAGTCTTCTACTGTCTCAATCTAAGGTAAAGAATCCAGTACATATCTTTGATATCCAGTCCCCTAAAATCCATCCAAATATTATCCTTCCACATATGACTAGGCCTTCCTAAAATACTTTTGAATAAAAAAAACATAGTTACATAAAACAAAATGCTGATTTCTCAATCTCCATAAAATTTAATTAAATAAACTAGTTTTCATCATCATCATCATGAATATATTAGGTTTGGGCTTATCTGACCTGCTTACAAGTCTCAAGATCCCTTTGATAGGCCCAACATTGTTTTGGTGCTTCTGAATTCTTTACATTGGAACATCATCATCATCTTCTTTCATGGATTAGGTTTCTCAATAAAGCTTTTTTTGGTAGTTGGTTTGAGTTAATTCACTGCAAATTATACTCCCAATTATTCTGATAAGTCTGAATCTCTTCTATGTCTATGACTGTTAATGTTACCCTTAATCAGTTTTTTTTTCTGTCTAGTGTACTTAAACCTAACATTGTATATAAAAATCTCAGTTGGCTGTTTATAATTTGGATTTGTACTTCGAGTATAAATTCCAATTTTCATTGCTTTATTTTAAAGCTGCATTTGCTGATACATTATGTAACTGTATTTTTGTATACATTGTTTTAGTGGGAACAAAATACAAGTCCCAAACGTCCAAAAGTTTTAACTCTTGGTAATGTCTGGTTCAAGATATCAACTCTGAATTCTCCACATCAGGAACTCCTCATAACATATCTGTTTATAAATGTAAAATTCACTTTCACCAAGTTTATTTTTACTACAACATATGTTTAGATAATTTATTTGAAATTAATATATAAATAATTCTTCACAGAGAACTAGATTCTTGTAGAATCACAAAATAAATAAAAAGAAAATACACTATCATATTTACCAGTTATTTACTCTTCACGTATAATTTCTTAAATATTTGACATACTATATTTAACATTGCAACAATTAACTCAATACATATGAACACAATCAATAGAACTTGTATTAAACTTCAAATAAATCACATTTATGATTGCATGTCCAATATTAGGACATTTTATTGCAAATTACCTTCTTCAGCAATACATCCTTCCCCTCAGATGGTTAAAATACTAGTGGTTCGCCAAACCAAGGTGAAGAAGGCCTTGCAGTAAAAGGTATAAACGCCAATGACATTTTCAAAAAAAGCTTCCAGAACATATGAGAATGTTCGACTGGATGAAGTAGATTAATTAAATATGGTAGACTCAATACAAGATTGACAGATAATTAAATTATAATAAGACCCAATGATATACTAGTAACTAAAAGAATATTAAAGATATTATAGTACTGCATACTGAGAAAATATAAAACAATCAAAGATAAAATTAATGTAAGTACAAAGAATACACAAATACAACTATTAGTTACAAAAACTGATAATAGGTAGAGTAGACAGTACTAAAGGAAAAAATACACACAATTGAATATAAAAATAAAAGAAAGACAAATAAAGAATCATCCAATGTATTAATTTTAATAATATTGTGAATCCTCTTGAATCATTACGCTAATCAAATAATTATAGTGACTGAATTTATAGCACATTATTTTTATACCTTGTACATGTATTCATTACATACTTACATTTTTTAACATATCGCCATGACCTAGTTCCTGAAGAACGTATCTGAAAAATTAAAATGAAGTTTTATTTACACAAATTATTATATTTTATATTTTTTGTCCGATGTCACCAGGTTATCTTACAACAGTTCTCACAAGCTCAGAATTGTAACCATTTCTGAGGTTGGGGCGCCTGGAAGGCAGATTTACATTATCTTTGTAATAAATGATAAGCGCCAGAAAAGTTATTAAACCTAAATTTAATCTAAATTCCAGATTGTAAGAATAATTAATTGCCTTTAAGGAAAAATACCTTGGTCTGACAGAGAACTGAATCTGGATCCACATGAACTGCATTCAGAAAGTCTGATCACAAGACCAAACATTCATAAATTTAAATTTCCAGATAATATTAATTAAAGAAAAAAATAATTGGGGTAAAATTCAATAACAAAAGTTAGTAAAAGTAAAGTAATAAAGAAGATTACATTTTTATGAAAGTTAAATGTATGTTTTAATCTCTCCCATATATTTGAACTCTCCTTCCATAATATGAGAGGCTTGGCCTAGCAGATAGTTATTGGCCTCAAGTTTACATGTGTAGATCACAGAGGTGGATGATCGTCCAACAAAGGAGTTATAATAAGTGGTCAACATTTTAGAATCTCCAGTCATTAAAGCTAGTTTCCTCAGTCTACTGCTGGTAATTAAAATAGTTACTGAAATTTCTCATCCTGCTGGGAGGACAACAGATCCATTACTGAGTAAAATTCAAAGAAAATTTCTTTCTCATGAGGATTTGAACCAGCACATGTTCTGTAGCTCTGCCCAATGCATGCATAAGTCATCTCAGCCATAATGGAATACCATGCATTGAAATACATGTATATTACATTGTTTGTATTTACCCGTCCATCTCCACATTGGGAAAGGGTGCTCCCTTGTGGGAGTTTTTAACCAAGTTAATTTAGTTATGATCATTTCCCTACAGATAACAGTGAATGACAAGTGATTAGTACATCACCTCAAAGAGACACCTAGTAGGGAACAGAGGTATTACTTGGATGGGAAGGGCCGATTAAATTTTGCACTGAGATTCTTCTATGAGCCCAAAATTTTCAGACTTGGGACCCATGTCTTTCAATCACTACCAGAAACTAATCCTTTTGATTTTTCCATTTAAAAAATCAACAACTCTGGGTAAGTTTCAACCCGTGACCCCTTCCACCAAGGCAATTACAGTATTTTTTTTTCAAATGCCCCAGGTTTGTCTTTCGACATTCCTGGTTTCTCTCCTGGCATGGCGTACTTGTAACCCACTTCTGAGGTTGGGGCACCTGGAAGGCGGGGTTATGTTGCCCCGATGATATGATGGGTGATGATGATGATAATGGTGCGCCAGGAGAGTCCCTAATCCTAAGGCTTAACCTAGGATGAATATGAGTGATGATGATTGTGATGGCCATATGATTTCGGGGACCGTTTGGGCCTTAAAGTTTTCCTGACATTTGTCTCACAGGTGAGGAAAAACCCCGATAAAAACCTCACCCAGAAAAACTGTCCCGACTGGGGATCGAACCCGGGCCCGCTGTGTGACAAGGCTGCACGCTACCCCAAGACCACAGCGGTGGATGCAATTACAGTATATTATACACCAGGAAAAGCATTCATTGCACATCTCAATATAATCTATAACAAAGGTTTACCGAGCATTGCATAATACACTAATATTGTAGTGGTCTTTTTAGGCATGTATTACATAACAATTAACTCACTGGCACTATTGAACCGATAGGTTCATGGCCATATGAACATAAGCTCTCCATACACCCCTATCCTGAGGTAATGTTTTCCAATCATTCCCTGTATAATTTACCTCCCTCAAATTATAGTTAATGCTATTCTTTTCTTAGCCTACTACTGGGTGCTTTTCCTATAAGAAGTTTCCAGGCCCCTTTTTTATTCCTCATTCATGCTGTGCCACATGTCCTGTCCATCAGTCTGTAATGTAATTATGGTTCCTAGGTATATGAATCCAGCCATTTCTTCAAAATTTCCCTCATTTATCTTTAACTATCCATTTCCATTATATAATGTATTTCTCCATTATATAATGGATTTCTATGTGTGAACATATATATTTAGTTTTATTGATGTTTACTCCCTGTCCTAAGTTCTTAGTGTTACTCAACAGAATGTGTGTGTTGGACATTAGTATCTCTTCAATATTGTCTAATAATATATCATGAGCACAAACTAACAGCTTATTAATATCATTGAGTTGCAGTCTTTCTTAATCCTCTAGATTTGGACGGTATGCACTAGTACAATATAATCATAAAGTAAATCCTCTACTCATGTCTGGTGTAATGCCAGATCAAGGGTACTTAAATTATGGATTAATGCAAAGTTTACATAAAACCACCAGTATCCCTTAAAAAATTATGACTATGCAATGGACTCATGTCATCAGCTACAGTTGGATACATGTTAATGAAGGATGAAAAATCAAATGTTTGAAAATTAAGTAAAGTAAATATAAAAAGAAAATGCAGAATTAAATGTAAAAATTCAATACTTGACATAAATGTTTATATAATACAGTTTTTATATACTAGAATGTTATAGGAGAAAAAAAAAGAAAGAAAATTACAAAGGAATTAAAATTAGATAACAAAATATTTTTGAAAATTATTTCAGGAATGATTTATATTTTTGCAAGACTACTTTCTGACTAAAAAAAAAACAGTGAGTAATTAAAAATGCATATATCACATGAAAAAAAAATGTAAATATTTTAAACATACCACAACTAAAGCATGTGCCATAGTTAAAACTCAATACTCCACAACATGCATAACCAATATTATCACATTTTTGAAGAGAAAAATTTTCGCCTAGACCGGGACTCGAACCCGGGACCCTTGGCTTTCCGGGCCAAGTGCTCTACCAACTGAGCTACCGAGGCGAGTTACGATCTAGATGCAAATTTTTCTCTTATATACGTTGTAATTCCCTATCGCCAAATGCTTTTGAAACCATTGTTTCTATCTTTGCAAATGGCGGCTTCTTAGTTAAGAAGACATTTATTGGGAATTTAACATTACTTTATAAAGCTAGTAAGGCTTCTAATGATGTGTTTATTATTAATTTAACATTTCTCAATGAAAGATAAATTAAATTTGAAGAGAAAAATTTTCGCCTAGACCGGGACTCGAACCCGGGACCCTTGGCTTTCCGGGCCAAGTGCTCTACCAACTGAGCTACCGAGGCGAGTTACGATCTAGATGCAAATTTTTCTCTTATATACGTTGTAATTCCCTATCGCCAAATGCTTTTGAAACCATTGTTTCTATCTTTGCAAATGGCGGCTTCTTAGTTAAGAAGACATTTATTGGGAATTTAACATTACTTTATAAAGCTAGTAAGGCTTCTAATGATGTGTTTATTATTAATTTAACATTTCTCAATGAAAGATAAATTAAATTTGAAGAGAAAAATTTTCGCCTAGACCGGGACTCGAACCCGGGACCCTTGGCTTTCCGGGCCAAGTGCTCTACCAACTGAGCTACCGAGGCGAGTTACGATCTAGATGCAAATTTTTCTCTTATATACGTTGTAATTCCCTATCGCCAATGCTTTTGAAACCATTGTTTCTATCTTTGCAAATGGCGGCTTCTTAGTTAAGAAGACATTTATTGGGAATTTAACATTACTTTATAAAGCTAGTAAGGCTTCTAATGATGTGTTTATTATTAATTTAACAATTCTCAATGAAAGATAAAATTAAATTTGAAGAGAAAATTTTCGCCTAGACCGGGACTCGAAACGGGACCCTTGGCTTTCCGGGCCAAGTGCTCTACCAACTGAGCTACCGAGGCGAGTTACGATCTAGATGCAAATTTTTCTCTTATATACGTTGTAATTCCCTATCGCCAAATGCTTTTGAAACCATTGTTTCTATCTTTGCAAATGGCGGCTTCTTAGTTAAGAAGACATTTATTGGGAATTTAACATTACTTTATAAAGCTAGTAAGGCTTCTAATGATGTGTTTATTATTAATTTAACATTTCTCAATGAAAGATAAATTAAATTTGAAGAGAAAAATTTTCGCCTAGACCGGGACTCGAACCCGGGACCCTTGGCTTTCCGGGCCAAGTGCTCTACCAACTGAGCTACCGAGGCGAGTTACGATCTAGATGCAAATTTTTCTCTTATATACGTTGTAATTCCCTATCGCCAAATGCTTTTGAAACCATTGTTTCTATCTTTGCAAATGGCGGCTTCTTAGTTAAGAAGACATTTATTGGGAATTTAACATTACTTCTTTATAAGCTAGTAAGGCTTCTAATGATGTGTTTTATTATTAATTTAACATTTCTTCAATGAAAGATAAATTAAATTTGAAGAGAAAAATTTTCGCCTAGACCGGGACTCGAACCCGGGACCCTTGGCTTTCCGGGCCAAGTGCTCTACCAACTGAGCTTAACCGAGGCGAGTTACGATCTAGATGCAAATTTTTCTCTTATATACGTTGTAATTCCCTATCGCCAAATGCTTTTGAAACCATTGTTTCTATCTTTGCAAATTTAATTTATCTTTCATTGAGAAATGTTAAATTAATAATAAACACATCATTATCACATATTAATTTACTCCATACACAGAAAAAAAAACTGTTAGTGGAAAAAAGTACCATCAAGGTTAATTAGTGAACAATATAGAAGTAAAGTAAATGATAATTAAAGATTATACCAATTGTCCTGCTAAAATAATGATTAACATATACAAAAAATTGTATTCTTTTGTTTACATATACATGTGCTAACAAGAGACTGTATTTTTATATCACAAAACATAAACTAATCTACATAGATTAATGAATGAGTTGGAGAAAATGCTTTAACATCTCACCTCATAAAGTTGCATGTCTTCACGATACCGGTTTCAAAAAGTACAGTATTACTTATAAAACCGGTATCGTGAAGACGCACAACTTTATAAGGTGAGATGTTAAAGCATTTTCTTCAACTCATTCATTAATGTAAATACCTCATAGTGTTTCCTCTCACTGTAATTTTAATTAAATTATAATCTACATAGAGTTTGTTACTGGTCAAAATTGTATGGTTTTAACTTCATGTCTTAATGAATGTTCCCCCTTTTCAGACACATCAGTCTCTATTAATCATTTTTTTGACAATATCTCAATATTTTAAATTATTTTCCTTGTACAAAGACAATCTAATCAAATAGAATCTAATCTTCAACTAATTTAAAAGTTGAATGTAATTAAGTATAATTCTTTCATAATACAGTGAAGTGAAAGTAGTAATGATTATATATATTTTTAAGAGAATTCTAAAGAAATAAAGCTATTCAGGTTATTCTTATAAAAAGATTTTTGAAAAAATTTACTTATCCTACTTAACGACACCAAAAATGACCATGACAAAAATTTGTTTGTGCATGTGTGTGTGTATCCATAATAATTTTATAAACTTACTAACTATACCAAAGGAATATTTAAATGTACCCTCCCTATAGCTGACAACCTTTGATGCAAATCAATCAAATTGCAATTTAGATATATTCCAATTCAAATCATCATATCATCAGGGTAATATAACTTTGCCTTCCAGGTGCTTCAACCTAGGAAATGGATTACAATTTCTCCAATGCCAGAGGAGAAAGCTAGAAATGTCATAAAAGACAACCTGGTGGCAGTGGACAAAACAAAACAAAAAAAAAAGTATGTAAAACTTTCAACATGCACCATAAAAAAAGTATGTCTGATGGAAGCAAAATCTGAAAGCATATTCAAAATCAGCAGAGAAAACACTTAGATTTAGTTAATTTAGTTCCCGTGAAAAAAAAAAAAATATATATATATATATATATATATATTTTATCAGAAGCAAGAAAAGAACTGTCAAGTTTAATGTCCCATCTGACACATGAATCACTGTCAACAGTACCACATTACTTCTCACTGCAGGTTTGGAATTTAATCCAGTTATTTAGTCATAATATAGGAACTAAAAATTGTACACCATCACCCCTATTAGCTCTGAAATTGAAAATTTTAGAATTACAATTTCCATCCTTGCCAGATACCAAACCCAGACCTACTAATCAGAAGCAGGCATGCTACTACCAGAGCTAGTGAGACAGACTTTTTTAATGTCGTGCAGAAAATATATACATAAAAAAAAAGGATAAAATAATGAATTTTTAAATTCCTAGAAAAAATATTTAATTGTGAGGTTTGCTTGCCCAATTCCAAAGGGAAAGAATATACAATACTTTGAATGGTCAACTCAGCACTCAGTTTATGGCTGATAATGGTGGAAATGTCTGCTGGTATGTTCTGGGTGTGAGAGACCAAAATATAAGGTGAGGTGCATGTTACCAATTTAATCTTTAATATGAGGGCTGTTCAATAAACAATGATCATTATTTTCTTACAGCCATAATTTAATATGAAAAAAAAATGGTTTTATATTGATTAGCATATTACATGTAGTACAAGTTTCAAGGTCACCCCTCCGAGTTCCTGTCTTTAATTGATGTGCAAGTTGAGACATGTTCAGCATCACCTACAGCTACAATGGAAGGGATCCATAATTTCTTTCAAAGGTAATGAAACTTGGCTACATCACTTTGAACCTGAGAGCAAGCAGCAAAACTCAGTGTGGAAATCTGCTTCATCCAACCTCCTTCTTCTTCGTCACTGTTTAAGCTTATTTACTAGCCTGTTCCGGCTCCAAATTGCTGCTGTTTCCATCTTTTCTTTGGTTTTCCCAGACTTCTTCCTCGTGATGAATAGCTGTATGCTGCTTTTGGTATTCTATTCTGAGTCATCCTTGCTAAATGTTCTTTCCAGTTTGTTCTGTATTTCACTATTGTTGTGTTTAATTCCTCTACTTATAGTTACTGTCTTATTTCTGTGTTGTGTTTTTTGTCTGTTCTTTGATATCCTGCTATTGGTCTGAGGAATTTCATTTCAGCAACTTGTACTCTGGCAGATTGTTGTGTTGTCACTGTATGTTTCGGATCCACAAGTGATAATAGGAATTGCCATTGTCTTGTATGATTTAATTATAGAGTCTTTCCTGGCTTTATTTTTCAAAGTTCTTTTTAGTATTCCTGTTACATAATTAAATTTATTTAGTTTGTTATTTATATCTGTTTCCATTGTGTATGATATTTCGCAACCTAGGAAGTTATATCTTACCACTTGTTCTATTGGTTTGTTTTCTAATATTATCTTTGTGTGAACTGGTTGAGTGCCCTCAAAAGCCATTGTTTTTTATTTTTCTGATGATATTTCCATATTATATTTTTTTTATTTTATTTAGTTTATATAGCACTCTTTGTAATTTGTCTTCTGTTTTTTCTATTAAAATCTGGTCATCTGCAAAGGCTAATGTTTTTATTATTACATTTCCTAAGTTAATACCCCCAGTCGTCATTTGTTTCCATGATCTTATCGTGTCATCAAAATAAATGTTAAAAAGAGTCGTTGATAGTGGACCCCTAAAGAGGAAAAGTGATTTCTTCTGTTGGGAAAGTTATAGGCATCTCATTTTTTATATTCATGGAATGGTTTATCAGTATCTCATACCTGCTCACACAATAGTAACTGGGCAATACTGTAGAGATGTCCTGATAATTCTGCAAGGCCATATCAGGCACAAAAAATCACATTTCTGTGCAACAAGATGGATGCTGCACCACAATAATGCAAGACTGCATATTGCAAATGCTGTTGCTTATTATCTTGAAAAAAACCAAAATGAAGCATGTGCCATACCTATTCCCTAACCTGAAGATACACTTTCGCAGGAGGCATTTTCCATCTTCACAAGCAATAGTGAAGGGTGGGAAGGTAGTTTTGAAAGTTCTGTCAAAAAGGGGCTTCCAGTATGTCTTTGCAGACTGGCAGCAATTGTGGGATAAGTTCATTGCATGCAAATGAGACCATTGTGAGAAGGATAATAAAAATTCTGAGGACGAGTAAAGGTATGTTGCAAAAAAAAAATGGTCACTGTTTGTGAACAATCTTCATAATTTTATATATAGTCTTACTTCCTACAAATTTTGAGAATAAAAGTAATAAGACTGTTAGAATATTAAAAGATTAGAATAAGAAGAAGGTATAAATAAATTTGCATGCATTTAATCAACATACATTCTATCTAAATTTCAATAGGTGTAAATGAGTGAGTATGAGTGAGTACTATGTTTACCTATGTTGGTTTGGAATATGTGTACATATTCCACCAAAACTAGATGCAATGGTGTTTATTTCAACTTGCTTTATATAATTATTGGCTGCACTATGGACTAGGTAGTCTGAACGGAACAGGCCAAGGTTCAATGTCTGTAACAATGAAGAATGTTTTATAAATGACACAAACATAAGCACCAATAAACAATCCAGGAATGAGTAACATATCAGTTTCTTTACATTTATTTATATAAGAGAAATTTAAGCTATATTTATCTTTCTCATATCTAGGAATGTGCCTTTGCCTGTCCTGAACAAATAACTGTGTCATGTTAGTTTGTTGTGTATTATCTGATTATACCATTTCCCTCAAAATACAATGCAACTAATACTTGAGAAAATTAATCTACACTACCTACAAGAAAAACTCCTTAAGAACATTAGCCACAAAAGTGAAGACAATTAGTAATTTAACAATACATCTTTACATATGTAAATTCTTAATTATAATATAACTTTATAAGTAAACATGTCAAGTTTATGGAATGGCATGGACATGATCTAAACCAAGTTAAGAAACTATTTCTACAGAAGTAATTGTATTTATAAAAGTTTTAATTTTAAAAAATGCAAATAAACTAAAGGAAACTCGATACCAATATAACATGCAACTGAAAAGAAAATAGAACTAAATTAAAAGAAAATCATTCATATTCTTGCTCTGAATTAAACATTTTAATGGCATTTATCAATGGTATCTACCGTATTTACATGTGTATAGGCCGCAATTTTTTACATAAAATATAAGTTTCAAAATTAGGGTGCAGCTTATACATGAAATAACTAGAAAACATGCTTTATTTTAGAACAATTTTATCTAATTAATTGCAAGTTCGAAGGCCTTAAGATAGCTAAAAATATGAAAATCACATGCAATGAATTTAAGGAAAGTTATGGCTGGGCAAGGCGATTTACGACACGTCACAACCTTGTAATTTGGCAGTGCATCAATTGCGCAGAAACTTCCCAATATGTACCAGGGAGAAACGGTATCATTTCAATGGATATAGAAAATCTGTCTGCCCTTGTTTTGCATATGCAATCCAGGAGAAATCATTCTAACTGTGGATATTTCGCTTTCTTTCAGTGGAAAGATTGTCGATGTTGTGATGTGTTTTCAAGTACATGTTTTGTTTGGATCCACCGTTGCACATTTTTTCGTCCACATCAAACTTTCTTCCTGCTGTCCTATTTCCATGTTCTGCTGCATTGTGCAACACTTATAGTTTAATTTGGAGGAATAACTTACTCTGCACCGACCCATGTTTACACACAGTGAATAGGAATGACAGTGAATACCGTACCTACCAACTGACCGTTCCTTTTACTACCCTTGTGTTAATGACTGAGCTGCAACCCAAATGTACCATTATATAGCCGGTAACAGAAGCTTTGGAATTTACAACATTACCAGATTTAAAAATGGCATAGGCCTACTTCTGTGTTTTGGTATTGCTTCTTAGCGAAAATATAAGACAAATATTTTCTCCACAATTTATTATCACAAAACTAGGAGGTGGCCTATACACACACATGGCCTATACACGTGTAAATACAGTAGTCCTTTGGAGTTTCTAGGGCTTAGCCCCCCAAAAAAAGATTCATCTACATAATTTTAATAATCTATAGTTTATAATACATTACACTATATAAATGATTGGATTTATATACATTAAAGCTAACTCAGACTGTACACTGTGTAAACAGAACATTGTTTATTCCTTAATGCAAAAGTAACATGTAATATCAAGGTAATGTTACTACAAAAAGCACTAAAAAAACTTTTTAAAAATATATTTATAAAACTATATGAAGTTATTTTCAATTGATTTAAGAAAAAAGTTCACTACTCTTACTATGTTGCCATTTTAACTTTTAGCACATAAAAATCAACTCCCTATTTATTTGCAGCTCAAGAAACAATGTCTAGCAATATTGTTGTAGCTTTGCACAAAGGCATCATGTCATAAACCACTCTGCTACGGCACAGGACAAACCATTTGTGTAAAAATGTATTAGTGTATTTCTTTATAATAATGGTTAGTTTTGATCTAATTTTCATACAGTACATAGAAGATATGAAACAGATCCAAAGATTTGTGACTCAAAATGTGACATTCATGACAGCTGTAGGGAAATAAGCACAATCAATTAATATAAGTTAAGAATTTAGACTCACCTCATATTTTTCTTGTAAACTAGTTTCTTCACGCCATCCTGATATTGTCAATGCATCTTAACTAGACACTGTTTCTTGACAATATCATGAAGGTGTGAAGAAACTAGTCTACAAGAAAAATAAGAAAATATGAGGTGAGTCTAAATTCTTAACTCATAATAATTTTAAAAAAAACCTTATAGTGTTACTTCCTTCAAATATTAAATAAAGCACAATCAAATTTGCCTGGTAAAGAAATTTTCCACTAGGGAAGCACTCATGTCCCCAGATTGGGCTGAAAGGGGATAGTAGTAGTAGCATATTTATGACTTTTTAATGTTATATTTTAGATTAACATGTTCCCGAATTGGAAATAGTTTTATTTTAGAAAGAAAAATTAACGCTCGGACTGGGATTCAGAGATCCAGGGTTCGAATCCCAGTCCAAGCATTTTTTTCTACAATATAACTATATTTAAGACTGTTTAGTAAGACTAAAATTAACTTAAATAAATTTAACAATCCAGGTAACACAAATATTCAACTAGACAACTATCACCTTGTTCCTAACACTGTGTTAACCAAATGTAAAAACTGATATTGTATATCAATCTTAAATACAGAGTGTCCCAAATTGATGTATACACTCTTTGAAACGTTATTTCTCAGCAATGAAATGAAACAGAAATACAATTTTTGTTGTGTATGATCCAGAGGGCACTGGAAAAGCATTGTAATGTGTTCATCGATCTTCACGTCTTTATAAACAACAATGCCAGCGAGATTATCATTCGATGAACGTAAGTGGATACTGAAGTGTTATTGGAAAGTGGAGAATGTTGTTCAAGTGCAACGACGTTGGATGGTTGAATTTGGGACACCACCACCAACAAGGGTAACAATAACAAGAATCCGAGACAAGTTTGAAGACGATGGAACGGTGCAAGATGTGTTGAAAGGTTGGTGCAGAAGAAAGAGACGTTCGACTGATAACGAGAGTACTGTTGCAGTCATGCAGGTTTTTGCATAGTTATTCTTTTGTTATTGTTACCCTTGTTGATGGTGGTGTCCCAAATTCAACCATCCAACGTCGTTGCATTTCAAAAACATTCTCCACTTTCCAATAACACTTCAGTATCCACTTATGTTCATCGAATGATAATCTCGTCACCATTGTTGTTTATAAAGATGTGAAGATCGATGAACGTGTTGCTATATTTTTCCAGTGCTCTGTGGATCACACACAACAAAAATTGTATTTCTGTCTCATTTCATTGCTAAGAAATAATGTTTCAAAGAGTGTAATACATCAATTTGGGACACACTGTATGTTTGAAATTTTACTTGTCAGTGCCCATTCTATCAACCTAAACAGATTCAAATCAATCTGCAAATGGTTTTTAAAATAACTTTTCTATATTAATAAATATATATTTTTTAAAATATCTTAGAATTAGCATTAGAAGATTCCAGGCTGTAAGGTCGTGGTCCGTAACTGGTGAACCATGGCCTTATAGCCCAGAATCTTCTAATACGAGGGAGAATCAAATATAAACAGGCCTTTTGTTCCAAAACTTTTATTCATGAAGATTAATAAAAATTAACATTTTTCTTACTTTTCTACATATTCTCCCATCTTTGCTATGCATTTGTTCCAACGGACAGGCAGTTTTTTAATACCAGTTTCAAAGAAAATACGAGGACGGGTGCGCAGCCAGTTGCGCATGAAGACTTTCACCTTCTCGTTGGTTGTGAAACAATGTCCTCCAAGAGCTTCTTTGAGTGGACCAAACATGAAGAAGTCACATGGTTAGAGATCCGGGCTGTAGGGTGGATGTGAAAGGGCAGTCCAGTGAATTTCGGCCAATTTTCGCTGTGTTGCAGCTGTGGTGTATGGTCTGGCATTGTCCTGCAGAATCAACACATTTCTGATTGGACTGCTGTGCCGTTTTGACCAGAAGGCAACTCGAACTTGTCTGAGAAGGTCACAGTAGTAGGCAGCATTAATGGTCCGTCGTCGTCGTCGTTGTTGTTCAAGGATATCAATCAGAAGGACACCTTTTTAGTCCCAGAACACTGTGGCCAAAGCTTTCCCTGCAGACAGTCGTGACTTGGCTTTCACCGGCGGTTGCTCTCCACACTTCCTCCACTCCAGACTGGCCCTCTTTGATTTGGGTGTGTAATGATGCACCCATGTCTCATCACAAGTGATGATTCTGTCCAGAAAAGCATCACCTTCCTCTTTGTAGCGCGTGAGGAGCGTGCGAGACACTTGAACTCGCACTGCTTTCTGTTCTGCAGTGAGCAACCGCAGAACCCAACGAGCTGACACTTTTCTCATTTTCAGCTTCCCTCGAATGATTGATTGCACACTCCCATAGCTAATGAGAAGTTCTCAACAAATGTCAAGCACTGTAATGTTGCGATCCCCTTCAATTATGCCTTGAACAGCTTGGATGTTTTCTGGATTGATGCTGGTGCGTGGGCGGCGAGGGTGGGCCAAGTTTTCAACACGTTCACATCCTTCACTAAACT
The DNA here is from genome assembly GCA_030220185.1 of Diploptera punctata. NCBI lineage: Eukaryota > Metazoa > Arthropoda > Insecta > Blattodea > Blaberidae > Diploptera > Diploptera punctata. The sequence continues at coordinate 2,625,978 of JASPKZ010010696.1, forward strand.
CGCGGTACCAATGTTTTACTCTGGACCATGAAAGGGTTCTTTCCCCAAACTGTGGGAGTAACCGACGGCGAATTTTAGCTGCACTGACATTTTCATTGACGAGAAACTTGATGATTACTCGTTGTGCAACAGTCTGGATGCACCTCTCTCTCAGACATCTCCACAGCAACTGAGGAACAAAACAAAACGAGTTCCCAAGGCAGCAGTCCCCTTCCAGAGACCCCACTGCACCTGCTGTAAAAGCCTCCAACTCATATCGCACTCTACGCGTGCGCAGTAAACAAAGGCCTGTTTATATTTGATTCTCCCTCGTACGTGTCCACAAATATAGTATCATATTTTAAACTACTACTACATCACTGTGGATAATCGTATCTAAAATGAAATCGGTGACAATCAAAAGAGAAACTCAAAAAGTTTTCTGCATGTTAACAATGTCAACAATGGATAATAATGGACAACAATACAGAAACTAAACTAAATTTATTCATGTTTTTGTGGTCCATATGGGTTCATTGTTGGATATTTAGCAGACAGGTTAAATGTGAATGTTTGCTGTGCTTTTGAAATTGTGTTATTAAAGAAGTTATGAAATAAGTTTTAAGGAGTTATGGCCAACCCCCAAAGAACGTAGTTGGTGTGTTTTGGAATATCACACCACGCAGAGTCTGGTGCTGGTCCAGTGTGTTTTTAGGTGAAGGTTTCAACATGAGGCTCCTACACACAAGTCAATATTGAAGTGGTACCGTGATTTTGTGGATCATGGCTGCATATGTATTCAAAGGAAAGGCCATCTGTTGATGCAGGAATTGTGGACCAAGTGCAGGAGGCATTTGTGTGTAGTCCCAAGAAGTCTGTCCATAGAGCTAGTCAACAGTGAAACATCCCTAAATCCACCGTATCTAAGATCCTACATACACGACTGAAGTTCCACCCCTAAACTCCAATTAGTGCATAAGTTAAAATCTGATGACCATGCAAAGCGGTGATTAGATTTCTCTGAACATTTCATGGCACTAATGGAGGATAATGAAGAACTGTCAGAAAAAATCATTTTCAGTAATGAGGCAACTTTCCACGTTAATGGAAAAGTGAACAGGCATAATGTCAGGATTTGGGGGAGTGAGAATCCAAACACCACTGTGAAATGAATGTCTTTGTGCTGTATCGAAACAAGTTCTATGGCCCATTTTTCTTTCTAGAGGTCACTGTTAACGGTGCAAATTATCTTGATATGCTCACTGAATGGTTATTTTCACAACTGGAACAAGAAGAAGGCAATGCATATCTTTTCAAGCAAGATGGAGCACCTCCTCATTGGCATTTGTATGTTCAGAAGCATCTGAATGATCGGCTTTCAGGAAGATGGATTGGACGTGCCGGAGATGATGATAATGTTTTCTAAAAGTGACCGCCGAGGTCACCTGACTTGACAGTCTGTGACTTCTTTTTATGGGGTCACATAAAGGATCATGTCTATGTACCCCCATTGCCTCAAAACCTGCAAAAAATCCAGCTTCGTATCATTGCTGCTGTCCAGTCTATTTCTTCACATATGTTGGAGGGTGTGTGGTGTGAATGGGAATATTGCCTCGATGTCTGCAGCGTCACTCGTGGGGACCACATTCAATGTCTATGAGGTATAGCAAAAACTTTTTGAGTTTCTCTTTTGATTGTCACCTATTTCATTTATATATGATTATCCAAAGCAACGTAGTACTCTGTAATAGTTTAAGGTATGATACTATATTTGTGGACATGGTGTATTATGACTATTGGCCATGAAAGTCTGCATTCTATAATTATCTTAGGTACTTTTGACTGTCCATAACATCCATTTGAATGTTTATTATAACATTAAATAAACTGATTACTGATAATATTTAACTGGTAATAAAGATTGCCTTTATAAGTATATCCGAAAAATTTTATCACAAATTAAAATTTTTCCTATAAATTTTTACACTTAGTACTCAATTTGTTTAAGTATAAATTGATTTAACCTTTACATTCAATATTTTTACACTTCTTAATAACGACAACACAGTCAAATGCCAAACTTCACACACCAGACACAATACTAGGCCCTATAGAAAACTTGCAATAAGACCATTATCAGTTAAAGTGACTAAAAGTAACAACAAAAAAACAGTGAAAGTTGAGAGAACTCCAAACATTAATTAAAAATATTTTATTTACCAGAGCCATGTATTATTTGTAAGGATAAAACTGTTGCTATCCACAGAAATATGTAATTGATATTTATAATTATTTTGATGGCCAAATAATGTCTAGTTAAACATGATATCAATTTTCTGAGATTTGAGAAAGAACCCTAACAGAATTGAAATCTTTCCTCATGAGTGAAGAACAATTATTTCTTATCTCAAAAAAATTTTGAATATTTAATGCACAAAATAAGATAAATAAATAAATAATTTTATAACATCATATGCGAAATCAATAACCTACATTTTAAAAAAAAAATTGAGTTAATACCAAGCAAGGTTAGTTCATGTAAATTTTATCATTTTACAAAATTAATCATACTTAAATTTGCCTGTTGTATTGTCAGTAAAGGACAAAAATTACTTTCGTGTCGAGAATTGTTAGTTAAAATTCCTTTGGAGGTCAAAGGGATCCAAATCTATGTTAGAAATAATATTCTATAGAAGAACTCTCAAAATAATGATCAATGTCTCAAAACTATACATAAAAAATTGTAATACAAAATTATGTACCTTGTATCCATTTTACAATTGCCCTGCGCAACGCTCATAACGTAGCCAGGAGACATTTACATTACTGAGAATCATCAAGTGCGTATGCATTTTACCATGAAATTTATTAGTATTGTCTCAAAACTATGTGAAATTATTGGTTTTATTCAGAATAATAGAACATTAAATAATGGGTCTTCAAGAAATCTACAAGTATGAGGTAAGTCGTGAATATTCTAACTCCTATTACAGTAAAACTTGTTCAAAGCAGAATTGCATGGGATCAATTTTTTTTTTTTCCACATTAGACAAAATTCCGCATTACAAAAAAAACAAAAAAAAATTAACCGATCTTAGATTATAGAGCACCGTATTTTTTTTACGTACCTTGAATTAATTGTAATTCCGCTGTCATTGGAAAGTGAAGTATAGTATGTAAGAGCGACTTTGACGGTAATGCGTGAAAAAACAGTCCGTTTCATCAGCTTTAAAAAATCTCTTAGGAGCGTATCCTGAAATTAAGTATGCAGTTTCGGTGTCCACTCACTAACTATACTTTCATCCACATCCTTTGATTTTCTGCAAATTTCATTTCACACTAAATTGTGTTGTCTTTTAAACTGTCCACAATCAACCTGAAGATGCCTCGAAATCGTAATTCTTTAGGGATGTAGCAACAGCTAGAGCTTGACTTTGGGGCATCGGTCCGGAAATTTTGAGATTTTTTTATTGTGCACTTGTAAAACACTCCCACACTACTTCCTTGATTTCTTCATTTATTTTTTTTTTTTTTTTTTTTTTTGCTTTGCTCTTCGTTTGATCATTTCCTTGCATCCATTCATTATTTTTTCTTTGTGTTTTAAAATCTCATTAGCTTGGGTTTTTGCACATTTAAATTTAGTCATTATTTTGCGTACTGAGAGTTTATTTTTCTTTATCTCCAATCACTTTCACTTTTTCGTTTAATGACAATGATACATATGATTTAGCCATCTTTATTCTGGAAATTCAGAATGCTACCTGTGAAAGATAAGTACACAATCGGTCTCAGAACCTGCATTTCGCAACGGGTGTGCAGTGAGGCCAAAAGAAAATTTCAGATACAGGTAGAAAATCTACTTCACTCGGTGGCAGAAATCATCCCTTATTGTTATTTTGCCTAACGGGAATTCAATGAAGTGGAAACTAATTTATTTCTCTCTCAGTCTTTCCGCCTTATAACTTTTTTTTTCATGAATTGTGTAGAAATATCCTTCCATTTCTGCATTGGACAGATTCCATTTTATACAAAATAAGTACACATAAAATTACTATTATTTTGCCAGGACCATAAAATTTGTTCATATTGGACAGATTTCCAGATTATTCACATCCTGTATTAGACAAGTTTTACCATATTTAAAGAGAAAAATTTTCGCCTAGACCGAGACTCGAACCCGGGACCCTTGGCTTTCCCGGGCCAAGTGCTCTACCAACTGAGCTACCGAGGCGAGTTACGATCTAGACGCAAATTTTTCTCTTATATACGTTTACCATATTTAAAATAAACATCATAGTGTCAATTCCTTTAAATATTAAATAATAGAATATTATTCAATAAGGGCAGGAACAGTAAATGGGGGGGGGGAATGAAAAAAAATTAAAATTATACACAATAAATAATGCAGGACAAATGTACATGCTATAAATAAAACATGCTTTATCCAAGAAATTCTAAAATATAAAATAATTTACATACAAACCACAGATCTTTATTTTATAAAGGACAAAATGTTAATACACAAAACATGCATCACAATCAAATTATTTAAAAATTACTTAATTTTCAAGAGTTATTCTGCTAGTTCAATATTAAATCCTTTATTTCATATTTCTAACTTCTTTAAAAATAGCAATTCTGAAACTATATAAGTATCAAAAAAGCTATTCATATATAAAATGGTAGGAGTTTTCTTTTAACTATGATGTGAACTGAACTTCTAAATTTACACATATAACTATAATCAGATAGAGTGAACTTCCATATCTGACCTAAATAGAGAGAGCTCTGCAGTCTTAAGATTGTCTTGTTTGTTGTTATAATGTAATGGCTGGTGAAGTACAAACAGTGTCAAACTCCAAATGGAGCACAATACTTTATGAATGGATCGCATGACCGAAGTCTAAACTGCAAGCCCGGTTTTCCAATTTTTTTATTGTTTTCAAAACAACCATAAAAATAACTTAATCCACAGAAATTGTTATGAAACTATGGTGTGATCCAGACATTTGTTGTTGCAGTTAACAGCTATAGATTTTCAGTTTTTATAGTTGTTACGGTAACATTAAAAAATTGGAAAACCAGAGTCGAGTTACTTTATTAATTATTATTTATGTTACACTTCCAAGCAATACCTTAGTTGCCGACTAGGTGTCTCACTGAGATGATATGCCGACCTCATATCATTAACTGACATCTATGGGTAAATAACTGTATCTAAATTAGCTTGGTTAAAACACTCCCTCTGGGGAGCACCCTAATACCCCACATGGGGAAGTACAGGGTATATAGGTAGATAGATTATTTATTAAGTAATACAAATGTCTATAAGAACAATATTATACCTTATAAAGATGAGATATGTTAATGCACAGCATACAAATAATTCTAGATACGAAAATTGTAAATAATATAACACATCGTGAAGTAATGTAGGGTCAGCTTTCAATTTTATGGGTTACAGCAAGAATATATAGCATCATCATCATCAACAACAAGGATTATGCCCAATGGCCTGTTCCGATCTGATTATAGGTCGAATTGGTCCTTCCATCTCTTCAATGGTCTTCCCAACATTCTTCTCCCTTTTGGTTTATTCTTCTTGGTATGCACTGATCATTCATTCTTAATATGTGCTGAAGGTAAGCATTTTGATAGTATTTTATTCTTTCACAGAGATTAAATATATTAAGTTCTGTTCTTATATCTTTGTTTTTCTTTTTATCTGTCCTTTGGTATCATGCTATTGCTCTCAACATCTTCATTTCTGCAGCCTCTATTTGTTTACTATCTGCCTTTGTTAGCCTCACCTTATAAGGTATAAGGGATTCATGAGTTGCAACTCGTGAGTTGATAATGCCTCCTGGGAGCTTTTCAGGTGTGTCTATCAATAATTTTCTAAAAGGATAGCTTTCATAGAAGGATAGCTTTCATAATTATTTGAGTCACGACTGGTGGCACATTAATTAGCCTGTACAGAACCTTCAGTGCATCGTATTTTGTAAATTTGTATTGGTTGCGTTAAAGCTTTAAACTCCTCTATATATAACTTACTATTATCAGTTTTGTGTGAACCATTATTATTATTATTATTATTATTATTATTATTATTATTATTATTATTATTGAACTTTTATAGGAATAAATCACTATGAGTTTAATTTAAGATAAATGAAAATGTTTCATACTTCTCATAATCAATCTTCTAAGTAGATCACAATTTTAAAAGCTAGTCTAATTAAAGAAATAGATCTCATGGTTTGGGAAAAATCCACATTCAGAAAAACCAGAAAGAAAAACTTATGAACTTCGAAATTCCCGCGGATTCTGACTTGATTTGGAGGTTTATCGGTCCACCAACAGAGGGAAGAAGGAGTGGTTCTTCCGATCGATATAACATCAGTTGACAAGAGTGTACTGAGGATGGGGTCGTCAAGACCCTGAAATTGCAATCTACTTAGAAGATTGATTATGAGGAAAGGTATTAAACATTTTAATTTATCTTTTATTATTATTATTATTATTATTATTATTTTTATTATTGTTATTACTATTATTACTGCTACCTACTAATACTATTATTATTGTTGCTACTGCTGTTAATTAATTATTATTGCTGTAATTACTACTACTATTATTATTATTATTATTATTATTATTACTACTACTATTAAGATAATTAGAAATCAATGCACCCAAGTTATAATTACTCAATTTTTCCTTTAGAAGTTGTAGTTTTGTTCTAAACTGATAAAATTATGGAAGACTAATGGCATGAGAGGATATTTTTATACTTGTAATATATCTCTACACAAACCACAAGTCATGTTACTTAGTGTGACAAAAATTCTGCATTTACCAATTAGTTAAAACTTAAACATCTCAGAAAAAAATGCATTATATATATATATATATATATATAACAAATTTTGGCCAAGATATCTCAATCTCTAAATAAAATTGTAAAAACTATGTGAATTATTAGTAAAACTAATTATAAACATATATGTATTGTTTGAATAAAGTAGCTGTATCAAGATATTTGTGCATTTTGTTTAATAAAAGATCAGAAAACACTGTCAGCTGTAACAAACCTGAATTATGATGATGTTTACAAATAATAACTAATTATCTGTGTCCTCCAATGAATAGTAATGAAGACATATATTTAATAATCTATCGGTTATAGATGTACTGGGTAATATTCTTAATAAATCCATACATTATCTTCCTTTCTAACCTATCATAACCTCACATATGCACCTACATTTAAAAATATTCTACTACACACTATAAGAACCTCTTTACCCTAACCTTACTGATATCTCAGAAATTATGATAAAGTAATTTTGATTACACTATGGATTATGAAAAATCTTTATTATAATTTCTCAATAAAGATTTCAAAATTAAGAAAAGAGACCACATATAATTAAGCAAAAAAATAGACATTCAAAATTATATATTAGATTTTGTTGTTTGTGAACAATTAGAATGGTTTGGACACATGAAAATAATATAACAAGAAATAATTCCTAGACTGAGGTTTGAATTGAAATTGGAAAAATGAGCAATAAAGGGATGACTAACAAATGAATTGTCAACCATGCTAAAACCTACCTTCAAACTTCTCCCAGAGAAGCATTGTGATGTACCATGGTCATGAACAAAAAATTATCTGCTGCTTTTAACTGCAAGGCACATAAATTGAAGCCAGAATCCAGCAATGGCTACCCATTGTGCAAAGCAGATGGACATCCCTGCATGAAAGCATAGTGGAGTGAGGCAGGGTGCAATGCAGACAGCAGTTAGTGAAGGTTATCCAATCCACCAAGTCAGGCATTGTATTACTTCCCTGTAGTTTAAATAAGAGATTTGGCGCTAGATTTTAGTGAATTGCAGCTAAAAGTGGTGTATAATTGTTTTTGGTCATGGCCTTGGTACATCACAATGCTTCTCTGGGAGAAATTTCAAGGAAGGTTTCGGCATCCAATAGATGAAAGTAATCCTTGTAAGAAAAATATTTATACTGGATGTTACTGATACTATGAATGAAAATAACTGCGAGAGCAGGACTGGATGACTAGAGGAGTAGAAGAAGAAAATAGAATAATTTTGGGCACAAGAAGAGGCATATTGCACAGTAAAACCTGTTTAATAAAATGTAAGACATCATCTGTTGTGAACACCTTATAAAATTGGAATAACAAATTCTTCTACTAACTAGCTAACTCAGTCACTGGCACTGCTAAATGTATTCACGATTGAAAGGATATAAGCTCTCTATACATCCTTATTCTTAGCTAATATTTTTCAATTATTTCCTATATAATTCACCTTACTCAATTTGTGGTTAATATTGTCTCCCACGCCATTCTTGACCTACCCACTGGACACTTTCTCTCTTGTTTTTCTACATGAAGTTTCCATGTCCCTCTTTCATTCCCCATCCATGCATATGTTCTGTCCATTACAGTTAATGAGACTGAATTGTTTGTATTACATCTAATTTCTCCAATATCTTTATAAAATTGGAATAATAAATTCTCCTATATGTTCTCTCCGTAATACCCACAACATTTGCTGTTATGTCCAAAGCTGGATTCCCCCCCCCCTCCCACATTGAGAGAGAGTAGAAATTTTACTGCTCTATATTGGATAGCATAAGAGAAGATTAAAAAAAAAAGAGAGATAGAGAGAGAATTAGGAAGCAATAAGAGATTGCAAAATTTAGTGTTATTATGTTCATTTAGATATGGACTATGATTTAGTAACTAATTTCACAAGCTCTGTTGAAAAGTTACAAAAGCATTATCATCCTCATCATCATCATAGTGCATTCACGAATTTAGGCCATTTCTTGACCTGTTTTGGCCTCAAGAGAAATACCATCCAAAAGTCTTTTGAGTTGACGTCCTGATCTTCTTCTTCCTGCAGGTTGATATCTTAACATTTGATGTTTTTATTATTAATTTAACACTTCTCACTGAAGGATAAATTATATTTGAAGAGAAAAATGTTCGCCTAGAACGAGACTTGAACCCGGGACCTTTGGCTTTCCAGGCCAAATGCTCTACTAACTGAGCTACCAAGGCAAGTTGCGATCTAGATGCAAATTTTTCTCTTTATACATTGTAATTCCCCTTGCGCCAAATGCTTTGAAACAGTTGCTTCTATCTTTGTATATGGCGGCCTCTTAGTTACGAAGACATTAATTGGGAATTTAACACTACTTTATAAAGCCAGTAGGGCTTCTATTGATGTTTTTATTATTAGTTTAACACTTCTCACTGAAGGATAAATTATATTTATAACTCGCCTCGGTAGCTCAATTGGTAGAGCATTTGGCCCAGAAAGCCAAAGGTCCCAGGTTCGAGTCTCTGTCTAGGCAAAAAATTGTCTCTTCAAATATAATTTATTCTTCAGTGAGAAGTGTTAAATTAATAATAAAAACATCAATAGAAGCCCTACTGGCTTTATAAAGTAGTGTTAAATTCCCAATTAATGTCTTCTTAACTAAGAGGCTGCCATATGCAAAGATAGAAGCAATTGTTTCAAAGCACTTGGCACGAGGGAATTACAACGTATAAAGAGAAAAATTTTGCGTCTAGATCGCAACTCGCCTTGGTAGCTCAGTTGGTAGAGCATTTGGCCCGGAAAGCCAAAGGTCCCGGGTTTGAGTCTCGGTCTAGGTGAAAATTTTTCTCTTCAAATATTTTAACATTTGTTTGGATATCCTGTGATCTTCCAATCGATGAACGTGTCATTATTATCCTATTACTTTTAATTCTTAGATATCAGTCTCTAAAATTGTTTTACTAAACTAGATATTGGGTATCAATGCTATCCACTGCACTTTACCAGGTTTGAGTTAAAATTAGGTGTAACTTTCACAATTCAGCTGGACAGAAACAAACAACTCAGATAGCAAATTCAAAGTTTCTACTGGAAAGCAGGATAATGATTATGCAAGCCAATTGAAAGCTCATCACTACTGAACAACAACACTTTCATAATTGTACCATAATATCTTTACATACACATATCCAATTAAAATGTCCCCTTCTGCCTAGGAAGTAACTGTGATATCAACAGCAGCTAACATATAAACCAATATGATTCGATATAGAAGCTGTAGGGATTTATCAAATTCAATGTACTGATTGATGATTGTACTGCATTTGTCCTGTTTGGGATATGGGTGCTCCCCTGGTGGAGTTTCTTAACCCATTCACTTCAGGTTTAAATGCTCAATGCATTTTCCCAGAAAACAGATTTAAGTTGCCATAAATTATATTGCATATTTTCAGATATTCAAAACAAACAGAAAATAACGGTACTTGTGATCACAATAAGGGTGAAGGCAAAAACACATTTCTCTACTATTCATGAATGTTAACAAAAGATTACCCTGCCAACGGATGTACAAAATATTGCAAAAATATAACAGCAGAGTTAAGCAAGAGTACCTAGTCTTCCGAGTTGAAGACCATTTAACTGCCGGCGAGTTTATCTCACCTTTTGAGGTGAATGGATTAAACAGACTAATTTATTACTCAATGGCACGACAGGCCTAGAAGGCCTTTTCCAGCTGCTGGCCTTACATCCATTTGTGTTAATCACAAATGTAGAGAACTATCCAGCCAGGACAGGGTGACATGTGGTCAGAATGTCGGGTTCCTCAACTGTTATAGTTGTTTTCTCAACCTGGAGCTGCTACTTATTGTAGCTACGCAAATTCTTCATGATGCTGGATGGGCAAATATCCCATTCTGGATGAAATTCCAACAGAAAATTAATTCCTCCATGGAGATTCGAACCAGCACAAGTTCATAGCTCTGCACCAAGGCATCTTGCCTTAACCACTCGGCTACATCAGATTAATTAGGTTATGCTTATTTCCCTACAGATATCAGAGAGGGACATGGGTTAGTATATCGCCTCAAAGAGACATCTAATAGGAAGCTAAGGTATTACTTGGATGGATGAAGGTCAGATAAATTTTGCTCAAAGGCTTTTTTATTCAAACTTGAGATTCTTTTATGAGCCCAAAAACCTTCAGACCAGGACCATTGCTTAAAGCCCCTCCTAGAGGACTTGTTCCTTGGATTTTTCCATCCAAAAAATCTGTCGACCCTGTCGGGTTTAAACCCATAACTCTCGGGACTAAAGACAAAGAACATAACCACTATCATAGACAATGGAGTTTAAAAAAACAGTGCCACTGTCCAATCGTAAATCTCTACATAATACTATGTATAAATAGGAAAATCAATTACAACTTTTGTAGGCTTATGCAGCTGATGTCTTTATATATTGATATTTAAAATCGGTTTCTGGGCTACATAGCCATGGTAGTGTGTTCAGACTAGACATTTCGTCTACTGCTGTGGTTGACATTCTCAGGAAACTGTGCTTGCCCTCTATGAACTCCTTAATTTTAAATTTTATTAATCTTCTTCTTCTTCTTCACTTCCTGGTTTAGGCAAGAGTTGCCTAACTTGGATGGAAACTCGGATGGACTTAACCAAATTTTATTAATCATGAAGAAAAATCAAGATCTGCCTAACACATACTAGAAATGGGTCATCAATTCGAAAAATCTATAATACCATGTCAATATTACACCAAGAAAATAACAAAATTAGCATTGTAGAAGATATAGAAATTTTAAAAGAAACAGAGAACACAGACATGCTGAACAAAAATACACCCACAGATCAGAACCTGTTGTACAAACTATACACCGACTTCAGTAACAAATAGAATGTAGAAGATGAAACATCATTTTGAAAGGCCTTCATAGTTTTAATCACTTGACGAAGTTTCTTAAACAGAAGTTTAATTTAGTTGAGGATGATTGCCATATCAGGTACTTATTTTAATATTTTAACATTATAATGTATGCAAAGAAAAGAAAAAAAAATAGTAGTGTTTTCATGGAAATGGATAGTGACTTTAGAGACAACCTGTACATAGGTGTATTCTTATGATTTTCTCTACAAGAGAATTTTTCATTACTTTGTTAATTAAACAATAGTTTTTGTCTGAGCTTGTTATGATATTTGAAAGCAAATTATAAAAATGCCTAATGGGTTGGTAGCACAGAGGCGTTGAGTTGTGTGGTATTCTCTTGCTATCTAATATGGAGCAGCAATAACTCTCAATGTGGAATCCGTTTGGAACAGTTCTTGGCTGATAATGGACGAAATGTCCTTTGAAACATGTCCCAGGTTAGACAGCATCATCATCATGAACATGTTAGGTTCAGATTCTTTTTCTGAAACTGTCTCAAGATATACTTGAGAGACCATTGTTGTTTTGGAATTCCTCTCCTTCTGAAACCTTTAGGTTGGGTCAATAAAGAATTTTTTTGCAGGCAGTTTGAGTCCATTTACTGTAAATGATCTTGCCAATTATTCTGTCAAGTTCTGAATATCTTCCATTATCATATTTACGAGTGGATAGGCCACATGCATGTATAGGCTGCATCCAAGTTTTGTGATAATAAATTGGGGGAAAAAATATTTGTCTTATATTTTCGCTAAGAAGCAGTGCAAAAGACAGAAGTAGGCCTACACCATTTTTAAATCTGGCAATGTTGTAAATTCCAAAGGTTTTATTGCCGGCTATGTAACGGTACATTTGGACTGGGGCTCAGTCATTAACACAAGGGTAAAAGGGACGGTCAGTTAGTAAGTATGGTATTCATTGTCATTCCTGTTCACTATGTGTAAACATGGGTCAGTGCAGAGCAAGTTATACCTCCTAATTCAAGGTACAAGTGGTGTGCAATGCAGCAGAACACAGAAATAAGACAGCAGGTAGAAATTTTGATGTGAACAAAAAAATGTGGGATGGTGGATCCAAACAAAACATTCACTTGAAAACACATCACAACTTCCACAATCTTTCCATGGAAAGAAAGTGAAATATCCATAGTTAGAAAGAGTTCTCCTGGAAAAAGTACAAAAAAACAACAGCAGACAGATTTCCTGTATCCATCAAAATGATACAATTCGAAGGCTTTAAGAGAGCCTAGAATATGGAAATCCCATGCAATGAATTTAAGATAAGTTATGGACTGGCAAGGCGATTTATGACACGTCATGACCTTGTAATTCAGCAGCATACATCAATAGCTCAGAGACTTCCTGATATGTACCAGTTATCTAGTTATTTCATGTATAAGCCGCACTCTAATTTTGTTAAAAAAAAAGTGTTGCCTATACACGCATAAATACAGTACGTTTGTGAGCCTTAATGCAGCCCTTATATCTGTATTTTTCTTTTTATTCAGTCTTGAACATAACAGAATGTGTGAAAATCTCATTTTGGGTGTTTGTAGTTGGGATTTGTAGTTTGAGTATAAAATCCAGTTTTCACTACTGCATTTTAAAGCTGCTTTTGCTATTATATTATGTAATCATTGACTTTTTTCCGAAATGACATTTAATAACTCCATTAACTTTGCTATATTCCTGTAATTTTTTTAATGTATTGCATTATAAATATTTTAACAGTTCCCTGCACTTCACAGTAACTATATATAGGACAGAAGAGACTGGCTGCTGAGAATTTCCAAGTACCCTTAACTTAATTCCATGTACATCTGCCACAGTTCATACCCCAGTTACTTACCACAGATATGACCTTCAAATTAGAGATTAAAAGCTTGCAACTTGATCATTTGTGTTGTTTAATAGCCCAAGAAGATATTATAGTTAATGATGGGAAAGCTTTAAATTAAATATTATTAGTTAGTTTTTTTTTCTGACTCACCTCATATTTGTGATTTTCTTGCAGACCACAGTTTCAACACTCTTGTGCCATTTTCAACAGTTAGGAAGACTGAAAATGGCACAAGTCTGCTGAAACCGTGGTCTGATTTCAATCTACAAGATCGCCAATCACTAATTCAACAGTTAGGAAGCACTGAAAATGGCACAAGAATGCTGAAACTGCAGTCTGCAAGAAAATCACAAATACGAACTGAGTCAGAAAAGAAAAAAAAAACCTAGCTCATAATAATTACAATAAACCTCATAGTGTTACAATTTTGTTTAGAGATCATAATTTGCTTATCCCAAATTGTTTTGAGATTTCTTTGACTAGTTATATTTGATGGTAAGTTAATTAACAATATGCATCTGCAATTTTGAAGTTAGATAGATCCCATGTTAGACCCAATTTAATAAACATAACCAAAGAAATTAAATGTTAGTCTATTAGTCTTGCCTACAGAAACAGCATATTAATCCAGCTGACCTGTGAATGGCAGCCGAGGCAGGCCCAAGCCAGCCAAACCCAGCGGCAATAGTGTTCACCTCCACCTGTTTCCAGCAACAGTATGGCATCAAGCAGGGACACAAAGAAATGTCAGGGCACTTAGACTCCAGCATTATGTCCGATCTGATCAGTCCAAGGGATATGGGCTGCACACATTGTACTCTCAATTACATTGTACTTTCACAACATAGCTTATGCACAAAAAGTAAATCACAATAAGAAAGAACAAAAATAGAAAGAAAGAAAATAAAGGAAAATATGAAAGAAGAAATTATTTCAGCTGAATATTATATACACATCTAAATATTAATATAATACATTTGGGAATTTTTACTTATGAGATTTTCTTAATAAGAATCAAATGAATCGTGAATTCTTCTTACCACAGATATGATCTTGAAGCACAGATGTATGACGTAAGAAGAATTCACGATTCATTTGATTCTTACATCATAATATACCTGTCATTTTTATTAGAGTTAAATTTAAAGCAATTATAAATACACTTCTGTGATATACAACAAACCCTCCACTTTCCAAGCTTTTAATAATAACACAATATCTATTAATCAAATTTACCAAAACTAAGCCTTTCAGATCCAAATTCATATTTTCCTTTGAATAAATAGAAAAAATTATCTATATATAATTTATCATTCTGAATAAATTTTGTTTTACATTTTCTCAACTTGTTGAAACTTTTTAGAATTCTAAAAAACAAAAATAAATCACTTCACAATAATAACTGCAGAAATCAAAAATATTTTTTCTAATTGTCACAATAGTAAAAAAAATAAGGAAAATCTTAGTATCAAAATTTCAAGATAATAATATACATCAAGAATGAAACTCTCTATAAAAAATTAGCAACATTTCAGATATTATGTGAAAAAGGAGAAACAATTATTATGGTCCTCTTCTCAGAATGAAATCTAACAGATTAACCAAACAAATCTTTGATTTTTTTCCATAACTGCAAAACAAAACCCAACTGGTTTAAAGAAACTGAAAAAGACCTAATAGAATAAAAGATTACAGAAAATTCACTAATTGATTGAAAAACTAAATTAATTATTCAAAATGAAAACATAAGGTTCCAAGATAAATCTAAACAAAAATCCAAACCTATTATCGGAAGAAGAGAGGAAAAGATCAGAAAGAAAGAAAGAAGAAATACTGGACACTAAAAAAGGAACAACACACAGATAAATGATTGATCCAATGTACCCAAAAGAAGGTGAAATGAAGAAAGAAAAAATCATATATTCTAACCAATAGTAAAAAAAAATATTATGTTCACTATAACAGACACTGGATGGGATTAATCCTTTGTTGTATTCAGATCACAAAATAATCAGAACCAGTCTATCAAATTTTTTGTGACTTTTTTTCAATCAAATGCTAATTGATTTTCTATTTCCAAACCTAGGTTTGTTTAAATCACCATTGAGATGGTAGTGATGAACCTGTTCTAGGTAAAGTACTTCTGATCCTAATCTATAGTCTGAAATCACCTGGACGAGACTGAATTACCAAGATCTCAGAACAATAAAATACATGAAGGCAAGATGCATAAAGACTGTGATGGGATCTCAAAATATGCCCTCTCCAGACTACCTTATGAACCTTGCGAAAAATGTTCCTGATCAAAGATCTATGGATCAGGCTATTACTACCATCTATGGAATATGAACAGAAACTAAAAAAGAATAGGCAGGAAAAGAAAGCAGCAACAGAAAGCTACTTTTATGCAACAGACATGATAACCAAAACTGGACAGGACCAAATAACAAACTGTGGAATGTGATTACAAGACTGACAGTGCATGGATTTCATTCAAACTGTGGAATCAGATTTCCTTGATCCTTCACAGGACTGTATGTGCATTTATGTAGGAACGTATGTGGAAGGTGCCACTTAAGTGAATGTTTGATCAGAAAGAAGTCACTAGAAGAATACAGCAACAAGAAACAAATCAACAACTTATAGAGACTGAAACCTCGGAACATAAAGATTTCACCTATCAATGCCAGAAAAGTTTAAAATCTTATTTTAAAGAACTGGTTTTTAATTAATTTTTGGTAACTCTTTGATATTCAGAAGTCTGCAGTATGTCAACACATACAGGAAGCTTCATTACAATCACAGCTTCACTATGTTTGTGTGAGATTGAGTGAGGAAACTAATTTACCAAAGAACCTCATCACAGTAATGATAAATATTTATTCAGAAATAATAGAGTTATCGAAAATAAAGGCAATATATCCAGAGAAACATTATTAATTCAACAAGGAATAAGACAAGGAAATATGTTAAGTCACACACTGTTTATATTAATAATGGATTAAATAATTAAAGAGATAAAATTAGAAGTTTGAAAAGATACTTCTGTCTGTACAAAACATTATTAGAATGTAGCATGGTCAGAAGGATATTTTTACAAGTTGCATAAAAAATACAGAAATGTGTGAAGTGGCCAGAACTAGAGACCAAAGTTTTGAAATTGGTACAAGAAAATCAGCAAAATGGAATTACCATTTCAACAAAAATTATTTGTGCTCAATCAGTTAAAGTGACCTTTAAGCCTAATATCAAAGATATTAAAGGTCCATAAATTGAAGCTAACAAAGGAATTAGCAAATAAAACAAAACAAACAAGTATTTGACTGAATAGTTCAAAATCAAAAGTGGGGCACAGCAAGGCAGCATATTATTTCCACTACTGTTTAATGTAATAATGAATGACATATATTAAAAAAGAAACAGATAATACAAAGATATTTATATATGCAGATGATGTAACAATTTGGACAAACAATGAAATGGAATTGAAAAAAAAAAATAGATGGTATTAAACAATAAGGCCTTAAAATAAATAAGAACAAAACAGTCATGAAAACAGCTGAGGATGAAAATATGTTTTTTTCTGATACTGCAATGCTGTGTTAAAAAAACATAAATATATGAGGTAAGAATTCACGATTCATTTAATTCTTATTAAGAAAACCTCATAAAGTTAAAATTCCCAATTTTATTATATTAAAAAAACAGCAGAGATCAGACAACAACAATTGTCAATTTTAAAGCAATCCCAATGAAAGAAATTGATACATTTTTTATCTTGTTAGCATATCTCCAGAAATGGAAAAAATTCAAAATGAAATAAATAAAAGAATTCAAAAAAGCAACAAATTTATATCCTTCACCAAGGACTTGTATAAGAAACAAGGATATTAAAAATAAATGTAAAGTTGACATCTGTAAAATCTATTTTAAGAGAATTTTGTTATATGGAGCAGAAACATGGATAAAAACAAAAAAAAAAGATAGTAAAATTCAAGCTACAGGAATTTTGGGGAAAAGAAGAACAGGCAAAATCAGAAATACAGTAATAAGAAATGAATTAAAAGTAATGGAAATTAAAAGTGACATTGACAGAATTAGAATAAAATGGTATAAACATTTTATGCACATGTCAGCAGAACGAATACCAAAAACAGATGCTCCTGAAGAAACCAAAGGGAAAGACACCAAGGGGAGGACCCAGAACCAGATGGCTAGACCACATTATGGAAGGTGTTGAAGTGGAGGACAGATATGGATAGAGATACATACAACTTATGGGAGGATAAAGATGGCCGGAGATCTCTTTGTAATGGTCAATCCAAGAAATTGGAAACAACTAAAAGAAAGAAGAAAGAAAGAAAAATGTGTGTTACTTTTCAAGAAACACTCAAGTTTAGATTTTCTCTTGAAAATTGTATTAAATATCTTAGGTGTTTCTTATACATAGGAGCATCTTATATATGATATGAAAAATCTATTGTAATTTGTGATTGCAAATGTTGAACAGAAACTAAAAAAATAAAACAAATTAATGAAAGAACAGAAATTACAGTTTGAAGAAAAATAACAAAAAAATCATTAACAAGTAAAACTTATACTGTTGGTATTAGGGAAGAGTACAGTAAACCTTTGGATTGAGGATAGAAGATAAATTGGAATAACTATATTAACAGAATGGCATGTGGCACTTATAGTACTTTGGGTTCTATGCTATACGATGGTGGCATTAATGCGGCCTATTTTCAATTTACACACCACTTTAGTAGACCAATGACAGCAGATTAATGAGAGGAGATCAGATATCTTAGCCAACAAGATCTTTAGATGGTCAACTATGATGGAAAGACATACCCCAAAACTGAAGAGAATGGACATGCAACAAGCTTTAAAGCAAAACAACAGCATTGTTATTAGCTTAATTTATAATAAAAATATAATTAGTAAGCAATATATTATAATTATGCATGAAAGAAATTATGCTCTTCCAACTGAGCTACCTAGGCCTCCAATCTAAACGCCTAGGTAGCTCAGATGGAAGAGCAGTGACATAGAGAGTCAAAGATCCTGGGTTCAAATCCCAGTCTAGGCGTATATTTTTCTTTTCAAATATAACTTGTCCATCATTAAGATGTTTAAAAACGAATAATATTAACATTAAAATATCTGTCAACTAATTAATTCCCCAGTTCCAGACAATTTTTACAATTCTGAGGTGAATGCCAGAATGGAATTTACTTTCCACCTAAAATTAAGTTTCTTGTCCTGATTTAAGGGATTTTCAGTTGCAAATAACTATATTTTTCACAATTTTTATAACTCCAACATATGGGAAGCTAGAAGAAAAACATCTTAAATGTCTTTTGATACTACTACTACACTTTTTAATAATATATAGTACCCCTATACAGCATATTTATAGAATTTTTAAAATATTTTTTTCCCTTTTCAAACGTTAATTCTTCTTCTAAACATCCTTTTTTGTAAACAAAATAAATATATGAAAAAGTTACTTGCAAAAAAAGCAACTAATGAAGACTACAAACAGTGAAAAACTTAATGTTATTGTAAACTGCAACAGGATGATTTAGATAACACATACGAGAATTAAATATAAGTACTTTCTCACAAAAATAAACAAATTTCACGGCTCTACAGGCTTAGAAGGCCCTTGGTCTACCAGCTGGCCTTACATCCACATGTTAATCGCATAGGTAGAAGACCATCTAGCCAGTGTAGGGGTGACATGTAGTCAGAATGTCGGGTCCTCCAGCCATTATAATTGGTTTTCTCAACCTGCAGCTGCTACTTATTGTAACTGCCCAAATGCCTCATGAAGCTGAGTGTGCATCCGTCTCATACTGGCCGAAATTCCATGAGAAAATTTCTTCTCCCATGGAGAAGTTCTGTGCCAAGGCATCCTGCCTTAACCACTTGGCACCAGCAAGGGATGAGTACTTTCTCACAGTTTTCTTTTTTCATAAATTTGTAATATGACAACCACACCCTTATTTCAGAGTAAGTATTTATCATAAGTAATGCCAGTGATTTCCAATTTATCTACAGAATTTGGAAATCAAGAGTGGCATTTGTTAGGACTGAGTGGCATTTGTTAGGACTATTTAACGAATAAAATTAAGCTGTTTACTCACAAATCATTATTTAAATATAGTTATTTCAAAATATTTACATATTTAATGTAAACAGTGATGTTTGAAAACAAATGAGAAACGTTTGTTATGTTTAATTTGTTCATCACTGCAACCAGATCAAATTATTTATTGCCAAAGGATCGCAATATTGTAAGAATGCACCCTAGTGGACAAAAAATTAAACACATTAAACTGTTTATAACCAACATTATAGGTTATTAATTAATTTCTGATGTCCTATGATGTAAATATGTCAATTATATTTTTCTAGAACGCAAATACCTGGGAAATAATATGTTTAAGAAAGTGCAAACAGAGATTTTTTTTTGGTGGTATAATCAATTGCTACAAATGTTTTATATTATATCCCACAAGCACTATCTGGTTACAATCATGAACTATATATCCAATCTGGGAGCCACTTGCATTCTAGGATATTCAACGTATTTCTTAGAAAGTCAGTCACTGCAAAATAATGTTCTGACCTATTCAAAATGTTAAAAAGGAGGAGCTTGATTTTAAAGTGATAAAATTGAGGTGAAAAATGACTGTGATTGGTTGTAAATCAAAATTTCTTGAAATGTGATTGGTCATTGACTCCCATTTGGGGCATGAGTTAAATAGTCAAAGTAAATTTTTTGTAACATATCTGTTCAATATATATATATTGCTCAATGTCAAAAATTTAATTATAACACACATTATATATATATATATATATATATATATTTGTGTAATAATTAATTGAACAAAGCAAGCTTAATATATACATATATTTGTATATTTGAAACTTTTTCAAGCTTAATAAAATTGCATACACACTTCAGAAATTATGGAGTCTATAAATCCAGTCTCTACTCCATGTCTCTGTCTAAACACGAGATTCAGATATCCTTATTCCTCTTAAGCTTTTAAGTGACATAACATAATGTTTTAATACAAAATAAGGAACAATGACACAACAAAACAAACAGCATGGAAAAATGTTATGGATTTACTAGAATGACCTAAAATTTGTTTCTTCAAATACAATGAAAATTAGAAAAACAGTGCTAAGAAATATGTTTATAATTTATCTGTTCCAATACAATGAAAATTCGGGAAAAAATGTTGAGATATACAGTATATTTATAAGCATATCATGTATGATTTCTGAACATGTTGTACATAGTAAAAAAATTACAATATTTCTATAAATTTATTTAAGGATGCAAGATTTTAATTTGTATCCTTAAAAAAATCTTAATAATTAATTAGTAATGTACCATTATATTAAAATCAATATTTAATTGACAGTTATAGATAAGGTTATGGAAATTAAGTTAGTGGCCATTTTGGGGAGAAGGAATACATGAGTACTCTCAGTATGATCTATAATTGATGACATTATGCATCAATTGGCTATACACCATTATGTTAGTTTTGAGAAAAAATATGTTTAAAGTTTAAGTCAATGTTCATTATTTATTGTAGTGCCAAACTAACAATATTGTATATTGCAAGCTATTTTTCTGTTTGACAGTTAAGAATCAACAATCTAAGAGGGAAACATTTGGCACTTAGCTGCATGATGTAAAATTTAGATTACCATTTGGTTTCATAGCTGTTTGATGCTACATCAAATAAGGTTCTCAGTATATGGTTTAATGGTAAGAGGGGATTTAGTGGGCGCCAGGATAATGAAAGGATTTCTCTTTAGTTGAGAAAATTGGGTAGCTCAGTGAGTTACAGTAGGCTTGAGATTCTTTTCTAGGATTCGCAAGGATTGTGCGGACACAATTATGTTTCGTTGTTGGAGAAATGATGACAGAGATGTAGATTTACTTTCACTTTAATAGTAATTTCTTCCATGTTGAACAATTGAACACACACAATAATCATCAAAACACGTAATGGTCGGTGTTTATCATGTGGTCACACTATTATGGTGAATCAGATTAATGAATAACACCGCACCTATACTGGTATATATTATCACTCTTTTTTATTATTGAAGATAATTAACGATTCGACTTTTTGTCATCATCATCATCCGGTATCATGGCAGCTGCTGCCGTCTTCCGGAAACCAAACGCCATTCCTCTCTGTCCATCCATTGATCTCCCTCCAATCCTCTGATATTCATAGCTGCTTGTACCCCTTCTATCCAAGTTTTCTTTGGTCTTCCCCTCTTCCTCCTTTCCACTGGGATCCATTCCATAACAATTTTAGGCAATCTTTGCTCTGGCATTCTTTTGGTATGGCCATACCACTGTAATCTTTTCTTTTCTATAATGTCTATGATGTCCAGCTCCTCTTCTACACCCATAATTTCCCTTATTTCTTTATTTCGTATTCTATCCATTCTAGATTTTCCAGCTGATCATCTTAAAACATCCATTTCTGTACTTAAAATTCTTCTCGTTTCCCTGGCAGGAATTTGCCAGACTTCAGCACCATATTAATAAATTAATGAGTCATTTTAACATCTTACCTCATATTTCATGTTTTATCAAACACGGTAACTATAGTTTTCAAATGATCTTGTCATTCATTTTCAACCGTCATTATGACTACCGGATATTCGTTGGAATCTCCCTCTATAACGTTGCCATCTGGTGTTGATTTGACGAACTTCGAGATATCGTTGCCATCTGGTATTGATTTGAAGTTCATCAAATCAATACCAGATGGCAACGATATCTCGAAGTTCGTCAAATCAACACCAGATGGCAACGTTATAGAGGGAGATTCCAACGAATATCCGGTAGTCATAATGGCGGTTGAAAATGAATGACAAGATCATTTGAAAACTATAGTTACCGTGTTTGATAAAACATGAAATATGAGGTAAGATGTTAAAATTACTCATTAATTTATTAATTAAGAACCTCATAATGTGTTTCCTAATTTTAACTTTGAATTCAGCACCATATGTTAAAACGCTCTGAATTCTGGTTTGATATATTTGTAATTTTCTATTTTTTGAAATATTTTTGCTCCACAAAACAGAGTTTAAAGCATTTATTGCTTGTTTTGTTTGAGTGATTCTATTTTTAATTTCCACTGTGTTATCGCCTGAATGGTCTAATTTTGTTCCTAAACAAGTGCATTCAATACTAGGTTTTAGTTCTTCTCCATTGTTGAAATTTATATTTTCAATTTCTTCTCCTATACACAGATATTTAGTTTTCTCAATGTTTATATAAAGTCCCCATTTTTCATATTCTTCTTTTAGTTTTTTAGCCATATATTCTATGTCATTGTGGTCTTGTGCTATTAATACCTGGTCATCTGCAAAATTTAGTGAATATACATGTGTATTTAGGATTGGTATGCCCATTTTTTGACATTTTTTTCCTCCAGTCTCTTAGTACTCTTTCGAGATAAATTTTGAATAGAGTTGGAGATAAACTGCAACCTGCCTTAAACCTTTTGTAATAGTAAATCCCTCTGTTATATGATTTCCAATTTTTATTTTCAAAATAGATCCTTTGTATAATGCTTTTATAGCTTCTATTAATTTTTTGGTAATGTATTTTGTACTTTCTGTATTTCACTTATTCGGTTCGTGGTGTATCCTTCTACTAAGTATTTTAATTGATGTTGTTGGCCAATTATCCAACAGGTGAACAAGTATATGTGTCCATATTTGAAGAGAAAAATTTTCGCCTAGACCGGGACTCGAACCCAGGACCCTTGGCTTTCCGGGCCAAGTGCTCTACCAACTGAGCTACCGAGGCGAGTTACGATCTAGACGCAAATTTTTCTCTTATGTACGTTGTAATTCCCTCGCGCCAAATGCTTGAAACCATAGCTTCTATCTTTGCAAATTGCGGCTTCTTAGTTAAGAAGACATTTATTGGGAATTTAACACTACTTTATAGCCAGTAGGGCTTCTATTGACGATTTTATTATTCATTTAACACTTCTCATTGAAGGATAAATTATATTTGATGAGAAAAATTTTCGCCTAGACCGGGACTCGAACCCAGGACCCTTGGCTTTCCGGGCCAAGTGCTCTACCAACTGAGCTACCGAGGCGAGTTACGATCTAGACGCAAATTTTTCTCTTATGTACGTTGTAATTCCCTCGCGCCAAGAAAGCCAAGGGTCCTGGGTTCGAGTCCCGGTCTAGGCGAAAATTTTTCTCTTCAAATATAATTTATCCTTCAATGAGAAGTGTTAAATGAATAATAAAACCGTCAATAGAAGCCCTACTGGCTATAAAGTAGTGTTAAATTCCCAATAAATGTCTTCTTAACTAAGAAGCCGCCATTTGCAAAGATAGAAGCTATGGTTTCAAGCATTTGGCACGAGGGAATTACAATGTACATAAGAGAAAAATTTGCGTCTAGATCGTAACTCGCCTCGGTAGCTCAGTTGGTAGAGCACTTGGCCCGGAAAGCCAAGGGTCCTGGGTTCGAGTCCCGGTCTAGACGAAAAAAATTTTTCTCTTCAAATATAATTTATCCTTCAATGAGAAGTGTTAAATGAATAATAAAATCGTCAATAGAAGCCCTACTGGCTATAAAGTAGTGTTAAATTCCCAATAAATGTCTTCTTAACTAAGAAGCCGCCATTTGCAAAGATAGAAGCTATGGTTTCAAGCATTTGGCGCGAGGGAATTACAACGTACATAAGAGAAAAATTTGCGTCTAGATCGTAACTCACCTCGGTAGCTCAGTTGGTAGAGCACTTGGCCCGGAAAGCCAAGGGTCCTGGGTTCGAGTCCCGGTCTAGGCGAAAATTTTTCTCTTCAAATATAATTTATCCTTCAATGAGAAGTGTTAAATGAATAATAAAATCGTCAATATGTGTCCATGTCGACAACACAATAAGATGACAATCACTGACTTGTGCCTAAGGCACCGTAAGATGAAGATGATAAGTTGACAAGTGATTTAAGTTCGTGGTTCAAGCTATAAGGAAAACTTTGACTCCCACTCATCACAATTTTGCGACTACATGATAGGCCTATCTTATAATGTAACATTGCAAATCATTGGTATATTTTCTATAATTTTGGGAAGGAAGGGGCTTTGGAGACATTTGATTCGACATGGCGTCAACAAGGTCTTAGGACCCTCCTTCTTATGAGATTTGATATAGTTGGGACCAAAGTTTTTGAAGCTCCCCAAATCTGGGAATCCTGTCTAAATCGTCCTTAGGCTTGGCTTCTAATTTTGTTTTTTCCCATCTTTGTAAAAACACCTGTGTGCTGAGTTTCCAACTTTCCAGCAATATATCTCCCATTGTGTTCAAGCTGTCTAAAGAACAGGGTTTAAGCATGTAACTTTCCTAATCCACAAAGAAACTCATGTTCTAGCCTGAGAATAATAGGATTTCTTAGATTTTTAACTTATTGTGAACATGTCATGAGACCGTCAGTATATAATAGAAGGGTTGTAGTCATCCATCTCTCTCGGATTACTCATAACTGAAAATTTATTATTTCATCATATCAATTCCTCAGGGTTATATAATTTATGAATAATAATTACATAATTTGTATTCTATGTGTTTTTCTGGTTTATTTGAATATAAATAAGGTATAGGTATGGGGGCACGCCGTAGCGTAGTGGTTAAGGCACTGAGCTACAAACCGGAAGGTCGAGGGTTCAAGTCCCGGTGGGGTCAGGATTTTTAAACTGACCCAAACCTTCTAGCGGCACTATGGCCCTGGGGTCGACTCAGCCTCTAATGGAAATGAGTACCAGACGCTTGTTCTGGGGTAAAGGCAGCCGTCACGCAGGGCTGACAACCCGGCTGACATGAAGTGCCGATTGTCTAGAAATAGTGGGAGCCTTAACCTCCCACTACCCCAAGGGCCTCCTGAGGCCTGTAGTGGGAATACTTTTCATAAGGTATAGGTATGCCAATTACTTAATTGTTTATAAATTTATTTCCTATCTCCTGTTTTATTAATTGACTCAGTTGCTCATATGGGAATGCAGCTGAGTGAATGTCCGGCTTCAATGCAAAACATAGAATCACTGATAGGACTGATGACATTTACATTTTTCTTTAATAATAAGGCTAAAAAATATTTAAAGATTTGGCACTAAAAGTGTGCATACACTTACTTCATGAGCCAGTGCAACAAATGAAATCAAAATCTCGATAAAAAAAATGGTGCTTAGCCTGTTGATGCATAACATTGTCCATTTGAAAATTTGACTGAGAACATTAGCTAAATTACATTGTCAAAATATTGTATAAAAATTACAAAACAGAGACATCTTCCTTCTCATCCTAAGAAACTTGATTGAAAAGTTACAAAATTGAAAACATGCAAAAAAATGTCCCTGCTATGAATTTGACAAAAAGATAAAATTATAACTTTTTTTTAATATTTGTATTATTATGGAGCTGAAAAAATATAATGGAGATTAGTTACAATTTTATATCTATTTCCGAGGCAATATATCAACCAACAGTGCTCTACTTCAATTACCAATATATAAACTATACAACATTGATCTCTTTTTTTTTTTGTAATATAATAAATTTGGGAATTTTAACATTGTGAGGTTTCATTAATAAGAATCAAATGAATCGTGAATTCTTCTTACCTCATACATCTATGTTTTTTTAAACACAGCACCACAGTATCAGAGAACCATCTTCTCCATCGTCAGCTGTTTTCATGACTCAAGTCGTGATGTATGACGTAAGTAGAATTCACGATTCATTTGATTCTTAACACTGATCTCACTAATGATGGAGAACATAGAACTATACTTAATTCCTATCACAATTTGGATATCAAGTTTCAAAAGTCAGCTATCGATTTGGCTATAGCCTCATTCAGGAGTTCTATACAGACTTTTTAAATTTTTACAGAATAACTCAAATGAAAAGAAGAGGAGAAAAACAATCAAAGTCTTCTGTAGGTGAAATATAGGATTTCAATGCTATGTTATTAAGGTCATTGCACAGTTACATAAGTAACATTTGACAATATTTTTTCTTGAAATTGGTAAGTTATGGAGAATGACTAACATATTAATTGCTTGATTATTTATTATATTATAACCTATGGTAAAATCAAATGTTTCTTACCTCTCCTCATACAAATCTTCTAAGCAGATCGCGATTTCGAGACCATAACGGTCTCATCTTCAGTACTATTTTGGCGACTGATGTTATGTCGATCAGAAAAAACTCTTCTTCTTCCCTCTGTTGGTGGACCGATGAACCTCTGGATCAGGTCAGAATATGCGGGAATTTCGAAGTTCATAAGTTTTCCTTTGTTTCTCTGAATGTGGATCTTTTCCCAAACCATGAGTTCCTTTTGTTTGTCTATTTGTTTAATCAGACTGGCTTTTGATTCAATTAAATGTTTTTCGGACCAAGCATGAGCAGCTACTGCTGACTTTTCCACTTCTCCATTTTTGACATTTCGAAATTCCCGCAAATTCTGACCTGATCCAGAGGTTCATTGGTCCACCAACAGACGGAAGAAGAAGAGTTTCTTCCGATCGACATAACATCAGTCGCCAAAATAGTACCGAAGATGAGACCGTTATGGTCACAAAATCGCGATCTACTTAGAAGATTTGTATGAGGAGAGGTAAGAAACATTTGATTTTACCATAAATTAAACCTCATAGTGATTAATTCCTTTAAAAGTTAAATATTATAACCTGTTTGTATAGTAAATCAAACATGCGGTCTGAATTAATTAGAAATGATATTCACAATAAAAATAAAATGTTAATAAATAACATGAATCTGGAATCATCTTACCTCATAAAGTGTTGTGTTCTATTACACAACAATTTATGAAGTAAGATGATTCCAGATTCATCTTATTCATTAAGAAGAACCTCATAATGTTACTTCCTATTGTAATTTATTAATAAAATGTTAATTTTAGTTGCGTGTGTGAAAAATTGGAACATATTGTAAAATGCAGGCTTTCAAGGCCGGAAATCATATATTAGAAGATTTCAAGCTGTGAGGCCATGGTCCATAACTAGTGTTTTTCCCAGACATTTTTTCCTTGGCTATGATGGGCTGGTTGGAAGCTCAAATGTGTATGAGCAGCAGACTTGCTGGAACCCGATCTTTATACTTGTGCTCGTTCCTGAATGGCTGAACACACTTTATTGAGAAGCTACAAAACATAAATATAACATCTAACGATATGCTAGTTAGTTTTGATGTGGTTTCCTTGTATACTATGGTGCCTGTTAATGAAACAATGACCTATATTGGACAGATTTTCACAGAAGATACATCCAATCTCTCAGCAAAGGATCCCTTGCCACCACTCTCCACTTGCAGCGTTTATCGGCTTTCATGTTCTTGTGGAAAATCATATATAGGATTTATGAAAAGAAGCATAGCCATCCATTTATCAGAATATAAAAGGAACTTCATACTAGGAGAAATAGAAAAATCTGCTGTAGCAGAACATGTTTTATTGGAAAATTGACATTAGATTCTATATGAGGACATTCAAGTTTTAGCCACAACATCCTATTATTTTTTAATCAAAATTAAAGTGGGAGGTAACCAATCAGATACTAGATTGACAGCGACTATCCAATCAGCTTCAACTTCATCCGACCATTCAGGAACAAGCACAAGAATAAATACTGTGTTCCAGCAGTCTGCCGCACATACACAGCTGAACTTCCAACCAGGGAACATCACTTAGAAGAACTCACTCCTGAAGATGCCCTCCGTAGCCTGGGAAAAACATCAGTTATGGACCATGGCCTTATAGCCTGAAATCTTCTAATA
Organism: Diploptera punctata; assembly: GCA_030220185.1. Taxonomy (NCBI): domain Eukaryota; kingdom Metazoa; phylum Arthropoda; class Insecta; order Blattodea; family Blaberidae; genus Diploptera; species Diploptera punctata. The sequence continues at coordinate 2,654,474 of JASPKZ010010696.1, forward strand.
TCAAATTGGAACGTATGTTTATACAAAAGGATAATACTTAGTTAAAATTCTGTTCTCTACATACAATAATTAACAATTATTTTTTCCCATATAAACAAAATATGAACAAAATTTTAAATAAATACTGTTCACCTCCCGTATATGCCATAAATATGGGTGGAGAATTTCTTTATCGTCTTTTTGTCTTCACTTTAATTTCTATTTCATCTGCTTTAACTTATTTCACATTACACCTCCGAGTTGGTTGTAATCCATTTTTGCATTAAAGCAATTATTTCAAGACAGGTTGGAACTTGTCAAATGAAGTAATAATTGATAAAAGTACTGCATCATTCCATATTTTGTAAAGTAGCCTATTTTGTATTATCTCTAGATTGATATTTTTCTATTGGCTTGCCTTTCATTGTAAGTTCATTATGATTGATCAGTAGCATCTTTGCTTAAATCAAAGATATGATTCAGTATGACCAACTGTAGAAACATATTGTAAATCCTTCTAGAAGTTTCCTAATTACTCCATGCTATCAATGGTTTTGGTGCTATAACAGAGTGTACTTGCTAGTCAGTAATCATGCTGAACAGTCATGACATGATTGCTTGTCCACCAAGTAATTGGTGCATCAAAATTAATAGCATTTTAAATTAATACCAAGCAACTTTAAATCATAACTGACCATATTTATCATTCTATAGTGTTCTGCACGAGAGCAGGTCTTTCACTGCAATCATAGCATTTTCATGCTATGCTTTGCAGCTTTACTAGGGAATTATAGGTATGGTAGCTTCCCATTGCTTTCCACACCAGTAAATGATGATGATAATGGTAAGGATGATAATGATGGCCGGATGATTTTCGGAGACCGTTGGGCCCTAAGCTTCCTGACTTTTGTCTTACAGGTGAGGAAAAACCCCAAAATAAACTTGACCCAGGAGCCTGTCCCAACTGGAATCAAATCCAGGCCTGCTGTGTGACAAGGCAGCACACTACTCAAAACCCCAGCAGTGGACGTAAATGTGAAGTTATTCTACAAGTGTTAATATGTGAAAGTTTATAAATAAAATTACTTCTAAGTAACACGGTATTTTATTGCATAGTGAATATATAAATTACAGTCCACTTTACTTAAATAAATCCTGCACCCATTTTAAATAATAATAAGTATTTTGGACATTGTGGTGGCGTCTTCGACATCTTGAGTGTCTCCATCTCCAAATGAGGAAAAGCTACACATCTAAATTCTACATATGATGAATGCCATGCAAGACAAAACAATAGGATATGAGGGGAGGTGGACAGAATTTATTTTAAATTATACCTCATAGTGAGTAATATATCCTATAATAATTCAAAATAAGTCTTGTGTCATAGCTGAGTAGTTAAGGCAAGAAGCCTTGGCGCAGAGCTACGGGACTTGCGCTGGTTCAAGTCCCCATGAGGGAAGAAATTTTCTCATGGAATTTCAGCCAGTATGGGACCGATGCCCACCTAGCATCGTGAGGCATTTAGGTGCTACAATAAGTAGTGACTCCAGGTTGAGAAGACCAGCTACAAAAGCTGAGGGACCTGACATGCTGACAACATGTCACCCCTACACTGGCACAATGATCATCTACCTCTGTGATTAACACATGTGGATGTGAGGACAGCAGCCGGCTGGTAGGCCAAGAGCCTTCTAGGCCTATTGTGCTTGGAGTAAAAAAAAAATCAAAATATGTACATTTAATATAATAAACCAAAATTTGCCATTAACATAAGTCATAAGTAAATTTTCATTTAAAAAAAAAATTACATATATGACTGATGTGTGTGATATTTTGTGATTTAAATTACTGACCAGGATTAATCATTAGCTGTCAGTGAGATAATATTAAACAAAGTAACCAAATGTTGCTTATGTCGAAAAAATGGTTCTTATACTTGAATAAAAAGCAAATTTAAATCACTTGGAGGTACTTTATTTTTTGGTATACAGAGTTTTCTGGCATGAAAAGATCCATTACAGGGGTAAAATAATAAATTACAACATGACATCAGAAAATCATTTACAGTCCACAAAAAATAAGCTCTGAAATAAAATTTACATAGAAAAGAAATCAAAGTTCTTAAAATTAAAACTGCAATTTTGTAGAAAATAATAAAATGGACTTAAGATTGTTTTTCCCCTATATTCTTCATATAGTTTACCTTCTTTATCCTTGATTGTGCATTTTTTAAGCATTTCATAGTACAGTACCTAAAAGCAGCCATATTTCTTAACTTGATAATGCATGAAAATAATAATTTTAAGAATCAATCACATATGTCTGTGTTTGGACACCCAATAAAACATTCCTTTACTATCTTAACTGCTGAATGACTTATGTGACCTTATAAAATTAAGAAACAAAATAACTTAGACAAAATACAAAGGAAATGAAGAACAGAACTTTCACATACCTGAGCCAATCCTTCCTTACGTACTGTTTCGTAGATCTCAAACAGCTTTCCCGTAAACTTATCAACTTCTATTGTGCTATACCATAAAATAAAAATGTATTTATTTTACTACTTTATCTATAAATTTTAATAAAAACACAAATAATGCAATACTGATGATGACATTAAAAGTAATCACTGGTACTGATATCTTCATGGTATCACAGTTAAAATGTCTGACACAACCTGGAGGTTTCTTTGAATACCCAGATGTAATGCACAGTTCACATATGTAAGTAAACTTCAATCAAAGACACTGCTGTGTCTTTTAACTGCACACAAAGGGCAGAATTCATAGCAACTTTTATAAAAAGAGTGACCTCTTATTATAAATAAAACATAAAATCATAAAGTAAAATATTTAAATAAATACCTGGCAGGTGCCATCATCCTCAACCAGGTTAATTTTTTTTCAGGAATTAATCATAAAAACATCAATTGAAGCCCTACTGGCTTTATAAAGTAGTGTTTAAATTCCCGATAAATTTCTTCTTAACTATGAAGCTGCCATTTGCAAAGATAGAAGCAAAGGCTTCATAGTATTTGGTGCTGGGAATTACAATGTATATAAGAGAATAATTTGCATCTAAATCGAAACTCGGCCCGATAGCTCAGATGGTAGAGCATTGGCCTGGAAAGCCAAAAGTCCTGGGTTCGAGTTTCGGTCTGGGCAAAAATGTTTCTCTTCAAATATTGTTTCAGTTATTTACACAGGTATCCTCAACCAAAATATACAATTTTTTTCTTTCACACTTCCAAGTCTTGCGTGTTTGCTTCTGTTATATTTCTCTTCTTCATATTGTCTTGAGTTCTCTTTATCCACATTGGCTTTGGTCTACAACATTTCCCTTTTCCAGGAGGTATCCATTTCAATACTTCTTTGTTTCTGTGTCCCTTCTTCTCATTATATGCCCATACCATCTTAGTTGGATTTCTTCAATCTCTTGACAATATCCTTTTCTACATTCATTATTTCTCTTATTGTATTATTTTTTATTTCATCTGATTTTGATATTCTTGCCAATCTTCTTAAAAGTCCACTTCTGTGACTAATAATTTATTTCTGTGTTTTTACTTCAACATCCATGTTTCTGCGCCATATAATAAAATACTCTTCACAATTGTGTTATATATTAATAATTTAGCCTTCTTGATTACAGTATATGCTTTCTCCATAAAATAAAATTTAATATGCCAATAACTTTCTTTGTCTCTATTATTTTTTCAATGTCTAACTCAGATGATCCATCTTTTTGAATTATTGATCCCAAGTACTTAAAATATTCTACTGTTTTAATCTTTGTTTCATTTATTTCTAATTCCTCAGAAAGATCTGTGCTCATATATTATGTTTTATTATAATTAATTGTCGAACCCCATCTTGAGTATTCTTCCTCTAGTTTCCTACCCATATAGTTTGCATCTTCACATCCTGAAGTGACTACACTTATCATCTGCAAATAATAAGTTATGTGTGTATTTATTCTCTTTTAATTTTAATCCAATTGGTTTACATTTCTTTGACTACTCCTGTAATACATTCAATATCTATGTATATTTTAAATAATGTCGGTGACATTGTGCACCCTTATAATAACCCTTTTGTAGTTATCAACTCTTCTGTTAGTTCAGAGCCCATTTTAACTCTACATTTGTTATTAAAGTATACATTTTTTATTATATGTATAATTTGTTCATTAATCGTTTCTATACCAATGCTTACCATAATAATTTTCTTGGTATACTATCATAAGCTTCTTCTAAATCATAAAAAAATCAGTCCCACATCCTGTTGTTTATCGTTACATTTTTGTAAAATTTCTCTAATTGTAAACATGGTTGGTTGGTATCTAATGTCGAGCACTTGATAATGAAATCATTGTAAATATATGGTCTATTATAGTATGTCCTGTCATGAAACCACCTTGTTCTTAGGTTAAAATTTATTTTTTTTAAAACTGGTCTTTCAGAAACTGGTTTCCAACTTCAGCAGAAGGGTATGAGCTACTGATTGTTGCTTTGTATAATTCCATATATAGGCACCAAGGTGTGTTTTCAATTAAAATCAAATTATTTCCTTTATAATTTCCAGTTCCTCTAGTATTTATATCCTTGCCAATTTCTATCTTTGTGAATTATAGTGAGGTTGTTTTCTACAGCTTCCATGTCATGACCGGCGTTTGACGTGTTTGGCATTTCCTTCTGCATACATAAAATCTTTAAAATGTTATATTTAAATTAATGTTGGGAAGTAAACATTATGAGGTTATTGACACCAATAAATAAATTTAGTCTGGAACTAAGTACCAATAGAAAAATCAACATCCCAGACAGTAAGAAATCTGGAATTTATCAAATAAATTGTAATGATTGTAGCAAAGTATAAATAGGAAAAACAAAAAGGAATTTGGAAACACGCACTAAAGAACATTTTAGAAATATTAAAAATTTGTGAAATTGAAAAATCAGCAATTGCTGCACATAGTTTGCTAGAACATCATAAAATTGAAAAAGAGGCAAAACTTTTGAAACAAATGGACAAACCATGGGAATTGACAATTTGGGAAAAGATATTCAATCAGAAGAATAAATATCGATCTATGAACTTCAATATTCCGGTGGATAAAAATTTAATTACAAAGTTTATAATCCCAACCAAAGATGGCAGCACAAGAGGTGATGTCCTTAGAGAAATCAACAACCAGAGAATTTCATCAGTGGAAGCCATGACTGAAGAGGGACAAGATATTGTCTGAAACCACCGGTATCAAAGAAATTTGAAATTATATGAGGTGAGTCGTTAAAAATATGTCCTCCATTCACTTTAAAATGTTCTTTGAATCTTGTGTTAAAACTTAAGCTGATTCTGCCTATGTAGAAATTATTATAATCTTTACACGTTAATTCATTTTCTGTATTGTATGCTATGTGTATGTTTTTTATCTCTTTTTTTTAAGTTTTAGCTATTCATTGTTTAATTTCCTATGTATGTGACTGTTATCCAGTTCTTTTTAGTGTCCAATTATTTTTCAAATTTGATTGTTAAAAATGTCTTTATTTATGAGATTATCTATAATTTCTTCATTACAATTCATGGCAAAAAGAAAATGCTTACTAAAAAGTAGTGTTTGTCATTGTTAGTTTTTATTATATTTCAGTTCTTTCATGTAATTTTCTTCCTTTTGAGGTAGTTTTTTCAACCTGTTAAATATGCTAATTTTTCTCCTGGTAAGGATGTTTTGAGGTACTGTTGATAGTAAAGTGTACTGTTTGTAGGCTTTCAGCAAATGCTTATTTCAATTTTTTTTTTCTTTTGCATGTTTTTTGTTGTTGTTATTGTTAGGTCTAGGTAGTTTATTTTGTTATTAATTTCTAGTTGAGGATTATGACATCTGCCAAGTATTTATTTCAATGATTTACTTTAAGACTATTTACCTCAAAATAATTTTATTAATATTGAAACATTAAATCAATTATATTTGAGTTCTATATTTTGCCTCACCTCATATTTCTTGATTTACCTTAAAACCGAAAAAAAAAAAATGCATAAAAATCAAGAAATATGAGGCGAGTCAAAATATACAACTCAAATATAATTAAAATAAACCTCATAGTGTTATTTCCTACATATATTTAACATTAAATCAGTTTTGATTTCATAGCAAAACTTAACTCTGATGAATTGACAGTTTACTTATATCTGCTAGACATGACATCATAATAAAAACTGGCTCCCATTGAATTAGTACAGGGGTGTTTTAGATGTTCACATATTTAAGTTATAACAATACATTAACATAATTATTATTAGCAGCCACAAAGATAATTTAATCTGACAATAAGTAAGCCAAAAGAGGGGAAAAAAAAATTTAAGTTGAATGGTTACATTAATTAAATAAAATAAAACTACGTTTTATTTTTTATTTAATTAATAAATATGGATTTTCATCAAGTAAACACCAACTCAATTGATTATTGAATGGTTATAGTTTCGGAAACTTGTTTTAAAGCATAAAAACACTGTATAAAACAGGTAATCTGATTCTGTCCCACGCACCAATCGACTGAGCTATCTGGGCAAGTTCCAATCTAAATACAAATTTTTCTCTTATGATCGTCAATTCCCATGCACCAAATGCTATGAAACCTTTTTCATAGCATTTGGTGCGTAGGAATTGACAACGTATATAAGAGAAAAATTTGCATTTAGATTGGAACTCGCCCAAATAGCTCAGTCAGTAGAGCATTGGCCTAGAAAGCCAAAGGTCCTGGGTTCAAGTTCCAGTGTGTGAGTGTATAATTTTTCTCTTCAAATAGGAATAATTTTCATCTTCGTTACAAAAAGCAGATGATTATTGTAACTGTAACCACACCTAAACGGAATTTATGTATACAGGACTTGTAGGCTGAAAACTTATTTCAAAGCTCTCATACAAGCAGCACTTTCTTAGCAGATGAAAAAAATAATGGGAATATAGACTGTATAAGAATGGCTTTAATTGTAAATTACTTTCCATTATCTTCATTCAACTTCTTAACAATTATAATTGTATAATAGTAAAAATCTTACCTTTTTAAATTTGTTGACAAAAATTCATAGTCATGTGCAACTTTATGAACCAATTCATTCAGAATTGTCTGAATTTTAACTGCTTTATTAAACTCTTTCCGTGGAAAAGTTGACGGCAGAAGAACAAATGGAGCAATTTGTAGGGAATCCTTACTGAAATTAGATTTGGAGCGCATACAAGCACCTGCAATATTTAATTGATAATAAATGCTTCATTAATGCATTGTCAAATCACTTTTTATTTCCATTATATATCTTATGATCTTTACTTCTAGAAATAAATTACTATTTATTTTTTTCTTTCAGAATTCAAAATAACTAGGCATTAGAAGTTACCAATAACATCTTAGATAATTAAATACTGTAATATAATTTAATTTGTACTTTGAATAGAGGTTAAAATATAATTTTTCAATTTTCTTCATTTCAGAAACATCAAATGTGGGAAAAAGAAAAATCTGTATTAGTTTCACCTTTCATGAATATAGAACTGTAGTATTAAAGAAAATGTAAAAGCCATTTGAACTCGTAATTTTGAAAAAAAAAAAAAAAACATACAAAAGAACAAAAACAGAAAAGACTAATGAATAGGACTGAAATTCTCAGGAAATAAATTTTGATCTCTCAAAGTTCATCCACCTTCCACCAGAAAAAAAAAATGTACTCATTGTATACATGGTTTTTTTTTCAAAACAAATTCAGAAAATGGTTGAAAATGTAAAGATATTAATGTAAAAAATAACCTAAAATACACTAAATGGCTATTGTCAGCAAAACATTGGAATCTGCATGCTAGAATAGACTCAGGTTACAAACCATATTGTCACAGGTTGTAAACTATCTCAAATACAATAAATTAGTACATTTGTGGTAACAACAAGGTTTTTTTTGTGGTGCAACATATAACGAAATATTTCATTTCTATATACTATATCATTGTTTTTTCATATTAGTGAGTGCATATTAGCATAGTATTACATAGTTAAGATGCAAAAGTTTAATAACACAGACCAGCTCAGAGTCTATGTTAATGAACAAACTGCAGTACACCATGCAGAGATCAGGAACTTCTGCAAGAGATTATAGAACATCCCCTTTGTGGGATTGTTTTGAAATTTACTCATTCTACTAGGTAAGACATTTTTAATGAAGGAGGAAGGATGGTGGCCATAAAGTATATGAAAATTTCCATTGATCTGGACTGATTGGTTTTCTTATTTTCGAGAAATGTGTATTAGTCATTCAAAATATCTCTGCAGGCGGAAGAATTACGAAGCTCTGTTTGTTGCTACATGTGACGTCATATAAGGCAGTGTACACTGTCAGCGTCCCACGTCCAATTCCCCTCTGCACTCATAGATAGCAGTGTTCTATTCCTGCATAAACACGACTGCAGTGCCTCCGTCAACAACTGCACTTACTCCTTAAACGGGTAATAGAGGTAAATATGTTAAGTTATGACACGTTATATTTCCTCACGTTTCGGTGCATTTGGGTAGGTTAGATTTGATTTGGGCAGGTTAGTTACATTTAGTTTATATTACAAATTCCTTCCATGTGCGAATTTTTGTAGTAATACCAAGTGAGATAATGTGGCTAGTCAGTATATTGGTTTGGCAATTCTGCTTTCCTATGATTTTGAGCTAACTTTTGGAGCAATCATTTCCTCTATTTGTACTCTTTACCCCAAGAACTATGCATACCTCAGGTCAGTAACTAAATTCTACAATGGTAAATTATAGGTTTTTGGTGTTTTTTATGGTATTGTTTCACTGACAATCTCCCAACCAAATTATTGTTGGAACATGTGTATTACCTTCATTAAAACAGAATGGTCAACTTATGAAAAAGTGCTAACAAAAAAAAAAGATTCCTGAGTACCCAATCTATTCCAGAATTAACAATGTATAAGAGAAAAATTTGCATTTAGACTGGAGTGCTCAGGTAGCTCAGTTGATGGAGCATTGGAATAGAAAGCTAAAGGTCCTGGTTCACATCCCAGTTTGAGCATATATTTCTCTCTTCAAATATAATCTAATCTAACCTGAATAAATATTTTGGCAATTGACTTTAGCAGAAACATGAATGAACATGTTGGCAACCATGTCAACTGTTACCGGTATTCGATAACTATTGATACAGCCTAATTAGTAACTAACAGTCCATTGCAAGAATTGCATAGAGTAGCCATAACCTAAAAGATGTGATAATAATAGTATTCAACACATCCTCGATTTATTATGAGCAGAATAAATTTGAAAACTTATGGGAATTTAAGGTTTCCGACAATCTGGCTCAGTATTCTGGAAAGATATAAACTAATAAAACACAAGTTTACTTTGAAAAAACTTTCAAAGTTTGGCAATTCTCTAGAATCGATTCTGCACATCCTAATTAAACTCAAAAAGCAAATAATTCTAAATTGTAATCTTAAAATGTTTGGCCGTTCTATTCTAGGTATTAGTTTGTTAATGTCATGACTGAGAACAAATGACTGCTAGCATCATTTTGCCAACATGATAACACATTAAGTTATGTAGGTAGGAATTAATGATAACACAGGTTCCCGCTATAGTCAATTCCGAACATGTTTATTCAATATTTTTTAAGAGAAAAATATATGCTCAGACCGGGATTTGAATCCAGGACCCTTAGCTTCCTAGGCCAATGCTCTACTGCTGAGCTATCTGAGCACTCCAATCTAAATGCAAATTTTTCTCTTATACATTGTTAATTTCCAAGCGCCAAATGCTACGACCCTTTGCTCGATTATGCAAATGTTTATTCATACCTCAAATTGCGGTTTATGTACTTAATTTATTTCATTATCTGATTAAAAATGCTGCAGTTAGATGAAAAAATGGGCAAGTTAGTATATACCAGATTAGTTAGGTTATTATGATCGCATTCATTTCTTAGTTAGCGTGTTTCTGATAAGTTGGCTATTCTGTTTGAACGATGACAAATTAATATTTTCCATTGTAAATAAGACAATTTTAGGTTAGTTTTACCTCAATTTCTCATATAATTTTAAGGCATTTCTCACATTTAAAAAAAAAACTACATATACCTTAGGTGTAAATATATTCAAGTAATTTTTCACTCGCTGCTACAATAATTTGTGCATTTTATTAATTAGAATTCATGTAGAATAATACCTGGCATAGAATTCCCAAACATTCCACCTAGTGGAAAAATACAACTCACATTAGGTTGACAGCACGAGATCTAATCTAATATCAAAATTGTTGTAACTTGTCGTCCTTTCTAATATACAGTATCCAGATATGTGCAATACAACGTAAATATGCGTAATCTCTAATTTTGTAATGTAAAACACAAACTATCAACAATGTGGTAGTCTGAATATTAAGTGCTGTTACCAAAGATTGCTTTCATCACATTACTTTAAGAAATTATAGGTTAGAAGCCCTAGAGTGCCTTTGGTTTTATGAAAGTATCAAAATATTTATTCATACCATACTTTAAAAGACAAGTTATAAATAACTTACCATGCATTAGTGCCCAATCCTTGGTTTTTTCAACAATATCTTCAAGAACATCATTTTCTAAAGGTAGTTTAATACATGGTTCAAGTCTATTAGAAGCCATGATATTTATCCAACCTAAATTTAAAAAAAAAAGCATGATTTTTTTATAAAACTTATAATGGGAATTAACATTACGAGGTTTCAATTAATAATATGAATCTTACATCTTCTCACTTCATACACTCCCTATTCTTCATAGCACAGAACCACAGATGACTCATTTTATTTATTACATTAAGTATACCTAAATTACATTATATTAAAAATGAAAATGTTAATCAACTAAAATATAACGATCTTGTAGAAGATTTCCGGGCTGTTGGCGGTGGTCTTGAGGTTTGTAGTTCCCCAACGTTTCGCCAGAGACTGCGTCCGGCATTCTCAAGGGTTGTCTTGGACTGGCAATTTTGTCGACTACCTGCTCTATTTATACATTTATCCGCGACGTGTTCTCTGCGCAGTCCGTTACTTCGTAAATTGTATCTGCCTTCTGGTTCGTTAGCATTAGGGTCTTCCATTGCACCAATGAGGTTGCTGTTCTAGTAGATTGTCCTCATAGGGGTTTACATCTGGCTTTACATCCATGATACCAGTCTTAACAAAAGCCAGATGTAAACCCCTATGAGAACAATCTACTAGAACATCAGACAGCAATCTCATTGGTGCAATGGAAGACCCTAATGCTAACCAACCAGAAGGCAGATACAATTTAGGAAGTAACGGACCGCGCAGAGAACACGTCGCCGATAAATGTATAAATAGAGCAGGTAGTCGACAAAATTACCAGTCTCAAGACAAACCTTGAGGATGCCGGACGCAGTCTCTGGCGAAACGTTGGGGAACTACAAGCCTCAAGACCATGGCCAACAGCCCGGAAATCTTCTACATGATCATCATAGTAACTCCAGCCGTGAAAGCCTAAGTCAATATATAATATAACGTTCTGATTATAGATCTTACTGCAGGTATTATGTTTATCGGGATCTTTTAAGTAGCCTATTTTTTTTTTTTTAATTTAAGCACAAAGCTGTTAATAATAATAATCTACAAACTTAAAAGTTAAGTTTTATAAATTACTCAGTTCGGTTCAATGCAAAGATGATTGAATTTATATTAAATACTAAATTTATCACTTCTCACCAAATGACAAATTTTATTTGAAGAAAAAAAATATTCATCTGAATCAAAATTTGCAGCCAAGGACTCTGATTCTGTACACCAGCACTCTATCCACTAAAGCTACAAGGCATTCCAATTCAAATGTATATACATACACGTGTTTGAATTGGGATGGCTGGTAGCTTACTGGATAGAGCTCTGGCGTAGCATTTGAATTGGAATGCCTGGTTGCTTAGTGGATAGAGCACTAGTGTACAGAACCAGAGACATCAGGTCCAAATCCTGATTCAGACATATATTATCCTTACTTATTTTAGGAATTCTCACATGAGGTACATTCATTAAGGTAGAATTTTTTATCAATATGAGGTGAGTGATAAAAAATTCTACCTTAACTTAATATATTATCCTCGTCAAATAAAGTTTATCATTTAGTGAGAAGTGATATATAACATCTATAAAGATAATGAAATCTCTGTTAAACAAGATGGCAAATTATCTTCTTGGGAAAAGATCAACACTGGAGTAAGACAGGGATGTGGACTTACACCGGTGCTTTTCATTATATATATGAATAAATTAATAAACAAATGGAGGAAAACACAACGAGGATATATATACCCATCAATAGGAACCTCAAACTCGATGCTATTCTTTTTGCACTGACGATTTAGTTCTGGCACTTTCCGAAAATGATTTGCAACGATCAATTTATAATTTACAAAAAATAGGTGCCAAATTTAATATGGAAATATCAATTAACAAAACTAAAATTATGGCATTTCATGGGAAGGACCCCATACAAAGTAAAATCTGTCTCCAGAATAAAATTTTAGAGAGATCTAATCAATTTAAATATCTTGGATATTATCCCTCTATCTGGGATGAAAAGGATATCCCTGAAAAAATTACTAGTTATAATAAAAGTTTAGGAATTATTAATCAAATTATGAAACCATCCCTTGTACAAAAAAACACCAGATTACGTTTATATAACACTTTGGCTAGACCAGTGTTGACCTATGGTAGTGAAGCATGGACACTAAAAAGACAACATGAAAGCAGAATAACGGCTTGTGAAATGAGATTCATGCGCAGAACAGTGGGTTACACCAGATGGGATCGGAAAAGGAACACCGATATCTTAAAAGAATTGAAGACTACGCCAATTTTGGAATATATTAAACAGTACCAACTAAATTGGAAACACCATCTTGAAAGAATGAGTTCAAATCGGATCCCCAAAGCTGTTTATAATTATATACCAAGAGGACAAAGATCAGTGGGCCATCCTATGAAACGCTGGAGGGAAAATTTTCTATAGGATCGTAACAGGCCTTGGCCTAATACTTGGAACGAAGAAGAAGAATTATTATTCACATATAGTTAAAATAATTTGTGTTTGTTTTATTTGAATTTATGTTGACTAATACCTGGCATAGAATCCTCAGAAAAACTTTGCTATTTGATGTTAAATTACTCAATTAATTCTTCTAATTTTATTTAACTTTCACAGGGGAAAAAACACTATGAGATTTAATTGAATAATTCTTCTAAGTTCTACAGAATCGTAGTGCACTTGCACAAACACTTAATAGAACTTCCACAGGGTGACAGGATTAATATGTGAAATTGTTATGAGTTACTAGCTAATACCCAGCGGGCGCTGCTACACCTAAATAAATGATGTGTGTTTGCATTTAGTTGAATAAGTAAAAGGAAAAATAAATATAAATTTATCATAATTTTAGATACCCCTTGTTGATTTAAGCTTACAAAAAGCAACATTTTTCTACTTTTTTTCACTACAGAACGTGATTTTTAGGGGTGAAGGGCCTGAGCATTAAAACTCTCTTATAACCTATAACCTTCCCGGGAAATTCCTGAACATTTTGCAAAAAGCCCCATGACAATCGGATGAATGGTATGCCAGCACATGCTTGCCCGGGAATCTACTTATCCCGATCTCCTTGGCATCAATGAAAGACAAAAATGGCTATTGTGTGTTATCTGTAAAAGATAAACATATGCTGTCGCAGACTTTTTTTGAGATATTCAATTCTGTGTACATTAATTTTGTGTATTTGTTATGGTTTAAGCAGCATAAGCCATTTAAGGGTAAAAAAAGGGACTTTTTCATGTTTTTCACTACAAAGGGCATTTTATAAGGGTGTAGGAGTTGAGTATCTCAACTCTCTTATAGCCTATGTTCATCCCGGGAATCTCCTGAACATTTTGCAAAAAGCCCCATCACAATTGGATCAACGGTATGGCCGCACATAAAGTACGAACAAACAAACAAACAAACAAACAAACAAACATTCATTTTTATATATTAGATGACCAACTTTCGCATTAAATTCCCAAACATGTTTTTAGAAATGGATATACATCAAACTTCCCCCTACCTAATCTAACAAAATTAATTACCAGCATATTATTTAATACACTATAAACTAATCTGGTATACACTAACTTCTTACATCAGAACTTAACAAAACGAAGTAAATTTCTCAAAATAAGTTTTGGAATTACATGTTGGTCAAACTGCTTTAACAGATACACCCTGATATCTGGGGGAAATTACATTAAGCATTCGGACATATGCACTGTGATTCTCAAGAGATATATACCACAATTCGCAAACACAAATAAATATTTAATAATGGGTTAAAGTTTAGAATACCTTTACCTAGGATTTTCCATACTACATTCTTGTAATACTGTTGCTTTACATACTTTTTCTATTGTTACTAAACATTTTGTACTGTTTTAATTAAATATTTTGCAACGATACTTATATTTTTTTTACAATCAATAAGTATTTCTCTATATATGCAATGATTTCTTCAAAGTTCTACAGAATCATTGTGCGCATGTGTGAACACTTAAAGAAACTTCTACTAGATGGCAGAGGTATCTGTGAAATCAGAATGACCAACATTCAAAAATATATTTAAGAAATGAATGTTCACTCACTTCTTTATATTAGGTTCTGATGGGACAAATTAGTGTATATCAGATTAGTTTACACTTTATTAAATGATGTGCATGTAATTTAATTAGTTAGATTAGGAAGGGGGATGTTGGTGTACATCCATTTCTTAAAAACATGTTTGAGACTTTATTGCATAGGTTGGTCATATCGATTCCACACGTGTCAGCCATCTAGCAGAAGTTCTGTAAGCATTCACGCATGCACACTATGATTCTGTAGAACTTAGAAAAATTCTTGGTAAAAGTAAACTAAACTTTTTCTTGTTTTAAGAATTGTTGTAAAATGTTTAAAATACTTTGAAATAATATGAATTAGATATGCATGAATCACCTCATATTTGTAGTTTTCTTGAAAACCCAGGGTGCGGTAAGTCGTGCATATATAACTCATATTATTTAAAATAAACCTCATAGTGTCACTTCCTTTAAATATTAAATACTTCAAAATGTTTTAATTATTGTGAATTGTTGTAAATAGTTGATGCCCTACCTCGGTAGCTAGTCGGTTCCTGTTTCAGGGTGAGCGCTGAGATTCCTATTTATATAGGGTTCAGAAGGAGAAATGCGTGGAAAGCAGACAATAGTTACTGTAAAGATAAAACTTTTCTGTCCCTTGTCTTCGATATTTCACTAATGAGGACTCGAGCTAACAAATGACTTCTGAATTTGAGAAATTTTCCCTAAGTCCATAATCGTTGTTACAAGACATTTTAACCATATAATTTAGATTTTCTTCCTACGAAGTGTAGAGTATAAGTAAGTTAATTTGTCATCATGAATTTTGTATCGAAATCAGGACCCTTTATTCCCATATATGGTTGTATACCCTAACTCTGATTTTGATTGGTTAGAATATTCAATCACATGTCTTCTAAGGGCATAAATATTTTATTTAAGCTCCCACCTACATTTGTAATTTTAATCTCATGGCTAGGGAGCGTGTTTACCAGTTTGGGCTTTCTGCGATTGTAGTTTGATGTTTTCTCCCAAACGTGATTTTTCAAGCTAGACCCAGCTTAAGGATTTCAGGTCTAATTTGAGGGTTACATATTTATGACCTCTTTTATTTAGGTTTTCCTACCGCTCCATGTGGGAACTTTTTCCAGTAATATGTATACTTCATTTACTTTTTATACTATATTCAGTTCATTCTTTGTTTATTCATTAATCATATTTCTTAATCACTATACTAGATTAGGGCCATATCTTATTCGCTACAACTGTTGCTCTTTGTACTTTTTCCATCTTTATTAATATTTCATACTATTTTAAACTTTTGCAATAATACTTATAATTCTTTTTTACAATTGAGTGCCTCAGTGACATAGGTGCCTATCCCACAATTTAAAAAATTATGCTTTTCCCTGTAATTGCACTAGAAATAATAATCTCTGTCAGAGCCACATCTGCCTATAACATTATGGATGAGTTAAAATTAGCACAAAAATGTTATAGGTAGATGTGGCTCTGACAGAGATTATTATTTCTAGTGCAATTACAGGGGAAAAGCATAATTTTCTTAAATTGTGGGTTAGGCACCTATGGCACTGAGTGACTGAGGCACTTAATCATTAAATATTTATCTACATACACAATGATTTCTTCAAAGTTCTGCTGAATCATGCACATGTGCAAATGCTTAATGAAACATCTGCTAGATGGCAGAGATGTCTGTGAAATTTGAATGACCAACATTCAAAAATATATTTTAAGAAATAGATGTCCATTCACATCATTTTGTTAGGTTCCAATAGGGCAAGTTAATGTACATTAGACTATTTTATACTTCATGAAATAATGTACATCATGTAATTTATTTTGTTAGATTGGAAAGGGGGAAGTTGGTGTACATCTATTTCAGAAAGAGTTTAGTTTATTTTTACCAAGATTTTTTCTGTGTTCTACAGAATTATAATGTGCATGCGTGAATACTTAAGGAAAGTTCCGCTAGATAGTGGACATATGTGTGAATTCGGCATGACCAATCTTCGCAACAAATTCCCAATATATTATATAAGAAATGTATGTACACCAAATTCCCCCATCCTAATCTAACAAAATAAATTACATGCATATTTTTTTAATGAAGTGTAAACTAATCTAATGTACATTAACTTGTCCCATCAGAACCTAACAAAATGATGTGAGTGAATATCCATTTCTTAAATGGGTCATTCTGATTTCACAGATATCTCTGCCATCTAGTGGAAGTTTTTTTAAGCATTTGTGCATGAGCGCAATGATTCTGTAGAACTTTGAGGAAATCATTATGTATGTACATAAATATTTAATAATTGTAAAAAAAGTTATAACTATCATTCCAAAACATTAAAAATAGTATGAAATGTTGGTAAAAATGGAAAATGTATGTAAAGCAACAGCATTACAAGAATGTAGTATGGAAAATCACAGGTAAAGATATTCTCCATAAACTTGAATCTTCATTTCTTATAAATGTTTGGGAATGTATTGCGATGGTTGGTCATAGAGATTTCACACATAGGCTATGACCGCCATCTAGCAGAGTTTCTTTACGCGTTTGCACATGTGCACAATGATTCTGTAGAAATTTTATACGTAAATACCAATTTAATATAACCATTATTTTAATAATTGTGAAAAAAAATATTGTTCCAAAACATTTAAAACAGTATGAAATTTTAGTACAGATAGAAAAAGTATGTAGAGCAACAGCATTACAAGAATGTACACGGAAAATCATGGATAAAGGTATTCTAAACTTAAGCCTCTATTTGTTATATACATTTGGGAATTTATTGCGACAGTTGTCATACCGTTTTCACATGTAAGTCCACTATCTAGTGGAAGTTTGCGTTCGCGCATGTGCAAAATGATTCTTTGGTAAAGGTAAATTAAACTTTTTCCCAAATCCTCCACTCCTATACTGGCTGTATGAGGTCCACCTCTGATTAACATGTGTGGATGTGAGACCAGAAGCCAGATATGCCAAGAGCCTTCTACACCCCATTTCAACCTACCGTAAGTAGGCTGTATGCAGGGCGGAGGGATGGTGCTAAGTCATCTGTTGTTCAGTACTGACAGTAAAAAAAACATGTATCTTTCTCTCGGTACACTTGTTCAGCAGCGTGGATAGTTTTTATATTTTACTTTCAGAATATTCAGTCCTATGAAACGCTGGAGGGAAAATTTTCTATAGGATTGTAACAGGCCTTGGCCTAATACTTGGAAGGAAGAAGAAGAAGAAGAATATTCAGTTCAAATGTAGAATATTTATTTAGTGTTTAGTTATTGTTTGATAGTTACAAGAAACAAAATATTTAAACTTTAGTTTATTATAGTTTATATATGAAAATATTTAAAACTGTCGTCTTCCCATCTATATGAATCTGAAACATGGACTTACTTTTAGAGAGGAGAAAATATTATAAGAATTTGAGAATAAAGTTCTTAGGAAAATATTTAGACCAAAGAGAGATGAACAGACAGGTGAATGCAGAAGATTGCATAACAATGAGCCACACGATCTTTATGGGAAAGCAGATATAATACGAATATATAAGTCTCACAGACTGCAACAGGCAGGACATATGACACGAATGGGGAATGAACGAGGGGCATGGAAATACCTTGTAGAAAACTAGAGGGAAAAAGTCCAGTAGGCAGACCAAGAATGAGATGGAAGAACAGCATTAACCATGAATTGAAGGAAACAGATTATACAGGGATGATTGTAAAACATTAGCTCAGGATAGGAGTGTAAGGAGAGCTTATGTCGGCAAGGCGATGAGCCTATGTGTTCGATAGTGCCAGTGAGTTACTTTATATATATGAAGTATCCATCTCGGTGATCAAGGGGTTAAATTTCTTGCCTCTGGTTCTGAGGGTCGTGGGTTCAGACCCATCAGAGTTCCATACATTTTTAGGATGGAAAAGCCAAGGGACAAGTCTTCTGGTAGGGACTTAAAGCCAGGGTCCCGTGTCTGAAGATTTTCGAATTCATAAAAGAATTTCAAACTTAAATTAGAATCTCTAAACAAAATTTAGTTCACATTTCTCATCCAAGTTATAACTTATCTTAATTGCCTATTAGACACATATTTGAGGTACACGTATAGACAGACAGACACACACACAAAATTCCGCTCTATACAGCCATGTGGTCTAAGGCACTGCATTAGCACAGAGCTATTCGGGGCAAGTTCTTATTCGAGTACCCATAGTGAAATAAATTTTCTTAATGATTTTCGGTCAGTATAGACGTCGAGATCATTAAGCGTCGTGAGTAATTTAGGTAGCTACAATAAGTAGCATCTGAGAAAACTAGATATAATGGCTGGGGAATTGGAAATGCTAAAAATGTCACCCCTATGCTAGCTGGAGGATCATCCACCTCTGTAAATGTCGAATGTGGAAGTGAAGTCAGCAGCTGGCTGGTAGATCAAGACTATTCCAGGCCCTTCGTGTCATGGAGTTTTATTTAATATACAAGCCTGCATTTTTATTTTAGTAGTCTGTATTTATAGATAACATCATGACTGAAAACAGTATCATAAAACATAAAAATGGAAAACTGTTGAGCAGTGATGAGAAAAGATGAATACTGAATTTGTTCAGTAGACCTATATCTGACAATCTGACTTTGAGTTTGTATACGGTGGCCAAAATGGCTGCAAAGATGGTGGGAGCGGGAAAAGCAATTTTTACAGAATCAGAAGGAAGGCAAAACTGAATCAACAATACATTAAATAGTCCTGGAGAAAACTGCACAATTCAACCATTAAACAATTATGACGGTTTCACAAAATCGGGTATAAGATCTAATGCGCATCAATTCTATTTACGGTAAGAAGTGTCAATCTTAGACAGGACACTATTTCCACTGAACAGTGGTGATGATGATAATAGTGATATACTGATTCTCAAATTCTAGATCCCGACACTGTACAGATTTATCAAGAAGAGGAGATTTGTCGTATTTTATAGACAGAAATTAAATGTGATTACTTTGTTTAATATAATAATCATTTAAACCGATAAAACTGTGAAAAGAAATTTAGGAAAAAGTCGGTTATATGTCTCAGAGGAACTTTTCTAAGTTCCACAGAATCGCAGTGCGCATGCGCGAGTTGCGGGAATTGCCATAATGGTTAATGTAGCCTCTGGTAGATGGCTCTGCAGTCGGCATTACCAACTTTGGGAATAAATTTCCAAATGCAAAAAAAAATGGACGTTAACTAACTTGTCATTTTCTAACTAAAGAAAACAGTTACATGTATTCACAAATGCTTAAAAAAATGGACGTAAACCAACTTCCCATTTCCTAACGTAACAAAGCAATTTACATGCATACTATTTAATGAACTACAAACTAATTTTACGTACACTAACACTAAATATGGTTTGTAATTATTTTCAAATGGTGGCAACATTGGAACAACATGGGAAAGTAGGAAGCATGTAATTTATCCACGATCATGTTTTACGTAAATATATAAATATAAAATATTGTAAAAAAAGCTTGAAGATCATTGGAAAATGTTTAAAACAGTACTAAACGTGTTTACAAGTGTTTAGTGCATCAGTGGCATAAGAGTGAAAGTGTAGAATTGTGAGAGACATAAAACCGACCACATCCGAAATTTAAATTTTTTACATATAACGTATATAGATTCAGGAGTTATGAACACGTAAGTGTGCATACAAACGGAGAGAAGAAAAATAAATAAATTTGCAGGTATAAACCATAAAAATAATTATAAATATACCTTGTTCAGTTGTCTTCAGTAGTCCGGGTGATGTTGGGGAAGTAAAATTACCTACAAAGCGAGAGAGGGATGAGGAGAGAGAGATATAGAGAATTTAGTAAACAAATGTAATAATGTAGACCTAAGACCTATATTTTCATAACTTGTGAAGACTGATTTTTTGCAACAGAGAGTAGTACCTTCCCCTTCCTGGCTGCTTGTACCTGCTAGTGTAGTGGAATGAGTGAAGAGGGGATCTGTATCAACTCCGTTGACATGGGCCTTAGATCTGTCGTACCATTTTTTTTTTTTTGCGTATTTTATCAATAAAACAATTATAAGGATTTAATTAAATTTACTTACAGATAACGGCTTAATTTTCGTAACAATAACTTGAATGCAATATATTACACTATAACTACAATAAGACAGAGAATCATTCAATTTTGCTTTATTAACCTTATTACGCCATACCGTACATCGATTCTATGTTCTCTATGCCATAAAGATGATAAAGATCCATGATCCATATACAATCCACGGTCCGGACAGGGATGCCAACACCCGATGTGAAAGTGGCTAAAACTGATCTAAAAATGGCTAAAATGAAAGTTGTATCCACGGAGGAAGTTGTATTTAAAAACTCATAAAATTAACTTACAATTTGTACCTCTAAAGTAAAATTTTGACAATGATTTTTCTTTTAATGTATTGGAATTGCTACAGTGACTAAATCATGGAATGCCTAGACTCCAGAGATCTCAAGCGATTGTCAGAAAGAACAAATTACTGCTTGCCGCATTATCAATACATATAATTAGCACCATCTATCGGGTTACAGAACGACGGTAGCTCAGTCGTTATTTTTGGCGTATATTATACATTCAAATAGTTTTCGCTTAAAGTCATATTTTGTCGTCATTTTAGACCGGTTATAGATCATCGTCAGTTTTTACTCGACCGTCAATCTTTCGTGGTGATCAATGACAGCCAGGAAAAATTGACGATGGGACATTAATTTCTCCGAAGCAGTCTAAAAAAATATGATATGAGGAGAGATGTTATTTTTATTAATATTCATTATTAATACCTCATAATGTTACTTCCTACAAATTATGAAGTTCGAAGTAACTCGCATCTTCTCAATTTCAAAGACTTACCGGTATATAAACATTAATAAATTGTGTTTTGGAACACATGCTCTCAATAAATCACTGTATATATGAATGGTAAAACATCCTGTCAAAGACCAAAAAGTTATGGGATATTCTTTTCAAATGGTTGAGTAGAGCAAGAAATGGGAAGGACTGACACTGAAACAAATAATATATCCAAATAAATTTGAAAAATAATATAAAGTGCAAATATATGTTTTTATGGGCTCTTAAATATTTAAAAATTACAATTTATTCTTACAATATCAAAGTCAATTTATTAAATTATTAATTAAACCAATTTTAATATATAGAAGCGAGTCATGGGTTTAAGGAAAAGCTGATAATATAAAATTAAAAAGCTTTGAAAAATATATATTTTGAGGAAGATACATGAACCAATTAATAAAAGTGGAACTTGGAAGATAAGATTTATAAACAGACATTATTATAATCAATAATCATTCACAAATTTAGACCATATAATTGGGCTGTTCAAAAACAATGGCTTTCAAGGGCGCACCTCCAGTTCAGACGAAGATAATATTAGAAAATAAACCAATAGAACAAGCGGTAAGATGTAACTTCCTAGGTTGCGAAATATCATACACAGCGGAAACAGATATAAATAACAAACTAAATAAGTTTAATTATATAACAGGAACACTAAAAAGAACTTTGAAAAATAAAGCCAGGAAAGACTCTATAATGAAATTATACAAGGCAATGACAATTCCTATTATTACTTATGGATCCAAAATATGGACAGTGACAACACAACAATCTGCAAGAATACAAGCTGCTGAAATGAAATTCCTCAGACCAATAGCAGGATATCAAAGAACAGACAAAAAACATAACACAGAAATAAGACAACAACTAAAAGTAAAGGAATTAAACACAACAAAAGTGAAATACAGAATAAACTGGAAAGAACACTTAGCAAGGATGACTGAGAACAGAATACCAAAAGCAGCATACAACTATTCATCATGAGGAAGAAGAAGTTTGGGAAGACCAAAGAAAAGATGGAAACAGCAGTAATTTGGAGTCGGAGCAGGCTAATAAATAAACCTAAACCATGACGAAGAAGAAGATATTTGGGTTGTTCAGCATCAACTAAACAGGGACTAGGAACTGTTTTAGTGGTCATCCAAATTGCTGTCTTCTTGGATGATATTGTTAAATTGTTTTTTTTATTTTATCTTAGTTGGTGGCATTTGAGATATATGTTGAAACAATCTCTCTCTATATGGAGAAAGCTTGTCGAATTCTTCTAAAAAAATTTTTGTTTGTTGTATATTCAACAGTCTGGCATATGAATCTCATTTCTCATCTCTAAGCTCATTCAAGAGAAAAAGTTAATACCACTGGATTACTCATAACCTGACTAGTAATCAGATACATACGAGTAGAATTCTACTCTCTCTTTCAAGTCTCAGTGGCAGCCAGCTTGATACAGTTACCATAATTAAAATCATTAGATTGGGGCAGGAAATATTTTTAATAAAAGTAATTCTCTATTAAAAGATAACTTCCAATATTACATAAAATATATTAAAAAATTTAACAATAAAATACCATACATTTAATGCCTATGATCAACAAAAATGCAGATTGTTAAAAATTATAGGCAGTAAAAGTGAAGATAAACAAGGAGTTGGAAGACCTAATTCTTGCTGAATTGATGGACTTCTGGAGGATGTTAGGGATTTGGGAATAAGAAGTCGGTGGAATGTGTCCAGGAATAGATCCACTTTGAATTGAGTCTTGAGGTAGGTTGAAGGTCATACTCGTCTGTGATGCACGTATGATCCATTCTAGAATTTACAAACTTAAAATTGATCAATATAGGTTGTTTTAACTTGCAACCTTTGAATTCATTGGCAAATGCTTTGCAAAAATGTATTGATTTTCTCTAAAACATATATCAATCCAAATGAAAGGCATTATGATTTCAATATCTTTACTTCCTTCAAGAAATTCAAAAGAAATATATATCAAATAAACATTAAGTACAACAAGCAACATTTTTAATAAAAATAATTCTCTATTAAAATAAAACTTCCAATATTACATAAAATATATAAAAAAATTCAACAAAATACCATACATTTAGAGCCTATGTGAATATAGCTCATAGTTATAATGAATGTTTAATATACCAGAAAGCTTGCATAACTTATTTACAAGGTCCCAGTGAAAAGGTAAATGAATATGATACACATTAATTGTGAAAATAGATTTTTTTAGGATACATATATTACATTTTACTTAATAAACAAAATAATCCATGTAATTATTAACTGCAAGAATAAGGTAGGCCTATTGTTAAGTACCTTCACCTATAGTAATGTACTTAAAAAAAACATTTTTATATCATTCTACAACTTCTCTTTGAGAAAGTTCTACATTTCTGGTAACTCTATACCACCAATAACAAATCAGATTATTATATTTATAGGCTAAAAATTTAAGATAAAATGTACAAAAAGATAAACATACAAATCAATACTTTTTTTTAAAATAATAATAATAATAATAATCTTCTTCTTCATCCAACCAAGTGTTAAGCCTATAGGCCTGTTACAATCTCACTGATGAAATAACAATAATAATAATAATAGTTAAAATGTCAATATTAATTTACAAGTAATTCTTATTACAACATGATAAACTGATCTTGCATACCAGAAAATTTAAATTAGTATTCATATTATCTCCTCACTAAAAATAATAATTATAGAATTTCAAGCAAACTTATTGGATTCAAACATAAAATAATACCTGACTTTGCAAACAAAGCCAATATTACAGGTATGCACTTTTATATTTAAGTTGCATTTCAGAAAATCTGAATAATAATTTTTTTTTTTTTTTTTTTTTCCAATGGCAAGTTTTTTGGAACAATCACTGGATTATTTGATAGCAGTGCAACTTTTGAGACATTGTCTCTCCATTTTGTCTTCTGAGTGTTGTATTAGTGTACAATATGGACAAGTCATGGCATGTTGTGAGACAAAAAGTGGCATGTGCTGTTCTGGAATGTGTATTATTTCATCTTTCTATTGTTTCTGTTGTATGCATGAGAGTAAATCATTGTTAAAACTTCTGTTTGGAATGTTCTTTGATTTTCTGTAGATATCTAACATTTCAACTCATGGAGTGGGTTTGGTGGATGCTATTGAGTTTATGACAGCTTTAAAACCTGAAAGTATTACTGTATTTGTGAAGAACTTGTGATGCAATTCAGCTAAATAATAATGTAACAAATTTTTTGCTTAGTTCTGATATGCAGGATCAGTCTGTTTCATTAACTAACAAACTATAAGGTAAAGCAATTCCACTTCAGGCCATAGGAGAACCTTGGGGTAGTAGGAGGTTAAGGTTCCCACTTTTTCTAGACAATCAGCACTTGATGTCAGCCCTGCAGGACGACTGTCTTTACCCCAGAACAAGTATCTGGTACTCATTTCCATTAGAGGCTGAGTCGACCCCAGGGTCATTGTGCCACCAGAAGGTTTGGGTCAGTTTAAAAATCCTGACTCCAACGGGACTCGAACCCTCGACCTTCCGGTTTGTAATGTATTGTCCTAACCATCTACGCTACCACATGTCCTCTCCAACATACTACTTATAACTTATATTACAAACATAAATGAGTGAATAAATTATGTTAAGTTCTTATATAAAGGGAGGAAAAATTACAAGTACAAAAAATGAAACCATCATCATTATTTGAAATAACACAGAATACTAATACCATAATATTTTATAAATTATAGTTGTAAAAGCTATAACGAAATTGTATCATCTTATGGCTTTTACAGCTTAAGTCAGGTCCTGGCCAACCTTTTTTTTTTTGGGCGAGTTTTTTTAACCATCTGATTTAGTTATGCTTATTATTTACCTACAGATGCCATAAATGATATGTGGTCGGCATGTCGCCACAAAAGACATCTAATAGACAACTAAGGTATTCAATGTTACATATTTTTTTATCACTTCTCACCGAAAGACAAATAAGCTTTACTGGCTATAAATGTGGTGTTAATTTCCAATAAAATGTTCTTGTTAAAGAAGCCACAGACAGCATGTAGAACAAAAAGTTCATAGCCTCAGCGTGTAAGAATTCATATAAAGGAGAGAATTAATATGCATTTGAATCAGGAGCCTGATAGCTCAGTGGCCAGAGTGTTGGTGTACAGAACCAGAGACATCGAGTTCAAATCCCAATTCAAACATATATTTTTTCTCTTCAAATGAAACTAATTTATTACTTGAATGATAGAAAAATGCTTAAATTTTGCTCAGTGGCCTTTTTTTTCAGACTTCTGGAACTTTTATGAGCCTGAAAAACTTTAGACTCGGGACACACGGCTTAAAATCCCTTCCAGAGGATTTGCTTCTCGAAATTTTCCATGCAAAAAATACATCAACCCTAGCCAGGTTTGAACCTGCGACCCTCAGGACTAGAGGCAAGGATATAACACATAACCGTAAGACCACTGCAGCAATACAAAATTATATAAATACTGTTATTACATAATTTTCTGCACATATTAAATCACAAAGTCATGAAGAAATGCTTTATATTAGGCCTTAGTATTTTTATCTCTTTTCATTCATAAATGCTAATAAAATATTTAAAAAAAAACATCATCATGAGACTTAATAACAAGATGGATTATGTCTTTAAAATTGATAATGGGGTTATTAAAATTACAGGCTATTTTAATAATTGTGTAAAATTCAACTATTCCTAAATATTACTTTAGAAAAATAAATAGCATAATGAATCCTCTCTAGATTTCTCTTTCTCCCCTAAGTAGCATATCTTATCTGCTTAAGAAAGCATAAAAATACATCCTGTACATTGTAAAGACATTGTTAAATGCATTTAGAAATAGAGTAGCTTGACTAAGAATTGGGAATGAAAACTAGATACATTTAATTAAAATTACAGTGGGAGGAAACACTATGAGGTATTTACAATAATCATTTTCTCTAATTCATTGATTAAACTAGATGCATTGTTCATTAATATTTTAGTGCTTAATTTTAATTTTAGGCGAAGAAACTCTTCCTTCCCTTTATTTAGCATTATGATTTCTTATTTTTAATATGTAGCCTTCATGCATGCCTATGAGCTAAACTGATTTTGTCTTTTACAAAGAGGTGGATTTTTTCTCGCCTATGAATATGAATTTGAGAAATTCTAATACAGTGATACTTATTGTGAAACATAACTTAGCTATAATTGTGCAGCCTAAATTGTTTTCAAAGTAAAACTTTTAATCATAAGAAAAACTACAGTTATAGAGAAGACTTAAAAAATAATAGAAAAATCCACAGAATTTACAATTAGAAACTGAAAATACACATACGGAGATCAATAATGTATTATGTTATATTATATTATAATATAATAATAATCTCATCTTAACAACTTGATAAAATATATAAAGATATATATAAGATGTTAATTAAACAATTTTTACCTGGTAAGTCAGTCGTCCTCAACTAAATTATTTAACTTCTTCAAAGTTATTCCAATATGGACGCCTTTCGAAAACAATGTTTCATCTTCTGCATTTTAACTGGAATTGATGGTGTTGTGTATGTTGTATAATGGATTTATGTTTGTGGGTATGTTCTCATTGAGTAGGTCTTTATTCCTTGCTTGTTTTAGAATATATCTTCTACTCAATGAGAACATACCTGCAGACATAAATCCATTATACAAGCTATACAACGCCATCAGTTCCAGTTAAAATGCAGAAGATGAAAAATTTGTTTTTGAACGGCCTCCATATTGGAATAACTTTGAAGAAGTTTAATAATTTAGTTGAGGACGACTGACTTACCAGGTAAAAATTTTATAATTAACATCTTATTACATAACCTCAACGCTGCTTTAATATGAATTTCAAAAGTGTTGAATATATGTATATATATTACAGAAGTTTAATTATTCATAAGTTACCAATGATACAACTTTATTATAATGATACTGTCCATACCTTTATTCCCTTACATTAATTTTTCCTTATTTCAATGTAAAAAAT
Organism: Diploptera punctata; assembly: GCA_030220185.1. NCBI lineage: Eukaryota > Metazoa > Arthropoda > Insecta > Blattodea > Blaberidae > Diploptera > Diploptera punctata. The sequence goes on from JASPKZ010010696.1 coordinate 2,682,135, forward strand.
TAAGTATATTACATTACTGAATTATATTATGGCATAACAAATGTATTTATGGAAAAATGTTCATGTTTATGAGGTTTTTTCCCAAGGTACAGTAATTAAACTAATTTATTAATTTGAATTATATTAATCATGATAATATTTCAGACTACTCTATTGTATCCTTACAATTGTCATAAATTTTGGAAATTATTATTTTTTTTTTAATTTTCTTTATATTGGGCATATCATTATATAAATATGTATGTTTTAATACCACCACCTGCATTTTTCATGTTTCGGGTTCGAAACTCAGTGAACAGAAGGCATTTATATGGTCTACTTTCAATTTTTTATGCTTCTTTTATAGACCATGTTTTTTAATCATGAGTAAGATTAGTGTATGTTTAAATACACTGTGTTCCAAAATGATGGATGGGGTTTTAAGTAGTTGGTATAGCTTTACAAACGAAATTGGATGCATGATTATTTGCTGTAATGAAAGAAAAACTATGAAAGTTTCATATCCTGTATGCAGTAATTTGTTTCTTGTCATTATTACGTCGTCAGTGTTAAATTTGTGAAAATAGCAATTCCTGTACAGAAGTCATTCTGTGTGTTGCCATTTGCGAGGTCTGGTTCCATTGTTGCAGTGCAGCGAGCTTTCCAACAGCAATTTGGAATTGATCCTCCGACAGATAAAATTATCCGTCGATGGTATAAACAGTTAGAAACAACTAGATGTATCTGTAAAAGGAAAAGTCCAGGACGTCCACGAACACCAAATGACGCGTCGGTCCGGATGACATGATTCATTCCCATACCCTCCACGGTCTCCCGATCTCACACCTTGTGATTTCTTCCTGTGGGGGTATGTGAAGGACCATGTGTACGTACCACCACTTCCGGTCGACCTTCCAGACTTGAGAAGAAGGATTGTTGCTGCTGTTGAATCCATTACTCCAAATATGCTGACCAAGGTTTGGGAGGAATTCGACTATCGGCTAGATGTGTGCCTTGTGACGAAAGGTGCTCACATCGAACACTTATAAAGTATGTTATGAAAACTTGAAGAGTTTCTCTTTAATCCCATGTAATTTTGGTTCTTATATATATATATATATATATATATATATATATATATATCATGTAAGGGAAATTAAATAACTTTGAAACCCCGTCCATCATTTTGGAACATCCTGTATTTGTGTATAATATAAGTATATTGTATGAGAGATGATGATGATGATGATGAGAAAGAAGAAGGTACAACACGGTGCTAGCATATAGCCTACTCCAGTTATGGTGTACTAAGTGCACTATCAGGCTTAATTTCCTCGTATGATGGACAAATCACTTAACAGTGCCTTCTCTACTTACTGTAGAGATTTTTGGAATTTAATAACGGTACCTAATGCTCTTTAACTTTTGTGTAAGTTACTCTATTAGCCAATTCTCACTTTTTTACTCAATAGTGAAAAAGGTTTTTGTATACCGACAGCAATTTAATTTTCAAATTTGATTAACTCTGGTTTGCCTTCCATAGAACAGGCCTGCACAAATTTATTACCTTGCAGTTCTTCTTTTGAGTATTTGTTTTGTTTTAGAATCAGTTTAAGCAATTCTTGTACTCGTTCCATTTTTGCACTATTTTTTTTTTTAAATTTTTATCATTGTGAAGTTACTCCTCTCCGTTGATGGCGCGTTGATATAGTCACATTTGACTAAAGCAGTGACTGAGCAGTGATTTGGTTACGTGATTCTAACTTCTGATACCAGATGACCCACGCTACCATTGGGGTCATTCTCATGAATTTTCTTTCCACCAATTAGAGACCGCTATTCTCACCATCCCCGCGAAATTCAAACACTGCTATTATAATGCATCACAATATACTAATTTTAGGTTACTTTGAGCTCAATTTATTTGAAGGTATTTTCACTTTTTTTGGTAAAAAATCAACATGTATATTTCTCTCAGGTAATTATTCATACACTGCAACAATAAATTGTGTTTTTTCCATTTATTTATTTGAATTTATGTTGGTGGAATAATGGCATAGAATTCCCATAACGTCTGTGTTAATTGCATTGTAATAATTTGAAGTTTGAAAGTATATGTTGGGTGCATTGGAACACAGAATTTTGTGAAAATCAAAATGGTTGCCACATGATTACGGTACATATCTAGTTCAATATGTAAGGAAATATATTTGAATAAACATTAGAAAACGTGTAAAAAGTGTTGTAAATATTAGTAAATTACTTTAAAAATAAAACAGTAAGAATAAAAATGTTCAGGAGTTTACTGAGGATTTGAAAAAGTCGCGACACATAGTAGAAAGTTGATTCGCCGAAAGTTGTGCAGGCCTGCCATAGATGATTTTTATAAGAATCTTTTACTTAAAAACATAAAAGCAGTACTACCTATCACTACATTTTTATGAACGAATATTTAAATGTGTGTGCATGATCTAATGCCACCCATTGGACTTTTTGTGTTCGGGTTCCTCGCTAGGCAGATAGATGGCAAAATTTTAAATTTATGTATCACTTCGGTAGACCGCTATAGTAGATTATGTATGCTTATATTGTGTACAGAGAGGAGTATAAAACGAATATATGTTTATGTTGTTATTATTCATTTTTAAACATCTTAATGATGGACAAATTATATTTGAAAAGAAAAATATACGCCTAGACTGGGGTTTGAACCCAGGACCTTTGACTCTCTATGTCAATGCTCCTCCAAGTGAGCTACCTATGCCTCCAAGCACTACTGGCTTTATAAGTAATGTTTAAATTCCCAATAAAAAAGTTTTCTTAATAAACAAGCCGCCATTTGCAAAAATCGTAGCAACAGATCATAGCATTTGGGGTTAGGGAATTAACTATGTAGAAGAGAAAAATATGCATTTAGATTGGAGGACTAGGTAGCTCACTTTGAAGAGCATTGACATGGAGAGTCAAAGATCTTGGGTTCAAAACCCCAGTCTAGGCGTATATTTTTCTTTTCAAATATATGTTTATGTGTTTGTGTAGTGTGAAGTGTTTTGTATGAATGATGATGATGATGCTGAAAAAAAGGGAGAAGGTGAAACCCAGTGTCAGCACATAGTCTACTCCTATCAAAAAGCATCAAGAGGGTCGCCGGGCTTAAAGCCCCTATCCAACAGATAAATCACTTTTAACAATTCCACATGGCTTCTTAACATATGTACTGCGGAGGGATTTGCAATTTAATGCAGGATCTGGTGTTCTATATAACAATTAAAATTGTACACCACCACCCCTTCTGGCACCAAGATTGAACATTTTAGAATTAAATTAATTTAGATTAATTAATTTTACATTTATAATTTTCAACCCTGCTGGATATTGAACCTGAGCCTGCTAATAGGAAGCAGGCATGCTACTACCTAAGCCATTATGGCAGACTATTCTGCTGATTATTACTACTTTATTAAACTTATGACAAGAATAACAGAAAAACCTATAAATAATAGTTCAAATGCAAAACCAGTATTGTTTCCTAAAACTACATCAACAAAATCACATCATACATATCACAACTTTTCATACATTAGGTTTAGTTGGACTAGAACCCTCATTGTTTCAATCCACTTGTAGTTGTCGGAAGCTACCAGCTATGCCTGCAAGTTCATCCTCCATATCAGCAACATATTTTGCTTTTGGATTCAGCACTATTTCCATTTCATCCAGTGCATTTATTGCATCTTGTTTGGATTCCAGTTGTTTTCTGAACTGTGCTATAAACATGAAATGAATATTTATTATTATCTCATTTAAACTTAATATGAATGCAAACACATTTAGAATTTTTAAGGTTGTAATAGACAGTAATTTTGAAATACCATTAAATAAGAATAAATTTATCCACAAATAAATGTTGTACACAGTATTGACACCCAAAAGAGCAAGTGCTCATGCTCGGGTGCAGTTCAATTACAAAAATGATACATATAGAATATATACATTACAAAGCTTTAGTTAAAGGGAGTGAGTAAAAAGTATATAAATTTAGGAGTCAGTTTCAAGACATAAAATTAATTCTGCCACATAAAAATTTTAAAAAATAATACAAGAGAAATAAAATAAACAAAACAAAATAGAATAGATTAATACAGACTGAGGAAGGTAATTTGCCACATAAAACTATTTAAAGAATAATACAAGAGGAGATAAAAAATAACAATAGATTAATACTAGACTGAAGATTGTAATTAGAGACATTAGGAAATAATATAATTTAAGGAAGGAAAGGAGATTATGAGTATGTGAGAATAAAGTTCTTAGAAAATGTTTGGACCAAAGAGAGATGAACAGACAGGTGAACGGAGAAGACTTCATAACAGTGAACTATATGGTCTTTATAGGAAGCCAGATATAATAAGAACAGTTAAGTCTCATACACTGTTATGGGCAGGACATGTGGCACAAATAGGTAATGAAAGACATGCATGGAAGCTTCTTGTAGGAAAACCAGAGGAAATCTCCCAGTTGGTAGACCAAGAATGAGGTGGGAGAATAACATTAACTATGATTTGAGGGAAGTAGATTATACAGGGAATAATTGGAAAACATTAGCTCAGGATAGGGATGTATGGAGAGCTTATGTCTGCATGGCCATGAACCTACATGTTTGATAGTGTCAGTGAGTTAGTTAGAAAATAATCTAAAGCAACAAATTTAAGAGAAAGTTTCAAAATATAAAACATGCTCTGACACACAAAGAATTAATCTAGAGGAGAATGATGCAAACAAAACATTATATAATAGTTTAATACTAAACTGAAAAATTAATTAAATACTTTATGTAATAATATAAAGCAAAATAAATATAAGAGAAAAATTTCAAAAATAAAACTCACTCTAACATACACATAGAATTAATGCAGTGGAGAATGATATAAACAAAATAATGTATAAAATTAAATACCTAACTAAATAAAGTAATTAGATACATTAGAAAATTTCATCATCATCATCATCTTCAAGGTATGGGCCTGTTGGCCGTTCCGCTCCCCGGTGCACTATATACTTGCAGGTGCAGGTCGTCATTTGGAAATTTAATAATTTACATCAAAATAGGTTCTTACTTATCTACTATTTTAAAATATTTAAATAATTAATTTAATTTAAATTAAACGATTTTACACCTCACCTCATATTTTGTAGCCTTTCCAGGACTAGTTTCAAGGAATTTTTCCATCATTGTCAATTGCAATCTGAATGTTGGTTTGACAGTTGGTATTCCTTTACTTCTCCTCCCTGTGTGGACCAATGAACCACCAAAGTAAATCTGTTTCCCAGGGAATTTCAAAAATCATTATTTTGTTTTTGTATTTTTGCATATGCCTATAGTTTGCGAAAAAATCTACATCTAAAAATACAAAGATAAAATAATGAATTTTGAAATTCTCAGGGAAAAAGATTTAATATGAAGATTCATCAGTCTATGAAAAGGGGCAGAAAGAGTAAAAGAATAACCACTGTCAAATCAACAATCATGGTGCTGGGAATTACAATGTATATAAGAGAGAAATTTGCATCTAGATCGAAACTCGCCCCAATAGCTCAGTTGGTAGAGTATTTGGCCTGGCAAGCCAAAGTTCCCGGGTTCGAGTCTCGGTCTAGGCGAGAATTTTTCTCTTCAAATATAAATAATTTTCCACTTGACAATGAGGAAATATTTCTTTGAATTAATCCTGGAAAGGATACAAAATATGAGGTGAGGTGTAAAATCTGATTCTTTTAATGACTGTATTATTTTCTAAAAGTATCAAACATTTTGAAATCTATGTATACCAGATGTCCGGGACAAAAACTACCAATAAAATATTTTAATACAAGCATTTGAAACAGCCTTCATTTGTCATATTTTAAGCATATATTTAACGGTTTTTTTAAATGGACACCAGTTTTTTTATTTGTTATTGTAGTTACATAACCCATGCAAGCATAACTCTCGTATGATTGGAAGACTCCATTGTTAACCCAAGAGACCTTTTATTATAGGATTGCTTTCATATTTTGAAAATCTACAATATGAGTCCCATGGTTATGTTTCCCTTCCAAAAGAGCCATACTCAAGATTTTTATGCCCTTAAATATCCATTGGCCACCAGTCTGGTTTGAACCAGAGGAGAATATGGTAACCACTACTCCCCAGAACTGACAAATTAACTAAATAATCCCCTCTCAAGTGATATATATATAAAATATTGTACAAATACATTCTTATTTATTGGGCCTTAATCAAATTCTGAATTCACGTCACGAAATAGGACACAGGCGGAACTCATCTTCCAAGGTGAATGGGTTAATGACAAAATGTAACCCACTGACAAAAAGGAATATGAAGTTATTGATAATTCATTGACTGATCTATTATATATATACACATATGAAAAAGTCCACCGTTGTGGTCTCGAGGTAGTGTGCTGCCTTGTCACGCAGTGGGCCTGGGTTTGATCACCGGTCGGGACAGTTTTTCTGGGTGAGGTTTTTATCGGGGTTTTCCTCACCTGTACGACAAATTTCAGGAAAACTTTTAGGCCCAAATGGGCCCCAATATCATATGGCCATCATCATCATTATCATCAACATCATCATCCTTCACCGGTGTAGAAAGCAATGGGAAGCTACCACACCTACAATTCCCTAGTAAAGCTGCAAGCATAGCACGAAAATGCTATGATTGCAGTGAAGAACCTGCCTTCGGGCAGAATTACTATGGATGGACATATGAAAGGGAATAGTTAAAAACAATCATAGTCTGTTTTTCAAGAAAATTATTTTGTAGAGTCATTTTCCTATATGATAAAAATTAGTTGCCTTCACTTAATCTGTAATAATGTAAGATTTTTTTTGCAGTATAATTAATCACTAATTTTTACCATTCTTGTAAGATTATAATATAAATTTATTAACTTAAAAGTTAAATACTGAAAATTTAGGAATATGTAAGTTTAATCATTCTTGCCTATATTTTTTTAAACTTACCAATCATATCTGCCATTGGAACTTCTCCACCATATTCTTTGGGAAGTATCTTTGGATTCACTGCTTCTTTCAAGTCATCAATACTTGTATGTAACTAGAATACGAATACGATAATAAATTATGTTTTAATTAATGTTATAAAGAGTTTTTTTTAAATACAATAGGAAGTAACATTACACTTAATAATTAAGCTTGGTCTGTATATTCTTACCTCTTATGGTTGTACAACCGTAAGAGGTAAGGATATACAGACCAAGCTTAATTATTATAATGAGTGTTCCAAAATCCATTACTTACTCAAATTCAGTAACTAAATTAAATGATGGAACCATTAATTTGTTCATTTTCTAAAAATTATATTAGCATGCAAATTAGCTATTACATAATAAAAATATAATTTTAATGATTTTTTAATATTAAGAATTTATTTTATATTTACCTTTATCCTATCCTTCAATTTTTCATTTAGAAGTCCAATGAAGAACTCAAACACTTTATTTGCATAATGAGGAACATTGAAGAAGTGAGTTGCTTTATGACGCATTGGTGTAGAATTCTAGAAAATAAAATTTATGGATAAATATAGGTTCTCCAATATGTCAATATTGTAAAATATTTCTAAGCTATAATTAATTTTAATAGACTTCAAACATTTATTTTTCCAAACTACAAAAAAGAGAAACACAATTCCAACGTTTCTGGAAAGAGAAAAGTTTGAAGTTCCGATCATGGCAAGTGAAAATCCTGTCAGTTATTGAACATGAAAGAGATTCACCAAAGATTAATGTCTTCTGTGCCATATCTACAAACAAAGTTTATGGACCTTTCTTATTTTTGGAGAAAACAGTGACAGAAGTAATCTATATAGACATGCTTGAAAAATGGTTATTTCCTCAACTTGAAGATGACTCAGATAATTTCATCTTTATGCAAGATGGTGCTCCGCCTCATTTCTCTAACCACGTCCAACGTTACCTGAATGACACCATTCCAGGACGTTGGATTGGATGAGGAGCAGAAGATCAACTTCATCGCCGGTGGCTTCCTAGGTCACCAGACCTAACCCCGTGTGATTTTTATCTGTGGTGTTACATAAAAGACCGTGACACTCTTGAAAATATGTGACATTGAATTGTTGAAGCTGTGAATTCGATAACTAGAACCAGCTGATTCATGTGTGGCAAGAAATGAGCTTTGATATTTGTTGTGTAACATATGGTGATCATATTGAAAGCATAAAATAGTGAAATTTGAACTTTTCTCTTTCCAGGAACGTTGGAATTGTGTTTCTATTTTTTGTAGTTTGGAAGAAATAAATGTTTGAAGTCCGTTCCTTCTTTCTGAATAGCCCTGTGTGTATATATATATATGGTATGATAGGAAAAATACATGCCTGGATGGGATTCAAACCCGGAACTCTGAGTCTGTATATATATGGGACATGCTATAGGATAGTTGGTTAAGATAATAAGTTATAAGCCGGAAGGTCAGGGATTTGAGTCCCTGTCCATAAGCTCATTTATTAGAAATAAGTCATAATTCATAAACCTAACCTTATAGAATAAATTAAAATTCCAAAAATATCATAATTTATTAACCCAACTATATAAATTAAATTAAAGTTCCAAAAAAGTCACTTCACTGAAAACGGTTAAGTTCACATACACAATAAGCATATAAAAATCAAAATTAAGTCAATAAAATAACAATTGTACATTGATAGGGACTTTTTTTTTACCTGTATGCAACGTAGTATCTTGCGTATGTCAGTTAAAGACCACAGACTGATGTGTCCCATAGTAAGCCCAGATTCATCATTACAATAAGAATAGCCACGTATCTGATTCTCATCTTCATCCATAAGACATTCCACAACCAAACTATGACATCTCACCATGTGTACTGCAGAGTATTTGTAAGGATCAAATCGTCCTGTAATCACAAGAGTATGAAATCAGTACAATAGAAACAAATCTTATTTTAAAATAATTATGATAGTTAATTTAATAATTTGAGTTTGTATCTTATTTAGCTGTAATTATTTTTGTAACTACTCCAAATAATGAATTTGTGTATTTATATGTTTTATTCCAATGGAATAGTCTTTCTTTTCATAATTAAATCATATATACCAAGTTTAGTTGTGAGAAAACAAAAATTCTGGCTGCTATTATTAAAAATATTCCTATTAATTTCAGCTTTTAGCTTAACCTCCACTTCTAATGGGCTGATATTTTTTCAATGTTTTTATTTTTAATTTATCACTTCTCGCTGAAGGACAAATTATATTTGAAGAGAAAAATTGGTTTCAAATCTCAGTTTAAGCATAAATTGCTCTCTTCAAACATACTTTATTTTTATTTACATGTTACATGCCAAGTATCAATGGGTAAAAAAAAATGCTGCTTCTAAAGATTAAACAGACATACACATACACAGATATATATTTTTCATAGTAATTTTTGAACCGTGAACCTTAGAACCATAAGATTCAAATATGATTAAAATATGATGCTTTTATTTTATGAATCCAAATTATTCATTTTTATGCAATATAAAATCATGAGTTTAAAAATAAAAATATCCCACAATAATGTAAATATCATAAAATATAATGCTTTATGAAAGAAACCATAATATGCAATTATATGCAATAGAGAATTAAATTATTATAAGCTTAAATGTTGATTTATGAAGCTAATCATTCAGCAATTAATTAAAGCCAGCATAAAAATATGTGCAAATGCATAAACTTCTTAGCCCTATTGATACAGAATATTTAATTACTAAGATGTTCTATATAATTTCAGTAGTGTACAGGGGAATGACATCCATATAAGCATTATAAGCATTGCTTACTGATCACATATCACATTAAAATAATTTTTAATTTATCTACTGTAGCTCAGATTAATGTCATCATCATCATCATCCTGCCAGGTATTAGTCCTAGAAGAACTGTTACGGCCTGAGAAAGTGGTTTTTGTGCCATCTTTTCATAGGTCGACCAAGTGACCGTTTCCCATTTGGACAGTAGTTCATTATTGCCTTGGGGAATTAATGTAATTTTATTTTAAATTGAAAGAATATTTTAAGTTAGTGGATTAGGCACCATAAATTCAGGTTCATTAGATGGAATGCTAGAATGCTTACAGTTTCGAAAAAGTCATGCCACATCACTGGTAGCGAAATCATGATGCCTCTAGTTTTCTTTAATTTGAATTGTTATATGTATATTTTTCTCTCTTACCAGCACATGATATGATGACCTGTCTTCCAAAATCATCTCTTTGTGGAAGTGGAACAATATAACCTTTTTCAAGGAGCTCTGTTACAGCAGGATCATTGATAGTAAGTTTGCGGAACCATTGAGGATATAATTGGCGAATAACTAGATACCGTTCCAACATTTCTTGAGCTAATGGGATGCTGAACTTCTTGGTGCGCAGGAAGCGGAGAAGAAATGCAGAATCTGAGAAAAATTAAGGCAAGTGAATTAATATATTGACTTAGTTGGGAAACTTCAAGCCTCGAGACCATGGCCTATAGCCCGGAAATCTTCTTCAAGATCATCAAGTTCATTAAGCTTACTTTTATAATGCATGAAAGATTAAATTCAAAACTTCTTCTTATTGCATTACAAAAGTACCATGTTATTGATGAGTAGTTTAGGACTTGCACTGGTTTGAATCCCCCAAGGAGAATATAAATGTTCTCATGGAAATTCAACCAGTATAGGACTGATCCCCAGCTAGTATATACCCATATATCACTCATGGAGACATGGTTGCTTTCCTAGTGGAGTTTCTTGATCAAGTTATTTTAGTTATACTTATTTCCTTACAGATATCATTGAGTGACATATCACACCTTGGGAAGAAGAGAGCCACAAGTATAAAAATGTCATAAATTGAGATAAGATTACTATCTGTTAGAAAAAATGGTTACAAATTTATTTCTTTCTGGCCACAAGTCATGTGATAGAAAATGGAGACAGGATAAAATTGTGTCTATATCAAATAGTGTATGTACTATGCCTTTTTTAAAACTTGATTGTTAATAATTCGGAACTAAACTTTTTACACTTGTGGCCGATTTCTTTCCAAGGTGTGAATGGTCAGCATATCACCTCAATGAGACATCTATTAGACAATTAAGGTTTTGATGTTTTTATTATTCATTTCATACATCTCAATGATGGATAAATCATATTTGAAGAGAAAAATTATAGAAGCTGAAGTGGCTTTATAATGTAATATATAATTCCCATATATATGTCTTCTTAATAAAGAAGATGTCATTTGCAAAAATAGAAGCAAAGGTTTCATAGCATTTGGTGCACAGGAATTACAACATATATAGAGAAAAAATTATGTTTAGATCAGAACTTGCTCCAGTAGCTCAGTTGGTAGAGCACTTGGTCTAGAAAACCAAAGGTCCCAGGTTCAAGTCCTGGTCTGAGCATATTATTTTTCTCTTAATATGAATTAAGGTTTTATTTGGATAGGGTTACATTTTGCTCAGATGCACTTAGTTAGACTTGAGTTTCTCTTAGAAGCCCAAAAATCTACAGACTAATGCTAACTGCTAACTTAAATGCCCAACCAGCCAGTGATTGTAGGGGATTGAACTTTTATAGGAAAAATCACTATGAGATTTAATTTAAGATTTAAATTTAAATTCTTTATACCTCACCTCATATCCAGTCTTCTAATTATACTGGTTTCAAAGCCTAGTGGCTTCATCTTCAGTAATTTCTTGTCGACTAATGTTGACTACTTCTTGAAGCAGTTCTCCTGAACAACATAACATTAGTCGACAAAAAATTACTGAAGATGAAGCCACCTAGGCTTTGAAACCTGTATAATTGGAAGACTGGGTGTGAGCTGTGGTATAAAGAATTTTAATTTAAATCTTATCCTAGGGGATGATTTTCTGTCAAGATTTTCTCCCTTAGCTAAAATATTCCAATTAAAGTGTCAGAAGTTCACTTTCCACTCTTCCATTATTGGTCAACAAAAGGAGTCCAGGGATCACAACAAGAATGTGCATGGATAGGATTTGGCAGTAATAACTGGATTTTCTCAGGTTTTTATGATACATCATTATCATCATCAGTGATACGACAACCCTATGTGGATTTTTGCCTTCTTCAGAAGCCCTCATCAATCCTGTCTGCTCATTGCTACAGTCCTCCAATTCCTTATCCCCAAGGTCATATGTCCTTTTGGACAAAATCTTCCCATCTTAACTTAGGTCTTCCAACTCTTCTGGCTTTTCTATAAGTCTCTTTGCCCTACTTTCATTCCCCATTCACGCCACATGTTTTTCCCATCATGGTCTATGAGACTTAACTGTTCTTATTATATCTGGTTTCCCATAAAGTTCATGTAGCTCACTGTTAAGTAGTCTTCTCCATTCACCTGTCTATTCAATAAGGGACTAATTTAGTTTAGGGAAAATTATCCAAGCAACAGATGCTATCTAGTGAAAGTTAAACCAAGTACCACTGAGGTTTCTATTTTAAATATTAAAGTTATCACTTCTCACCAAATGAGAAATTTTATTTGAAGAGAAAAATATAATAAATATAATAAAAGTTAATTGCATTTTAGTTATAGAAATTCAAACAGAAAAAAAAAAGATTTAAAGAATATACTAAAATTGCAAAGAAAAGAGAAAATTCAAGAAAGTAACTTAACATCCTGAAATGCATAGGAAATTTCAAAAAGTTTTTGACAAATACAATATTACTTTGGCACTAATAAATAAATTTAGTCTGGGTAATCTTGTAAGTACTAATAAAAAAAGTCAGTGTCCCAGACAGTAAGAAATCTGGAATTTATCAAATAAGTTGTAATGATTGTAGTAAGGTTTATATAGAAAAAATTAAATGGAATTTGGAAACTCGTAGTAAAGAACATTTTGGTAATATTAAAAATTGTGAAATTTAAAAATCTGCAATTGCTGCACATAGTTTATTAGAACATCATAAAATTGGAAGAGAAGCAAAACTTTTAAAACAATTGGATAAATCTTTGGAATTGGCAGTTTGGGAGAAGATATACATTCAGAAAAATAAACATAGATCCATGAATTTTGATATTCCTAACGAACAAAATTTGATTTTGAAGTTTATAAATTCAACTATAGATGGCAGCACTGAAGATGGTGACAATAGAAGAGCTGACGGCAGAAGAATTTCTACAGTAGGAGTTTCGACTGAAGATGGATGAGACTTCACCTGAAACCATGGTTTCGTGAAAAGCACAAAATTTATGAGGTGAGTTTTAAAAAAAAATTGTTCTCTGATGAATTTAAAAGAAAAATATATGCCTGAATTGAGATTTAAACCAGATGTCTCTTGTTGTACACACCAGCATTCTATCCACTAAGCTACTAGGCATTCTGATTCAAACACATATTATTTCTCTCCTTTATTATATGAATTTCTACACGTCGAGGTATGAACTTCATGCATTCCACTGCACCCCTAGCAGCTTCTTTAACAAGAAGACTTTAATGGGAATTGCACTACATTTATGGCCACTGAAGCTTATTTTCAATCTTCAATATTAAATATTTATGAGATGTACTGCAGGTTACTCAAGAACAGACCATAAAAGGAATTCTGAGATTCTCAAAAAATTACAAACAGAATCAGTCATGGAATATGTACAAAAATACAGAAACAACTGGAAATCTCACGTAAGAAGAATGAGCAGAACAAGAATACCACGTCAAATCTTAAATTACCAGCCACCAGGCAAGAGATCTTTGGGCAGACCCTTCAAACGTTGGATTGAGACCGTAACAGACCACTAGGTCTATCACATGAAAGGAAGAAGAAGAAATATTAAATTTATCACTTTTTACCAAATGACAATTTTTATTTGAAGAGAAAAAGATGTCTGAATTGGGATTTGGACCCGATGTCATTGGGTTCAAATCCCGATTCAGGTGTATATTTTTTGCTTCAAATAAAACCATTGAGGTTACCGTATCAAAGTTAAAAGGCCTCTGAAGCATATATTATGATGAATTGATTTACAATTTATCAGTTAACTCAGAATTCATTTTTTGCATCTGGCAGTATGTAAAAAACAGTATCTTTGAATTGGTTTTGCTTCATGTTCCTTGTAAAATTGTTATAATTTTATTTTTAAACTGTATGTATATACATTTAATGTACCTGTACGACATCGTTTGATATCGGGATGTTTCTGAATCCATTCCCTCATTTGCTGGAGAGCATGTTGTCTTGTGGCGTCATCCTCGCGTAATTCCTTTTGTGCTAAATCACGCAGTTCTTCACTTAAATTACATTCAGAGCCATCATCAACTGGATTAGGTGCAAAAAATGGGGATTCTTCTCCATCTTCCCCCACACCCATTGTTGTATCTATAATAATTAGATAAAGATTACAATTATGAACACTATCAATTATGAAAAATTAAAATAGAATTTTTAACAGAAAATAATGTTAACTCTCCTACCATAAAATAAATGTTAAAAAATATTGTCCAGTAAAAAATAAACCATAAAAATCATGTAAAAGATAAAAATGTATTATAAAAAGTTTAATAAATTACTGTATTTAAAAATGTCCATCATGTAGAAACTGTGAAAACTAAGGCAACTTTTTTTTCATGGTGCAACAACTCTAGAAGGCCCTTGACCTACCAGCCGGCTACTGACCTCACATCCATATGTGTTAATATCAGAGGTAGATGATCTTCCAGCCAGTGTAGGGGTGACATGTCATCAGCATGTCAGGTCCCCTAACCATTATAGCTGGTTTACTCAACCTGGAGCTGCTATTTATTGCAGCTACCCAAATTCCTAATGATTGCTTCATAGGCACTGGTCCCATACTGGCCAAAATTTCATGAGAAAATTTCTTCCCCAAGGAGACTCAAACCAGCAGAAGTCCCTTACCTTTGCGCTAGGTATCTTGCCTTAACCACTCTGCTACGGCGTGGGACAGCCAATTTCTTAGCAAGTTGAAATTATGGTCCAATTTTTCTGGTTTACAGCATATATCTTTCATTTATTAATGAAATCATATATTTCCAGTTTCATTGTAAGAAAATAAACATGATGGCTGCTAGAGTGATTTTTAAATTTGGTTTTCTGGTAAACTCCTAGTTCTAATGATTATAATGCATTGATTTTTCTGAAAATGTGCCTCTCTTTCTTGCTTTACCTTAATGGAATGTATTGTGTTTTGTTATGAAAAATCGAAAATTGAGGCTGCTAGAGTGATTTTTAAATGTTTGCTTAAACACCATTTCCAGTAGTCCATTTCTTAATTGATTAATATATGTCAAGTTAAGTTTAAAAAAATATATATATTTTGTATTGTAAGCCCATGTTTTCCCTTTACAGCGATTTAGGCGCTCTCCCCCTACAGGGAAGAATTTTAACCATATTAATTTAGTTATACTTGTTTTCGTATAGATGTAATTTTGAGTGGTCATGGTCAGCGTTCCGCCTCAAGGTACGTACACATATGCGCGCCACGAACACGCATGTGCACTGCTCGTGTTATGTTCGTCGAAATCATTAATTTCAACGAACCTCATGCGATCCATAGGAAACCTGCAAACCTTCAGTAGACATTTTGCAGAGACAAAGGCCTACACTTGGTCATTCCATGTCTCCTTATTCAATTATTTTCTTTTTTATCAAAACTATTTATTTTCTTCTGGATGGGATACTGAGGAATTTTTACCTGTATACCATCAAATAATTTCAAAACTACAATCACTTCAAAAATGTTTTTAACCAATTATTGAAATTTTATTTTTAAAAATTGAAAAATATGAAGGAATATTAAATTTTTACTAAAATATGAACATTTCGCCAAAATATTATGAAATATGAAAAAATATGTTGGTCTTATTTGATTCTATAAATTATAAAATGTAAAGATACTCTATGGAGCAACAAAAATTTGTATAGAACACAAAAATAGTATTATAATATATTAATTTTAATATCAACATAAGTACAATTTACAAATGTAATACATTACAAAATTATGTATAGTACCAGTATTATTTTATTCTTTGGCATATTTCTTATTTGAGTGAATTTTTTAAGTAGATTGCTGTCCTTGTTTATTCGTAAAAGGTCATGAATTTTTTCACAAGAATTCGTTAAATTATATTTTACACATAAAATAACTTTCAAAGTCTCAACACTCAATTGAGATTTTTTTTATGTCCACACTTCCTTTACCAAACAATGGTGGTCGAATCAACAATGTAAACTTTGATAAGCAGTTCTCAACAATGATTTGTTATTATTAAAGTTTAACATTATAAAATTAACAAAAATAATATAAAACTCGTATTCTGGCGAAATAGCTACATGGGCGCCGAAAACCGTATATTCCCTTTCCGTCCCGCCGTTCCCTAGCTTGTCGTGCATTCTTTCCCAAAAATCGGGACTTCTTTAAAATGCCGCAGGACAAATTAAAAATCGGGACTGTCCCGCCAAAGTCGGAACGTCTGGTCATGTTACACAATACGCTTCTGGTATGTGTTTATATATTCTATTATTTTGTGATACTTCATACATAACATGAAATGAACGTGTTTAGTACACACGAAAAAAAAAACATAACATTGAAAAAAAACAGGCATGCTGTAACAATATTGTGAACTCATTTTTTTTTATTCCTTAGAGTAAAAAAATATCGATAGACATGAACGTGTACACTGACCTGACGATCTTCACTATTTATTGTAGCGCCAACCCAACAATACTAAGTTACGTGTCAACAATATAACAATATTTTACTTTTCTCTCGCCGGTAGGAAGAAAGTAAAGTAATTATCTTCTTCCTGCATGTATCCGGAGATATATCCATTTTATCTCCTATTTCCCTCCAGGCATCTCCTTTCAATGATTTTTTTAAATGATCCTCATGTTGAGGATCCCACAATAATTGTTTTTTTCTATAAAGATCAATAAATTTTAACATGTTTCCCTCTGACCACTCCATACTCAAATAATAATAAGGTGCGCGCCGAAAACAATGAACCTCTAAAGTACCCGTCCAAATCTAAACAGCGAAACAGTGTTCGTGGAAAAAAAACCGACAATGAGTGGATCGTGGTGCGCCGCATGTGCGCACCTTAAAACCCCGTACAAATCTGACGAACATGGTGCGCGCGAGCAGCGCGCAAGTGTGTGCGTACCTTCATACTGACATCTAGGAAACCAAGGTAGTACTAGGACGGGAAAATTCGGTAAATTTTGCTTAGAGGCCTTTTCATTCAGGCTTAAGGATTTTTTTACGAGCCTGAAAATCTTCAGACTCGGGACCCACGGCTTAGAGTCCCTCCCGGAGGACTTGCTCCTTGGATTTTTCCGTCCTAAAAAATCCATCGACCCCGGGACCCTCGGGACCAGAGGCAAGGAGCATAACCACTAGTCCACCGCGGCCGACTTTATATATATATATATATATATATATATATATATATAATATATATATATATATAAATTGTGGCTACTAGATCTTTGACACACACACACACACATACACATATATATATATATATATATATATCCATCCATAGTAATTCTGCCCGAGGACAGGTTTTTCACTGCAATCTTAGCATTTTCATGCTATGCTTTGCAACTTTACTAGGGAATTACAGGTGTTGTAGCTTCCCGTTGCTTTCCACACCGGTGAAGAAGGATGGTGATGATAATGATAAGGATGATGATGATGACCGGATGATTTTCGGGGACATTTGTTTTACAAGTAAGGAAAAACTCCGAAAAAAAACTCACCCAGGAAGCTTGTCCCGACCGGGGATCGAACCCGGGCCCGCTGCGTGACAAGGCAGCACGCTACCTCGAGACTACAGCGGAGGACATATAATATATATGTTCTATTATTTGAAAAGAAAAATTAATGCCTGAACTAGGTGTTAATTTTACTTTTCGAATAATATTTGGTCTTTATTGCTATATGTCAAAATTAAAATTTTAATAACCAAGTTTGGTTTCGATGAAACAAAAATTTCGGTTGCTAGAGCGTTAATGGATAACACATATTTTGATCGTGATCATTTCGGTCTCTACTAGATATGATGGGCGAAGATCTGTAAAAAAATTAAACAAATATGTTCATGAGAATAACCTCAATAGTTTCATTCCTTCAGATTTCGCTAACATATGATGCTCTCTAGAGTGGTTTTATTTTTAATTTCGGCTTTCATATAAACTCCCACTTTGGTCGGATTTCGCTTATTTTTTCACTATGCGTTCCTCGTTTTATTTCAATGGCATATATCTAGTTTCGTTACAAAAAAAATTGAAATCTGCAGCCGCTGAAGATAATTTTAAATTTTCGATTCAGGTTAGTTTCGATTCCTGATGGTCCGATTATTTTATTAATGAACTCGACCTTACTTTTCTTAATTGATTGTTATATGCCAAGTTTGGTTCCGAAAAAAAATAAAAAATGCTACCGCTAGAGAATTACATACACAATCCAACCATAGTAATTCTGCCCGAAGGCAGGTCCTTCACTGCAATCATGCTATGCTTGCAGCTTTACTAGGGAATTGTAGGTGTGGTAGCTTCCCGTTGCTTTCCACACCGGTGAAGGATGATGATGGTGATGATGGCCACATGATTTCGGGGACCGTTTGGGTCTTAAAGTTTTCCTGACATTTGTCCTACAGGTGAGTAAAAACCCCGATAAAACCTCACCCAGAAAAACTGTCCCGATCGGGGATCGAACCCGGGCCCACTGCGTGAGAAGGCAGCACGCTATCGAGACCACAGCGGTGGACAAATACACTATATATATATTTTTTTTATTTTTGTCTTAGTTGCCTTCGATATCTACTTAATACTAAGTAGGATCGATAGAGATGTATTCTATAGTAATTCTGCCCAATAGCAGGTCTTCCACTGCAATCATGCTATGATTGCAGCTGTAGGCCTACTAGGAAATAATAGGTGTGGTAGTTTCCCGTTGATTTCTACACCGGTGAAGGATGGTGATGATGATGGCCGGATGATTTTCGGGGACCGTTGGGTCCTAAGATTTCTGATATTTGTCTTACAGGTGAGGAAAAACCCCGAAAACACCTCACCCAAGAGCCTGTCCGACAGGGAATCGAACCCGGGCCCGCTGCGTGACAAGACAGCACGCTAGCTCGAAACCACAACGGTGGATTCTGATTTGTACTAAAAACTAAACCCATTATTAAAATTCTTCTTCCTGATTATTAATCAGTTTATATTAAAATTTTCAGAATTATCAAGCGCCTGAAGTTGGGGATGGTAAGTAGAGAAACGTGTATGAAGAAATGCTACGTCATTAATATAAAATGAAATACCGAAGGATGTGTTAAGAGACCGTGACTTTTCTATTTATTGTGTTGATGTTTTGAATATGTGGAACCAGGTTGTTATATTAGTGATAAGTGAGAGTTTTCTCTAAGAGAAAGTTAACAAGCCGGTAATTCTCGTTGTTCATGACCGTTATATAGCCTTTCTTACTTTCTCTGGTTTCTGTTTGACTAGGTAATCACGCATCTGTGGGGGTTTCCGTATACCAACTGAACTTGAATATTCGACCTTGTGTAACATAGCTAGTTCATGGTCAAATTATATTCATATTGTCTTCTCACTACAGCCTAATACTAATTTTTTATATTCCACTAGCTAATACTGGCATGCGCTGCTACGCCTAAATAAATTAAAATTAATAGGATTTTAAGTTTAGTTGAATAAGTAGAGGGAAAAATAATTATAAATTTATATTTTTAGATACCCCGTGCTGATTACCCGGCGTTGCCCGGGAATCTACTTATCCCGATCTTCTTGGCATAAATGAACTAAAAGACTAAATTAGTTTTTGTGAGTTATCCGTAAAAGAATGCCCGCTATGTGCTGCTTAGCGTGCACAGGAATCTATGTACTAGTCTCGATCGTCTTGGCATCAATGAAAGACAAAAATGGCTATTGTGAGTTATCCGTAACAGATAAACATATGCTGTCGCGGACTTTTTTGTTGAGCTATTTGAGATATTCAATTCTGTGTACATTAATTTTGTGTATTTGTTATGGTTTAGGCAGCGTAAGTCATTTAAGCGTCCGAAGAGCTACTTTATTCACACTTTCCACTATAAAAGGCGATTTTTAAGGGTGTAGGAATTGAGTATCACAACTCTCTTACAGTTTATTTTCATCCCGGGAATCTCCTGAACATTTTGCAAAAAGCCCCATCACAATCGGATCAACCGTATGGCTGCGCATAAAGTACGAACAAACAAACCAACCAACAAACATTCATTTTTATATACAAGATTAACGCAGTTTAACTTATAGCCTTATAGGTACTTTTACGTGCCACATGCCACCATGGCCTTACAGATTTGTCGGAAGAGGGGTTTTAGCTATGGATCATATACATTTTTTTACGACACAGAACATGGAGGACCTCCTTCAATGAGTGATCAGATCAATGTAATGACCTCCTCCGAGACACAGCATTAAGACGAAACACCATACACACATTCATACTTCTTCTTCTTCATCCAACTAAGTCTTAGGCCTATACGCCTGTTATGATCTCACTGATGAATTCTGTATTCAACATTTCCTTGGACGGCCCAGAGATCTCTTCCCTGTTGGACAATAACGAAGCATAGCCTTGGGAACTCTATCTGATCTCATTCGTCGCAAATAATTCATCCAGTTGTTCTGGTATCTATGTGTGTATTCAATGACCGGTTCTAAACGTAGTTCCTTCAAGATGCCATCATTGCGTTTGTGATCCCATTTAGTATATCCTGCTGTACATCTCATGAATATCATTTCACTAGAAGTTACCCTGCTCTCTTCTCATTTCCTCAAAGTCCATGCCTCACTGCCGTAACAAAGTGCAGGTCTTGCCTAAGGTTTTATATAACCGTATTCTGATATCTCTCTGGATAATTAAACATGGCAAATATGAAAATGATGAATGTGATGACCAGATGATTTTCGAGGACCGTTTGGGTCTTACAGTTTTCTGACATCTTACAGATGAGGAAAAACCCCGAAGAAAACAGGAAACTTGTCCCGACGAGTTATCGAATCCGGGTCCGCTGCGTACGAGACAGCTACCCCGAGGCCACAGTGGTGGACAAACTTATGTTTTTAAGCCTAAAAATTTGTAGTTTTTCTTAAAATAGTAATATTGCAATTAGTGCAAAATTGATTGTCATATCTAAATTCTGAGGAAAATTTTCAGACTATATATTATACTTGCAATGTTTATTCCTTCATGAACTAAGGTGACATTGAGACACAAGTCGATTTACCTTAAGCTATTTTGAATAAAACGTTATTTTCTTGTTATCAAGGCTTTAATACATGAATGACTTTTGCTTTGCATTGTAATCATTTAATTTTACTTCACGTCGCAATACAATGTACGTCCTCGTTAATCTTGAGGTCTTAGACTGTCCTCCATAATATTTTTATCGGCTATACAATAATTTATGTCGTTCCGACAGACCTTTCAAATGAAGTGCTGCATTCTTCGTCATCCTTAACCAATAGACATTAATAAATATTTCTAAATGTTTTATTTCTGGTGGAAAATACCTGCGTAATGTTTAATTTAATTAACTAACTCACTGGCACTATCGAACCCGTAGGTTCATGACCGTGTGGACATAAGCTCTCCACATATCCCTATCCTGAGCCAATGCTTTCCAATCATCCCCTGTATAACCTACTTCCCACAAATTATGGTTAATGTTATTCTCCCACCTCATTCTTGGACTACCAACTGGGAGCTTTCCCTCTGGAAGTTTCCATGCACCTCTTTCATTCCACATTTGTGCCACATGTCCTGCCCATCGCAGTCTACGAGACCTAACTGTTCTTATTATATCTGGCATCGTATAAAGACCATGTAGCTCACTGTTATGTAAGTCTTCTCCACTCACTTGTCTGTTCCTCTCTCTTTGGTATAAACATTTTTTCCTAAAAACTTTATTCTCATATACTTGTAACCTCCTTTCCTCCCTTAAAGTAAAAATCCATGTTTCGCATTCATATAACTGGGAGAATAACTGTTTTATATATATTTTTGTTTAACATTTTTTAAAGGGAATTGGGACGAAAAAGTGTCCCTGTAATGGATAGTAGAATACAGTTCCAGAATTGAGCCAATGTTTAATTTCTTTGTGCATTTCATTCCTATTTATAATTATTGTTCCTTGGTATTTGAATTCAGCCACTTCTTCAAAATTTCCCTCATTTGTCATTAGCTGTACAATTCCATTATATAATATATTTCTATGTGTGAACATATATTTAGTTTTATTTATGCCCCAATTGTTGGGCCTTAGCCTCTCCTTTGTTAGGAGCTACTAGACCAAATTAATTTAGTTACGTTTATTTCCCTATAGATGTCATTGGTACGGTATCGACATACCGACCCAATGATACATCTAGTGGCAATTAAGATATTACGCCTTCGAGGATGTTGAAGGTCGGTAAATTTTGCTTAGAGGCTTCTTTATCCAGGCTTATGGTTCTTTTAAGAGTTTGAAAAGCTTTAGATTCGGGATCCACGGCTTCAAGCTCCTCCCGGAGGGCTTGCTCCTTCGATGTTTTCATTCTAAGAAATCTATAGATCCCGGTCGGATTTGAACCCGCGACCCTCGGGACCAGAGGCAAGGAACTTAATTACTAGTCCACCGCGGCCTCTAAATAAATGGCCACATTTATAAAATTGTACCTAAGATCTCAGTCTCAGACGTCCTCAACTAAAATTTTGGTTAAAAACGTTTTGAATGCCTTTTGGAACATGTTCAACATTCAACTGCCGATAAAATACCATTTATTTTTGTAATTATCCTATATAGAGGATTATAAACACTGTTCTCACGGTCGGAATTTTGACCTCCATGAGATCAGTTGAATTCCATGTCTACAAGAGACATGGAGTCGATCCTGATAGATTAGTGGTTAACTGCTTCCCTCTGTCACCGAGTTCCTCGGGTTCAAAGTCGGGCAGGATCGATGAATTTATAAGAACGAAACATTCTGAGTATAGGTTCCTTCGAGGGGGGAAATAGAGCCGGATCTCGTGTTGTGGATTTACGGCACGTAAAAGAACCTGGCGTCTGAAATTACAGAGCTGCGAGAAACATTCTTCAACTCTTTCATGTCCACATTTGAATTATGAGGCCAATTAATCGAGATGAAATTGGATTCCAAGTAACGTCATAACATCTATTCTAAATTTTAAATGCACATTCTACTGGTATACACACTAACATCCTAGATGCGATACGATCTAAGTTCTCCCCTCTCCTATATATAGGCCTATTTCTGAGTGACTATACAAAATCATTTTATATAAGCCTAATTAATTTTTCATATCCTCAGTGTATGCATGTTCATTACCCCTAAGCCATCAATATTTATTTATTGATTTTAATTTCTCATTAATTTTTTCTTTCTTTCTTTCCTAGTTTAACTTCTCCCTTTATAAGTACATTTACATACCCGATGTCAGCCAGGCCTTACAGGGATACTACCAGTCGGGAGATGATTTTAAACTTTGGTTGACATAGGCCTATATACTTTTTAACCACGCAAAGTCATCGAGGGATTCCCTGGATGAGTGATCAGCCTAATGCCAGGGTCACCTCGTACAACAAGAACATTGAAGATGAGACACATTATTAATTTATACATTTATACTATGAGAAAAATACATGCCAGCTACCAAGAAATATTTTAATGACTATCTTATTTACAAATCGAACAATATAAATTTGAAACAGTGCATTGTCTTACATTCTGTATTTGGAATCTGAGGTAAATTGCAAGAATTATATTACAGCTGAGATTTAGAAGCACATTATGGCTAGGAATAAATGTTTTCATTAAAACATTAAAATTTAAAATTTGTACCTGTTGTATCAGTCGTCTTCAACTAAAACAAACGTTTGTTTTTAAATATCGTCAAACATTAAAAATGTAGGCCTTTCAGAAGGCAGTCTTCCATCAGCAGCATCTGCAATGGTACTGCTAGTTTACTTGATACAACAAGAACGAAGTTTATTATTTTAATCTATATATACTGTATATAAACGAATGTATGTACGTCTGTCCTTTATAGACTTCTAAACCGTTCTACCGATCTTCGTGAAAAATTGTATAAGCCTATACAGGTTTTCAGTTGCGGCGAGTATTTAGCCGTTATCTATTATGTTCTAAAATCATTAGGTGTAGGGGTTCACCTGAAATTAAAATTAAAAATGGATCTAGTGATCGAATTTTCGATGTTTCGCATCAAAAATCGGAATATGCTATTAAAATAAACCGAGGTATGTATTATCAAAAAATCAGCGAAATCTGACTGTTAGAAGTGGCAGCTTACCTGAAATTTGAAATTAAAAATTTACTCTAGCAACTGCCTTGTTTAGTTCGTCGCAGTGTATACCATATAATTAATTAACCCTCAATACTTAATATATTTAGGTGTAGCAGCGCACGCCGGGTATTAGCTAGTATTTTTATCAATAACCTCAAAGGTGGTTTTACCATGAATTTTAAAAGTAGTGTTTTCCTGCTCTTATGAAGTTTCTTAGGTCTCAGTTAATATCTAGAAATACCAAAGTCATAATTTATAAAATTCTTGTGAGACCATTAACACTGAGCAACAAAAAATAAACTTTTTTTGTCTCAGAAAGAAAATATGTGATTCTAATAGTTTTTTTTTTCTCCTGAATTCAAATATGATATTGGTTTTTCTCCATCACGCAAGGTTTCCGAGAGATAGGAATTTATAATTTCAAACACTTTAATATCTTCTACATTCGTAACTACACAATATTCGAACATTCGGATTCACCTATAAAGTAAGAAATGACGATTTTCTGATATATTTCGCTTGTGGAGCATCCCTCTTGATGGTCCAACAATAATCGGCCAGCATATTAGGATTCCATTTGCCTTGATATCTCTTTTCCATAGCTGAAATCTTCTGAGTTAGCTCATTTGGTTTTATTTTACAATGGACAAATAAAACATTTATTAAAAATATAATTATTTAAATTAATGAATTGAAATTAAAATTTAAAAAAATCTGTGGGTGATGGAGTAATTCCAAATACATATTTGAAAACACGATAAAAAACTGCATTAAGTACAACTGTTGGTACTCATGAGACAAAAATCAAGTTGACCAGTGTAATGAAACATGCCTCTGAAACCTGGATCATGCTGAATTCTGATGATTGGGCTGTTCGTAAGGAGAGTACTTAGATCTATCTATGAAGCTGTGCAAGAAACGGTATCTGGAGGAGGAGATACAATATTGAATTTTATCATTTATATAATGAATCTGTTGTAGTGAAATATATTAAAATTAATAGATTGGCTTGGGCCGGACATGTTATACACATAAATGATAACAGAATTACCAAAGAAGTCTATGTTGCACAATATTTGATAACTAGGAAAGTGGGAAGGCCTACGACAATATGGGGGGATGGAATAATTGAGGATATCAGGTCTCCAGGAATAAAAAAAAATGGAAGGAACAAGCGAAAGATAGAAAGTTTTGGAAAGAGCTTGTTAAGAATGCCAAGGCCCACAAAGGGTTGTCGTGTCATTTATGTTCACACTAAACAAGACTAATAAGATGTGGATTATTATGATGGCTAGATGGTGTACTATTAGTTAGTATCTTAAAGTCCAAAAACGTTTTCTGGGTTAGGTTTTAATTTTTTTTCTCTCATCTGTATAAGACAAATGTCAGGAAACATTACACAATCTGGCCATCATAAATAATTAATCAGCCTAACATATTCGTCTTGTTTGGTATAAATAAGTTGAATGAATGGTGTGTTTAGGGAGACCAAAGCTCGAAATTGAGCCAATTAGCAATTGGATGGATGGAATGGTATGTTTTGTCTTAAATGTTGGTGTTGCCTTGGTATTAATCTGACACTTATCTGTGGACGCCCTCTATGTCCTTGTGCGATCAAAAAAGTATAGATGTGATCCAGAGTTTAAAAACCTCTTCTGACAGGTCGTGTCCCTATAAAGCCCGGGAGGCGTGGGACATGTAAAAATACCTACAAAGGGAGGGGTTAAACTAAGAAAGAGAAAGAAAGACAGTTCTCTTATAGGTGGGGAAAAAAATCGAAAAAACCTCACCCAGAAAAATTGTCTCGACCGAAAAATGAATTCTATAACTAAGATTTTTTTTTTTTTGTCCTGGGTTCCCTATCTCAAATTGCTTGACTGAAACTTCTCTACAATCAGATAAATTGAATAAATAGAATAAATATAAACTCGTGTACAACTCAGGGTCGGTTGAGGGATGGGCCCCTTATATAGAAGTAGGCCGATCACGCCTGATACACCATCATGAACGAAATGAAATGGGTAAGATGGGTATGGAGAAATGCAATTGTGGCAGAGGAAAACCCGAGAAAAACCTGCCCAAGCTCCGTTTCGTTCACGAAATCCATATGGAATGACCGAGACTCGATCTCGGGAACCCAGCGGTGATAGACGAGCATATAGCCGCTTGCGCCATAGAGTCGTGCAGATAAATTTCTTAAGTTTAATTCATTTACATTCTGTATAGGCTATATACTATTGAGAACTTATTAATATTGTGGATTGAAACAGTGATGGTATTCTATCGCAATAAATTTTCTATTTTGATTTGTAATCCATAATTAAATTTAAATTAACGGTGTTTCTCAAGCAGTGCACAGATTTCGGCAACTTTTTGATAGTTAGGTTTAAAATGTGCTAGAACTTTCCCTAGCCCATGGACAAGCGGCAACTTTTTGATAGTTAGGTTTCAAATGTGCTAGAACTTTCCCTAGCCCATGGACAAGAAATACGGATTTAAAATGTTGCATAATTGTCTTTTCAAAAATATTAGGTCAAGGATTCCATTCAGAATAATGACAAAAGCTCAAGAGTACGTCAAAAGTTAATGCATTATGGTGAAAGTATAAAGAACATGGAACTAATATTATAATCGAAGATGTTCAATGAAGCGCCTCAAAATAGAATGGGAAATCATTGAATGCGTAATAATTAGGGATGGTAATTTTTAGCATTTTCTAAAACTGAAATTTAACATTTTTGATTTGCACATTTAGCATTTTGTAATGTTTATTCATTTGAAATTTTGAAGAAATAATACAAGTTTTTAGGATTTAATTATAACTCCAGTTAAACGACTTTTGAAATTATTTTAACGTGGAATTAAATTCACATTTGTAAATAAATAATGAGATAAAATGCATAAATTAAAGTGTGCATTTATATAAATTAATATAGGTTAAAAAAATGCACAGAAAAATAAAATTAATCGATCTAGCCTAATTGTTTTTATAAGAATAAGAACAAATTTTATTCTCAAAAAAAAAGTTGTACCCAGTGTTGACACCCGAATGAGCAAGTGCTCGTGCTCGGGTGCAGTTCAGTTCAGAAAAAAATACATGTAGAATATATACATTATAGAGTTATAGTTAAAGGGAGAGAAAAAACAAATCATATAAATTTAGGAGTTTATACTATCTGTGATAGTCGACTGTGATTAGTTTAAACTGATATGGGATGTAATTGGATTGGCCAATATTCAATGGCAATCGTAAGAACAAATAGTATTTGAAAGCATAGCGGAACTACAGTTATGTATTTGAAAGTAATCACGGAATGTAAAGAATGCACTTTTCATTGCAGTTTCACCGTTCTACTCTAAAAATTCTTTAATTAATTAAATTTAGTTTTTAATTATTTAAAGTGACATTATTTAAAAACATAGTGTATGTTTAAAAAGCAAAACACCTCTTATATTGAGAGAAAAGCCGTGGATTCCGTTGCCAATGGATTTTTTAGGGCGTAAAAATTACGAATATTGGCTTCCTTCGGAAGTTCGTGTGTCCTAAGATTTACGGTACGTAAAAGAACCTCAAGCCTGGAAAAAGAGGACTTTGAGCAAAATTTGTTAGCTTTTCACCTCTAGATTTGAGATAAATTGGGGCGATATTTACATTAACTATTAAGAACCGTTGTTAAATACGAAGTAACTTCAGCATTATGAAATGTGACAATATTGAGTATTTATTGAAAATTGTAACTCAGAAAACACGCATCATAATTAACCTACTTGTTGATGGTAATTATATTTATTTTTTATTTAGTAATGTACACATAATTTAATGTACTGTACTTTCGCATTTGTAAAAAAAATGCTTTAATAATGTATTGCTCTATATTAGGCTAATATGTAGCCTAAGTGAAATTTAAAGTTTATGAACGGCCCTTTCGAAGAAAATACACAATTTATATTATTATTATTATTATTATTATTATTATTATTATTATTATTATTATTATCATCATCATCATCATTATCATTATTATTATTATTACTTTACATTTAAAAAAGTTAACTAAATGTCTCCTTAGACAATATAACATAACCGTGTTTCTAGGTATACATTTATTGTTCATTTATATTTCATACTTTCTTTATCAACCCTACGGTCTTAACTCCATCAAGAAAATAAAGAAATAGAAATAAATAAATTTGTTTCATATCGTTATTTTTAATATTTCAAAATAATATAATAAATGTCACAATATTAGAAGGAAACAAGAATTAATATCTAGTGAACTGAAGTATTTCTTTCTTTATGTTTTAAGCTCTCAGAATGTAGTTCTACTAACCTCTTCTAACTTTGAGTGCTGTCATTGTCCAACAATATTCACAATAATATTTATGATCAGTGGTCTTCTTTTGTCAAAATTCTTGGAAATGTTTGGGTGTTTTCACTTCCATCCTCTTAACCCATTCAAGCGCGTGATTATTTAGTTAAGCACGGCGTTCAACTGTTTTTAGTCTTCCTTTAGGCATAGTATGGTGATCTATGATGACGAAGGGGAAGGTTAGTATCCGTTTTTTTAAACCGATCAGTCTATTTCTCTCTCTTAAAACGACAGGACAACTAAAAGTTTATGCTCTTCCATTGTAGGTACATTAACATGCAGCCACATACCACCGGATCTCACAGGGACACGATCTGTTGAGAGAGGTTTTTAAACTCTGGATCACACACACGTGCAAATATTTTGAAGGCCTCCCTAGATGAGTGATCAGCTTAATACCAGGGCCACTGAGACAACAAGAACATCTAAGACAACATACACCATTCGCTCATGTATTCGTACTAAGTAAGGGAAATATGATATGGATGATTGTGATGGCCAGATGGTGTTCGGAGACTATTTGGGCCTTAAATGTTGCTGACATTTGATTTACAAGTATCTCTAACCTTAAAATATACAGAACATTAAATATGTGTATATCCATCCATAGTAATTCTGCCCGAAGGCAGGTCTTTTACTGCAATCATAAGCATTTCCATGTTATGCTTTGCAGATTTACTAGGGAATTATATATATATATATATATATATATATTCCTCAAGTTTTATACAATAAACTTATATTTCTCCCCAAAATTACACATTTAAACGTGTTTTCTGCAATTAAAAACAAGTTAGGCCTATATGGTAGCCATTTATTTGATAAGTTCGTCCTGCTTTTCTCCCCTATTTCTAACTAACTAACTAGCACTATCGAACTCGTATATTCATGGCCGCGCTGACATAAGCTCTCCATACATCCCTATCCTGAACTAATCATGGTAAATGTTATTCTTCACACCTCATTCTTAGTCTATCAACTGGGTTTCCCTGTGGTTTTCCTACAAGAAGCTTCTCTGCCCCTCTTTCATTCCACATTCGTGCCACAAGTCCTGACCATCTCAGTCTATGAAACTTAACTGTTCTTATTATATCTGGTTTCTTATAAAGATCAAGTACCGTAGCTCACTGTTATGGAAATTTTTCCATTCTCCTGTCTGTGCATCTCTCTTTGATCCAGAAACTTTCCTAAACTTTATTCGCAAATACTTCTCCCCTATTTCTAGCACTGTAAATTAAAAAAAAAATCCAAAATGACACAACATTAGAGCATTTATTTTATTTGGACATTGCCTTTTCCTTATATCTTAGATTCTAAAAAATTCAAAATTGCATTACTAAAAATAAGAATTTTCTTCTGGGCCGGGACTTCAATCGGCTCTCGCCGGCACGAAGAAATAATTTTTTTTCTGTTTTGTAACGGAATTTGAATAAGTACGATAATCAAAATTTATAATTTCTATACAACTCTTAAAAAAATAAAATGTTTCTAATTTGCTTCACTTTGGTTTATTTTTAATGAAATAACATTACCTTGCGCAGTTGGTTTGAGCACCATGGTTAGTGTGTCAGAGGAAACTCTTCCGTTAGTGTTATGTATTAACTGTTGATGTTCTTTGATGCGTATTCCAACAATGTATGATGTCACATCCCCCCTTTTTCTTCTTCATATGCACGCTGCATACAAAGAGTTTGAGGCGTCATTGATGACGCTCTTCTCGCGTGTTCATAATCTTGAAGAGTAGAGTATTGCAAAATAAGCACATGAATTTAGTGAAAGTGTAAAGATTTGGAAATAATTCAACTTGTTTTTGTTCTTAATGCAATCATCACACTATTGTTATTGCTTTCTGTTATTTAACCTAGTTTTGACCAATTAGTTTCTGACCGCTAGACAGGATAAGTGGAATGATAATTACGATTTATTCTTCTTCTTCACGATTGCTATTTGGGTTTAAAATCCATTCCGCGACATTTGGAACTGGTCCGTCCATCTGCGATGTGGTCTTCCTATATTTCTGTGTCCACATGGATTGTAATTGAGGATTTTAAAAAAGGTAAACATTGGGGTGGCATCCGTAGAACATGCTGTCTTCATTGGTGTTATTAATGTAATCTGTAATTTCTTCTATCTCCTATTAATTCCTCAGATTTCCACTTCGATTGTGGCCCCTTAGTGTAAACAAAAATCGTATTAATCTCATTTGTGAAGAATTAATTTCAGTTTTATCATTTTAACGTAATGTTCAAAATTCACCACTATTTATTAAAGAGGATCTTGAAATTATGTTATGTAATCTTAATTGAATTTCCTTAATTTGTTTACCAAAGTTTCGATTGATTCCATTCAATCCATTATATATATATATATATATATATATATATATATATATATATATTTTAAATATCCACTTGATTATTAAATCATACTAGTTGTCGCCCAGCGATCGAAATTCGACCACAATTCATTAATTTTTTAAGTTTGTGACAAATACGTCATTATGCATTAATTTTCTACTTATTTTAAAAATAAGCGGAGAATGAAGATGATTTGCAGAGATCAGTGTTTAAATTGCAGAATACCCTAGAAAAATACAACATGAAAATATCTGAAAATGAAACCAAATCCATGGCAATCACTGGAAAGGAACTTTCGAGAGTAAAAATAATAATAAATAATAAACCAATAGAACAAGTAACACACTTTAATTATTTAGGTAATAATATATCACAGTTTCATAATCAAAAAGATGTGGAAACAAATTTAGAAAAATATAACAGATTAAATGGTATAATTAGGAGAAATTTTGGAAAACAAATGAGGAAAGAAATCCAATTGAGATTTCATAATGCCATAGCCAAACCTGCTCTACTATACGGAAGTGAATGCTGGACACTTCGAGCAAAAGATAAATCCCGCATTAATAGTTCACAAATGAGATTCCTCCGATCACTAACTGGAGTAACATTAAGGGATAGAATGAAAAGTGATGAGATAAGGATGCAGTGGAATAGTAGGGAAATGGTTGAACATATACAAAATTATCAGATTAAATGGTTCCAACACGTCCAGAGAATGTCAAATTCCCGTTTACCAAAGATGATTTACCACCTCAACCCTAACGGCAAAAGAGACCTCGGAAGACCCTTCAGCCGATGGAAAGATCAGTTTTTGTAGTCGCAGAACGGGCATCATCACCCAATACAGCATTCGGAAGAAGAAGAAGAAGAAGAACTATAGGAAATGTGTGGTATAGCTTGGCTAAGCCATATTTAGAAAAACAATGTGCCATTTGACATTTGTAGGCCTATACTATTTATACTATTTAAATCTGCATTTGGCCTATTATACGCACGGGAATATATATCCCTTCTTCTTTCTCTCTCACTCCAACCCTCAATGTTCTATGTCGAGGCATAATGAAAGTAGGCGAGAATATGTAAATATTAAAAAAAGGATGAAATTACTGAAACCAAGATTAGACAGGGTTTAATTTGAATTTAAATAATAAAACGTACTCGCTTTTTTTAAACAATTGATATTAAACCACAATAATAAATAAGCGAGAGTATCTTAAGTCAATTCACATTGTTGCTGCACAATTATCTTTTTTCAACAATGCACTTTCAGTATGAACGTAAACAAATGAATGAGTGGTACACATAAATTACTTAGAGACATTTATTTTATTTTGTTTAATTTAATTTATTTGTAACACATATTATAGATACATTTTATTTTTCTGCGCTCCTCCTGAACTTTAATTATGCCAAATATCACACTCCTCCGTGCAGGCAATGTGCTTAAAAGGGGTACAAAGTTTTTTTCTTCACGTATTAATATATAGATTTGCAATTTGTAATCATAACGGAACGCGGCGTAAAAATTACACAATGAAATGCTTATTTATTTAATGTATTAAAATTGTAATTATCTATTTTAAATTCTCCCATATAACATGTGATAGATAATACATATTTTTATTATTTTCTTTATTTCGAGTGTTAGCGAACTACATTTTCTTACACACTTTAAGGTAAAACAGTTATTTGATCGATGTAAACGTAGCCTTAACATCTGGTTTGTTTACATTACAACTGGAACTTAGCTCGGAAGAGATATAGTTGATGGATTTTTTAAGGACATAATAAATCTAAATATTCCGAGCTAAGTTTGTTTACAGTACAACTAGAACTTAGTTCGGATCATGACAGCCATGTGGTTTGTTGTATATATGATTTACAGATATGAAATATATTGATACTTCTCGGTTTACTTCGGTTACATATCATGCTATTTTGAATATTTTTATTTATTCAATGTCCCAGATTGTCGTTTCGACTTATAGTATTCTCTCCTGGCATTTGCGTAAATGTAACCCACTTCTGAAGTTGTGGTGCCTGGAAGGCGGAGTTACGTTACTCCGATGATATCCATCCATAGTAATTCTGCCCGAAGGCAGGTCCTTCACTGCAATCATAGCATTTTCATGCTATGCTTGCAGCTTTACTAGGGAATTGTGTAGGTGCGGTAGCTTCCCGTTGCTTTCCACACCGGTGAAGGATGATGATGATAATGATAAGGATGAAGATGATGGGCATATGATTTCGGGGACCGTTTGGGCCTTAAAGTGTTCCTGGCATTTGTCTTACAGGCGAGGAAAAAACCCGATAAAAACCCAGAAAAACTGCCCCGACCGGGGATCGAACCCGGGCCCGCTGCGTGACAAGGCAGCACGCTACCTCGAGACCACAGCGGTGGATATCCCGATGACATGATGGGTGATAAATGACAATGGAGCGCCAGGAGAGTTCTTAACCTAAATTCCAGACCATGAGCAACTAAAGGAATAATTCCCTTTAAGAAAAAATTCTTATGGTTTGACCGGGAATCGAACCCGGGACCTCATGAACAGTTTTCAATATGTTCTTTCACATTTCCTTATATATTCCACGTAATATTGAATTTCATAATAGCATTTAAAAATAACATGGTAGACAAAAAAGGACGGAAAAACTTTAGAATAAGAATATTAGGTTAGGATGAATTACTTTGGTTAGATTCTAAGTTCAATACTAAAATGGATTATTCTTTTACTTTTTAGCGTATTCATGTAAGTTGACTTCTTGTTATATCCAGCTCTCTTAGAACGTTACGTTTATAATATCGCGTTTGAATATTATTAACTTTTCATTAAATTTTCAGGTATTTTCCGTACTTGTTTGTAACACACACACATATTCCTCATACCATTAATAAAATATTGCTATAGGCCTAATATAATCTGTTTTTTAAATATATTTTTCTTTGAATTACAGTAATTGGACTATAATACCTCATAACGCTGTTATTGTTGTAATATTTATTTTAAATATTTTCTGAATATTTATTTAAAGACATCTTCAACATCTAGGCCATATAAATGTCTATTTATTTAGTTTCATTGCATTTTAAAATTTTATTTCCATCCATAGAAATTCTGCCCAAGGGCAGGTCTTTCACTACAATCATAGCATTTTCATGCTATGCTTTGCAGTTTTACTAGGGAATTATAGATGTGGTAGTTTCCCGTTACTTTCCACACAGATGAAGGATAATAATAATAATAAGGATGATGATGATGGGCGGATGATTTTTGGGGACCGTTGGGCCCTAAGCTTCCTGACATTTGTCTTACAGGTGAGGATAAACCCAAAAAAGAACCTCACCCAGGAGCCTGTCCCGACCGGGAATCGAACCCGGGCCCGCTGCATGACAAGGCAGCACGCTACCTCGAGACCACAAATTTTATTTAATATTATGAAATAGTGAATATATTAAATGAGTCCTGGTAATGAAATTCCAATACAGAATTTGCTTTGACGACGGAAGAAAATTAGGGAAAAATAACTCAGTTGGTCTGCATCGTGGTTTGAACACGGGATCTCCCGAATACGAGTCTCAAACGTTATTGTTTGAGCCAACTCGATCAGTATTTAAAACATAATAATACGTATTTTAAATGTTGCAGATACACAGTTTATGAGGAAGTACATGGTGTGACCACTAATGAGAGTAACAGACGAATAGATATTATTGCATTTAGAGCATCCTCTAAAATTGTTATGATATTATATCCCACAATTCGTTTTGAGACTCATAGTGGCCAACCTGAGGAAGTTGACTCTGAAAAGAAAGCCATATATGAGCCAACAATTGACTATTACAAAGAGATAGTATAACTGTCACAGGATTGACGATCGGGGCAAGAGGTACTACACTAGGATTCTTAGCCAAATTTTGGAATTCCTTAGATTTGGACAGGGTGTATCTTTCTAGAATTGCCATCGCTACCATTAGAGCATCAATTTCAATTTTAAGAAACCATATTTACAAAATTACTTTATAGTATGTATACTTCAATTAGGCCTACAAGTTGAATTTTAAAAATATATTTACAAAATGTATTTCATCAATTCCAAAAATTAATTGTCTGTATCACTTTGTCCTTGAGGCAATCCTCTAATGAGGAAAGTTTTATATAATAATAATTTCTCGCATTGTAATTTTCTCTTGTTTCTAAATTAATCAATAAAACACTCAATTCACTCTACAGAATTGGCCTGCTTTTATCTTTAGTAACACTTAATAACAACCCTCCATGATATCTTTACCTTATCCTGGTGGAGTGGCTTGCGTGCTTAAATGATCTGAGAGCTATGCCGGCGGTAGCATTGCTGCTGGTAGGATTACCCGTGCCGGACTGGTTGAAGGTGACAAGCAAGTCGAAAAAAAGTAACTTGGTCGAAAGAGTGACGATCTTTCACCGTAAAAATACAAGTGTCAAGAAATGCGGACATGGGTTTAACTGGAAGAGCTCATGTCCGCGCAGCCATGAACCTACGGGTTCGATAGTGCCAGTAAGTAAGTAAGTAAGTAACACTTAATAACAAACAAAACTAAGTTACTGATTTATAAAACTCTTGTAAGACCAATTACCTATGCGTTAGAAACTTGAACTCTTTTAAAGTCAGATGAGAAACCTCTGGCTACTTTTGAAAGAAAGATATTAAGAACTATTTTTGGGGCTTAAAAGAAGGTGATATCTGGAGAAGAAGGAGAAATTATGAATTGTATAAATTATATAAGGAACCCGATTTAGCGAAGTATATACAAATTAATAGATTGGCCTGGGCTGGACATTTGATACGTATGGACAATAATAAAACAATAAAATTTAAGTGGTTTGTTTATATTTATATAAATCTTATTATATAATTATTTCTATTTATTTCAAGTTTATATATGTTATTATTATTTATATATGGCAAATATCTGTTAATACATCTTATATATTAATAAACTGCTCTTTCTAGATTAATAAGTTATTATATATATATCTACATTTATATAATAACTTATTGTACTTGTGTAAAATTTTCGATTTTTTAAGCCATTTTCGAAAAATTCGTGCATTTTTCCTGATTTTCGAGTGCATCAAAATATCCCCTACACTAGACTTAAAATAATCTATTTTCATGTACAAATGTTAAAAATATCAATATGGCACAACCATTACAAACCAGAAAAATTGGAAATTGGAACCCTATACTGAGTTAATATTTTTTAAGACGAGAGGATTATGTCTTGTAGGATATTAAAATTAGAAATTGAAAGAATTCAGCAGCAAATAGAAGGACATTCTGAGGAAGGATAGGGCCCAGAATGGCCTGTCATGCTATATATGATTATTATTATTGTTATTATTATTATTTATATTATTATTATTATTATTATTATTATTATTATTATTATCTCTGGTGGGTTCTGGATTTTGAACTCAGGACACATGAGTCCACTGGCAAGCGTACTGCTAAGCTATTTCAGACCGGCACATAGACGTAGAAGCACGGAAAAATGGTGTTAACAAATTTTGATATGACGCAGGAATTAAGAGTTCAGAATGAATAATTTCAACATATTATAGGAAATTAAACTTACATTCAGAGTAAAAAAAGGAAAATAACTATTAAATATGTACTCGAGTATTAACTAACTAATCCACTGGCAGGCTATCGAACACGTAGGTTCATGACCGCGCGGACATTAGCTCTCCATACATCCCTATACTGAGTTAATATTTTTCAATCATTTCTTATACGATTAACTTCTGTCAAATCACGATTAATGTTAATCTCTTTTTTATTCTTGACCTACCTAGTGGGCGCTTTCTCTCTGTTTTCTTACAAGAAGTATCTATATATCTCGTTCATTTCCCCCTTCATTCCACACACGTTCAACCACACACATACTATTCTTATCCAATCAGATTTTCCCATAAAGATCATGTAGCTCACTCTAATATAGTTCTCCTACATTCTCCTGTGCTGTTCGTCGTCTCTTTTCTTTCTTTCTTCTCTCCTCTCGCGCTCTCTCTCTCTTCTTCTCTTTCTCTCTCTCCTCTCTCTCTCTCTCCTCTCTCTCTCTCTCTCTCTCTCTCTTCTCTCTCTCCTCTCTCTCGCTCTCTCTCTTCCTCTCTCCCTCTCTCTCCTCTCCTCGTCTCTCTCTCCTCGTCTCCCTCATCCTCCTCTCTCTCCTCCTCTCGTTCCACCAATGATTCTACATTTTTTTTTTTTCTTTTCCTCATCTGTCTTATAGTATACTAGCGTACCCGGCAGATGTTGTCCTGCCCGAACGTTCAATTCTCATGTCATGGGCGGACGATAAAAATATGTTACTTTTTTACCATAAAATTCAGAAATTATGACATAATTAGATATTATTAAATAAGTTCGCAAGAAAACCTCTTACAGCCTTCAGTTGTGGCTCAAGAAGTATGAATGATGATGTCACATAGTCATGAACATTAGAATTGTACCCTCCTTTGCAGATAAGTTAAGAACCGTCATATAACAATTATATTAGAGTGAAAAAAAAAAAAAGATAAATTGATGAGAGTGAGTCAAAACAGTCCCCCCCGCCCCAGCTAGATTTCAATTCTGACCCATACTGGCCGACATTCCACGAGAAAAATGTCTTCCCCCGTAGATACTCAAACCAGCGTAAGTCCCGTAGTTCCCAAAGACTTCTTGCCTTAACCACTCGGCTACGGCGCGAGACTCTTTGAATCAATGAAAGACAAAAATGGTTTAAGAGATAAACATATGCTATCGCGAACTTTTTTGTAGAGCTTTTTGAGATATTCAATTCTGTGTACATTAATTTTGTGTATTTCTTATGGTTTAGGCAGCGTAAGCCAGTTAAGCGTCAAAAGAGCTACTTTTTTCACGTTTTCCACTACAAAGGGCGATTTTTAAGAGTGTAGGAGTTGAGTATCACAACTCTCTTATAGCCTATGTTCATCCCGGGAATCTTCTGAACATTTTGCAAAAACCCCATCACAATCGGATCAACGGTATGGCCGCGCATAAAGTACGAACAAACAAACAAATATACAAACAAACATTAATTTTTATATATAAGATTACTATGTGAGGTTGGGAAGTGGTTTTTACAGAATCGAGGAAAATGTTTAAAAACTGAGCTCGGTTTTTAAATTCCGAGATTCTGTAAAACACTTCACAAACATGCGTTGTATATTATTTTTTGCGCGATGGTGTTTTCAAAATAATAAATAATAGTAAAATAATAACATCTCTGTTGGAAATATTTGCGTTCATTATAAACAATTGACTAACGTTAACAGTGTGGGCAATGTTTATTAGTTGAAACTACAGGAGGCCGTGAGAATCAATTAGTGATAAAATGGCGGCAAGTACGTATTTATTGTTTTATATTGTTTCAAATAAAGTTCAGTTCATTTAAAATGCAGTGATTTGTTTCGTATAATGTATCTTAACACTATCTTTTGGATATTTTTTGTATATACATTGTATTTAGTATATGTAGAGGGCAGTGGTTTTACTTCCCATACGCGTTTTGTAATATGTGATATTACAGTATAATTATTTATGTTGGCAACCCCGAAATGTAGGAAGTTGAACTTTCATTCATGGTCGCCATTGCTGTAAGTATGATAAAACGCATTATCGCGCAAAAAAGTTATTTTTTCGCATCTAGGCATATAATAACACTGGAATCAACGCAGGTTTATACCTATTTTAGTTTAATATTTTTTTAGGGAAATTGGGATGACAAAAGTCCCTGCACTACATAATGGCATGTCTGTTTTTGTGCTATTGATTATAGTCATAAAATTCTATTTTACAATTTAAATTAAGACATTTCAATTAACACATGCAATAAAATCCTTATACAATTTATGCATTAGTTGTTCTGATTGGTAAGTAAAGTACTCGTATTAAATTTAACTTCTGCAATGGTGGAGTCTATTTAATACATAATTTTAATAATATCCTATTTTCAATAATAATAATAATAATAATAATAATAAATAATAATAATAATAATAATAATAATAATATTGTTCCAAGCAGTGGTAAGTTGTATACCAAGCTACGAATTTTCTATGCTGAAAAGAGAAACGATATATTATGTATGCGACAGGAAGTGCTAATATGTCACATGGACCTATCAGAAACCAGAGATGAGGCTGCTACTGCGACAAATTTACATTTCATAAGGACGACATATGTCATTCAGATTCTGAATAATTTTCTTTGTACGATTCAACTTACACTTTTCGATAAAAATATACACAGTCTACATCATTTAATAAATATGTTATTTCAACTTACTAATAATAGTAAGAAGGAGCAAAATAATTTTAAGGGCGATATTGGCTTAAATATATATATATATATATATATATATATATATAATATATATATATATATATATATATATATAATTTATTTCTGGAGAAACATATGAAGAATGGAATCAGAAATCCTATCTTCACCTTCCAAGACGGGATAAATACTCAAACGCCGTGCTAAATGAGATATATTAAATGTATTTTAGGCAAAGAAATATCTAGGAAGAAGACATAGAGAATAGACATGTCATGAGGGGAAAAATATTGTGGAGGAACGGATCCGTTCGAAGAGAAATCTAAGATAAAAACATGAGCTCTCTCGAAGGAAAAAACACTGAGAGCAACCACCTAACCTAAAGAAATACAACTAGCTCACTGGTACTATAGAACCCGGTAATTCATGACTGTGAGTTTTCGATCTTGACAAAAAATAAAAGCAAGATATGATATAGAATGGATTCCTCGTAACTAAAGGTTTTAAACAAGGATGTTGTTTATCCCCTACACGTTTTTAAAATGTATGTTCAACAAGCCTTAAAAATATGGCAAAAGAAATGTTATAATATGAGAATAACGATGAATAACAATATTATATACACAATACGATTTGCAAATGATCAAATTTTATTGGCTGAAAATTATGATGGCATTGAATATAAGACCAGGAAATTAATGGAAGAATATGATAAGTGGGGATTGAAAGTTAATGTAAATAAAACTCAATATATGGTAATTTGTGATAGCGGACACATTTTTGTATTAGAAGATTCCAAAGGTACAATTAATGTTTGTAACAAAATTAGATATTTGGGAGTTGAAATATGAAGATGGAAACACTGATTTTAGAAATAATAAAAATAATAGTTGAAGGTCGATCTGCAAATAGCAATGTCGAATGGAATTTTGAGGGATACACGATATTCAAAGAAATTAAAATTCATATTTATAAATCAATAGTAAGACGTTTAATGATGACCTTGAAGTTGATTATGATAATAAAACTAATTAGTATAGTAACTACTTAGTAAATAGTCAATATTATGAGTTGCGCTTTGTCGATCTAATTGTACGTCAGATTTTAGGTTATCGTCAATCGTTAAGAGTTATATCATACCACATTCATTAATAGCCATAGTAATTTAAGAAGTTATAGAAAGTAACGTGAGAAATATGACTCCAGAGCCCCCACTCTATTCAACTTTTAAAAAAAGCATGTGTTCCACTTTCACTCTTGTAGACCCAACATAGCCTCGAGTCAGGAAGGATGTTTGTACTACGCTATTGAAAGAAAGTCTAATGTTAATGTTTACCTTTAAATAAAACCCACATAAAACTCTAATCTACTTTAAACATCTAAAATAATGGAGACATTTGTGGAGGAAGTGTGATTTTTAAGACTTTTTCCTATATCATATTTGACAACTAAGCGGGGGCAAAGGAACTCTCTATCGGGTATTATTTAAGTTAATTTATTTACGTTTATTTCCTTACAGATATCAGTGAGTTACATGTGGTTAGCACATCACCTCAAAGAGACACCTAGTAGTAACTAAG
This sequence comes from Diploptera punctata, assembly GCA_030220185.1. Taxonomy (NCBI): domain Eukaryota; kingdom Metazoa; phylum Arthropoda; class Insecta; order Blattodea; family Blaberidae; genus Diploptera; species Diploptera punctata. Next base: position 2,723,198 of record JASPKZ010010696.1, read on the forward strand.
GTGTTACTTGCATGAGAAAGGCCGATTAAAATTTGCTCAGAAGGTCTAATTTAGGCTTGAAATTCTTTTACGAGCTTGAAAAATATCAGCCTCAACTTGTCCCTTGGATTTTTCCACCCTGCGGGTTCGAACCCGCGACACATTTTAAATAAAGATTTAAAATACAAATATTAATTTCTAGTATAAAGAAATAACTTAAAATTTAATCTTCACGATGAATTTACGTAAAGAGAGTAATTTATGTACAGAGTAATAACTGCATGCAAAAATTCTTGGTTCTATAATAGTAAACATATTTTTATGACCTAAATATCGCGTAAAAAACCAGAAAATTTAAAAAGGCTTTATATATATATATATATATATATATATATATATATATATATATATACACACACACACACACACAAAACTCACAGTGATTCCTATAGAAAAAAAAATAAAAAATAACAGTTTCCAAATTAATATAAAATATCATCAGCAGCAGCATCAAGGATTAGACCTGCTGGTCTGTTCCGATCTCATGTTAGAATTGGTCTATCTGCCGGCATTTTTTTACATTATAGATAGGATTGTCCACTTCTGATTTTATTTTTTTAATTTACTGGTATTAAGAGCTTCATGACATAAACTTTCCATACATTTCTATATTGATTTAATGTTTTCTAATGATTTCCTACATAATTCGCCTTCCTCAAACCATGGGTAATGTTATTCTCCCATCTCATTCTTGTCTACCTGCTAGTCGCTAAAAAATATAAATTTTACCGAGTAAAACATGGGGAATGTATATAAAAGCAAGAGAGAATATAAAATTGAAAGATGAGATAAAAAGAAGAACGAAAGGGAGAAATTTGGAAGAGAGAGAGAGAGAGAGAGAGAGAGAGAGAGAGAGAGAGAGAGAGAGAGAGAGAGAGAGATTTACAAATCATGAAAGTTTGAGGAGAAAAATAACAGAGTTGAGGAAAAATATGTAAAGTGGAAAAATTCTTAATACAAAAACAGCAAATCAATATATTTAAAAGTCATAAAACGTCGTTGGGGTTATTAAGTCAGATGTTAAAAAATATTAGAATAAATACTTGCCCTAAGTTGCAACGCAGGCTCGGAGCCATGACGAAGTACATGAGTGTGCCCGTTAGGTCACCACCCATATATTGTTAGACCAGGCTATTTTTTTAACTAACAGTGATATGTAGTAAAGGGTGATATGCAATGAATGAAGGAATGAAGATGAAAGGACATAATGGGGAATGTTAATGGGATGAAATTCGGGGAACAGGAGAATCCCGGAAAAAAACCGAAAAATCCCGATATGACCCATCACCAATACCCCATCGGAACCGCCAGGATTCGAACCTGGGAACCTGGTAACCAAGCGTCCACAGAGATAACTCACAGAAAAGTAAATTTTAATTTGAACAAGTAAACAATCGAAATTTAAAAAATAAGTTATTGTATACGTGAGAACAGTAAGGTTTTCAACAAGCTAAGCTGTGAAGTTAGGTTATGGAATGTGGAAGTAAATTTCAAATAAACGATTTCAGATTGCATTATCTTATCGCGCCCAATGGTTTAGCTTGTAAACTAGTTTATGATCAATTACATTGTTCAATTTCATTGCTTGCTCTAAATTGGGATAGTATTCACCTACTAATGTATAAAGGGTAAATAAAGCCTTAATAAGGCCACTATAGACCTTAGAAGTCTGTTGTGGTAGTAGAAGGTTAAGGCTTTCACTTTTTGTGAAAAGTGGCACTTCATGCAGCCGGGTTGTCAGCCCTGCGTGACGGCCACCTTTCTCCGAGAACATACGTCCGGTACTCACTTCTGTAAGAGGGTGAGTCGATTCTAGGATCATGGTGACACGAGAACATTTAGGCCAATTTAAAAGTACTGATCCTATCGTGACTCGTACCTTCCGGCTCATAGCGTATTGCCTTAACCAACTACGCGTGCTCACAACAATGAAAACTTAAACACTGCTCGAATTCTCAACCTTCGAATTATTATTACTGTTTCAGGCGAAGTAGATAATATAAAGAGCAGACCGAGCTGCAAAATACCTATACAAGACAATTTACAAATTTACATCCATGTATAAAATCAATTAGTGTATTTTACGATTCTATGATCAGTTGTAACAGAAATTAAATTGAAAAAGACAAAATAAATATAGACTATATTATCCTTATGAAAAAAGATTGATAACTCCAGTCGCATATTAATTTCTTATTTGAAAAATCAAAGTAAAAGGCTGCTATATTTCATGTCTCCCATGTTACTGTGTGGAAATCAGACTAATTCTCACTATAATTACAAAATAACACAAAAAACTTCTTTCGTTTCCGAGTAAACCATATGTTTCCGACTAAAAGCCTACACTATTTTTCGATTCTGTTTACCCCAAGAATTTCGCACTAATAATTAATCTGAACACTTATTATACTGTATTACTTCCGCTTATATATATGGAAGTTCGGGTAATGTAGACCCTTCTGTTTGAGTGGTCCCTGTTAATATCTTCTTTAATTGATGCTGCCCTAGAAACAGAAAATATTTTTACTTCTTACCCTCATAAACTTCGACGCGTTCAAGGTCAGTTTATTTCATTATTTATGCGAAGAAGGGTTTATTTATGATATTTATGAAAATTACCACTTTAAAAGTTCTTCAAGCTAAGAATCACTTCTTAATAATCTGCTATTGAATATTACAAAAAAAAAACTCCTAAATATATATATATATATATATATATATATATATATATATATATATATATGTAGATGCTGTTTTAATATGCTGATGGGTTTGGTTTAATATTATGTGATGTGGTGGCTATATAAAATAATTAAATATAACAAAGGAATTCGGTTAATATGGACCCTCCACGAGGACCTGGGTCCACTCTACACGAATACGTATATTTTATCGATGAGGATGCTGTCTGTAAAAACCATTCACTTAATTAATTTTATTTAATATCCTTGTAATTTTACTAAACCCAAAGACCGTCGCTTTCTGCGGTTGAATGGCGTGTGAATGTTATAATCAACAATGATTTTTCAAAACATAAAATAAATATAAATGCCTTTTAATTATGATCAGTCATAAATTTCAGATTAATCTGTTCCTGTCTGTACAAATTAAGAGAGTAAATAAACTTAAAAATACACTAAAAGCTAAGGTAGACTCTGGGGTCCACTTTATCCAAGTATGGAGGTTAAAGTGGACCTTTCTTGTAATGTAAAAAAGTTTATAAATTATGAAGATGTTTCCATATTTGAATAAAATGATGCTATTTCATAGTTACAACACTAATGATAATCACTGTAATTAAACAAAATTCAAATCCCTTAATTAAAAGAATAAAAACAACATATGCAAATTAGATATATTCCAACTTAAATTCTACCCCCCTTAAAAATAAAACTTTACAAGGATAATAAAACCAACTGGACCATTGAAGAGATGGAAGGACCAATTCGACCTATAATGAGATCGGAACAGGCCATTGGGCTTAATCCTTGTTGTTGATGATGATGACGAAAAACAACATATTCAAAACAGGGGTCCAAATTACCCGAAGTTCCTCTATATATTCTAATGCCACCAGCTTGTCTTTTATGACATTTCTGTTTTTTCTCCCCTGACATTGGCGGAATTGTAATCCATTTCTTAGGTTGGGGCACCTGGAATGCGGAGTACGTTACCCCGATGATATGTTGGGTGATAAATGATAATGAAGCGCCAGGAGAGTTCTTAACCTAAACTTCAGACTATGGGCAACCACAGAAATAATCCCCTTTAAGAAAAAATGTCTATGGTTTGACCGGGAATCGAACCCGGGATCTCATAAACTGTAGACAAAAACGCTGATCACTAGCCCATGAGGCTGGTCCCGCTTATATATATAAATTTGAATACTACATATATAAGAAAAATAAATAAATAAATATATATATATATATATATATGGTATAATAAGAAAAATAAATGCCTGGACGGGATTCGAACCCGGAACTCTGAGTCTGTACCTCAGCGTGTTATCCATTACACCACCAGGCGAATCCAATTCAAACACTTATTTTTCTTATATATATATATATATATATATATATATATATATATATATATATATTCTTATAAGGATAGTGTGAGTTATTGTAGTTACCAGTGCTAATTTCTTCAATCTTTGACTAAAAACTCACACTATTCTTATATGTATAAATTGAGAATACCACATATATAAGAAAAATAAATGTTTGTGTTAGTATCCTGAGTGGCTCAGATGGTTAGAGCGCTAAACGCACAGAGTCTAGAGACTCGGGTTCAAATCCCGACTCAGGCATTTATTTTTCTTTTCATGTCATATATATATAATCGTTTGCTACTGTTAACTTTCAATCTAATATTATAGTTACGATCATGTGAAATAATAGTAGTATACGTATTAGGCCATAAAACAATGTAGTGGTAATTGGAATTTATTAGCTTTATTATCTATGGCCTGATGACACTTTTTATGGGTTATAGCACAAGAAGTGGATATCCGAATTTAGAGATAATTTTTGTTTTAAAATGAATCTTAGACATCTCCAACAATAAAACATAAAAAAGAAAGAAAGAAAGAAATGTTAATGAAAATCTGAAAGATAATTTATAAAGAACTATTTCACGTTCCGCCTCCATTAGTTTACATTACATCGAATTTGTAGCTAGAATGCAACGCTGAGCGATGTTCTTTTATTTGTGCACATGGATACATAAGTTCTAATAGAACGCGACGCGGAAAGTTATAATGTACACCAGATTAGTGTTTATACAAATGTGTGATTCATTTAGTTAGGTTTAAATGAGGGTAAGTTAGTGTACATCAGTTTAGTCTACAGGAGTGCTTATATATATTAGCTAAGTTTAGTTTGAACTAACCACACATTATTAAATTTAAAAAAAGCTAACCCAAAACAATTCATGCTAACCACCTAGGTATTGCTTCCGTTAGTTTTAAATATTGGTTAGTTAGTTCAAACTAAAATCAGTTCACGTTTGATTTAGATGAGTGCAAATGTACACCAGATTATGTATCGGAGTGTATAGGCCTAATTTATTTAGTTTACATGAAGGCAAGTTATCGTACACCAGATAAGTGAAATGTAATTTGTAAATTTATTTCGTCGAGTACAATGGATTAATTTTGCTGCTATTCATTTTCGAAAAAAATAGGTAGGAGGCATATCGATTATTGCCGATAATCGATTCAATTAACATAATTCTTTATGTTCTTCGTTATATGGATGTGGATTTTCTTAAATTTTAATTTTTTGCTATGTAATTTTGGAAACAACACTGAATTTTAATACAATATTTTTTTTTATTCAACCTCTAGAGAACACCTAACCATGTTTCCATCCTGGACTAACATTTGAATGTCGGAACTGACTACAAAACCACAATAGCTGCTATATTCTCAGGTAACATAAAAAACAATGCTTTATAAGTTGTTATTTTTCTGCTTTGTGTCAGCGTCACCCGCAAATTATTATCATGTTTCATGTTTGACTATCCTAAGCTTAATTTTAAAACAAAAAATATCTCGAAATTCGAATGTCCACTTTTTGGTTTTAAAATGAAGCTTAGGAACGTCAAAGATTGAAGAAATTAGCACTAGAACTACAACAACTCACACTATCCTTTTATTTATTTTTTCTAGCTTATGCTGTTAGTTTGAATATTGGTCGCTTATCTTTTAAAAGTTTCTTGTTCTTGTAAAATGACTATTATTAAAGTTTGAAGATAGCTCGTAATAATGTGACATCAATTGAATTATGTATTATAATCTAATTGACTGAATGTAACTAGTTCAAAACTAGGAAATTTTTACATAATTATCATTAATTTTATTTTTAAAAGTTTACATCGTGGCTGATATCTCATCGGAATTTTATGGTGACAAATGAAGAAAATTTTGAAGAAGTGGCTGGAATCAATGAACAATAATTACAAATAGAAATGAGGTGCAGAAAAAACATAGCTGCATAACTCTGCACAATACATATTACAAGAACTCTTGCCATCCCAACTTTCTCAAAAAACATTAAACTAAAAACGTATAAAACAGTTATTCGTCCAGTTATGTTAATGATAGGATATCATACATAATTCTAAAGGGTAAACGACATGATTTTATAATTGTAAATGTACATGCCCCCACAGAAGATAAAGATGACAAGATCAAGGATGAGTTCTATGAAGAATTAGAATGCTTATTTGATAGCCTTTCACGATATCATATGAAAATTGTCATAGGAGATTTTAATGCAAAAGTGGGGCGGGAAGATATATTCAAACCAACAATAGGCAAATTCAGTCTTCATGAAGATAGTAACGACAACGGGGTTAGATTAGTCACATTTGCCACATCGAAGAATCTGATTGTTAGAGCACAACATTTCAGCATAAGGATATTCATAAATACACCTGGACATCCCAGATGGAGAAACTCGGAACCAGATAGATCATGTATTAGTGGATAAACGCTGGCACAGTACCATCATTGATATTAGATCAGTTAGAGGGATAGACTGCAATTCGGATCATCATCTGGTCAGAGTGAAAATCAGACAACGGCTATCGCTTATGAGAGGTACGAATGCTAAAGATGATTCTGTAAAATATGAATTAAAAAACTTGAGAAATGATGAAATGCGGCAAGAATACCAAATCAAAATTGCTAATAGATTTGAAGTACTGGAATCTTCAGATGACAATGTGGCAAACGAAGAAGAACCTGATATAAATAAAGAATGGGAGGCTATAAGAGATACTATTAAATTGTCAGCATCAGAAGCATTGGTTGTTTAAAAAAGAGGCAAAACAAGAAATGGTTTGATGAGGAATGTGCCAACATTGTAAAGAAAAGAAAACTAGCAAAAATTAAATGGTTACACGAGCCAAATGAGGTAAATTTAGAGCAATTGGGTAGTATTAGACGGGAAACCACTAAGTTACTAAAGAGTAAAAGAGGGAATATTTGAGAGAGAAGATTAATGATCTTGAAATGAATGCAAAAATAGGAACATTAGAGAATTATATCAGGGAATTAGTATAGAGAAGAAAGGGTTTCAGGCTAGAACAAACATAATTCGAAATGAAAATGGGGATATGATTGCAGATTCTAGGAGTATATTAAATAGATGGAAAAGTTACTTTAATCAGCTATTAAATGTACATACAGAACAGGACATTGAGGAGGTTAAGTTACAGACAGCAGAAATGCTAGTCGCAGAGCCAAGTGCATTAGAGGTTGAAATGGCGATTGAAAAATTGAAGATGTATAAAGCATCAGGTTCAGATGAGATCCCAGCAGAACTCATAAAATCAGGAGGAGAAAAATTGATAGACAAAATACGCTGGTTGCTTAGTATGATTTGGGAAAAAGAAGCTCTTCCAATGAATGGAAGGAATCAATTATCGTACCAATTTATAAGAAAGGAGATAAAACTGATTGCAACAACTACAGGGGCATCTCATTACTTTCAACTTCATACAAAATTCTTACAAATATATTAGTAAGCAGACTTACTCCCTACATTGATGACATTCTAGGAGATCATCAATGTGCATTTAGAAGAAACAGGTCTACAACAGATCAGATTTTTAGTATAAGACAGATTTTAGAAAAGAAATGGGAATATAATGGCACTGTACATCAACTATATGTAGACTTCAAAAAAGCATATGATTCAATTAAGAGGGAGAAGTTATATAGTATCCTGCTGGAGTTCGGAATTCCTAAAAAGTTAGTTAGACTTATACGAATGTGTCTAAATGGCTCAAATAGTAGGGTGCGTGTAGGCAAACAGTTTTCAGACACTTTTGAAATCCAGAATGGGTTGAAGCAAGGAGATGCACTATCTCCTCTACTATTTAATTTTGTACTAGAGCATGCCATTAAATCTTTAGAGAATGAGGAAGGCTTACAACTGAATGGTATTAATAAGCTGTTAGTTTATGCTGATGATGTAGTACTATTGGCCGATAGCGAGGAGATACTAAAGGCCAACACGCACACACTATTGAGTAACACTAAGAAATTAGGACTGGACGTAAATATCAGTAAAACTAAATATATGGTCACATGTAGAAATTCAGTATATAATGGAAATGGACAGCTAATGACAAATGAGGGAAATTTTGAGGAAGTGGCTGAATTCAAATACCTAGGAACAATAATCACAAATAGGAATGAGACGCACAAAGAAATTAAACATAGGCTCAATTCTGGAAATGCATGCTATTATGCATTGCAGAGACTTTTGATGTCCCAACTCCTTTCAAAAAACGTTAAGCTGAAAATATATAAAACTATTATTCTACCAGTTATATTATATGGGTGCGAAACATGGACTCTTACTTTAAGGGAGGAAAGGAGATTACGAGTATTTGAGAATAAAGTTCTTAGGAAAATTTTTGGACCAAAGAGAGATGAACAGACAGGTGAATGGAGAAGACTACATAACAATGAACTACATGGTCTTTATAGGAAGCCAGATATAATAAGAACAGTTAAGTCTCGTAGACTGCGATGGGCAGGACATGTTGCACGTATGGGGAATGAAAGACGTGCATGGAAGCTTCTTGTAGGAAATCCAGAGGGAAAACGCCCAGTTGGTAGACCAAGAATGAGGTGGGAGAACAACATTAACTTTGATTTGAGGGAAGTAGATTATACAGGGAATGATTGGAAAGCATTAGCTCAGGATAGGGATGTATGGAGAGCTTATGTCCGCGCGGCCATGAACCTACGGGTTCGATAGTGCCAGTGAGTAAGTAAGTAAGTAAGTATATTATATGGATGCAAAACCGTGTTACTTTAAGGGAGGAGGGAAGATCACGAATATCTAAGAACAAAGCTCTTAGGCGTATTTTTGGACCAAAAAGGGACGAAGAAAAAGTGAATGGAGAAGACTACATAACAGTAAGTCATCTGAACTGTATGAGAAACCAGACGTAATAAGAATAGTTAAGTCTCGTAGAAGGGCAGGACATATGCCACAAATGGGGAATGAAAGAAGGGCATGAAAAACCTTCAGAAAAACCAGAGGGAAAGTGAAAATAAGATAGGTCAATAATTAAACGGGAGAATAATATTGATCTTTGAGATTTAAGGAAGCAGAATTATACATGGAATGATTGCAAAACAAAAGCTCAAGGCAGGGATGTATGGAGAGCATATGTCAGCGAGGCTATGAACCTTCTGGTTCGATAGTGCCAGTGTGTTAGCTTTTAAGCGTTTTTGTTCTTCAAAAATAGTCATTTAACATTTTAACATCGCTGACAATGAGAGACGTCACTAGAACAACGTATTAAATTGTAGTTCACTGAATTGAACTAGTTCTAATACGGGCCTTTCTACACAATTGCCATTAATTTTATATTATTTAAAGCGTTATATTGTAATTTATACCTTATAAATAGTATCATGTATTTTAATAGTACGTTTACGTAAATATCTTGATGAATCAATTTATACGAATACTCACACTGACTGGTCTCTGAATAAGACTTGATTAGCCTCTAAGCTGGATACTACGTTGCAGCAGTACTTATTCACTCACGTTGTCTTCTGTATGACTGAGAGTTGCAGTATACACAGAGTACCCTAAGCCTACAGTTCTGAAAGGTAGTTATGGTGGTGGTAAGAAGATATTACCTACCTTATAGCCAACTCTTTTCTCTCACACCAGAAGCGGACTGGTTCAACTCTCACTATTGAATTCATAAACTATTGTTTTGTAGATCGCTTGGATGAGTATGAGGGAAAGTTAATAATGTCATGTAATATAATGATTCACGAAAAGTTCCTCCAAAATTTTTTTAAATAAAAACTCACATTAAAACAGTATGTTATAAATTAGTGCAATGACATCGTCCCTTGAATATTTTCCTTCAATTTATCGATTTCACTTCAACTGTATAGACTGTATGCATCGAGTTTTCTATTTTTCAAAGGAGTACCACTTTTCTAGATTTCAACCTTATACAGAAATTATTTTAATTTATTTTTCTTCGGGATGCTTCAGCATCGTTGTATATATTCCATCATAAATCTGTGAGTATAATTAGTTATTTAACGATTTTTAACAGGCAAGGTTATTAGCGTCGGAATTCAAAGCTGGGCATGTAAGAGGTGATACATTTTTGCTCAGAGGATTCTCCTTTCAAGTTTTAGGCTCTTTCACCTGCCTAAATCTAAGACACAGGACCCACGGTTTAAGTTCCCTTCCGAAGGAACCCATGCTCAGGAACTTTTCGCCCTGAAAAATCCATTAGGCCTAATCCCGGCCGAGTTTGAACCTGCGAAACCCAGAACCAGAGGCAAGCATGGTAATACATACCCTTAAAGACCGATTCTATAAGTGTATACTTTTATGCTGTCGTTATCGTACTCACCTCTAATTTCGAAATTCCCGGGTTCAAACCTGACTAGGGCAGATTTAAAAGATTTCTTTTGAAGGGAAGGGAAGCCGTGGATTCCCTGAAGATTTAAGAATGTAAAAGAGCCTCAAGTCCCGAGCCGTGGCCGAGCGGTTTGGGGCTCTAGCTTTGGATCAGAGCGACGGAACTTAAGCTGTATTTTCTCCATGGGGGAAGAAATTTTCTCATAGAATTTTTGCCAGTATGGGACTGATGTCCACCCAGCATAGAGGAATTTAGGTAGCTACTTTTGAAATCCACAATGGGTTAAAGCAAGGAGATGCATTATCTCCTCTACTATTTAATTTTGTACTAGAGCATGCCATCAAATCTTTAGAGGATGAAGAAGGTCTACAACTCAATGGTATTAATAAGCTGCTGGTTTATGCTGATGATGTAGTACTATTAGGCGATAGCGAAGAGATACTAAAGGCCAACACACACCCTATCGAGTAAAACTAAGAAATATGGACTGGAAGTAAATATCAATAAAACTAAATATATGGTCACACGTCGAAATACATTATATAATGGAAATGGACAGCTAATGACAAATGAGGGAAATTATGAGGGAGTGGCTGAATTCAAATATCTAGGAACAATAATCACAAATAGGAATAGTATGCACGAAGAAATTAAACATACGCTCAATTCTGTAAATGCATGTTAATATGCATTACAGAGACTCTTGACGTCCCAACTCCTTTCAAAAAACGTTAAACTGAAAATATATAAAACTATTATTCTACCAGTTATATGGATGCGAAACATGGACTCTTACTTCAAGGGAGGAAAGAAGATTACGAGTATTTGAGAATAAAGTTCTTAGAAAAAATTTTGGACCAAAGAGAGATGAACAGACAGGTGAATGGAGAAGACTGCATAACAATGAACTACATGGTCTTTATAGGAAATATAGTAAGAACAGTTAAGTCTCATAGACGCGATGGGTAGGACATGTGGCACGTATGGGGAATGAAAGACGTGCAAGGAAGCTTCTTGTAGGAAAACCAGAGGGAAAACGCCCAGTTGGTAGACCAAGAATGAGGTGGGAGAATAACATTAAGTATGGTTTGATGGAAGTAGATTATACAGGGAACGATTGGAAAACATTAGCTCAGGATAAGGATGTAAGGAGAGTTTATGTATGCGCGGTCATGAACCTACGCGTTCGATAGTGCCAGTGAGTTAGAGTTAGTTACAATAAACATTAGCACCAGGTTGAGAAACCCGCTATAACGGCTGGGGTACATGCTAACCCCGTGTAATCCTATATTGGTAGGATGAAGTTCAACTATGTGATTAATTCACGCGGATGTGAGACCAGCAACCGGATGATAAATCAAGTGTCTCCTAGGTTTGTCGCGTCATGCATTTAAAATAACCTCAAGCTTGAAAAAAGGCCTCTGACAGAGAGTACAATTTGTCGGCCCTTTCATGCCCAGACTTGATTTTCTGACGCTAAAAACCTGAGCTGTTAAATAGAGGGGTTGATTGAAAGTATAATACCCCCTTGTATAATGTAGGACTATATACTGTATACAGTTATTTCGATTAATATCCGGTTTGACCTTGATCTTCTTCTTTATGTACAACTTTTTAAATGTTCTTCTACCTCTCAAAAGGTTTTTTTTTCATGCCTTCCTATTCTATATTAGGGGAGGTTGATTATGAAGAATGTTAAATACAATCTTAATTATCTGACATTATTAAATAATTTTGTGTTAATTAAGGGTACATTTAGCTTTAAAATACATAAGTAAACGTATTTTCAGATTTAAAGTGTTTTGTCTAAATTAATTTTAAATAACTGAAGTTTGGCCATGTTGTACTTACATTGAGACATGCATATCTTATCTTGACCAGCCTCACGGGCTAGTGGTCAGCGTTCCTGACTATTGTTCATGAGGTCCCGGGTTCGATTCCTGGTCAAACCATAGAAATTTTTCCTTAAAGGGAATTATTCCTGTGGTTGCTCATGGTTTGGAATTTAGGTTAAGAACTCTCCTGGTGCTTCATTATCATTTATCGTCCATCACGCATCGGGGTAACTAACTCCGCCTTCCAGGTGCCCCAACCTAAGAAATGGATTACAATTCTGCCAATGCTAGAGGAGAAACCCAGAAATTTCATAAAAGACAACCTGGTGGCATTAGACAAAAAAAATATATTTATCTTATACATCTACAAACTACAATGGCGTAGCAGCCTAATATTGGGCCTTAGCCTCTCCTTTGTTGAGATACACTAGACCACGGTAAGATGGTTTAGTTACTCTTATTTCCCTACATATGTCATTAATGGTATGCTGTCAACATACCGACCCAATGAGACATCTAGTAGGCAACTAAAGTTTTACCCTTGATGAAGGTCGGTAAATTTTGCTTAAAGGCCTCTTCATCCAGGCTTAAGGTTCCTTCAAACTTGGGATCCACGGCTCAAAGTCCCTCCCGGACGACTTGATGATTCGATTTTTCCATCCTAAAAAATCAATTGACCCCGGCCGGGTTTGAACCCGCGACCCTCGGGTGCAGATACAAGGAACATGATTACTAGGCCACCGCGACCGACTTATCTTATACATGGAAAGTAAAATTTAACTACAAATAGTCATTATAGGCCTGCATAAATATCTGTCTGTGATTTCTGGATGCGGGATCTGATTGAATATTAGCCTCGAATTTTATTTTCATATAAACTGTTGATGACAAAATAATTTTTGAAGGACGATTTTACTGAATCTTCTACAGGAGCTTAATCATATTATACTATCTAGTGTGTCTTGAAAATTTCATAGCTCTATCTCGAATAGTTCTTCACAAAAATGTAAGCTACCAATAGGGCGATTTAAAAAATATTTATAAATTAATAAATAATTTTAATAATCGATTCCTCCTTAAAGGTCAGTTAATTGAAGTTGCATGAAAAATTGCTCCAGCATAAATGTTCCTTAAGTTTATAAAATATCCATCCATCCACAGTAATTCTGCCCAAGGGCAGGTCTTTCACTGCAATCATAGCATTTTCATGCTATACTTTGCAGCTTTACCAGGGAATTATACGTGGGTAGCTTCCCGTTGCTTTCGAGATCGGTGAAGTATGATGATGATGATAATTATGAGGATGATGGTGACGGCCGGATGATTTTCGGGGACCGTTGGGCCCTACGCTTCCTGACATTTGTCTTACAGGTGAGGAAAACCCCGAAAAAATCTCATCCAGGAGCCTGTCCCGACCGGGAATCGAACCCAGGCCCGCTGCGTGACAAGGCAGCACGCTAATAGTGGATTAATATACTTATACTGTACTTATTGAATAGCTTCAGATATCTTGGATCACATACATTTTTTATTAATCACACAAGAATATTGAGGATCTCCCCGGAAGAGTGATCATTTTAACGTCAGGACAAGCTCAAAAACAACACGAATATTTAAGATAAGACACACCATTTACTTATACGTTCATACTAAACAAGGCGAGTATGATATGATGATTGTGATAGCCAAATAAATCAGATTCAAAATTGGCACCAAGACTAACCCAGAAATAATTATTCGGGGACAATTTGTACCTTAAAGTTTACTGACATTTGTATATAGGCGAGGAAAAACACCAAAGAAACTCTCCCAGAGAACTTGTCTTTACCGGGGATCAAACCCGGATCCTCTCCGTACGAGGCAAAGCATTATCCAGAGACTACATCGGCGGCTAATAGAAATATTCTTTATAAGGCGCTACAGCTTCAATTGGAGAATGCTCTTGCCTTCTCAACGAGTTCTTTCCACACTTCTACGGTATTCTGGACACATTTGTTACAACTGTTTCATCTTCATTACAGATACAATATAAATAATTTGGACAAATAAGAATTAATACAGTTACTTATATCCGAGCCGCAGATTCTCCGGCCCTGACGTTTAGGTTGTACGAGGGGTAAAGGGAGAACTCGCCCTCTACTGCCAATAAGGAAATGGTTCTAGTGGGAGTGAACGTTTGCCACAACCAATCACTGTTCTTGACGCAGCTATAGCGCGCTAGTAAGGTTTGAAATTGCTGAGATGTTGTCAGCTGTATGTCTGCAAACCGCATACATAAAGCGGCCACTCCCACTGAATATCCATATCGGCAACACTGTCGTGAAAACGTCAAGGCCGGAGAATAAGTGGCTGCAGTGGATTTACTAGGGCCTGTAAATTTAGCCAAACATATCGTAAAACCTCACTTTTAGTCGTCGTAAGTAAATATTGTATCAGTAAACTTTTCGGTAAGATTGTATTTTCATTATCTGATATATTTATATAATGTATATCTCTCAGTTATCCTCGCTTAACATTATTGTACGGTGTTGGATTGGGAATCAGAGTGTGAACTTAATCTCGTAGAGAAAGCAGACATTGCTGGCTTAATCCAATGTTTTGTCTTCGTGCGCTCATCATGTGTGCAACTTCCTTACCTCATTATACTGTGGAGAAAAAAGTGAATACTAGATAAAGTCAGCAATACACGGTTTAGTTTGTTCACAACTTGCGTGAGGCTAATTGCGTTATAATTCATTTGATGATCATCATTGAGTACTTGTATTCGCCATATTAACTACTGATACTGTAGTCTAAAAGGAACAATCTGAGACAGGATTTAAGAAAGAAGCATCTACTCACCCTCTGTTTCGTACAGGGGCTGCTTTACGGTGTCAATAGCATTGGTAGAAACTACAACAATGAAGTAGGATTTGTAGATGAAAATATAGGGGAAAGCTTTTGGCAGTTGAAATGGGTTATATAAGAAGAAGCAAACAGATATCAAGCCGGAATGAAGAAATTAGTAGATGCATGGAAGCAGAGAAAAATGTGACAGATAGAATTGAAAAAAGACCGCTGTGGTCTCGGGGTAGCGTGCTGCCTTGTCACGCAGCGGGCCCGGGTTCGATCCCCGGCCGGGACAGTTTTTCTGGGTGAGGTTTTTATCGGGGTTTTTCCTCACCTGTAAGACAAATGTCAGGAAAACTTTAAGGCCCAAATGGTCCCCGAAATCATATGGCCATCGCAATCATCATCATTCATAATCATCTTAGGATTAGGGACTCTCGTGGCGCACCATTATCATCACCCATCATTACATCGGGGCAACGTAACCCCGCCTTCCAGGCGCCCCAACCTTAGAAGTGGGTTACAAGTACGCCATGCCAGGAGAGAAACCAGGAATGTCTAAAGACAAACCTGGGGCATTTGAAAAAAAAAATTGAAAAGAGGCAATTAAGATAATCTGGTCACATAATAAGGATGAAAAACAACGATGATCTAAAAAAGATTTTTCAATGCACACTATCCGATAGAGATATTCGGGGAAGACCAAAAAGTAAATAAGTTATATTTTTAAAGGACTTCAAGAAGACGGTGCACTTGATCGAGAGGAGTGAAGGCGGCATCAGTTGCAAAATCCTTGAATATATATATATATACTCGGGCCACGCCGTAGCATAGTGCTAAGGCACTGCGCTACAAGCCGGAATGTCGAGGGTTCAAGTCCCAGTGGGGTCAGGATTTTTAAACTGATCCAAAGCTTCTAGCGGCACTATGGCCCTGGGGTCGACTCAGCCTCTAACGGAAATGAGTATCAGACACTTGTTCTGGGGGTAAAGGCGGCCGTCACGCAGGGCTGACATCAACTCGGGGCACGCCGTAGCGTAGTGGTTAAGGCACTGCGCTAGAAGCCGGAATGTCGAGGGTTCAAGTCCCGGTGGGGTCAGGATTTTTAAACTGACCCAAACATTCTGGCGGCACCATGGCCCTGGGGTCGACTCAGCCTCTAACGAAAATGAGTACCAGACACTTGTTCTGGTGTAAAGGCGGCCGTCACGCAGGGCTGACAACCCGGCTGACATCAAGTGCCGATTGTCCAGAAAAAATGGTAGCTTTAACCTCCTACTACCCCAAGGGCCTCCTGAGGCCTGTAGTCGGATTACTTTACTTATATATAACTCACTGGCACTATCGAATCGGAGCTGACATAAGCTCTCCATACATCCTCATCCTCAGTTAATGTTTTCAAATTATCCTCCCTATGATTCGCCTCCCTCAAATCATGGCTAATATTATTCTCCCATTTCATTCTTGGCCTACCTACTGGGCGCTTTCCCTATGGTTTTCCTACAAGAAGTTTCCATACCCTTATTTCATTCCCCATTCATGCCAAATATCCTGGTCTTCGCAGTCTACGATATTTAATTATTCTCATTAACATCTAGTGTTCCATAAAGATCATGGAGCTCGCTGATAGTATTCTTCTCCATTCACCTCTCTGTTCGTCTTTCTTTGGTCCAAAAATGTTCCAAACAATCTAATACTCAAATACTCGTAATATTTTATTCTCCCTTAAATAAGTGGCCAGGTTTCGTATCCATGCAATGTAATTGGAAGAATAACTGTTTAAATTTGAAAGGTACAGCGAAAGAACAGGCAAGGGACATTATATGTACTCGTATATGAGTTTGAAGTATCAATAGATTCTCCATGGAAAATATTATATTTTTTTTAGAAATCTGATACAGTAAAAGAAACAGTTTTAACATGCGTGTATTTATTTACTTTCAAAGTTTGGCAAAACAGTTAAAAAGTAGGTACGTTCTATAATTAAAGAAGCCCGTTTTCTAGGTTTCATAAAAAAAATTAATTACTTTTTTTTCTGTAGCTCTCATTTTTAGCTTTTTTTTTTTTGAGAAGTTGGGACGACGAGAGTCTTGTAGTATTTAATAGCATGCGTTTCCTTAGATATATAGGATATATATTATTAAATTTAAAAAATCATTTATTTACATACCAATCCGTCCATACTCATCACCACTGACGATATGAGATAAGTAGATAACATTCTGCAATAATATTATATCAATATTTTCTTTTTGTGTTACAGAAAAATATTATCACCCTTTCTAGGTAAATAATATTTCACGATTATGGATATATATATCTTCACACACCCTTCCAAGAATGAATTAACCTGGTATTTACTTTCCACTCTGCGACCCAGGTTCGATTCCCAGTGGGTTAGGGTACATTCCCCTTGTCTCGTGCTGTGTTCTTCAATTGCCTTGGCATCTTGCTAACTACAGATCTAGAAAAGTCCATTGTGTATCTGTCTTATGTGATTCGATGTTTCTCCCTCCTTTCTAAGTCTGTGGGGAATATAAAACCTACAAAAATGAAGGAAGATATAATAAGAAAAGAGAAGAAATATTCAAAATTGATACCTTAAAGTAGAAAGGTTCAAAGTGCTAAAATCATAAAAATATAATTATACGTAGAATTGCGTAATACCTAGGAATGGTTAAGAAAGAGGCTACATCCAACTGTGTTTCATAAGCGAAATATTTGGATGTTACGTTAGCAGCAGCACCACACAGTCTTTGCCATAGAAGTCTTTGCATTCTTATAACATTGAAAACCTCGTAACTCCATCAGTAATTGAAAACCACATAACTCCAGTAGCCAGCACAAAAATATGTTATGTATAACCTGTTGAGAATACGGACTTCAAATTTATTAATAATTTTACTTGTATTCTGTAGTAAAATATGTGGAAACTATTGCTGTATCAATTTTCACAATTATTTAAAACTGTTATTTGATCTGCAAAATTTACAAAAATGGAGTTAGGAGGTTTTCATTGCTCACCATCGATTTATTTTATTTACTTTATCTCAAATGTTTCATTTTGGCACTTTTCACTTATTTTAAGATACTCAGTTAAGTGGTTAAAGCAAGAAGCCTTGGCGCAGAGCTACGTGATTTGCGCTGGTTTGAGTCCCCATGGGGGAAGAAATTTTCTCATGGAATTTCGGTCAGTATGGGACCGATGCCCACCCAGCATCGTGAGGCATTTGGGTAGCTATAATAAGTAGCGACTCCAGGTTGATAAGACCAGCTAAAATGGCTGGGGGACTCGACATGCTGACCACATGTCACTCCTACACTGGCTCGATGATCGTCTACCTATGTGATTAACACATGTGGATGTGAGGCCAGCAGCCGGCTGGTAGGCAAGGGCCTTTTAGGTCTATCGCGCTTGGAGTTTATCAATAAACTAGCTATATGGTCACGCATACAAATACATTATATAACGAAAAAAGTTAATGACAAATTAGGGAAATTTTGAACAAGTGACTGAATACAAATATCTAGGAACAATAATTGCAAAACGGATTGAGGCGGAGAAAGAAAATTAAACGTGGGCTGAACTCTGGAAATTATACATTACCGAGATTGTCATCCAAACTTCTCTTAATAAACAAACTATTTTTTTTACCAGTGCCACCAGGTTGTCTACACATCTTTTGTATTCTCTCCTAGCATGACAGAATTTTAACCCGCTTCTTAAATTGGGGAGCCTGGAAGACAGAGTTACGTTACCCCAATGATATGATAAGTGATGAATGGTAGTAAAAACACCAGGAGAATTCTTAAACCTAAAATTAGTTTAAATCCAGTCCATGGACGATCACAGGAATAATTCCCACTATATATATTATTATTATTCCAGTTATATTATATTGATGTGAAACACGAGGGAGGAGAAAATATTACGAGTATACCGAGAATAAAGTTTCTAGGAGAAGATGCATCGGTTGCTTAGTATGATTTAGGAAAAAATAAGCTCTACCAAATTAATGGAAATAATCGATTATTATCATACAAATCTATAAGAAAGGAGATAAAACTGATTGTAACAACTACAGGGGCATCTCATTACTTTCAATTCCATACGAAATTCTAACAAATATATTAATAAGCAGACTTGCTCCCTACATTTACGACATAGGCCTAATAGGTGATCATCAATATGGATGTAGAAAAAAATAGATATGATATTTAGTATAAGAGAGATTTTAAAAAAGAAATGGGAATATAATTACACTGTGCAGCAACTACTCGTATATGTAGATTTCAGAAAGGCATATGATTCATTCAAGAGGGAGAAGTTATATAGTAGGCCTACCCTGCTGAAGTTCGGAATTCCTAAAAAGTTAGACTTATTCAAATGTGTCTGCGCTAAATGGCACTAAGAGTATGGTGCGCATAGGCAAAATGTTTTTAGATACTTTCGAAATTTACAATGAATTAAAGCAATGACATGCACTATCTCCTATATTATTCAATTTTGTAATAAAGCATTACATCAAATCTTCAGAGGATGAAGAAGGCCTACAACTTAATGGTATTGATAAGTAATTAGTTTATGGTGAAGACGTAGTATTATTAGGTGATAGCGAGGAGATACTAAGGGCCAACATACACAATCTATCGAGTAATATCATACGCGTACTAACAAGAAATTTGAGCTGGAATTAAACATCAATAAAATAAAAATATGGTCACACATAGAAATTATGTAATGAAAACAGTTAATGGCAAATTTTGAAGAAGTGGCTGAATTCAAATACTTAGGAAAAATAGTTACAAACAGGAATGAGATGCAGAGAGAAATTAAACATAAGCTCAATTCTGGAATTGCATATTGCTATGCATTACAGGAACTTTTGTCATCCCAACTTAGCTAAAAAGAATAAAATAAAATGAAAATATATAAAATTAACACTCTCCCAATTGTATTATATGGATACGAAACATGTACTTTTACTTTAAGGGAGGAGAAAACATTACGAGTATATGAGAATAAAGTTCTTAGGAATATTTTTGGACCAAAGAGAGAAAACAGACAAGCGAATGGAGAAGACTACGTAAAAGTGAGCTATATGATCTTTATGGGAAACCAGATGCAATAAGAACAGATAAGTCTCGTAGACTGCGATGAGCAGGACATGTGGAACGAGTAGGGAAGAAAAGAGACATGGAAACTCTTTTGTAGGAAAACCAGAGAAAAAGCGCCCAGTAGGTAGGCGAAGAATGAGGTGGGAGAATAACATTAACCGTGATTTGAGGGAAGTAAATTATACAGATGATTGTAAAAAGAGCTCAGAATAGTGATATTTAGAGAGCTTAAGTCCTTGCGGCCAAGAACTTACGGGTTCGATAGTGCCAGTTAGTTAGTTCCGGAAATTTTTGACGAAAGAGAGATGAACAGACAGGCGAATGAGAATGACATTTAATAGTGAGTTACTGTACATGATCTTTGTGGGACACCTGATGTAATTAAAACATTAAGTATCGTAGACTGCGATGGACAGGTCATGTGGCACGATTGAGGAATGAAAGAGGGGCATGAAAACTAACATAGGAAAACCAGAGGGAAAACGCTCAATATATACGCCAAGAAATATGTGGGAGAATAACATTATCCATGAATTGAGGGAATGTTACATTAGCTCGGGATAGAGGTGTGTGGAGAGCTTCTGTCCGCGCAGACATGAACCTTCGAATTCGATAGTTCCAGTGAGTTAGTAATAAGAAATAGTGTCATTATCTAAGCACGTTAAATCTTAGAGTGGCCAAAAGTGTATTTTAGAGCAGTTTCTAAATGCCTAAATGTTTTTTATGGGACTAAAAATCCAATATTTAGAAATTAAGGATTTCTGCTGTTATATGGAATGATGATTATTATTATATTATGAATTGCTTGTGTTAAATGCACCAGGAACCTTTCTTCGGGGGGAGGGGGGAGAAAAGACTATACGGTAATACGTAGGAAGGATTTGAGCCAGTACGTCGCTGTTGATTTCTTCATCGCAGTGACCTAGAAAGCAAGTGACGAGAGGAAAGGAAAAGTTTTAGCTCTCGTATCTATCAAATGGATGACCCTTCTCCCCACTTACCGTCGTGCACTGATATCTTGGGTACAGAAGTGAGGGGCAAGCCCTCAGAAACACTTTCTCCTGCATGAGTCAAAGACCCATCATCATACTACAAAATCTACGAACCACTAACTTGACCTCATCCAATAGAAACTGTAATGAGAATGACCATACAGAACATCCACATACATCGTCTAAACAAAACCCGAAAGTGTAACGTATCATTAATAATGGACATTAACACAACATAATTGTCAGTTTGTAAATACAAGGGACTGCTATTTAACAACTTTATTGCAACCTAAGAACAATGTTTCCCTAAAGCATGACGGTTGCTTAGAATTTCGAAAGTATTTAGTTCAGAGGTGGCATGTGTAGTGAAGGATATTTCAAGCAAAAAAAAGTAAACGCTAAAACAGAAAATAATTATTGCTGTATACCGGATGTTATCCTATATTTATGGGGCACAACGTAACGTAATTGGTTAATGCTATACGCTTTAAGTCGGAGTCACGAGTTCGTTTCTCGATGGGGTCGAAATTTTTAAACTAGTAGCACCATGACTGGGATCGACTCACCCTCTAACTGGAATGAGTACCATGTTCTGAAATAGAAGCAAGATGTCACACAGGAGTGACATCTATTGCCGATTGTCTGAAAAAGTGACCAACTTAACCTCCTTCTATCCAAAAGGTCTGTAGCGGGATCACTTTACCCTTATCCCATGTTTAATCCTCCTTTTCATAAAAAAATATATTAAAAACACTAAAGAGAGCTGGTCCATCGCTGTGATCTCGAGGTAGCGTGCTGCCTTGTCACGCAGCGGGCCCGGGTTCGATTCCCGGTGGGGCAGGTTCCTGGATGAGGTTTTTTTCGGAGTTTTTTCTCACCTACAAGATAAATGTCAGGAAGCCTAGGGCCCAACGGTTCCTCGAAAATCATCCGGTCATCATCATCATCATCATCATTTCACCAGTGTGGAAAGCAACAGGAAGCTACCACACCTATAATTCCCTAGTAAAGCTGCAAAGCATAGTATGGAAATTCTATGATTGCAGTGAAAGACCTGCTCTCGGCAGAACACTATAGATAGATAGAACAAGATTGGATTTATTTAGTGACAGATAAGGGAGGACTGTTGAAGAAGTACTTACCAGTAAATTGGTTTCTACATCCCATGGTGTTGTCTAGTTGTGGCCATGCATATTTTCTTCCTTGCACCTGGAAAACTTATTTCCAGGGATATGTTCTAATTCAGCCTAATAGCTAAAAGTTATTCAACAAGAATTAATCAATGAAGGGTTACCATATTTATTCATATAATTCATGCACCAGAATATTTTACATTAAATTTTAAAAAAATCCTCTCATATTTCATGTATGTATGACTATACAATATTTTTTAGTTTTCAACTGAATGTACTTTACCATCAGATTGAATTGGAACAGTATAGATTACCTTTAATAAGTTTTAATGTCTTATAGCAAGCAATACTACCTGCAAGAGTGATAGGGAGTTCTTAACCTGGCATCAGTGTGAAGGTTGTTAATTATCTTTTGTGCTACTAATAGCCGGCATTCTCACGGTACAATTCTCCCCCCCCCAAATAGCATACTATTCAAATGTTTAGGCCACTGGTCTTCCAACATCCGTTGTACATGTCCATACCACTGTAAGGCTCTCTTTGTTATCCTTTCGATAACAGTTTCTTGTGCATCCATTTCTTGTCTGATATATATATTTTGAGTATGTTGTAGCCTGGATATTATCATACTTCTCCGTAATCCATCCATTTCTGTCGCCAAGATTCTTTTCTGCATCCTTTCATTTATTGTCCAGCTTTCTGATCATATGTAAGTATACTTTCTATTATTGTCTGTATAATCTCTTTTTTTGTTTTTCTGGTCAAATTTCTATTCCATAAAAGACCATTCAGGGAGCTAATCGCCTTCCTTGCACAATTTACTCTGTTAATGATATCTTTCTCACAAGTACCAGATTTATCTATTATAGATCCAAGATATTTAAGTTCTTCAAAACGTTTAATTATCATATTATTTATTTGTAGGTCTTCTGAATTTCTCCAATTACCATATATTCTGTTCAATTACTGAGAATGCAAAGACAAGGGTGGTCTTAGATATCTATGTGCAAGGAATGCATCTGATATTCAGGAGTGGGGTAAAGGCAAATGGCAGCCTCTTACTTGGCTTATGCCATTGATTAGTAATAAAACAAACATTTCTTTGCATAAATCAAGCATCCACCTTTTAGATCACATAAATATGGTAAAAAAGTATGTTGAAATATGCAAGTAAATATGGTATTTAATATTAACCCTTAATAACTTGCGCATACATAAGCTACATGAGGACTCACACGGGGTATTTTCTTACCTTCAAGTCTTTATCATAGTTAATAACATTGTATCACATTATTATGAAGTTTAATGATTTTTTAAAAAAATGATAACATCTATACACACCTCACTCAACAGAAAAGCAGTCTGGACAGGACTCCACCATATGATCTTTGCAGATCGGCTTGCCGCAACACTTTGTTGTCTTCCGGTCTTTTCCCCTGGGGCAGAAGTGGCACCTCCCTCCTTTTCTGATGATCAGTAGTTCAGCTTCCTCCACAGGTCCTGTGAGATGTCTTATTTTTGCCTGAAGAGGTTTTTGGCAAAGAGTTTATGGTTGCCCTTTTCTTCAGATAGCTGTCCAGTAGACTCCGACCAAGGTCTTTTAGAAAGTCGCGGCGAGCAATCTTTCATCCCACATTTTCTTGTATAATTATATGTGCATTGATGCATATAGTCAGTGGCCAGCAATTGGACATCTTCTGACATAATATCATCCTGATCACTTTCAGCACTCTATATAGAGTTAGAATCATGATCACTGTCTTCTACACAGTCTTCGTCTGATGAAGAAGGAATCCTCCAACAATTTCATCATCTGATGCTTCCAACATTTCTGTAATTTCATCTTCTGTCAATATTTTCCTCTTTCTACTCATATTTATTCTTAGACTTCAAATTGTAAGTACGAGAATGGAAAATAAATCTACAGATGCCAGGTGTGCGCAGGGTAAAAAATTTCTGCAGGCAGCAACAATGACATAAAATAAATATAATTGCATCATTAGCTATTCCAAGATACTAAATACAACTGAAACATGTGCTGGACGAGTCCATTTGAGAATAGGTGAGTTCCAGGGATTCTCATAAATGTAATTGTCACTAAATAGTAGCGTCTTTCAACCTAACGGAAAAAAATTACTCCATGCAAGTAATTAAGGGTTAATAAAATGCCATCTCGCCTCATATTTTGCTTCTTTTTAAAATCTTGAGTGGTATTTCATTTTTACTTTAGGCAGGGAATTATTTTGCCAATAATGATTTAAATCTAAAAGTTAAAAAATACTTAATAAGAGCAAGAATTAAGTGATCATGTTACCCCCATAACAGTGACAGTCCTATGTTTTTAAGTGTTATAGTTCCTGAGATATTTTCTAATTAAAACAGTCTACTTATTGTTTTTCCTCATTTCACTGAAACCCATTTAATTCCTTCTTCCCATGTACCTCCATGGCAGGATTGGCCCAGAAGGACCTTGGCCTATCAGCCAGCTCCTAACCTCACATCCACATGTTAATCACAGAGGTGGACAATCATCCAGACAGGATAGGGATTACATATGGTTATAATGTTCAACCTGAAGCAAGTTAATGTAAGTACCCAAATTTCATGATGCTGGGTGGGCACATGCCCAATACTGGTCGAAATTCCATGAGAAAATTTCTTCCTTCATGGAGACTCGAATCAGTACAATTTCAATAGCTCTGCTTCAAAGGAAGATGCCATAAACCATTTAGCTACGATGCAAGATTGACTTACAGCTAAGATTCCAAAATTATATCTTGTCATTTCATTAACTTCTCTACCTCCTTTCCCAACTACCATATGTTCCATGTACCAGTTCATAATCCTTTTTCACTTCATCCTTCCTGTTCTGATGACATATTCATTTATTCTTTGAATCTATTATATTCCAGAGATGATTGGCCCAGTGCTGAAGATGTTACCTCTGACCACTAGATTCCCAATACTTTAGTTCCTTCAGGAACCTGTGGCCCAGGCACTGGGTGCCATCTTTCCTTGTCTATGACAATATGTATGAGTTATGGTGGGACTATTCTTTCTTCCTCGTCCCATACAGATCATAAATTTACCATAAAAGTACAAAAAGATAAATCTGCATATTAGTATTGTTAGATTTAAAAATGTTAAACTATAGAGAAAGGGAGGATGAGAAATCTGATAAAGTCCAAATATATGATTGGCAATGACAAATCTGCCATTAAATAATTAATGAATATTAATAGAATTATCCACACATTTACACTGGTACATACAATTGTTTATCCATGAGTTTACAAAGGGAATGATTTCATTATAAAGTGCTCGACATTAGATACCAACCAACAAAGGGTAAGTGAGTAGACAGTCACAATATTTTATGTCTACTTCTTACGAGTAATCAAAAAAAAATTAGTATATGAACTTTATAAAAAGTAGTAGAGTCTACATGCCCATTATTTAAAATTTTCTTACGGAATTCTGGTCAGCATTTAGGATCAATGTTCACCCAGCATCATGAGAAATTTGGATAGCTTACAAAGCAGTTGAGAAAAATCTGCTATAATGGCTAGGCAAATGACATATTGACAATGTATCACCCCTATACTGGCTTATCATGCACTTTGTGACGTAGTTTTTAATATTAAAATGTACATTATTGCTGTAATTACATATACCAATAAAAAAAAATAATTTAATGAGATATAACTTTAAAAATAGGGCATACATTTATGTGTAAAAGAAGTATATATCAACAATTCACAACTTTTCAAGGCCATTAAAAAAGAAAAATAAGCTAGTGAAAATAAATATTAAAAAAATCATCATTGAGAATTTAAATTATAACTTCGAAATATTAAGCTTTACTACTATAATAATTGCGAAAAAATTGATTTAGAAGCCCATCAGATGGCATTGTGAGCGATGGTTAAAGCTCTCCCCTTTCATGAGATGTCGGCCCTTCGTGATGGCCGTCTTTACCCCAGGACCATGATACCACTAAGTTTAGTTCAGTTTAAAAATTCTGACCCCATCGAGATGCAAACCCCTGATCTTCCATCTTGTAGCATACTGTCTTAAAACCAACTACACTATGGCATGTCCCATACTGAAAGAAAAAATTAAGTGGTATAACAGCGTCCATCAGAATGCTATTGTTTTTACACAAGTTGATTATGGTAACATATATACATAATACATATAAAGATTATCAACCTTAACTTTGATTCCTAGATTTGAAGCACCTATGCCAGCAAATATTAACTATCAGTTAACAATATTGTTTAAATACTGTTATTTCTTAATATCACAACTATATTTAGGGCTGGAGATTGAGCATTGAATGGAGTTAACTGCATTGTAAACCAAATAAAGTTAACTGTCCACAAGTGAAGACAAATTGGGTTAGAGAAAGATGTTCTCCATTGTGCCAGCCTAGAAAGCCCTTAGGCTATTAGCCAGCTGTTGCTTCACACCCACATGTTATTAGTATCACAATTTAAATCTGGGTGTTAAAGGTTAACAAATTTTGCTGAGGCCTCTTTTTTTTTTTTACTTTCTTGAGGTTTTTTTTTTTTACATTCTGTAAATCTAAGACACAGGACCCATGATTTCAGTTCCGTTCTGAAGTCTACTTCCTGACTAGTGGTTCAGATTCAATGCCTGGCAGAGTTGAAAATTTTAATTGTTAATTTAATTAATTACTAGGTTCTGCTACAGATTCCTGCATTAAAGTGCAAATCCCTCTGCATATGTTGAGAAGGTATATGGTACTGTTGGTAGTGATTTGTCCATCAGATGGGGATGTTAAGTCTGGCAGTCTCCTTGGATATTTTTCGACAGGAGTAGGTTAAGTGCCAACACCAGGTTTCATCTTCTTCCTTCTCTTCATCATTCCTCATAAAGCACACTTTACACAAATCATATAAACATACACTCATCCTACACTCCTCTCTGTATACAAGAATACGGGTCGTATGTTAGAACATTACTCTCTACTCAAATTACTTCCAATCACTAGTGAGCTGATTCACCGTGAGCAATTGCTGAGAACGAATTAACGGCCGACTTATCGGTCATGCACGAGAGTCGACGTTTTCGTAATATTGGCAACGAATTACCCAGAATTCTCAGCGATAAAACCACTTCCGTTATTTTCGTCTGCTATAGAGGAATGCATTTATGCTTGCATCCCGCAAATAATACCGTATACAAACATGTGTGCAACACGCAATATTACGCCGATCCTCCTGTTCTTCCAGTTGAATTCTTTGGTAGACTCTATCAAATTCCTCTTCTCCGTGTATACCGAAAACTTGATCGAAGTCTTCAAGGTCCGACATCTTGGATAAATGTTGGATAAAGCAGCAAAGTACATCGATTACCATCGGTTCCCGTCGGGATTTTAATTTGAGTTGCTCATTTAAGCTACCTCCGCAGGTAGCTTACAAATTTAACCAATTATTATCGCATGAACAGATTTCTGAGTAAGCAAAATCGTATTAGCATACAACTTGCTCAGCAGAGAAGGCATTTTACTGTCTAATGCGTCCAAACATGCGACCCTACATCACCTATGTAATGTGTGGTCTGTAAATTGAAAATATACCACATTAATGCCTTCTATTTAGCCAGCAAGGAACCTAAGCATGTACAAGTAAAATGTAGTGGGTGGCATATGAGAAACACACACGCTTACATTCTGAAGGAAGACATGTTCAGGATTTTTATGCCTTTAAAAATCCATAAATCCCGGTTTGGTTTTAACCTAAGAATGTTGGAACCAGAGGCAAGCATGGCAACCACTAATCCACCAGGACCAACCTATCTATAGAAAGAAACAATCATCCAGCCATTTTAGGGGTGACAAGTGGTCAGCATGTTAGGTCCCCCAGCTATTATAACTGGTTTTCTGAACCTGAAGTCACTATTTATTGCAGCTACCCAAATTCCTTGTGATTCTAGGTGGGACCGGTCCCATACTAGCTGAAATTCCATAAAAAAAGTCTTTGCCAATGAGGACTTGCATCAGAGTATATCCTGTAGCTCTATGTCAAAGGATGATGCCTTAGACAATTTGGCTATGCATGAGACTGAAAGGTGTATGCTACTGAATGGTAAGGTTAGGAGTACAAAATGTATAATGTGACATTTCTCCAAACTTAGGTAAATCACTTTTAATAAATTTTCATGTATTCACAATTTAAATTCCTGATTACGGTAAAGTTTGGAAAGGCAGTGAATACAAAATTATAGATTTTTGTAAATACTATGTCATACTGCTTCCATGGTATAAGAGCACAATTCCTGGATTCAATTTCCTGGCTATAGGCCTACTATAAAAATGTTTATTTCAAAATAGGATACACTAAGCTTCAATAGGATGACTGAATTGAATATTTGCTTAACATGAGAAGTAGGAAAATCTGGATAAAAACTAAAACTGCATTATCATAATCACATGATTTCCTGTATTGTCTTCTGCTAACCACTGATGGGAACCACTTCAGCCAGTTTGCTCTTCAGGGTTGTCATGTCAAGTCTTAACTATGTTATAACTAAAGGCACAATTCTTATAACTGTCTCAAGTTTACAGTTCTCAGTTATATCGGGTAGAAAGGGTTGAATGACATAATACATCATTGAGTACTCCCAGAAGCAATAACATACACCTGATAGTTGGGGATACGTTGTCCTCAATTCTGCAAATACTCAAGAATGGATTACATCAGTCATTCCTTTCCACACAACATAACTGCGATTCCTAATCACAATGCAGTTCTAAGAATTGTGCTTTTAATCATAACAAACAAATTCAGTAAACAAAAACTATCCCCCTTCCTCATTCATTTGGCAAAATGTTCATTAGCAATTATGGGAATATATCTACATAGTTAGGAAAAACCGGGTAAGTCAACTTTTGGTCGAAAATGAGTTATTAACATCTCCCGATAGCTTTTGGTCCGATGCACGTTCGGTAAAAACGGGTAAGTTGTCAAGCGAATAGCGACGGTGTTATTAAGCATTGAATTTTCGATGTATGCACTCTTTGATGTAAGTCATTGAACTAGTTTTTGCTCTCCTGTAAAAAATCACTTTGAAGACTTACCCGGTTTTTCCTAACTGATGTAGATATAATCATAACTGAAAGTTACTTCTAACATTTTGACTTTGAAACCTCCAGGCTTAACTATAACATAAGCGTAAAAATGTAAATCTATAATTGAAACTCCATGGTGCGACAGACCTAGAAGGCCCTTATCATATGCTGGCCTCCACATGTGTCATTTGCAGAGATGGATGATCATCTAGCTATTATAGGCATGACAAGTGGTTAGGATGTCAGTTCCTTCAGCAGTTATAGTTGGTTTTCTCAACCTGGAACCGCTACTTATTGTAGATATTTGTATTCCTCATGATGCTAGCTAGGTTTACACCTGTACATAAATATTCCTATAATATAGTTAATAATATAAATTTTATTAAGGTCCCAGTTGGAACACAAGCCAAAATTCTATTCTCTCTCTCTTGGGAAATCAAACTAGTATATGATCTATAGCTCTGTTCCAAGGCATGATGCTTTAGACCATTTGGCTACAGCACAGGACATTATATAATTAATTATGTATAATGTGTATGTATTTATGTGTGTGTCTAAACAGCAGCTTACTTTCATGCTTGAATTCCACATTCAGTAGACAAATGGGATTAATGAGATCTATTTAATTTATGCACAACTTTGGCAGATGCCATATGGATGTATTACATATAGAGAGGAGGTTAGAAGTAGTATCTGTGTGTTGTGTGAGGCATGGTGTTGCAGAGAACATTAAACCTGATGCCAGTTCATAATTCATTCTTGCCACAAAGCACCAAGGATATAATCAAAGTTAACGTCTCCCCATCCAACAAATAAATCACTATCAACAATACTCCATATCATTTCAATAGTTTGGAATTCAATTCAGGAATCTGGTGCACAATCTAGTAATTAGAAATTGTACACCATACATCTTGAAGATCTAAAATTGAAAATTTATGAACTCTCAAACCCAGATGTTCCTAGTCAAGACACAGGCATACTACCAGTTGAGCTAGCATGGCAGATAGACATTTTTAATATTAGTAAGAATTTGTGAAATCCTAGCCAATGTAAAAAATACATGTTCATTTTTATGTCAACCAATAATGCCCAGAACAATAGCTGGAATTGTCATACTTAATAACAGAATGAATATAATTGTTATTTAGGAACAAATTCTATTCAACAATCAGAACATTATTGAATAAAATTAGGAAATGCAATGATGGAAAAGTTTTAATTATGCATTTTAGGGACTAAAGCAAAGCTAACCGGATTCCATCCATAATGTGACACAGAAGTGAGCAACTGAGAATGCTATTTAAAAACTCTCTTCAACAGCTTAGATTGGTAGCATCACAGTTCAAATACAGGCATGAAAGGGCCGACAAATGTGTCATAAATCTAATACACGGGACCCATGACTTTAGTTCCTTTTCTGAAGAAACCTATGCTCACAATTTTTGCACCCTTAAATATCCACTAATCTCAGCTGAGTTTGAACCTGCAAACCTTGGAAACAAAGGCAAGCATTGAGACCACTAGTCACCTGGAATGACATCAGAAACAGAAAGTAAACATGCCTTTTATAAAAATTCCAGATTTTATAGTGCATAGTAATGTAATATATGAATTTCAATGTATTAATTTACTTCCACATATTATGATATATATGCTATGGAGGTATCCAAATACTGTTTTTTTTGTTTAATTTCAATTCTGGATTTAACTTATTTTTACGATGAAAGAAATGTCTGTTAGATGGGAGAAGGGACAAGGATACATTCCTGCTATTGAAGAGTAACAAGCAGAATAGATTTCAAATCAGGACATTATGTGAAAGCTTAAGAAAACACAAATGTCTTACACCAGGATCAAGCAATCTAAGGTATTATGTCTTATATAAATCTACAGACCCTATGGGATAAAAAATTTCTCATAGAATTTTGGTCAATGTACAGGACTGGTGCCCGTCTAATATCGTGATTTTGGGTAGCTAAGATAAGTAATAGATTCCAATTGAGAAAACCAGCTATTACAGCTGGCTCACCCGACATACTTGACCCAATGTCATCTTTAAACGGGCTGGATGATCATCCACGTCTGTGATTGACACATGTGGAGATGAGAACTGTAGTCCTCAAAATTTTACTTAGGTCTGAAGAGAACCCATAAATGCAATTTATTACTTTTGAGGCCAAGCAGCTAACTGGTAAGCCAGAAGCCTTCTAGGCTTGTGCTATAGAATGCATACAGGAAATTTCAAATATCAATATCCCTAATTTTAATATCGTTTTCCATTAATCATATAAGTTTTTTGGTTATTTGTAAGGCATATTTTGAAGTATTGTCAAATTTAAATTAAAGAAAATGCAAGAATTGTCAGGTATGAAGCTTAAAATGTGTCACTTATATAACAGTTCCTTCAGAAATTTGTATTTGCATATATATTCTGAATTATGCTTTCTTACTCTTCAATGAGCAGTAAAAGTTTTCACGAATATACATCACACAAAATCTCCAAACATTTAAAAATATACCTATAGATTTTTTTTATTCAGCAAATATGGGAAAGCATTTTCCCATCATGGAACACATTTTATGGTCATTCACTAAGTAAAAGTATAAATATTATTACAAAGATATTATTAATAATTTGATTTCATGTTACAAAGTTTATACATACATCATTATATACACAATAAGACAAAGAGATTGGGCTAAGTATTTCCCATTAAAATAATATTACGGAACAATTTTTCTTAACAGCCAGTTAAAATATGCCGCCTCTAGAAATGTCTTTATTACATAGTATAAAATAAAAACCATAAATATATACAGTCAAAGTGTTAATAATAAAGACATTTAAACTTTTTTTTATGGAGGCACTGATAAAAAGTCCGTCATTTCATTATTTGTAATATTAATTTACATAATTATAAAGCTTCTCATGGCATCGGGACAGGGAAAAAAAGATTAACAAGCACATAGTTTGGTTAACAAACTAATTCTGACACTTTCACATAATTCCATTATTAACATTCGTTTAACTTATACATCATGATCAACGGAATGCCACATATTACGGAATGTACATTTTCAATAGAAACATAAGAAGGATATTTGTTCTGATCTACTGTGATTCAATAGTACAAAAGTTGAGCTACACTGTATGTATAGTAAATATACAATAATAAATAAATCAAACATAATAAAAGGAAAATATGAACCTCATGTCAAGGACTGATACTTTGGCTTAAAATCAAATCCATTCATCTTCTATAATAAATGACAAGCATTTTGTTTCAGTTATAATATAACTTCCTAAAATTAAATATTATTTTGTTTCAGTGTTTAATAATTAATCAGACATCTTAATAAACAATGTTTTCAAGTGCAACAATAAAACCAAATATAACTTTAAGAAAAATCATAGTATGATTTATTTCTTAAAGCTAAGTTTTGTTCAATTGTAATACCAAATGCATCATTTGAATAGAATAAATTAGAGACATCAGACTAGGTTGCACTAAATTATTTTTGATCACTTTTTGTTTCATACTAAGTATTTCTAATACAATTGCAGGATCCAGGTAAAGAATTAACTAAGTCCAATTAAATTTGAAGAAAATGATATCTGGCGTGCAGGAATCATATTAGTATAAGAGAAAAATCTACGTGTAAATTGAGATGCCTAATAGCTTAAATCGTTACAGCACTGGTGTACAGAACCAGAGATATTGGGCTCAAATCCCGATTTAGGCATTTATTTTTCTCTTCAAATTTAATTTATCATTCAGTGAGAAGTGATAAATTTAGTATTAACCCTATGCATGCCACTGATAAAATCTCGTGTGTCAGAGATTTAAATCGCATCTGCCAATGTGATTGGCTTTGCAAGTAGTTTAAGCATATTGTCTGGCAGGTAATGGACAGGAGCATCAGAGCCAATCTAATCAGCTTATGGCACCTAAAGGGTTAAATAACTAATTCCAGGAAAAAAAATCTTCTAGGCAAATCTTTTATTTCTCTCACACTTCTGTGACATATTACACTTGTCCCCTCCATTTCCTTCAAATGAATCATCAAGTTTAAGAAGTTAATGAATACCAAAAATCTCAAAATTACTTTTGTGTTCTACATAGTCCTAATTACATGTGTCCAGCTATAACTGATTATACCGTACATTCTTCCAGAGTTTCAGACTGGTGATAATTTCCTGGCGTAAAAGTATCCAAAACAGTATGCTGAATTTAAAATCCTATATATTTCTCTAGGGACTGAGTTTTATTTCCTTCTTATCACTAACATATAGAGTGAAGTTTGAAGATACTTTAGAATAAAGAAATTAATTAACAAGTTTGATATGCACGACTCACTTCATATTTGTAGTTTTCTTGAGTGAGGTGAGTCGTGCATATGTAACACCTATTATTTAAAATAGACCTCATAGTGTCCCTTCCTTTAAATATTAAACAGAAATTAAGTTTTACATTCTGACCTTAATTTCTTTCTTAAACTTGATTCAATCATATAATTGCAAAATATAGGGCTTGTATTATACATGCACAAAGAGGCAAAATGTCAAATTAGAAGAATATTGCCCAGTTTTATCCTTTCCTAGACCCTTCAATTGTTATTTTAGAGGTCATCACAGACTTCATTGAATGCATATTATATTTAAAACAGTTTCACAATGTTATGTACTTCAGAACATGCTAGTTAATATCAAGTCTTCACATTCAAATTCTCACATAAAATGATATTTAATATTACTATACTTACCGTTCATTATATTGTTAGCAATTATTGTATTATATGGAGCAGAGAGCTAACCAGTGAGTCAAGGATTAAGGAACATATCTGCTGCGGAAATTAAATGTTGTAGAACAATTATAGGAAAGACAAAAAGGGATAGAATAAGAATCAGAGAGGAATTAAAACAGATATTGATTGAAGAAAAATAAAAAGGACACAATTGAGGTAGTTTGGATATATAGTGAGAATGGAGGATGAAGGCTGAAAGAAGTGTATATAAATGGTATCAAATATATTATTATTATTTTGTGTTTTTATGACACCCCACTGCATTTTTTTAAGTTACATGCTAATAATATTAAATATGGTCTATTTTCAATTCATGCGCCTAGCAGATCATATTACATAGGTAATACAGTGAAACCTCAATGTAAAGCTCCACCATATATGGTTGCAACGTGGTCCATTGAGGGAGCATTACACCAAGGTTTTGCTGTATTTTTTATTATCAGTATATTAAAATTAAATAGATTGAAATTTAAAAATTATGTCACCATTTAGATTGTTAGTTTAAAACAAAATATAAATGAGATTTCCAATGTGAAGACTTAGATTACATCTGCATTATATAGTATGGATAAAGCAAAATGATCACAGAAACCAACTTAGAACAGGTTGTATTTTCCACAAATACATATAACATGTTAGTTTGCTTTTGGTCATTAAGCTAATGGAATAAAATATTGATTAGATTTGTGTCAAATGGCAGGTGCCGCTCAAAATTATTTTTTAAAATAATTGTTAAATGGAATGTGATGATAAAATTTAAATTGATGGTGATGGGAATGTGCCAGTTACTCAAGTCAGCAAAAGTAAATAAAATATGAAGCTAACTGAAATACTGGACACAAAGGTCTTGGGTTATTGAAATTATTTATCATCTGGCAATAAATGATATTGTTTACACTTAGCCTCAAGGGAGACACACTTTCTTTACATATTTCAATTTCAAAACTAATTCTGAAACTGAAAGTCTAATGGCTTTACAAGCATAAAACAATTTACTGATTGCAATTAATGGAAAAGAGAAAAATTTCTGCCTGAACCACGAATTGAACCCAAATCTTCAGCTTTATGTGCTGATACTTTGACCACTGAGCTAAATCAGGCCTCCTTCCCATCCAATCCATAATCTTTACCATTGGTTACAATGTACATTAAATTACTTATTTCAATCATAGTAATAGCTTTAGCTTCTTGATTGATTGATTGCCATTCATCCTGCTGCGGGGCATAGGTGCTTCCCTAGTGGAAGTTTCTTAATTAAAGGAAGGAAGGGACATGTGGTTAGTACATCTCCTCAAAGTGACATGTAGTAGGAAACTAATGTATTACTCGGATGGATGAAGTTGGTTAAATTTTGCTCAGAGGTATTTTTTATTCAGACTTACGGTTCTTTTACAAGCCCAAAAATCTTCAGACTCGAGACCCATGGCTTAACCCATTGGGTTCAAAGCATGGAATGGTTCCATGAACTCGCCCAGCGGACTGATGACCGAAGCACGGAACTGTTCCATGGTTGTGTTTACAATGTAGTTCATCTTTTCAGATGGCACTAACATTCACTTTTACATTCCTGTTGCTTAGTTCATGCATTTGGCAGCATTGGTGTCAGAACTATCGATAAATAGGGAAAAATCGTACTATAACACATCTTGGTGTGAATAAAGATGACTGCAGCTAGGAGCTTGAATGCAGACAAAATTACGAAACTTTTGTTAGAAAGTGATGAAACTAAATTTGATTTGAGTCATTCTGATTCTGAAAGTAATGTTCATGGAGATAGTGAAAAAAAGAGAGCTGAAGTCCGTTGTTTGTGCAAGAAGTGTCAGGTACCACTACATTTTGAGGCCTATTTTGAAGCCTATCACGCCAAGCTGGACTATTGAAACAGTGAAATAATGTTAGATTTGTCTCATGACCTACTATGTTAAAGGATTAAATCAGTTAGGTTGAAAATAATTGATAAAATTTGATATAAATAAAAAAAAAATTAAAAATCCCATCTACTGTTCATTTTCCCTAAAAAAAAAATCCCAGTTCCAAGTGACATAAAATAGAAAAAAAAAATCCAGGCTCAATGGGTTAAAGTCCCACCCAGAGAACTTGTCTCTTGAATTTTTCCAACCTAAAAATCCATCAATCCTGGTAGGGTTTGAACCTGTAACTTTTGGCTTCTCGATATTAATTTTATAAATTCCTTACTGCTTATACACTAATTAAAGTGAATATTCATTCTTGATACATAAACAAGGTTATGAAAGCCAATGAAACTGTGGGTTCCATGTCATAAATAAATTTACAGCATGTAAAAGAATCTGAAGCTTGGAATAAGAGGTGTCTAAAAAAAATTCTCTCTTCTTTCAAACCAGATTTGAATTGAATGCTAATAACCTGAGATGTTAAGAGCATTGTTAAATACAATAATACTACAGCCTCATGGGGTCTCAAGTTCGATTCCCGGCCAGACCACAGGAATTTTTTCTTAAAGGGAATTATTTCTGTAGCCTTCCATGGTCTGAATTTAAGTTAAGTTTACGTTTAAGGACTCTCTTGGCATTCATTATCATTCATCACCTATTATATCATTGGGGTAACATAACTTCACTGTGCAAGCACCCTAACTTAACACATTCAGTATGTAAACCAGTTAAGGCGTTTAAAGAGACTATCGTGTATGCGGCCGTCGGTCAGTTAACTCATTTTAGAGCGGGCGCAAACAAACCGGATTTATATTCAGCGCCTAAATTTTGTATTGGCTTAGTGTGTCTTGGAGATCATAGATGGCATGTAAATGTACGTTTTCTATTCCCGTTTGACATGTTTAACCTTGGTGAACCTCCTTTTATTTTTAAAACAAACAACACATGGAATTCGTTCACACAAACTTGCCTCCAGGCTCCAATGCAGTCGTATATCTTTCTCGTTATCGCACTGTTGTTTGTGCGTGAGTGAAACCATGGCGAAAGAAAAATATCTCACTGAAGAAGAATTAGTGAATATTTTGTATAATGTGCGCAAAACTGAAAAGTGGCCTAAAAAGTTTTTTTCTATCTTCTACAGTGTACAATTTTCAATGCATTCCGACTCTATTAAGAAAAGAACCCCAACAAAAAACAAACATTTCTGACATTTATGCAGACCGTGTGCAGAAACTTTGTCTATGACATAGAAAAAACAGAAGCACCATCACCTGCTCCATCTGAAGCATCCACATCAACTTCAATTATGAGCAGCCCTAAGTACCCCCCCCCCCAAAAAGAGCCCCAGCGAAAGATCCTCCATTTCGACTTGACGGAAAATTGAAGGAACATGTGCTATTTAAATTTCCACCCCTGAAAAGTGACAGCCATCCAACAAGAAAATGTTAGGGTGTGTCTGAAAAACAAAAAAAGTGAGTGCAACAGTGTGGTATTGCATGAAATGTGGCATTCCTCTGCACCCTGGAGCCTGTTTTACGAGATATCACACCATCAAATCCTACAGGATATCTCCTTCAGGTATGTACAAAATTTGAATTTTCTAGGACTAATAGTTTGTGAATAATGGTCCATTTTCTGAAGTGCCACGAAAAGGGTAGCTGGGGTATTTAAATGGCTGGCCTGTGGGTTTAAATGCCCTGCTCAGTGCCTGGTACTGAATGTGTTAAGAAGAGGGTTATAATTTTGCTATGCTAGGAGAGAATACCAGAAATTTCGTAAAGATAACCTGGAAGTAATGATTAAAAATAACTATTGTATTAAATCTGTAATGATCTAAATTCAAACCTTGAACTCTAAGATTGAATAGCAATGCTTTTATGCTTCGATATCTTTTTTATTTTCAATATATCCTAGAAGAAATTACCAAGTTATATTTTTATGTGGCTGAATTATACGGAGTATTTAGAATTTAAAAAAGAATTAACATTATTTTAAAATGTATCATAACTTTGATGAACTTTACAAATAGCTAAGACATAGTTTGGAGGTAGTTATTTCCATGTTTGATAGGTTTGACTAAAATATCTAACCTCTGAAACACGTATAATTGGAATTAAACAATTTTATTACAGTACTTATATTACTATCTATCATATACCGTATTGAAAGTATATAAAAAATATATTTACAATAAAAAATATAAAAGCAACACATCGTTGATAAAATTTTAATCTTGCAACAACTATATTGTCCACAGACTAACTCTGGTCCCAACGTTTTTAAAGATGGCAGCCAATTTTTACTACTAACTATATTAAAAGTTATTTCACATCATTACAATTCTAATACAAGTTAAAACATACACTGAAGAAAGAGTCCAACAAAATAATTTATTTATATACAAAGATAAAGAACAAATAGAATATTGTAATATTATCAACAAGTTGTAATGAGTTTTAATTAATCAAATTGTGACATTATAGGTATGATTAGATATACTATATAGCAGGCATTAAACATATTTACCATTATTTTCAACAATGAACTGAAAACATCTGAAAAAGTCACTAGAACAATTAAGTAAAATTCAAGTAATGACAAAAAAATATATCAATATTATAGGTTTAGGGACCAAAGCTAGGCTTATCAGACTATATCAAATTAAAATAACGTAGTTATTTCCTCTTCCTGAAACTGCGGTCCTGTGCTGTGAAGAACACAAGAGTGTAAAAGGTGAGATGTACGACTCATTTTAATTTTATTAACAGTTATTCTTTGTACTGTGTGTGTGTTCCAATGCCACCCACTGCAATTTCATGTTTGGCAAATAGATAATGTTAATGTAGTCTGGCAGACCATGGTACAAAGGCAATGTGTTGTACGAGACAATTTCAGAGAAGCATTTTACTAAAATGAATTTAATATATCAATAACCTTAACATTTTTGATAAACTTCAAAACCTGGTCCAATGGAATGTCATACTTTATTTCAAAATCATCCCATCACCATCGATCAGAATACAGAAAACTTATGATAAATATCCTATATAAATTTAACATTTCCTTTCATATGATGAAAACAGTTTACCATTGAATTTCTGATTCTGTGTTAAAAAAAACTGGAATATCGTTTAACCACAGACTGTATGGAGATTGTACTTTTTCATTAATGGTTAATTGGATTTGCTCCCTACCACTATGAAAACTGTATAAGCAGTTTTTGTCAAGTTGGTTTCCAAAGGTGAAAAACCTTCTGTCGTAAAATAAAATGTTTCATAGCATTTTCATATATGCTATGCCAGCTACAAAAATTTTGATACTGTTTCTAGTAACAGTGACAAACATCTAGCACCATGTGGATTCAATGTACGCTGGCAACATCTTTTCATCCTAGATGATGCAGATGCTACCTCAATCGACGCAGGCAGGAGTTCAAATTATCTAAAGCTGCTTGAGTTCGATGGCGTTCATAGTCTTGAAGGCTTTTTGTAGCCATTAATTCCTGAAGTCTACGATCCAACATAGCAGCTTCTTTTCTCTTCTCAGTGAGAGTTCGACACAAACGGGAACACTGTTCTGTCAACACGGCACGTTCGAGGGCTCGTTCTGTAATGTATAATTTATGATATATTTTTCATATAAATAGAGAAGAGTACTACTGATAATGTCACAATATCAAACAGCACATTTAGTCTGATTTAAAAGTAAATAATAATATTATAATGATATTGTGAAAAGAAAAATTAATATCTGAACCAGGAATTGAATCGTGGACCTCTAGTTCTCCGTACTAGTGTGCAGCCCACTACACCATTCTAGACCTGGCACAAACATTAACAATTCTTTCCACATACACAAATCTACAATTCTAGTTTTGTCCACTGGCAGGTAGGTGTCACTATCATCGCCAACAGTCGGCTTCATTTAGAAATATCTATTTGAGAATTTTACACCACCACTTTTATAAGCAGTACACAATGTTATTTAACATTTTCCAATATTGTTATTTTAACATAGTTCCAATAATGGATCATATTATAATGATACTATGAAAAGAAAAATTAATGTCTGAACCAGGAATCAAACTGTGGACCTCTAGTTCTCCGTACTAGTGTGCAGCCCACTACACCATTCTAGATCTGGCACAAACATTAACAATTCTTTCCACATATACAAATCTATAATTTTTGTTTCGTCCACTGCCGTTCTTTTCACAATATCAATATAATATTATAATATCATCCATATCATATACCTAGCAAAATTGTTTTGGATGATGAAATTTTAGAACGAGTAAATGAATTTAATTATCTGAGTTATAATTTAACATTTCAAGATGAAGCTGACATATCAAAGAAAATAAGGAACTTCATAAAAACAACGGGGATAATTAACAGTATAAATGAAACCATCTTTAGTACAGAAGAACACAAGATTACGGCTTTATAAGGTTCTCGCAAGACCAGTATTAAGATATGATAGTGAAGCATGGACAATACGAAAAAGAGATGAAAGCCGAATAACAGCAAATGAGATAAGATTTATGCGCTGCACAGCAGGCTATACAAAGTGAGACCATAAAAGAAATGAGGAAATTATGGAAGAGTTGGATGTAGAACCAATTCTTCACCACATACAAAACTACCAGAACAACTGGAAAGCCCATCTTCAATGAATGCTATCTCATAGAATTCCAAAAGCCATGCTTCATTACTGCCCCCCAAGGCAAACGATCGCTGGGACATCCAAAAAAGCGCTGGATGGAAAACTCCTCTTTGAGATCATAACAGGCCACATGGTCTAACACTTGCATGGATGATGATGGTCATCATCATCCATTATTGGAACTGTGTTAAAATAACAATATTGGAAAATGTTAAATAACATGTTTACTGCTTATAAAAGTGATGGTGTAAAATTCTCAAATATAGACACTTCTAAATGAAGCCGGCCATTGGCAATGGTAGTGATACCTACCTGGCAGCGGACGAAACGAGAATTATAGATTTGTATATGTGGAAAGAATTGTTAATGTTTGTGCCAGGTCTAGAATGGTGTAGTGGGCTGCACACTAGTACAAAGAATTAGAGGTCCACGGTTTGATTCCTGGTTCAGACATTAATTTTTCTTTTCACAATATCATTATAATATGATCCATTATTGGAACTGTGTTAACCCATTCGCTTCAGGTTTAAATGCTCAATATTTCCCTAGAAATCGGATTTAAGTTGCTGTAAATTAAATTGTCTATTTTCAGACATTCAAAACAAACAAAACATAACGGTACTTGAGATCACAATACGGGTGAAGGAAAAAACACATTCCTCTACTATCCATAAATGTTAACAAAAGATTACCCTGCCAAGGGATGTACAATATATTGTAAGATATATAACAGCAGAATTAAGCGAGTGCACCTCGTCTTCTGAGTTGGAGGCCATTTAACTGCCGGCGAGTCTACCTCGTCTTTTGAGGCGAATGGGTTAAAATAGCAATATTGGAAAATGTTAAAAAAAAAGTAAATAATATCAAGAGCATTAAGACCCTATAATAAGTCTTGTTGGAAGTCTTTTTGTGACATATGTAAGTGAACCTGGGTTTTAAAAGCTGATGAAAGTATATTACAATGCAAGGCTGGGAAGTGGTTTTTACATAAGGGAGGAAATGATTAAAAACCAAGATTCTGTAAAACACTTCACAAATGTGCATTGTACATTATTTTTTGCACGATAATAAATAATAGTAAAATAATAACATCTTTGTTGGAAATATTTGTATTCATTATAAACAACTAACTAATGTTAACAGTCTGGCCAATGTTTATACAGTAAATGCCAAAAAAAATTTAGTTGAGATTACTGTAGGCCATGACACCAATCAGGAATAAGATGGCAGCAAGTACGAATTTATTGTTTTATATTGTTTCAAAATATAAAGTTCAGTTCATTTAAAATGCAGTGATTTGTTTCGTATAATGTATAGTAACACTACCTTTTGGATATATTTTTGTATATACATTGTACATAGTATACATAAAAGGCAGTGGTTTTACTTCCTGTATTAGGTAGGTAATTTGTAATATACAATATAGTTATGTAGTTATTTATAGGTTGGCAACCCCGAAATTTAGGAAAGTGAACTTTCAATTATGGTCGCCACTGCTGTAAGTACAACAGAAAGCACTATCGTGCAAAAAAAATTATTTAGTGTTTGAAAGAAATATATTTAGAAGAATATATGGACCAACTAGAGAATCAGACAGTACATGGACAATAAAATTCAATAAAGGACTTTATTATCAACTTCATAAAATTCCAAAGATTAAACTGGATTGGACATGTATGCAGGATGAGAATGACACCTAACATCTATGAAAATTAACAATGGGAGGACCTGTACTCAGGACAGCAAGAAATGGAAAGTAATAGTTGAGAAGGCCAAAACATTCACAAAATAATGTTGCTGTGCAAAAAGAAGAAGAAGAAGAAGAAGAAGGAGAAGAAGAAGATGAAGAAATTTGATCTAGAGTCCCACTAAGTGTGTGTATATTGGTGGTGAAGATGGCAATAGTATTGGTGGTAGTGATAGTAGTAGTGGTGATAATAATAGTGGAGGTGGTACAATGGTGGTGGTGTTTAGCAGTAGGAGAATTAGTGATGGTATACCTATTCCGAGCTAAGTTCCAGTTGTAATGTAAATAAACCAGATGTATAACTGCATTTCCACTGGTCAAATAATGAATTTACCTTTATGCTTTTAAGAAAATGTAGTTTGCTAACACTCGAAATAGAGGAAATAAAAATAAAAATATATATTATCTACTGCATATCTATATAAATTATATGGGAGAATCTTAAAATATATAACTACAATTTTAATAGATTAAATAAGCATTGTTTCATTCTTACACACATGCAATGTAGAATATGTTGGGAAATATAATAGGAAGTAACATTATGAGGTTCTATTTAATAAATAAGTTGCATCTGCTGTCAACTTACCTCATATTAGTTGTTTCTTGTAGGGCATGTTTCAGAACATCTTTTCTCTATCATTAGATGACAGCAGGCTCAACTTATTTTTATGTTGGGATTTCAGTTGTTTCAAAAAGCCACTTTCTCTGGAATTTCTTAAATCATTGGAAAGGAAACTATTTGAAAAGCGGAAATAAATTATTTTGAATGTTTTCAAACACTTTACTGAAAAATATCCTACAT
This sequence comes from Diploptera punctata, assembly GCA_030220185.1. Lineage (NCBI taxonomy): Eukaryota > Metazoa > Arthropoda > Insecta > Blattodea > Blaberidae > Diploptera > Diploptera punctata. The sequence continues at coordinate 2,766,604 of JASPKZ010010696.1, forward strand.
TAGCCATTGAGGATGTGATGAAAGTAACAGCAGAATTTACAGGTAAGTCAGCATGGAGTATATATTCTGCTTGTAATGAAATTGCAAATAAAGGATATTTACCGACATCATAGAAAAAGCGTAAATGTCTAATTAGGTACATACATACATAATTTTTTATCATAAATAAGAAATGAAGGAAGTTCTCAACTATTGTTACCATCTTAGCTTGTATTGAGTCTTATTTCCCGTAAATGCAATGTTGCCTAAGAACAATGTTTCTATCGATGAAATTTCTGCATACAATTCAGTCATATGGCAGGTGATAGTAGCACAACAGTTCACCATAGCGAAGTAATACCTTATGCAAGTTTGTTTACAGTACAACTGGAACTTAGTTCAGAATTAGTCTAGAATACTGGTGCTGATAGTAGAAGTTGTAGTGGTAGTAGTAAAGGAAAAGAAAATAGTAAATCGGTGATACACTGTTGAACATACCTTGAGCATATTTCTGGTAGGCCTCCATGATGCCTTCCAAACCTGGCCATTTCACAGGTCTATCATCATCCTCTTGGGACTCTGTCTGATCCATGGTTATGTCTGTAGCATCCATATCAACAGCGAATCTTTTAACTCCATTTTGCAACGTGGCTAACTGATGAACAAGGCCTGGTCGTGTTCCATTCTGTCCACTAGTAGGTAAAACAAGCAACGGTTTCTCTGATGTTGAAGTTGGACTATGTGATCGCTTTATTCCACCCCCACCATGCACTCGTGACCTTCCACTATGTGTATCTGTCATCTGTAAGCAGCAGTCATATTTTTACAACAAAATACAGAAAGGACCATCACACATATATGCCCTATCTGTAATATCAACTCAGCAATAGACAGAGGTCATCTGTTCCTGTGCCTACAACATAATACAAAGAAACAAGAAAGCAAATATTTAATTAAATTTTAGTTGTTTTGACTCACCTCATATTTCTTGATTTTTATCTAGGTTTTGTCACGAAACCTAGTTCTTGATTTTTATGCAGACCTAGGTTTCGTGACGAAACCTAGATAAAAATCAAGAAATATGAGGTGAGTCAAAAAACAACTCAAATTTAATTAAAATAAACTTCATAGTGTTATTTCCTACCTACATATATTTAAGCAAATATTTAGTTTTGCCAACCTAACTTATCCCTTAAAATCAACTTAAAATGCTTCTATTGTTACCTGATCTTATATATAATTTATTAATTTTCTTGCTGTTTAGATTGAGTTAAAAGCAGACCACATAAACAACTTTGTTGTTAGTGTTAAATATGAAAAATTCAGTAATTTTTGGTGACATTACAGTTTACCAACAATTAGCTTCTTCAGTTTTACCAATCAATTGAAATCCATGGCAAGGCAGGCCTTTGGATTACCAGTTGTCTGTTGGCATCATAACCATTTGTCATTTAAAGAGGTGGACAATTATCTAGCCAATATAGGGGTGGCATGTGGTCTGCATGTCAATAATGATTAAAATCCTATCAATTATTACATTAAAAAAACAAAATCAACAAAGACAAAGGTAAATAATCAGGAATTTATAAGATCAACTGTGGGGACTGTAAAGCAGTGTACATAGAATATATCAAATAAATCTAAACATAAGAACAAAGGAAAATCATAGATATATAAAATGTGAGAGAATAGAAAGATTTGCAATAGCTGCTCAAATTTAGGCAGAAAATGATAGAATTAAAGAGAAAGCAAAACTGCTTAAAAAATGGGAAAATCCAACAGAACTAAAGGGAAAAAATTCTACATCCTGAAGAACAGGGATAAATTGATCAATTTTGAATTTCTTGAAGGAACTGATCATGAGATTTGCCTACCCACCACTAGAGAAAAAGAATCTACAAAAGATTAGATATCTTACAATAATTGGGATGTATGATGAAATTAAATGTTTCTTACCTCTCCTCATATAAATCTTCTAAGTAGATTGCGATTTCAAGAAGATTTATATGAGGAGAGGTAAGAAACATTTAATTTCACCATAAATTAAACCTCATAGTGATTAATTCCTATAAAAGTTAAATTGAGATGTAATTGAGAGTGGAGAGAATCTCTGAAACATGTCTACGTGAGAAAATATAATCTGAGGTGAGGCCAAGTGTATTTCTAGTTCAATCTCTTGGCAATATTACCTCACAGTATATTACTTCTATCTTCTTCTTCTTCTTCTTCCTTCCAAGTATTAGGCCAAGGCCTGTTATGATCCTATAGAAAATTTTCCCTACAGCATTTCATAGGACGGTCCAGTGATCTTCGTCCTCTTGGTATAAAATTATAAACAGCTTTGGGGATCCGATTTGAACTCATTCTTTCCAATTTAGTTGGTACTTACATATTTTAGGAATTATCACTATGAGGTATATTCATTAAGGTAGAATTTTTTATCACTCACCTCATATTGTTCTTCTTATTTGACTATAAACTAGTTTCGGAACATAGTTTCTGTTCCATCCTCAGTATCGTCACGACCATTGTTCTGTCGTCTTGAAGAGCTGTCCTTCGCTCCTTCCATTGGCTGACTGAAAAACCTCGAAACCAGGTCATTCTCACCGGGAATTTCAAAGTTCATCAATTTCTTCTTTTCGCTCTTTTGAATGTAGATCTTTTCCCAAACAGTAAGTTCTTTTGGTTTTTCTATTTGTTTTAATAATTTAGCTTCTTTCTCGATAAGATGTTTTTCAGACCATGCATGGGCAGCAACTGCAGATTTTTCTACTTCCCCTTTCTTGACATTCCTGAGATGTTCTTTCACTCTAGTTTTCAAGTTTCTCTTAATTTTTCCTATGTAGAATTTCTCACATTCTTCACATTTAATTTGATAAATCCCTGATTTGTTTTCTTCTTTAATTTTCTCATTCTTATTAGGTCTAATCAGTCTACAGATGCTGTAGTGCTAACCTTATGTTGAAATCTTTAAAAATGTTTTGAAACTTGTGGTGTTTTAATGGATGATATGTGAATTTTCTAAATTTTACATTTTCTTCTTTTACTTAATTAATTAGTTGGTATTTAATATATTCCAAAATTGGCATAGTCTTCAATTCTTTTAAGATATCGGTGTTCTTTTCCCGATCCCATCTGGTGTAACCCACTGTTCTGTGCATGAATCTTATTTCACAAGCCGTTATTCTGCTTTCATGTTGTCTTTTTAGTGTCCGTGCTTCACTACCATAGGTCAACACTGGTCTAGCCAAAGTGTTATATAAACGTAATCTGGTGTTTTTTTGTACAAGGGATGGTTTCATAACTTGATTAATAATTCCCAAACTTTTATTATAACTAGTAATTTTTTCAGGGATATCCTTTTCATCCCAGATAGAGAGATAATATCTAAGATATTTAAATTGATTAGATCTCTCTAAAATTTTATTCTGGAGACATATTTTACTTTGTATGGGTTCCTTCCCATGAAATGCCATAATTTTAGTTTTGTTAATTGATATTTCCATATTAAATTTGGCAGCTATTTTTTGTAAATTATAAATTGATCATTGCAAATCATTTTCGTAAAGTGCCAGAAGAACTAAATCATCTGCAAAAAGAATAGCATCGAGTTTGAGGTTCTTATTGATGGGTATATATCCTCGTTGTGTTTTGCTCAATTTGTTTATTAATTTATTCATATATATAATGAAAAGCACCGGTGAAAGTCCACATCCCTGTCTTACTCCAGTGTTGATCTTTTCCCAACAAGATAATTTGCCATCTTGTTTAACAGAGATTCAATTATCTTTATAGATGTTGAAGATAATAGTAATATATTGTTGTGGAATGTTATCATCAGCTAAAATTTGTAGTAATATAAAAAATATAAACTCAAATATCATATTACCTATTTAATCTGGCCTATTAAAGTTATGCATAAGTTTAAATGAAAACAAGACCACATAAATTCCATATATCTGCTGAATTAAGAATCCAAATTTTTAAAGTGTATTTTTCAACGTTTTTATTTTAAATTTATCACTCACACTGAAGAACAAATTAATATTTGAAGAGATTTGTATGGTTTCGGTGAAACAGAAGTGTGAGAACAGTGGGTGTTATCAAGTCACATGACCTGAAACCGCAATGCCAAATTTACACATTTTCAAAACACAACAATGTCTCATACACAATTTTGAAAGGCAATATTTTAGGTAAACAAGTGTGGATGGTACGCGGAATTATATGGAAGAAAACAGAGCATACTATTAAGAAATATATTTACTCTATTTTTGACATTTTGCTGCCTAGAACCAGGTTATTCCAACTCCTCTTCTTTATCACTTTCACATATAAAATTATAAATTTTGTGGCCAAAAGCAGTACTATTATTGTGATTTGTATAATATCAAATCTGAAAAATGTTTAAAAAGAGGAATTAAAGAAATCTGATTTTGTTAAATAGAACCTAAATATTTTAAAGTAAATTATGAAATAAATCAATGATTAAAATTCATCGGAGAACATATTGTTTAAACAACTCACCTCATAGGATTCATGCTTCCATGATATCGCGATTTCAAACATAGTTATGGCTGAAGATGAACATGACTATGTTTGAAATCGCGATATCATGGAAGCATGAATCCTATGAGGTGAGTTGTTTAAACAATATGTTCTCCGATGAATTTTAATGATTATACCTCATAATGTTTACTTCCCAACATTAATTTAATATAAATCAATGATACTTACCATAGTGCATACCACTTTCTTATCACTATTCAATATCACATTGGAAGGACCATTGTTCCCATCTGTAGTTTCTTCAACCTTCACGGTGCAGTTTATAGCCTGACTGCAGTACATGACCACAGGATTTAGGGAGTTCCGCCGTAACCTCTCTGCCAGAACATTTTGCCATATTGTCTCACTCTCTGAAAAAAAAAAAATTTCTATTCCTGTAAGTACTTTTTTAATGGAAGAGTTTTATAGCACAACCTTATAAATATGGGGATATTTTTTATTCAAGGTCTGATCGGTCGTAAAATTAAAATCACAGTGAAAATAAGTTGAAACTTTATGCAGTATGCCCGTCAATCGTGTCATGTCACACTTGTAAATTCTGAGTGTGCAGTGAGCACGTAAACATGCTTAAAACAATAGAGTCTCCTGCCAAATGTGAAATGTGTGCTGAAGGATGCAATGCAGCTGAAATTAATCGACAAATGAGTAATGTGTAGAGTGAAACTTTAATGAATGTCAGCAAAGTGCAGGAATTTTAAATATTATTGTATGTATATACTCCATGGTCCCGCGTGGCAAATACAGGTGCTCTCTAATGGAGTTTCTTAACCAAGCTAATTTAGTTACACTTACTTACCCACACATGTCAACGAGTGACATGTGGTAGGCACATTGCCTCAAAGGGACAACTAGTAGGCAATTAAGGTATTACTGAATGGATGAAGGTCAGAAAAATTATGCACAGAGGCCTTTTATTCCGACTTGAGAATCTATAACAAACTTAAAATCTTCAGATTTTTGGGACCCACAGTTTAAGTCCCTCCTGGAGGACTTGTCCCATGGATTTTTCCATCCTAAAAATCCATCAACCCCGGGCAGGTTTGAACCTGCGGCTATCGGGACTAGAGGCAAGAACATAACCATTTAACCACCATGGCCGACTATTGTATTATTAGATCTTATTATTATTATTCAGTTGGGCCAGATAATCATGTTAATAGATGTCTTAACTGTGAATATAGTTAATTTGCACATGACTAACAACGGAACCATCTCACTTGCACCATAGCTATTTCAATGAAACAAATTACAGCAATGCAAGTACTAATTCAGAACCCTCCAATATGTCTAACTTTAGAGGAACAGGCAATAACACAACATGAGAAAATGTTACGATTAACAACAACAAAATGGGAAAAAAGACAGTTACAACCAACCAAGTTGAAAACACAAACAAGTTTCTTGTCCAAAGTAACGGAAATAAAAACAGATTTGAATCTTCCTAAATCTAAAGAAAATATTTTGATCAGAGATAACCCTCTTACTTTTGAACCAATTAACATTCAGCTAAATCTAGAAGTACCAGTTACAAAATCTGAAACTCCCACGCCTGTACTAAAAGCTCTAGCATTAGAAGCTGTGAATAAGAGATATCCACCAGAAGAATGGTTACATGTCTACACAGATGGATATACTATTGATAACACTCAGGATCAGGAATTACATGTGCATTATTTTCATTTTATCAACCAGCAGGATACCACACAACAAATTTTGATGCGGAAGTAACGGCTATTCATATTTCACTCCAACAATTACTTTACAGAATAAATACATTTCAAAATGCTGTCATGCTCTCAGATTCTAAGGCAGCAATATATGCAATAAATTCACACAAAATGAAGTCAATACAAATTAAAGAGTGCTACAAAATGATTCAACAACTCCAAAAACTACAGAAAAGAATTCAATTGCAATGGATACCTGCACATTGTGGAATTGCTGGAAATGACACTGCTGATTTTCTTGCCAAAAAAGGCTCCAATTTAATTCAGAATACTACTAAAAGCTTACCTTTCACATCCATAAAAAGAATAATTAAAAACAAATATAAAATCAAACAAAACCAAGACCTATGTAATAAAGCCAAAGACAAAAAATGGAATATTTTAGTAAAGAAGCCAGATATTATTCCAGAAATTCCACGTAAAACTACAGTAGCAAAATTTAGACTGCTTACAGAACATGACTATTTGGCCAAACATTTATATAAAATAGGAATCTACACGAATCCAAATTGTCCTCTATGCAATAAAGATGAAGAAATGAATGAAGAACACCTACAAACCTGTGAAGTATTACCTGTTGGATCCACCATAGAGAAATATTGGAGAGCAAGAACGCTAATGGCTTCGGTGCCAAGGCCCAGCATTTGAAAACAACAACATAAAACAAATTATATAAGATGAATCTTGCAAGATTTAGCTTATATAATTTGATTAATTGAAATAGCATAGATGCTCGTATCCCTTTGTTATAAACAAAAACCCTTACATTTCATCACCATCCATACAGTGTTAAGCCATATGGTCTGTTACAATCTCATAAAGAAAGAATTTTCCTTCCCTCACATCTTGGGGATGTTCCAGAGATCTCATCCCATATGGGTGGGTAGTGAAGCATTGCTTTTGGAATACTAGAAGAGCCATAGATAGATCAATTTGGGTTTCTGAGGATTTTTTATGAGATTTGAAAGCAAACGATAAAAATGCCCAATGGGCTACTACTCCTGAGGGGTTGAGTTGTGGAGTTCCCACTAAGGTAGTGTTTCTTCTACATCAAAATGTTATGTTTATACTGCCAATTCTCGGTCTTCAGAGCCTCATTAGTTAAGTCAGATTGCACCACGAGAAGGTGAGGATGAGATTTGGGTAAGAGAGGTTATAAATTCACTTAATTACCCCTTGCGACCCTGTTAAATGTACAATGCATTTATTCTGCTCCTACACTGACAATATAATATGCTAAATTTATATGAAAGTATTAATTGAATAGGCCCGTTATGTTTAGGAACTGCTGAAAAGCAGCCAGTGAAGAGTGAGAAGCTAAAACCTGCTGTTTGCTGTATTGCATATGGTTTGTGCATGAGTGGGATATCTACATCTCCAGGCTTTACTTTTTATATTGTTTATAATAACAAAGCGACATGAGCAACTATTACCATTTAATCAAAATTACAGTGGAAAGTAACACTATGAGGTAATTTTCAATTTATAATTAAGTTGGATAAAATGTTTTTACATCTCATCTCATAAAATTTCTTGCATTCACGATACCAGTTTCAAAGGCCATTTGCCTTCATCTTGAATCAAATTCCATCTGTAGAAATTTTGCCATTACCACCATCTTGTGCTGATTTTATGAACTTGAAGAATAAATTTTGCTTGCCGAGAATTAAAAAAATCATGGTTCTATATTGTTCTGTGGATTGTATATCTTTTCCCAAACTGTTAATTCCAAAGGTTTTTCTAAATGTTTTGAAAAATGTCTCTGGAATTAACAGTTTGGAGGGGGAAAAAATTACATTCAGAAGAACAAATACAGAATCATGAATTTTGAATTCCCAGCAAGCAAAATTTAATCTCCAAGTTCATAAAATTGGCCGTTCGAACGACGTTAGACCACGCAAATTTCAACGACCCACGTTGGAGTTTGATGATTTGAAGGCGCCAAATGGCCTTTGAAATCAGAATCATGAAAATATGAAACTTTATGAGGTGAGACGTAAAAACATTTTATCCAACTCAATTATAAATTATTACTATGATGTCTACCATATAAAATTTAGTTCATATAATTTGTTTCAATGAAATAGCTGTAACCCAGGCGACACGGTTCCCTTGTAAGATCCAAAGATGGTCCTGTGGAAATGAGAAGACGATCCATGCCTGCTTATCACAATTAATGATAATGGATGACTGATAAAAATGAGACACCTATTTCCTATCGGTGGGCCAAACAGCTCAGATGACAAAGCATCTGACTATAAGCTATATGCCCTAGTTAAATTTCTTGGACAGCAAGATAAAGATTATTCTTCCACCAATGATCACATAGGGCCTGACATTTACTCAGCCTCCAACTAAAAGTTAGCTTCAGCATAGGATTAATCACTCTACTTCCTTCCCATGCAATTGGCAAAGAATTATGCATTATCGTGTCAACATCCCATAGGCCTTCATAGTCAGTTAACACCACTAACTACTTCTTCTCATGACAATGAGGTTCTATCATAAAGTCTAGTTTCTACAACAGAAATAGGACAGAGAAATAAAAATATGCAGAGAAATATTAGAAGAGAAGTTATAGACAAGCTTTATATAATGTAGATATGAGTTAGATGTGCACGACTCACCTCATATTTGTAGATTTTTTGAAGACTCAGGGTTTCGATGCCTTAGGCAACATTATCAATTCTTTCTAACTGTTGAAATGGCGGTTGATGATCTTGTAGGTTGATTTCTGCTCCCTCTGTTGGCTGACCGATGAACTTCCGGAGAAAAAAAAAATTATTTGGAAGTTCATCGGTCAGCCAACAGGTGGAGTAAAAATCAACCTATAGGATCACAGACTGCCGTTTCGACAGTTATAAAAAAAATAATAATGATGCCTAAGGCAACGAAACCCTGGGTCTTCAAAAAGTCTACAAATATGAGGTGAGTCGTACACATCTCATATTATCTAAAATAAACCTCATAGGGTTACTTCCTTTAAATATTAAATTTATATAATGTGTAATGATTTTTGTCAGCATACCTTCTCTTTCTTTTTTGGAAACTGTTTCTAAACCAAGATTTTTGAGAAAACGTTGCTTTCCTTTGAAGTCTGATGATTTACAAAGTGTTTCAGGACTTCCCTTAGGATGTGGTAAATCTAAAGGCAATGGAGGATTATTGTTCCCATCTGAAGATGCTTCATCAATTTGCAAAGGAAATAACGGACTCCTTGCTCGGCAACGTTCCAACTTCCGGAGTTCATATTCTGCAAATTTAAACATGAAAATATAATTAAATTCTGAAATAGATTATTACAAGAAGTTGCTGAATAATTTAATATAAAATATATCTTGAATTGTCCAGTAAAATTAATTCAGCGGACGATTCTGCATATGGAATTAAAAAGATTTTATTGATATCTGGTGAATTTATAAGAGTTGTAACTGATCACAACTATTCAATCTGAAAATCTTATTGAAGAAGTTAATAACTTATCTATAAAATACTTAAAGACCAAGCAAACTCAAAAAGCTAATAAAAGTAACTCATCCTAATCTTGTATGTTTTTTTTGTTTAGATTAGATTATTACTAATTACAACACAATTATGTTAGGTTTTAATACTGCTTTGTCTTAAAACCTTGTAGATAATAACTACTTTAGTATTAGTCAAATTTTCATGTTGGATAGATGTGAACACTTATAACTGATATAAGTTCACCATATACAGTAAAACTTGTTTAAACCAGAATGTGAATAATGAAGAAATCTGTCTAATGTGAACAAATTTATTGGTCCCGGCAAAATAATACTAATTTTACGTGCATTTACTTACCCTCTTACTAATAATCCATATATAACTTTTATACAAGGTTTAAACACATCTCAGTTAAAAATTCTTACTAATAAACACTGTATTAGCTGTTCAGTGTATAAGAGGTGTACAACTTTATATGGGAATCGTTATACATGTCTCTAGCCTTGTTTAAGGATTGTATAACCAGACAAAATGGTGGACTTTTAAGATCAGCTGATTTTTTCTTATGATATCGATGAAACGTTTTCTTAAATTTAGCGCAAAATGCAACACTTTAACGACTGTTTGATGGGTACACAAGGACATAAATAATATTAATAAAGCTGTGGGTAGGAAAATAAAGTCGTCATAAAATGCCTTTTGTTACATTCATTCTCGATTAATATTTTACAATTGAACATTGATTCACAAAATAATATGTTCTATAATAGTTGCTTTGAGACAAGATTTAACCTGAATGTAGTTTAAATGCTTCGTAATATTATTTTAACAAAACTTTCTTACATCATTAATATATAATAAACATACCGATATAAAAATGTTTTTAATTATAAAGGTAGGATTATTGCAACAAACCATTAATTAGCATGGTAGTCTAGTGGTTAGGGCTTTGACTACAGTCTGTGAGGTACTAGGTTCGATTCTCGATCAAGTCACAGATGATTTTTTTCCCCCTTAAAGGGTTATTCTGTTATCACTAATATTTCCTATTATTTTGAACGCTTTCTAACGATTCTTAAAATACTGTTTATAATTCATAAGTAATGGGGGAAAACATTTTATTAATTTCCAAGAATTGTTTGAAGTTCTTGTCATTAGATGGCAGCACATTATCTGTGAAACATATTATACTATATATTTGACATAGCCTGAAGAAAAATGTAAATAAATTAAAGCACACTTATTTTTTCTGTACCTCCCCAATTAGGGAATCTGTATTAATTCTTATCCATACTCATTTCTTATATTGTTAATCACAAGTTGATGTTGTTTTCTTTCCGTTACAAATGGCGCGTAATATGTTCTGACGTCATAATGACGACGAATATATGACGTATTGTATTGTTATATAGCTCCTGTACGTTTATTAGTAAGGAAATTATACATGATATATATAAGGCTTATACATTGTATAACTAAACAACTGATGAAAGCCTGTATAAGAGATTTTTATTAGTACGACTGTTAGTATAAAATGGAATCTGTCCAACGCGGACACGGAAGGACATTTCTACACAATTCATGAAAAAAATGTTTATAAGGCAGAAAGATAGAGAGAGAAATAAATTAGTTTCCACTTCACTGAATTTCCGTTAAACGAATTAACAATAAGTGAAGATTCCTGCCGCCGGGAGAAGTAGATTTTCTACCTGTATCTGGAATTTTCTTTCGGCCTCACTGCACACATGTTTTGCGAAATACAGGTTCATTTAACAAATATTTGGTGTGTGACATCTATCTTACAAATAACCAATGCACTGTAAAATCTTAAATTAATTTAAGATCTGAGACCGATTGTGTACGTATCTTTCACAGGTAGCATTCTGAATTTACGGAATAAAAATGGCTAAATCGTATGTATCATTGTCATTAAACGAAAAAGTGAAAAATCAATGAGGCGAGGGAGTGTTTTACAAGGCCACGATAAAAAAAATCTCCAAATTTCCAGACTGATGCTCCAAAGTCAAGCTCTAGCTGTTGCTCTATCCCTAGGGAATAACAAAATCAAGGTAATTCAGGTTAGTTGTAGATAGTTTTAAAAGACGACACAATGTAGCGTGGAATGAAATTTGTGGAGAATCAAATGATGTGCACGAAAGTATAGTTAGTGAGTGGAAACTGAAATGGCATACTTTAATTTCAGGATACGCGCCTAAGAGACATTTTTAACGCTGAAGATACGGGACTTTTTTCGCGTGTTACCATCGAAGTAGCACATACATACTATATAGTAAAAGCTCCTTATTCGCGGGGGATATGTTCTGCAAATATGGAATGGTAATTTGTATGGGTATATAGGGGATACATTTCAAGGTTTACAGAATAAAATAAAAATTATCAAAATAAAATAAATTAATGAGAGATTTTGAACAATTTCTATTAATTATCACTGTCAGGACTTGTCTTTCAATTAAGACTGACATTCAGCTGTGAATCCTGTGATAGATTGTTTTATTTTGTCTTCGGATTTCTTGACTCATTAACATTGAAACACCATGATATAGACACAAATGACTTGCCAAAGATCAAGCATTTCTATTTTTACTTTAAGCGGCAACACTAATTTTTTTTCTCTTTGGTACTAATTTTTCTTTCACTTTACTCGACATTATAAACTGGGAACAAAGCACAAGAGATACGTGTTATTCAAACAAAATTATTGCAAAGAATGACAAGTGAAAACAATAATATACCAATCGTGGCAATGGAGGCATTTATCAAAGTACATATCGGCATGAGAAATACAAAAACAGCTTTTAACAATGAACTTTAGGGTTAGTGACAATAAGGTTTGTTTTGTTTTGTTTTGATATTTATTTGTCAATTTGATTTGAATCACTATTTGTAAAAGCCACCTTGGCACCTGCCTGCAGAAAAAAATGCAGATGGTTATTAAAGGACACTAATCCTTCTAATGTACCAACTGGATCTGCAAATAAATAAATTTTTAGCCGCGAATACAGGAACTGTGTCACAATATTTTAACCTGCGAATAAGGAGCTTTTACTGTTAAAATTCATTGGAGAACATTTTGTTTAAACAACTCACCACATAGGATTCATGCTTCCATGATATCGCGGTTTCAAACACATATTCCTAATGAAATTACTTTGATTTCAAAGTTCGTAAATTCAACCATAGATAGCAGCACTGAAGATGGTGACAATAGAACAGTTGACGGCCAAAGAATTTCTTCAGTCGGAGTTATGGCTGAGGATGAACACGACTGTGTTTGAAACCGCGGTATCATGGAAGCATGAATCCTATGAGGTGAGTTGTTTAAACAAAATGTTCTCCAATGAATTTTAATTATTATACCTCATAATGTTTACTTCCCAACATTAATTTAAGATAGCTTTTACTGTATTTCACTTTCCTATGGCAGCGGAACTACTATTAATCCAAGCTACATAAAAAGACATATACGGTGCTCTATAATCTAAGATTGGTTAATATTTTTTGTTTTTGTATATTGCGGAATGTTGTCTAATGTGGAAAAAAAAAAATTGGTCTCATGCGATTCCGCTTTGAACAAGTTTTACTGTATCATTTTTTCATAATTAACAAGTCAAGCAATAATAAGTTTGGAGTAAGTTACTTTTGTTAGATTTTTAAATTTAAGACCAATGTGTGCAAATTAAAAATATTATTGGTTATATGTCAGATATGGAATGGTTTATGCTACATATCATGGCTCAAAATTAGGATAAAAAAAAACCTGAACAATAGGAGACATTGCCTAATCTCTTAACAAACCTCAAGAATGTGTGTAAATATTAAGTAAAACTCAAATATGCTAAACCAGGTCACTGTCATATTAAAAATTATTCAAACCAACAAAATAACCTTTACTGAACAAAGTATTATTTTAACATTAATTTTTTAAGTGAACTAATAGTTTCAGAAATTCCTTTTTGGTAATAACCCTAAAATAATATTAGTTATAAATACATTCTAATTGATGTTTTTATTATAAATTCAACATTTCTCACTGAAGGATAAATTATATTTGAAGAGAAAAATATATTTAAAATTCATCGGAGAACATATTGTTTAAACAACTCACCTCATAGGATTCATGCTTCCATGATATCGCGATTTCAAACATAGTCATGTTCATCGTCAGCCATAACTCCAACTGACGAAATTCTTTGGCCGTCAACTATTCTATTGTCGCCATCTTCAGTGCTGCCATCTATGGTTGAATTTATGAACTTCGATTGATTTCGAAGTTCATAAATTCAACCATAGATGGCAGCACTGAAGATGGCAGCACTGAAGATGGCGACAATAGAATAGTTGACGGCCGAAGAATTTCGTCAGTCGGAGTTATGGCTGACGATGAACATGACTATGTTTGAAATCGCAATATCATGGAAGCATGAATCCTATGAGGTGAGTTGTTTAAACAATATGTTCTCCGATGAATTTTAATGATTATACATCATAATGTTACGTCCCCAGATGGAGAAACTCGGAACCAGATAGATCACGTATTAGTGGATAAACGCTGGCACAGTAGCATCATTGATGTTAGATCAGTTAGAGGGGCAGACTGCAATTTAGATCATCATCTGGTCAGGGTGAAAATCAGACAATGGCTATCGCTTATGAGAGGAACAAACGCTAAAGATGATTCAGTAAAATATGAATTAAAAAACTTGAAAAATGATGAAATGCGGCAAGAATACCAAATCAAAATTGCTAATAGATTTGAAGTACTGGAATCTTCAGATGACAATGTGGCAAACGAAGAAGAAACTGATATAAATAAAGAATGGGAGGCTATAAGAGATACTATTAAATTGTCAGCATCAGAAAGCATTGGTTGTTTAAAAAAGAGGCAAAACAAGAAATGGTTTGATGAGGAATGTGCCGACATTGTAAAGAAAAGAAAGCTAGCAAAAATGAAATGGTTACACGAGCCAAATGAGGTAAATTTAGAGCAATTGGGTAGTGTTAGACGGGAAACCACCAAGTTACTAAAGAGTAAAAAGAGGGAATATTTGAGAGAGAAGATTAATGATCTTGAAATGAACGCAAAAAATAGGAACATTAGAGAATTATATCAGGGAATTAGTATAGAGAAGAAAGGGTTTCAGGCTAGAACAAACATAATTCGGAATGAAAATGGGGATATGATTGCAGATTCCAAGAGTATATTAAATAGATGGAAAAGTTATTTAATCAGCTATTAAATGTACATACAGAACAGGACATTGAGGAGGATAAGTTACAGACAGCAGAAATGCTAGTCGCAGAGCCAAGTGCATTAGAGGTTGAAATGGCAATTGAAAAATTGAAGATGTATAAAGCATCAGGTTCAGATGAGATCCCAGCAGAACTGATAAAATCAGGGGGAGAAAATTGATGGACAAGATACGCTGGTTGCTTAGTATGATTTGGGAAAAAGAAGCTCTTCCAGATGAATGGAAGAAATCAATTATCGTACCAATTTATAAGAAAGGAGATAAAACTGATTGCAACAACTATAGGGGCATCTCATTACTTTCAACTTCGTACAAAATTCTAACAAATATATTAGTAAGCAGACTTGCTCCCTATATTGATGACATTCTAGGAGATCATCAATGTGCATTTAGAAGAAACAGGTCTACAACAGATCAGATTTTCAGTATAAGACAGATTTTAGAAAAGAAATGGGAATATAATGGTACTGTACATCAACTATATGTAGACTTCAAAAAAGCATATGATTCAATTAAGAGGGAGAAGTTATATGGTATCCTGCTGGAGTTCGGAATTCCCAAAAAGTTAGTTAGACTTATACGAATGTGTCTAAATGGCTCAACGAGTAGGGTGCGTGTAGGCAAACAGTTTTCAGACACTTTTGAAATCCAGAATGGGTTGAAGCAAGGAGATGCACTATCTCCTCTACTATTTAATTTTGTACTAGAGCATGCCATTAAATCTTTAGAGAATAAGGAAGGCTTACAACTGAATGGTATTAATAAGCTGTTAGTTTATGCTGATGATGTGGTACTACTGGCCGATAGCGAGGAGATACTAAAGGCCAACACGCACACACTATTGAGTAACACTAAGAAATTAGGACTGGAAGTAAATATCAGTAAAACTAAATATATGGTCACACGTAGAAATACATTATATAATGGAAATGGACAGCTAATGACAAATGAGGGAAATTTGAGGAATTGGCTGAATTCAAATACCTAGGAACAATAATCACAAATAGGAATGAGATGCACAAAGAAATTAAACATAGGCTCAATTCTGGAAATGCATGCTATTATGCATTGCAGAGACTTTTGATGTCCCAACTCCTTTCAAAAAACGTTAAGCTGAAAATATATAAAACTATTATTCTACCAGTTATATTATATGGGGTGCGAAACATGGACTCTTACTTTAAGGGAGGAAAGGAGATTACGAGTATTTGAGAATAAAGTTCTTAGGAAAATTTTTGGACCAAAGAGAGATGAGCAGACAGGTGAATGGAGAAGACTACATAACAATGAACTACATGGTCTTTATAGGAAGCCAGATATAATAAGAACAGTTAAGTCCCGTAGACTGCGATGGGCAGGACATGTTGCGCGTATGGGGAATGAAAGACGTGCATGGAAACTTCTTGTAGGAAAGCCAGAAGGAAAACGCCCAGTTGGTAGACCAAGAATGAGGTGGGAGAACAACATTAACTATGATTTGAGGGAAGTAGATTATACAGGAAATGATTGGAAAGCATTAGCTCAGGATAGGGATGTATGGAGAGCTTATGTCCGTGCGGCCATGAACCTACGGGTTCGATAGTGCCAGTGAGTAAGTAAGTAATGTTTACTTCCCAACATTAATTAAATATAGAAAAATATATTCCTAGATTGGGATTTGAACCCAGGACTATAGTTTTTATATGCTAATGCTCTACCATGAGCTATTCTTAGGCCTGCAATCTAAACACAAATTTTACTCTTATACATTTCAATTCTGAAGCATGGACACTAAAAAAACAACATGAAAGCAGAATAACGGCTTGTGAAATGAGATTCATGCGCAGAACAGCGGGTTACACCAGATGGGATCGGAAAAGGAACACCGATATCTTAAAAGAATTGAAGACTACGCCAATTTTAGAATATATTAAACAGTACCAACTAAATTGGAAACATCATCTTGAAAGAATGAGTTCAAATCGGATCCCCAAAGCTGTTTATAATTATATACCAAGAGGACGAAGATCACTGGGCCGTCCTATGAAACGCTGGAGGGAAAATTTTCTATAGTATCGTAACAGGCCTTGGCCTAATACTTGGAAGGAAGAAGAAGACATTTCAATTCTCGAGAGTGCCAAGGCTACGAGCCAATGCTCAACATGCAAATAGTGGTCTATCAAAACTTTTAACGGAATTATTGCATTACTTTATAAGACCAGCCTCATTGGCTAGTGGTTAGCATTTCTGAATACACTTCATGAGGTCCCAGGTTTGATTCCCAGTCAAACCATAAGAATTTTTCCTTAAAGGGAATTATTCCTATGGTTGCCCATGGTCTGAAATTTAGATTGAGTTTAGGTTAAGAAATAAACTCTTCTGGTGCTTCATTATCATTTATAACTCCGCCTTCTAGGTGCCCCAACCTAAGAAATGGATTATTCCTCCAATGCCAGGGGAGAAAGACAGAAATGTCATAAAAGACAACCTAGTGGCATTAAACAACAACACATTACCTTATAAAGCCAGTAGAGGTTCTTTCAATGTTTTTATTATAAATTTAACATTTCTTACTGAAGAATAAATTATATTTGAAAATAAAATATATATATATATATATATATATAAAGAATAACTCAGATGATAGAGCATTAGCATATAAATGCTGAAGATCCTGGGTTCAAACTCCAGTCTAGGCATACATTTTTCTCTTAAAATATAATTTGTCCTTCCCATAAGTCTTCTTAAGTAATAGTTGAGCAATGGTCCGTAGCTTTTGGCACTCTCGAGAATTGAAATGTATAAAACAAAAATTTGTGTTTAGATTCAAGTCCTGGAATAGCTCAGATGGTAGAGCATTAGCATACAAAGATAAGGGTCTTGGGTTCAAACTTCAGTTTAGGATTATATTTTTCTTTTAAAATACAATATGAAGTAACATTAAGAGATTTATTAAATTTGAAGAGAAAAATTTCCGCCTTGACCGGGACTCGAACCCGGGACCCTTGGCTTTCCGGGCCAAGTGCTCTACCAACTGAGCTACCGAGGCGAGTTACAATCTAGACGCAAATTTTTCTCTTATATACATTGTAATTCCCTATCGCCAAATGCTTTTGAAACCATTGTTTCTATCTTTGCAAATGGCGGCTTCTTAGTTAAGAAGACATTGGCGATAGGGAATTACAACGTATATAAGAGAAAAATTTGCGTCTAGATTGTAACTCGCCTCGGTAGCTCAGTTGGTAGAGCACTTGGCCCGGAAAGCCAAGGGTCCCGGGTTCGAGTCCCGGTCTAGGCGGAAATTTTTCTCTTCAAATTTAATTTATCTTTCATTGAGAAATGTTAAATTAATAATAAAAATATCATTAAGAGATTTGTTTAATAATTAAAACATTTGGTCTGTTCATTCTTATCTCTTAGAGTTGTTTTTGTCGAACATATGTTTAATCGCTGACGATGGGGCTAAGAAGGTCTGAAACATATGTTCGACAAAAACAACTCTAAGAGGTAAGAATGAACAGACCAAATGTTTTAATTATATATTTTTCTCTTCAAATACATTCTATTTGATTTAAGCATTATTTAATAAATATAGTCTATGACATTTTCTATGGCACTTGGTGCCAAGGAGATCAGGTGTCAGTGTTTGTTGTTCACAATGAATGTGGTCCATTACATTTGCATGTATTTTCCATTTCTTTCTGTCTCAACCTTGAAGGTTAGTAAACAATAATATGACAAGTAAGAGAAAAATTTGTGTCTAAATCAGGAACCTAGATAACTTAATGGTAAAGAAAACCAGAGATTCTGGGCTCAAATCCAAGTTTAGGCATTAATTTTTCTCTAAGAATATTATTAAAATATATGATAAAAAATCCTTTAATGTAAGTGACAAATTTAAAATCGAAACATCAAAAATAAAAAGACAGAGTTATAATACCAATTAAGGTAGAATATTTTTATCACTCAGCTCATATTGTTCAATATTGTTCATATTGAACAATATGAGGTGAGTGATAAAAATATTCTACCTTAATGAATATACCTCATAGTGAGAATTCCTAAAATAAGTAATTATAATACCAATCTCTATGTTCTATCTGACAAGGGAATTGTCAACCACTGACATGCCAAAATCTACCTTGAAATTTCGCCCTGAGAAGTGTTATGATGTACCAAGTCTGTGCCCAAAAAGTTAAGCATCACTTTTAACTGCAATGCACTGAAATCAAAGCCAGAATCCAGTATTGGCAACCCACTGTTCGAAACAGATGGACGTCCGTGCCTGAATAGAGGGAAGTGAAGTGAGGCAGGGCACTGTGCAGATGACAGGTTGTGAGAGTTATCCAAACTACCGAGTCAGGGGTTGTATTACTTCCTTGTAGTTTCAATGAGAGATTTGGCGATGGATTTTAGTGCCTTGCAGTTAAAAACAGCAGATAATTTTTTGGACACGACCTTGATACATCACATTTCTCTGGGAGCAATTTCAAGGTAGATTTCAGCATGGTTGACAGTTCCCTTGTCAGATATGTACTTTTGTTACAATACTCCCAAAATTGTACTATAATGTCGGAAGACTTATGGAGTAATTCCTCATGTCTCATCATTAACAACAACAACAACAATAATAATAATAATAATAATAATAATAATAATAATAATAAATAAATACTGAATATTATTTTTAAATCATTAGAAAGCAACATTATGAAGTTTAATTTAATAATTGATTTTGTTTAGTTCTTTCTTGACTCCCTTGCATATCCAGATTTCATCACTGTCTTTGTGACATTCTCAATGCTGTTCATGTTCACAACTGATGTCCAATGGTCTCCTCTCCTGCAGACTGACCTCTGCGCCATTTGATGGCTGACCGACGAACTTCCAAATCAATACCCTCTCCTTATCATCGGGTATTTCAAAATTCATAATTGTGTTTTTATTCTTGCATATGTAAATTTTTTCCCAAATTGTGAGTTCCTTCGGATTTTTCAATTGTTTAAGTAATTTTGTTTTGGTTTCTATTCTATGTTTTTCTGACCAGGCATGTGCAGCTATTGCAGATTTTTCTTACAAGATTAAAGGAACACCTCAGAAATGTTAAAAATGGAGAAACAGAAAAATCTGCAATAGCTGCACATGCCTGGTCAAAAAAAAACATAGAATAGAAACCAAAATAAAATTACTTAAACAATTGGAAAAACCGAAGGAACTCACAATTTGGGAAAAAATTTACATAAGCATGAATAAAAAACACAACTATAAATTTTGAAATACCCGGTGATAAGGAGAGGGGATTGATTTGGAAGTTCGTCGGTCAGCCATCAGATGGCGCGGAGGTCAGTCTGCAGGAGAGGAGACCATTGGACGTCAGTTGTGAACGTGAATGGCATTGAGAATGTCACAAAGACAGTGACAAAATCTGGATATGCAAGGAAGTTAAGAAGTATAAAGTGAGTCAAGAAACAACTAAACAAAATTAAAATATTTATATATTAAATTTGGGAATTTTTAACATTATGAGGTTTTAGATAGATGTTTTAAAAGTCTAAACCTTTGGATTTAACAGTTTGGGAAAAAATATATATTCAAAAAAACCATACTAGAACTATGAACTTCGAGATTCCGGACAAACCGAGCATGATTACAAAGTTCTTCAAAAATACAACAGATAGCAGTTTAGAAAATGATTCAATCAAAATAACACTAGATGGCAGTTTGGAGAGTAATTCATTCAAAAGAACACCAGATGGCAGTCTAGATAATTACCGGCAAAAGAAAAAATTGACAGCCGTGAAAACAGCTGATGATGACGACAATGTGTCGCCGATACTGCAGTACTGTGTTTAAAAAACATAGAAGTATGAGGTAAGAAGAAATCATGATTCATTTAATTATTAAAATTAAAATAAACCTCATAGTGTTATTTCCTACCCACATAACTTAATAATTGAGTTTGTATTTTTTAACATTCTTACCTCATATGTTTGTTTTGTTGGACGATCGTTTCAAACCTCATAATGTGTTTCCCAATTTTAACTTTGAATAAGTTTCAAACCTTATTGCTCCATCTTCAGCTTGTCACAAACTGTTTTTTTTCTTCTTCAAGTTGTTGGCCCTGGATCTGTGTTCCAAAGAACTTGGTAATGAGGCTCCTTTCTCCAGGAATTTTGAAGTTCATAATTTTCTCCTTGTTCTTCTGTATATAGACTTTTTCCCATATTGTGAGTTCATTGGAATTTTCTAACTGTTTTAATAATCTTGTATTTAGATCTATTTTGTGTTTTTCTGTCCAAACGTAAGCTGCTACTGCAGATTTTTCTACTTCTCCCTTTTTTTTTACATTTCTTATGTGTTAATATTTAAAATTCATCGGAGAACATATTGTTTAAACAACTCACCTCATAGGATTCATGCTTCCATGATATCGCGATTTCAAACATAGTCATGTTCATCGTCAGCCATAACTCCGACTGACGAAATTCTTCGGCCATCAACTATTCTATTGTCGCCATCTTCAGTGCTGCCATCTATGGTTGAATTTATGAACTTCAAAATCAATGTAATTTCGTTAGGGATATCAAAATTCATTGATCTATTTTTGTTTTTCTGAATGTATATTTTTTCCCAAACTATTAATTCCAAAGGTTTCTCTACTTGTTTTAAAAGTTTAGCTTCTCTTCCAATTTTATGATGTTCTAATAAACTATGTGCAGCAATTGCAGATTTTTCAATTTTCACAATTTTTAATATTTCTGAAATGTTCTTTTGTCCGAAATTCTAAAGATATTGAAGATGCTCTTAAATTATTGAACCTTCAGGATGAATCAGTAAAGTTTACCGTTGAATTAGAAAAAGAAAACAAAATTCCTTTTTTGTATTTATGTATAATTAGGAATGATCAAACACTGAAAATTGAATTTGATATATTTAGAAAAGGAACTCATACAGATAATTACATTAAATCATCAGGCTTCAATCACATTGCTCATAAGCATGCAATATTCAATAGCTTAATTTACAGATTGACAAATGTACCATTAAACGAAGAAAATTTCAATAAAGAGTTTAAACATATCTTAAACACTGCTAGATTAAATGGTTTTGATAAAGAATTAATTATAATTAAGTTGAAGAAATTCAAACACAAAAAAAAGACTTAATGAATATACTACTCTACAAAATTGCAAAGAAAAGAAAAAATACAAGAAAATTACTTACCATCCTGAAATGCATAGGAAATTTCAAAATTTTTTTGACAAATACAACATTTCTTTGGCACCAATAAATAAATTTAGTCTGGGTAATCTTCTAAGTACCAATAAAAAAGTCAATGTTCCAGACAATAAGAAATCTGGAATTTATCAAATAAATTGTGAAGATTGCAATAAAGTTTATATAGGAAAAACAAAAAGGAATTTGGAAATTCGGACAAAAGAACATTTCAGAAATATTAAAAATTGTGAAATTGAAAAATCTGCAATTGCTGCACATAGTTTATTAGAACATCATAAAATTGGAAGAGAAGCTAAACTTTTAAAACAAGTAGAGAAACCTTTGGAATTGACAGTTTGGGAAAAAATATACATTCAGAAAAACAAAAATAGATCAATGAATTTTGAAATCCCTAACGAAATTACATTGATTTCAAAGTTCATAAATTCAACCATAGATGGCAGCACTGAAGATGGCGACAATAGAATAGTTGACGGCCGAAGAATTTCGTCAGTCGGAGTTATGGCTGACGATGAACATGACTATGTTTGAAATCGCGATATCATGGAAGCATGAATCCTATGAAGTGAGTTGTTTAAACAATATGTTTCTCCGGTGAATTTTAATGATTATACCTCATAATGTTTACTTCCCAACATTAATTAAATATGTTAATGTTTAATATTTAATGTTTAATATTTAATTTTAGGAAGTTATATTTTGAGGTTATTTTAATTATATTATTTTTGGTCTGGACATCTTACCTCAATATTAATGTTGATTTGTTCTTGGACATGTTTCAAAACAATTCTGTTTTATCGTCAGCTGGAGTCTGGGAAAGCTGACGATAAAACAGAATTGTTTTGAAACATGTCCAAGAACAAATCAACATTAATATTGAGGTAAGATGTCCAGACCAAAAATAATATAATTTCTTATGTGTTCTTTAGTTTGGACAGAAAAACACAAAATAGATCTAAATACAAACTTATTGAAACAGTTAAAAAAATTCCAATGAACTCACAATATGGGAAAAAATCTATATACAGAAGAACAAGGAGAAAATTATGAACTTTGAAATTCCCGGAAAAAGAAGCCTCATTACCAAGTTCTTCGGAACACAGATCCAGGGCCGACAACTTGAAGAAAAGAAAAAACCAGTTTGTGACAAGCTGAAGATGGAGCAATAAGGTTTGAAACGATCGTCCAACAAAACTAACATATGAGGTAAGAATGTTAAAAAATACAAACTCAATTACTGAACATTATACTTAACTTACCATTCCTTACAGCAATTGTAGTCAACCCAAATAGTCGCAAAAATCTGAGTTTTCCTGGTGAAGCATCCAATTGGGCAGGAGGACCTTTGGTGATCCAAATGGTAAATAAAGCATCAGGTCCATCTTCTCCATCAGAATCTGAACCCACATTATTGTTGCCAGTGCTGCTTAAGGAATTTATGCGAGCTTTACGTTTCTGCTCAGCTAGGTCAAGCTTGCTTACAACAGTTTGACTGTTATCAGGTTCAGTCTACATAACAAACACAAAAGAAAATAATAACTTCTCTTACAGGAGAAATTCATTTCATTCAGACTATATCACACCTCGGGAAGAAGACAGCCACAAGTGTAAAAAAGCATAGTTCCGAGTTATTCACAATTACAGTTTTAAAAAAGGTGTAGTAAATTCAATTTTTGATATGGACATAATTTTATCCTATCTCTATTTTCTTGCACATGACTTGTGACCATAAAGAAATAAATCTGTAATCATTTTTACTAACAGATAGTAGTCGTAACTCAATTTATGACATTGTTACACTTGTGGCCCTCTTCTTCCCAAGGTGCGATATTATCAACATCATTATACACACACACACATAGGTTGTAAATAAATTAAACCAAAGAAATGTATCCAGTTATAGACAAACAATTAGAGACTGGTAACCCAGGTCCTTGGGTAAAAGATAACTGAGTTATCATTTGTTGAAGTTCTTAAATATGATATTCATAATACAATATTAAAATTAGATAGAAGTATAGAATGCTATGAGATGATTTTGAAACTTAATTAGGATTGGATGAAACCCAAGTATTTCCAAAATAAATACATTTAATTATTGACCAGTCTCTTGGGCTAGAGGTCAGCATTTCTGACTACTGTTCATGAGGTCCCGGGTTCAATACCCGGTCAAACCATAGGAAATTTTCTTGTGGTTGCTCATCGTATGGAATTTAGGTTAAGAACTCTGCTGCCACTTCATCATCATTTATCACCCATCATATCATCGGGGTAACGTAACTCCACCTTCTAGATGCCCCAACTTCAGAAGTGGGTTACAATTAAGCCAGTGCCAGGAGAGAACACCAGAAATTTCGAAATGACAACTTGGTATAATGAATTAAAAAAAAATCTATATTTCATCTTACTTATTTACGAAATATGTTTAATTGCTGGCAAATGATGGATTAATTCTTCAAAAGATACATTTTGAGAATATAGTTATCTATTATCTTAAGATCTGGGTTTCATCCAATCAGTAACAAACTCATGAGAACTTTTGTTGTTCATAGTTAAATATGGGAAATAACATTATGAGGTTCTTAATTTGTAAATTAATGAGTCATTTTTTACATCTTACCTCATATTTTATGTTTCTTTAAACACGAGTACTAGTTTTCAAGAGATCTTTCTCTTGAAAACTAGTTCCCGTGTTTAAAGAAATATAAATTATGAGGTAAGATGTAAAAAATAACTCATTAATTTACTTTTGTTGTTGTCTGAAATCCTAGTTCCTCCATCTCAAGTTCTTTGTCAACAACACCTTTATAATAGTGAGTGGAGAACATATTTTAATCGACTCACCTCATACATTTTCAAACTTCTTTGATACCAACGGTTTCAGACAATATCATGTCCTTCTTATGGCGTTCACTGATGAAATTCCGTGATTGTTGATTTCTTTAGTGACATCACCTCTTGTGCTGCCATCTTTCGTTGGGATTATAAACTTTGTAATTAAATCAGTGGACGCCATGACTGGTGAAGGACATGATATTGTCTGAAACCGTCGGTATCAAAGAAGTTTGAAAATGTATGAGGTGAGTCGATTAAAATATGTTCTCCACTCACTATTAATGATATAATCTCATAATGTTTACTTCCCAATATTAATTGAAATATCCATCCATCCATAGTAATTCTGCCCGAAGGCAGGTCCTTCACTGCAATCATAGCTTTTTCATGCTATGCTTGCAGCTTTACTAGGGAATTATAGGTGTGGTAGCTTCCCGTTGCTTTCCACACCGGTGAAGGATGATGATGGCCATATGATTTCGGGGACCGTTTGGGCCTTAAAGTTTTTCTGACATTTGTCTTACACCTTTATAACTAGGTACAATTCTTTGTTTAATTAATTTACTAGCACCAGGTTTCACCTTCTACATTCTCTTCATCATTATCTCACATACAACACACTTTACACAAATACATAAACACACACTCATCCTAAACTCCTCTCTATACACAATACAAGAATACAACACACATGTAATGTGGCATGGTGAAGTGGTGCAAAAATTGAAAATATACCATATTAATAACAACTAACTGCCCAGCATGGAACCTAAAGCACAAAATGTGCAGTAGGTAGCATTAAAAAACATACTCTATCGTTATATAAATGGGATTAAGTAAGCGATAGTGATAGTAATTTATTTATAACTCTTTTTCAGCTTGGATCAAGTGTCTGAAATTTCCCAATTACATTATAATCCTGGCAAATTTATTAGAATGACTATTCAATATATTCGAAAGATTTCATTATCAAGTGCTCGACATTAGATACCAACCAACCAACCAACCAACCATATATTCGAAAGAGGCTAGATGAAGTAAATCAAGGAGTTATCATACAATAGCTGTGTTTAAGGTGCCCAAGCTGAGCAAAACATTTCTTCCACTTACTTGTGTTTTGCACTCTTTTAACTTTACTATCTAACCTCTCTTGGTTAACTCTTGTTTTTTCGACCCCGATGCTATTAGGGCATCCGAGGGCTTAGGGAGTCTTTCCTTTCTTCCATTTCTTCTTTCCTATATTTTCTTTTCTTCTCCAGAAAAGCCTGACCAGAGGCTATAAAATGGCAGCCCCATCACTGGTCTTGCCTTCCTTTGGCCAGCAACCAATCGAAGGGACTATTATTATGCTTTCTTATATGAGAATTTCCCGGAAGATGCTGGAGGAAAAATTTTCTATAGGATCGTAACAGGCCTTGGCCTAATACTTGGAAGGAAGAAGAAGAATCAAATTAAAGGGGAAAATCTCAAGTAAGTTAATATATTCAATTATTTGTATTATGAGGCACAGATAAATGTGTGAGAAATATTGAGGAATTTGCAAAAATGGTCAGAGAAAAGTAGGAAGGAAAGAAAGAAAGAAAAGGGACTTACTATAAAAGCAATTATTTGAAGATCAGACAGGAAAAAGCCATTTGTGAGAATAAGGGTGTTAGTAAAACATGGGAATACCAAATTTTTTCTGGATTATTAAAATACATTTGGAATGTAGTTAAGAAATTTCTGTAATTCTAAGCGACAAGCCTTAAAATTTTGGGGTTTACTGACATGGGAAAACCATTGTCTCATCCAGACATTCCTACAACCAGAAACTAGGTGTATTTTGACTCCACAAAACCTTGGGAAAGTACTACAAGAAAAGGTTGTCTTTTAAAGTATTTCCCTCACAATATTTTAAATTGACTTAAGAGAAATAATTACTGATATAATTTATATTATACATGAAATTCACACCCCACCAAAGAAATTCTCATACTTGAAAAAATATGATTTTTTCCCAGGATGTGTGACACACTGACATTCCACAATCACTTTTTTCTTCTCCAAAAGATGCAAATACTACAATTCTAGTAAAAAATCTGCACCTTAATTAATTAACATGTAGAATTACTAGAAAACTCAGGAACTTTTTCTTACGTAAAATGTTGTCTAACTTAGTTATTTTTTAAAAATATTTGAAGGAAGTAACACTATGAGGTGGGTTGTAAGGGGTAGTGACGTGTGTATAACCTCTCCTACCCAATTCTCATCCTCACCTTCTCGTGGTACAACCTGTTTTCACAAACGAGGCTCTGAGGACCGAGTCACGGCGGTATAACCGTTCCATCAGGTACTGAGTAAATGCGGTATCCTAATGTCTGTCCAGAGACTAAAAGGTAGCAGCCCTACCACTGGACTACTTAGCGTCGGGCCAGTAACCTGTCCTAAGGAACTTCAAAACTACTTTCAAGTCTCAACACGAAAAAAGCCAGAAGGAATTGAAATATGACGACCCACAGCAAAGAAATATGGTTAAAAGAAAACGGCACAATGATATTGTAAGATATGCAACCTGGAATGTCCGAAGCATCCATGAAAAAGAAGAGGAACTAGACAGTATATTTAAAAATAGAAACATTGATATTGCAGTAACTACAGAAACTAAGAAGAAACTTAAAGGAACGAAAGAAACACAAAATTATGTACAAATATATAGCGGTGTCGACAGGAAAACCCATGGACAAGCTGGAGTAATGATTTGGATTAATAAAACCATAAGAAATAAAATTCAACACTACACTTACTGGAATGAAAGAATATTAGAGCTTCGACTGAAAATAAATAGAGGTAATTTGACAGTTCTTGGTGTATATGCACCAGAGGAAGGCCGTGAAGAAGACAATGAAGAATTTTATAAAATATTACAAGAAATTTATAGCAAAATTAATAGAAATGATTACATTCTCATAATAGGAGATTTAAATGCCAGAGTGGGCAATGCTCAAGTCAACAATAATATTGGAACATTTGGCGAACCAACCAGCAATAGGAATGGGACAAGATTAACAGATTTTGCTATCTACAATGAACTGAAAATAACGAATACCTTTTACAATCATAGAAACATACATAAATATACCTGGCATCGTCAGGACTCAAAATCAATCATTGATTATTTCATTGCAAATAATAAGATTTTTAAATTGTTTCTCGATGTCAGAGCCTACAGAGGATATGATATTGGTTCAGATCACTACCTAGTAGAAGCAAGAATAAGATTTCCACCAAGATGGTTAAAAAAGAAGAAACAACAACAGAGCATAGAACAAAAGTACAAGGTAAAATTATTTTATGATGACAGCATTAAATGGTTATATTCGAGAAGAATTCAGCAATATATGGCTACAACTCCAGAAAGTAATGATGTCGAAGAAGAATGGAAAAACATTAAAATGATAATTCAAAATGCAGCTAATGAAACTTTAGGAAAAGTAAATATACAACAAAGAAGAAATAGAACTCTAAAAATCTGGGATGATCAAATAAAACAATTGATTGAAGAAAAAAATGCAGCTTATAAAAAATATTTGAACACAAAGAAAGTAGAAAATGAAATAGAATTCAAACGCTGTAGAGCTATTGTTAAGAGGGAAATAAGAAAGAGACATAGGAAAACATGGTTAAATTTTGTTACACATTTAGAATCAGATTTGCATAAGCTCCAACCTAATGCCTTCAAAATATTAAAACATTTGAATAAAGATATTAAAGAATCTACCAAAATTAATTGCGGAGTAACAAAAGAAGATTTTTTCAATTATTATAAAAGTCTTTGGACTGACAATAGCTATGAAGATACAATTTTCCGAAATAATAATGAGACAGATTCCATAATATCATTGGAAGAATTGAACAATAGTTTAAAGAAATTAAAAAATGGGAAGGCAACTGGCACAGATGGCTTGAATTCTGAATTGTACAAATATGCAGGCAAACAGTTCCATGAAAGACTGTTGTCCTTCTTTAATAATGTATTCAAAAATGCAGATATACCACAAGAATGGAAGACAAGCATTGTTATACCCCTGTTCAAGAAAGGAGACAAGAGAAAAATGGACAACTATAGGGGAATCAGTTTTGTTAAACACATGCTACAAAATTTATGCAGACATTTTAAATGGAAAATTGAAAAGTTTCAGTGAAAAATTCCTTATGGAATGTCAAAATGGATTTAGGAAAGGACGATCTTGTATTGATTCAGCATTTTCTGTTAAACTATTGCTTGAAAAAAGAAGAGAATTCAACTTAGAAACACATTTTGCTTTCATAGATTTTGAAAAAGCATTCGACACAGTCAAGAGATCAAAACTCTTAAATATATTGGAAGACAGAAATATACCAAATTTACTTCGGCAGAACATACAAAATATTTACAAAGACAACACCATAAAGATTAAATTAAATAACAGATTTTCTGAAGAAGGAATTATAAATCGTGGTGTGAGACAAGGCTGCCCCCTATCCCCAACACTCTTTGCAATTTATATCAATGAAGTAATATGTTGCTGGAACAAAACATATAAATTTGGAATAAGAATATCAGAAAATAGAAAATTAAACACCCTATTGTTTGCAGATGACCAAATAATAATAGCAAATTCCGAAGATAATCTACAGAAAGGTCTGTATGAACTTAACAAAATTACAGAAGAATATGGATTAAAGATATCTACAGAAAAAACAAAAATTATGGCATTTCAAGGTGTAGATCCTGTCAGAAGTAAAATTGTACTGGACAATAAAATTTTGGAGCAGGTGAATAATTTTACATATCTAGGATGCAATATCTCATATGAAGAAGAAAAGGATGTAAATGCAAAAATATCTAAATTTTTAAGAATTTTAGGGTTAATAAATTCTATCTTCAAGCCACAGTTAGTCCAAAAGCATTCAAGACTGAAAGTGTATAAAACACTGGCTCTTCCAACTCTTTTGTATGGTAGCGAAGTATGGACGTTGAAACAGAAGGATATACAGAGACTTAGATCTGCTGAAATGAGATATCTTCGGAGGACTGCAGGATACACACTACTAGATCACAAAAAAAATGAAGACATCTTAGAAGAATTACACATGGAATCTTTAGAAAACAAAATTTCTGATTATAAGTCAAGATGGATACAACATGTTCATCGAATGGAAGATCACAGAATACCCAAACTAATGTTAAGATATCAACCTGCAGGAAGAAGAAGAACAGGACGTCCACTCAAAAGACTTCTGGATGGTGTTTCTCTTGAGGCCGAAACAGGTCAACAAATGGCCTAAATTCGTGAATGTACTATGATGATGATGATGAACACTATGAGGTTTCTTTTAATTATTATGAGTTAGGGATTTAGACTCACCTCTTATTTTTTAATTTTCTTGCAGACCATGGTTTCATCACATCTGTGTAACATTGCCAGTACAGTTGTCGATCCTGTAGGTTTATTTCCGCTCCCTCTGTTGGCTGACCGACGAATTTTCAAATCAATTTTTTTTTTCTTCCCCAGGAATTTCAAAAATCATAGTTTTCTCCTTATTCTTGGGGATGTAAATTTTCTCCCAAATTGTGAGTTCTTTAGATATATCTAACTGTTTCAGTAATTTGGCCTTAGTTTCTATTCTGTTTTTTTTCTGACCATACATGTGCAGCCATTGCAGACTCTTCTTCTATTTCCCCATTTTTAAAAGTCTGCATTAGCTGCACATGCATGGTCAGAAAAACACAGAATAGAAACTAAGACCAAATTACTGAAACAGTTAGATAAATCTAAAGAACTCACAATTTGGGAGAAAATTTACATCCCCAAGAATTAGGAGAAAACTATGAATTTAGAAATTCCCAGGAAAAAAAAAAAAAGATTTGGAAGTTCATCGGTCAGCCGACAGGGGGAGCGGAAATCAACCTACAGGATCGACAATCGCAAATTCAACAATTAGGAAGCATTGACAATGTCACACACATGTGATGAAACCATGGTCTGCAAGAAAATTAAAAAAAATATAAGGTGAGTCTAAATCCCTATCATAATAACACACAACAACAAAGAATTACTCGCAGGCTCGAAATGTATCAATAACTATATTTTTGGACTTGCAGAAGACGAAAATGATATTAGTTTTTTCCAGTCACATAACCGGAGTCAGATATTTCGACGACAACCTTTAGCAGAAGTGATCGTTTCCGTGAGAGTTGCAGGCGCTATTGTGTCTCAAACTGGTCACCCTTGTTTTTCTTTTGCGCGGTTTTATTACTCTTAGGGATTGTTAAACCCTCAGGAATACACAGGTATACAAAATTTCATGATTGCCACTGTCAAATACGTGAAGCAATGGCTTGTAATACCTCGTTCTGTGCAGTTCATCTTACATTACATCATTGTGATTGTGAAGTGTCGATATATGCATTATTGTGTATCATTATAAAGGAATTGAATTAAAACAATCTACTATAATATATTTTAATACGTAAGTTTTAGTGTTTTTATAATTTTGCAATGACTCGCCGCTGTAAGAATTCTCGTAATTTATTCTGTTACGTATGTGGAGAGTATTGTACAAAATCTCAGTGCAGAACTAGTTGTAAAGGCGTACAATTTATATTTCGGGAACTATAGTAAATTTGGAGATACTGATAAATATTGGGCACCCAATTTTTGCTGTATAAACGATTTTAATAGGGTGGTTAAAAGGTCCGCATTCGTGCATGCTATTTGTCATTCCAATGTTGTGCAGGGAACCTACGGACCACATCACTGACTTATTTCTGTATGGTCAATATATCTGGTTCTCTTCAGTATCCAAATTTGCAGTCAGCCATGCGACCTGTTAAACATAGTGATTCTTCACCGAACTTGGGTGACGTCAGTGATGCATGGCGAAAGGTTCCACGAAGACATTTTAGAAATGGTGAGACGTTATAAAGGGAAATCAGTGACCAAAATGCTTGCTGATTACTGCTGGCAACTTACCACAGACGTTTCGGAGCCATCTTATCGGCGTAAGTCATCCAGGAAGAAGTTTTGAAAGGCGAGATTTTTGCTACAATTTAAACATGTGTTGTAACGTAACTACTTATTTATCCTTCTTAGAAAAAAAATATTTTAACTTTTTGGATCTTATATGATTTTGTTTTACATAGATCAATTGCTTCTAGCAATATTATTGCAAAAAAAAAAATTGAAACTAAGTGCAGATAAGCAATAATATGCAAAATACAACAAAAAACGTTCAACACGTCCTTGCAAAAAAACTGTTAGGTGATAGAGAAAAATGAACTTCAAATTCTAAATCAGCGCATGCCAATTAACTAGAATCACCTATTTTCATTTCTGCGAGCGACAAAAAGTTCAAATTTGTCGTGTGTAATTAAATGTCAAATGTTACCTCTAAGCTAACACACTCATTACAATAATTATTGAGCCAAAGCACTTACTCGATGATTCGACATACTGCGGCTAAGATAATGGTAGTCCCAGACAGACATATTTGTTGATCCTTCCTTGTTAGTAGAAACAGCTGCCAGTA
The DNA here is from genome assembly GCA_030220185.1 of Diploptera punctata. NCBI lineage: Eukaryota > Metazoa > Arthropoda > Insecta > Blattodea > Blaberidae > Diploptera > Diploptera punctata. The sequence continues at coordinate 2,799,218 of JASPKZ010010696.1, forward strand.
CTTTAGCTGCATCTGGTACATTAAGAACAGCTGGTACAGCTACTGCTGGTCCATTTCCACTTGAAGGAACTAATACTGATGAAGTTTGGCTTGTTGTTGCCTGTGTCACAGTGCCAGTAGATGAGGGTACAACAACACTGCACATAGATACAGAGTTCATCATAGTTTGGGAAGACCCTTGCATTTGGCTGACTGGTACTAGAGGTCCATGATGATGACTAATTGAACTTTGTGATGGTGGATGTTGGACTGATGAATTTGAAGCATTCTGTATAAGGTTTGTTGTTGAAAGTAATGAACTGTGATGTTGATTTATTGTATGGTGAGGAGTTTGATGTAAATTCACTGAACTTTGATGGTGATTGGATGGTATATGTAATGGAGTCTGGTGACTCGACTGGTCTCTATTTATGTTTGTCTGCTGATGTACAGGGGACGTACTCAAGCAAGCCTGGTAATTTGGTTGCTGAGAAGGTACAGTTGTAGGAGGAATCTGTGCAGTTGCTTGAATCATCTGCAAAGACTGATGTGAAGGTTGGATGGAACTGCACGACGAAGGCACAGCAGAATTTACCATATGATGATGTGACATCTGCTGTTGTGACTGAGTTGAATTTATTAATGTCGATTGAGCCTGAAGATGATTTTGCTGACTTGGAACACCAGGATGCACATAATGATGAGTCGATGACTGTTGCTGACTTAGATGCTGAGATGTATGATGTTGACTTAAATTAGGTTGTGTTGTTTGAGGAGGATATAGAGACGAATGATGTGGTATACTGTTGGGTGACATTCTGTTACACGAGGGAGGGGGCAATGTTAACATCTGACCCATCACTGACTGTTGCTGGAATGTTTGTTGTGTAGTTCCAATGTGATCTACTACTGATGCAGTTGTTGGAACCTGTGCTATTGTTTGTGAATGACAGTTTCCTTCAAGCTGGTTACAGGTCATAACACTCCCACGCGATGGAGATGTTGATGACAACTTTCGAACACCTGTACTAGAACCTGACACTATACTCTCACTAGTATTTGTCCCAGGTATTGCTTTATTAACACTCAGAACACTGGCACTGTTTTCTTTCACTGACTGTGAACTTGACGGAGGTCCTTTATGTTGCTGAGACATTGCACTTCGTCCAGGAATAACACAAGTTTCTTGGCTACTCACAGCAGGTCCTTGCTGCGAGTTACAAACAGTAACAGGTTGCAGGCCACCAGGGTGAATAGGAGCTTGTTGAGGATGATGCATTTTTGTTACAGAGTTGCATTCTGCAGGTGTAGCCGAATGTGAACCAGGGGGAGGAGGTACAATTGGTGAACGTCTATTGCTGCCATGCTGTTGTGGAAAGTTATCCTCAAAAGGACGAACAAATCCAGAAGATGCAGGTGTTGTATGTGTGGGTACAGCTCCAGGTTGATCTTTACTGGAAACTGAAGGGCGTCCAGGAGTTATATTGCTATTGTTTGTACGTTGCAAATTTGTTACTTGAGAAACATGTTGCTGACTAGATGCATGATGGTATAAAGATGATGGAGGGGTTGTAGGAGGATGGTGCACTGGGGGTGTGTGGGAAGGAGGAGTTGGAGTGTGAGGTGCAAGAGAATGTGGTGCAGGAGGAGTATGAGGGTGATGAGACACCAGTGGGTGGGACGGAGGAGTATGTGGATGATGTGTTGAGGGTACCAACGCATGAGAGCTTGGTGGAGTATGATGATGACTTCCAGGAGGTGTGTGAGGGTGATGATGTGATGGTGGTGTGTGAGGATGATGAGAAACCAAAGGGTGGGATGGAGGAGTGTGAGGATGCAGTCTTAAATGTGATGAGGATAGATTTTTTCCAGATGTATGTGGAGGTAGGAGTTCTGGCTCAACTTGTGGAGGTTGAGAGGGATTTGGAGGAATAGGGTGTAAAGGAGGAGGAAGAGTAACTGTTGTTGGGGTAGGAATTGAGCCTGGAGCAATTAAAGGAGGTGGGCCACGGGAAGGGTCACTGCAGGCTCGATCTCGTGCTCCCCCTATGGGCGCCTTCCTAGCTGGAACAAACACACAAACAGAACCGTGGTGAGGCTCACTTATGACTGATACTTTTTTGGAAAACTCTTTTTTTATTATTCACACTACTTATTTTCTGCATTACTATTATTATTTTATGGGCCAGCCTTTTGTATATAAAGGGAAACATTTTTTCCAATATGGTCCTTCGATAAAAGTACGGAATTTAATTACTTTTCCTCATGACAAAATATTTTTCTCACTCTCCTGTAAATCAGATATATGGAATTGTGTGAGGAGAAATTTTGCAGGCAATTTATAATCACATTTTACTACATAAAATTTGTACTTTTAATGAAGAGATTCTCTCTGAACCAGAACTTGTCTTAAGATCTACTATATACAAGAAGAATAAATATATTTAAGACTCCAAAGCAGATATTAGGACAAGAAAATTAAATAGTGAATAAAATTACTTTCTTTCACTAATTGATTTTAGTGCATCTCCTTGTTCATTCTCCAATTCAACAATCAAAGAAATGTATAACTTTCCTCTGTGATTATGAACACTTTTTTTTACTTAATCTTTATGTGTTAAAAAGGCATAATAGATATAATCAATAAAATAAATTTAGTATTTAAATATTCCAATTAAATAGCAATTTAAAGCAAGAAAAAATTAATCACTTTTTCAAGCTAAAACAGAAAATTTTCATATGTAAGTAAAATCCAACAATTAATACAATCAAGTCTACTTTTTTTACAATATTTTTTTAAATAATGTTATCAATATTTTGAAAATATTTACAATAATTGATAGGAAGTAAAATCAACCCCTGGAACGGGGACAAGAGATTAGGATGAAAGATAGTGGCACTATGAAGTAATAATACTTATAAAGAGAGGGATTCTGACTCGGAATTTACAAAATGGAAACAATGGTTTATGAAACATGGTTCAGGTGAGGAAGTTCAATTTAAACACACTTCTTAATCTAAGACTAAATGATCATGCTGCACGATTACCCTCACCTGGCGGGTCCTGATGATGACTGGGAGAAGCTCTTGGACTGCGCCGTGATTTTTCACGTCTTTCCTTCTCTCTTTCTCTTTCCCGCTCTCTCTCTTGTTCACGTTCCTTTTCTTCATCTCTTAATCTTTGTGTTTCCCGAGCTCTATGCTCCTCCTCTAGTTTTAATCTAAACAAAACAAGAAATTGTTAGAACACCAATATTGTACATTCACTAATTTTAAAATAACACAGAACTTGATAGAATTGTCTATGTGATACAGGATATCCTAATCAGGCAGTGTCTAGCAAACAACCAACAACAGTTGTCACCCAAACTATTCTTAAAATTTGTATCTCTATATACCAGTACTATTATTTTTGGCATGAAACATGGTACATGAAATGGTTTTTTCAAAAGTTGGAAGGATGGAAGTCAGGGCTTTTACTGGAAAAACAAAAAGAGGGAGCAAGAGTCGAGATCCAGGGCTGATAACTTGAAAAAAAAAAACAGTCTATACCAATTGAAGATGAAGCGAAAATGCTTTGAAACATTTCTTAAAAGAAACTATGTATATGAGGTAAGATGAAAACTCCAAGCGTGACAGGCCTAGAAGGCCCTTGCCTACCATCCGGCTGCTGGCCTCACATCCACATGTGTTAATCTCAGAGGTAGACGATCATCTAGCCAGTGTAGGGGACATGTGGTTATCATGTCGGGTCCCCAGACATTATAGCTGGTATTCTCAACCTGGAATTGCTACTTATTGTAGCTACCCAAATGCCTCACGATTCTGGGTGGGCACCAGTCCCACACTGGCAGAAATTCCATGAGAAAACTTCTTCCCCCATGGGGACTCAAATCAGCGCAAGTCACATAGCTTTGCACCAAGGCTTCTTGCCTTAACCACTCGGTTACGGTGCAGGACGAGGTAACATGAAACAGACCAAATTTATTTATTAAGTAGAACCTCATAATGTTACTTCCTATTGTATTTTCATAATTATGCGCATGTGTTCATTGGAACCAAAATATTTTTTCAAGATGAACAGGATTCCAGTTTATTCATGTTCTGTTCTGGTCAGGTTTCACTGCATTTGGGAAGATAATGGATCTGGTTTGGCTTGTAGACATTGTGACTTGCACACATAATTCAAGTGTCCTGTACAGCATTAGACATGGAATTAATTGGCCACTAAAATCTAAGTCCCTCTTTATTTGATGGAGCAATATACACATGGAGACAGATTTATATTCTCTCCATTATACTCATATGTATCACATTTTCACATGATAACTTAGAAAAATTTACCCTCCAGGAGATCAGTCAAATATTATGTCTAAGGCGGTACAAGAGAACCTGAAAAGATTACTTCAAATTTAAAAGAATTTTTAGTTATTGATTCAAGGTAATCATGACAATAAATTATTAACTACACCATTATTATTTATAAAATCTTGCTCCATTTATTTGTAAAGAATTGCAACACTGCTTGTGCCCTTGGACCTGAAAAATTCCAATACTTGGTGTAGTAAGTTTTTTCATGATTAGACTGCATTAGGATGAATAATTAATTACCTTTCATTCATGAGAGGAGATATGAGACCTATTGGTGAAGGAATCATTTCTGGTGAATACCTCAATCCATATAATGGGTATGATGGTATAGGCGGAAACATTGGTGGTCTTAACATTCCACATCTATCTAGATATAAATGTTCCTCCAACCTGAAAAAAAAAAAAAAAAAAAAATTGTACATAATACATAATAGAAAACACATTTACAATTTCTTTACATTATCATTAAATAAATCAGCATTGTCTATTTTTTTAACATGAATAATAAAATTAGAACAGTTGAATTTGATTATCTTAGAAGAAGCCTTCAAAAAACAAGACGGGATAAAATGAGAAATGAATTCCTTTGGAGAGAAATGAAGATCACTACATCTGTTAAGAGGATTGAAAATCAAACTCTTAAATGGTATGGTCATGTACAAAGAATGGAAAATGAAAGATGGCCAAAAAATATATACCAATGGTCACCCCCTGGAAGAAATAAACGTGGCAGACCAAGATGGATATGGAAAACTTATGTCAGAACTATAATGGATGATAGGAATTTGGAAGAAGGAGATTGGATAAGAAATAAATGGAAACTGAAGACGGCAAACCTATAAGAGGGGGAAAGCTGAAGAAGAATAAACCACTAAACTATTCTCACTTACCAAGTTCATGTAGAGAACTATCTCCATTTTAGTGGGCACACTTTATTGATATATATTTTCAAAAGGTGATCTCATTTATCTTTCTACATATTTATGTTTTAAGATAGTTTAGTGTTAAATTAAGAAAGCTAACAAAAGTAACTCACCCTAACCTTATTTTGTCTAGCAAAGAATATTAAATAACTCACTGGCACTATCGTTTAAGGATATGCGAACATAAGCTCTCCAAACAACCCTACGTTAAGCTAATGTTTTCCAATCATCCTCTATACAATTTGCCTACCTGAGATCATTGTTAATCTTATCCCCTCAGATCATTGTTAATCTTATCTCCCATCTCATTCTTGCCCTATCTACTGAATGCTTCCCCTCTGGTTTTTCTACAAAGTTTTTATGCATCTTTTTCATTCCCCATTTGTGCCATATGTCCTGCCCACTCCAATCTAAGAACCTTAACTGTTCTTATTATTTTCTATAAAGAACACATCTATCTATAATGGCTTAGCTCATTCATTGAGCCATAGCCTCTCCTTCGTAAGAAATTACTAGACCAAGTTAATTTTTAGTTATCTTATTTGCTCATAGATGTCATGATGACATGCAATCAATACACCGACCCAATGAGACATCTAACAGGCAACTAAGGTATTACTAGGATGTTCATATTATTCGTTTTTAAACATCTTAATGGTGGACAAATTATATTTGAAAAGAAAAATATATGCCTAGACTGGGGTTTGAACCCAGGACCTTTGACTATCTATGTCAATGCTCTTTCCAAATGAGCTACCTAGGCCTCCAATCTAACTATGTATAAGAGAAAAATACATTTAGATGGGAGGCCTAGGTAGCTCACTTGGATAGCACTGACATAGAGAGTCAAACATCCTGGGTTCAAACCCCAGTCTAGGCATATATTTTTCTTTTCAAATATAATTTTTCCATCATTAAGATGTTTAAAAACGAATAATATGAACATTGAAAGAAGCACTGCTGGCTTTATAGGTAATGTTTAAATGCCCAATAAAAAGTTTTCCCATGAAAGCCTGTAGCTATAAAAGAGGTTGAACCAAAAACTGAATCTGCAATTGTAAATGGGACTTCGAAGTATTCAGAAGCTTGAAGGGGATTTGCAAAAATTGTAACAACGGCTCGTAGCATTTGGGGTTAGGGAATTAACTATGTATAAGAGAAAAATACACGTTTAGATTGGAGGCCTAGGTAGCTCACTTGGATAGAGCATTGACATAGAGAGTCAAAGGTCCTGGGTTTAAACCCCAGTCTAAACGTATATTTTTCTTTTCAAATATATTACTAGGACGTTGATGTTGGTAAATTTTGCTTAGAAGCCTCTTTATCCATGCTTAAGGATCTTTTATGAGCCTGAAAATCTTCAGTCACGGGACCCATGGCTTATAAAAGTCCTCCCGGAGGACTTGCTCCTTGGATTTTTCCATCCTAAAAAAATCCATCAACTCTGGCTAGGTTTGAACCCGCGACCCTCGGAACTAGAGGCAAGGAGCTTAACCACTAGTCCACTGTGGCCAATACAAAGATCACATAGCTCCCCGATATGTAATCTTTCCATTCACCTATTTTTCTTTGGTCCAAAAATTTTCCTAAGAACTCCCTTAAATTAAGAGACCATATTTCCACCCATATAAAATAAATGGAAGAATAAGTGTTTCACGTATTTTCAGTTTTATGTTTTTTGAAAGATTATTAGTTATTATTCTTTTGGATATGTTTTTAAAATGTTTAGTCTTACAATTAAAAAGCTAATATGAATCTCTGTCCCTGGAAATTTCAAAATTCATGATTCTATCCCTGTTCTTCTGGATGTATTTTTGGCCAAACATGAGCAGCTAAATTGTTATTTTCGATATGATAACAAGAACTATGTAAAAATAAAGTAGTTTTCAAGTTAATAATAATAATAATAATAATAATAATAATAATAATAATAATACTTTATTTATTCTGGCAGAGTTAAGGCCATAAGGCCCTCTCTTCCACTCAACCAGCACAAATACAAATAAATATTTGACAAATATAGATGTACACTATACTAATTATAAACAGTTAAAGATACAATAAATGTAGCAAGTTACAAATATCGCTTATGAATAATCTAATATTTTAGTAGAAATACAAGTTTATTTTAAATTTTTAATCTTAAAAATAGGTATTATCAAATTAGAATTCATTTTTATGACTATTAAGTATGATAATACAAAATAATACATGTACCTGTAAATATTCATGCACCATTTGGATAAGGTATGCTTTAACATAATTATGTATTGTTTTTGCCTTGAAATGGAGATAACCAAGAAGATAGTCATGCTCAACTTAAATTATTTTTATCAAAAGTTCCGTAGGAAAGTGAAATATATACTTATATTTTACTAGATGTATCTTTTGAATCAAATGTTTGGGTAATTGCCATTTCATAGTTCCGTAGGAAAGTGAAATATATACTTATATTTTACTAGATGTATCTTTTGAATCAAATGTTTGGGTAATTGTCATTTCATAGCATTTTAATATACCCTATTTATCAGCTTATACATTTAAATCTGAGTGAAAAAAACCAGACAAGATTCACTAAGAGGATCTTTATTCAAGCTTGAGGTGCTTACGCATGCTGTAAATTTATGATAAGGAATATAGATATTTACTATACTTCCTTTCAGAAGAAGGCCATGCTCAGGATTTTTATGCTCTTAAAAATGTATTGATCCCAGCTGGGTTTGAACCTGGAAATCTCAAAACCAGAAGAAACTATGGTAACCATTAGTCCTCTAAAAACTGACCCCTTCCTAAAAAATTGACATGTTCTGCTGATGTCCTAACTTGACTGAAAATGTGATCACAATTTTTGTTGAAATAATAATTTAATTCACACAATTTTATTGAATATTCCAAAGTAACTTTTTGGGATTTTTGGCCACTTTTGCAGTGTTTTCTTGATCTGAGCTGGCAACTGTTCTCCATCCGCTGACCTCGGCTCTTTGTTCTGCTTTTCGATGTTGCATCACCTACTGTGGGTGACATCTTCAGAAGACCTTCATAGTGTACTGGCAGCTCATGAGGCATAGCTGTGTCTTATATTCCCAGGTGAGTGGGCAGTATGTGTGCTACTACTGCTTCCTGATTAGCTATCCAAGAACTAGCCAATGTTATTAGAATGTACTAATTTAAATTATGAGTTGTGAGAAATTTAACATTGTTCAAGATGTGCTGCCGACTTAAAATATTTTGAAAACCATCGGCATATATTAATGATGTATAACAAAACACAATATTCTTGTCTGTAAAAGAATAGCAGTTGTTTGTTGGCTGAGGATAAAGAAGGTATTCCTTAAAACTGGTCCAAGAAAGAGAATCAATATGAGGTGAGGTATAAGGAACCATTTAAATTTATTTGATAAAATAGCACATAGTGTGAATTCATCGATTTTATGTAAAATCTTTAATGCTGATTTTTTATACAAGATTTTTTTTTATTTTCTCCATGGGTAGGCAGCTTTTGTGGAGGTATCTTGAATGTTCACCCCTCATAAAGTAAACCTTTTTTATCATTTTACATTGTTTTTACATAAAATTTCATTATTGAGGCCATATAAAACATTTAAAAATTGGCGTATATTCATAATATTTCAAACTCTTCATAGTCATAATGTGTTGCTGCTGCTGCTGCTCTCACATGGTTTCAGTTCTACAAATCCTTGTCCCTTCCAACCCAGTTGCCATGGTAACGGCACACTTCACAAGCATTCAACATTTTAACTGCCTCTTAGCTAAGGAATTCTCTGGGCTTGGTCGGCATGTCCTTGCTCCCTCAGATGCAGCATGGAAATTGTGGTCCAACCAGTTATTTTACTGTTAACTAAAAGAATGACCATCCTGTTATATCCAGGCAAGATGTGTTGCATTATTTTATTGAACACAAAAGTTAAATGTAGTGGATATTTTTTTGTAGCTGGGACTTTTATTAATTTGAAGTCTATTTTTTTTTTTCACTTATGAATTTCATATTCAATTTAATAATTTATGAAATATGTAAGTTTAATCTATCTTTCATCTTACCTCATATTGGTAGTTTCTTGTAGGACATGTTTCAAAGCATTATCTTTGCTCCATCATCTGCTTGTACAGGATGATGCTTTGAAACATGTCCCACAATATGAGGTAAGATGAAAGATAGACTTAACGTACTTATCAAGTAGAACCTCATAATGTTACTTCCTCTTGTATTTACAAAACCTATAAAATATTCTCACATATTTCAATGAAGAAACACTGGCCCTGACTGTCACATGTTATTTTCAATACAATAAGATTATTTTTTTTAATGCCACCAGGTTGTCTTTTATGACATTTCTGGCTTTCTTCCCTCACATTGGCAGAATTGTAATCCATTTCTTAGGTTGGAGCACCTGGAAGACAGAGTTACATTACCTAAACTTAACCTAAATTCCAGACCATAGGCAACCACAGGAATAATTCTCTCCAAGAAAAAAATTCCTATGGTCCGACTGGGAATCAAACATGAGACCTCATGAACAATAGTCAGTAACGCTGATGACTAGCCGTGAGGCAGGTCCAATAAGATTATTATTAGAAAAGTGAATTAAATACAATTTTTTTTTAAATTTAATGTTAAAGTCCACCTTTTTTGGTCTCAGGTTAATGTTGTTCCTTCAGATGCAAGTTCAATCCCCAAAGGGACAAACTTCATGGGTTAAGACATTTTTTTGGGATTTTGCATCATCTGTAAGACAAATGTTGACTAACTTTAAGACCCAAGTATTAGTCATTCAAAATATCTCTGCAAGCAGATGCATCACAAAGCACTGTTTGTTGCTACATATGATGTCATATAAGGCAGTGTACAATGGTCAAAGAATCACAGTTGCCTTTTAATAGCATTTGTAACCACATCGTTCTCTCTTGAACAACGATTTCGTGTTGGTACAACAATTTGTATTATAGACCTACGTTTGTATTGTATAAGTATGGAGAGGCCTAAAAGTCTCCAAGAAAAGTGTTTAATTCACAACACAGAAAGATAATTTACATATTGCAATATGTACTGCTAACAAACTTTCTACTAGAACTGCACTGTCAGTGTCCCACGTCCCATTCTCCGCTGCACTTCATAGATAGCTGTGTCACATGTTCTATTCCTGCATAAACACAACTGCAGTGCCCTCCGTCAACAACTGCATTTACTCCTTAAACGGGTAACAGCCTCTGAACATCACCTGGCCATCATAATAAAACTATCATATTTGCCTTGTTTAGTATGAATATGTGTAAATGGTGAATTTTGTCTTAAATGTTGTCTATTTCGGAAGTGGCCCTGCCATTGAACTGATCACTCATACGGAGAGGTCTTTTTTTTCTGATAAAAAAATATGTATGTAATCTAGAGTTTACAATCCTCTCCTGAGAGGTCATGTCATGTAAAAGTACCTGCAAAAGGAGAGGTTAAACTAAGAAAAAATACATTTAAAATACTTTTTGGTCAAATATTAATATTATGCTCAGAGTAATGAAACTTCTGCAAAAACTAGTGATTGAAAACTGTCATGAAACAAATCACCTCATGTAGTTACAATTAAAATAAAAGGTAGCAACTAGATGTTTCTTAATAAGCATATCTTTTTTCAACACCCACTGTCTCCATGTATGAAGATTTAGTATGTGTCCTTACATAAAACAAAATTTATTATGAGGTTCTTTGAGATATCTTTTAATTTCTTTAACAGAAAAATGGAAAATACAGAGAATTAAAGAAAACCGGAAGTCAATTTTTTTATATAAAGATAATAAAAAATTATCTACATACTGAGGCTTTTGACTAATCTAAGTTTCATATGGAAGCATTACCAATCCTGCGCAAAACCTCCACAAGCTGAAGGACCAAAATTTGATTTTGGAGGATAAAAAAACAAATAATGAAATAAGGCAAGAATTAAAATATATTTAACCTAAATGAAAAAAATAGCTGAATACAGGACAAAATGGACAAACCATTTTGGACTGATCACCAACAGATCCATCCATAGTAATTCTGCCCGAGGGCAGGTCCTTCACTGTAATCATAGCATTTTCATGGTATGCTTGCAGCTTTACTAGGGAATTGTAGGTGTGGTAGCTTCCCGTTGCTTTCCACACCGGTGAAGGATAAGGATGATGATGGTGATGATGGCCATATGATTTCGGGGACCGTTTGGGCCTTAAAGTTTTCCTGACATTTGTCTTACAGGTGAGGAAAAACCCCGATAAAAACCTCACCCAGAAAAACTGCCCTGACTGGGGATCGAACCCGGGCCTGCTGCGTGACAAGGCAGCACGCTACCTCGAGACCACAGTGATAATATGCCTAAAATAAAAGAATAAAAAAATTGCACTTCAACAGAAATTATTTCATTTCCCCCCCGTAATAACAATAAAAATGGGCATTTGTCTTCAAGGAAGCCAAGATCAAACTGAAAAGACTATAGAGCTAAGAAAGAAGAATAACAATAAAAATTATGTTAAATATGGTGTGCAACAGAAATGTGTATTTTATCCAGGTGGTGTAAAAAAAAATTGATAATATGGCAATGAGTTTAACTTGATTTTCAGATTATAGATTTTTTTCTTTAGTCTCTGAAGATATAGGATTTCACAGTTTTCCCTTCCCCTCTACATTCTGTACAGGAAGTGAAATGCTACATGCGAAGGGTGGCAACTTTTACTACTAAATATATCTTTCAAAGGTCTCACTATTTTGTTTTATGTTGTTCAATTAAAACTCATTAAAATTTAAATTAACAATATTTATCATAAAATTATCAATATTACTTTAATAGATAAATAAATTTAATCATGAATATTGTATTGAATGGTATGTTTTAATGATTATATAACTAACTCAGTGGTCCACTGCTGTGGTCTCGAGGTAGCGTGCTGCCTTGTCATGCAGCAGGCCCGGGTTCAATCCCCAGTCGGGACAGTTTTTCTGGGTGAGGTTTTTCCTCACCTGTTAGACAAATGTCAGGAAAACTTTTGGGCCCAAACGGTCCCCAAAATCATATGGTCATCATAATCATCATCATTCATATTCATCGATCGTCAAGATGGTACTGAGGATGGGGCTGCTCTAATGCCCTGAAATCGCGATCTACTTAGAAGATTGGTTATGAGGAGAGGTATGAAACATTTTAATTTATCTTAAATTATACCTCATGATGATTTATTCCTATAAAAGTTCAAAATGCATATTCCTTTCCACACTTTTAAAGGTATGCAGAAAAATTATATTTCATAATGTATTTTAAAAATCTTGATTCATAAGATACATTTAAATAAGCAGTTTTAATCAATTTTGTTAGTTCTTATAAATGCTTATTTTGCAAGAAAATGTTTTTGCTCTCTTATTTTATGATATTAATTAAAATAGCACATTTAAAATCTAAATCTTCTCTAGGGACTGGTTTTTGTTTCGTTCTTACCACACATGTGTAGAGCGAAGCTTGAAGACACTTTTAGAGTACAAAAGTAATTTAACACTTCTACAATTCAATTATGTTATTTAAATTTTATGTACATGATACCAGAAATGCCCTGGTTTCGCCCTCTTTTTAAATACTGAAATATTCATAATTATTTTTGGGGGAGGAGGAGATCTGGTTATTTTAAGTTAAACTGATGGACTATAGAATTATTACTTACCTATAAGCATGTTGTAAATGCGGTGGATATAGACCATGATGGTATGGACTGTAGGCAGCTGCTGCTGCAGGATCTATACCAAATGGAGGAGGAGGAGGGGGTGCAGGAGCAGGAGGATGCTGAGCACCCAGTCGAGATTCTTCAGGCCGATAAGGCTGAAAACCACTACGAGTAATTTCTGCTCCTGGAGCCGGTACAGAACCTCCACCACTGCTACGACCACTAGTTCCAGTGTACAATGGACCATCATCAGCAGGACGTGAAGATCCTCCGCGGGAAACTGGTTGTTCATGTCCAGAACTGCTTCGATCCTATATAATAAATAAAATAGCACAACTACTGACTGTTTCTTTATTTTGAGTTTGTGCAAAGTAAATGTGGGATACACCAGATGTGATTGCAGTGGCAGGTAGTGTAATTATAGGAAAATGACAAACTGCACCTGCATTAGTGTCAAGATTTGTTCAGTCAGAATGACATTCTTCTCTAGGTGCCACAGTTAAGGCCAAGGAATCATATCTTATATAGATAACAAGAATTTATAAAAAAAAACATTAGGATTAGTTATAAGAACTGCAATTAAATACATATAGAAAAAACAAGAACAAAAATGGATGTTTATATATTTCATGATTTTTCAATAGAGGAAATTGAAAAATTGGTGGTTGCAGCTCATTTTTTGATATAGAATGACAAAATTAAGAATTAAACTATTAAAGCATTTGGAAAGACCAACAGAACTCACAGTATGAAAAAAGACATGTACATTTAGAAAAACAAGGACAGAATCATGAATTTTGAAATTTCAGCTAGCAAGATTTGATCTTGAAGTTCATTTAACTCCCACCATGCAATATGATAAAAGTTGGTGTTAACAATTGGAATTTAAATTAGAATGGGGATGATGATCTCCAAAACTTGTCAAGATAAGAGAATCACATTTAATGAGGTGATGTAAACTTATCGATTCTATTAGTATTCTAGAAAAAGTGTTATTTATTTACATATTGGTTAATTAACCCAACATTTGCCTTGATACAAAACAAAAAAACTCAGGCTAGTTGGCACTGAGGTTTGAATCTGGACCTTCCGAATAAGAGTCTCAATGCTGCTGCTGAACCAACTTTCTCAGTAATTAAAGATTTTATATGCACATAATCCAATAAACCAAAAGAATATGCACCTAAATCAAATTAATTAATTTTCAGAACGAGTAGTCTATAAAGATGACACTAACTTTGTTGTTAATCATCCTGCCTTTCACTTGCTGTCAAGTTGTGTACACATAACTTGTCAAAGCATTTTGAAACAGGGATTTAGAACACTTAAACAGCTTCACAGAATTTTCCACACAATGGATGCAAAATCTGGCATTTAAATTTAAGCAGATTACACAAATACAAACCCATAAAAACACAAGTAAGATAAAAGAGTTGTCTTATTATAGAGCAAATCTAAAACTATACCTTTTCCAAGCTAAGTTGCAGTTGTAATGTGAACAAAGCAGATGTAGACTGCATCTTCATTGCTCGAATAACAATTTTACCTTTAAGCTTGTAACACTCGAAATAGAGAAAATAAAAACATGTATTACCTGGCACATGTCTATGTAAGTTATATAGGAGAATTTTAAAATGTATAATTACTATTTTAATAGATTAAATTAACACTGTTGTATTCTTATGCATGTGCAATGCAGAATATGTTAGAATTTCAGTTGTATCTAAACCCTGCTTATGTAAAATTATAAGACACTGCAAAGGAAGGCATTTGAAAAGCGAAGATAAACAAATTATATTGAATGTTTTCAAACAGTTTAGTGAAAAAATATCCTCCCACATTAGCCACTGATGATGTGGTGAAAATAACAGCAGAATTTACAGCTGAGTCAGCATAGAGCATATATTCTGTTCATAATGAACTTGTAAATAAAGGAAATTTAATGACATCATGGAAAAAAGTGTAAATGTCTGGTTAGATAGAACCATATACAATTTTTTTGTCATAAATGAATAAGAAATGGAAGTTCATATCATCTTACCTTGTATTTAATCTTATTTCCCACAAAATATGATGTTGCCTAAGAAAAATGTTTCTATTGATGATAGTTCCACACACAATTCAGTCATATAGTAGGTAAAAGTAACACCACAGTTCCCCCAATAGATGGTGTCAGCAAAGTAATGCCTTATACAAGTTTGTTTACGGTACAACTGGAACGTAGCTCGGAATTGGCGTAGTACATATTGTATAGCTGGCTTAACTTGGCAGAGAGAAAGAGATGGAGATACAAGGGTAGATCATTGACCGCTTTAGTCCAGTAACAAAAGAAAGAACCCACCCTGTTGTCAGTTTTAGTCTTCCCTCTTATCCCTATTAACATCTGATGAAGAAATACCGTCAACACTGGTGCGAGTGAGAGAGGTGAGTATGGTTGTCTCATTCTACAAATTTCTCGTAAAGTTAAACCAGAGAGACTATAGTATTTTATTTAACAATGCCTTTTAATCCATTCACTTCAGAAGATTAGTTCTGCCAATGTTTATTTTACGGCCGACAATCCACAACTGAACAAAGCTCAATAAACCAAAGTACACGTAGCGTAGTGGTTAAGGCACTGAGCTACAAGCCGGAGGGTCGAGGGTTCAAGTCCCGTTGGGGTCAGGATTTTTAAACTGACCCAAACCCTCTGGCAGCACTATGGCCCTGGAGTCGACTCAGCCTCTAACGGAAATGAGTACCATACGCTTGTTCTGGAGGTAAAGGCGGCCGTCACGCAGGGCTGACAACCCGGCTGACGTAAAGTGCCGATTGTCTAGAATAAGTGGGAGCCTTAACCTCCTACTACCCCAAGGGCCTCCGGGCCTGTTGTGGGATCACTTTACATTTTACATTTCTAAAATATTTTGAGTATCCCTTAAGAGGACTCCCTTGGTTAACAATTTGATCCTGGTGGACTTGCAGTTAAATATAGTTACAAGATTACCTCTGATTCTGAGGTTAAGACCCTGCTAAGTTAATGGATATTTAAGGAATTAAAGTCCTGAGCATGGCTTCCTTCAGAAGGAAACATGGGCCTCTTGTTGTAGCTTTGGGAAAGTAAAATAACCACAAGCCTGAAATAAGAGACCCTGAGAAGAACGTCGGCCCATTCATCCCATATTAGAATTGAATTGACCTGCTCGGGGGAACATAATGGTAAGCACCACTGCCATCAAACAAGCAATATTTGACCTCCTGCTTGTTTTGTGTAATAGAGGGGTATGTGATTGGTATTATTTTCTCACTTATGTACTAGATAGCAGGTGAAGGACATATAACAGCCATCTGCTCCTGGAAGCAAAAACACAGTGGCAAGGGACAGATAACATTGTAACATTCCAAAACATTCCTTTCAGCACTTACCATTATGTTCCCCATAGCAGTTATTATTAATCTAAGCTGCTAAAGTGTTGTCTGATTAAGAACTAAGATCATAATTCAAAGATCGGCAAGAAATTGCTAACAAAGTTTGCTGAGAAGCAATCCTGTGCCAGTTATACTATCTCATTGGTAATTATATATAACCATTTTCACATTAACAATTATAAAGAAAGTCTCTATTGTCAATCAATAGGCTACATAACTGAGAAGCATCTTATTTTAAGGCTCAAGTTTCTTGAGCCATAAATTTACAATGTGACACCCTCAGATTTACTTTCCTTCTGATGGAGGCAATACTCAGGATTTAAATTCTTAAAAATTAATTTATTGTAGCCTTGAAAGTGCAAACCTTGGAACTGTAGTTGATATTGGTAAAATGGAACATATGATATTCTCCATTGGATTTTTTGTCAACTTCATCTAAAGTATGAACAGAATGTCTTTCAAAATCTGATTAAAAATGGAAGTCAGGGAAATAGAAGAGAAATTCACAAAGAACTACAAAAATTCCATATTGCAACTTGCTACAGCACTTTTTGAAAACATCATCCATAGTACATCTACTTTACTAGTAACTTATAAAATTTATTTAACTTTCACAGGGAAAGAACACTATGAGGTTTAATTTAATTATTAACTTATAAAATTGTTTAATTTCACACTTAAAAATGATCATTCCTGGAATTATACCATTCTGTACTGAAAATTCTTAAATAAATGTCCAAAAAAATGATCTATCAAGGAACAATAATTTTTTTCTCTCTTATAGTTTAAATATGATTAGTACAGGGACTATAGAAATTCAAGGATGAGACTGGAAAAATGATAAAATCGGGAACAATAAATAGAGTTTCACTGTATTAACAATGATTCCTGAGTATACCCATACTGAAGGTAACATACCTTACGATTATCTTGGCCTGCACTTGGAGGAGGTGATGTCCCTCCTCGGACTAGAGGTGGTGGGCCCCTCTTAGGGGACACCTGTCGAGGAGCTTGAGCAGGATCTCCTTCATTTTCTCTTTCAGCTGGAGGCACAGCTTGCTTTGCCAAATTACGTAGTGCTGCTGCAAATGATCGTCCACTGCCAGAAGGAGGCTGAGTAGGTGGTACCCCCACTCCAACCCCTGGTCCTGGTCCTGGAACTGTGTGCCCCCCTGGTAATGGTGGTGCTCCTGACCGGTGATGTTTACCTTGAGAAGTAACTGTTGGCAACAAATGGCTTCCAGGTGGAGGTTTCGTACCAGGTGGTACACCTGAAACAATAACAAATTTCCAGTTTACTTGATGTCAACATATAGTTTTAAACCTATTATATACTATGAGAAATCTATTCTAATAAAATACACAATAAAACTCTGTTGAGGATCAAAGAGAGACGAACAGACAGGTGAAAGGAGAAGTTTACATAATGGTGAGCTACATGATCTTTACAGGAAAACAGAACAGTTAAGTCTCTCAAACTGGAATGGGCAGGACATGTACACAAATGGGAAATGGGAGAGGCAAGAAAATTTCTTGTAGGAAACCAGAAGCATAGTGCCCAGTAGGTGGGAGAATATTAACCATAATTTGAGGAAATTAGGAAACATTAGTTCAGGTACAGATGTATGGACAGGTTTATATCTGCACACCCACGAACCTCAGGGTTTGATAGTACCAGTGAATTAATTAGTTAAGGTATTGTCACCCTCAATTTCTTTATTTTTTTTAAACTGTAGGCCTTAAGGAAATCTGCTGAGGATGGAACCAGTTTACAGAATTTAAAAAAAAATTAACAAGTTGAGAATGACAATACAAATTTTACATCATTTGAAATAATGGCAAATTATTGCATATACAAATATTTGTTTGATGCCATCATATATATATATATATATATATATATATATAATTGTTGAAAAATCAAAGATCTCCCTTATCTTTCTGTGAAGGTGATCTTAATGTGTTAAAATGAATATTCACTGATAATTATGAGCTTAGCTATAAAATTGTGTTCCTACTAAAATTAATCCTTATCCAAAGTATGGCTTCACTTCAACTATAAAATATAAAGATTTTATTCATATTTACCAATTTTATTACCTAAAATTCTTATTTTTTATTAAAGTAACTGCCTCACATTAATTGAAGATGCCTAAAGACAAATAATATAGAATTTTGATGATTCAATCACAGGAGTGATTAAATAAGCTTTCTTTAAGTATTAATTTAGTACCATTTAATATTGCCCACACAAATACCTTGTAATCTTAAATTCTAAATAACAGTAAAACAATTAGATAATCAGAGATATAGTTTTCTTGAACCCATGTCTCTTCTTACTTTAAATTACTTCAGGATCAATATTCACACTAAACAAATTGCTTTAGTATCATAATGTTGCACACACATAATTTTGTAATCTTAAGTCTTAAATAATAATAAAACAGTTAAATCAAAGAAACTTTTTTTTTGGCTGTGTCTCAAACCCATGTGTCTTCATTCCATGCTCTAATGTCTCTTATATTCAGGATCAATATCCACACTAAAGAATCTTCCTCCAATTCATTCCTCTAGATTTAATAGAGATACATTACCACAATAATTTTGTGATACTTATTATTAATTTTTTTACTATTTAAAAAAATACAATGGCTAATGATTAATACTTATACACAATGATCAATCAATATTGCTAGAGTTTTCATAATAATTCATGATCTGAGAGTAGTAACAGGAATGAATTGTCTAAAGAGATGAAAATTAGCATATTTTTAAAGATTATTCAGTAAATGAAAGTTTTAATAAAGGATATTAATAAAACGAAAATAAGTAACATATTTTATACAACACTATTGAATTTGTTGTGTAACATTTTGGTAGAACAGCCTTCCGTGTTCTATACCTTACAAATCAGAAACTTCTGGGAGCCAGGTTTGACAATTTCCAAACAACTGTGCATTAGGTCTGACTATTTCATTTCGATAATATTTCAGTGATGTCAACCATGATTGGATCAAATTGACATGGACTGTAAACTAGACTGGTCAATATTTAAAGTCTATTTTTCTTCATAATTGAATTATTATGAGTAATGGAGCTTCTTGTAAGAAAGCCAGAGGGAAAACACCCAGTTGGTAGACCAAGAATGAGGTGGGAGAACAACATTAAAACTATGATTTGAGGGAAGTAGATTATACAGGGAATGATTGGAAGGCATTAACTCAGGATAGGGATGTATGGAGAGCTTATGTCCGCGCGGCCATGAACCTACGGGTTCGATAGTGCCAGTGAGTAAGTAAGAGTAAGTAATGGTTACAACAAACTTAATTCTCTCAAATAGTCATGATTAAAATAAAATATAATTACAACATAGAAAACTTAAACAATACAAAATTTTAATAAATTACCAGAGAAATAACAATTGAACTAATGATGGAAGTAAGATTTCCCGAAATAAAAAAAATAGAGGAGTAAAGTTATAATTGGGCTCTGTTGAGTTTTGCAGTTTATCCATTGATAAATATGTAATTTAACAAGAGGGTCAAATGATGTAAAATTTACATTGTACACTTTATCCATCAGTCCAGAAAAACGATACCATAATCTATGTAATTTGATAAAAAAATATATAAAAGAATTATTCTTCCTGGAAAAAAAAAAACTCTTAAAACAATTTTGTGGTTTATATATAATGCTCAAAAAGAATATTTTCAATTTTTCTTCTTTTAACCTAGCATTAAGTTTGCAGCTGTGATCTATAATAGCATGATCTTTTCAATTCTTAGGCAACACAAGTTGCTTAAAGGTTTTATTGTCACACAATTTCATATACTCATATCAAACTTTTTTATCTGCTAGAGAAGAACAATTGTACATAAAACTTCTTCCTAAATTACTGCCACTTTGTGTTTGCAAACTGACAGGAATACAAATTCAAACGAGTGATGTCTTGAATTAGGAAGTGAAGAAGAAGAAAAATTTTATTACCCCGCCCTTGGCGAGAGACATAAGGAAAAAATCATATATTGCTGAAAATGTATAGGTATTTCAAGGAAATCTGATTGTGAAATACAGACTTGTTTCACAACTTATCAACCTCATATTTAACGAGTAATCAAGATTAAAGTAATTAGAATTTTTTCATGATTAACTTGCTTCATGACCATGAAAATAAGAGTTAAAAATAAATCACAGACAGCATATGGTCTGAAGAGAGTGTTCAAAATTTATTTATTTTAACTTTTTTCAAATTATTTTGTTTTGTTTACATGATAAAAATCATCATTAGAAATTTCCATTTGTGTGGTCGTCTCAGTCCAGTCAAAGATATTCTTTCTAGATTTGTTCACAATATCTAAACTCTTCATTTCTAGAGTTAATAATAATAATAATAATAATAATAATAATAATAATAATAATAATAATAATAATAATAATAATAATAATAATTTATTTAACCCTCCATGGTATCTTTACCTTGTCGTGGTGGAGTGGCTTGTGTGCTTAAATGATCCTGAGAGCTATGCCGGCGGTAGCATTGCTGCTGATAGGGTTACCCATGCCGGACTGGTCGAAGGTGATAAGCCAGATGAAATAAGTACCTTGGTCGAAAGAGTGACGATCTTTCACCGTAAAAATACAACCGTCAAGAAATGCGGACATGGGTTCAACTGGGGTAAAATTTTCCGGAGGTCAAATAGTCCCCCATTCGGTTCTCCGGGCGGGGACTACTTCAGGGAACCCATGCCAAAGGCTCAAACACAGGGACATGTTCCTAGGAACATGGAATGTTAGGACTTTATACAATAGCGGGGCACTAGAGATATTAACGTGGGAATTAGATAAATCGCCCTTGGATATAGTCGCTTTACAGGAAGTTAGGTGGCCAGGAGAAGGTAGTCAGGAATCAGGAAGCTTTGCATTATACTATGGGGGTGCAGAAAGACCTGCATTTGGAACGGGTTTTTTAGTCAGAAGGAGGATCCTATCCGCTATCCGAGATATTAAGTTTGTTAGTGATAGGATATCATACATAATTCTAAAGGGTAAACGACATGATTTTATAATTGTAAATGTACATGCCCCCACAGAAGATAATGATGACAAGATCAAGGATGAGTTCTATGAAGAATTAGAATGCTTATTTGATAGCCTTTCACGATATCATATGAAAATTGTCTTAGGAGATTTTAATGCAAAAGTGGGGCGGGAAGATATATTCAAACCAACAATAGGCAAATTCAGTCTTCATGAAGATAGTAACGACAACGGGGTTAGATTAGTCACATTTGCCACATCGAAGAATCTCATTGTTAAGAGCACAACATTTCAGCATAAGGATATTCATAAATACACCTGGACGTCCCCAGATGGAGAAACTCGGAACCAGATAGATCATGTATTAGTGGATAAACGCTGGCACAGTAGCATCATTGATGTTAGATCAGTTAGAGGGACAGACTGCAATTCGGATCATCATCTGGTCAGAGTGAAAATCAGACAACGGCTATCGCTTATGAGAGGAACAAACGCTAAAGATGATTCTGTAAAATATGAATTAAAAAACTTGAAAAATGATGAAATGCGGCAAGAATACCAAATCAAAATTGCTAATAGATTTGAAGTACTGGAATCTTCAGATGACAATGTGGCAAACGAAGAAGAAACTGATATAAATAAAGAATGGGAGGCTATAAGAGATACTATTAAATTGTCAGCATCAGAAAGCATTGGTTGTTTAAAAAAGAGGCAAAACAAGAAATGGTTTGATGAGGAATGTGCCGACATTGTAAAGAAAAGAAAGCTAGCAAAAATGAAATGGTTACACGAGCCAAATGAGGTAAATTTAGAGCAATTGGGTAGTATTAGACGGGAAACCACCAAGTTACTAAAGAGTAAAAAGAGGGAATATTTGAGAGAGAAGATTAATGATCTTGAAATGAATGCAAAAAATAGGAACATTAGAGAATTATATCAGGGAATTAGTATAGAGAAGAAAGGGTTTCAGGCTAGAACAAACATAATTCGGAATGAAAATGGGGATATGATTGCAGATTCCAGGAGTATATTAAATAGATGGAAAAGTTACTTTAATCAGCTATTAAATGTACATACAGAACAGGACATTGAGGAGGATAAGTTACAGACAGCAGAAATGCTAGTCGCAGAGCCAAGTGCATTAGAGGTTGAAATGGCGATTGAAAAATTGAAGATGTATAAAGCATCAGGTTCAGATGAGATCCCAGCAGAACTGATAAAATCAGGGGGAGAAAAATTGATGGACAAGATACGCTGGTTGCTTAGTATGATTTGGGAAAAAGAAGCTCTTCCAGATGAATGGAAGGAATCAATTATCGTACCAATTTATAAGAAAGGAGATAAAACTGATTGCAACAACTACAGGGGCATCTCATTACTTTCAACTTCGTACAAAATTCTAACAAATATATTAGTAAGCAGACTTACTCCCTATATTGATGACATTCTAGGAGATCATCAATGTGCATTTAGAAGAAACAGGTCTACAACAGATCAGATTTTTAGTATAAGACAGATTTTAGAAAAGAAATGGGAATATAATGGTACTGTACATCAACTATATGTAGACTTCAAAAAAGCATATGATTCAATTAAGAGGGAGAAGTTATATAGTATCCTGCTGGAGTTCGGAATTCCTAAAAAGTTAGTTAGACTTATACGAATGTGTCTAAATGGCTCAAAGAGTAGGGTGCGTGTAGGCAAACAGTTTTCAGACACTTTTGAAATCCAGAATGGGTTGAAGCAAGGAGATGCACTATCTCCTCTACTATTTAATTTTGTACTAGAGCATGCCATTAAATCTTTAGAGAATGAGGAAGGCTTACAACTCAATGGTATTAATAAGCTGTTAGTTTATGCTGATGATGTAGTACTACTGGCCGATAGCGAGGAGATACTAAAGGCCAACACGCACACACTATTGAGTAACACTAAGAAATTAGGACTGGAAGTAAATATCAGTAAAACTAAATATATGGTCACACGTAGAAATACATTATATAATGGAAATGGACAGCTAATGACAAATGAGGGAAATTTTGAGGAAGTGGCTGAATTCAAATACCTAGGAACAATAATCACAAATAGGAATGAGATGCACAAAGAAATTAAACATAGGCTCAATTCTGGAAATGCATGCTATTATGCATTACAGAGACTTTTGATGTCCCAACTCCTTTCAAAAAACGTTAAGCTGAAAATATATAAAACTATTATTCTACCAGTTATATTATATGGGTGCGAAACATGGACTCTTACTTTAAGGGAGGAAAGGAGATTACGAGTATTTGAGAATAAAGTTCTTAGGAAAATTTTTGGACCAAAGAGAGATGAACAGACAGGTGAATGGAGAAGACTACATAACAATGAACTACATGGTCTTTATAGGAAGCCAGATATAATAAGAACAGTTAAGTCTCGTAGACTGCGATGGGCAGGACATGTTGCGCGTATGGGGAATGAAAGACGTGCATGGAAGCTTCTTGTAGGAAAGCCAGAGGGAAAACGCCCAGTTGGTAGACCAAGAATGAGGTGGGAGAACAACATTAATTATGATTTGAGGGAAGTAGATTATACAGGGAATGATTGGAAAGCATTAGCTCAGGATAGGGATGTATGGAGAGCTTATGTCCGTGCGGCCATGAACCTACGGGTTCGATAGTGCCAGTGAGTAAGTAAGTAAGTAAGTGCTTTATTTAAACTGGCAGATTTAAGGTCATAAGGTCTTCTCTTCTACTCAACCAGTAAATAATGAAATTATACAAAAATTACATACCTGTTACAATTTTAAAATATTATTAAAATATAGACTAAACAAAGGACAATGCATGTGGTTTAAGGGGGGGGAGTGATGGGTGAAATTTCTAATTTCTAAATTTTTTGAGCTAGAGACTTGATTTTTTGTACAAACAATCACTGCATGATACATAATGATGTGTTTAAGTTTCATTCTCGTGAGACATTTATTTTATGAGTTATTAAATATTATATTTTAAAAAATTTGTGTATATTATAATTAAATGGGTTCCACAATTTTTTAGTAAAATGTCTGATCTTTTTACAAGACCTCCAAAATATTCAGAAAAACATCATGCATTAGAATTCTTATAATGTGAATACAAAGGGAGAAAAAAAATGTACCTCATGCGTGGAATTACAAAAAAAAATAATGATTGCATACATTTTATTTTTTATTTCTTAAAATACTACTTCAATCATGAAACCCATGCACTACTTTGTTACCCATTGTTTTTAGGACATGCAGTAAAAATTTGAACCTTCTAGGACAAAATTTCTGAATTCCATTCAATTTTGAATGTACAAAAATGTAGTGAAAATAAAAGTGTGGAAAAACAAGTTTAAAGATTTGCATGCAGGTAGTATTTAACAGGCTTTTAACTCTGATGTAATAGAAGCGCCATAGGCCTCTGAAACTTTGCCAACATATACATTAGAGAACAGGCGATTTTTTAGTACAAAAAACAAAAAAAATGCCAATTTTGATCTCAAATGGTCAATTTTTCACCCAACATCCCTCTTAATATTAGCCAACAATAACAAAACATGAAATAAAATAAAGTAAGAAAAGCTTCCTAGATGAATATTTATAGGTATTACAAATGCTGAATGTAGTCATTATGCAGCTAGTATTTTCATTGTGTGGAACTTGAGATATCAGTTAATTTGGATTTAAATAATGATACTGATTGACAGTCCCTGACATGACTGGGAAATGAGTTCCATGCTCTAGTCATAGATATTGTGTAATATTCTTCTTCTTCTTCTTCCTTCCAAGTATTAGGCCAAGGCCTGTTACGATCCTATAGAAAATTTTCCCTCCAGTATTTCATAGGACGGCGCAGAGATCTTCGTCCTCTCGGTATATAATTATAAACAGCTTTGGGGATCCGATTTCAACTCATTCTTTCAAGATAGTGTTTCAAATTTAGTTGGTATTGTTTAATATATTCCAAAATTGGCATAATCTTTAATTCTTTTAAGATATCGGTGTTCCTTTTCCGATCTCATCTGGTGTAACCCGCTGTTCTGTGCATGAATCTCATTTCACAAGCCGTTATTCTCTTTTATGTTGTCTTTTTAGTGTCCATGCTTCACTACCATAGGTCAACACTGGTCTAGCCAAAGTGTTATATAAACGTAATCTGGTGTTTTTTTTGTACAAGGGATGGTTTCATAACTTGATTAATAATTCCCAAACTTTTATTATAACTAGTAATTTTTCAGGGATATCCCAGAGAGAGAGATAATATCCAAGATATTTACACTGATTAGATCTCTCTAAAATTTTATTCTGGAAACAGATTTTACTTTGCATGGGGTCCTTCCCAAGAAATGCCATAATTTTAGTTTTGTTAATTGATATTTCCATATTAAATTTGGCACTTATTTTTTTGTAAATTATAAATTGATCGTTGCAAATCATTTTCGGAAAGTGCCAGAAGAGCTAAATTGTCTGCAAAAAGAAACGCTCGATTTTGAGGTTTCTATTGATGGGTATATATCCTTGTTGTGTTTTCCTCCATTAGTTTATTAATCTATTCATATATATAATGAAGAGCACCGGTGAAAGTCCACATCCCTGTCTTACTCCAGTGTTGATCTTTTTCCAAGAAGATAATTTGCCATCTTGTTTAACAGAGATTTCATTATCTGTATAGATGTTGAAGATATTAGTAATATATTGTTTTGGAACGTTATCATCAGCTAAAATTTGTAGTAATATATTTCTGTCTACTTTGTCAAAAGCCTTTATGAAGTCAACAAAGGTGATATGAGTTTCTATATTGAATTACTTGTGCTTTTGTAATAGTAGTTTTAGAGTGAAGAATCCATCTGTGTAATATTCAGAGTACAAACATGTCCTATGCTGTGATATAGAAAGTAAAGAAGATTTTGTGATCTTGTTACTAAATTGTGATGAGCCGATACATTTTGAAAAAGCATTGATAAATAACTTGCAAAATATGTGTGCTGAATTTTGAATAGCAAAACGTATGAATGTAGAGTTAGTATTGTAATAAAGGCTATAGATTAAAAAGCTATCGATAACATTAGTTAATCCACATATTGTACTATATGCCACTAAATTAACAATATTTAATTATCATTCTTAGATTTATATTGTATTCTGAAATAACAAGAGCAAAAGCAATGTTTGATCAAGGACAGAATTCCCTCTCTGTGATTCAAATAAATTACACAAAAAGTAAAATTTTGAAGAAAATTATATTTGCATATTTTTTATATTGTTAATTAAGTTAATAATATATGCTGATGTGAGACTGACCACTTCTTCCAGGAAATATGAACATCATGAAATAGCCAACTTCCTGTTTCCAATGTTGCCTACATTATTTCTTATCAGCTGATAATAAACTTGCTCATCTGATTTTTTGCTCTTCCATTTTATAATGTATTTCTCAAATTTCAAAATTTAATTAGTCTTAAGTTTCAGTATACAGGGTTAACGGTAATTGCACCGACAAACTACAGGGACTGATTCCTGACTGGAAAAGAAGGAAAAAAAATCCTATAAACATGTGTCTGGAAATGAAAGATGTGTGTGCAACAACAACAAATCATCCCGGCACAAAGTGCATAGCATAATGGCATCCACGTCACAACAGATGTTCAATATGACCTCCATGGGATCCAATGCACATGTTCACACGTCATATCATGGATTGCCTCACTCTTCTGCATGTTCTGGCCTCTCTCCGAATAGCGTCACAGGCGACGTTGAACGCTGTTAAAGGGCAAGCACATCAGGAACTGGTTCAGCATACACAATACTTTTCAGATGCCCCCAGAGGTAAATATCCAGGGGGTATAAGTCCGGAGATCTAGCAGGCCATGCAACAGGGCCAAGAGAATAATGGCATTTGTCAGTGCCATCTACCGTGGCAACGATACATTTATGGACACATCATAGGACATTTTTCCCTCCATTTACAGTCAGGAATCAGTCCCCACAGTTTGTCGGTGGAATTAAAACTCACCCTGTATAAAAAAATTACAAAATTATGTACCTTGTATGCAGTCTCAACTATTAAAATAATTAATACATTGGAGGCCTTTCATGAAGGTAGCAGCAAACAACTTTCTACTGAGGATGGAACTGGTCCTGAAATGTTTTAATTATTTTATTAGTTGCAGAGACTGCAGATAAGGTAAATAATTTTTTATATACCTACTGTGACTAATATCATGGGCGATGAAAGAGGAGCATGGAAGCTTCTAGTAGAAAAACCAGAGGGAAAACGCCCAGTTGGTAGACCAAGAATGAGGTGGGAGAATAACATTATCCATGTTTTGAGGGAAGTAGATTATACAGGGATGATTGAAAAACATTAGCTCAGGATAGGGATGTGTGGAGGGCTTATGTCCGCGCAACCATGAACCTATGTGTTCAATAGAGCAATGAGTTAATTAGAGTTAGTGACTAATATCTCAATGGAATTTTACCATAAAATTTATTAGTATTGCCTAAGTTTATTTTAAGATGCCTTGCATTAGATCATAAGTCACAGATGGTTGCAGAAAAAGGGCAAAGTTATGTCAGTACATGCTTTAAGATGCCCTTGTGGTAGTAAGAGTTAAGTCAGCCTTGCATGACAGCCATCTTTACCTCAGAACATACAATTTGAGGCTGAATAAAAGCAAGTACCATAGTGCCATCAGAAAGTTTAGTCCAGTTTTAAAGTCCTGACCCTATCGAGAAACAAACCTGTGACTTCCAGTTTGTAGCCTATTGCCTTAACCAATTAGCTATGGTGTGCCCCTGATGATTGCAGATCAGATGGAAAAGAATAAGTTTGATAATTTGTTTTTATCAAACAACACCTTGGGAGTCCCCAGCTTTAAATAGTGATGCTAATGACCTGAATTTTTAAAAAGTTCTTAAAGAAATACTACCTACCACACAAGCGATAAATGAGTTTATGTTGTCATAAAGTAATACAACATAACAGCTAGAAATGCACTCTACTTAATAAAAGCAAGTAGCGTCAGGAAAATTTTAATGTTATGGGCTAACTAACGAACTCACTAGTACTATAATGTTCATGGCCGCGAAGACATAAACTTTCCATGAATCTTCATCCTGAGCTAATGTTTTCCAATCATCCCCTGTGTAGTCTACTTCCCTCAAATCATGGTTAATGTTATTCTCCCTCCTCATTCTTAGCTATAGCTTTCCTTCTGGTTTTCTTACATGAAGTTCCCATGTCCCTCTTTCATTTCCCATTCGTGCCACATGTCCTGCCTATCGCAGACTTAACTCATCTTAATATCTCTGGTTTCCCATATAGAGCATTGCCTCACTGTTGATTGTCTTCTCCATTCGCCTGTCTGTTCATTCCTCTTTGGTCCAACAATTTTCCTATGAATTTTTTATTCTCAAATATTCGTAATATTTTCTCCTCCCTTAAAGTAAGAGTCCATGTTTCGCATCCATATAATATAACTGGGACAATAACAGTTTCATATATTTCCAGTTTAAGTTTTTTTTAGAAAAGTTGGGAGACAAGTCCCTGTATTGCATAATAGCACGCATTTTCACAATTGAGCCTATGTTTAATTTCTTTATGCACCTCATTTCTGTTTGTAATAATTGTTCATAGGTATTTGAACCAGCTACTTCAAATTTCCTCTTATGTCATTAACTGCCCATTTCCAATTTATGGGCTGAATGTAGGCTATTATATTTTCTAATTAACTCTTTTTTAATAGTTTAATTTAGAATAGGCCTAAATCAACACATTTTATATTGGTATATTGTAGGCCTGCTATGTAATAATTCAATTTGTTGAAGCATGTAACTTCATTATTATTATTATTATTATTATTATTATTATTATTATTATTAATCAACAAACTGGCTAAAGTTAGTCTAAATTTTCAGAATATTCAGTGGTTAATTTCGCAGAACTTTTGGTGGAACTATTCACTAAAGAGATTTTCTTGTAATGCGTAATTTGCTTCCAATATTTACGAGCATGCAATAAAGAGAATTGCGTCGTCTGAAACCAATACTTCATTCGTCCCATGCGACATTTTTTACTGCAGTACACATAAAATAGCGCAGGTGTAAGCTGTTGTGGCAATTCTGAAATGACTGCAACGGCACGAACTCCAAGCTCTGCAGATCAAGTGTCTTGGTAACTGCCATTTTACCAGGCGAAAGGTCAATGTAGGTCAGGAACGGAGTTTCCAACATGAGGTCAAGAGTGGGTCATTCAAGTGAACCAAGAGATGGAGAGGGAAACTGATCCCTTCAACCTCAGGGTCAGCTAGCCGCAATTTGCTTCTCCCCAGACCACAACTCAGTCAGCCAGAGCCAAGTACAGTCTTGCATGTAATACGCTAAACAAATGCGGTGAAACCGCGATGAGACGCACCCGCTTTTTACACTATCCTTCATATCAGGTCCCTGCACATATCACATAGACCTACAAAACGTTATTAGCAGGAATGCCTTCCTATGGTATCACTAAGCAATTGGGGTTGGAAGTAAATATCAATAAAACTATGGTATCACTATTGGGGTTGGAAATAAATATCAATAAAACTAAGTGTATGGCCACACATATAAATAAGGTAAAGTCGCCAAATAAGAGATAGTCTCCTAATAAGAGATACCTTATTATCTAGTCCATGAACAGCTGTCATCTGATGTTTGTAACAAAAATCTGAGCTTTGTACTATTATAGCATCGTGGTCTTTGTTTGGTGTCACTTGGTTTATTGAAACTAAGCAGAGAAGGTTGTGTTTGTTTTCGCGACAATTGAATTTTTGTAGTGACGCTATTCAAATTTGTGGATAACTGTGAAGGTGAGTTCTGATATTAATTTCACTTATTTTCCCGAAAAGCTCATGAAATGCAGACTATTATAAACTAGAGTGATTATTAGTGACACAATTTATTACAGTCTGACCAGCCACGGAATTGGCGACCGTGCCGTTCCCTAATAAGAGATACCTGTGGTTCCAAATAAGAGATAGTGTCTCTTATTAGGAACCAGAAGTTGTTTCCTTGACATATGAAAATTCAAGTGCGCTACATTTTCTTAAACAAATTCATCTCGTATGATAAATACGTGATTTAACTTTATAAAAATAAAGTGGTTACATTATAGGCCCTGAGAGGTCATTTAGATAGCAGAAGGTTAAGGTTTCTTCTGTCTTTCTAGAAAATCGGACCGAGGAATCAACCGGGCTGTCACCCCGGCTGCTACTCTACAAATTTCGATCAATGCATTTCGAAAGGCAGGGCTTGTTCCGTGCAACAGGAACATTTTTTCTGATAGCGATTTTGCCATCCACACCGGAGATAAGAGTGATGCAATCGTAGTTCCTGATTCACCACTCCCTCAGATCCAACAACCATCAACAAGTCGAGAACCAGAAAAAAGGAAAGGCAGAACCGGAAATGCAGCCCTTCTGACAGGCAGTCCGTATCGCCAAGAACTAAAGGACAGTTTGAATAGAACCAATAAACTAAAATGAAGCAACTTTTTCAAAAAACAAATTCAGTAAAATCTAAAAAGTATCGGTCAAGAAAACGCCAACTGAGTTCTTCAAGCGAAGAAACAGACACGGAAATGGAGGTAATTGATTCAGGCGACGATGATTCAGAGTTTGGTGCTAATGATGCTGATGCTGAGTGTTTATTTTGCACTGGATTGTATTCAGAGGACACAAGATGAGAAAAATGAGCTCAGTGCATTGACTGTCATCGCTGGGCTCATGAAGATTGCGGGGCTGATGAGGAACCATTCGTCTGCTTATTTGCTCAAAGAAGCAAAATTAATTATCTACTCTGAAAAGACACTATTAACATGTATAGTGAAATTAATTATTAGTTTGTGTGTGATAAAGTGTTTTTGTTTTGAATGTACTGGATTATTTGAATGTTTTTGCTAAAGATATAGAAGCAAATGTAGGTATCTCTTATTTGGAACCCTCTTCGAAATTTTCAATTTTTACAATTCTTATTGTTCTTAGAGTTTTTTTAAAATACTTACTAAGTAACGAGGTTTTATTTTATGGAATATCAAAATAAAGAATATGAAACATGTATTACCATTTTTAAATGTAATAAATCAGTTACCTTTCTGATACAGAAGCGATTTTTCAAAAGGTATCTCTTATTTGGGGCCTTTACCTTATATGTAATGGAAATGGACAGTTAATAACAAATTATGAAAGTTTTGAAGAAATGGTTGAATTCATATAATTCATTATAAACACAAATGAGGTCCAAAAAGGTATTAAACATACACTCAACTTTTGGAAACGCATGTTATTAAGCATACAGTACAGGGACTCTTTTGTCACACTATCTTCTCTTTAAAAAATTTAATTAAAAATATGTGTGTTATCCTTCCCGTTATATGGATGCAAAACGCACTCTCTTACTTTAAGAAGAAAATAATACTAGTATTTAAGAATAAAGTTCTTAGGAAAAATTTTGGACCAAAGAGGGGAAGATCATGTGAATGGAGAAGATTCCATAACAGTGAGCTACATGATATTTGTGGGAATTCAGATTTAATAACAACATTAAGTCTCGTAGGCTGCGATGGGCAGGGCATGTAACACGAAGGGGAATGAAAGAGGGGCGTGGAAATTTGCTGGAGAAGCGTTCAGTAGGTAGGCCAAGATATGATTTGAGGGAGATGAAAAATAAAGAATGTTTGGAAAACATTAAATCAGGATAGGGATGTATGGAGAGCATATGTCTGCGCGGCAAAGTACCTCCATTTTGATAGTGCCAATGAGTTAACTGCAACATGAATTTCATATTTTCCCCAAAACAATTACAAATAATGTTTATTTGAGCTTCACAGTATTATCAGTTTGTTGTACAGATAGAAGTGCTGAGCAGTACTGGAGGTGGTGTCTGTTCATATATTCTTCCTCATTGCAGAGATTACAATTAGAAGAATTGGTGCCATTTCGAAACGATGTTTCCCCAGAAGGTCGACCCAGAAATAAGTCGAAACTTCGCGATCGCCCCCTCTCTAGGCTAATCTGGTATGTCCAATATAATCGCCTTCCATGTCTTTAGTTTTATCCCGGTTTCGATCTCACGTGTGATTGATATTCTAAGTTATTAATAGCTTGGAATTATAGCTTTATTAATACCATGTTTATCGGTCGGTTCTGGTAGTGCAGTGGTTATCATCACCTTATCACTGGTTCTGATGTTCAAATCAGGTCAGGCTCGATGAATTTTGTAAAACCCCGAGTTTGGGTATATATCATTATTTAGTAAACAAATGGAAGTCAGAAAATTTTGATGAAAAATTTAAAAGATTGAATGGAACGTTTAAGATCCATGACCTCTTCCATCCAGAATTAAGAGTCATTCCATCTCTTTTTAGGTCTTCCAGATGTCCTGCCATCCTCTGGTAACGTATCTCTTGCTATGCGTAAAATTATATCCCACATGACCCTAGATGGAATCTTATGACGAAGCTTTCATAAACAAACGAGGAACGCAATTCAATTAAGATTCCACAACATAATTTCAAGATCCTCCCTCGTTAATGTAAATGATAGTGAATGTTGAACAATACGCAAAATTGATAAAAGTAGAATAAATTCATCATAAATGAGATTCATATAATTCCTTTAACGTGCCACTCTGAGGGACCGCATTCGAAGTGAAGGCCTAAAGAATCAATGGAAGATAGAGGAAATTACAATTTATATTCATGACAAATAGAGGCATTTTCTACGAATGCCAGCTTTTAAAAATCCTCACTACAATATAGAAGGATACAGAGATATACCTACAGGAAGACCACACCGCAGATGGACGGACCACTTCGAAATGTAGTCGCAGAAAGCGATTTAAACCCAAATTGCAAACCGAAAGAAGAGGATGGCTTAGTTCAGAAGGAGAGTAAAACAGTGAGTACCGTGTCGTAAATTTACAACTCATAAAAGAACACTAAGCCTGAAATAACAAGACTCTGAGGAAAATTTGTCGGCCCTTTCAAGCCCAGATTTCAAATGTGACACTAATCACCCGAGTCGTTGAAGATCGACGTTTAATAAAATAAATAATAATAAATACCCAGTTTATTGTACTCAAATCCCGCACAATACACTTTATCATGGACAATTTTAATTTATTTTCAGCAATATTTGCAACAAATTTTAAGATCTTAGTTTCTGGCCTGCCCATTATATAATGCAATAATGTAGCAGGATATGTGGTACGAATGAGGAATAAAAGAAGACGGAAGATTTTTTTAGGGAAAAACAAGGGGAAAGCGCTTAATACGTAGACTATGAATGAGGTGGGAGAATAACAAATAACCATGATTTGAGAGAAGTGAATTATAGGGGATAATTGGAATACATTAGCTTAGAATAAGATGTATGAAGAGCTTTAAGTCCGCGCGGTCATGAACCTACAGGCTCGATAGTGCCAATGATTAGTTCCTTGTCATCCCTAATTTTATAGTTTCAGTTTAAAAAAAAGGTGGATACAGGTTCTCAAATCTAACACAACACCTAACTCACTAGCACTATCGAATCCGGAGTTCATGGCCGCGTGAACATAAGCTCTCCATATATCTCTATAATGGGTTGTTTTTAAATCATTCCCTGTATAATTCACCTCCCTCAAATCATGGTTAATGTTATTCTTCCACTTCATTGGCCTATCTATTGGGCGCTCTCTCTCTCTCTCTCTCCCTGGTTTTCCTGCAAAAAGTTTACATCCTTCTCTTCCATTCTCCATTCGTGCCATAAGTCCTGCCATTGGAGTCTACGAGATTTAAACTGTTCTTATTACATCTGTTTTCCATTAAAGATAATTGTAGCTGTTTCTAGTCTTCTCCATTCCTTCCTGAAAAAAAATAGTCTAATCTAAGGTTTAATATCATAATGGTAGGCCTATGTGTTTTTGTAATTTTCTACGTAATTTGTGGTTTTCACACTACCCCTTAAAAACCAATAAATCAATAATCACGGTTATACTCGACGAAAACATTGTTACGTCTAGAGAGAAATATCTTGTAATACTCGTACTATTAGAGTAAAAGTACAGATAATTTAATATGTTAAAAAATCCTATCATTATGTAAAATAAGTCAACATTTCTTATTTAAACAGCCTGCAGGCTTCTACCTTATTCTGCAGGTGCTACAACTTCTTTAATGCAAAGTTTTAACTCTTATTATAGATAGACGAAAATATTGGAAGGGTCATATACAAAGAATGGAAGAAAACCGACTTGCAAAAAGAGCTAAAGAAGATAGACCAATGGACGGGAGAAGAACAAGGGGAAGACCGGCCAAGAGATGAATAAACTGTGAATGCACATCCAATACGTCTCCCTTCGAGGAGTGATTTTGGAATTAAACAGGATAAAAGATCCTATAAATTATGATTAAGAAGAAGAAGTTTTAATTTTTTTCTCCCTTTATTCTGAATTAGTTATAGGCCTATGTATCTACAACTCTTAATTCTTTAATCTCTTACATCATCTCTTAACCTCAGTTTGGGTCTTTTATGTGTTTTGTTAATAATGCGGTATATTCATTTTCTTCATTCAATGGTATAAATCAACTGTAGGTATATGCCGATGATGTATTATTAGGTTCTAGTAAGAAAATACTTAAAGCCAACATGCGCATTCCTATTAAATAACACTATATTACTGGGGCTGGAAGCAGATATCAATAAAACAAAATATATGGTCACATGTTTAAATAAATTATTAAATTGGAATGGTCACTTGAAAACAAAAGAGGGAAATTTTGAATTAGTGACAATTTAAATACCTATGGACAATAAATAAAACCAAGAATCATGTGCAGAAAGAAATTAATTTTTGGCTCAACGCTATTATGCATTACAGTGATTATTATCCCAACTTTAAAAAAAAATGCTTAACTAAACTAGCAGTATAAATAAATAGCTAGTTATATTACTTGGGATGCAAAAGACGGTCTCATGTTTTAAGAGAGATGGAAAGATAACGAGTATATGAGGAAAAAACTGTCCAGGAAAATTTTTGGGCCAGAGAACAAGACACAGATGAATAATAACAGTAATCTGCACAATTTTTATCGGAAACCAAATATAATAATAACAGATAAATCTTGTATATTGCGATGGATATGACTTATGGCATGAAAGGAAATGAAAGAGGGGGCAACGAAACTTCTTATAGACTGGAGTTAGGTAATTGATTAGTTTTTTCCCCCTCAATATTTTATCATCTTTATATCAACATGCTCAATCTAAACTATAAAGCTTTTGAAATTTGATAAACCTGATTATATTTAGTTTTACTGTTAATTTTGTTTCTCCACCATACCATTTTAATCTTTCGAGGCACCATAAATTTTATTTCAAATTATTATTTCAAGTATCAACTTTTGCTTAATGACGTTTTAGGACCCAAGTTCCACATCCGTAAGTTACTACTGGTCTTGTTACTGACGTATAGATTTTATAGTAAATATTCTATTCACATAGAGGGCATTTTAAAGTTAAGACACGACAAAAAAAAACTGAAGTAATTCTACTGATAGGAATACCTGTTTTATTATCGTGTATTCAGACAGCATAACAATTCATATTATCATTGTGGACACTGATACTATTATTTTTAAAGACGGCCACATTTCCTAACATTTGTCTGTATTATTATTATTATTATCATGATTATTATTATTATTATTATTATTATATCTCTTACTATAGATATACAAAAAGACAGAGTTATAAGAACACAAATCATTAAAAAATATTCTAACTATAATAAGGGGCCATACAAAGACATTTTCTCTAACTTACTTTCAAAAGTTTGAAATTGTCAATGTTGAAAACCGTCGGAAGATTTACTACTTTGCAAATTGCAGTCTTAAAATACGCCTACTTAGTTGTTTTATATTTGTCATATAACTGTCATCATGTCTGTGTCCTGTGAAATAAACCTAATGTGAAAATTTTAATTTTGCCTACAGTAGAAGCTTTAACATCTATGATTATGTAGATGTCTAGAATATTTTGGCTAACTTTTTTTAATGCTACCAAGTCACTTATTTGCATTTTATGTTTTCTTTAGAATGTGATTATATGTTACATTTTATGACATATTAGGTCATGCATATGGAGGCAAGTCGCACTGTTGTTTAAGGAATACGCTACAAACTGGAATGCCGCGGGTTCGAGTTCCGATGGTCAGGATGGTGCTGAATCTTCTGCCGGTACCATGACCCTGGGGATATAGGGCACGGACTGACAACCCGGTCACCATCACATGGCGATTGTCGACAAAGACGGGAGCGTAAACTCCTACTACCACAAGGGTTTCTTACGGCCTATATGGAGGATAATTTTTACTTTTATATTGTATATAGCCCATTATTGACTATTCTTCGTCTTCATTCGGAGGCTTATGAATGATTCTGTACGACTGTAAAGAACGAACTATGGAATTCTCGAAGCATTTATTACAATACAAGAAAAACTGCAAGGGAGAAAAAAAAAGTCGATAAATTAATCTAGCAAATAGCTATAAAGACTGGCGTTTCAAATTAATGTTCGGAGGGCCTCGAACTCAAAATCCACGTCCGACCAACCTGAGATTTTTTTCTCAAGGCAATGGTGGGTTGAAGTTTTATTACCACGAGACATTTTCTCATTAATTATAACTAAAATTAAATCAGGTTAGATCTACATCTTATTAGATACAACCAAAATATTATAGGTATACTATAAATTACATATATATATATATATATATATATATATATATATATAAAGAAAGGAAGAAAAAAAGAACCATGATTAACATGAAGGAATTCTAGCCAGCTGATACACAATTAAGCGAGTGGCACGGTTTAAGGCATATGAAAGCGAACAATGTTTAAATTGTTTCTTCAAGAAAGAATCATTTTAACGGATTTCGTGTATCCTTTATACCAATGATTTAACCACATTGGGCCGGCAGACTCCCCTGAACATCGTAACCTGAAAGGTCTATTGCGCTATCTCATTACATTAAAGATTAATTGAAATGAAGTCTACGGTGTTAAGTGAGATGTAAGTCGTCTTCCGGATCCGAGACACCAGGTTCTTCTCTCACGACTCATACCACCATTTTTGGGTTGGATCTGTAACCTCAAGGTGGGAATACAACACCTCCGTTGGCTCCTTCTGCCCTTTTTTATTGCTCAGGCTCGGTGTCATGAGGTAGCGTCCTGGTGGGCCCCACTAGATCCCCGCAATCATATTTTCAACACTGGGGCGCCAACCAAACTATTTTTACTAACATGAGCTGCGGTGAAGGGAGAATGGAGATTGTTGGTGGGATGGAATTCGGGGAACGGGAGAACAAAGTTTTTACATACTAGACATCGCCAATGGGGTTATATCTAGTATGTAAAAAGTCCAAAATATTCATTAAAGTGGTTCTTTCCTGAAGAAAGAGCTACAATATAACCCACCTTCATATGTCTTTAATCGTGGCACTCACTGTAGTCTCCACAAATAACAACTATACATATTGCGAAAATAAAAATGTTAACGTGCCGTATAACAGAAAATTTTGCACCTGATTCTCTGGACGGAGTTTCACTACATATGGGGGAATGTTCAATGGTAGATCGTCTAACGTGTAAAGTTGTAGACCTTGGGTTGAAATCCCGACACATGTGCAAATTTTTCTCTCTGCCTTAGGTTAACAAAGGTCAATAGACGATTGTCTGGAAACATTAATTTCAATACACCGTATAATCGTCATTACTGAAGAAAAGAAATTACACTAATAAAATGATAAGGATACCGTATAATTCTAATATGAACGTAAAAGTAAAAC